>OY992784.1:21620784-22912034 GCA_963921375.1 Tiliacea citrago
TTACTTCATCTGAAACAGTTTGGTTTTACAAAGGGTCGTTCAACTACAGACGCGGGCATGGAATTACTAAAGAGCATATTCAAAGCCTGGAGGGAGTCGCAGGATGCTCTTGGCATTTTCTGCGACTTGTCTAAGGCCTTCGATTACGTTCATCATGATACACTCATCAGAAAACTGCACCACTATGGTATGAAGGACAGTGCTCTCGGCCTTCTCACTTTTTATTCAAACAACAGAATTCAGAGGGTTGATTTTAATGGTAAGAGATTTGCAGGATCTGCGGTAACTATGGGCGTTCCACGGGGTTCAATTCTAGGTTCATTCTTGTTTCAAATTTATATAAATGACTTACCTTATGACATAGGGGATAATCACAAGATTGTATTATTCGCAGATGACACTTCCCTCATTTTTAAAATCAAACGTCAGCTAGTCAAGTAGTTCATTGCAAGTAGTTCAGATGGAAGCTAGTCCATTATGTAGCTCCATTATGTTTTCTGATAGTTTTGGAAAAGGGTTAGGAAAATTACTTAGCAACAACCTGAGTCAGTCTTCTCTAAACTATTGCATGCCTCAGACTTCCTACAAACAAATAATGTATTCAATAACTAGGAATGAATATGATCCTAACGCCATTATTACTGTACTAATAGGTAATAGTTTTAATGTTAAAAAAGATGATATCACTGATAGTGTGACCGAACTTTTGAAGGTAAATTGTAAGAAAATAATTTTGTGTGCTTTTCCGTACTTTGAGCACTTGTCAAACAGGCAAAACTGCTACATTCATATGTTAAATAATTACATGCATTTCTTAGTTAGTCACCATAGTGACAAGTTTATATTTTTTGACACTAACATTTTTGTTGATAAGCTAAGGTCGACTAGGGATACTGTGTATCTGCCTATTAGTTTTAGACGTCAAATAGCTAGGCTATTAGCTTTTAATATTAACCCAGACATAACTAATATGTCGAAGTCTTTATTTAGCACCACAATTAGTAATAGTACTAATGTTAAGGTGGTTAGTTCAAATAATTTAAACTAGTTTGTAAGACAACAGAAGGTACCACTAACAGTTTAGTTACACTTAATAACAAAATGGTATTTTCTAGCAAAAACATTGTTAACTGTAGAAAAGGGGCTAAGCAGAAATCCTTGAAATTATTTCATCAAAATATTCAAGGTTTTTCTTCCAAACAATTGGAAATCGAATTGTTTTTAGAAAAAACAATGTTTGACATTATTTGTTTAACTGAGCATTGGTTAAAAGATTATGAAATGTTAATTAATTATGAGAATTATAGTGTGGCCAGTTGTTTTAACCGGAAATCAATGCTGCGTGGTGGTTCACTGATCTTAATTAGAAGTTGTATTAAATCTAAAACTCGTAAAGACATAGTTGCTTTGTCGGTTGAACATAGCATTGAACTGTCTTGTGTTGAGCTAGATAGGCATGTTATAGTGTGCGTTTACAGACCCCCAAACTATCAAAACTACTCTATATTTGAGTCTGTTATGGAAGATGTTTTGGCAAAACTTGTAACTGGGAATAAATCAGTAATTATCTGTGGTGACTTTAACATTAATATTTTAGAAAATAATTCAAATACCAGTAGATTGTTAAATTAGTTTGAATCATTTAATTTGTCAAATGTGTTTGTAGAACCAACCCGAATAACTACGACTACTGCTACATGTATTGATAATGTTTTTTGTTGCTGCGACTATTTAGATAAAGCTATAATTAATTATCTCCCTTCTGATCACAGCGGTCAAACCGTAACTTTTGAGTCCAACATACCAATACAGAAGGTGCAGATACAATTCAGACCAATAACATCTGTTAATTTAAATAAATTTAACAGCACTTTAATTTGTAAGTTAAGTGTTATGAACCTTACAATGAACAATGTTGACATTTTGTATAAAGGATTCTTTTCGGTAGTCCAAAGCGAGTTCAATATTTATTTTAAGAAGAACACTAAAACCATCAGCCCTAGGTTTTTATTTAGTGACTGGGCAACTAAAGGACTCAGGAAAAGTAGGGAAAGACTTTTCGAGCTGTATGGCCTTAAGCCTTATATAAACACGGAAACTTTTAATAACTTTGTTGCTACTTACTCTAGAACTTTTAAAAACACTTGCAAGGCCGCTAAAGCCTTATACATTAGCAACAAGGTTAAATCAGCAGACAATAAAATTTTTTGTTTGGAAAATTATCAATAATGAAACGAATAGGAACAAAAAGCATGATTCGGATTACGCACTGGAGACGTCATGTGGACTCATTTGCGATAGCAAACAAGTTGCTCAAGAGTTTGTAAATTTCTTTACCAGTATCCCACTTAAAACTACTGAAACCTTAAATTCCTCGCCCTTGCTCGCTTTTGACTCTGTAAGGGCGAACTTTGCAGCCTGCCCGATTGAATTTAACTTTAAGCATATTAACCCCATAATAGTATTAAAAGCTTTTAAGCAAATCAAGATCAAATTGTCCGAAGATCTTTGGGGAATGTCCATTAAAGTCTGTACCTCAATAATTGAGACTATAGCGCCTTACTTAGCCTTAATATTTAATTTGTGTGTGGATCAAGGAGTCTTCCCGGATTTAATGAAATACAGTAAGGCAATACCACTTTTCAAATCCGGAGACAGTAAAGACACAAATAATTATAGACCCGTATCCGTTTTGCCGGTTTTCAGCAAGGTGTTTGAAAAGGTAATGCTTAATCAAATGCTCAATAATTTCAACGCGAATAAAATCCTTCACGATCAACAGTATGGTTTCACCAAAGGACGTTGTACGACCGACGCCGGTGTAACCTTATTAAGACACATTTTTAACGCGTGGGAAGAGGCCCAAGACGCCATAGGAATCTTTTGTGACCTTTCCAAGGCATTTGATTGCGTCGATCACGAAACCTTACTCTTGAAGCTTGAGCATTACGGACTTGGAAAACTTGCGCTTAGTTTAGTAAAATCTTATTTAAACGATAGACAACAGCTAGTTAAAATAAATGGTATCAATTCACTCGGTTTAAAAGTAAAAATGGGTGTTCCTCAAGGCTCGATATTGGGTCCTTTCCTCTTTTTAGTGTATATTAATGATCTTCTCCATTTATTAAAAAATCAACCACAAATGGTGTTATTTGCTGACGATACTTCCTTGATTTTTAAGGTAGATAGACGTGCTACAAATTTTGACGACGTAAATAACGCCCTACTGCAGGTCCAAAATTGGTTCACTGCCAATAATTTAGTATTAAATGGAAAGAAAACTAAGTGCATACGATTTTCTTTACCAAATGTAAAAAGTAGTGATTATGAGATAGTATTGAATCAAGAGAAACTAGAATTCGTCGATAAAACTGTCTTCCTGGGGATCACGCTCGACTCTAGGCTTCAATGGGGTCCTCATTTAACATCTCTTGCAGGACGGCTAAGTTCAGCAGCATATGCTGTCAGAAAAATCCGTCAATTTACTGATGTAGATACCGCAAGGCTAGTCTATTTTAGTTACTTTCATAGTATCATGTCTTACGGTATTTTACTTTGGGGACGGGCTGCAGACATCGAGTCTATTTTTATTCTGCAGAAAAGAGCCATCAGAGCCATATATAATCTCCGCAGGCGCGATTCTCTTAGGGAACTGTTTAAGAATATTAACATCATGACGGTGTCTTGTCAATATATCTATGAAAACATCATGTACGTAAGAAAAAATTTACATCTTTTTAGTAAAAGAGGCGAAAGACATAATTATAGTACTAGAAGTAGGGATCTATTAGCTCAACCAGGTTTCAGACTGGCTAAAGTAGACTCATCTTTCATGGGGTACTGTTTAAAATGTTATAATAAAATTCCTCCCCACATACTTCAACTGAATGAGACGAAATTCAAATCTTGTATAAAACGCACACTATGCAAGCAGGCATATTATAGGCTGGGGGATTACATCGCTGATAGAAATGCTTGGCTCAATGCTGGTCCTGCTCCACAACGTCAACTAATTGATTAACATTTGAAAATAATGTTGGAGCTGCTGAAGATTGTAAGACTATCTTTTCATTGTATAAACTCAATCACCTTTGTATTATATAATTGCATAACACAGGTGTGAGTACTATGTACAATAGAGCTACCATTTACCGGGTAATATGTCTTTCATTGACTTGAATATGTCCTGGCAGCTGAGAGTATGTCATGCTCACTCAGATGTCTCGCTGATGGTGGCGTGTGTGTTGGATCATTTAGCTCCCTTCAAAATGGTTGAGCTGAATGGTGCTGATCCATGCGTCATGTTCGTGAACGGGCGCTGTCAGTTGGGACTGGTCATCTCTTAGCTGCCACGGCTTATTTTTAATTATTTTAGTTTTGAATTGTTTTTTTTTATCACGGACGCTTCTGACGTTTTGCATCGTTCTCACATGTATATTTTCAATAAGAATGATGTAACCAATACTTTGTATCAAATATTTTATTTTAAAAGAGTGTGTGGGACTCACGTCCACATACTTACGTCAGCGCCCACTAGAACATTCGCCGCGCCAACAGACGACATGCCGGCCTCGGAAGCAAATGCGTACTGACCAGCTGCCGGTTTTTTTTTTTTTTTTTTTTTTTTTTTTATATGGCATCTCGCAGTTGACCTTGAGAGGCCGTGACTGCTTAACCCGTCTTTCCTGTGGCTGCCCTAAGGTATTAGCTTAAAGCCTCCAGCCAGGAGCGTAAATAAAAGTATTAAAAACTAAACGACAGCGCTCTAAGGGCACCCCCTGTGGGGTACGAACCTCGGCTTAGGGCGTCGTTGGGGAAAAACAAAGCAAATTGGGGACGGGCTGGATCAAAAGTTTAAATTCATGATTATTAACGGGGATTACTATTAAATGCTACGGCTCACTCAGCCTCGGGGCTGGCGGTTCGACGTGCAAGGGACGGGGGGAACAATTTATTCTTGATCTTCGCGTGGTACCTCGGCGGCGAGGACGGAATGACGGTTTGTGTTTGTGCACTGTACTTGTGGCCCTATTGCTTTCCTGAAGGAGAGTAATGGGGTCATCCGGGTCTAAAAGAGTATGCCTAGGTCGGCGAGTCTTACTAATTTGAGATGGCCTATAGCTAGCTGCCTGCACAACCAAGGGGTTGCGATGTCTATCTGCGGACTCGAAGAACCGCTTTGTCGCGCGTTTCAAAAACTGCTTAATGGTGGGGATTCTAAGATCTACGTGTAGGGTTTCGTTCCGAACGAACCATGGAGCGTCCGTAATTTTACGGAGAAATCGGTTTTGAAGTGCCTGCATTCTGTGAATGAGATGGGGACGGGCGTGTGCGAAAGCGGCACACGCGTACGTCATAATCGGCCGGATGCACGCTGTGTAAATACGCAATTTGCCCTTAAGGGACAACTTGCTGCGTGAGTTCAGGACGCAATGAAGCCTACCGAGAGCGAAAGCAGCGCGCGAACGCACTTGCTTTATGTGCTCAGTGAACGAAATGTGGTGATCTAAGATCACACCGAGATATTTGGCTCGCTTCTCCCAAGGGATAGGCTTGCCGAACATCTTGATCTGTCGTGGTAGGTCCGGTCTACGCCGGGGCCTAGAAAAGAGGACCGCTTGGCTCTTATCAGGATTGACCTCGATCCTCCACTTCCTGAACCAGTCACCGAGTCTGTTGACTTCGGTCTGAAGGATGCGGGAGATCTGGTCTTGACTGCGGCCGGTGTAGTAGATGGCCGTGTCGTCTGCGAACAGAGCTAACTGCGCCTTTCTACTTTTCGGGATGTCACTGGAGAACAGCGTAAAAATGAGCGGAGCCAGCACAGACCCCTGAGGGACGCCTGCGCGGATCGGATGAGGGGAAGAGAGCGCACCCTCGATGCGATAGCGGAAGGTGCGGTTCAACAAATAGTCCCGTAAGATGAGCACGAGACGATCTGGCACACCGAATTTGTATAGCTTATACAATAAGCCGTTGTGCCAGACTTTGTCGAACGCTTTCGCGATATCGAAGAACACAGCACCCGTCATGAACCCGCGCTGGAAACCGGCGCTTATGTGTTCTATGATACGGTGGACCTGTTGTACGCAAGAATGTTGAGTTCTAAAACCGAACTGTTCGTTGGGGATGAGCCCCTTCGTCTCGGCGTAGTCTCTGAGACGCTTATAAATAAGCCTCTCATAGACCTTGCCGAAAACGTCGAGCAAACTGATGGGACGGTAACTGGAAGGCTCGGTCTTAGGCTTGCCGGGCTTCGGGATACCGATGACGGTGGCATTTTTCCACGATTGTGGAAAAATGTTATTACTAAGAGCACCATTGAAGATGGTGGTCATTAGCATGATCAGGTGAGCCGGGAACAACTGGACCACCCTATTGGTGATACCGTCTGATCCAGGGGCTTTACGGGGTTTCAGACCCTTGGTTATATCGTGAACCTCGTCCGGGGAGACGGGGTCTAGAGGACAATCAGGGTCTTCGACCGGAGGGAGAGAGGCTCTACGTTCGACTTCGGCATCCACCTCGGCGAGGTGAGCCTGGTCTACTGGTTGAGAGCTGGGCGAGCACTGGGTCTCGAGGCTGTCAGCTAGGCATTCAGCCCTGTCGATGTCGTCGAATGCTATCGTCCTGTCGGGTCGTGTCAGGGGAGGCATAGAGACTACTTGCTGGGACTTGAGTTTCCTCTGAAGTTCCCAGAATGCCAGATGAGTGGGCTCTAGCTCGCTCAACATCTTGTCCCAGTTACCGTCACGCAGCTCGGCCATGCGTGTCTTTACAGATCTCTGCAAATAGCGCATGTGAGCTTTGTTGGCGTCACAGGGGAAGACGTCGTAGGCACGAGTAGCCGCGTTCTTCTCAGTCAGCAGTTCACGCACATCGTCCGGCAGCCTCAAGCGATGTTCGTCCATCGCCGGAGCTTGCCTTGAACAATCGTTCAGGACCGATTGTACGTGTTCCGTGAGTGAGCCGATCGCGGCCGTCGTGTCAGCGATTGAGGTAAACTGATCTGGTATAGAGTCTAGTAGAGGGGAAGTGGTGGATTTCAAGCGATCGCTTACTTTCCTCCAGTCCGTGACTACTTTGATACGAGAGGGTTCGTCCGGGTCAGGGAGTCCGTCGCGAGGGACCAGTCTCATGACGACTGGTCGGTGGTCGGAAGTCAGTTCGTCCATCGCCTCTATCGAATCCAACCGGAGGTTGATATTCTTTAGGAGCGCTATGTCCAATACGTCAGGGGTATGGTTGGGGTCGTGAGGGTAGTGGGTGGGCGTCATCGGGGCGATGACGTCAAAGTTTAGGACGGGGCAGAGGTCAAACAAGTGTCTGCCTCGGAACGTGGTACTGGTACTATTCCAGGCCGGATGTTTGGCGTTGAGGTCACCCGCTATGATAACGGATTCGCTCAGGCCAAAAAGAATTGAAAGATCGTCAGAGAGCAGTTTGGGACCGTCTGCTGACGAGGTCGCGGTGGGCGGCATGTAAGCCGAAACTATCGTAATCGGTCTATGACCTGACATGCCTAGTCTACATGCAGACACTTCAAGACACGAGAGAGTTGGAGGATCGAGGGGAATACAGTATAGAGGGGTTCTATAATAGATCAAGGTGCCGCCCCTGTGGCATCGAGACCTGTCGTTGCGAACTATGCGATAGTTCGCAATTGACGGGTTTCGATGACTCGGCTTGAGGAAGGTTTCCTGTACTAGGAGAATATCTAACTTGCCAGCTGCCGGTGGCGTCGGTAACATTTATAGTGTGCGTGCAGGCGACGCTATACGCCACACGCGTGCTAGAGTGAGATGGGTGCCGTACATCGTGGAACGTTAGTTTTAAGTTTTAATAATGTAGTAAATTCGTTTCTGTTCTCCTATTGGTTGTTTGAATTTTGGATACCGTAGCATAGGAACAATTTGTAGGACCCAAAATTGTATGTAAGGCTGGATTAAATTATAAATAAAACAATTACTATCTACGAGATTGGAGTATTATTTACCAACCTTCTGACCCCAACAATTGGTGACCCCGACGTGATCATGTCGCAAGAAAACCTAGGCGAAGGAAGCAAGACTATGAAGCCCGAAGTCGACTTGGCTGCAGTTTCCATCCAGTCAAGAATGTTACCGTTTTGGCGAGAGATTCCACGAGCCTGGTTTATTCAGTTTGAAGCCGTCGTGGACCCGTTGAAGACTTCGGATGACCAGAAATACCGCTACGTGCTACAGCAGTTGCAAGCCACCGATCTACAACATATCACAGATATTTTGTACAATCCGCCAGCTACGGACAAATACGGAGCTGTGAAGAATCGTCTGCTAACAGTGTATGACAAATCCGATGTGAAGAACTTCCAAAAACTTATCAGCGGCTTGGAACTGGGAGACCAAAAACCAACACAGTTGCTGCGCAAGATGCGAGAACTAGGAAGCGGCATGATTACAGACGAAGGTTTGAAGATTGAATGGCTCAATCACCTACCCACTCAAGTGCGCGTCGTACTGTCGGTCAACACAGAATCATCACTCGATACACTCGCAGCAATGGCTGACAAGATGGCAGAGTATTCAGAACCCTCAACATCAACAGTCGCCGCAGTATCCACAACGACACAAGAGCCCGTGATGTCCGCACAATTAGAAGTTTTATCGAAACAAATGGAGAAATTATGCCTAGAAGTTGCCGAGTTACGCGGACGGTCAGCTCATCGTTACAAGCGCCCGTTTCGTTCCCGGTCGCGTTCACAGTCACGGTCACGGCACACACACAAGCCGTCAATTCGTCCCGGCGATCCTACGTGGGAGTGCAAATTTCACTATCGCTTCGGTGACAAGGCAAAGCGCTGCGAATCACCGTGTTGTAGAAGGAAGAAGAATCAGCCGTCATTAAACTAGCTCCGACATCGACGGTGGCGGACGTCGGTGTCCCGTGTACTACCAACCGCCTTTGTGTTTTCGATCGAGATACCAGAGAACGTTTTCTTGTGGACACAGGCGCCGATATTTCGGTGTTAGCCGCCACAAGAAAAAGAAAAATGATGACTGCCAGCGCATACAGATTATATGCAGCGAACAATACGCCCATAAATACCTACGGTGAAAAGACGCTCAGACTGAATCTTGGTCTGCGGCGTAGTTTTCTGTGGCAGTTCGTCGTGGCTGATGTAAAAACATCTATCCTGGGAGCCGACTTTCTACGTCATTTCAAATTACTGGTGGACCTCCACAGAAAAAAACTCATCGACAATGTGACAGACTTATCGATCGATGCGCTTGAAATAACGACCGGTGAAGAAACAGTACACGTCATTAGCTCCGATCAAGTTTACTACGAAATCTTGAAACAATATCCAGAGGTTCTACGACCAATGACCCTGAAGGAACCAACAAAACACGACGTCGTTCACCACATAGAAACGACAAGCCCCCCGCTCTTCGCCCGACCCCGCCCGCTTCCACCCGATAAGTACAAGGCTGCAAAAGAAGAATTTGATCACATGCTGGAGATGGGCATCTGCAGACCTTCCAAGAGCCCATGGGCGAGCCCACTGCATATTGTAAAAAAGAAAGACGGAGGGCTACGGGTTTGCGGTGACTATCGTAGACTAAACACAGTCACTGAACCCGACCGATACCCGATACCCCGCATACATGACTTCACCTACCAGCTGCGAAACATGAAGATATTTTCAAAACTAGATCTCAAAATGGCATACTACTGGATACCGATAAATGATGAAGACGCTCAGAAAACAGCAATTACCACACCCTTTGGCCTTTTTGAATTCAAATGCATGACGTTTGGATTACGCAACGCTAGCCAAACGTTTCAGAGATTTATGCACCAAGTACTACGGGGCATAAACAACTGCTTCTGTTATATCGATGACATTTTACTCTTCTCGCAGACAGAAGAAGATCACAAGCTTCTCTTACGTCAAGTGCTCGAACGTCTCAAAGAGTACGGCGTCATGTTGAAGGTAGAAAAGTGCGAGTTTGGCAAGGAAAAGATCAATTTTCTTGGCTACGAAGTATCAACAAATGGCATCAAGCCCACAGAAGAGCGAACAGAAGTCATAACAAAGTTCCCGAAACCGAACACTGTCGCGGAGTTACGACGCTTTCTGGGCATGCTAAATTTTTACCGTAGCTGCTTACCCCGTCAAGCCGAATCACAGTCTGAACTTAACAAGTTTCTACACAACCGGAAGCGCAACGACAAAACACCCATCGAGTGGAACCCGGCAGCAGAAATAGCTTTTGAAAAGTGCCGTCAAAGCATTTCAGAAGCTACTGAACTAACGCATCCGGTACCTGGTTGTGCGCTCGCCATAATGACAGACGCTTCAGATTACAGCCTCGGTGCAGTTCTACAACAGAGAATCGATGACGCGTGGAGACCGCTCGCTTATTTCTCAAAAGCGATGAGTATGACGCAGCGACGTTACAGTGTATACGATCGCGAGCTATTAGCGATCTATACAGCTGTAAAGCATTTTCGAACGCTTATTGAAGGAGGCGACGTGACGGTCTACACGGACCACAAGCCACTTGCCCACGCACTAACACGCCCAGCAAGTAGCAGTGACACACCTCGTCGAGAGCGACAGCTGCATTTTATCAGTCAATTTTGCACCGGCATTAAGTACGTACAAGGAGAAGACAACACAGTAGCCGATGCCCTGTCACGCATAGAAGACATACAATGCCCTACTACTATCGACTATGATAAGCTAGCGAGCGAACAAGCAAGCGATCCCGTGTTGAAGCAACTGAAGAGCCAATCTAACTTGAAGTTTACTGACGTCACAATGCCTGGGATACGCCGACCAATCACATGCGAAACTTCGACTGGGACACCTCGTCCATATCTACCGATTACATATCGTTTTGTTGCATTCAAAGCACAACATGATTTATGTCATCCCGGTGTCAGAACGACACGAAAACAGATGACTTCAAAATTCTTTTGGCCTAATATGAATAAGGATGTCAGCATCTGGACCAGAGCGTGCATCGATTGCCAGCGATCAAAAGTACATCGCCACGTTACGACTCCACTGAGCGAGTTTCCTACATCTGAACGCTTTGAACATATACATATGGACATCGTCGGCCCACTTAAAATATCAAATGATTGCCGGTACTGTGTGACTATAATCGATCGTTGCACCAAGTGGCCCGAAGCTATTCCGTTGCTCGACATAACCGCTGAAAAGGTCGCAAAAGCCCTATACGAGAATTGGATTGCAAGATTTGGATGTCCACTGCGAATATCAACGGATCAAGGCCGCCAATTTGAATCCCTACTCTTCCAATCATTGATGAAGAAATTTGGCATAACACGTATACGCACCACGGCATATCATCCACAGTCCAATGGCCAGATCGAAAGATGGCATCGGACGCTGAAGGCAGCATTAATGGCTCGTGGTACTACCAATCAGTGGACAGAAGAGCTTCCCGCTGTGCTATTAGGACTACGCACAGCATTACGCAATAATAATCTCAGCCCGGCAATGATGACATACGGAACGACACTACGCCTGCCATCAGACTTCATTGTATCAACAAAAACAAACATCAATGAAAGCGAGTACGTACGTCGTCTAATGGAAACAATGGCATCGGTCAAAAGTGTGCCGCGCTCGAACAGCAGTCATACTGAGCCATTTATACACAAGGACCTTGCAACGTGCACACATGTCTTCGTGCGGAACGACACAGTTCGATCGCCGCTAACACCGCCGTACGATGGGCCGTATGAAGTTATTAAGCGCTATGACAAGTTCTATAAAATCAAGTTACCGCTACGCACATCAGTGATATCTTTGGACAGACTCAAACCGGCCTACATATACAACGAGCCGAGTGAAGATAAAGATGACCACCAAGATAAAGGACCTACTCAGCCCTACACCACCAGATCCGGCAGAGTCGTGAAGCCTGTGGTGCGCTTCACTTAGAGGGGAGTGATGTGGGACTCACGTCCACATACTTACGTCAGCGCCCACTAGAACATTCGCCGCGCCAACAGACGACAAAAGCCTCGGAAGCAAATGCGTACTGACCAGCTGCCGGTGGCGTCGGTAACATTTATAGTGTGCGTGCAGGCGACGCTATACGCCACACGCGTGCTAGAGTGAGATGGGTGCCGTACATCGTGGAACGTTAGTTTTAAGTTTTAATAATGTAGTAAATTCGTTTCTGTTCTCCTATTGGTTGTTTGAATTTTGGATACCGTAGCATAGGAACAATTTGTAGGACCCAAAATTGTATGTAAGGCTGGATTAAATTATAAATAAAACAATTACTATCTACGAGATTGGAGTATTATTTACCAACCTTCTGACCCCAACAAGTGTCTGTGGAGTTTCTTGCCCGTTCTTCTCCATAGGAACCTACTATTTGGAATGGGCAACTAGCTTCATATTTGTAACTGACCGACTTGTTGACAATTCAAAAGTGCCTGTAAATGGTTTAATTGAAATAAATGCTTTGAGTTTGAGTTTTTGAGTTTGAGTTCAACTTTGAACATGTTAACGGTGCACTCTCTAAAGTTGTCCATTGGTTTAATGTAAATAATCTTCTCCTGAACGAAAATAATACTAAATTCATTTAAATTTCAACGCAAATGTCAGGCATCTAACTACCAATGTTCAACTTAATGGAATAGAGTTTGAACTCTGTTGAGTCAACAGTTTTTCTTGGAATAACTATTGACGGTAAATTACAATTGGGCCCACATATAGAAAAATTGTCAGGAAGGCTCAGTTAAGAGGGGCCTTCCCGGTCCGTCTATCGCCAACGCGAGCATGGTCAAAAAGTTTGTTGTTTCATCCAGCACAAGTGAAAACTATTAACAAACGAGTGAGAACGCGATAACATTGAACGAAAAATAATGTGCGGAAATTTCATAAAACTTGTTCCAGGAAATACGTGTTTTTGAGTAAGCCTTACCATTTTGTGAAATAAATATTGGTCATTTAGAATCTCTTCTTCGAATGTTTTCTTAACATTTACAATTTATGAGTACATTATGAATGGCCAAAGTTCAGGTAAAATTTGTGCCAAAAAGCAGATTTTTGCAGGCTTATACTGACTTTGTTTTTCAAAAAATTTTTATTTTCTGCTTGCATAGAAACCTAGATATAGTGCACAAGATAAGTACCTATTAGTTTTAAAATTTCAAAGAAAGATGTGTTACAACGCCATAATCACGTACGAGCGTTTATATGAAAAGTATGTCGGGTTGGCCGTCCTTAAGGCACCTATGCTGTTAAAAACATTCGACAGATAACTGATGTAGATATTGCCAGAATTTTTTATTTTATTTTAGTTATTTTCATAGTCTTATGTCATATGGGATTCTTCTCTGGGGAATCTGTCCGGACATTAATACTATCTTTGTGTTACAGAAAAGGGTCGTTCGAGCCATTTACAACCTAGGTCAAAGGGATTCCCTTCGTGAAAAATTTAAAGAAATCGATATTTGGATTGTATTCTCTCAATATACAGGGTGGAATTTTGTAATGCCACCTGGAGGGAAAGTACTCTTAATACTGCAGATAGAAAGTTTTACTCAAAGGAAACATTCCTTTATTTTTGAATAGAAAGCAAACTGCATTCAAAGATTTTCGAAAATTCTCTTCTCCCACACCCGGGAATCGAACCGGCTAAAATCTGAAAAAAATATACCCTGTACTTTTATTGCATCGATCGTTAGGGTCAATTATAAGGATGAAATATCTCTAACAAACATGATAAATTAAATGAATGGAAAACCAGGAAATCTGAAGTTACAAATTCAATGAGTCAAGTTAAAGCTCTTTAACTAACATCCATCTTTTGTAATGCAGACTCCTTTGCGACATACTCGTAGCTGCGTGTATGAGGTAATTTAAATATGGAATGTTAGATTAAAATTTGAAAATGAGATCGTCATAGTTATTATTCACATTTGATTGTTTTTACAACTCATTTCACATTTTGTCTCACGGTGAAAATGGCTTATCAAGGACAGTTTGATTTAATGGAAGCTTATTTTTTAAATAACAAAAACGTGAATCTAGCCGTCGACGTGTCCTTTCGTTGGTATTGTTCGTCGAGTCGTCGAGCTACTTTAGTCTTGAGTTGAGCTGCACGATTACTGACAAATGCTGATTGAACAGGTCCACTCAAATTTGTGTGGTTATTTCGTCAATAGACCATTTCAGACACGGATCTACATGGTCCTCACATGATCTGACCAAGATTATGTCTGGACTTTAAAAGAGACTTGGACCTCTGAGTTTGTTTCGTCAATACTTCTCAGGGGTATTCAGATACGAAATGTCGACTCCATATTCTTTTTAATATGAGGTTTTATAATGTTTCTGTTATCCTATTTACAGAATAAACAATTTAATTTCATATGCTAAACTTTGGATTTCACGTTTCCTAGGTGTATTGGCTAGTATTTGGTCTCTATACAGAATATATACAGAAGGCATCCATCTAGCAGTGGATGGAGAAATACTAGGCAGATACCAAAATTGTAATAAATGGTGCAAATTCATAAAATCATCTGACCAACAGGTTTCACATGAACATCATCTTTTCCATAAGAGCTTGTTCTGAAAAAAATGCTATCTATCCTACGTTCGCAATTTAGTTTCCAAATATGTAAACAATTCGGAAAAAATTACTTTAATACATAAAGTTATTTTCCAATAGTAGTAGTACTTCTGAATTCAACTTAATCTACACTGTCATAAAGCTAAAATTTGTTAAAATTGAAATAACATCAATTGAAATCAAATACAAGGATTTGAATATGAAATAGTTATTATGTAGATTTCTGTAAATCAATCAGTTAGATATTAAAAACAGTAGAGTACCTGAGCAACATTGTTGACAGGCTTATTATCAATAGCCAGCACAACATCATCTCTTCGCAGGTCGGCGCGGTATGCAGGCGACATCGGTACGACTGTGTCGACCAATACGGCCCCCACGCCCTGGCAACACACGAGGCCCAGCGGCCCGGCCACAGCTGGCAACACCACGTCTAGGACAAGCACGCCGCGGCGGAGCGATACCTTGGGATAAAAAAGTTAATTAAAAAATCAAAAACCCGACTGCGTATTAAGTGAAAGATAGAAACAAGATTTACCTATATAAACTATAAATAATCTCATGCAGTTGGAGGCATCTTCTTAACAATAACGACCTATTGCCTCCGACTGCAGGAGATGATGGTTCCGTACCCAAAGGGTAAAACGGGAACCCTATTACTAAAGCTCCGCCGTCTGTCTGTCTGTCTGTCCGTCCGTCTGTCACCAGGATGTATCTCATGAACCGTGATAGTTAGACAGTTGAAATTTTCACAGATGATGTATTTCTGTTGCCGCTATAGCAGCAAATACTAAAAACCAGAATATCATAAATATTTAAGGGGGCTCCCATACAACTAACGTGATTTTTTTTGCCGTTTTTTAGGGTTCCGTACCCAAAGGGTAAAACGGGAACCCTATTACTAAGGCTCCGCCGTCTGTCTGTCTGTCTGTCCGTCTGTCACCAGGCTGTATCTCATGATCCGTGATAGCTAGACAGTTGAATTTTTCACAGATGATGTATTTCTGTTGCCGCTATAGCAACAAATACTAAAAACCAGAATAAAATAAATATTTAAGGGGGCTCCCATACAACAAACGTGATTTTTTTGCTCGTTTTTGCTCGATATTGATAACGGTAACAGGTAGACACTTGAAATTTCACAGAATATTTAGTTATATATTCACTTTAAAAATCAATAATTAAATTAAAATAAAACAAATATTTACTATTGGCTCCCATACAACAAACTTGATTTTTTTTGCCATTTTTATAGATAATGGTACGGAACCCTTCGTGCGCGAGTCCGACTCGCACTTGGCCGGTTTTTTATAGACAATGGTACGGAACCCTTCGTGCGCGAGTCAGACTCGCACTTGGCCGGTTTTTTAAGTTCATTTATTACGCAGTCGGGTTTTTGATTTTTTAATTACCTTTTTTAAATTTTACACTTTTTTGTTAGGATTATAAGACGGTAAATTAAGTTATTTACTCACTTATAATCAGGTGATAACGGCTTCTTACTAACTCACTCCAAAAGTTCGGGATAGTTTTTTATAATTTCTCATTTAAATAACATTTAAACATATAACTTGTGCATATTTTTGTAATCACCTTTTAAAACCCTTCATTTTGATACCCCACTCGATAGACTTGGGAGATATTTTTTTTCGAAAACACACCTTTTGGCGCCAAAAATCCGCCATTTAATAATTTTAATATACCCTGTGACACTCGCGCATTACAGACGAATCTAACGATATATCATTCATCAAAATCGGTTCAGCCGTTTAGTAGTTACAAGGGAACATAGGGACGGACATACATACATACAGGTCAAACACATAACCCTCCTTTTTTGGCTTCGCCGCAGTCGGGTAAAAATACAACATTATTTATTTGTGTAATTATTATTTTTTAATATAAGAAGTTGAATATCCTACTAATCGACTCAACAAAGTCTAGCGAACAAGCCAACTATATCAACTTCCGCCACATTTTGGCAAACGTATCATTACGACATTTTGGCTGAACGTCAATCAGCCGTAATAGAAAAACCGGCCAAGTGCGAGTCGGACTCGCGCACGACGGGTTCCGTACCATTATCTATAAAAACGGCAAAAAAAATCACGTTTGTTGTATGGGAGCCCTCTTAAATATTTATTTTATTGTGTTTTTTAGTATTTTTTGTTATAGCGGCAACAGAAATACATCATCTGTGAAAACTTCAACTGTCTAACTATCACGGTTCATGAGATACAGCCTGGTGACAGACGGACAGACAGACAGACAGACAGACAGACAGACAGACAGACAGACAGACAGACAGACAGACAGACAGACAGACAGACAGACGGACAGACAGACAGACAGACAGACAGACGGCGGAGCCTTAGTAATAGGGTTCCCGTTTAACCCTTAGGGTACGGAACCCTAAAAAGTGCTTTTATGTATTTCGTAAATCGTATTACAATTCGGCTGCGAGATATATACCAGTCGCGCGGTAAACTCCGCTTGCGCGATGCAGGATTTGTGTGACGTCAGGTCATTGATGTGTACTTCGCATGTGGCGTTGTAGATACCGCCACACTATGAACTTATTTGTACGTACGTAAACGCAGTAACTCACCCATCCATGCGAGTCAACAGCTAAGGCCGCGCGCACATTAGCCGTTCCACCGGAGCACTGCAGTCGAGTGACCTCCATCAGTCGCACCGTCAGCCGTCCGTGTGGACAGGGTCCTTCGTCGCCTTCTGAGCTACCAGGGTCGGACTTCGGGAAAAATGGTTTGTACCTGAAAACAAGGTTTGTAGATTACAGATGATTGATAACACTTCCAAACATGGGAATAATATTTAAATTACATTTTGAAGTTAACTTTGATATCGTCTAAAAACGCATGTTTTTCAACAATGTCTGAAATTGAAAAAGGTCAACATTTATCCTCCTCACACACACTGCGCCGTGTGGTGCCGGACGTAGAGAATAGCACCATCCTATTTCCTCCCGGGGTGTCGTAACAGACGACTAAGGGACTTACTAGATAATGGGCAGCAGCGTTCTCTATGCATTTTAACGCCATACTGCGATCGTTAACCCGCCTGCCAACCGTGACGATTATGGCAAACTTTTGGGGGAGGCCTATGTCCAGCAGTGCACGTCTTTCGGCTGAAATGATGAGGCGGAAGTGAGTTCCACATCTTACAGCATGGACAGAGAAGGAATAAGAATAGTAGCTAGTTTTATGAGGATGATATTTGAAGAGGGATCTAAGGTGTAATCTAAACGGTGCGTCACTAGGGCGAGCGTAAGAAAATCGCTCACGCAGGTAGGAAGGATGAGACGGGTTGTGTAAGATGTTGAAGAGGAGACATACCACCCAAGTGTCCAGTACTACATTTGACGATTCCAGGTCTTCACCCAAATACTCCAATATTCCAAAAATATATTAACCAAAATCAAACTTACCGTATCTTATAATTAGGCAGCGTATGCCTCTGCGCCACCGCCCTTCTAATATGTGCAGCGACCAACGAAGCCAGTCTAGGCTTGATCTGTCTGCCCTGGAACCTTCCTCTCACTCGGAGCTCAAGCTTCGGTGGCGACTCGAAGGCTATCGCCCAATGAGTGTAGGGATTGCGACGGAACATTACCCTAACGTTACCGCTTATGCTTTCCACTGGAAGAAAGGAAAATAGGGAAGCGTATTAATTAATGGTACTATTGAAAGTTCATCCGTCTTATCACAAAACTTTAAAAAAAAAACGACTTCCAAAAAACACTACAAAGTGAAAAATAACTTTATTTTCGGAAATCGGTGGCTTTGGATCTGTATTATAGTTTTATGCCACCGACTTCCGAAATTAAAGTTATTTTTCACTTAGTAGTGTTTTTTTGAGAAGTCGGTTGTTATTTTTTTTGAAAAAGTTTTTTTATTTTTCACTTTTTAGTGGGTCTGTTTGTAATTTATCTAAGTTACAATAACCTAATGTCAACTGCTCATCACCTTTTACAAAATATTGCTTTTCCCGATGTAGCTTAGGGCCCTTAATTTTTGAGAAGTTCTACTGGTAAGAACCAGGAGAACTGGAAGTCATGGTGACTTCACCATATGCATTGTGACGAGCATAAAATGCTTAGCAACCATATTAAATTGTCTAATCGAATCGCAACCGTGATCCGAAATACTTATTATTAAGTAGTTCCGGCGGCTATCTGTGGTCTTCATCATCCAGTTCAACTTCACCAAATGGTTCTTCCCGAGTGCAAGCATGAGTTACTATAAAAATACCTAAATCGTTATAGGTGTGCCTATTTGAGGATTTCCCTCGATTTCCATGGGATCCCCTCATCAGATTCTAATTTGGTGGCAATGGGACCACCTCGGGAGCATTCCCTTTCAAACCAAAAATAATTTTCAAAATCGGCCCACATTGGACGGAGAAATCAGTGAACATAAGAAAAAAACCAGCCAAGTGCGAGTCGGACTCGCTCACGAAGGGTTCCGTACCATTATCTATAATAATGGCAAAAAAATCACGTTTGTTGTATGGGAGCCCCCCGTATTTGTTGTTATAGCGGCAACTGAATTACATCATGTGTGAAAATTTCAACTGTCTAACTATCACGGTTCACGAGTTACAGCCTGGTGACAGACGGACAGACAGACAGACGGCGGAGCCTTAGTAATAGGGTTCCCGTTTTACCCTTTGGGTACGGAACCGTAAAAATCACGTTTGTTGTGTGGGAGCCCCCCTTAAATATTTATTTTATTCTGTTTTTTAGTATTTGTTGTTATAGCGGCAACTGAAATACATCATGTGTGAAAATTTCAACTGTCTAACTATCACGGTTCACGAGATACAGCCTGGTGACAGACGGACAGACAGACAGACAGACGCGGAGCCTTAGTAATAGGGTTCCCGTTTTACCCTTTGGGTACGGAACCCTAAAAATCACGTTTGCTGTGTGGGAGCCCCCCTTAAATATTTATTTTATTCTGTATTTTAGTATTTGTTGTTATAGCGGCAACTGAAATACATCATGCGTGAAAATTTCAACTGTCTAACTATCACGGTTCACGAGATACAGCCTGGTGACAGACGGACAGACAGACAGACAGACGCGGAGCCTTAGTAATAGGGTTCCCGTTTTACCCTTTGGGTACGGAACCCTAAAAATCACGTTTGCTGTGTGGGAGCCCCCCTTAAATATTTATTTTATTCTGTATTTTAGTATTTGTTGTCATAGCGGCAACTGAAATACATCATGTGTGAAAATTTCAACTGTCTAACTATCACGGTTCACGAGATACAGCCTGGTGACAGACGGACAGACAGACAGACGGCGGAGCCATAGTAATAGGGTTTTACCCTTTGGGTACGGAACCCTAAAAATTAAATCCATAAGTACATGCTGTAATAGTTAAATAAATGGTTACGAAAAATACTCCATTTTTTTTTGGTATCGCCTTAATTTAGTGCTCTCACATGCGCTCGGGCACCTACATAACACTCGTGCATTAATAAATCACTTTGCGCTCGATGCAATAATCCACTATTATTTCAATCACAGTTAGGTTCTTATCATAAAAACTAGCTCGATGGTTTAAACAATGACCAAAGAAATATGAAAAAAAAAACAAAACACATTACACTCCTTAGTCGTGTAATAAATAGACTTTTCAGATTTTCTTAGAGAATGATAGAGCAGTGCACGCACAATGGTCCACATGAAGGACTGCGGAAACCAAACCATGGAACATGATTTCTTAAAAACTTCACACCAACATAAATATTTTCCAAAAAGTAGGGGTTGTTTTTGTATTAGCCCGAGTGTCTTTTTAAGGAAACAAAGAATGAAACAAAATATACTTAGTTTTGGAGTTTTCAAAGTCACTTATTACGACGATATTTAAGGTTCTTTCAGGTTTTCTTCAAGTTTCCAAGTCGGTATTCCATGTTAATGTAATAATACTTGGCTTTGTCTTCGTTGATTTATATTCGCGTTCCACCAAGTAACTAGTGGCAGAATTATCGTGGTTTAGCGGTTGCAAGGAAGAATCGGGTTCTTTATTGAAAGAGGTAGTCTTTGTTGGTATAGTATATCTTGGCATGGATGGTGAACGTAAACCAGTGTATGTCGATGAACATCTTCCTCCGGCAGCTAAAAAATTGTTTTATCTTGCCCGTGAGTTCGCAAAGCGCACTTTGATTTTTGCTGGATATCAAATGGTAAAATCCTGTTTCGTAAAAATAGTACCACAAAGGAATATCACATTGTAAAAACTGAACAATGCTTGGTCGACCTCGAATCCAGTAAATGACTATCATTATCTTTGTCTATCTACAAAAACTTTATAAATTACTGTCTACCATTATATACTTAATTTTATTGTAAAAATGTTGTTATACTTTTTGGGAAAAAGTGTAATAATTCAAAACACTATTAACAAAATCACATGTCAACCTATACCTATTATATATTTTAAGTTCAGCTAATATCACACAAAAGTGCATAATCTGTAAAATTAAGATAAATGCTATACCTCATTTTTTGATACCCTGTACTGATCAACAATGTCTCGTTTGCTGTGGGCTCAAACTTTTTAAAAATGGCTAACAACATACTGACAATATCAAGTGATCTTGATGAAATTGATGTGGCCAATTCCTATAAATGTACGCCAGATCAATGTAATAAAATTATAAAAAATCCTAGTGACAACCTAAATGTGATACTATATCAGAAGCATAAACAAATTCTATCTATGATATCCTTCCAATTTGATGTAATTATTCTTACAGAATCTTAAGTCTGTTGACCACGTTCCAATGTAGGACGGTTACATGTCCTATGCTTCTACCAATAAACCATTCCAAAATGATGGCGTTGTTATTTACATGAAAGCAGGTATTCAGTGCGCAGTCTCTGAACCGCCCATATTAGATGCAAACTGTTTGGTCTGCAACATAGGAAACACGTCAATTATTGCCATTTATCGATCACCGTCGTACCACGATCTTAGCAGATTTTATAATGGTTTGGACAGTATAGTGAGCGCTCTTGGGTCGCACTCTAATATGGTTATTATAGGTGACCTAAACGTGGATATTAAAACTCATAGTAAAGATAAAAATACAGATGATTTTCCTTTACTGCATCACTAGGTTTCTAACCGGGTCATACACATCCTACAAGGAATGAAAATTGTCTGGATCATATACTATTAAAAACACTATCACCAGCTATAACAATTGTTTTAGAGACTTATATAACGGATCATCTACCGGTAGTTCTGTGTCTTGGACAAAAAATCCGCTCTCAATCCCATAAAAATAAAACAATGTCTCACCTTGACTACGACAACATTAAAAACGATATCGAAAATTGTGACTTTAGCGCTGTCATGGATGAAACTGATGCATTTCTAAATTACAAAACATTATCACTCAAAATACGAAAATTGTAAGAAAAACTAGTAAAACTACAATACTGAAGCCATGGACTACTCCTGGTCTTTTGCGCGGCATCCTAAACCGTGACAAAACACACAGCGCTCATATATGTAATCTCTGTATAACCACAGGTATATTTCCAAGGGCTTTAAAGAAAGCACTTGTTACACCAGTATATAAGAGTGGGAATAGAGACCTAGTAAATAACTACAGGCCCATTTCGGTTCTAACGTCAATGTCTAAAATTTTAGAACGCGTCCTAAATACTTGCTTAATTAGTTTTTTAGATAAAACAAAAATCATCTCGGCCAACCAATTCGGCTTTAGAAATGGTCTATCAACGGAGGACGCGGTAGCAAATTTATGTAATAATGTGATTAGCAAGCTGGATAAGAAGCAGGAATGCTTTGGCATCTTTTTAGATTTGTCGAAAGCATTCGACACGGTCTGTATTCCCACACTTATTACTAAAATGGAACGAATCGGTAGCAGTCTGTTAGGATCGGCACTGTAGTGAGCGATGAAGAACAAATTGATTACGGCGTTCCCCAGGGGAGTATACTGGGTCCAACGTTGTTTTTAATATACATTAATGACTTGTGTAGTCTCAAAATATCAAATTGTGATATAACTACTTACGCAGATGATACCGTTTTACTAACACATGGAGGAGACTGGAATTCCGCTAAAGAGCATGCTGAAAATTAAGAAATGGCTAACCGATAACCTACTTACATTAAATATAGAAAAATCGAAATTCATCTGTTTTCATTTGTCAAGTTCTCAAGTTCCTCCCGAGTCTACCAATATATTGAAACTTCATACATGTGTCGTGCCTACGGACTGCGACTGTTTGTCTTTAATGCGAGTGACCAGCATCAAATACCTTGGAATAATGTTAGACGAGCGAATTGATTGGCGATCACAGGTAGTTGCTCTCACTAGCCGAATTCGAAGGCTTATGTATATATTTAAGAAGCTCAGATCTACTGCAGATAAATCTATAATCTACATGGTATATACTGCCTTCTGTCAATCTGTACTAACCTACTGTATACCTATATGGGGTGGTACCTACATTGAAGGTGATTCATCATAAGCCTCGTTTGTATCCAACCACCAAACTTTATGCTGAATGCCGCGTACTAACCGTGAGACAACTATACATGCAAAAAATCATTCTCCGAAGACACCGCTGGCTACCTCTAGATGAAAAAATAAATAAAAAGCGCTCCGGTTCAGTTGTATGTCCCGGCGTTAGCTGCAGAACAGCTTTTGCAAGCCGCCAATATGAGGTCGCTAGCTCAAGATTGTATAATGATGTAAATAAAATACTGGCAATATACAATTTAACCAAACGTGAGGTAAAGCATAGGTTGAACAATTGGCTATTAACTCTGACTTATGATCAAACAGAATTACTATTATTAGTCAAAAAGTAAGTGTATATGGGTATATTAGGTATCTAGTATTGTTTTGTTATATGTAAGTAGTAAATAAATATTTATTAATATCATTTTGTATAACTTTACAGTTAGTTTTGGGTCTTTTTTGTTTATTTTTTTTTTGTTCTTAAGCAATAACTTTGTTTATGTCTTACAGTTGCATAAGTTCAAGTTTGTGTCTAAGTCAACAGCTCACTAACTCCTATAATACAAGCTTGACTTAGTTTAGGAGTTAGAGAATTCCAATTCTATGTAACTGCGTACAACCTCTAAAATAAGATTTAAATTGTTATTAGATTAAGAAATTGTTGTACCTACATTGATGGAAATAAATATTTTATTATTATTATTATAGTGGCGTGTGCTAGCTAACATAGTAATATGGCAAAAAAAATATTTGCATGCTATTGTGTATAATCAAGTTTTTGTAACTGAACAGACAGCTGTGCTGCTGGGGAGTTTGTTGTGCCACTTCTTCTTCCCAGCTAAACCACTCGGAAGTGGTGAACGATGGGGTTTTTGGGGACAGTTTTATGCGTGTGTCGAAAAGTGTTGATTCTCTGCCTAGTTTGAATACATGACTTTTGATTTTAATCTTTAAAGACGCAATAACTAAATTTTTTGTAAAATTCCTAAAAAAATAAAATGCTATGGTTATGAATACCACCGACCCCTTCGAACGCCAGTGACAACTTAAATATTATCTGTATTGTAAGTAAAACAAAATTAACACTAAGCGACACCTAAATGTAGGTAATGCATAAATATGATTGCACATTGGATTTTCAACTCTCGCTGCTTAGCGAGCGTTGATAATCCAACAGTGTAGCGCGTAGTGTTATTAAAACGGGCAATATATAATAAAAATAAGTCACCAAAATCATAACTTACCAGTAATAGATATGTTAGCGATTTTCCCCAACAGCATGACGGCATCGACATCGATGCGGAAGTTGCCGTCATACGCCAGGTCGAACTTCAGGTCAAGGGCTCTGAGGCGAGCCCCATCCTCTTCTAATTCACCAGACTGGAGACGTAGGTTCGTGATGGTGGGAAACTCTGAGCCCACTTCTAGGGAGCGAAGCTGTGGAGGAAAGTGCAGTGGTTAATAAAGAAATAAAAACAATATTTGAGTCTGCACATGATAAGGAACAGCTTCTCAAAGAAAAATTTGCGGCTCGGGAATCATCGTGTTTCCGAATTAGCATGAACGTCGCGCCTCAGAGTAATGATTCTAAGTCAAAATCAAAATATTTATTTCATATAAACCTACATGGACACTCAGAAGTTAGGTGCACGGTTCCAATTGGTCGTTTCCTAAAGCCGGCAAGAAACTCCACGGTTACTCTTTTAAAAATAATGGGCCTTTACAATGTTTTCAAGTTACAGTGTTAATAGATATGGGAGGACAGTGTAGGCCCGTCAACAAGTAGGTACCAAGTACTTAACAAAATAGAAGATGGTTTACAAAGCTACAGTCTATTGAGCCTACAACGTTCTCACATTCACATATTAAAAAAGAATCTATATAAAATATTACTAAAATAATAAAAAACAAAAAAAATTGCTCTATATTAGATCTCAACATCGCGCGTTCGTTTTTCCGAAGACAAACGATGATTCCCGAAGCGCATACTTTTCTTTGGCAAGCTGCAATTTATAAGAACACGTTTATAATGTGGCAGGAACTGCTGTCATCATCATCATTGGCAGCCATGTTCCACCCATTGCTGAGTAGGTATTCACCTATATACCTCCTCTGCTATGCATCCCTGGTCTGTGCGAGTCTCCGGTCCGGCCACGTACTGTCGTATAGAGTAGTTATTTTGACGGGCGTCAGGTCCATCGAGAGGTTTTGGAATGCACAAAATGTCGTTAATTTCAGATTAAAATCATAGGGAGCTATTGTAGACCTGATAGATGCAGGGTACAGATAATAATGTAGAGAATACGGTTCAACGGAATGTTAGCCGTATACATAACCAATAATATGGAAATTAGATGCCCCGGGTCGCTTCCACAATCCATCACGTCATTCACCTCGCGCTTCGTGAATATCGAGCGAATATCATGGATGCACTTAATACCCGCTTTATATATATTATGACACTCGAGGTAGTCGAGACACGAGTGGATTACCTACAAGACACGATATCCCATTAAACACGAGTCTATGAACTCGTGAACTCGTAAACTAGGAGAATTTAACATTGTAAGGCTGTTTAGGGTCAGGGCTGTTAACAGCCTTACAATGTTAAATTCTCCGATAACATGACGGAAATATTGTTTCGAAGTTTCTAATGATACATGTAACCCTTTGGCGTAATATGTTCCCATATAATATTTCTTGAGAAATTACAAGTAAAATGAAAAGAAAACATTTTTATACGTGTTATCCTCAGGGAATGCCTAAAACAAAAGTTTTAAGGCTTCGGGACTTTCCAACAAAATCACTGCCGAAAGTCGTCGTAAAGAGGGCGAAAGTTTTTTTGCCGGCAAGGTACTCAAAATGCTGGGGGCTAAATCCGGCCCACTGAGCTCTTATGGAGCTTAAAACTAACTAATTAATTTATGAGCAAGACGTTCCTCTTTAATATCAACATCTATTAAATAAGGTAACAAGAACGTCTTGCTCGTAAATGAATTACTTAATCCTTACAAGACTTCTTAGAACCAAGTGTTAGGAATACAGGTTAACTTTTAAGTTTAGTAGGTACTAAAAATCTTTTCTGCGAAAGGTATTTTTTTATCTTTGCGTCCCGTAGTTTAGCTTATTTATTCTAAGAAAAAATGTTAAAGTGATGTATTTATCCTCAAGAGATTCGTTTTACGAAGAGTGTCTTTCTGAGAGCAGTCTAAATAGATTCCTCGTGTACGAAGGTAACTCTCTAGCTAAGCATCAATACATTATGTTTAAGTTTACGCAGTGTTTAATCGAGAATCCATACTACATACTTACTTCAATACTTATAAATGTGAAACTCAGTCTGTCTGTCTATCTATTACTTTTTCAAGCCTTAAGGCTGAACGGATTTTGATGAAATTTGACACAAAGGTGTAGGCCTTGACCTGGGTTAGGGCACAGGAAACTTTATTTTTATCCTGCACCCTAATTGTGTAACGCAGTTTGAATCGGAATGATTTTGAAGTATATTGCTAATCCATTGCTTGAGCTTCATATGTTAGAAAAAATGTTGTTGAACTGTCAAATTGGGTCTGTCGGGCTAGTTGTAATTTTAACTGATTAATTGTAATTCTCGAATATAAATACATAGGCGACGTCGAAGCAAACCAAATGACGAAATGAGAGAAAGAGTTCTCATGAGGTTCTGGGGGTCTACTCCGAAGCGATAATCCTAAGTAGCGGACGAATGTTCGGCCGTTTCTTGACTTCCAAAGTTTCTTTTTTTCACTTTGAGACCTAACCCGACATCAAGTCACATTTTTGACTTTCACGTATCTCTTTGAAAGTCGTTTTTTTTCATTCGCCGTATTCAGTCATAGTCAGCCGTAGTCAGGAAACGGCCGAACATTCGGCCGATACATCGGATTTCTCTTCGGAGTAGACTCCCTGGATCGGGAGGCCGGTCTCCCAGATTCTGTATCGAAATTGCCTTACAGGCACAACACTTTGAGAATATCGATGTTCATTGTTCCGTAAGTACGAGTTGATGGTACGATAAACATAATATTATCCGTTAGTGGTTTTATAATTCGTTCCGAGTCGGGCGGGGCGTTTTCACATCGACGGTCACGAATCGTTGGCGCCGATTGAACCGCAAATCGCCGGTCATTGGAGCGAATAGTTTGCTAGTCAACTAAACTCACTAACCATGCTTTATAAAATGTTATATAACTGGCATCATCAAGTTCATAAGCAGCCCTCACTAGCATGTTGAAGCCTCTTTTAGAAATGAAATGAAATCGTTTATTCTGTAAATACGGAATCACTTGTACACGTCATATTAAAAAATAAAAAATAAGCTAGATGTAGTCGACATTTCCTATCTGACTACCCCTGAGAAGGGAGAGAAAGAGGTAAATCCTTGGTGTGCCAACATACCTATACTCTTGGACTTTAATCTTAGTCAGTAAATAGACAGTTGGATACCTAACAGTTTCTGACAAAAAAAATAGTGAGGTGAAAAAAAAAATTTCAAAACTGAATGAACGTATAAAGTACAGACGGCTACACATCAAGCTATACATTTCCAGTATAAGCTAATCTCGCACTATATAGGATTTCCGTATAATGAGAGGTCAGCGTATACTAGAAATGTATAGCTTGATGTGTAGCCGTGTGTACAACCGCGGTGGTAATACCGGTGGACCAGTTTTTACCCTTATGCTCTTAGTAATAAGGTTGAAAAGTGGTTCACCGCCAGTGTCCGCGATGGTACCTATATGCATATTGCACATAGGTTTAACTAAATTCAATAACTTAAACTTTAAAACACATTTTATTCCTAAACATTGAGTAATTACTCTAATGAGCAATTTTACCTTTTGGAAAGCCAAAAAACTGAAAATAAATTTCCGCTTGACTGTGTAAAGTTAAAAATTAAAGCGTTATTTTGTCGTATTAAGAGGTTAAAAGACTGGTAAAAAATATATTTGCAATACTCCAATAAAACAAACAAATTTATTAACATTTATTCAAATCCAACCATTTTTAGGGTTCACATTCTAAAATAATGATTGCACCTCTTTGTGTACCGTGCCTTAAATAATGATTGCACCTCTTTGTGTACCGTGCCTTAAATAATTACTACTCGCTCGCGGTTAGTCACGGTTCTCAACCAATCAATCAATCAATAGTCTTGATTTATAAACATAGGTTACAATGGTGTGCAAGATGTTACAATTGTTATATTACAGTTTTTCTATGTTTTGCCATTTGGCATACATTTAAGGAAGGCTTTCGCCAATTAAGTAAATTAACCTTCTACTCTCTTCTCTCTTACTATTTCTTCTTTCTGTTCTAACCTTTTTAGGGTTCCGTACCCAAACGGTAAAACGGGAACCATTACTAAGGCTCCGCCATCTGTCTGTCTGACTGTCCGTCTGTCACCAGGCTGTATCTCATGAACCGACATAGTTAGACAGTTGAAATTTTCACAGATGATGTATTTCTGTTGCCGCTACAACAACAAATACTAAAAAACAGAATAAAATAAATATTTAAGGGGGTTTACAACAAACGTGACTTTTTTGCTCGATATTAATAACGGCAACAGGTAGACGCTTGAAAAATTCACAGAATATTTAGTTATATATTCACTTTAAAAATTAAATTAAAATAAAACAAATATTTAAGAGCCCCCCTTAAATATTTGTTTTATTTTAATTTAATTATTCCCATACAACAAACGTGATTTTTTTTCCGTTTTTATAGATAATGGTACGGAACCCTTCGTGCGCGAGTCCGACTCGCACTTGGCCGGTTTTTATTATCATTCATTCTTTTCGAACACTTACTACGATTAAAAGTCCAAGCAGGTGTACCTAGTTAGTTTTCCGCATTTCTGGCGGTAGGTAGTCGAAGGCCTGAGCTTTTTGTATTGGATTTATCCATTCATCCATTCTCATCTTATCCATTTTCATCTTTTTTCCGTTAGAACCTCAATGATGCACAGGGTTTGTAATAATTTATGTCTAGTAAAGTCAGGGAAATTATTGAATCTACCATTACATCAGTTGAATATCACAGGTAGGAGCAGCCATCTGTAATTTGTGCAATCAGCGAGTACTACGCAACATGCATTACACATTGATCATCGATCACACGACCTATATTTACTACCTACTGGATATAGCGTAGGTATCAAGGAAATGTGGTCACGTGGTCCTTGGCGTTTATTCCATTCTAACGTATTCATAGAATTCATCTCTGCCAGGGTTACGAGTCTGTCCGAAAGGTATATCGGGGCCCTGGCACACAGGCATCTGAAGGAACACGGGTCGGTTTTAGTCAGTAAAAGTCTGACACGCCCCTCCCGCTCCGCCCAGAGCGGGAGAAGTTATTTGATAATTTCCCACTCAAAAATAAAACCTATTCATCTGTTTCTAAATCAGGGGTCTTCAACCTTTTTGAAATCAAGGTCCAAGAATACTTTGATTTTGGTTCGGCGCGGGCCGCAGCACAAGGGAAATTAATTATATTCCATTTAAAACTTATAAGTAGGTAAGTAATTAAAAAAAAACCGGCCAAGTGCGTGTCAGACCACGCACAATGAAGGGTTCCGTAGTTAGGATTAATTTATCCCTAAAACAAACTTAACATTGTAGTTGAAAAACATATTCTCCCATACATCGATATACGCCACGGTCAATTATCCAACTGAAAATTTAAGTTTGTAATCGCAAAAAATGTTTTTTTTTTATGTGATAAAACTACAAATAACAATTTTTGGACTTTTTCCTTTACTTGTGCTGTGAGACCTTGCTTCTGCCCAAATTTCATGATTCGTAAACGGAACGAACGGGAAGAACGTGAACGTGATGAACGGGAAGTACCCTATATAGGTCTTGATTTATGTGCGAGATATTCGCAATTTTTTTTTATGTGATAAAACTACAAATTAACAATTTTCGGACTTGTGCTACTTGTGCTGTAAGACCTTGCTTGTTGCCAAATTTCATGATTCTAGGTCAACGGGAAGTCCCCTATAGGTTTTGATTTATTTGCGAGTGTCGAAATATGTCGCAATAATGTCGCTTATATCGCCGTATTTTTTTAATGCGTTGACTTGGAAGCTTGATTTTTTTAGAGCTTCAAGGGACCATTTGATATTAATTTCAACTTGATACCTCCACGCGTTCCTGAGAAAAATGGTCTTGACAGACTGACAGACAGACAGACAGACGGACAACGAAGTGATCCTATAAGGGTTCCGTTTTTTCCTTTTGAGGTACGGAACCCTAAAAACAACAATCATTGCAGTTATTTATTAAACAATTTTACAAGGCTAGAAACAGGAAATGATGCTAATCAAACTCAATCATTGAGCTGTTTGACATTGTTTATTCTTAACTAATTTATCAATATCTGCCCCAATAGTGGTTGTTGCAATTATCAGTTTTCGCGCGTTAGTGTGAGTACCTGTCTATTTTGTTTAAATTTCTAATAGTAATAAATAATTTTAATTTAGCCAACCTACTATTAGGCCGCCAAGGAAGACACCGTGGGCAACAGGCGGCCCAGGGGCCGCGCGGTGGAAGACCTAAGCTTTGTACTAGATGTTAATATTTTATTATATTTTATAATGTACCACTGCCATAGTAATTGTCAAATGTCAGCTGTCAAGATATGTGAGGCAGACTATTGTGAGACAGATCATTACCAAGTACTTGTATACTGTTAATATTAGATATAAATAGAAAGATCTTTGTTTTTTTTTACAGCTATGTCCCCCTATGTTTTGTTTTTTGACGTTATTATAGTTATAAATTTTAGAAAAAATAATATTATATAATAATTATTTGAAGTAGTATCATTAACCAGGGAAAAAACAGATGATGCGTTAGTATGGAATAAACGCCAAGGACCACATGACCGCGTTTCCTCTTAATGGTGCTTGTATTGTAATTAGATTATGATTCATAAGAAGTCGTTGCACTTAGCACGAATTGTGAATGGTCCGTTGGATTCCATACTTTGTAAGTTGATTTTATTATTTAAGGCGATCCCGAAGATTATTTTAGAGTTTCTAGCGTTTAAAAGTTCATAGTTGTCCAGACGGCATCTGGAAGAAAGGTCAGATAAACTTTGAAGGCGAGTTAGTCGCCTTCAAAGTTTCTTTCGATGATAAGGTCATGGCACCTATGGCTGAAAAAACTTCGAAGATTAAGAACTTATCTGACGGAATTAATACCAGTTGCTGCGTCTACCACCGTCTGCCTCGCTTCTTCGACCCAGCGAGGTGTACCAAAAATCGAACTTTTCATAACAACCAAAAATGGTATCGAAAACTAATACTTCTTATAATCATCACCAAAAAAAAAAAAACAAATGCGTTTAACGATAAACATATATAAAACACCATTCTGTCTCAGTCATCTTCAAACTAATGACAGAAACAGAACAATGTTAATTCGTCATTAATATATTATAAATGCGATTATTGCTAAACGCATTTATATTATATATTAATGATTTGTGGTGCAAGCTGGACTTAGTATGTAATATCCCTCACCGTTAAGGACTCAAAGATCTTTCCAGAAGACGTCTTAGCGAGCAGCTCAGCAAGTTCGGATGCCATGCGCGTGCGCAGCCAGCGGGTGTCGGCCGTGCTTTGCTGGAAGACGAACTGCAGCATAGTGTTGAGAGCGCCCTCTGGCGTGCAGCCTAGCCCGCGTGTTAGCTCGTTCAGGACTTCCTGTGTAAAAAAAAAGTTTTATTATTATTTAAGAAATAAAACATACCATAAGTTGGATAGGTTCATCTCATTGTGTATAACAAATACACACTAAGTCAAGTTAGAACTAGTTAAACAGAACTGACCGCGGTAGTTTAGTTCAGCTGGTTCGCGTCATGTTAGCGAAACATGACGCGAGCCAGTTGAATTAAACTACCGCAGTTTCGCTGTGATGGTTTCGCGGCGGATATGTGCTACTGGCGTGAAGGTTGTATTTTTCAGGAATTTGAAAATCTATTCTGACTTTCTTACAGATTTTTCATTTACTGGTAGTAGGAAATGGTCGACGAAAACCTATACACAGTACCGACAGATCCATGTTCAAACACCCTTTCGTTAATAGGTATTTCTGCTTCTTGGGTCCGTACCTATATGGCAGGATTGATAGAATTGTCGACACACTTGCCTTAAATAGTAGAAGTTGTAAGAATAAAGTGTTTGAGTACATTCATAAGCTGACCTATGACGAAACTGAAAACCTCTTAATTGTACCACATTAAATTTCACAAACTTACCCTCCTACACACACTCACTCATCTACATTCTACTCAGAAGGAGGTCACCACTCCACTATACTTAATTTTTCTTTATTAGTAGTTGATATAAAAATAACGAAATATGTATATTATTATTAAAGCAAAGAACTTGTAAGCTTTTAAATGTATATTTTTAGGGAAGAGCGCTGTTGTCTGAGATACAGATATTTATTTATCTAGTTCAGACACAGAAGTCTTGTCGATTTTTTTTAGTATAAGCTCATTTAATACATGTTTTTATTTATAATGTACCTACTTACTTGAATTTGAATAAATAAATAAATAAATAAATGGTCGTCCAAAATTAAAGCAAATGTGTTCGTTAAGAAACGACTAATTATATAATCTGATCTAATTAGAACATAAAAAGGTTATACATGTGTGATTAAAAGTTCTTACCCACCTACAAAAGTACCACCTATAAAGTATATACCACCTATAAAGAAAGACCCTACAAAGTCTTAACGATATCCGCTTCAGTGGAAAATACACTCTTATCAAAGTTTGCGTATGTGTTATATTTATTTCGAAGGTTTTACAGCATCTAAGCTACGTTTAAAAATAATACGATAAATCAATAAACTGTTTCTATACAAAGCCATCAAAGGTAACTTAATTTAATTCCATCAGTTAGGTATCGTAAAATTGCCCATGTTTTATACTCCCACCTCTACTACTTTACGCCGCCGATATAATGTTTAGAGATAACTTTAACATTTTACTCCCTACCCTATTCATAAAACTTGATTATAATCCTTTCACTAGTTCTAAATCTTCTCTATACAATTTCATACCGATGAATTTAGCGAGCAACGGTCTAAAGCGGTACACTTTAATGATGTACATAAACATACAGGTTTAAAACATTAACTTCATTTTGGCTTCACCGCAGTCGGGTAAAGAAAGTTCGTTAAAAATATATTGGTATTTATTTGTAAAATATACGTAATAATAAACATTATCACCAATTTCAAGTTCATAGGTCAATGGGAAGTTAAAAATTCTTCGGAACAAAATTTTGTAAAGAAAGCTGACTTTGGTGGCTGCTCATTCCTGTTTTCCAATATTTTGTTAAAAAACAATACAGTATTTATCTACTTAACGAGCTCTAAACAACGAAACCCCTCGATGTACATTTTTTTTTCGCTCTTCGCTTTAGCTGTATGGGAGCACCCTTAAAAATATTTTTTGACAATTTGATGGCTTTGGGTCAACACTATAAAAAAAAAACCGGCCAAGTGCGTGTCGGACCACGCACAATGAAGGGTTCCGTAGTTAGGATGAATTTATCCCTAAAACAAACTTAACATTGTAGTTGAAAAACATGTTCTCCCATACATTGATATACGCCACGGTCAATTTTCCCACTGACAAGAAAAAAAAGTGAAAGACACTGTGAAATTTTAAGACTAACTCCAACCGTTTGGCTGTAAAACCTTTGTGACAGATGACGGACGGACACCTGTCTCAGTGACAGCAATACGAGTAGGGCTCCGTTTGGACCCTTCGGGTACGGAACCCTAAAAACGTGTTGCGCCGACTCCAAGTAACATGAGACAAGGGTAAGACGATTATGTTGAACGGGATTCTTTGAGGTTCAGGCAAAAGTCCATAATATCATATACTTATACTTACCAAAAGTTTTGATAATAAAGAGGCATGAGGAACAGGGTATAAAGTTCACTCATCCTCCATGGAAAAAGGGAGGATCCTCCGACCAAACGGGTGTAGTGTCTGGTGGGCAATTGCCCGACGATTGATGTCGGGGCGGTGTATATATGTTATGGACCAAGTAATAAATAAGGGCATTTTCTGATAATACCCAGGTATTTTGCACGGGGTGCAGTTCTAGATTTTTCATATTTACAACCTCATCTAACCCAAATGATTCACCAAGAATAGAGGGAATCTGGCGTAAATGGTCACTGTTCTAATGTAACCCAAATGATTCAATAACAGTAGATGGTATCTGACGCATTACCATTGATTTTAAGTATTGATTCTACGTTTGAAATAAAAATATACAAATTGCCCGGGCATTTATTATAATGTCCTAATAATTACTTGGTCCATACCATATATACTAGTCGCGGGGTAAACTCTATTTGCGCGATGCAGGATTTTTCGTGACGTCAGTGTGACGCGTAGTTCGCATGTGGCGATGTTGATGCCGCCACAATAACAATATTGCGTTCTAAAGCAGGTTGACAGACCTGTAGGCAAGTTCTCGATCGGTAAACTAACGAAAATACGTAGGTAGGTAATATTATTTTGTACCGAACACCAAATCTCAGGACCACACGACGTACCAAAATTAATTGATACTATTGCAATTAACACCCTTACCGCAATCAAATCCGGACCTCCTGTTATACGAGTAGGTATGTACGCAGTAGTTATGCAGGTGAGCCCAATGTTGCTACTACTTGCTACGATCAATCAATTAGCTGTTATTACGTGCCCCGTCCGATGAAGGACAGTGTTCCATAAACAGGTTGTAGTTTCAATATCGATCTCTGAATATGTGTCGTAGAATTTGAAGCTTGAATTATTTTTAATTGGGATAATCATGGATTAAGTTAACCTCTGTACTGTACTGATAGCCTGTTGCCTGTGTGCCAGGGCCACGAACAGGGAACCCTGGCATTACTGCTGGCATTGGTCCTAACGGTCCCCGTCAGTTGGTGCTGACATCTCTTTGAGGCGCGCGTGGAACACAACGCGTCGTCGACCTGGGCCTGGTCCTTCTATGTTCTATGTTAGAGGGTATGGTTTCCGCACTTAGTCCTTCATGTGGACCATTGTGCGTGGGCCATGGCGGCCGTCAGTGGTTTATTCCAACCAGCCCACCTCCCTCCAGAAGCTGATTAGGTCTTCTGGTCTGCATAGGATATCTGTGAAGGATCTGGGTGACCCGAGGGTTTCTGTTCTGATCTGGGTGACGCCTGTGCAGTCAAAGAGCACATGCGCAACGGTTTCTTCAACCTCCATGCACGCCCTGCACAGAGGGCTGTCCGTTATGCCTATTGTGTGTAAGTGTTTGTTTAGTGAACAGTGTCCCGTTATGGTCCCCGTCACCAGGCGCAGGCCGTTCCTGTCCAGGCGTAGCAAACGCCTGGTTAGTCTACCATCTAAGGATGGCATGGCTTCCCTAGATTGTCTGCAGCCTGGTGTCGAGGTCCACCAGTTCTCCGCTTGTGTGTGGGTGAACTCCTGTAGCCACCTACGTAGTTGGTTAAAGGGGATGGGTACGATGGGTTCGGGTCCACAGACTGACGCGCCGGATGCTCTCCTAGCTAGTTCGTCAGCTGCGTCGTTACCTAGTGATCCGCTGTGTCCTTTAATCCATTGCAGTGTCACTGTGTTACGGTTGCACACCGTCACTCGCTCTAGTGCATTGTGACATTCTAGTGTTAATCTGGAGGTAATATACTTTTTCTCTAGGGATTGCAGAACTGAGGCACTGTCGGACAGTATGCGTATGTGGGTGTCCGTAACTTCCCTGGCTTCTATGGCGTAAGCCGCTTGTATAATATAATGCCCACACATTCCGCCTGGTAGACGGTGTTGAACATTCCCAACGGGCTGGATATATTTATGTTAAAATCGTGTGAGAAGACTCCGACTCCGGTTCCGGAGTTGGTCTTTGATCCGTCGGTGTAAACTCTCGACTCTCTCGGGCCTGAGTAGTCACACCGTTCCTCTGTGAGTATGACGTTGTAGTGCTTCTGAAAGAAGTGAAGTTTCGGGGCCTTGTCGCAGGGTGATGCCATCACCGATTGTCGTCTGATTGCATCTTCCTTTATGCGTGTGTGCTTGACCCTAGAGTCTTTGCTTAGGGTTCCCGTTATGCTGAGCCTGAAAGCAGCCAGGGCTGCCACCTCTCGCACAATAAGGTGTAGTGGTGGCAGTCCTAGCATTACCTGTAGTGCGGCAGTGGGTGCAGTCCTCATACTGCCAGTTATTGCTACACAAGCAAACCGCTGCAGTTTTTCGAGGTCTTATTGGGCTGTGCTCAGGTCCGTCCTGGGCCACCAGACCAGTGAACCATATGTGATAATTGGTCGGATGACTGTGGTGTATAACCAGTGGGTGACCTTGGGGCTGATGCCCCAATTTCTTCCAAGCAGTCTTTTACACTGCCATAGGGATATGCTGGCTTTTGTGGTGATGTAGTTGGTGTGTTTTGCCCAGTTCAGCTGTTTGTCCAAATATATGCCCAGGTATTTGGTTTCAGTTGAAAGGCTTAGGATAGTTCCAAAGAGTCGTGGCAGTTGTAGTGTCGCCAGCTTCCTCTTTTTAGTGAAGAGAATCAATTCGGTTTTTGACGGATTCACCGAAAGTTTGTGTTTGTTGCACCAGTCTTCTACTATTTTCAAAGCTAGGCGCATTAGGTTGCATAAGGTGTTCTCGTGGGTGCCGTTTATTATTATGGTTATGTCGTCGGCGTAGCCTACGGAACCCTAAAAACAGATTTGTGTAGGGTTTGCGACAACGACCAACAATAATAATCATCACCACACACATACATACGTACATCTTCCTAACTTCATTGTAGTATACGAATCGCGCTAGATGTTAAAGTTTGAATGATAAATGATGTACTAAGACGCCTATTAACAGGAGAACAAAGGCAAGATAACTGAATACTAATCTCCCATCATTAGCATCTGCCACCTTCTTAATTCCCTTTGACGAAAACGGCTGAGAAAATAGCACTTACTTATCAAGATCCTCCCTCTAAGTTAGCACTCTTTTATATGTGCCTATTTATAGTCTGCGGCATAACAGATGAATATAGACGCACTCGTCAATTTTATTTATATCAACCTATCGTTCTCTTTTGTTTCGGGGTTGAGTTTCCTATGATGCCTAAGTAAGACTTTCAAGCTTTACAGATGTCAAGGCAGACAATTTGTATTTGGACGGATTTATATGATATTTTCAATTCCAACGAATTGAATAACTAATTTTTAATTTCGGGAATAAATCGAGAAGGTACCTTCATTTTTTTTTTATAATCCGATAATATTATACAAAACAAAAGGTAAGCGATGACGTCACGAACCTCATCAGTCGGTCATTTATAACGAAGCGGTTGTATTAATTATATTTCGCACTGAAATTGAGGACAGCGCGCTTAATTATAGGGCTGTAAGCTGTAATTGGGACACCATTTAATGACGGACGCTGGTCAAATATACGGCACATCCGAAGAAATGTTGTCGTTAAATAACAATAGGACGATTTGGTATATAAGCTAAATAAATAAACGCATTACGGCGTTTGGTTTCTAAACAGGTAAACATATTTACCGAACAATGGATTAGCGACTGTGTGTACAATCTACACGAATCGTGTACAAGCAATCTATAACGATATATTGATAGGACGTAGTACCTATAAATCTGTAATAATAAGTAACACTATTTTATTTGGTTCTAATTAAACGAGGCGAATTTACTGAGAAGACCGTTCTATGTGAAACCAAGTAATCTCACGTGACGAGGGCTTTATCATTCCCGTTGCTCTTTAAGGGGGATGCGCTAAGGTAGCCCGCAAAATTCAAATTTTATTATGTTTTTTGCAATTTGCAGGTCAGTAAGAGGTTGTATGTTGATCTAAATATGATTCGCGGCCGTAACGAATATGGCTTTACAGAATTATAATCATTAGAATCGGTAATACAACTAACTCTCTTCGAAAAATCCTATTGGATGACTATTTCTGAAATAATCATTCAGTAGGATTTTATGAACTTGAGAGAGTTGTAATGCTGATTTTAATGATTATAATTCTGTAAAGCCATATTTGTTACGCCCGCGAATCATATTTAGATCAATATACAACCTGTTACTGACCTGCAAACTGCAAAAAACGTAAGAAAATTTGAATTTCGCGGGCTACCTTAGCGCATCCCCCTTAAAGAAAGGAAGGTAACAAATATTATGTATTTCGGGTTCAAAAAAAAAGTAAGAAAGCACCTGGCTCTCGTTAGTCTGAAAGTGATCTAGTCGTAAAAATCTTTCTCTCTTAAGTATATTCTTGAAAACATAATACAATACAACAGCAGAAGGCAATTCTCGTATTTTAAAGAATATTCGCATTCTAATCTCAGTGTCAATCTATCAAAAATTCCTCAAATTTTCCTAAAGTTTTTGACATTGATTGTCACTGAGATGACATTGCGAATAGCTTTTTGAACGTTTTTAATTACAGGAATTGGCCTTCTGTTCTCGGCTGATGACGTCACAGGAGTGAGGAGACGGGTCGGGAACTCGGATATGGATTTAGGGAGCATGATTGGATTGACTAGGCACGTGCCGCCGGTATTAGGGGTCAAAACGGGGGTCGAGACTTCTTGAGGGACCTATTCACCCCTCAGCCAAAATTGCATGAATTTCTATACATATTTATCGACAAAACACAGAGAGCAAGATTGAACGATCATAATTCGTTTTTTTTTTTAAGTTATCAGTACTTATCACCATGAAAAATTGTAACCAAATACAGGAGCTGTCGGGTGACAAACAGTTTTGGCAAGAAACAAACACGTATTGAGTTATTTTTCTGTCTCGATGAAGCTATAAACTCCGAAGGAGAAAAACACCGATTCTTTATATCGGAAAGCAATATTTGTCCGGTGGCATAACACATTTTTTAGATATCTACTGAGTTAAGGTGATCGAACACGCACAGGCCTGTACTGATTGAATACCTGTAAAGACAAATCTTTACAGTAGGTTTGTATAATATTGTCACCATGCATTGGTTTGATCAAAACAATCAAACCTGGCAAATAGGCTTATTGGTCGATTCGCACGAATTTACTCGTTCGAAACAGGCAAATCGACAACTCCAGAACTATGTATAAGGCCCAATTGCCATATACGTATTTCTGGACTTGTCAATTCGCCCCCTAATAAATTAACTTTGTGCGAATCGCCTCCTATTTCTTCCCGTGGGTTTCGTAAAAGGCGACTAAGGGACTTGCTACAGAATGGGCAGCAGCGTTCTCTATGCATTTTAATGCCATACTGCGATCGCCAACCCGCCTGCCAAGGCGATTATGGCAAACCCCCCCCCCCCCTTTGGGGAAGGCCTATGTCCAGCAGTCGTCGTCTTTCGGCTGAAATAATGATGAATGGCCTACAGAAAAAAATATATTATTTAAAAGTGTTGATTCGCCCGTTTCGGGCGGGTTAATTCGTGCGAATCAACCAATAAGCCGTCAAATACCACGGTGCCGTGTGAGCCTTAATTGCAGGGTGTCAAATAGTTGGGCTAGCAAACACCTCTAATATGCCTCTACATATTTTAGGTACATAAACCAGCTAGTAACATTCCGCATTCCATCTAAACACATATTACTATAAATTAACACACATTTTACCGATAACATAAATTAAAACTACGTTTTAACTACTATGTTTACGTAATTACACTTCATAGAATCGAGGAAGTGTACCGAGTTGGCTTCCGATTCCGACCTTGGCTGGCGATCAAGTCATGCGATATGGGAATACTTTTTACTACGCTTTTGAACACATTTTTAAGGTGTTGGTAAATGGAACCTTTTATAGGTCAATATAATATTTATGACTTTCTTTTGGAAGAGGCCCAGCGGCCACTAATGTGAAGTGAGTGTTTTTTATCTCGCGTTATACGTTTACTCTTATCGGAACATCTCTAGAGGTTTTCTTACCCTGAAGGATGATTCGGCCTTTCATCAAGAACTGGAGCTGGTTGTAAATTTATCAGAAAAGCGAGTCACTAAGAAAAACTAACGTTAAAGACCTTAGGAGGGCTAAATGCATTAATAACGAATGCCTTGTGGCATTAACTCCGTCTATGTACAACTACTGTACATGAACTTTAAACAAATAAGTAAATAAAAAATAAACTGTTATAAAATTTTCGTCTTTTCAAAATAACAAAATATTCACGTTCCCTAAAGAAATAAGTTAATAACCCATCGTGAGTATCATAACGCATATTCACGATATAATTCCAATTTCCAATTAATACTCTACTCCTTATTTCTGGAGTCAGACGGTCAGTCTCAAGCATTGATTGATTTAAAAAAAAAAATCGAACCTATAATTTCTACGTCAACACAAGCACAGTTCGGTGCCAATCATAACAACTTGTGAATGTTACCTAACTCTGAAAGTGGCAGTTGTTTATTTTTCTATCCAACTCGCCGTAGCTTGAACTAACTAAATTGCTTTTAATATTCAAACTTCAATATTTTTTTTCCGCGCTTCGGGGAACGTTATAACGACGCGACGCCTATTCTATCACGAAAGTCTGAAAAACATTTTGAATAGGGAAATATTTATGAAAAGTTTGCTAACTATATTTTCGAAGCCTGTTTTTATTTAATTTCTTCCATCACGTGATAGTTTGTGTAAACGCTTCAGATATTAATAAACAACGCTATGTCATGAAAGATTGATGGGAAATGTAATTTTCCAAGATAGGGCTTCGTGTACGAAACAACATTCAGAGCATGAATTTGCTCGTATCTTTCCACGCAAATGTTAACTAACATACATTTTCCTGTAAGTGATGGGGTAGTAACACAAGTTATACCTACAGCCATCTCGTGTAATATTCTTTATATCTTTACTTACACAGGAACATGCCTTGTGCAAGTATTTTTCACGCTCGTAACTCCAATCCTGAATTGGCATTCGAACGTTTATTAATGAATAATGATTATTAACAGCCAATTCATAATCATTAAATTGATTTTAATGACTTTATGCAGTGGACCGATAGCAGTGAAACAGGCATGACAAAATAATAAATGTAACATCGCGCATCGTAGTTATAAAGATCATAGCAAGAGGCGTTCAGTAGTGTCTGCCGACCCCCAAGAGAAAAAGCCGTGAGTTTATGTATGTAAAAGTTATATTAAAACCAATACTTACAGGGGGCAAGGTGATAGGTAAACTGTAGTCCTCAGGAGTCTGTGCCTTCTTCTCAAAGGGACGCACGAAGTAGATGAGCAGTGCCAGCGGTACCGACAGAGCCGATACAGCCCCGAACACCGCCGCAAACACTAACCACGTCCAGTCCGGCATTTTGTTCTAGCGATATTTACTGTGGACGAGAGTTTAATAAAGACAGTTTTTCAGAGATTTCAAAAAAGGAAGTAACCAAAATACGTTATACGGTAAATTGACGAAAGAAAAAAACCCAAACACAAAAAGAACATGTTGCGCAAAACGAGGTCAAGAGGTAATCAATTCGTCGGAATCTTTTTAATACACAAGTCTACGTAACTTTCAATGAAACTATGACTAAGAAAGATCTCAACAAACGATAGCAAAGGTTAAAGAGAGTAAAGAAACTTCAACAGTCTTCAGACCAATGCCAAGATAAGCACACTTGATAGGATAAACCAAAGTAAACAGACAAGACTAACAACCTAAGCTTTCCGGATAACAAACAAGAAAATACAGGGATTATACCGCGATACGTTTCGGAAGTATGATCTCGGATAAACTGTACTGTTCCAGGTGTAAATATAAATTTGTCTAGGTATCTACGTAGATTTGGCGATAAAATCGGTTCTGAAAGCGGTATTTTGGCACAGCTGTTCGGTATTAGTTTGAAGGCTAAAGCTGCTATATTGAATAATCCTTTAGCAATAAACCTTCACACATTCTACGAAAACATTAAGTGATAAAATCCTAAGCTTCATCCTATTTTTCTGGATCCTGTTTGTATACTAAACGAGATTTGAATAATATATTCTGTTATCTCGGCGAGATCCGTACCGTAACATTTGTACGTAAACCATATTCGCTCAGATGATTTGGTCAATAGGATTATGTTGGGATCGACGGGTTTAGCTTGTGTACAATACCTGACCTCTTTTGTGCTTGGAAAAGCTGGTCACACGACAGTTTACGGTTCCGAAATTGGCTAAAATAGGGTGTTTCCGCAACCCTCACTAAAATTTTCAAAAGTGTTAGCTGTGAATGTCCAACTCGAAACAACGGAAACAAGGACTGTATTATTTATTTAGGTTCTGCAAACTTTTGTTCTGATGTGAAGTGGACGTGAGCCCTAATAATTTATGAAGTTGGAATTTCTCCCGTCGCCGGTCCCCTCTTCCCCGGTATTTGCTCTACCCTGACCGTGTACATACTTGTCATTACATGGCTCCGGGGGTAAAGCCTAAGGCTGCTACAGACAGAGCTTATGATTATGACACAGGCCATGGACTATGCACTGTAATTACATAATAGTGCCTATTTCATTAGCTTCTGGCGTAGGCTGTCAAAACTGTCATCAGCAGGCTACGACATCAAGTCAACTGGGTCAGAAAACCATGCTTGTCGCCTCCAGTCTAGGTATGTCTATTAATGCTGGCTGAAAGGGCGGGTATCTCGCGTAATGTTGACATTTTGTAAAGCTGAATTACGTGACCCTTTCTGTGCATGCCTTTTTGCCCTATTTAGGAACCGTTTCATCATCCCATTAGCGTCTTAAAGGCACATAATAGGTACGCCTTTTAGCAGTACATTGAATTCTCCTAACGCTTACGATGACACCAAGGCGCATCATAATTCACTTTATTATCCACCCTTCCGTTCCATTCGTTCATTAAGTGGCAATAATAATGTCATGTCTTAACAACATTTATTATGTTCAAAGTGAATATTTTTACCGAAGACAGCCATTACGGAATTTCATGAATAAAAATGTATCCAATGATATTAGGTCAAAGCATTCTCATTTGTCATAATAATTTTGTTTCAGTTGTTCATATATTGGTACATTTAATATTTATTACAGTTTGACATAGTTTGACAAAGTTTTCGTGAAATGTTTGGTAACTAAAGAATATTGAAGTCACGAATTTGTTCAAATAAGCGCTTCTTTATGTAAAATATTTCGTCTCCATGAACATATCTTTTACGCATACAATATCTTTTTAATCTATAGGTATTAATCACTTAGGCAGATTAAGAATTATCAAGTACCTACCTACTATGGTGAGCTTTAACATTTTGTACCTTTTATAAATATGAGAAAAAAAAACAACCGACTTCCAAAAAACTCTAGAAAGTGAAAAATAACTTTAATTTCGGAAGTCGGTGTCTTTGGATCTGTATTTTACTTTTTTGCCACCGACTTCAGAAATTGTTATTTTTCACTTTGTAGTGGGTCAGTTTGTAATTTATCTCAGTTACAAAAGCCTAACCTTTTACAAAATATTGCATTTCCCGAAGTAAGGACGTTAATTGTTAAGCAGTTCTCCTGGTAGAAACCAGGAGAAATGCCACTCACCATATGTATTATGACGAGCATAAATTGCTTAGCAACCATACTAAAGTACCTAATCGAATCGCAACCCGTTACATACTTATTATTAAGTAGTTCCGGTGGCCATCTGTGGTCCTCATTATCAGTTCCACTTCACCAAATAGTACGTTCCGAGAAAAATACCCAAATCGCTATAGGTGTGCCTATAAAATTTAAAGATTTCCCTCGTTTTCCATAGGATGGTTTCAAATTGTGACTTGGTGACAATGGGACCACCTCGGGGGCATCCGGGAGCCTCCACAATTGACGGAGAAATCGGTGAACAAACACGAAAAAGAAAAAAGGCGTAAGAAGTTTTAAAAGTACACTTCGTAAACAAGCATATTACGAGTTAGAGGATTATATCCAGGACAGGAATGCTTGGAAACATGCTGGTCCAGCTCCATAGAACAATCTAGTGTCTAGAGAAAATCAAACTGGTTGCTATTTTTATGGTAAAATCTGTTATTTTTATGATATTGATTTTACATTCTGTGATAACCTATACTCACACACTGACTTATTTTTTTTTATTTTTTTTTTGTAAAACATACTTTTACGATGTTTATAAATATGTGAACACCATGTATCTATCTAATAATTAAGTTATTTTTCATTGCTTAGTTTTTAATTCGTTTTACCTATTATGGTTTAGTAATTTTATTCTAGGTGCATCATCTTCACATATAATCATATAATTAATGTAATCAAACAAAATATTGTAAAACATTTTTAAAAGAGTACCGGTGGAGTTTCTTGCCCATTCTTCTCCATACGAAACTACTACCTTTTGGAAGGGGCAACTAGAATCAATTCTATTTTTTTTGTAAATTTTGACGTTCAAAAGTGCCTCTTATGTGCCTATTTGAAATAAATGGTTTGACTTTGAAGTACAGACGAACATTATTATGTCCGCCTCCTTTTTGGAAGTCGGTAAAAAAATAAGTAACATCTTCTACATATGAAACTGCTATGCTACTAGAAAATAAAACCTTGTACCTGCATAAAAGCACCAACGAGCCTAATTTACTAGCATCGTAGCTAAAACTATAAAATGAAGTCAACATAAAGTATATTGAAGGCCAAAACAACGATTTAGACATCATTCATTGACGTCAGAAAACGTTTACTTACCCCATCATCGTTCAACGTTTTAAGGACGAATAAAGCATGAACTAAAGGGCAGGGCACACCAACATCTTATTTCAAGAACATTGTTAAAGGCAATTGAACTTTGCTGGAAAAACAGAACCCAGTACCCCACCCCAAGTGTAAGTTTGCAAGAGAGTAAACGTAACTAGCGCGTTTGCGTTAACATTTTTTTTCTCACCCTTATAGTCTTAGCATTATGATTTATCGGTCAAATTTTAACGCAAACAAAATAGTTACGTTTACTCTCTTGCAAACTTACACTTGGGGTACTGATCCCTGTTCATTGGCAATTTGTCCTAGCCACAAATTTAAAGATTTTTGTTACACCCATCTCAAACCTAAGGACAGCTGGCAGGGAAAACAAAAGAGTTAATAAAACAACCCGGCCAAGTGCATTTTGGACCACGCACAATGAAGGGTTCCGTAGTTGTGATGAATTTATCCCAAAAACAAACATAACAATGTATTTACAAAACATGTTCTCCCATACATCGATATACGTCATGGTCAATTCTCCAACTGCAAAAGTAAGTTGGTCGACTATTACTCGTCAACTTATAAAGCCTACTTAGCTATGATAGTTTTCCTTTTAATTTCGTTATATGCACTACTGCCATGAATTTTTTCACCTATCTTAAAACAACCATTTAGCTGACAGCGGGAAGGGACACTTGACCCTAACAAAAATTACCACTTTAAAGTTTAAAATTACGCAAACGGATCCCTAAATTGAAAAATGGACTTCACAGAACAATATTTTTGAACGGCCTATCCAACGATTCCTACATTATGGGATAGATGAGAAAAAATATAACATACCCACTTTACGTGTAAGGGAGGTACCCTTAAAAACAAGTTTTCAAGATTTTGTTATACCACTTTGTCGCCGTGATGAATATGTATACCAATGCCAAATTACAGCTTTCTAGTACTAGTCTCTGAGCTAAACTGGGGACAGGCAGACAGAAGGACATGGCGAAACTATAAGGGTTCCTTGTTGACTACGGAACCTTAAAAACCATTGGTGGTCATGTTCATGAATGCTATCTGAAGCTGTATACTAATCAATCTATCAATCAATGATTGATTAATTTGTTAGTATGTTGGCATCTCTAAAATAGGCATTGTTTTCTTTACACATCAGATTTTCTCTTGTTTTGTTTTCTGAAATACCTTTTGAAAACAAATAAAGAGAGGGAAATAATAAAGATATCTACTATCACAATTTTGTTTGGGGCTGAAACCTAATACGATAAAATATTACTAGGGATAAGAATTGGTGTTAAAAGGAATCTAACATCCCTAAACTTGGTACGTTTCTATTGCGGTATGTAATGTAACGTACCTATTATTTTCTGTTGAATATAATTATAGGGTAGTCGGAGAAATGACGTCTAAAGGTAAAATTGAGATGTCTTTTATTGCGGGGCATCCGAATCACCTCACACCTCACAGCAACAAAATATAGTTTATTATCCCGACACAAGATATTTTTCTCTAGATCAATTATTACTTTAGTTTATATTAAAAATTGAGACTTACGCTATTTAGTTTCGTGCTCGAATACGATCAAAGAGTGCACGCCATATTTATCTTTATTACTGATGTATTAGCGTTTAGCATATAACGGAGTGGCGGGGAGCGAGGGGCGGAGCTTGCGTTCGAAATTTGATTTAGACTGCCTGCTCTTAATAGCCACAAAAATTCGACTCATGATAAAAAAATAAAAAATGGTGGCCATAGCTTCTAAGTGTTTTTAAAAACTGCTAAGGACCTTCAATAACAGAAAGCAGTTAAAAAACTAGACCTCTATCCGGATTTATTTTCTGTAACTTGCCTTTTAAACTAAAAACTAGTAACTTTTTTAGGAAAATTAGAAAAAAAAAATATAGGTACTTACTTTATCATAATTATTCAAAATTAAACAAGCAGTCATAATCGTTTACCAGCTGCTATATATTTAATCGCAGAAGGGTATTGTTAGCTCGCTCAGCAGACCAAGAGCTATGCTAAGTTAGAAATCTTAGCTCGCTTATTTAACCGAAAATATAAGTTACTAAACTAAACTACTACTATCCTCCAGTAATACAGGTAGCGTGCTTATAGTTTGTGGTATGCACATAAGTGTGAAAATTTACCTCAGTTATGCGAACTTAGCTAAACTAACTTAGCTCTACAACTGGCTTGGTGGACGACTTTTCTAAGCTCTCATGGTATTACAATACAACTCCCACGGGAAGCATTTGGAGCCGGCACAGTGCCATACAAACACAACAGAATGTAGTTACAACAGCAGAAAAAGAAAGTAAATTTTCTACAGTAGGAACAGCAATTATTTCAAGTTAAGACCCGGAGCAGCTCCAAATTAATTACTATACAAAGCACCGTACATACAAGGTCTTGCAAAAATACGATACAATATTTTAAGTGGTGATAGATATTAGGTAGGTATGTGCCCATGAACTTGAACAACTTGTGATACGGAAACAAGTCTGACATATTATAAATATCAGCTCTTCGAGTTTCATACATAAAAAAACAACACTTATGGCCTAATTATTATATCCAATCAAAATACGAGTCTCGCATCTCGATCACGAGTATTAGCTCATATCTCTTAAAATATATAACACTATTCGTTATGTATATCCACGTATGTACAATATGTACATATGTCGCAATGTGCAGCCGAGCCGTGATTTCCTTCCCAGAAATTACATTGTTCGCTGCATACGTGGGGTACAGCCAAGCAAACAAATAAGTTTACATGTAGCTAACTTGCAGTTTCAACTAAGTACTGAACAGAGTTGTGTGTTGAGTAGTCAAGTCTTTAAAATAATCGTGTCTCATTTTAAGCTTGAAGAGTAAGTACGCTGCACCCTAATATAGAAGGTTACCTATAGAATAGCTGCTGCCCGTGTGCCGTGTGCTGCTCCTGGGGCAACGTAACAATAGATTAATTACTTTAGTTAAGATCTGACGGGTTAAAACTAATAGATATTGTCAGTTTAGTGGAAAAATGCCAGCATGATACCAAACTATTTTGTTGCCTGTACCTAAAATACGTGTCGTAGGGGTGTGGGTCGTTATCCCAGCTCCCTTTCCCGCCCCTTGCAAGCCCATAAGCCCGTGACCCGAGCAGTTTCGCCTCGCTTATTGCTCGGCACGAAACTGCACAATGCATTGTTATAGGACGACGTGGGGCGAAATATAGGTAATGTTTTGGTAGCACGAGTCGAAGTACGTCACGAGATTAATTGAGTTGGAATGTTGTGTCAGGTAGAATTAAATATTCTTTTGTTTTTGTTTCGTTAGAAACTTTTCGTACCTGTATGGTGGCCTGTACCTAAATAAACCACATATAAATTAATTTAAAGAATGCTCTGTAAAATCTGGGGGCACCGTAGTGCCCCCACCAAGTCGAGCAACAACAAACGGCACGGCCGGGCGGCCGTACCATCCTTTTCTCGAAGTAGTTCAGGCCATTTTCAACCCCCCTATAACTTCGTTGTGAATAAAACTTGAAGCCTGAATTGTATAGCAGTAACAGTAGCACTAATCAATCTAATTTATTATAATAATGTATTACTTGTGAGATACATTGTGTTTTATTGCGATGGCCAAGTCAATCTATTTATTTATTTAAAACATAAAAGATTAGATTAGACAAAGTACACGACGCAAAATCCTTTCAGTTCACTGTCAGAAACAATTCACACATTTCATATAAAAGAACACTTTCTTTGTTGTATTTCTGAACGAGTTCATTGTTAGAGAAGCTACGAGTACCTAAAGTAGCCATCCTACCATGACGATTGTCAATGACGACGTGACATCATTCCCGCGTAGCCCCGTAGCTCCGTAGCACCGTAGCACGACGTGTCTATGTAAATTTTGCTACGACAGTTTTCCGCTACGGTAAGGTTCACAAGCAATTGCTATCAAAGGCCTGTATTTTTCAATTTTCAGCGTAAATAGACGAATGAAAATGTCAACTCAATCAATGTTTTCGATCAAAATAGAATTTATTCTGATTGAAGTGAATCAATCATGCGGCCTCGTTCGTCTCTTTCAAATTAAAGTTTTCTAATGCTTCAGGATTGAAAAGTTTTTAATTAAATTTATTGATAGAGGGTTTCTGATATTACCGCCCAGTCGTGGGAAGTTCTTTTGAGTTTTTTTTTGTTCGATATTAGCCGAAAGGATCTGAATTTTAAGATAAGATATGAAATTGTATTTTTTATGTCATATTATAATGTGCCTTTGAATTTCTTAAAATTTAGCGTCAGTCTGATTCCCCAGTGTACTAAGAAGAAAATTGCTAGTCTAGAAGAAAACAGAACTACAGCACTCAACAAAGTCTAGGGAACAAGGGAATCATTACATTATATTAATACGTGAAACGAAAACTTTGTACCCCTTTTTACGAAAACTACGCGAACGGAGGAGTATGAAATTTGGCACAGTTAAAGTGCAGAAAGCTAATATTTTTATATGCAATAGAAATAAATTAAAGTATTAAAAAAACTTTACACACATGGCCATGCGTTGACTTGAAGATGTGACAGCTTGACCATGGAACTAGTAATTAATATATAAATTGTAAGTAGAGGAAACACTAGTTCATAGTAATTATTTTTATTTTAAAATATTCTATGTTAAACATATTTTATATCAATAGTAGCCCAATTTAATACAGATTTTAATTGTTTGATTAAATAAAAGGGTAATTTGTGGAGAAAAAATGTTATGAAAAAAATGGTACAAATAACGATCCCACGGGATCGAGACTTACGCGGGTGAAACCGCGGGGCGCACCTAGTAAACACTATATTCAAGGTTTAAAGCCTTCAAATTGTATCGTAAACATTGACATTGGAAATCCGACCTTTTTGACTTACAATATTTAGGCTGAAAGTCATTAAACTTTGGTAATAGCTATGTTAAACCGGTCATTAGTGCCGTGTCAGAAACACAAGATTATTCAGAATTGCTTGGTAATTCAAAAAAGTTATTATGTTCAACATTTTCGTTAAATTTTCTAGGAACATAATATTGCTTTAACATTAAAACATGAAAGCAAAGAAAATTTTAATACTGTAACAACATTTTAAGTTTTCATTTTAATGTTACTGAAATTGTTTAGGTACGCCACAAAACCTTTTATAATAATATCATTGTGTAAAAGCTTTTATAAATCCTTAATGAAGGTTCGTGCAGACCGGCGCGATTTGTAGCGCGACGCGACACCGGTAAAACAAATTCCATGAAATTTTCATAGAAATTGTCCTACTGGTGTCGCGTCGCGCCGGTCTGTTCGCGCGGTCGGAGTTCGCTCTCATAAATATTGAGGTTTTATTCAAATGATTAACTATTCTTAAGACTTGACTGACAATCAAATATCTATATTGGTATTTTATGTAAACTCTGATTGCATGATTTTATATACATATTGACATTGCAGAATATTATATATAATATTACATGAATGTTTACTTTGAAAAGTATTATATTTACTGCTTTAATTTATTGTGAATGTGAGCACTATGTGGATCATTTTTTTTCTTTAAATATTTTCCTATAATTTTTTGCTTTTTCTCAGTTTTATTGGTGGTCTGGCATTTTGAGCACTTTATGCGGCCTACCCAAATGTACTTTCTTTGGTATTGTTCGTCGAGTCGTTGAGCTTCTTAAGTCTTGAGTCGAGCTGCACGATTACTGACAAATGCTTACACTGATTGGACAGGTCCACTCAAATTTGTGTGGTTCTTTCCTCAAAAGACCATTTCAGACACAGATCTACATGGTCCTCACATGATCTGACCAGGATTATGTCTGGACTTTAAAAGAGACTTTGACCCCTGAGTTTGTTCCGCCATTTCTTCTCAGTGGTAGTCAGATAGGAAATGTCGAGTACCACTAGCTTATTTTTTACTTTTTAATATGACGTGTAAAAGTGATTCCGATATCCTATTTACACAATAAACGATTTCATTTCATTTCATTTCGATATCATTGCGTAACAACCATTTTTTTTTTTGGTTAGGAAATTATCAAATAACTTCTCCCGCTGTGGGCGGAGCGGGAGGCGTGTCAGACTTTTGCTGACTAAAACCCACCCGTGTACCTTCAGATGCCTGTGTGCCAGGGCCAAGATATCCCTTTCGGACAAACTCGCAACCCTAGCAGGCGTAGAAACCTAATGTATTATTTTTTTCTAAGTACCTATTTGTCTTTTTTAGGGTTCCGTACCTCAAAAGGATAAAACGGAACCCCTATAGGATCACTTTGTTGTCCGTCCGTCTGTCTGTTTGTCAAGACTTATTTTCTCAGGAAAACGTGGAGGTATTAAGTTGAAATTAATATTAAATACGTATGTCTACGGTCCCTTGGAGCTCTAAAAAAATATAAGCTTGATTAATCAAAGCCAAGGGGTAATTCCCGTTGACCTAGAATCATGAAATTTGGCAAGAAGCAAGGTAAAGCAAAGCACCCACAGCACAAGCAAAGAAAAATCCAAAAATCATTAATTTGTAGTTTTATCACATAAAAATCATTTGATGTATTGGAGAACATTTTTTCAACTACAAAGTTAAGTTTTTTCTTGGGATAAATTCATCCCAACTACAAAGTTAAGTTTTTTCTTGGGATAAATTCATCCCAACTACGACGTTCTTTATTTATTCTTGTGCGTGGTCCGACACGCACTTGACCGCTTTTTTTAATAAAACTAGTAGCAGCAGAATGCTCCTTTGAAGTTAGTTGTACAAATTTTAATTATAAACATGCATGAAACGAGACTGAGGAATGATGAAGGCATAGGCTGAGAAATGATGTGATGAGGCAACGTTGAGGTTTAAATGAAGATGTAATGTCGAAAATTTTAAAGAGTATGCATAGATGGTTTGGCAAAGTACCAAACCATCTATGCATACTCTTTAAAATTTTCTCAGAGTTGAGAGGATGAATGAAAGCCGACTAACCAAAGGTAGCCCTCCCTATCTTTTGTTAGTTGACTTTCATAACGCCCTAGAAGGATATAATTATAGTGACCTTATTGGTTATGTTCTTCAGAAAGGTCAAGTGCGTAGTACTCGCAACGTGTGACAAAATGCGTGTATGACCAGATGTATGGACGTAAACCAAGGAAAAAGAGTACGTAAAGGTCGTAGAAGGTCGTGGCGTTCTGTAGTTTCTGCCTATCCACTTCGGAAGGCGCGAGTTTATGTGTGTATTTATGAAATGTTACAAATTTGAGTGTAGTACACCAGCACTTAGCCAGTGGTTCAAGTCAAATTTAATACATACGCGACCAGTCTAAGCAATTAATCGCCCACAATTCTGAAATACTGAAATCAATCAAATAAGGACTGACATCTACGTATAGTTGTTACTTGTACGTGTTCTGTATAGATTTCTACATGACACAGCATTATATTTAACAGCAGAAATTAATTAAACTAATGAGTCGTAATAATCGTAATACCTACCATCAGCGTTCATATCAAATTAAAGAGGCGTCTGGTCGCGCCTTCGATGCAATCATGAAAATGGTCTTAATAACGTAGATATCAAGATCCATTATGCTAAAGCGAAGAGTTTATGTTGTAAGTAATAATACTTACATTACTCAACAAAGTCTAAGGAACAAGCCAATTATATCAACTTATTTAAGAAAACTCTTTAGAAGAAGTACTGGCCGCAGTACAGTAAAATTGTTAATGTTGGCAGAACCAAAAAAAAAAAAAATTAAATGTTGTTGAGCATTCATAATTTTTCGAAAAAGAAAATCTACCTAAAAGCAAAAGCATTTTGCTTACGGCGTTTTGAACCGTTAATAACTTTAGAGATGACTGTTCATAATCGTTTTTTTCTTGTGAAAATCACTTTCGCTGCTTACTTGTAACATTTGTGACTTTGGAGCGTTATGTCCCGTCATCATTTAACGCGGGAAGAGATGATTCTGTAGGTATGCTGGAAGCAGGGCGCAGTCAACGTGAAACTATCGATGCTGTCAACTCGCAGCCAAGAGTAGTTTGCCGATTATGGTCGCGTTACAGGGCTACAGGAGATGTTGCTGAACGTCACCGAGGAAGATACAGGGTCACTACTCAGAGACAACGCCGCTTTCTGCCAAATGCTGTGAAGGAGGCAGCATCAAATTACGGCTCTTCAGCTGGTAGAAAGACTGCCAGAAGATTGTATGAAGTTAATCTTCACGCTCGCAGACCGCTTAGAGTTCCAGCTCTTCGGCGCGAAATCGAGAGCATCAATTATTGTGGGCTAACGCACATTTGCACTGGTCCGGTGGCTCGTGTTCTTTTTTCTGATCAGTCGCGCTTTGGATTTCATCCCGATTCAAGAAGAGTGTGTGTCTGGCGTGCCTGGTCGCCAGAGTCGACACCAGAATCCTCAGGAAGTTCATCCGTACCAGGTCGGAACGATTATGATGTGGGCTGGAATTCGCCTGACCTGGACTTCGTAATCTAATCGATTTCATAACTGCGAGCGTTTTTAAACCAGCTAGCCGTTCGTAAAATGCGAAATCATACAAATTGCCTGCGACATATACATGCAATTGTAAACGACAGGTAGGTACTAATTATGCAGTCGTGATTGGATTCTATTATATTGGTTTGCTACTGCAGTCGTAGAATATTCTACAAAATGATTACCTAACTACCTACTGCAATAGGTACCGCTATTTACCTACTAATGGAAGTATCCTTGAACTTGTAAACAAATTCATTCGGTCGTACATAGGTTGGTACCGCAGGAGTCAGCAAGTATCAATTTCATCTCCGATTTTGCATGCATCTTGTATAAGGTGTTCACTATTCTGGTATCCGATTGCAGAACAACCAAGCTCAACAGGCAGCTGCTATAATGAAACTCCGTGTCACGGACTCACGGCACGATAAATCTTATCGGAGGGATAATTGAGGACTTCCGTGGTTATGCACTTCGAAAGTGAATAAGCTCACCTTCAAATTCAAAAGATTTTAATTCACATAATAAACCTACATGGGCACTTATGAAACGTCAGAAACACCACGTTTAGGTACTCTTTTTCTTTAGGTTCGCTTTTCTTATTACTGTTAATTTAAAAGGTATGAGAGGATAGTGTTGTAGGCCTGTCAACAATACCAGAGCTCGCTCATGTTGATCTAGTCATACTTGCAAGATGCTGTCACTGAATTCCTCCATACCTATCTATGAGTCTTATTAAGCCAAGACATTATACAACTTGACACAGTAAATACTGAAAAGCTTAACAAGATCTTACCACGTTTTCCCTAATAGCTAGTTGTTAAGTAAATTAAGGGGACAGCGGAGAGTGGAGCCCGCTAACAGCCAGACCATTACGGTAGTTATAAGAATTTACGATTCTGGAATCAATATGGAAATTAGATTACAACAATTAATAGATATACCATAATATATTGAGATATTGACGGTATAGGAAGTAGGGAGCTGCGGTTTATAAGTCTAAAAAAGGAGACCAAAGAAACTATGGATGGATTGTGTGAGAGATGTCATACTGAGATGACGGCTGACATGTTTGGAAGTGGGAAGAAGAAAACATGCTGCGCCGACCAAAAATAAATTGGGTTAAGGGCAGAAAGATAAACATGGAGAGTGTTAAAAGATCGAGCTTAGTGGCGTGCAAATGGAGAGGAGATCGAGCTTAGAGGCGTGCAGTTGAAGAGGAGACCGAGCTTAATGGCGGCCAATTGACGAGGAGATCGAGCTTAGTGCGTGCAATTGAAGAGGAGACCGAGCTAAGTGGCGTGCAATTGGAGGGGAGGCCTAAGTCCAGCACTGGACTGCTAAATACAGATGATAGTGACAAAATTGTCCTGTGATGATGGGCGTAAGTAATCAAATCGATGCAGGGATAGGTATGGCGTGGTAACAGATAATGGTTACATTAAATAAGCAAGGAATAATTATCTTAATCGTAATAAAGTACGGAAGGACTTGTTCTTGTCATAAATATCGACTATTTGCTATCGTAACCTCGGAATAAAAACAAAGAATTGCATCGTCTGCATGGTAAATTAAGTAACTATCTATTGTTTAAGGAAAAGGCGCAACTACTGCATTTGATATGTAGCTAGAGAAACTTCAGTTTAGCACTGAAAACAGTGGCCCATCTATGCCGAAACACCCAGACCAGATATGTGCACTATTGACCAAATAGCCGTACGTACATATTATATGCACTTTCGCTTGCATAACGAGAGTGTATGTACCTATATTATCTACTTCTGTACCACTTAACAATTTAGTGATGTTTCAGTACCTTCTTGACTTGTAGAGGTATTTCTGAGAACAATTTATTTAAGTATATTACTATGCTAAAAGAAGATGCATGCGATATGAAATGTGTTCAATAATTTTACTCATCAACATTCTATGGCAAAGTAAAATAAGGGTTCAACTCAGGAAGTTTCCATTTTAACCGACTTCTTGAATGAATTCCCATTTCGACACAACAAAAAAACCGTCCATTAGAATTAAACTAGACATTAAATCAAAGAAAACGTTTTCAATTATTAATACTAGCAAATAAACACGTTACTGCGATTGACCTGTAGCTTCATATACACCATCTAATATTGGTTTCTTTGAAAAATGTGTGGGAGAAAATGTTTGAAGAAAACACACAGTTGAAGAAAATAATTTTGTAAACGCAGTATTCAAGACTTTAAATTAAATTTTAAATGATATGCTTCAATAATGTCAGAATTAAACAACTAAGATCATAAGGAGTCACTGAGAGAAAAATAAAACAAAAGTTTACAAACACAAGCAATGCTACTTGTTACTTTTATGATATATATTAGTGCTACGACTAATATAAATCATAAAAGTAACAAGTAGCATTAAAGATAATGAGCCCAAATAAACACAAATATGATAAAAGAAACACCAACCACTTACCTGATAATAAATTCACCTAAAAACAACGATATTTCTACATACAATCGATAAACACTATAACAATTGACATTAATCGGTTAACTAAACTAATCGTATGTTTTCATTCAGTAAGACTATTTTTCTACTACATTTTTCACGCCAGCCGGCTCGCCCGGCGGCGTCGGATGTCCTTTACATCACTGACACTGAGTAAAATTATATTTTTTTGATAAAAAAAAAGCACCTTTGCGTCCACTGGGCATGCGCGGGCCCTCGCCAATTAGACCACAGCTCACGTATTGGAAAGTAGTAGACCCAATATTGATAGGCAACACAGAAACAGCTGTATTTTCTTAATAAAGTTCGTTTCCGAACTGCTGTAATGTCTGCCTAGGCATTGTTAACGTATTTCAAGGCATTGATGGCATTTCATTTGTTTGAATTTTCTGTGTGTCGTATCGCCCCATGCATGTATAGAGACGCTTGCGCGAAGCAGCGATCGATAGCAACCACATGTACAGCTGCAATAGGTCCGGTAACGATACTGTGAGCACCTGAAAAGCAATCTTATTGCGTAGAATTAGGGTATGAAATGAATTGGTACAAAAATTAAAAGGACAGCGGCTCATTCATGAAAGTAAAACAAATTGTTTACACGGCAGATAAATGTCAATAAAGTTCAGATTGGTTGTAACCACCGATACAAATCCGTTGATATTTACAATTTAATGTGTCCTGTAGGCTTTTACATGTAGTATTGAAAACTGCGATGAATTTGACCCGTAGGTATCTTTACCTCTTCTCTTTTATAGGCAAGTTGAGCCTACGAAACTTGGGTACATTTGTTGTTCAGACCCTCATTTTTACGTGATACAGAATGTAAAAGTAAATCCGAGATAAAGATTGATAGACCGTACTTTATCGTTGAGGGTGATCGGAAGGTCGTAGGTTCAAATCGATAGGTAGATTGTAGACGTAGAGATATTGCATTCTTATGACTGTTAAGTAAAATGTACGTAGCTACATTTTTCAGGCTTCAGTGGTTAATGATCATTACTTACGATCATTTATCTTCTTTCAGGAGTTGACAGTTGACGCTTAAGAAAATATACATTGATTTTGCTTACAGAGGCGTAGTGAATAGGGGTTTTGTTCTGGGCAAAATCGTGATTGTGCTTACGAGTTTACCTTAAAGTCCCCTCTAAGCTTCATTTCATGACAGAAGTAGCAGCTATCGTTTGCCATAAAGATTAAAAATTTTAATTATTCACGTTATTTTAGAGTGTAACCCTACCTTCCCACTTAAAACAATTGCACAAGAAGACTCAAGTCAAAGGCAGCATTACCTAATCCAAATTAATATTTGAATAGTGAATTAATTTAAACCCTAATGGCGTCGGATAATGGCCTGGAAGGAATGGCTTGTTTTAATAATGAGTTTTTCCTATTTTACACGAAAAAGCAATAAAGCAAGGGAACTTTGATATAATTTTTTTTTTCTACGAGTGATGCCTTATCTGTAATCTCTAAAAAAGCTAGGCTAAGCCAAGCCAGCCCAGCCAGCCAGTGGTCTAAGCTAGGTGAGATTAGTGTGTCGTGGAAGAAGCGCTTAAAGCCTGTTTTTATGTTATTTATATAGGCCTGAAAATACTATGGGATTCGTGAAGGCAATCTCACTTAATTTGATTCAAGCTACGCCCTCTTTGTTATTTTTCGTTGAAGTAGAAATGAGTTTTTATGCAGAAAACTGTTTGTTACCTGTGGTTCTAAAAACAACCGGCTTCCAATAAAAACACTACTTAGTGAAAAATAACTTAATTTTGAAAGTCGGTGGCATCAAACGAAAATACACCGACTTCCGAAATTAAAGTTATATTTCATTTTGTAGTGGTTTTTTTGGTATAAAACCCACACAAATTCGAATAGGTACGGTCAGTGCTCTGCATTATCTGACCCCTCTTTCGAAGAAGAAGAGGGGTCGGGTTTAGCAGGTCACTGACACCACTACCTGCTATGTAGCAGTCATAGCAGTGACAGGAAGTTATTATATCCATCTACACAGACTAAGTGGGAAAAATACGTAGGTATGTCGGTCGGTTTGTAATTTATCTAAGTTATAATAGCCTATATTATGACAACTGCTCATCACCTTTTTACAAAATATTGCTTTTCCCGATCCAGGGGGTCCAATTTTGAGGAGTTCTCCAGGTATTTTACCATCTGCTGCTTGTTGCAGCATAGTTGTTCTATGCTATCTACAACTAACTATTTGTGTAACTATCAACAATTATGCATTGTGACGAGCATACATTGCTTAGCAACCATATCAAAGTAATCGAATCGCAACCAGTGAAATACTTGTTATTAAGTAGTTCCGGTGGCAATCTGTGGTCTTCATCATCAGTTCCCCTTCACGAAATGGTGCTTTCCGAGAGCAAATGCACGAGTTACTATAAAAATATCCAAATCGCTATTATATAGGCATGCCTATAAAATTTGAAGAGTTCCCTAGATTTCTCCACGATCCTATCGTCAGATCCTGACCTAAAGACAAAACGGACCTATAGGAAGCACAGGTACCCTTTAAAAAAGAAAGACGGTTCAGCCGTCTTCGAGTACCTAACCGGGGAATATACATTTAAAAAAAAATCCGACGAACTGAGAACCTGCTCCTTTTTTATGTCGGTTAAAAAGAAACTGTCACAAACATTTATTATGCGACGTCTTCGTCATTCGATGGGGCGTGAAGGCATTCCTTCTTTAGTTATACAATTATCTAACTTTTAGGGTACCGTAGTAAGGTTTATTAAATTCCGTTATGTGCGTTTGATTCTGGCGTAGTCTAAATCAGTGTGCCTTCTGCTACTGCTTTTTAAGTTATGTTACTGATTTTGAAGTACCTATACAGTGTGAGTCTTGATAATGTGCTGATATCGAAATGTGGGAAACTTAGCTTAATTTTATCGACGGAAAAAATATTTAAAACAATATTAAAAAAAACAATTCAATTTTTTATAGCATTTTTTAATTCTTGTTCGTGCTGTGACCCCTGTGTAAACAAATCGGTATAACTTTTAAACTAAACGATTTATCACGATGAAACAATCTCAATAATGACTGGAAATAATAGGGCGACTTCATAAAATAAAAACTAAAGAAAAACTCGCCCTCAATTTTATAACAAAAATCTGATATTTTTTCATCAATTTTTATATACATATCTATGTCCCTTTTTGATACTTTAAATTATTCTCCATCGTATCAGCTAAAAACCATAGGTAAAAGTAAAAACCATATTTATAACTCAATCACATCGTTTCCTATCAACTGCCTTGCACTCGGCTACGTACTTTAGCAGGTAGAGACCCTTTTTTGTAAATTTTATTTTTGTTAAGATTTTTAAAAATATTTTTTCCGTCGATAAAACGGTGAAGGAAAACATCGTGAGGAAACCGGCATGTCCTAGAACCAAAAATTCGAACACATGTCATGTCATCTACCAACCCGCACTGGGCCCGCGTGGTAGATTACAGCCCATTCCCTCTCGAAGAGAGGAGGCCTGTGTCCCACTATTATAGGCTGATTATGCATGTATATGCTATGGCCACTGGGCCTTATCCACTGGGTTATAGCCCCGCCTCCCCCCATGCACGAGGTTGTGCAATGGGCTCAAATCAGGGCAAGTACTAATGTAACTTTTTCAATGCATAATATGTATTTTCTGAGTTTATCTTGGATATTACTGACATCGGTCAAGGAAAAACATCGTGAGGAAACCTGGACTTTTAGTTAAAAAAAAAAGGCAAACCAAGCAAGTCAAGTCAAGTTAGATCTTCCAGTCCGTCTTGGGCAAGCATGGTGATCAATGCTCGTGCCTTCTCTGTATCAGAAGAGGCCTTGGGCCTGCAGTGGGCTGATATTATTATTTAGTCTTTGATATTTCTCAGGACCCTGGGGTACCGGACCTTTGGAAGGTGTACAAGGGGCCGAAGCCAACTCGCAGAGGCCTCTTAGACAATTTTAAATGGAATTTGGCACCAACCGACGATTATCTCTGTATGCACTATGCAAGTGCACCCAAGGACAACCCCCGGTTGATGCAGGACTATTGCAGAACATGAAAACAAAACATATATATATATATATAGGTTTGGGTGGCTATAGTGGATTGGTCCCCTGCCTGATCAATACATAGATAAAATGGTAGGGGGTGACTTGCACACTCAATAATGGGCCCCCGGAAACTGTCGCTAGCACATAGTGACGAGGGGGCAACGTGTCCTGAGGTGCTTGTGGACTGGAGAGGTATTTCACGGCTATCAGAACAATCCCAGAACCCGGAAGATGGTCAAGATCCATAACAGCACTTACTGGAATACTTCCTTCCTCCGAGCACGATTGCTCTTGCAAATCTCCACACAAGCCGGCCAATAAAGGCAATCCAGAGATGAACAAGACTTCTCTCGGGAGATATAGACCGTGGGGCTTGTACTACCCAACAGCTCGCTACATGCGGCGCTGCGGGTTTCTGTATCTCTCTTGGCCTGGCTCCTTACCCTAGACCTGTTTCGGCAAAGTAAACTCTACCGGCACTGACCTAGAGTTCGGAGCGCGCAAGCCCCACTACGACGTCAACGTACAGATATAGAGGTGGGGTTATTGTTTTTATCATACAAAGCAATCATCTTCAGTCTAGGTCTATCAGTATTTTTGGACATAGATTGGAAGTTTATTCTAAGTAAAAAAAAAAATATTTCCATACGTACTCCAAATAATTACGACTAGGTACGGAACTCCACTGATTACGGCGCGTGGTTCGTCACGCACTGGCAGGTTTTCTTTTGATTAAGTTTGCTCGGGGTTTCAAGAGTTTTACGTTCCCCGGGAGTTCTCTCCCGCTGATTGTTGTTGGTTTGTATTTGTAGAGCGGAAAGTATTATCAATATTTGCGTGAATCACTAGGTACTACAAGGCCACTGGTAAGTATGAATATTGAGCACGTCTGGCCTTTACGTACTAATATTAAAATGGGGCAACACGCTAGCTAAGGGCTGGATGTTAATGACGTAGATTACAGAGCATAAGCCCTAGGTAGAAAATACGCTTAAGATAGAACTCAGCAGTTAATTGCTAGGGGTGGAAAATGATAGGTACTTACAAGCTTCAGAAAGCAGTGATAGTCCTATAACTAAAGCTATTTTAAGTATTCTAATTGCAAACAATTTATGATCGATTTGAATTAATTATGAACTTGTACTTAGTTGTACTTATATAATGAAACAGAGGTTACACACCGTACCGTAAATTGTTCTAACCGCTGTTATTTTGCATCGCATATTTACTGACAGACGTACCTAACTAAAATTGTGGGGATGTAATAATATTACATGTCATATTCAAACGTTTCCATCGGTAATGTATTAGATATGCATACGGAATACACGTTCTTATTTTCCAATATTGACGAACTATTCCATCCGCTAGACGTCGGTAGTTCTTGGAAAATATATGACGTCAAATTGAGCTACTGAAATGTTTACTATGTAAATAATTTTGCTGCCAATACTAAAGAGGTGCATCAAAGTACCTACTCTTTACAGGTTCGTACATCCACATGGGCAGTAAACCTTGCTAGTAAATGTTTCTACGACACCACGAGCAATTCCTTATCTTTATCAAGTGCCCAAACCAGGAATAATGTAGATTATTCCTTATACATACACTCGTCTTCTTCTCATGGGGGTAGAAATAAACTACAGAACGCCACCTGCTACGTGATTCTGAAGGAGTATGTGACTCCTCTTGCTTCGTTTACGTTCAGTCATCTAGTCATAAGTACACGCACGTCGGTTGCGAGTAGTACGCACCTGATCATTCTGAAGAACTTCACCTATAAGGTATGTCCTTCTAGGGCGTCCCATCCCGGCGCGACGCGCCGGGATAGTCTGCAATAGACTCCATTCGTCGTCAAGCGACAAAACTTTAGACGCACTTATTTTTTTACGTTCCTTTTATTTAGGAAAGAAGAAACCCAATACGTAATGCTCAATTTAATAATTAATTTTATTGTTTGGTTTTTGTTAAAGTAAGGACTTACTTTAACAAAAACCAAACAATAAAATTAATAATATAATTATGGAATATATATTTTTTTTTTTAATTTTTATCATTTATTTACGACTTTAGTGTGCTTTTTGATTCATTTTGAGTGGATTTGTGAAAGTTCCTATTTCTAGCTTGTAAGATTGTTATTTTTTTTTAAGTTTAATTTATATTATTTCATAGCTACTTTTTGATCTCTGTAGTGTAGTGAATTATAACAACTGATTGCCAACTGGTTGTGAAAATACTGAATTTTAAAGAACTGATTGTTGCCAAAAATACTTTAAACGATGTTGTAATTTGAGTATAATTAAAAATATACATATATGTGTGCTTACCAATAAAGTGTGTTTTATTTAGATCCTTTCCCTTTGAAATGAAATGAAATGAAATCGTTTACTCTGTAAATAGGATATCGGAATCACTTTTACACGTCATATTAAAAAGTAAAACATAAGCTAGATGTAGTCGACATTTCCTATCTGACTACCCGTGAGAAGAAATGGCGAAACAAACTCAGGGGTCAAAGTCTCTTTTAAAGTCCAGACATAATCTTGGTCAGATCATGTGAGGACCATGTAGATCTGTGTCTGAAATGGTCTTTTGAGGAAAGAACCACACAATTTTGAGTGGACCTGTCCAATCAGTGCAAGCATTTGTCGTAATCGTGCAGCTCGACTCAAGACTTAAGGAGCTCAACGACTCGACGAACAATACCAAAGAAAGTACATTTGGGTAGGCCTCATAAAGTGCTCAAAATGCCAGACCACCATTAAAACTGAGAAAAAGCATAAAATAATAGGAAAATATTTAAAGAAAAAAAAAAAAAAAAGACCCACATAGTCATAGCCTTCACAATAAATATAATACTTTTCAAAGTAAACATTAATGTAATATTGTATATAATATTCTGCAATGTCAATATTTATATAAAATCATGCATAATAACTTTATTCGTTTTGATAGTAGGAATTATATATAAAAGATAGCCTTGAAAAGCATACCTTTTAAGTTACAATAACCTAATATCAACTGCTCATCAACTTTTACAAAATATTGCTTTTCCAGTGATGCAGGTTAACTGTTGAGTTCTCCTGATAAGAACCAGCAGAACTGCCACTCACCATGTGCATTGTGACGAGCATATTAAAGTACCTAAGAGGCCTATGTCCAGCAGTGGACGTCTTTTGGCGGAAATGATGAGTCGAATCGTAACCCGTTAAATACTTATAATTAAGTAGTTCCGGTGGCCATCAGTTTCACTTCACCAAATGGTGCTTTCCGAGAGCAAGTGCACGAGTTACTATAACATACCCAAATGCTGAGGAGGATTTCCTCTACTTCCATGGGATCTCCTCATCAGATTCTGACTTGGTAACAGTGGGACCAACTTGGGAGCATACCCTTTCAAACCAAAAATAACTTTCAAAATCGGTCTCCAATTGATGGAGAAATCGGTGAACATACACTAAAAAAAACAAACAGACGTACAGACGCCAGCAGGTCAAGCTACCCGAAACTGTCAAATTTTCCCAATCAACTTTGAACCTTATGCTGTAACAATAAAGTTGAAAATCTTTTAAAGAAATTTGACAGATTGTAGTAGCTTGATGTGCTGGCGTCTGTACGTCTGTTTGTTTTTTTTAGTGTAGGTATGTTCACCGATTTCTCCATCAATTGGAGACCGATTTTGAAAGTTATTTTTGGTTTGAAAGGGTATGCTCCCAAGTTGGTCCCACTGTACATGCTGTACATACCTATAACATCCTCCTTTTTGGAAGTCGGTTAAAAAGTTATTTACATGGCAGATGTGAGTCGAAACGCCGCGCCGCCGGCGGCGGAAGAGAATATACGTTCCGGCTCCACACTAGTGGGTGGAATTGATAGTAAATGTTGTTAAGCCAGCGATAGGTATCGTCCTCGCTGTCTCTGACCGCCATTCTCAAACAGAGCCATTTCTACCCTTACGTAGTGTTGATGTCATTTGATGTCGATTCAGGAGCAGAAGCAGTAGCTTGACTTATTTCCTTATTAAGTTCTTCTTCATTTGTTAAAGAAGATACTTGTAAATCATCATGTCTCCTGAAATCAGACTTACACTTTGTTTTGTGCGTTGAATGAGGTTTACGATTTCCCGCAGCATCTCATCACTTAAACCGTAAAAAAAGTTTTATCTTCATTTTCAATGTTATCAAAATACTTCTCCAGGTTTGTCAAATATTGCAATATTGCTGCTTGCACTAATCGGCGTTTTGCATATTGTTTACGCAATGCAGCCGCCATTTTATTGCTCAGATGAGTTCAAGCTATTTTTTATTTGCAAATTTGAGAACCGAAAGAACCGAAACGACCGGTTCTCCGTTTTACAGAACCGGTTCTTTCAAGGACGCTCAGAACCGCGGGTTCCCGGTTCTTCTGGAACCGGGAAAAACCGGTTCCGGTGCCCTAAAACCGACCCATCAAAAAGTGATAAATAAAAAATAAAACACTTCCAAACGTCACAAAACAAAAGTACGGATCCAAAGATACTGCGTCACAAAACAAAAGTACGGATCCAAAGATACCCACTTCCGAAATTAAAGTTATTTTTCACTTTGTAGTGTTTTTTTTTTAATTTTCATTCATAGTTACGCCACATACCTACGATGCTCGCTTTTAGCGATAAGACCGCCCATTGTGTCACCCTATGTAAAATTTCAACATTTATATCTGTAATTTTTATGTTCTACACTACATAATAAATAGTATTCTATTCTATATACTTAGCAAGAAACGCATAACATTTATTGTATTTTTATGCCTCGTTTGCCACACCAAACAATATAAAAATCTGCCTAACCTTTTCCCAACTATGTTGGGGTCGGCTTCCAGTCTAACCGGATGCAGCTGAATACCAGTATTTTATATGGAGCGACTGCTTATCTCACCTCCACAACCCAGTGACTGGGTAATACGATACGATAGTTGTCAGACTTTCGGGCTTCTCACGTCCCGTAACGACTGTCAAAGATCCACGAATGACAGCCCGGACCAACGGCTTAACGTGCCGAAGCACGGAGGAGTCTCGATATGAAAAGATGGTCACCCACCAGACAAGGTCAGCTTAACCTGATGGATCGACCCGTGCGGCTGTTATTACTTAGCCACGAACTCCTTTTGCCACACCCAACATTCACTTTCATACATAAGCGTACGTACAGTCGGTGACCTGCATGATACCTGACCCCTCTTCCATTCTTCTTCTTTGTGAGAGGGGTCGGATAATACAAGTCACTGACTGTATCAGCACACTATTGTGAACAGCCAGTCTTATAGCCTTTTTGAACATCGACTGGTTGGTCACAAGCCAAAGCTTTACTAATTTTGTACGAAAGGTATACCAGTCATAGCTGATAGTCTCTAGACACCGTATGTTGAGATCAGAATAATTACCCATAAGATTAAGTATATTTCAAACATGTTAATTCTAAATTAATTCTATTCTGAAATGGCACAACTCGAACGCCGCGATGTAAATAGGTACAGAAATTATTTTAAAGTCTAGGTAGGTACATCTATACAAATATAATAAAGTTTATGGGCTTGTTTGTGTGAACGCGCGTATGTATTATCTCAATAAAAAAAAAAAAAAAACTTGCTTTTGATATCCCAAGTCTTGAGGAAGGCTATAAGTTATTTAAACACGACGCTACGAGCGACACATAGGAGCCGAGCAAAAAAAAAAAAAAATTGAAGAACAAGAAATTTCACGGGGATGAAGTCGCGGGCTGGAAATAGTTAGATACACGAAACTCAAAATGCCATATGTACCGCTCGGTAAATCAATTACCTGACGTTTTAGCGTTAACGTTCACCTTCATACATAGGTATTTTTATCTTACACACGAGATCGTCTTTATAGGTTTATGATTGAGTTACGGAACATTAATAATTCACTCCACCTGACGGTATATCGTGAATTCCACGATATACCCCCTACAATATTTACAAGGGAAGCTTCCCTTACGTCAAAAACGCACGTAGGTAAGATAATTACGATATGCCTACAAAGTTTTGAAATAATATAAGGTTGGAATAAAATAGGTAGTCATTTTTAGGGCTCCGTACCTGAAAGGATAAAAACGGAACCCTTATAGGATCACTCGTGTGTCCGTCTGTCACAGCCAATTTGCTCCGAAGTTGAGATTTGGTACACATATGAATTTATGTGACCCAAATACGGACGTCTAACGTAAACAAATTTGAATAGCATTTTGAATATGGGGTAACATTTATGGGGGGCAAATTAGAAAATGTTAAAATAAAGTTTTGCAAACTATACCGTGTGACATATCTAATGAAAGGCCTTGTTGTGTGGGTCTCAATTTGTTTGTTTAAACTTGTTTCAAACAAATAGTTTTAAAGTTATTTAAGGAAATGGATGAAAATTGACCTAACAATTTCGGAGATAATACTTCGAACTTAAATTTTGAAAAAGTACATATAATAGTTCTTTACCTACGAGTATAGATTACCGGAATACCTATAAGAAGTCTATGCTCTTAAAATAACACGGTTAATCTCTCTATACTATGCGTACGAACTTACATTTGCAGTTGGAATGTATGGGAACATGTTTTTCAACTACAATGTTAGGTTTGTTCTTGGGATAAATTCATCAAAACTACGGAACCCTTCATTATGCGTGGTCCGACACGCACTTGGCCGGTTTTTTTTATTTATTGAACACCACATTGAACATTAAACAAACTTAACATTGTAGTTGAAAAACTTGTTCTCCCATACATCGATATACTTACGGTCAATTCTCCAACTGCAAATTTAAGTTGGTCGACTATTACTCATTAACTTGTAAAGCCTACTTAGCTGTGATAGTTTTCCTTTTAATTTCGTTATAAAACATTATTTTTAGTATATGCGAAACCTGAATATATGTAGTTTGTTCAGAATAAGGAACTGAATCGATTTCAATAATGTTTACACCATGTTATATTTTGTCCCAAAAATATTTAAGTGTGATGGAAAATGTTATCACCATTTAATTACTTACAATACAATCGCCGTACGGTTAGGTAGGTACCTACTGCCAAATTACTATCAATGAGCGCAAGACGACCCTGAAGGCGCGGGGGCGCCGCCGTTAGCATGTTTTTGTACGGACAACCCTGTAACATAACAACCTTAAAACTTTGATTCATGATACAGTTTTGAAATTTTATACATAGATTCTTTACATAAAAATACTAGACACGTGTTTCGGGCTTCGCATATACTAAAACTAATATTGTATATACTACTGCCATGAATTTTTTCACTTAACGAAAAACAACCATTTAGCTGGCAGGGGGTGGGGGATATTGATCTGACAAAAATAGCACTTTTAAGTTACGCAAACGGATCCCTGAATCGAAAAATACACACCACACCATATCATCCATAATGGACTTTCCCTTTTTTATTTTCATTTTTACTTTGTTTTATTTTTGGTTTTGTTTTGTGTTTCTATGAGTGTGTTTTATTTTAATTTGTGATCTGTGCGGGTCCCAATAAATGCTTTTTCTTTCTTTCTAAAAATGGTTTTCACTAACCCGAAATATTTTTGAACGGCTTATCCAACGATACCCCACGCGATAGACGAGAAATAAAAATATCATCATAATAGGCGATGATGTTTTCGTCGACGGCCGGATTCTAATTGTTTTGAAGTAAAAATACAAAAAAAATTAAACAACAATTTGTTTTATTTGGTGATAAATTATTACATTATTCGATTTATATGACACGTTCACTTGTCTAAAACTTAAAGATAATGTACTTACTATACATACATATCACTTAAAACATAATTTCTGTTTTTCCTCGCTCTATCAAATAGGATAATTTCACATCACTATAAAGCATATCAATATGGTATAAATACTCTATGCTTTCCAATATGATTTATGCGTCAGACAGAGCCGCAACTCCAGGCAGTACTTTACCTGAAAAATAAATTTTAAAATAAGAACAATGTTTTTCTTTTGTCTCCCTCTAATTTACTCTAATAAGGCCCGATTTTTCAATCGTCAATATTTTTTATCTTGAGATTAGATACGGCGATTTGTTATATTTTTTACGCAAAAGCTGTCTCATCATCTGCCTAGCTTTTTCCCCACTATGTTGGGGTCGGCTTCCAGTCTAACCGGATGCAGCTGAATACCTGTATTTTTCATGGAGCGACTGCCTCCACAACCCAGTTACTGGGTAATACGATACCCCTTGGTAAGACTGGCTGTCAAGACTTTCGGGCTCCTGACGACCTGGAACGACTGACAAAGATCCACGAAAGACAGCCGGGACCAACGGCTTAACGTGCTTTCCGAGGCACGGAGTGGTGTTGGTATGTAAAGATGGTCACCCATCCACGGACCAACCGCGGCAAGCGTAGCTTAACCTGATCCATCGACCCGTGCAGCTGTTATTACTTAGCCACTAACCCCTCATTATACAAAAGCTGTCTAACCGTCATATTTGTTGCTCAGATCAAAGTTATCTGGCGATTCAAAAATCTGTCCTGAGCTTAGGTACTGACTGGATCCAAGTTTGTAAAGTTACGATTTTAATACTGAAAATTAAACTACGCATCTATGTACAGACGCCAGCAGGTCTCAGGCTACCCGACACTGTCAAGTTTTCCCAATCAACCTTGAACCTTATGCTGTACGGATAAAGTTGAAAATCCATTAAAGAAATTTGACAGATCGTAGTAACTTGATGTGCTGGCGTCTGTACATCTCATACATCCGAAAATGTACTGGCAAATCTGTCCGGATTCCGAATATGAGCGGACCACCACGAACGTTTCGAGTACGGACGCCCTCTACCGAAATCTTTTGTCGAATTGCTCGAAAGTTTGCAGTCTACTGAATACTCTTTCTACTCACATGTGTGGTTTAATTACTCAGACAACAATTTCTAGGTCTCCACTCAGTGCTAAACCTTTGTTATGGATACGTTTAGTTAGAGATGGCATCTCGTTAAACGCATATACAGTTTTCTACATAGACAAATATACCCGCACCAATTTGTACTACATCTAACAAATGCAACAGGAAAACTAAAAAAAAAAAACAACAATATTTCTACATGGACACAGTCCGTTTACAAATCTACCAACAAGTAACAAAGAACTCAATTCTACGCAACATAAAATAAAAAGTATAACATAATTACATTTAGTTTGTATTCTTCTTTCTTCAGTAATTATGTTTGATATAGGATTAGCAACGTAAAAACCATAGCTTTGAAAAGGGAATGCCATGAAAAATTATTATTGCATTTTGTAGTATTGTAAAAGAACACGAGAACTAAGTGTCTTCCCCTTAACATAAAGTGAATAAGGAAGACGTTATTGGTTTTATATTTACTTAGCAGTTTAGGTTATATTTAAATTACTTATTAGCGAATAGGCTAGATCGTAATGTGAATAAAGTATCACCAGCAGTAATACTTTATAAAAAAAAAAAAAAAAATTGTAGTAGGTAAAATAAAAATAGATGCATAAAAAAGCTGTTTTGGATCATCCATAATCGTCAGAAATTAGGAGAAACAGTATACTATGAATGAAGTCTTTTAACCCATCTTAAATGATAAATGATTTTATTTCTGAAGTAGGTTTGTACTAACACGACACGTCAATATCATATTTTAAGAACTAAAAGAGGTTGTAGAAATTAATTGTTTATCAAATTACAATTGCCTTTCTTTAAGTTGTATGAAATGATTAAGATGGCAAACTCAATTTAATTTCCCTGACTATACGTGAAACATTCACAGGATTCAATTATATTCTAAGGTTGGCACTTCTCTTCGTATTTGCCAAAACAGCGTTATTTAGCACGAAACGAAATCCATTCCAATAAAATAGGGCATATTTGCATTACCTCATCATCATCATTTCAGCCGAAAGACGTCCACTGCTGGACATAGGCTTCCCCCAACATGGGGGGGGGGGAGTTTGCCATAATCGCCACACTTGGCAGGCGGGTCGGCGATCGCAGTATGGTGTTAAAATGCATAGGGAACGCTGCTGCCCATTCTCTAGTAAGTCCCTTAGTCGCCTTACGTCCGGCATCACACGGAACAAAATATGCATTACCTAAGTAACGCAAATATTTTGACAAATACGACAAGCGGATTGCCAGCAAGAAAATTAGTAAATAAGTCTTCTGATTACTTACCCTCAAGCAGCTCAAGGGAGGCACCGCCACCCGTGGACACGTGGGAGACCTTGTCCTCAGTTCCCCACTTGGCACAGCAGGTGGCTGTGTCTCCTCCACCTATTACGAAGAAGTACAGGTTTAAAAACGTTAAAATGACGGGGGATGCGCTAAGGTAGCCCGCAAAATTAATATTTTCTTACGTTTTTTGCAAGTAGCAGATCAGTGTCAGGTTGTATGTTGATTAAAACATGATTCTCGACCGTAATAAATATGGCTTTACAGAATTATAAGCATTAGAATCAGCAATACAACTCCTTTAGTTATAATTAGCATTAAATAACATTATTTCATGAAATAGTCATTCAATAGAGTTAAGTACATGAACTTAGAGAGTTGTATTGATGATTTTTATGATTATAATTCTATAAATAAATATATGATACGGCCGCGAATCATATTTAGATCAACATACAATCTGATACTGACCTGTAAATTGCAAAAAACCATACAAAAATTGAATTTCGCGGGCTACCCTGACGCTTTCACCTTAAGGGGGATGCGCTAAGGTAGCCCGCGAAATACAAATTTTATTACGTTTTTTGCAATTTGCAGGTCAGTAACAGGTTGTATGTTGATCTAAATATGATTCGCGGCCGTAACAAATATGGCTTTACAGAATTATAATCATTAGAATTATAACATTACTTACCTGCAAATTGCAAAGAACGTAATAAAATTTGAATTTCGCGACCTACCTTAGCGCATCCCCCTTAAGAAACGATAGTTGACGAGTGTGTTTATCACAAAAACCAGGCCTAAAATATATATTCCCAAATAGCAATAATGACAATTTTTTCACATTCTCAGATGTTTTGCAATTTCAAACAAGCAAGCGTGGTCACCGTATCTTAGCCAGCTACCCTGAACAGCAAGTCCTTAGTAATGACCAAGAAGTTACACATTTATATATAAACTCATGCCTTCCTCCCATGGAGGTATGCAAAAACAACAGAATGCCACCTGCTTAGATACTCCAAGGAGTATCTTCTTGGTCAAGACCAAGACAATGCTAAAACATAAACCAACTATGGTGATTGTGTTCTTACCAATAATGGTGATGGTTCCATTGGCAGTGGCTTTGACAACGCCATCCATCAAAGCTCGCGTACCACCAGCGAATTTCTCGAATTCAAACACACCAGCAGGTCTATTAAACAAAAACAAACCATATTTCACTGCCCATACAGTCAACTGCAAGTATTTAACAAAGGAAGATAAAACATACCCATTCCACACAATAACTTTAGCTCTCGCGATGGGATCGGCGAAGATTTCCCTAGATTTAGGTCCAACATCAAGACCCATCCAGCCCTCAGGGATACCACTGGCTACGTCAGCAACACCAGCCTAACAAAAAGTGTATCATTCAAATGTGTATTCCATAAACATTAACGTAAACATCACAAATGTCATCAACATGGCAAAGACCTTGCGACTTTCATCGTCCAAAATTGTTTTTTATTCAATAAAATAAAATATAGGTGTACATAGGTACATCTCTGCCTAACCCATCTGGAAATTCAAGGATGATGTTATGTAATTAAAATAATATAAATACAACTCACCTGTGCATTCTCATCAAACTTATCAGCAGTAATAAAGTCAACTGGAAGGTGTACTTTGACATTGTTCTTGGCGGCCTTTTCCAACAGTTTAGTCACGATCTTTGCGCCCTCACCATCATACAAAGAGTTTCCAATCTAAAATCAAAAGTCTTTTTAGCACAGATTCTTTTTTCATTCAACAATTGTCTATTGCAAAAGCAGCAGAGATTATTGGCTGCTAAGTGATTAAATTTATAACAGTTTTACTGAGGGTGTTCTATACTTACAGCCATACCCTGTTTCTCCTTGAGGAAAGTGTAGGCCATGCCACCACCAATGATCATCTCATTGACTTTGTCCAGCAAGTTCTCAATCAACTGAATCTTGTCAGCTACTTTAGCACCTCCCAAAATGGCGAGGAATGGCCTAAAATTAGGGCAAAATTATTTTGAGGATAATCTCCCAAAGGCGAGGGATACATTACTTATAAGTTTTTACATTCAAAGATTGTAAAGTACGCTTGTACGCTTTGACATGAAGCAGACTTAGATTAGTCAATTTTCACTTTAGGTTTTCTATGTAAAGGAAAAGATAATATGGTTATTGATAACCTTCTTATCAAATAGCAAAGTGTTGACCGAAAAATATGTTAAGTACCTTTCTGGCTCATGCAAAGCCTTGGCAAAGTACTGCAGTTCCTTCTTCAGTAAGAAGCCACTGGCTCTCTGCTCAAAGCCTTCACCCATCATGGAGCTGTGGGCTCTGTGGGCTGTGCCTGTTATAAGAAGAATAAACTTTTATTATACAAAAATACTTGAAGCAATAGGTTGTCAATCCATTACTTCAAAAAAAATTAACTCTAAAATTGTAATACAGTTTAAAATACAGAAGGTAATGGTTAAGAAAATAATAATAATTTGTTTGTGTGAAAGAAGATCATTGTCTAGAGAAAGGGTTAATGCTGAGATGACAGTTGATAGAGAATAATGATGTGAGGAAAAAGAAGATGTGCTGCCTCAACCATAAATTGGGGTTGGGGCAGGAGCTTGTTGATTGTGGTATATTGTCAGTGGCACCTGGAATGACAGAAAGTAGGCTGAAACTGAAAAATGTTTTTGTTTTAATATTTACCAAATGCATCATTGATGTAAACATCACCCAGCTTCCTCAAACTGGCTCTGAATGCCTTGACCTTCTCAGGGTCAGCCTTAGCCTTGGCGCCAGAGGCATCAATACCCTTGCCTTCCTCCTCAATGTGGAACCTGAGGTTCTCCAACAAGATTATAGATCCAGGTTTGGGGTCAGCACAGGCAGCTTCAACTTCAGGGCCCACACAGTCGGAGAGGAAAGTCACATCTCTGCAAGTGTGATTTTTATTATGTAGATATTATATTGGTGAAATAAATATGGAGGGACTTGGTGACATTTGAATAAATTCAGGCATAAATTTGTAAATGACACAAAATTAGAGTAAATATTATGTTTTATTGAGACATCAGTCTGTTTATTTTGACTTGTGTTTTTATCTTTTTAACAAGGAAAACAATTGGCATAAATTCATGATGCAATAGAATTTCAGACGTTGACAAGATACTTATTTAAATCTCTTACTTGTTCAAGAGTTTCTTGAGCTCATCAGCGACCGGCTTCAAGGTGTATTTGAGGTTCGCCTGACCGTCCGGCCTGCCCAGATGTGACATAAGCACAACCGACTTGGCACCCTTCTCCAAGGCATACTTGACGGAATCAAGAGCCGCAACAATACGCTGGTTGTTGGTGATTACTCCTTCTTTCAAGGGAACGTTAAAGTCCACTCTGTAATCATTCAATAAATTTTTATTCGAACTAAACGAAGGTCGGTACTTAACTACCACGTTTATGGAAGGTTTAAAAGTAAAACTCACCGCATCAGCACACGCTTGCCAGCCAGGTTAAGGGCATCAATACTTAGTTTATTTAATGCCATTTTGATAGTAGTTTTGTAAAACTTATTTGGAAATTCTTCACTTGGTCAGCGGCGAATTTCAAAATGTCAAATATAACCTTGGAAATGTCAAAGAGGTCATTCCTTCATGCCAACAATGAAAAACTATATAATTTATAGCTGGCAACGATTATACCAAATGCCCTAATTTTTAACTATTATTAACAGATATTTTTTGTTTTTAATTGATTCAAAAAATATGTACCTAGCACCTACTAATTAAAAATATAGTTGGTTATTTAGTAATAATTCTACAAAACTAAACAGAGACAATATGCTGGCCACCTAGAGTTCTGCGGGAGGGAATAATTTAAAAGTAGGTTGGCACCACTGATCGTCTTCGCGAAATATGCACGCATTGGGACGCCCGGATTTAGAATGTTCTTTGAAAATCTACGTTGAAATAAATGTAAAAACTGGAGTCAGTGACAAGTTCCGTGTGTTACCTTATCCAAAGTTTAATTTAGATTGTTTTTCATTGTGTAATAGTGACTGTGTTGGGTGACGAACAAAGTAAAGCGTAGTGCGTCGAAGTTGAAACATGGTGCCGCTAGGTCCCGGCCCAGGCCACCCTGCTGCACACCAAACACACGGTGGGCCCTCCGCCAACCTTTCCGGCCCAAATTCGCTATCACAATCCGCTCCTCAGTCGAACAAGTCTTCAGTGGCGGTAAGTAGCGTCCTCTCATTGCATTTCATTGGTTTGCGTCAGTCTGGCGGGCGGCACATGTTTATGTAACTTCAACTTGTGTGAGCACGTGCGATTTGGCGCTAATTTTGATGTCGGTTTCCAGAAGCCGAATTACACGCTCAAATTCACACTTGCGGGGCACACGAAAGCTGTGTCGTCGGTTAAATTCAGTCCAAATGGAGAATGGCTGGCAAGCTCCTGTGAGTATTACACATTGGCATACATTAATGTTCCATCTCACTTATTTATTTACCTTTGATGACCCCTTATGTTTAGATTATTTATTTTTTTGTAAAATCCTGAAGAGGACATGATATTGGCTAATCAGTATTATCAGCTTCCACTATCAATATGTGGGCAACTTCATTTTTAAAAGATTTGAAGTATCTACCAAGTATTCAACTGCTTATTGTCCAATTTGATAAGCATGAGGTCTGTTTTGAACTTTTGTCTTTGGAAATGTATCTTATAAATACCTCCTGGTTTATTGTAGCAGTGTACTCATCATTACTTTATATTGTGTAAGATTAACAGAGTACCAACATAGACCTTTATGTACTGTCACTAAGCATGAAGCTTGGCCTTAAAACCACAGTTTGAGTACAGCTCAAATTAATAGTCATCATGAATGTTACAATTGTGAAATCCTTGGTCTTTACTGCTTCCTATTAGAAACTCCCAAACTACAATATTTTTAACATAAAATACCTGCCCTAAGATTATGACTACAACCCAACTGGGACAAATGACCTACTTACAAGGTTATTATTATACCTAGCAAAATCATTTTAAACTTTTTAAGAATGATCACTCAGTAATATTGAGGCAACGGTTTAGTATAAAGTTTGGCCTTGAATACTGGCAGCCAATAGGTGGAAGTAATAATAAAAGAATAGTTTACATCACTGTTTTTTGTTTAGTTGAAATAGTGATGTAATTGTATTTTAGTCACATAATTAAGGCTACTCAACCTCTTTTGACTTAAACTTTAATAAGTCAGGTTTTGGGTGTAGATATTGTACAACACACTTTAAACAAGGTCATATTACTGTAAATGAAATAGTTTTAAGATAAAAAATACCTGTGAACCATTCATTGTCAAAACTCCTATAATAAAACGAAACATATTCCTGTGACCCCAAATGAGGACTAATCATATAAAACTTACCTTAAGACTAAAATAAATGCACAATATTCAAAGCATGTCTAATTCCATTGACTTATTAGTTTTTGTTGACCTTCAATTCAACTTACAATTTAAAGCAGCTGTTGCTAGGCAAGCAACTCTACAGCATTTTACTTGAATCATGATTTCTTTTTGACTACTTAAGTCACACATTAAATAATGTCATACTAATTGCATATTAATATTTACGGATAAGGATAAAAATGTATACTGACACTTAATTTTATACTTTACAGCTGCTGACAAACTTATTAAGGTGTGGGGTGCTTATGATGGCAAATTTGAGAAGACAATATCTGGACACAAAATGGGAATCAGTGATGTGGCTTGGTCCTCAGACAGCAGGCTGATAGTCAGTGCCAGTGATGACAAGACTTTAAAGGTAAACTTTTATTTATCTTAGGCAAATATTGTGCTTGATACAGTTTTTATCTGTGAAGGTCTAGTTTACAGAATATCAGCTCATCTTTTCATGATGATTAAAATATGTCAAAGTTCTTTTATATCGGACCTCTAACAGAAAAAAAACTTATTTCTACATACTGGCCATACATACTCAAAGTCACTTCCTAATTACAAGTACCCAAAACCATAGACAAATGCGAGCGAAGTTCGAACGGCGAACCTCTATGAGTCCATAATACTTCAGTGCCACCTCACTCTATATCTCGCTTGCACATTACTGCTAGAGACAGGGCGGCAGGGAGAAGGCTCCAAGGCGCCGATAGTTGTTGATGTTATATACTCCCTACTAGCCTATAAGTTTGTGTAATCAGTTGTATTATTTTTGGTGAAATTAATTAAATTATTAATAGTTTAGGTAAGTGCTATGATGAAAATAACAGGAATAAAAAAAAAAACATAGTATCTGCTTTATATTTAGTTCAGTTATTATGCAAAGTTTCATGATCTAATTTGAAGTATTTTTAGGGTTCCGTACCCAAAGGGTAAAACGGGAACCCTAATACTAAGGCTCCGCCGTCTGTCTGTCTGTTCGTCTGTCACCAGGCTGTATCTCATGAACCGTGGTAGCTAGACAGTTGAAATTTTCACTGATGATGTATTTCTGTTGCCGCTATAACAACAAATACAAAAAAAATATAATAAAATAAATATTTAAGGGGGCTCCCATACAACAAACGTGATATTTTTCCTCGTTTTTGCTCGATATTGATAACGGCAACAGGTAGACGCTTGAAATATTCACAGAATATTTAGTTATATATTCACTTTGAAAATAAATAATTTAATTATATATAATATAAACAAATATTTAAGGGGGGCTCCCATACAGCAAACGAGTTTTTTTTTTGCCGTTTTTATAGATAATGGTACGGAACCCTTCGTGCGCGAGTCCGACTCGCACTTGGCCAGTTTTTTAATACTAGCCGTTAGTAATACTCGTTCAGTTAACAGTTTAAAGGTAACTTTAAAAAAAAAATTGTAGAGAAACATTTTCTTAACATTAATCCTCAACATTAGTCATATATTTATTTCAAAATGAATGCTGCAGTATTTTCGATATAACGGAAGATCATGCTAAGCAATTTGAGGTATTATTACTCATAATAGGGGTCGTTCAGGCGCGGTGAATGATCTTTGCGGGAATGGGAAGTGGGGGGAATCGCGTGAGGTCCATTTAAAACACGCGATTTCCGTGTCGCCGTACTCCCGAATGCCGTTTATACGGGAAAGGTTACCGCCGTGAATGATCGCCGTCCGTTTGTACGAAAAATTGAATCAGAATATCTATTTATATTATAAGATTGTAATGTCGTTTGCTTGTAACCTAAGCAACAAGTAATATTCTGTTGAAAAACTTGATTACCTATACATATGTAGAATTTGAAATGTTATCACTAGCCAATAAGGGCTAGTTAATTAACTCTTTTTAATGCATTCATTAGCTTACATTCTACAAAACATTTTTACTGTAACAGTAAATGTATTTAGGGTTCCGTACCTCAAAAGAAAAAACGGAACCCTTATAGGATCACTTTTGTGTCTGTCTGGCAGTCTGTATGTCTGTCTGTGGCGGTCTGTCAAACTGTCTGTCTGTCACAGCAGATTTGCTTCGAATCTACAGGACCGATTAAAGTTGAAATTTGGTACACATGAATTTCTGTGACCCAAACACGGATGTGTACGTAAATTAATGAATGTTGAATATGAAGGTCACTTTTGGAGGGCAAATTATAAAATAAAAATAAAAGTTTTGCGAACAGTACTGTGTGACATATCAAATGAAAGGGCTTGTTGTGAGAGTTCCAAATATTTTTTTAAAATAAATAGTTTAAAGTTATTTAAGAAAATGGATGAAAATTAACCATTATCTCCGAATTTAAAGAGCCTAAAATTTTGAAAGAGTACAGAAAATAGTTCTTTAGCTATGGATTACGGGAGAACCTATAATAAGTCTATGGTGTGAAAATAACATGGTAAATCTCTCATTATTGTGCGTACAAACTTACATTTGCAGTTGGAATGTATTGGAGAACATGGTTATCAACTACAATGTTGAGTTTGTTCTTGGGATATTTTGGTAGATAACATATTCATTGTACGGAACCCTCAGCTCGCGAGTTCAACTTGCACTTGTCCGGTTTTTTTAATCATAGACAATAGACAACCCTTCACTGATATGATAAGCTCGAAAATAATTAAAAGCTCTTACAGACTCCCGCGATATCGCGGGCGCGACAGGCAGTGACATAGAAATTGTGCTACTAGTGTCGCGAGCCTTAATTTAGAAAGATGATATAGACCAAATAGGTGTCATGACATTATCATGATTGATAGCCATTATTGCCACTTGCTCTGATTCTCAAAGGCCTAGTTGGCCTTTGAGAATCAGGTACCTTTGTTAAAATAGTCTGAGAAAGTTGATAAAATACTTCTAAGTTCAGTGAACCAGCTGATATCTTTAAAGATAACAGTGTGTGTTTATGTCCACAGCATTAATAGATAAGAATCTGGGCTTTTTAAAATTTTAATATGCATCATTGATTATTATTTTTTGTGTTGTAATTGACAAACACATCTGCTGAGTTACTGCAGGTGTAGAAAACAGTTATTTATAGACTGGTAACTATGCAAATTAGTATTTAAGGCCTGGCAAACATTAAACTTCAGTATTCAATATCTTTTTTCCTGGGTGTGACAAATAAAATAAAGTAAATGTTCAAATGTTACTTCTTCAAAAAAAAAAATATCTTATATATATTCTATTGAGTCATTAAATGACTTATCAAAGTATTAAGTAATATGTTGCTAATATTATATTGTTATGCACATTGCATAGTAAATCTTTTGACCTCAATATCTAGTGTTGCAATAGCAATTCATTATTTATCTAATTATGCTTTAAGTATCAACAATCAATGTGTTTGGTGTCAAAAGTTATCTAGAGGTTGCAACTTCAAAACCACTTGGTCTGCCCAGTAAGGGCCAACCCAATATTTTTCCCTCTACATGCATTTTTTCTGATATAATAAGTGCCTGGGAACTAGGGTTGCCAACTTCTTATACAAGAAATAAAGTATATTATGGTCAAAGTGGGAAAAAAAACAGTATCTCGGAAAAACAAACAGTATTTTCTTATTTTTTTAAATAGATACCTAATTAATTAGTGCTACTAGTGCAATTCATCAATTTAGCACCAATTTTGAAGGCTTCGTTTTTGGGGTTTCGTACGTCCGAATGAAAAAGCGGAACGGCTCTCGTGTGTTTGTCTGTCTGTCACAGCCAATTTGCTCCGAATCTACAGGACCGATTAAGATGAAATTTGGTACACATGAATTTCTGTGGCTCAAACACAGACGTATAAATAATGTGAATAAATGAATTTTGAATATGATGGTCACTTTTGGGGGGCAAATTAGAAAAAAATATTTTTTCAGACTTTACTGTATGACAATCAAATGAAAGGGCTTGTTGTAAGGATTTCAATTATTTAAAAAAAATAGATGAAAAATGACCATTCCCCCTTATCTTCGAAGCTACTGAGCCTAACATTTTGAAAAAAGAATACAGAAAATACTTCTTTACATTTATAGAGTACAGGAAAACCTATAAGAAGTCTGGTCTTAAAATAACTTGGTAAATCTCTCAATATTGTGCGTACAAACTTACATTTGCAGTTGGAATGTATTCGAGAACTTGTTTTTCAACTACAATGTTAATTTTATTCTTGGGATACTTTCATCGCAACTACGGAACCCTTCATTATGCGTGGTCCGACACGCACTTGGCCAGTTTTTTATTAAATGTATTGAAGCTCTATGTCTGTTGTCCCACCGCTTAGCATTCATCACTGAATAGACTTATTTTGTGAATACTGAGGTGGCAGAACTAACTATAATATTAGTACCTATCTAAAATATTCTGGTTTAACACCTAGTGCCTAGTGTCAGGGACTTCACACAATTTGTAACCACTTTCTTATGTAATAAAAAAGATTATTATAGTTAATTCTGATAAGAAATCTATTTACTATGTCCCGAAAATTCAAGTTTTAACAGTTTCATTCTGAAATTAAGAAGACTAGCTGAATTACCGCGTTCATATCCAGGTGCATGCACGATGTTCTACGTAGTAGATGAAACTTTTTGTTTATATATAAAGCTCTGGATATTAGTGAAAACAGTATATTCCTTTATTTTTTTTAACAGTAAACATTATTTTAGAGTGAAAGCAGTATAATATTGTTTTTAATACTGTGGTTGGCAACCCTACTGGGAACTGTTGATATCCCATATGTTTTATACTTCATCAAATCATCACGGATACCCATTGAGCTCACGAAATACAACAAAGGTCGCTACGAACTTCATCAGTTTTTTATTTATCAAAAATGTCAATAGCTTTTCCCAAGAGATTTATAGAGCAAAGGGACTAAAATTCAAATTAGGGTTTCGCCTGTTTATACCGACTATAAAACTCGACATTTCCGCCTCATTAGAATAGGTATTACACCATAGATCTCAAAATAGAATGGCAACACCCACAACAAATATTTTACGACTCATTTTCATGTTTCAGGTATGGGAACTTAGTTCTGGCAAATGTTTGAAGACACTGAAGGGACATAGCAACTATGTGTTCTGCTGTAATTTTAATCCACAAAGCAATCTTATCGTATCGGGCAGTTTTGACGAGAGTGTACGGATATGGGATGTAAGAACAGGTGAGATTTTAATCCTTTTCTACGCCATTGAAAAACTGCCATTGCTATGAAATAATTAATGAAGAACGTTTGCCCCTTAAATTGTCTACCGTTAACGGCACCAACGGCATTTCGAACGCTTCCATGCTCGTAGCCGTGAAAAGGTTAATTCGTATCGCGGCGTTTGTATTTATTTTTATTCATTTATACAATTAAAAAGTTGAAACTGGATGATTCTTTCTGCCGATCTATTTTTATTTCCGGCTATCGTAAGGAATTTTGGGTGCAATGTGTATCCGTACGTAACATTTCTGATATGTAACAGTTGTTTATTGATATTAATCGTGACCATTAAAACTGACACGTACGCGTGAATACCGGTCAACGGTCCACATTTTGTAACACATTTTAAGCGCAGGCCACACTGGTAGCGAAACGAACCTAAGTTCGTTTGGGCTTTCTTCACACCACGTACTAAGGGAAACAAAAACGGAAGTATGAATAGACGCGGAGGGAAGCTGAACGAACTTTCGCTTCTTTCCCAGTGTGGCATGCGCTTTAAACATACCGACCGATTTAATAATACATCTTCATTACTTTTAAACAATGAACCTAAAACGTGGGCGTGACACACAGTCACGCGCGTAGTACTTCAAACAGCTAATCCGAAACTACATGCTTCGTTACACAACGTTCGCCAAGCATATTAACACCATACTGTGAAAACATTTTCACCATACTTTTGACATATTTTCACAACGATAATTACTTCTAATAATAGCCACGTGGAACTAGAAACAATCGTAAATGTCACGCTTGCTACTCCTGTTGAAGTAGGTTAGTGCACTATTTATACTATTAACATCCTGGCCAAATCGGTATTACGTTCCACAATGTAATACGGAAATCTATTGATCAAAGTGACTAGTTTAAATTCCTGCAGAGTTCTCTTCATTCCATGGGCTGCGTAGTTATTTTTTTAGGGTTCCGTAACCAAAGGTAAAACGGGAACCCTATTACTAAGGCTCCGCTGTCTGTCTGTCTGTCCGTCCGTCTGTCACCAGGCTGTATCTCGTGAACCGTGATAGTTAGAAAGTTGAAATTTTCACAGATGATGTATTTCTGTTGCCACTATAACAGCAAATACTAAAAACAGAAATATTTAAGGGGGTCTCCCATACAACAAACGTGATTTTTTTTTGCTCGTTTTTGCTCGATATTGATAACGGTAATAGGTAGACGCTTGAAATATTCACAGAGTATTTAGTTATATATTCACTTTAAAAATAAATAATTAAATTAAAACAAATATTTAAGGGGGGCTCCCATACAACAAACGTGATTTTTTGCAATTTTTTAGATAATGGTACGGAACCCTTCGTGCGCGAGTCCGACACGCACTTGACCGGTTTTTTTCGTCGTTCCTCCATTGCTAAGGCGACATACATACTACCTCCGGACGATTCTCTTTTGCTTCGCTTTTCTTCTTACCTTTCTTGAGCGTGTTGTCACTGTTATAAGATTATTTAAAGAAGACGTAATTTATTAATCATGAAATATTGTTGTTTCCAGGCAAATGTTTAAAGACTCTACCGGCGCATTCGGATCCAGTTTCAGCGGTACACTTCAATAGAGATGGCAGCCTTATTGTATCGTCGAGTTATGATGGATTATGGTAAGACCCCAATTTACTAGCCATTGTTATTTTTCGACTTATATCAATCTTTACGGTTTTGTTCAAGTTAGTTTCTCAATCTCACGTTTTACTTAATTTGACCCTCCGCATTTTGCATCAAGTATAACTGAGGTGCTTGGTTCAAATGTCTATCCAGCTGGCAGAGAATTAAAACGAAACTCTTTCAACTTTCAGTCGAATTTGGGATACAGCGTCAGGTCAATGTCTAAAGACTTTGATAGACGACGACAATCCGCCGGTTTCCTTCGTGAAGTTCTCTCCAAACGGCAAATATATTTTGGCTGCGACGCTCGACAACACCCTCAAACTGTGGGACTACAGTCGGGGCAAGTGCCTCAAGACGTACACGGGACATAAGAACGAGAAATATTGTATCTTTGCCAACTTCAGTGTTACTGGTGGAAAGGTAGGAATACTTGCATCATTATCAGTTTTATTATTTCAGCCGAAAGACGTCTACTCACTTCATAGGCCTCCCCAATCATCGCCAAAATAACTGCACTGTCTGGATTCCGACCTTCATTATATACATGCATGGGTTCAGTTTGTTTTAAGGCAGCTTAGCCCAGTTGAGTCACAAGCACTGCTGAACATTAATATTCTTCAAAAGCATTTCATTTTCTGAATGATTACACTGACATAATAGGGAATATGCATGTATTTTTTTTTTCCACTAAATCAATATTAGACAGTAATATAAACCTAAGGAAAGTATTGAAAGTTAAATTGAACTACTGATTGATCCTCAAAAAAATTATGAAACTCCAACAATTTTCTACTACAGTTCAAACGTCCGTTTCTGTCGTGGTCATTGTTCACGAAACTGCTTTGTTTACATCTGTTTTTTAGCCCCAAATCTTATATATTAAATTATTGTTTATGCTTTATTCAAATAGAAATCGCACTTACTTACACCTTAGTGAGATTTCAAGCATTTAGCAAAGAATAGATTTTATTCACATGTTTTGTTTCGTCACTTCCGGCATTTTCGAAGAGGACGCGTTTTGAGTTTGCGCTCCGTTCCACCAAAAAAACGCAACATAAATTAATTAATTGTAAAATAAGTAATGCATTAAAAAATTTAAAAAATATTGGAATTTGTTTCTTAACTCATACACAATTTATATTAAAATAATGAATACGTTTTGAATTACGTGCATATTCCCTATTATATGTATAATCAAAGTCGTTTTCAGACTCTAATTGTTACCCTTTTCATGTGTTAGTTTCGTCACACGGAAAGCATTATTTCATCAGATTTGTAGCTTATCAGTTAAAAATGGTCTTAGCTTTATCTTGCGGTAGCTAGCTGATAAGAGATTGCAAGTGTGTCAAGGTAATAATTGAATTCCCACGATTTATCTTAGCAACTTGGTACAGTTGCTACCCAATAATGTATTGGTTCATGCTGATTTCTAATCGCTTTCTGAATTAATCATTTACATCCAAGATGAAAATTATCTTACTTATGCATTCAGCGGGCCGACCACGGGCGTGCCAAGACGTTTGTGACAAGACATGATAAATTATGTCATGTCAATTTGTACTAGCATTTTATGACATACAGTTTTATCGCTCAAACTGTTATAAAATGTGTGACTCAAGTCATGTCACAGTAGGCCGTGCTCGCTGTTATGTTACCGCATGGTAAACAAATAGCGCGTGATCGCCACGCTATTCGTGTTTCTAGTCAAATGTGTGACCAAATATTATACATACCTTTTTTTTTGGGTGGGAAATGATCAAATAACTTCTCCCGCTCTGGGTGAGCGGGAGGGCGTGTCAGACTTTTACTGACTAATACCCACCCGTATTCCTTCCGTTGCCTGTGTGCCAGGGTCACGATATCCCTTTCAGACAAACTCGCAACCCTGGCAGGCATTGGTCCTAACGGACCCCGTCAGTTGGTGCTGACATCTCTTTGAGGCGCGCGTGGAACACAACGCGCCGTCGACCCGGGCCTGGTCCTCATCGGACAGCGAGCTACCCATCGCTCACCGTCCGCAGGCCCGTGCATTACAAACCTTGCGCAATACATACATAGGGTATTAAAATAGTAGGAACTGCTAAAATTTATGGTGATAGAAATACAAATAAATAAATATCCAATCTCACGAACGTTCTTCAAACTTTGTGGGATAACTCAGTTTTCATTTAGTAAATATTCATAAATTAAAACTATTTAATTTGTAAATATTTTTTTACAACTCAGCTTAGCTGAAACACAGTGGACGTAGTTTTATATCACTCATCATTACGGTATCGAACTTTTGAAAATTTCATCACAAGTTCAAATAATCGCGTTTAGATGTGGAGTTACTGACATAAACCCGTCATACACCAAGCCAAGCCAGCATTATAACTTCTAAATCATAAATATCTTGCAGTTTATAATAATCGAAGAAAGAAGAAAATCACCACACTAAATGGTGATTTTCTTCTCTTTATATTCAGCCTATAATGTTCCCACTGCTAGGGCACAGATCTCCACTTTCTGTGAGAGGGAGTGGGCCGTAATCCACCACACGGGCTCTGTGAGGGTTGGTGGATGTCACATGTCTTAGAATTTTTTGTTCTAGGACATGCTGGGTTCCTCACGATGTTTTCCTACACCAGTTTGATAACAGTGAAATAATTTACACAAAGTAAAGCGCCTGTCTGGGTTCGAACCCCACGACCTACTATACTTGTCAAAAAAGAATAGGCCCGGTTTGACATTTGACTTGAATCGATTTATCGTGAGTATCGAGTACTGAGTCGTATGGTTACTAGTTAGTTGCGATTAACGGGCCTATTATTTTTTGACCACTTTACTTGTACTATTTTCTTCTCTACTTTTTCTCAATTACTAAGAGATATGAGACGGCTGTATCTCTCTTTGTTTTATATTTTATATAACTAAATAAATTTCAGTAATTTAACTGCTCTACTTTACTTTAACAACACCTAGTAGGGAATAATAAGAAAATGCTGTAATTATCTATCTTTGTTTGTTACACTTAGTTCCTTATTTTCTGCTGCTTCATGTAATTTATATAGTGTATACCAATGTTGGTAAATCGAAATAAATAACCATTTACTTTGTCCACAGTGGATAGTATCAGGCTCAGAAGATAACCTGGTGTATATCTGGAACCTGCAATCAAAAGAGATCGTACAGCGGTTGTCTGGCCACACGGACACCGTGCTATGTACTGCATGCCACCCCACCGAGAACATCATAGCGTCTGCGGCGCTCGAGAACGACAAGACTATCAAACTTTGGAAGAGTGATACTTAAAGTAGAGTTTGTAAGTAGTTTTAGCTGAATCTTTTTCTTGTATTCACTTTTTATTACCTAAGAGCGTGAAAGATATTTTTTTATGCATGAACTTATAACAACGTATGAAGTGAATTTACGTATTATAATGTGGGGAAGACAATTATAACTGAAAAAAAAGTCAATACTAGTGCAAAGGAGTATTTTGAAATTAACAAATAAATCCAAACATCGAAATAAATAAAAAAAACGAGCGAGCCTTGCAGTAGTCGCATATGTGTAACATCTGACATCACACATCGATATTTCCATGAGTCCACTAATTCCATGTTATTATGAAGTACTTACTAATTCTATGCTATTGTGAAGTACTTACTAATTCCATGCTATTAAAAAGTACTTACTTATTCCATGCTCAAGCTGTCACTTCCTGTTAGACACATTCGTCCCTTTTCGCGAAATCTCTCCCACAGAAAGCGAGAGGAAAGATGTTATACTATACATCAAAAAGCATTTTATTCAAACTAAATAGTAGTGATGGGCCGACTACGGATTTTTGCCGATCAGCCGACCAGCTATAGTGATTTAACCAGCGGACATAATATATTTGATTGGGTTTTGTCCACATACTCGGAATGTCATTAGTTAGAAGTTTAATTAACTATCGTACTTTAGTGTCCATTTTGTATGAGATCTTTTTTTTTTCTAACATTATGTTTAGAAAAGTTTTTGTATAGGGATTATTAACAGCGTGAGAGTGAAGATAGACCGACTACAGTGTGCAAAGCTGAACCTTTTGTGAAACACGATGTGCAATATATACTTGTACAGTCCGCGAGGCCTAAGCTGAGCTTTGCATTTGTGTGAGTGATTACAGTACAAGAGGTGAAGTATGGAAGGTGCGCGGCGGAGTTGCGTCGCGCTAGGGACGCACCGCGCCTCAGGCCGATTGTATAAACCGGTTTAAACCAAGCAAAGGACGCGTCGCGCTCTAGGCCGACGTCATAGCTACACTATCTATGCACTCACACAACTCACACAAATGCAAAGCTCAGCTTAGGCCTCGCGGACTGTAACCTTTATCAGTTGGCATCAATCAAATTGCAGTCCATCTGTGCTCGCTCTTAATTAGTTATCTTTCTTATTAGCATACTGTTTTGTTGCAGACTTGTAACCAGACAGTGATCTGTTCTTCGTGGCTTCATATTGAAAGCCGGCGCCACTGGCTTGTGAATACATTTTATATTAAGATACTAGTCGAGTATCCCGGACGTTGGACGCTGAAATTATGAGTGCGTTGTTTTATTTCAATAAGTTTAGTGTATCACATGGTATGAGTGGATTTTCTGTTGATATAAGATATAAATATTTTTGTATCTGACATACAAATGAGAAAGGTTCGAGTTTTAGCGATTATGTTTTAGTTAAGTATGATTTAAAAGATTCGCTTAAGAGTACTTGTTGGATATAATTAAAGATTCAGTAGTTGTATGTCGTGTTGTTTTTTATTGAACCCTCGCATTTTAATGTATTTCGTTTGACTAATGTATAAAAGGACATACCAAGATATTTTTTGTTAAATTAATTAATAATATAACACGCTCTTCCATGATGGAAATTGAGAAAAAGTGGTTTAATTTACCATTCCTAACACATAACTAGACCTCACATCGACATCTCGTGACATTTCTTACACATGTCATGTTACAGTTCCTCAATGTAGATACATACTACTATAGTTCGCACCGTAGACAGAGAATGCCATTCTCTGTCTACCGTTCGCAACATCACACGCGTATAACTAAAATAACAGACTGCAATTTTAAACTGATTTTGATAATACAGATTTAGAAAATACAGTAAGTAGGTAGTAACTACGTAGGATTTTGCTAGTCAACTGCCCCACTAGTACCTTGGCCACTATGTTTTGTTGTTGAGACAGTTTAAATCGTCATCAATAACTAAGATTCTAAATCGAGAGTATAGTAATATAATAGGGGTACCCTACATTGCAGGCTTCTTGAATATCGTCTGCAACATTGCAGCTTCCATGTCGCGCAGACTAATTTAAATATTATATTACTTTTGTGCAGTTCTGAATAAAAAAGACGTCCGAGTTTACGGAGGTGATACTTCGGTCTCCGTTTTAAGTATTCTGAATGGCACTTCATACATTGACATTGATTGAGAATTTTGCGTATTTTTTTGAAAGCAGTCTTTATTTTGATTCGATCGAGAGTAAGGTCCAAGTAGATCCATAGATTGACGGTTATCTGAGTGTGTTTGGTTCATAGACGGCAAATGTGCGCTTCTAGATAACTTGCTTCGTTTCCTGATATTCATTAAATATTTGAATACAAGGTTATCAATATCATTCATTAACACGAGCCTATCATCTACATTTAATGGCTTCAACTTTTGAGCAAGAAGCTGGCCGTACAAATCGCATTCGGCCACCGCACTCACCGCTTCTTCATTTTCACTACGATTAGATATATCTTTATTATGGGTAAAACCTTCCTCCATCTGTTTCTTTGAAGTCGAATATTGCTCTCGACGTTGCCTCTTAGTAATCGGAAAAGGATCCGAAAGTGGATCTGCGTTCGATTCTTTACGTTTCCGACTGGTTGATTCTCGTGACAAAGGCCTTTCAATATTTGATTCACGAGAAAGAGGACTTTCAAGCGGCTGATCCTCTATGCTTTCCTGCAAAATATTATATAGTTGAAAACGAATGACTGTTCACCACAGAATCATGTGATTAGGTTGTAATAATGTCTTTTATACCCGGAAATTGGCGAAATGATTTCCAACCCCATGATCTGATCCGGATTGTTCAGAGTCCTCGACGATCAGCAATTCCTGCACAGAATATTAGATAAGAGTTCGTAATCATATTTATTTCAATTAGAATTCGGGACTTTATTAGAGCTTGGATAATTCAAGGTAAATATTGTATCCATGTTATTATTTAAGTATACTCATTCACACAATATATATTTACATTAGATAAAGAATTAAAGATTTATGTAGGTACCTACCCACCTACTACTAAGTAAATAAATTGTATATCTACTCACCATAGGCTCGCCACTTGTCTTCGGTCGATAATCATATAATTCACTCATGTAACTGTCGATAGCATCGAATGCAAACCATGTTGGTCTGTAAACCTCAGCACCAGTTTGTGTAGATTCCTTTATTTTTCTCAAGCAATCCCTGTATTGTGTCAATAAAGAATTTCTTTTCTTTTTCAATTCCTCGACAGAGCAAGGAACTGAAAAGTTATTTGACAGTCGGACCCAGGCTTCATTGAGTAAATTTCTATTTTTACGGTCTTTACTTTTATGGTTCCAAATACACGGTTCCTCGTGCAGCAACTCAATAAATTCAAGTACAGTTTCGTTGCTCCAGTCCATCTTTAATGACTTCACGTCTTAAACGACCGTTCCGCTCAGTGACGCACACGCAACTGGACTTTGCGGTTTGCGCAAGTGTAGCAAGCTATGCAAACATTTGAACTTCGAACACTTTATCAAGCGCTCTAAAGCCGGGTCCGCTGCGCCATGTTTTCGTGTTATAAAAACACCTAACATCGTTACCTAACCGATTTGAAAGCGCCAATTCGCGAAATCGGTTAGGTAACGATGTTATATGTTTTTTATAACGCGAAAACATGACACAGAACACCCGGCTTAAAATCAATACGACGCGAAACGGCCATGGAAAATTGCAAATGTGTGTTCAAACTGTGCACACATGCTCAAATACCCGTGCCGTACATATCTAGCGGCTTTGCAGGTATTTGTGCTTTGTCTGGCGTCGGCTTTACACCAACGTAAATATACACAACTCACACACACGCTTCTGTCGCGTCGGTCGTCGTCGACTGCCAGTCGCCGCGGCCCGCCCGGGGCCTTGTGTCCGCAGCTAATCTATCGCTGCATAAAGTCTGGTGCGTCTAAAGTGGTTATTTTTATACAACGCTTTACGCACGGCACGAGTGTCGCTCGAGGTCGCTCGCCCCAGAGTTCGGTTTTACTCGTGTTTAGTCGTGTGGACGACTGTTGCGGTCTCACATAATACGAGTATATGCAAATTTTTAACCAAGGCTTGTCTAAAACGTATTGCATAGTCTGTTATTCTAGCAAAATGTTCTCTCTCGCTTAGGGCAAGGAATCTAACGACTACTCTCTAACGAAAACTTGTGAGTTTGCGTATTTGTGCACATGACGTGCATGTGCGTACAGACCGGGGTCGGGAGGGATTCGACGCGGTTCGTGTTGTTTCGCGTTCGTGGGCTCTCCAATCCCTTTCAGCAGTCAAGCAAGTGGCGGATGTACACATTTGCCGCCAGTAGGCTATTCAAATTTTGCCGCCCCTACCGACCTCTACAATTTGATACCCTACCTCATTCACAACCATATTAAAAAAAAAAAAAAATCAATGAAATTCTAACTTTATGATATTTTGTGCAATATCGATTCTTCTAATTGAACTACCTTTTAATCGTAATTAGTATTATTATGAACTAAGGGACCGATTTGTCAGTTCCTATTATAGATTATTTTTACAACACAACGATTTAGTTATGTTGCACAAGAAAGTTTTCAGGTAGGTATATTTCTGAGCTAATAAAAGCTCAATCGTATAGGGGAGCGGCGGCATATTCCGTACAGCGGACAATACCGTACATTGTATTTGACAGAGACCGAATGGTGAGAAATAAGGTATATCCTTGTTTAACGGTCGCAACACGGTACTGCTGCGTTTTCCCTCCCACCAACTTCTTTGACTCGTCAGGTTTCGCGAGTAAAGCATGTGTCACATTTGCGCGCCAATTTTTATAAAAAGTAAGATGAATAATGACTTCTTGGCGGGAAAGTGAAGCGTCATGTTAGCAGTTTTGTTTTATTTTCTAAAATTTGTGTTTAGCCGAATATTAATGTGTAATAGTGATGGATTATTAACCATTAATTGTTCGTCAACCTGCATTAATGTAGGCAAATGAAACAAAACAGTGCAACATCACTTTAAGTTCTCTCAAGAAGTCCGCGCGAGGTTTCAGTAAAGGGCTGCGTCTTTACTTAAACTCAAGGGGAGCGGGGCGGGATATCATCAATCATCTTTATCATGCATTGAGTGGAGTTCATTTCATAATTATTTAAATAACTTTGTACTTGTTACCTAATTTTACATGACACTCGCTAAATGCACAAACCGTGCGAAGCCAAAAAGAAAAGAAAAAAAAAAAAAAAGATGAATAATTTACGCTGTAAGTATTATTTTTTATTGTGTTAATTGTATGACTAAGTTGTACAATATTGATTTAGGCTTCGATTGACACAGAGTTTTCATTGAAATCGGGAATAATTTTCGTTACATTTTTGTACGCAAGAAAGAAAGAGAGAAAGCAAATGCAAAGCAGTCGCACAAGAGAACATTTTTGTTTAAAAATGTTCTCTTGTGCGACTGCTTTGCTCGAGCTCTGAGGATGAGTCTTAGGTGCTAGGCGAAAGTGATAACAACGACAGTGTCTTTTATACTGAAAGAGAAATGGGTTTTATAAACGAGCTTTGTCTAATTTGTGTTGAATTTGGAAAAGATCGAGGGCTCTGGTATCGCTGTATAGTGTGTGGACATTGGGTTCATGCATTGTGCAGCGATAAAGATGTGCCAGACGGTTATATTTGTAATATTTGTGGATTTTGTCATGGTGAATAGGTGAACAAGACAATGTACGCAATCATCCGAAGGCGTTGGATGATTCCGTACTTTTGTATTTTTATAAAACCTAATACATCCAATATTTGTATTAATCTGGTTTTATTTTTTGTTCGAGTATTTAGTAGTTAGATATTTTATCTAAAGGTACTGCTTAAGGACGCTATCACACTTTGAACTCGCTCGAGTTTAGGTATCTGAATCGCAACACGCACACATTGAAACCGCTGACCGCTCGATTTTATACGTAACTAATCTTGATACTTGAAGGTATATTTTTTTAAATTTTACTGGTATTGATTGAATAAAGTTAATTGTAAGTTTGCAATCGAATTTGAGTAACTGTGGCTAAGTACTATCTGCGTGATATCATATATGATAGTCATGCTCACTTAAATGTCTCGCTGATGGTGGCGCGTGTGTTGGATCATTCGGTTCCCTACAAAGTGGTTGAGCTGGATGGTTCTGATCCACGCGTCATGTTCGTGAACGGGCGCTGTCAGTTGAGGCTGGTCACCTCTTAACTGCCAGGGCTTATTTTGTAATCTTTTAATCTTATATTTTGAATTGTTTTTTTTTAAATATATTTATTTTTGTTTTTTACATTGTTCTCGCATATAGAAGCGACAAGAATAATGTACCCAGGATTTTGTAATATCTTGATTTAAAAGAGTGTCCTTGGAGTTTCTTGCCTGTTCTTCTCCATAGAGATCTACGTTTTGGAATGGGCAAATAGCTTCCACTTTCTGACTAACTGACCGACTCTTTGACAATTCAAAAGTGCCTGTAAATGGTTTATTTGAAATAAATGCATTGAGTTTGAGTTTGAGTTTGATAATTATGTTTTTAGTATTTTTTAAATTCATCAGCCATCAGGTACTTGTAAATATTATTTTTGCTGGCAAATATTGGAGCATTTCATAATCAAATACTAGCCTGGGAGTTTATCGTAGACTTTCGTTGTGATATTTAAAAATAATCATTGCCTTATGAAAACAGTATTTTATTTACAGAGACTGGGGCGCGATTTCAGTACTTTTGATAAAAATTATAACCAAAGTAGGTAGTAAAAAGTATATTTTCATTTCATGTTTCAAAGAATTTCAAATTTAGAATGAAGGCCAGCTCTTTCTAGGGTTCCGTATCCGAAGGGTCCAAGCGGAGCACTATTGCTGTCACTCACGTGTCCGTCTATCACACAGGTTTTGCAACCAAACGGTTGATGAAGCTACAGTCTTTAAATTTTCACAGTATAAGCATCTTGTTAACCTTTGTTTTTTCTTTATTCATGATGAGATACTTCACGCCGCAATCAAAAAGAGAAGTATGGCTACCTACAAGGATTAGCTGTTCAAAAAGGGAATCCATCTCGATTATTTTTGTGGTTTATGGCTTATATTCTTTTATTGCGCATTCTTGATCTTGAAAATAAAAAACCGGTCAAGAGCGAGTCGGACTCGCGCACCGAGGGTTCCGTACGTATATATGATGTTGATGATTTCTGAAAAACTGTGCTATTTAGAGACATCGTTTTATTTTTCCTGTAGGTAATCTTTACATAAACTTCTATCACACAGAATAATTTCAGATTTTTATCTATGCAAACTTCGGAGATAAGGGGAACGGTTTTTTTTTTACATTTTGCACCAAAAGACGGAAACCACGCTGCCTAAAAAAAATAAGATTTTTGAGAAGGTGCAAACAGCGCTCTTTCATATGATACCCCACATGCCCTAGTAGCTCCATTTCAAATTTTTAAGACCCCTTTCAGTCCGTTTTGCAAAAAAGTTACATTTTTTTTAATTTCTTGTTTGCAAAATAATTGGGCAAACGTCATCTAAAACTATTCTAAATTTCAAGTTGATAGCATTAGTAGTTCTTGAGATATCCAGGTGCGACAGACAGACAGACTTAGTCTCACCATAAGGGTTCTTTTTTACCATTTTGGTACGGAACCCTAAAAAGACAACATTAGTAAGTACCTAAGGTAAATCAAATAAAACAAATTACCAACAGACGTATATCAACGTCTGTAACAAAACTCTAGAGTAGATTTGTGATTTCTGAATGAAAATACAGTCTCATTACTTTTGTTTACTGCTACGTGTACGGTTTTTTTGTCCTTTATCCAAATTTCTGATTCGTGGCATCTGTAATAACAAATGTAAATATTTTAGCAATGCACACCACAATCAAAAACCATACTTGGTGTCGAAAGTTATAACCATCTACTATTCTGGATTTATGAATTGACAACTAAATCGATTTATCACCAAAATGTACATCCGCCATCATGAATCAAAAGTTGGATGGTATATTTGTAAACACCACCTTCAACAATTGATAACAAACCTCCACAATTGCTAACAATGTCGATTTTTTATTTAAAAAAATACACCCGCCATCTTGGATAAAACAAAAAATGAAATACGTAATCACCACCCCCAAAAACCCCAAAATAGACTATGTATCGAATATCTCAAAAAAAAAAAATACTCCGCCATTTGATTAAAGATAATATAATTATTTACACAATGTTTATCCTTAATCTACAACCATGATTCATACAAAAATTTTGAACTATGTATTTATTTTTAAAACAAATTCCAATAATCGTACTTACTTTTATTTCGGTCCGAAAAAGTATCAACTTCGTCCTCCCACAGTATACAATACAGCACACACTTCTGTACGTAAATATTTTTTTGCGAAAAATCGATACACCGGTGCTTCCACGAGCGCGTCTGAGCGCGGAATGACGAACCGCGAGTAGAAAATGTATGGAGAAATTTGAAGGCGCTTCTTATTTTAATCATAAATAAAAAAGTTATTTATTTACTTACAAAATATTTAGTTGACTGTATAGAGGACTATATAAACAATAGTTTGTTATTATTTTTATGTATAACTAAGCAGTGGATTTAGCCATATGGGTTCCTATTCAGACCTATATTTTTTTCATTTGTTGGTTTTATTGTGATTGTTAAAACGTATTTTCGTGAAAAATTTGTATGCGGCTATACAATTTTTATGTGCCCATTCTGGAGATGAATATATTATCTTTAATTTAAGACAATGATATCCTTGCAGTTGTGACCTAATTTGTTAATACGGTACCTGAAAAGCACTGATATTTGAGGAAAAATGTGATAGCGTCCTTAAGATGATCCAAATAAGGCTTTTAATTATTGAGTAATAAGAATTCTACCTTAAATGTACGGTAACCCCCGCTCCTCCCCTACTACTTTTATGGCAGGGTAAGGTATATGCCTTAATACTACTTACACAATAATGTACATTTGTTTAACATAATTAAATATTTTTATTGCGCTTATAGGTTAAAAACAAAATATTCAATTATCTGGTAACAATTCGGCTGATAACTAACGATGAAATTTTGTTAATTAAGTTATGGCTCTGGTTCATTTCTTAAGAATCATAGGCCCATCTCAGTTCTGAGCCATCTACAAGCTGTTTTCAAGAGTCATTACGAACCGTTTCGCGCGCAGGTTTGACGACTTCCAGCCTCCCGAACAAGCCGGATTCCGTAAAGGCCTTAGCAGCGTAGACCACATACATATGCTGCGGCAGGTTATACAGAAGACCGAAGAGTATAACTTGCCTCTCTGCTTAGCGTTTGTGGACTACGAGAAAGCCTTCGATTCGATCGAGACATGGGCTGTACTGCAGTCTCTTCAACGGTTCAAGAAAAGCTTCTCTCACCCGAACAATTGGTCGCTGGTGCACATAGAGCCATGCGAACTGCTATATCTAAGTTTGGATTTATAAAAGTTTTGCAAATTATGTTTTCGCAGGAACGAATATAGACTTTTCAATGATCCAGAATCTGGTTTTATCAAAATTCTTTCAGAAGAAAGGTGTCATTGAAAATGTATGTACCTATTCTTGAATTAAGTCAGTCTCTAAATGTTTAGTTTTCTTCTAAGAAGTATCTTTTACATTTTTCATACTCCGAAAGTAGTGTTTGTTTATATAAAATAGAATAGAATATAGAATAGAATTCATTTATTTGTCAGAATATTCTACAAAGTTGTTATGTTCATTATGTATTACAATCATAATATTCTGCCGTTTCTGGCGTACAAATATGGTTTGTAAAAGTATGGGTCATTATTACATTAAAATTAAATTATTAATCATTAGAATTATACAAATATACACAAAATTGAAATAAATTGAACACTAGTTGTAAAAGAGATTAATTATATAAGTCAAAATGCAATAAGGTCAAGGTCAAAAATGATTTATAGGCAATCATATCAAATATTTAGGTAAATTTTTCATTCATAAAATCTTCAGTCGAGTAATAACATTTGCTTATCTAATAGAAAGTTAAATAATTTACATTTAAATGTTCTGAGGCTGAGAGTTTTTAAGCCAGCAGGTAATTTGGTATAAATAGTAATGGTCATGCAGTATACATTATTAGAAAACAATTTAATTGTACGCCTAAGTACATTAAGCATATGCACTCTGCGGCTGGGTCTGGATACAACATCATTATATAAGTCAAATTCATGTCTGTTAAGGTGTACAAAGATACAAATTTCAAAAATGTATAGTGCTGGAAGTGGCAGTATGTTAAGTTTTTTAAATAGTGGAACACAGCTGTCCAGTGGGTGAGTTCCACAAATTGAGCGTACACATTTTTTCTGAGCTCGAAACACTCGTTTAAGATTACCCCATATTATAATGCCATAGCGCAATGGTATGCACATAGTGCAGCATTAACACTAGCCACACGTGTTAGTCTATACAAAACGAATACAAATCTATCTATCTTCAAACTCAAACTCAAAGCATTTATTTAAATTTAACCATTTACAGGCACTTTTGAATTGTCAACAAGTCGGTCAGTTACAAATATGAAGCTAGTTGCCCATTCCAAATAGTAGGTTCCTATGGAGAAGAACGGGCAAGAAACCCCACGACACTCTTTTAAAATAAAATATTTGATACAAAGTATTGGTTACATCATTCTTATTGAAAATATACACGTGAGAACGATGCAAAACGTCAGAAGCGTCCGTGATAAAAAAAAAAACAATTCAAAACTAAAATAATTAAAAATAAGCCGTGGCAGCTAAGAGATGACCAGTCCCAACTGACAGCGCCCGTTCACGCACATGACGCATGGATCAGCACCATTCAGCTCAACCATTTTGAAGGGAGCTAAATGATCCAACACACACGCCACCATCAGCGAGACATCTGAGTGAGCATGACATACTCCCAGGACATATTCAAGTCAATGAAAGACATATTACCCGGTAAATGGTAGCTCTATTGTACATAATGTGTTATGCAATTATATAATACAAAGGAGATTGAGTTTATACAATGAAAAGATAGTCTTACAATCTTCAGCAGCTCCAACAGTATTTTCAAATGTTAATCAATTAGTTGAGGTTGTGGAGCAGGACCAGCATTGAGCCAAGCATTTCTATCAGCGATGTAATCCCCCAGCCTATAATATGCCTGCTTGCATAGTGTGCGTTTTATACAAGATTTGAATTTCGTATCATTCCGTTGAAGTATGTGAGGAGGAATTTTATTATAACATTTTAAACAGTACCCCATGAAAGATGAGTCTACTTTAGCCAGTCTGAAACCTGGTTGAGCTAATAGATCCCTACTTCTGGTACTATAATTATGTCTTTCGCCTCTTTTACTAAAAAGATGTAAATTTTTTCTTACGTACATGATGTTTTCATAGATATATTGACAAGACACCGTCATGATGTTAATATTCTTAAACAGTTCCCTAAGAGAATCGCGCCTGCCGAGATATGAATATGAGATTTCCAGTTACAGTTTTTGTCAATTATTATCCCCAAGAATTTTGCGTAATCAACCTCTTCTATCGTCTCATTTCCATAATGTATTTTAAGCCGTGGACGCGTACTGTTATATGTCTGGAATTGTATCGTTTGATTTGTTTGATCCGAGTAGCGGGTGGGAGACGCTGCTCGGACCCTCGGGCGGGAAAAACTCATAGTAGTTGGTTCCCTCTCTAGGGCGGCAATGAATTTAAGAAATAGAAATAGCCTTGGTTAGATAGTCGGCTACGAACAATTTTACTTATTAAAAAATGATGCGGTCTTGTGAGTGTATAAACAGCCAGTATTTATTTAAAAAAATACCTATTAAGCGGGCCGCACAGCCGCGGGCCATCTGCCCGCGGCTGTGACGCAGTGTGTTCCATTTTTTTAATTAAAAAAAGACTATAATTTGGCGGGATACTAACTCCATAAATTGCACCGAAATTCAAAATCTCGGACACAACAGACTCATATTTGATTAAATAATTCGGTTAAATACGAGGCAAATACAGTAAACGAAAATCTTTTGCCAGAAATTGCCAAGGAAAGATATTTAAGTACGTAGGTACAGTGATTTTATGAAGTGGCGAGTAAACAAGAAAATAAAATAATTTTCTGAAAGTGTGTTTCTTACATACTTCAATGGAGAAAAGCAGCAAAAAGAGTATGTAAGGAGCGTAGCAGGTGGCGTTCTATAGTTTCTGGCTACCCCCATGGGGAGAAGGCGTGAGTTTATGTATGTGTTCAATGGACTTTCTAGAAAAATACAGCAATGCTCAAGAGTACACTAAGTGTAAAACACAATGTTGATTTGAAACAATACCATAATCTAACATCATTTTTGAAAAGACAGTCTCAGGGGTTCAAGAGCAAAAAATCAAAGGTTTTTACCTCTTACGAAGTGGAAACATTTTTAAATGCAGCCCCTGACGAGATATATTTGGCAGTGAAGTTAAGCTAAAAACGTTTATCTAGGTAGGGAGAGGTCTTTTACGCTAAAAATTAACATCGTTCCCAAAGTTTTTACTTTGTTAAATATTATAGTTTGCATAAAAAGCATTCAAAAAAGGAATCAATCATTGGAACGGTGGCGTGCATTTTAGAGTAAAATATCTCTACCAGGGGGCCTATCGCGCTAATTTTGAACGTTAATACCAAAACTAAACAACAACCAAAAACGTTACGGTAGACACATTTCGTATCGCGCTAATCATTTCAACGAAAACGATTTAGCTTTACTTTTTTTTTGGAAGTTACGTTGGAGGAACGATCGATCGAACTTTCAGTATTGAGTAACGTCAACGATTTTGTCGCTCAGAAAAAATAGCGCGATACCGTTTCTTACATCAGCTAAATCAAAACTAAACCAAAAACGTTCCGTTCGAACGGTAATTACGTTGACAAATAGCGCAATCGACCCCCTGTTAATTTTAACTACATACTTAACAGATAAATACTGACAAAATTATATGTTTTTCCCAGGTGGTATTGATACTCGGTATAAGCGGAGCCTGCAGAAGCAGTGAGCTCACAGATCTAACAATTAACGATGTTAAAAATCAAGGCCAGTTATTATCTACTCGTAAAATTGACTAAAACAAAAACAAATACTGAGCGCACGTTTGTAGTACGAGAAGAGTTTACAAAAATAGTAATTAAATATCAAAAAATCAGACCTAATTACATAAAAACGGATCGCCCTTTTTCTCAACTACCAAAAGGGAAAATGCATAAAAAAAAGCAGCAGATAGCAACATATTTGAATTTACCAAACTCTGAACAGTATACCGGGCATTGTTATAGAAGAACGTCGGCGACACTGTTAGCCGATTCTGGGGCGAACTTGCCGATGTTAAAAAGACATGGAGGATGGAAATCCAGCACAGTCGCGGAAGGCTACATTGAGGATTCTGTCCAAAATAAAACTTTTTCAAACAATTTAACTGAGACTATAAATTTACGCTCCGATTCGCCTCAACCAACTACTTCAAGGGAGTCTCTGCCATGGATTCCATCGTCTCATCAAATACCAGAATCTCCTACTTTTACAGACATCCAGCACAGACAAATTTGTCATAATATTATATCAAACAGCGTAAATTATCCAAACAAAAATTTAACTTTAAATTTCACAAATTGTTCTAACTTCTCAATAAATTTTTAAGAAGTAACTTATGTTATTATCAATAAATATTTTAGAAAAACTACTATTTTTTACTTTCCTTTTATTCGAAATGAAAAGTTGAGTGCTTAACACGGGTGAAAGTCACCAATTGGTGCCTTTCGACCCTTGTATAGCAATCTACTATTTTCATCCCATCTATTCGAAAAGAGCCGAAGGGTTCCTCCATAGGCCCGGCGCCCATTATCGGCATCGGCAAGGAAAAGGATCCTTCGGCATCCTACATGCAAGCGCACACTATCCGCAATTATGCTTTGGCATGCTGCAACGTTCTTAGGGATGACGAAGCGTCCTTAAGGATGACGCCCCGCAGGGCAAACTATCCCCCGAGTGTTGCCTCGGCGCCGGCGGCGTACCGAAGGTTGCCGAAGCATCCCGAAGCATTCTCAAGGCTGCCGATACACCAGCCTCAAGCATACCGAAGCGGTATTTTTGTTATTACGACCACATATCACGGAAATTTCTACTTTATTGCCATTATGTTATAGTATATTGCTATTTGCCACCTAAAATCCTCAGTCGTACCGATGCCGATAAAGCAAAATGGGTAATTCCGGCGCACTTATTATAACATTGACGAAATGACTTTTGAATTTGGAACAATATTAAATTAAAAAGTTTGAACGTAATTCGCTTCGATAAAGTCTGGCCGGTAATAAAAAAGCGCGCCTCGACGCGGCATTGGTTAACCAAAAAATAAAAAAATACGTGGGAACTTCAGAGTCTGAAGTTATTACGAATACCCAAGTGATAAATAAGTCAACGACATTTTCTGTTCCCAACAAAACAGTTTCAATAGACTTCCAAAATTGCGAAAACGTATCTAATATTATTATTGTAATCTCTCTATGTAAATATAAATATTCGGCACTAATAAAAGTATCCCTTATTTATTTTTCTCATAGAAAGGGAGGAAAAGCAGAGTGTGCCACACGGTACCAACATTATTAAACCTCGAGCGACGTACTTAGAATCCATCGCTACGCTTAGGATTCTACTCTAGAATCATTCGCTTCGCTCTGGATTCAAACAATCGCTCTCGCACTCAATACATTATTTTGGTCCCTTATGACACAATCTACTATTTCCGTAAGGGTTGATGATGACAATTCACTCATTTTGGTCAAGAATAATCCGCCTACTAAGCCTGCTGGTAAAACCGCCACTGCCTCTCAGTCTCTATGCCTGTTTAACTCATTCTCTTTGTCTGTCACTGAACGGAGCTATCGCTGTTGGACAAAAACGTAAAATTACCCTGTGGGGTTAATTCGCATACTCTTGGTATGTGGTACAGTTTGATCGCCAGATGACCAGATACGTTGAAGAGGGATATCTACCTAGATACAACACTCTGAGGGCATTTTAAATTAACCTATAACATTTTTGGTTTATTTAATGCACAATGCATCATAGTTTTCCAATAGCGCTGTCGCGTTAGTCATCTGTCGTGGGAGTAAAGATAATAGACCCTGAGCTGTTAATGCCATTAGTGCGGGGGGAAGAAATTAGGTCGTCCAACCTTTGGGGAGTTCTGGAGACAACCCAACGGTCGCCTTGAAGTAATATGAAGGGTAGGAAGGAGTTTGATAGATCGTAATAATAGGTAAGTAGTTGGGTGACCTACAAACGTAAATAAACTTTTTTTTTTTTTTTCAACAAGCTTGCCGGCTTGTTTCACTTATTTCAAAATAGGGCCAATTTTGACTTAATTTTTGTCGCAGTGCAACTTTTCTGGCGATTTACAAAATACGTTGCGTAAAAAATCAGCATCTCTGATGTGTAGGATCCGGGGGAGCGCCAACGGAATTCTGAAGATGATTTCAGAAAGCCCGGAGTCTACAGTGCTGGGGAGGCTTATTCGGCTTCACGTGACGAGATGACGCAATGTTTTTTATTTTATTTTTTGTTTTTTGTTTTATGTGACAACGTGTGTATTTCGAGAATGGTACACTACTAACATAGTTTTTAAGACCTTTGTTACTAACATTAAATGGACAATTTATGTCTGAAATAAATGTTTTTTTTTAAGTATTTCTTAAGTAGCTAAGTTCCTAGTCTTCTACGTAAGTAATTGAAAACTTATTAATCTTAAGGTACCTATTTATTTCTACTGAAAGATGCTTCGAACATATCATCTGCGATATGGATGCAAAAGTAATTACTTGCTTCTCGGATGCCTTGAGAGCCGAGCGTTTACAAAGCCTGACATCCGATTAAGAATTTTTAATCGGCAAAGCAAAATACACGCGAGGATGAGCGCCTTGTCACTCGTAGTCAGGCGCCGGATAGTAGGGTGCTAAATACTAGTTTTACGTTTGTTTTGGCGTGGGAGATCTAAATAGGAACTGACTGGCAGTTAATTAGAGATTTAATAGAGCCTCTTGCATTTCTTGCATATATAGGTAGGTAATGATGGCGATCGAAATTGGGATCATTATTGTATTATGATCTGTAGCAATTTATCTGCCAAATCTGAGTAGTGAGGTTTTGACTTAATATATAACTCACCAGGGTCAGACCAACTAACCGTTCCATTAAGTACTCAAAAATTGTCAAGGAAGTCTAATCAAACCACTTACGCACATCTTTAATTTAAGTTTAGAATCAGGTGTCTTTCCCGATTCCTGTAAAATTGCTGCAGTATCCACTAGGTCGCCGTCCGATAAGGACTCTCCGGGTCGACGGCGCGTTGTGTTCGACGCGTGCCTCAAACAGATGTCAGCAAAGCAACCATTAGGGCCGATGCCTGCCGGGGTTGCGGATTTGTCCGAAAGGGATAACGTGGCCCTGGAACACAGGCAACTGATAGAACACGGGTGGGTTTTAGTTAGTAAAAGTCTGACACGCCCGCCCGCTCCGCCCAGAGCAGTAGAAGTTATTAGATAATTTCCCAAGCAAAAAAAATCGAGTATGCTTTAGACCACACGTGACACGACTGAAGTAAAACTTACAAATAGTAATACTAATTATACTTACTTACAACAATAGGCCTGCACTGTGTCTTAGATATTATATACCCGAAACGCAACTGGCTATGAGAGAAAGAAAATGTGTGCTCGCACCTCTCTCTTGCCCCTACAGTAATATTCGAAACGTAACTCTGTCTCTTTCTATCTTCACTAACTTATATCTCCCTCTCAACTTCCGTTCGCTTGCTTCCGTAACGCCCTCGTCATGCATTCACCAGCTTACTTCGCAAGTCAAGCGTGTGTAAAGAAGGCTAAGGAAACCAATAACTTGTATAATGAATTATTAAACACTAATTGCAACCCTCATTCCTTAATAACAATAGACCTTACTGAGGATTCTTTATTGAAACACAATAATAGTAGTTATAAAGTAAGTCAAAATAAAATTAAGAAATATGCAAAACTAAATAAAATTATAAATAAATGCAATAAATTTAGGAAACAACAAAAACACAGTTCCAATAATATTAAACTAAGGAAAGAACGTGGTTTTCTTGTAAATAAATTACATAACTATCAAATTAAATTAGAAGACAGTAAGAACATTTATGAGATTGACACTCAACGCTTACAGTCTGATATTCAGATACTAGAGGCATCATTACATTCACTCTATACTAAGTATGTGACGTCTGAAAAACAAATTCAGGAGCACATACTCGCTGCAAATGAGTTAATGGCTATGTGCAACTGTAATGCAGACCAAGTGGACCCGCTGACTCTTAGCAGCTCTCAATCTTCATTGCATAGGAATTTCAGTCTTGGCACTCTCCAACCTGAGGCAACGGAGGATTCGTACCAGTTGGGAAGTGCTCAGGTCTCTATTCCCAATCAGGATACACCAGATAATGTACAAGTTCCATTGCAAGTAGTTCAGATGGAAGCTAGTCCATTATGTAGCTCCATTATGTTTTCTGATAGTTTTGGAAAAGGGTTAGGAAAATTACTTAGCAACAACCTGAGTCATTCTTCTCTAAACTATTGCATGCCTCAGACTTCCTACAAACAAATAATGTATTCAATAACTAGGAATGAATATGATCCTAATGCCATTATTACTGTACTAATAGGTAATAGTTTTAATGTTAAAAAAGATGATATCACTGATAGTGTGACCAAACTTTTGAAGGTAAATTGTAAGAAAATAATTTTGTGTGCTTTTCCGTACTTTGAGCACTTGTCAAACAGGCAAAACTGCTACATTCATATGTTAAATAATTACATGCATTTCTTAGTTAGTCACCATAGTGACAAGTTTATATTTTTTGACACCAACATTTTTGTTGATAAGCTAAGGTCGACTAGGGATACTGTGTATCTGCCTATTAGTTTTAGACGTCAAATAGCTAGGCTATTAGCTTTTAATATTAACCCAGACATAACTAATATGTCGAAGTCTTTATTTAGCACCACAATTAGTAATAGTACTAATGTTAAGGTGGTTAGTTCAAATAATTTAAACTAGTTTGTAAGACAACAGAAGGTACCACTAACAGTTTAGTTACACTTAATAACAAAATGGTATTTTCTAGCAAAAACATTGTTAACTGTAGAAAAGGGGCTAAGCAGAAATCCTTGAAATTATTTCATCAAAATATTCAAGGTTTTTCTTCCAAACAATTGGAAATCGAATTGTTTTTAGAAAAAACAATGTTTGACATTATTTGTTTAACTGAGCATTGGTTAAAAGATTATGAAATGTTAATTAATTATGAGAATTATAGTGTGGCCAGTTGTTTTAACCGGAAATCAATGCTGCGTGGTGGTTCACTGATCTTAATTAGAAGTTGTATTAAATCTAAAACTCGTAAAGACATAGTTGCTTTGTCGGTTGAACATAGCATTGAACTGTCTTGTGTTGAGCTAGATAGGCATGTTATAGTGTGCGTTTACAGACCCCCAAACTATCAAAACTACTCTATATTTGAGTCTGTTATGGAAGATGTTTTGGCAAAACTTGTAACTGGGAATAAATCAGTAATTATCTGTGGTGACTTTAACATTAATATTTTAGAAAATAATTCAAATACCAGTAGATTGTTAAATTTGTTTGAATCATTTAATTTGTCAAATGTGTTTGTAGAACCAACGCGAATAACTACGACTACTGCTACATGTATTGATAATGTTTTTTGTTGCTGCGACTATTTAGATAAAGCTATAATTAATTATCTCCCTTCTGATCACAGCGGTCAAACCGTAACTTTTGAGTCCAACATACCAATACAGAAGGTGCAGATACAATTCAGACCAATAACATCTGTTAATTTAAATAAATTTAACAGCACTTTAATTTGTAAGTTAAGTGCTATGAACCTTACAATGAACAATGTTGACATTTTGTATAAAGAATTCTTTTCGGTAGTCAAAAGCGAGTTCAATATTTATTTTAAGAAGAACACTAAAACCATCAGCCCTAGGTTTTTATTTAGTGACTGGGCAACTAAAGGACTCAGGAAAAGTAGGGAAAGACTTTTCGAGCTGTATGGCCTTAAGCCTTATATAAACACGGAAACTTTTAATAACTTTGTTGCTACTTACTCTAGAACTTTTAAAAACACTTGCAAGGTCGCTAAAGCCTTATACATTAGCAACAAGGTTAAATCAGCAGACAATAAAATAAAGACGGTTTGGAAAATTATCAATAATGAAACGAATAGGAACAAAAAGCATGATTCTGATTACGCACTGGAGACGTCATGTGGACTCATTTGCGATAGCAAACAAGTTGCTCAAGAGTTTGTAAATTTCTTTACCAGTATCCCACTTAAAACTACTGAAACCTTAAATTCCTCGCCCTTGCTCGCTTTTGACTCTGTAAGGGCGAACGTTGCAGCCTGCCCGATTGAATTTAACTTTAAGCATATTAACCCCATAATAGTATTAAAAGCTTTTAAGCAAATCAAGATCAAATTGTCCGAAGATCTTTGGGGAATGTCCATTAAAGTCTGTACCTCAATAATTGAGACTATAGCGCCTTACTTAGCCTTAATATTTAATTTCTGTGTGGATCAAGGAGTCTTCCCGGATTTAATGAAATACAGTAAGGTAATACCACTTTTCAAATCCGGAGACAGTAAAGACACAAATAATTATAGACCCGTATCCGTTTTGCCGGTTTTCAGCAAGGTGTTTGAAAAGGTAATGCTTAATCAAATGCTCAATCATTTCAACGCGAATAAAATCCTTCACGATCAACAGTATGGTTTCACCAAAGGACGTTGTACGACCGACGCCGGTGTAACCTTATTAAGACACATTTTTAACGCGTGGGAAGAGGCCCAAGACGCCATAGGAATCTTTTGTGACCTTTCCAAGGCATTTGATTGCGTCGATCACGAAACCTTACTCTTGAAGCTTGAGCATTACGGACTTGGAAAACTTGCGCTTAGTTTAGTAAAATCTTATTTAAACGATAGACAACAGCTAGTTCAAATAAATGGTATCAATTCACTCGGTTTAAAAGTAAAAATGGGTGTTCCTCAAGGCTCGATATTGGGTCCTTTCCTCTTTTTAGTGTATATTAATGATCTTCTCCATTTATTAAAAAATCAACCACAAATGGTGTTATTTGCTGACGATACTTCCTTGATTTTTAAGGTAGATAGACGTGCTACAAATTTTGACGACGTAAATAACGCCCTACTGCAGGTCCAAAATTGGTTCACTGCCAATAATTTAGTATTAAATGGAAAGAAAACTAAGTGCATACGATTTTCTTTACCAAATGTAAAAAGTAGTGATTATGAGATAGTATTGAATCAAGAGAAACTAGAATTCGTCGATAAAACTGTTTTCCTGGGGATCACGCTCGACTCTAGGCTTCAATGGGGTCCTCATTTAACATCTCTTGCAGGACGGCTAAGTTCAGCAGCATATGCTGTCAGAAAAATCCGTCAATTTACTGATGTAGATACCGCAAGGCTAGTCTATTTTAGTTACTTTCATAGTATCATGTCTTACGGTATTTTACTTTGGGGACGGGCTGCAGACATCGAGTCTATTTTTATTCTGCAGAAAAGAGCCATCAGAGCCATATATAATCTCCGCAGGCGCGATTCTCTTAGGGAACTGTTTAAGAATATTAACATCATGACGGTGTCTTGTCAATATATCTATGAAAACATCATGTACGTAAGAAAAAATTTACATCTTTTTAGTAAAAGAGGCGAAAGACATAATTATAGTACTAGAAGTAGGGATCTATTAGCTCAACCAGGTTTCAGACTGGCTAAAGTAGACTCATCTTTCATGGGGTACTGTTTAAAATGTTATAATAAAATTCCTCCCCACATACTTCAACTGAATGAGACGAAATTCAAATCTTGTATAAAACGCACACTATGCAAGCAGGCATATTATAGGCTGGGGGATTACATCGCTGATAGAAATGCTTGGCTCAATGCTGGTCCTGCTCCACAACGTCAACTAATTGATTAACATTTGAAAATACTGTTGGAGCTGCTGAAGATTGTAAGACTATCTTTTCATTGTATAAACTCAATCACCTTTGTATTATATAATTGCATAACACAGGTGTGAGTACTATGTACAATAGAGCTACCATTTACCGGGTAATATGTCTTTCATTGACTTGAATATGTCCTGGCAGCTGAGAGTATGTCATGCTCACTCAGATGTCTCGCTGATGGTGGCGTGTGTGTTGGATCATTTAGCTCCCTTCAAAATGGTTGAGCTGAATGGTGCTGATCCATGCGTCATGTTCGTGAACGGGCGCTGTCAGTTGGGACTGGTCATCTCTTAGCTGCCACGGCTTATTTTTAATTATTTTAGTTTTGAATTGTTTTTTTTTATCACGGACGCTTCTGACGTTTTGCATCGTTCTCACATGTATATTTTCAATAAGAATGATGTAACCAATACTTTGTATGAAATATTTTATTTTAAAAGAGTGTCTGTGGAGTTTCTTGCCCGTTCTTCTCCATAGGAACCTACTATTTGGAATGGGCAACTAGCTTCATATTTGTAACTGACCGACTTGTTGACAATTCAAAAGTGCCTGTAAATGGTTTAATTGAAATAAATGCTTTGAGTTTGAGTTTGAGTTTTTGAAGTTTTACTTAAAAAACGAGTCGGACTCGCGCACCAAGGGCGGAACCCTTGGTGCGCGAGTCCGACTCGTTATTTATATATTATATGATGTTGATGATTTCTGAAAAACTGTGCTATTTAGAGGCACCGTTTTATTTTCCCTGTAATCGTTACATAAATTTCAGTTTTCTCTGCAAACTTCGGATATAAGGCGCGGGGGGGGGGGGGGGTATTTCTCATAAAAACTCGAAAACTATGATGCCTAAAAAAAAATGTTTGAGAATGTGCGAACAGCGCTCTTTCATATGATACTCCACATGCCCTAGTAGACTCCATTCGAATTTTTAATTTTTCAGGCCCTGTTGCAAAAAAGATATTTTCTTTTTGATTTCTTTCTTGTTTGCAAAATAGTTGAGTCATCTAAAACTATTCCAAATTTCAAGTTGATAGCATTAGTAGTTCTTGAGATATCCAGCTGAGACAGACAGACAGATAGACTTAGTCTCACCATAAGGGTTTCTTTTTACCATTTTGATACGGAACCCTAAAAAAAGTGTAACGGAAGTAAAAAAGACTTGTTGTGTAAAAGACTTACCTATAGCGTTTAAATCGTAAACAATACGAATCCATTTTTATTGAAGTGTTTATCCGCGTAAAATTCGATATTCTTTTTATTTCGCCTCAAGCAATCTGCGGTTTGCAACGTGGAGTTACTAAAATTGTTGTTCGAACGCCGCGATCGTTTCTATTAAGTTATTGAATTGAGAAAAATGGGTTTTGGCGTTTTATCGATTATTTAATTTGGGATACAGCTGCAGCGAAGTGAGTGAACCAAGCCGTCATCACTTTCTAAACCCACGTGTTGATTTTCTTTTGGCCATTGTAAGCACACGCAAATTGTCCGTGTGGAGCCGGACGTAAAGAATAGCACCACCCTATTTCTTCCCGTGGGTAGCGTAAAAGGCGGAGAATGGGCACCAGCGTTATCTATGCATTTTAACACCATACTGCGATCGTCAACCCGCCTGCCAAACACGGATGGCGTAAGTGGTTTGATTAGACTTCCTTGACAATTTTTGAGTACTTAATGGAACGGTTAGTTGGTCTGACCCTGGTGAGTTATATTAAGTCAAAACCTCACTACTCAGATTTGGCAGATAAATTGCTACACATCATAATACAATAATGATCCCAATTTCGATCGCCACCTACCTATATATGCAAGAAATGCAAGAGGCTCTATTAAATCTCTAATTAACTGCCAGTCAGTTCCTATTTAGATCTCCCACGCCAAAACAAACGTAAAACTAGTATTTAGCACCCCACTATCCGGCGCCTGACTACGAGTGACAAGGCACTCATCCTCGCGTGTATTTTGCTTTACCGATTAAAAATTCTTAATCGAATGTCAGGCTTGGTAAACGCTCGGCTCTCAACGCATCCGAGAAGCAAGTAATTACTTTTGCATCCATATCGCAGATGATATGTTCGAAGCATCTTTCAGTAGAAGTAAATAGGTACCTTAATATTAATAAGTTTTCAATTACTTACGTAGAAGACTAGGAACTTAGCTACTTAAGAAATACTTTAAACAAAAAACATTTATTTCAGACATAAATTGTCCATTTAATGTTAGTAACAAAGGTCTTAAAAACTAAGTTAGTAGTTTCATTAGTTAGTAGCATTCTCGAAATACACACGTTGTCACATAAGACAAAAAACAAAAAAATAAAATAAAAAACATTGCGTCATCTCGTCACGTGAAGCCGAATAAGCCTCCCCAGCACTGTAGACTCCGGGCTTTCTAAAATCATCTTCAGAATTCCGTTGGCGCTCCCCCGGATCCTACACATCAGAGATGCTGATTTTTTACGCAACGTATTTTGTAAATCGCCAGAAAAGTTGCACTGCGACAAAAATTAGGTCAAAATTGACCCTATTTTGAAATAAGTGAAACAAGCCTGCAAGCTTGTTGAAAAAAAAAAATCTTTATTTACGTTTGTAGCTATGTAATAATAATAATAATAACCCCACCGCCGTATCTCTACTTTGACGTCGTGGTGGGGCTTGTGCGCTCCAATGAACCCTAGGTCTGTGCCGGTAGAGTTTAATCTGCCGAGCTAGATCTATAGTGAGGGGCCAGACCAGGAGAGATACAATCCAAGCCAAGGTTGTACACGCCGAGGGCTGCATGGCTAGGGGAATGCCCTAGTCGCTAGTGTACCAACTCTGGATAATAGGGACCTCCAGTTTTACTTACCCTTACCACAGTGAACGCAGGGCTCTGCTGTGGTCGACTTTGTTAGTCCCTAGCTGCTCGTGGGACTAATTATGATAACAAGATCAAAAATAAAAAAAAGTATTCAGGCAAATATGCCTTCTGTAGATGATGAAACATCAACAATTTCATCATCAGCCTCTCCGAGGTCCATATTTTCATCAGTCGCATCATCACCACCTTCATATCTATCACGATCATCAACAACATCATCACCAACGTCAGTAGATGTTGTGTCGGAGGCTAATTTAGCCAATAAACCTTCACCCACTGCTGTCTTAAAAAATACGCGAAAACAATGGAGTAAAGAAATGAACGAATTCATTTGGCTACCTAATCATCACAAACTTAGAATCTGACATAAATGCATACTTAACATCATTACATCAACAATTCATAGAAAAATTCCCAAACATGAAAGTCTCTAAGCAAAGAATTGGAGATCAAAGGAGAGCAATAGTCTTCAAAAAGTTGTTACCTTCTACTACACTTGATTCAATTAGGCTAGAAGTAAGAAATAGTTTACAAACACCCAATAATGACTTACAACTACAGCCCCACACACCACAGGAACTTCTTACATTTCAAACGAACACACAACCGTACTCACAATTAGAACCTAAACGTAGGATGAAATGGTCCAACGAAGTGTTTCATTGAGACACTTATGAAATGTTATTTTAGGGCAACAAAAATGGAAACAGTTATGACAATATGGCGGAAAAATTTAAAAGAAAAATTTATAGAATGTTACCCTCATTTGTCACATTTATCAGAACAGCGCATATCGGACCAAAAAAGAGTAATAGTTAATAATAGTATGATTTCAGAAACACGGCTCCAGGTACTAAAATCTATAGTAGAGAATGAATTATTGGAGACGGCCTCTTTTCATTGGCAATCTGATAGTATAAGATCAACTACAGAAAATGTTCACTTACAACCTCCCAAAAACACACTAAATATAGATATAGAGAATATAGAGATGTCACAAACGCAACAAATTTTTTGGAAGTCGGTTGTTTTTTTTTTGTAAAGAGTTTTTTATATTTCACTTTTTAGTGGGTCAGTTTGTAATTTATCCAATTTACAATAGCCTAATGTCAAATGCTCATCACCTTTTACAAAATAGTAAGAACCAGGAGAACTGATGGTGACTTCACCATATGCATTTTGACGAGCATAAATTGCTTAGCAACCATATTAAAGTGCCTAATCAAATCGCAACTTATTAAGTAGTTCCGGTGGCCATCTGTGGTCTTCATCATCAGTTCCACTTCACCAAATGGTGCTTTTCGAGTGCAAATGTACGAGTTACTATAAAAAATACTCAAATCGCTATAGGTATGCCTATAAAATTTGAGGATTTCCCTCGATTTCCATAGGATCCCCTCATTAGATTCTGATTTGGTGGCAATGGGACCACCTTGGGAGCATACTCTTTCAAACAAAAAAAGAATTTTTAAAATCCCTCCACAATTGACGGAGTAATCGGTGAAAATACATAAAAAAAAAAAAAAACAAACGTATAGCCGAACATATAACCTCCTTCTTTTTGGAAGTCGGTTATAAAAACCGACCAAGTGCGTGTCGGACCACGCACAATGAATGGTGCCGTAGTTGGGACGAATATATCCCATCAACATTTATCGAATAAATGGCCGTATTTTTTATTGCGTTGATTTAGAAGCTTGATTTTTTTTAGAGCTCCATAGGACCGTTAACCTACGTAAGTACCTATTAATTTGATATTCATTTCAACTTGATAGTGATAACTTCACGCGTTCCTGAGAAAAATGGTCTTGACAGACAGACAGACAGATGGACGGACAGCGACGTGATCCTTTACGGGTTCCGTTTTACCTTTTGAGGTACGGAAACCTAAAAAGTTGGAGTCTCATTTCCCACGAAATGTATGGGATAGGTTTTTTTTCGATTTCTGACTCTTCTAGTACTCAAACCTCGGTTGGTATAAAAGTTTTGTAATCCTCATAAGAAACAGGATGTATTGGCATACATTTTTTTTGGTGAAAATTGCCCATTTTTTTGCTAACTGTACTTAGATACTTTTTATTTCAAAATCTGTAGACAGTCTCCTAAGACCGATTTCGTGTAGGTACAACGGTTAAGATACCCTTACTGCCGCATCTAAAAAATCAACACTGTTTAAGTCATGATGATTGACTGTTTAGCTCGATGTCGTCAGCGTAGTCTGCTACGCTTGCCATGTGCTTTTATGGTCCTCGGAACGCGCCACTGTCGGGTTCCCAGATAACGGCGGGAGGGGTTCACATCGGCGTCGAGTCAACGATGAAGTACCTGGGACTCGTCCTCGACAGCCGGTGGAACTTCGTCGAGCACTTCCGACGTTTGGCTCCCAGACTGGAGCGGGCCGGGGCTGCCTTGAAGCGGCTTCTGCCCAATCTGGGGGGTCCAAACGCCTCCTGCCGGAGGCTCTACGCGGGGATCGTGCGGTCCATGGCCCTTTACGGGGCACCGGTGTGGGCGCGTTCTCTGAGGCTGCGACCAGCGCAGCGGTTGAACGCGTCCCAAAGGGTCATGGCCATCAGGATGGTACGGGGATACCGCACGGTCTCCCGTGAGGCGGCGAGCCTCCTTGCCGGACTGCCGCCATGGGATCTGGAGGCGAAAGTCCTCGCGCACATTTGGGTGTGGCGCGAAGAGGCGAAACTCCGGGGCATAACTCCGCTGCCGCAAGAAATCGCGGCACAGCGGACGGAGCTCCGGAGGGATCTCATGGCGACATGGAGAGTGCGATTGTCGCAACCCAGCGCTGGGCACGCCACAATTGTGGCGATAAGTCCCCTCTTTGAGGAGTGGCTGGAGAGGCGCCACGGCGTCCTCACCTTCCGCCTGACGCAGGTCCTCACCGGACATGGATGTTTCGGGAGGTTCCTGTTTAAGATTAAGCGGGAGGAAACGGGTGTCACCACTTTGTGGATCGCCCGGAGGACACGGTGGAGCATACGGTGCAGGTCTGCCCAGCTTGGGCGGAGCACCGCCGTGTCCTCACGGAGGCGATCGGCGGCGAAGATCTCTCGCGTCCGGCCCTGGTTCGGAGCGAGAGTGCATGGGAGGCCGTCACCTCCTTCTGCGAAGCAGTTATGCTAGCGAAGGAGGAGGCGGAACGCGTGAGGGTGAGACAAGGTTCGCGCCCTCGCGCCCCTAGTCGCCGCAGGAGACGCCCCGGGCGTCGGGAGTCGCAAGCCGATTTCCGGCCACCGTAGGCGCGGGCCTGCGGACGGTGAGCGATGGGTAGCTCGCCGTCCGATAAGGACCAGGCCCGGGTCGACGGCGCGTTGTGTTCCACGCGCGCCTCAAAGAGATGTCAGCACAAACTGACGGGGTCCGTTAGGACCAATGCCTGCCGGGGTTGCGAGTTTGTCCGAAAGGGATATCGTGGCCCTGGCACACAGGCAACGGAAGGAACACGGGTGGGTTTTAGTCAGTAAAAGTCTGACACGCTCTCCCGCTCCGCCCAGAGCGGGAGAAGTTATTTCATGATTTCCCACCCAAAAAAAATAATCTATCTGCAAATGTTCTAACCGTGCGTTGGTTCGTCTTTTTACAATTTGCTATAAAGTCTATAGGAATACAAACATAATGCAATATTGCTCATCCCCCATAGCAAATAGCGTGATAATATTGTATTGCTGACCAGGCGAATATCTATGCAAAATTTGAACAGAATCTATCCGGTAGAATTTGCGCGATGCTGGAACATGCATTCAGACAAACGGACAAACATTCTAAAAACTATATTTTCGGCATTAGAATCGATCCCAGACCTCGTAGCAATTACTTTTTTTTTAATATTCAATGATATAGGTAGATGAAGCTACCTATATTGTTCCTAATTATGTTGGAGTCGGCTTCCAGTCTAAGCTAAGTCTTCCAAGTCTAAGCTACCTATAAGTGTACGGGATAATAATTTATTTATTTGTTTATTATATTATATTTATGCTACTTAGGTCTTACCTAAGTAGCATAAATATTAGGTCTTACCTAAGTAGCAGTAACTTAGAAGGTAACCTCAGTGCCGGATTAAGCAAGCCAGTAGCAAATTTTATCGTGGGGCCCATGATCTGCTAAGGATTATTTTTAAGTAAAAAGTGGTAAAAAAAATTGGAGTAAAGGAAAATATTTTTTTGGTATATGATTTTAGTAATCATATACCAAAAAATATTTTCCTTTACTCCAATTTTTTTTACCACTTTATAATTTATATTTATTTTTATTATAATAAAAATAATGTAGACAGTCTTACAAATAAATAGACAAATTCAACATTATGAATCTAGCCATTTTAATTCTGCTACGCATCCACACTGAGTGTCGAGTAAGGGTGCTCGCACATGTCAGACTTTGTAGACCCGATTCAAATTCTATTTGTTTTTACTAGCGACTATTTGTAGAACTTGTGCGTTTACTGTATGAAATTCTGTGTTTTATTATCGACAACGAAATAATCGCTTACAGATTGTCTGACGTGGATTGTCTTAGGTAGTCGGTAAAGATGTTACGGCGCACGTTTTTGTGACATCAAGTAAATTCGATATAAGTAAGTACCACATCTTAATTAGTTTCACTCAAAAAAATACGATCAGGCGGAGGTGAGTGGTTTTGGATACGCGGGGCCCACTTTTGCGCGGGGCCCGTAGCAATTGCTACTCTTGCTACATGGTTAATCCGGCACTGGGTAACCTATTACGTGTACTTACCTAGACAACAAATAACTTTCTACGAAGGTAACTTCTAAAAGAATATTATTATAAAAGATAAAGCTCTGAGTTCTACTTTGTTTATTGAAACTTATGAAACTAGATTATGATACTTCACAATATCATGTCTTAGCTCGTAAGTTTCAAAAAAGGTCTCTCTCTACATTTTGCCTCATATTCTGGCATCAAAATAATATATTTCAATGCTCTGCATTTACCTATATTACGTGCAGGCTTTATTTCAAAAACAGATTCGGAAATGCATTCATTGATAGTTTCCCAGAATTTCGAGTTCACTTTAACAATATTGTAACAGCAAACTGAAAGCTTTATTTTCAGCAAGGTTTTCGGGTATTTTCAGCAAGGTTTCAATTAATGCATTTTGCGAAAATATTCCAATTTGTGTTTTAAAATCCGATTTTGTGCTTTCTTCTATGTAATTAGGTTACCCACCCTACTTAGGTATCTAGCACATAACCGTTAACGTCTATTGCTCGTATGTAATGAATATATAAATATATAGACAGGTATAAATTTAGACCCTGTCAGTCAAAAAAGGACAGTTTAAAAAGATTGAATTTTTCTTGGTGGTGGTGTCTCATTGGTTTTTGGATGACGGCTCTTGAGTATGGAAATTGTGAAGTACTACATTGTTGTATTTGGTCTCCCACGTGTAAAAACAAATGTAAGTGGTAATATTATAATAGGTATTACGATGATGGTAACTGAAACTTAATTAAACTCACGTACAACTTAATTAAACTCATCAGTTATAAGCGACATTCATGCTATTCAAAGTTGGTACTTACAAAAGTATTTATTTTTGATGTGTAGCGTCGCTACACATAAAAAAATAAATACTTTAAAAGAAGGAAAAAGCCAGGAGCCGGAAAAAGGCAGGAAGAAAGCCTCTTGCTTTCTGTAGGAGTGATTTCGTGAAAAGGGACGGAAGTGTGTAACAGGAAGTGACAGCTTGAGCATGGATACTTTTTAATAGCATGGAATTAGTGTACTCATGGAATTTGTAAGTACTATATAGATTGTTAGTAGAGGGGGTCATTTCTGTCACTGCTCAGTTGCTTATTACCAATGTGAGATGTCAGACGTTTGACATCTTAGGCGACTACTCTAAGACTAGCTGGTTATTTTTTTGTCTCTAAAAGATTCTCTGCTAAACATAATAGAATAAAGTTGGTACTCACGTAAGTGTGACTGTCAGCCAATAGAAAAGTCTTCACTTCACAAATCAAAAATCAAATCAAAATATTTTATTCCACATAATAGGTAATAGGTAATAGGTAATACGGGCTGGTGTCCGCAACTCCACGTCAATGCGCGTATTTTGCGTACGGGTGGGAAAATCGATTATTCGATCCACCCCAGCTCCTCAAGGAAGGCCAGCAACGCCTTGGTGTTACTGACAATCTCACGTAGGATACCTGGGTTACCGAAGTACTTTGCCCTGTATGTAGCGATCACAGGGCAGTTTAACAGCACATGAGCCGCTGTCTCGTCGTCCTCCATGCAGGCCCTGCACAGCGGACTGTCTGTGACTCCTATGACAAAGAGGTGTTTATTAAATGACCCATGGCCAGTTATAGCGGCTGTAACTGTGCGCAGCTGTTGTTTAGTTAGTTGTAGAACCCGTTTCGTGAGGCGGCCGTCGATAGTAGGGAGTGCCTCCTTCGCCTGCCTGCACTCACTTTGGTCCAACCACCACATTATTCCACATAAACCTACTCGACTTATGAAACGTCAGAAGCTAGGTGCACGGTTCCAATTGGTCGTTTCCTATGGAGAAGAGCCGGCAAGAAGTCTTCTTACCGGCGATCGGTCGGTCGGATTACCTTATTGCTAATTATTGTAAGCACGACTTAAATAATTTATAATTACCTATGTGTTTTAATATGTGTAGACGAGTTTTACCTCTAATTTTCATTTCAATAGACATAAATAACTTCACATATAGGTATTCAATTGCCAAGTAAGATAACACAATGGGAAAGACCTCTTTAGAAACAAATCCAGAGCCCTTTGAACATCTGGCAACATTTAATAGGTAGCTACCTACATGTCAGTTTCTTTTATAAGTACTTACGTGGTCCCTTGGAGGTCGACAACTGAGCTGTACTGTAGGTGATACCTAATTGGCAAATAGTTTTTTTGGGACTGGCATCTCGTAGGTCCACCTAGGAAGTTGTCGGCTGCTTAACCGGTCTATCCTGTGGATGCCTTAAGACCTCCAGCCAGGCCATAAACGTATAAATTAAGCGACTCACCTTAGCGTGAGTCGCTTAATTTTAACAGCCCCTGTGGGGTACGGACCTCGGCTTAGGGCGTCGGTGAGTGTAGAGCAGGAAGGGACAGGCTGGATCGGATTGTGATTATTTAGGGAAAGAGACAAATAGGTAGTTACTTTCTTTTTATAGTGAGTACAGTCTGTAGGTAAGTTAGAATTAGATTCTCTATAGCCGGACTTTTAATTAGCTGCCCTAAAAGTACACTATAAAGCACATACATAAACTCACGCCTTCTTCGCATGGGCGTAGGCAGAAACTATAGAACGCCTCCTGCTACGATCCTTACATACTCCTTTTGCTTCGGCTATGTTCATACATCTGGTCATTCACGCACGCCAGTTGCGAGTACTACGCATCTGACCTTTCTGAAGAACATCACCAATTACGTCATTAAATGTCCTCCTAGGGCGTGGGGTCCCGGCGTTACAAAATGTTCCTTCTAAGTTATTGACCAAATGACAGTAAGAAGTGTACATTTTACTGCAGCTAATTAAACGTCCTAGTGTAGTGTTTTTTTAATGCCTACATAGGTAACGAATCTCACAAAAACTCATCGCCACAAAAAGTGACGCATTACCTACCCAGAATTTCCTTGAAACAGGTTTTAACAATGAACTATTAAATATCTACCTGTTCAGTATAGGGCGGGATTTCAACACAAAAAAGACACAAAGTTACCGGTGTTCAAATTATTATATTCCAGTTAGTATTCGTATTGACAAAAACTCACACTTATAAACTTATTATAACACAACAAAACTAGGTACTAAACATGGGATAGAGCGATTTTGGCGGGGACGCCCGAGCGATTCACACAAACCCGCTCGCAATGGTGTTTCAACGGTTTTATTTTCGAAAAACGCGGCGGGGTGCGGCCCCGCGCATGCGCACAAGCCAAGCCTTGGCCTACCATACCTACTTCTGTGGCGTGCGGTCGCCATTCTGATTCGCGCGTTATTTGAAATTTAAAACTAAGATTCTTACGTGAAGCGAGTTGCCTACACTACCTATAAATACGTATCGTGGATTTTATGAGCTTCAATTTTCATGGAAAATTATAACTCGGATCAGAGTGATCATAAAATATTTAACCTCGATCGTCATCTTAACACTCAAAGTGATAAAAACTTTAAGAGCATCATAAATTTTATTTATCGTTTACCTATTGTTTTTCCATCTGTTCTGCGAACAATGTGCCCTGCGCACTGCCACAAGGTGGACCGATGACTTGGTGAAGGTAGCAGGAATCTACTGGATGCGAGAAGCATAGAATCGGTCGAAGTGGTGTTTAGGGTAGGCCTATTGCCGGCAGTAGACGTTTTTTCGCTGAAATGATGATTGTTTTTCCAGTAATTTTCCTATATGATCGTGGTTCATACCCCTGAGCTTTAAAGTCAACTAGTCCAATTAAGAAAATGCTTTAAAATTGAGCACTTAATTTTCATGTTGGCAAATACATACACAGCTATTGTATCTTTCTACACTTCTGCACAAACTAGTATTTACAATCATGAAAGAAAAAGCATTTTTTTGTTCTGAATTTCAGCGGCCATCATTTTAGCAAAGCACCCTAAATACCGTATCTAATCACAAACCTGCCGGCGTAGGTCCCGAAAGGTCACCAGCGTGAGATATAAGTACCAACGCAATGTAATTTCGAACGATGTCTATTCGAAACGAAAATACAACTAAGTCATCATCGAGGACACTACTTTCCGCTTTGCTGGTACCCTAAGACTAGGCGCTTCATGTTGTTCTCTTCATCGCTGTCACTGTGGCGAAGTTGTCAACAGTCCCGGACCCCACGGCCTGTCTTGCAGCCGAAGTGCAAAGCCAAAGTCAAATTATATTTGTTTCAAATAGGCACATAAGAGGCACTTTTGAACGTCAAAATTTACAAAAAAATGAATTGATTCTAGTTGCCCCTTCCAAAAGGTAGTTTCGTATGGAGAAGAATGGGCAAGAAACTTCACCGTTACTCTTTTAAAAAATGTTTTACAATATTTTGTTTGAGTACCTACATTAATTATCTGATTATATGTGAAGACGATGCACCTAGAATAAAATTATTATCTAGGTACCATAGTAGGTACAAAAAATTAAAAACTAAGCAATGAAAAATAACTTAATTATGAGACAGATACATGGTGCTCACATATTTACAAACATCCTAAAAGTATATGTTATCTTAAAAATTTTAAAATAATAAGTCAGTGTGTGAGTATAGGTAATCACAGAATGTAAAATCAATATCATAAAAATAACAAATTATACAATTAAAATAGCAACCAGTTTGTTTTTGTCTAGACTCTAGCTAGATTGGCCTATGGAGCTGGACCAGCATGTTTCCAAGCATTCCTATCCTGGATATAATCCTCACTAACTTGTAATACGCTGTTATGTTGACAAAGTGTACCTACTTTTAATGTGTTTTAAATTTTCTCTCATTTAATTGCAATATATCACAAGGTATTTTGTTGTAACATTTAACACAGTACCCCATAAAAGATGTATGTACTTTAGATGCGGTTGCGGGTCGCTTAGCACGGCACACGAACATCCGACGAGCTCTTTTCACCGTCGGCGTTCCAGCTGTATTAGAAACCAATGGCTTAGCACGCGACGATGGCATGAGACCGGATGGCATGTCTTTATTTCCATGGAATCTGGGTAGGCCTTTAGTGTGGGACGCAACGTGTAGATACTCCTGCGCCATCCCATATTCCTGGCTAAGCGTGCTGAGCTGGCGCTGCTGCTGCCTCAACCTCAAGCGGCGTAAGTATAATAACCTTATTGGAAATTATATTTTCGAGCCGTTTGGGGTTGAAAACCTCGGGCCGTGGGTACCGAGTGCTCATGGTATTTTTAATGAAATCTCGAAACGGCTGGTTAATACTTCCCGTGACCCAAGGGCTGGCTTTTAGTTTGGCCAGAGGCTAAGCATTGCCATACAACGTGGCAATGCCGCCAGTCTCTTGGATACATGATAATGTACCCAAGTCGACAGGGATGTGGAAGAATTTTTCGACGCCATATTTTAGTTTGTGAATAGTTTTAGTTAGGATATAATTTCGTTATTTTTATTAAATAACTAGCTGCGCCCCGCGGTTTCACCCGCGTATGTCTCGATCCCGTGGGAATATCGGGATAAAAAGTAGCCTATATCTTAATCCAGGGTGTCAGCTACCTCCATACAAAATTTTATCAAAATTGGGCCAGCCGTTTGAGCGTGAAGAAGTAACAAACATACACACACACTCACAAACTTTCGCCTTTGTAATATTAGCGTGATGTGATTAGGTACAAGTTGTTATTTATGTACATATTCTTTTAATTCTACATACAAATAAATAACCTTAGTATCTATAAATAATAATAAAAATACTGCCAGTCATCGTCACCATTATTTGCCCGCTTTTTCTCAACTATGTTGGGGTCGGCTTCCAGTCTAACCGGATGCAGCTGAATACCAGTATTTTACATGGAGCCTGGCGACGGCCTTTTAAACAAATATCGTAAATACAACTAAGTATTCTACAGCATTTTGGTATTTTTTTGCGACAAGCACAGTTCATCATCATTCATCATTTCAGCCCGTAGATGTCCACTGCTAGACAAGGGGGGTGTTTACCATAATCGCCACGCTTGGCAGGCGGGTTGGCGATCGCAGTATGGTGTTAAAATGCATAGAGAAGCTGCTGCCCATTCTCTAGTAAGTACCTTAGTCACCTTTTACGAGACCCACGGGAAGAAATGGGGTATTAGTATTACCGAATATATTCGAATAAAGAGTCTTATTATGTGCGAAACGGCAAGGTATTTTTAACTTTAGAATCCTTCTAATTTAGGTACGTTACGTTTAGGTACTCGAACTCCGCGCGTTCGTGCTAGACCCACAGTTCTTGAGAGCCGGACGTGTTCCTATAAAATGTCAGCGGATTGTGCTCATCACTATCTGATTCAATATTGTAGCGGTCGATAGAGACGTGTGTGAGGGGTGATGTCTATTTTAGGACTTACAGTAGCATTCACGAGACATTTGCTTTTGTTTTCCTCACTTTGTAAATTATAAGGTATTATTGGTCGGAATGTTTGGAGTAGTGAACCTTTCTTAGCTTTGGTGCTTAGCTCAGATTTTTAGCTTTACGAGGAAAAGAGTGAATTTAAAAAAAATGTTAGGTACCTTAGTCTTGGATCAAGTTAATTTATTTTCATTAATATTTTATTAATATTAATATTTTTATTAATATTTTATTAATATTAATATTTTGATTAATATTTTCATTAATATTTTCGGCATAAGAATCGTTTTCAGACCTCGTAGCAATTTATTTTTTTCAAAAATATTTAATGTACAGTTTAGACTTCGCTATGATTTTATTATATGTATTAGATGTAAAACAAAATCCAGTTGAAGTCTTTGATTGAAAAAAAACAATAAAAGGATTCTTTATCCAGCGGTAAATATAATTGAAACTCCTGTATCACAGAAGGGAGTCATAGAATTTAAAAGAAACAAATAAATCAACGCAATACAATATTTATTATTATATGATTATTCATTATTACAGTTCAGTACAATTTACATAATTTCTACTAACCCGTTACAACTTGTCACTCCGGTGCCACTAATTCAAGACTGAATCCTGACTCACCATTTTTCTTTAATGTCAAATTACTTGAATGTTTCAAAACGACACAAACGTAACACACATGTCCAGGGGGCCAAGTCTGCTATTTCCAATGATTGGTCATTATGACGACCATACCAAGGCAACGCCATGACCATTGTGCCAATAGTTTGTAACCTCCTAAATTTATAATGGCGTGACAGTGGTCCATAGGGAAGTCAAAATAATAGGAGCTTGTCAGTACGAGATTACCAAATACAGACAATTTTTCCAATGGAGTATCAGTGACACGTCATTGGAAAATCATAAAGATGCCTTTCAATTACGAGATTAGCAAAACTGTCAAACTCTACAATTACGGTGCCAATGATCGGCCATTCTGACACAACTGTGTTAGCAGACTTGGCCCCCTGGAATTAACGCACATACTCATCATTATGAACAGCTTTTACAATGAGACCAAACCAGAAAACACGAAAAAAAAACACCTCTTCCCTACATTTATGTTCGAATAACTCGTCAAAATGTAGGGAACAGCAGATTTTTTTTCGCGAGTTCTGTTTTGGTCCCATAGTAAAACTTGGTCATATTGATGGGTACAATCACCTCTTAAGAGGTTGTGGGACATGTTGTATATCAAGACGTAGGTATCCATGGACTGATCACTGTAGTGTTACGAATATAACATACTAGCTGCGCCCCGCGGTTTCACCCGCGTAAGTCTCGATGCCGTGGGAATATCGGGATAAAGAGTAGCCTATGTCTTAATCCAGGGTGTCAGCTACCTCCATACAAAATTTTATCAAAATTGGTCTAGCCGTTTGAGCGTGAAGAAGTAACAAACATAAACACACAAACTTTCGCCTTTATAATACTCGTATTAGTGTGATAGTGTGATGATTTAAAGTTTTTAATCTCGTATATGTATGTATATCCTTATATTTAAATAAATATTGATTTCACAATTTTTGTTATTGCACCTACCACTTTGTTGTCTCTGCATCACCCAAAGGTTGACTGAGAAAATGCCTATGGCATTAAGTCTGCCTCTGTACATTTGTGTACTTAAAGTATTAAATAAATAAATAAATAATAAATATATAATCAAATAGATAAGTTTTGTTAGTTAGTTGTTAGTTTAGGGTTCCATAATTAACAAGGAACCCTAATTATAGTTTCGTCTTCTGCATGTCTGTCTGTCCGCGGCTTAGCTCAGAGACTTTTAGTAGGTACTAGAAAGCCGAAATTTTGCATGGGTATACATATTAATCGCCGACAAAGTGGTAAAATAAAACATTGAATATAAAAGGTTTTAATTTTATGTCTTGAGGGTCAGTAGTTATATTGGCTGGTAATTACCCAATTATATTAATTACCCCGTTGGTACCAATCAGCGGTTGCAGTTAATTGCTATTAACATGACGCCTTAAAGCGTAAAAATAATTCTTTCTCCCGATAAATAATCATGAGAATTAGAACAGGATTTGTAGAACAGTGAACGTAAATCGCTATGTTACGGCGGATACATTGAGTGGTGTAGTTTTCGGAAAATACACAACCGAATTAAGGAAAGTTTTGAGTCTCCTTGAAACTGTTGAAATAGTATCTTTCTGTAATCAAAATATCCATCAGACAATGTAAATCTGGTCCAAACTTAGATTATGCTGGGAGATTCAACGTTACCTGGCTAAGTGGTAACTCAAATCTGTCATGATCTATTAATCATGGAAGTTGTGCAGTTTATCTGAAGTTTGCATAGTAATAGGAAGGGAATCTAAAGAGGTTGGAAGCTTAAAAGTGTAGCTAGCTATGAATATACCTACTTGTTCTATTTTTAATCTAGTTCCAAAAAGGCAAGGTTTTATGTTCGTCTGTTTTTTTTTTAATGTTCATCGATATTTTCGTCAATTGTGGACGACTCTGGGAATTCTTTTTCATTTCTCATAATACTCGGAAAGTAGTGTTTGTTTGATCCGAGTAGCGGGTGGAAGACGCTGCTCCGCACTCTTGGGCGGGAAAGACTCATAGTGTGATTGCTTCCCTCTCTAAGGAATGAATTTTAAAAATAGAACTAACATTAATTAAAATAAATATTGATTAAAATAAAAAATAAATGCTGCGGTCTTGTGAGTGTATAAACAGCCAGTGTGAATTTAAAACAGACAGACAGATGGACAACGAAATGATCCTGTAGGGATTTCGTTATTTCCTTTTGAGATAGGGAACCCTAAAAATACCTATTAAGACGCTGACAACAGCTAAACCGCGGTCACTGTCAGACTACATACAAAAGAAAGAGAAGCGCCATGACACAACGCTTGTAATTTATTGCAAAATATGAAGCAATTATCTATTTACTCAAAAATGAGTTGAGTAATCGAAAATAAAAAAAACAACCAAGTTCTGCATACAAATAAGGTGTCTTGTTATTAATTAAATACCAACCGTACGTTGATATTTAATACAGATATTTCAGATTGTTCAAAAAATCCTACTGAAAGATTATTTCTGAAATAATCATTCAGTAGGATTTTTTGAACTTAGAGAAATGTAATGCTGATTCTATTGATTATAATTCTGTAAAGCCATATTTGTTATGACCGCGAATCATAATTATTAGATCAACATACAAGCTGTGTTAGTGACCTGCAAATTGCAAAAAATGTAAGAAAATTTGAATTTCTCGGGGTACCTTAGCGCATCCCCCTTAAGGCAAGCCTACTTTTATCATTTGCCCTTAAGCGGGACGGCCTGCTGCGGAAACCGGCCTGCCCGAAATTATAAATCTCGGTTTTATAGACTAATTTAGGTCTTTATCTATGAAATTGGAGATTTGTATGAAAATTTTAAAATATAAAAATTTTGGTATTTTATTTATTTCAGCTAAGCAAAGTACTGGCCCAAATTATCTATACAATTTTGCCATTTTGATGGCAGTTTGTTAATCCCTTTACTGTAGAAGTCTGCCGGACGGGAGGTGATGAATTCAGCGAAAGTGTTTTGTACGGGTGTCGTGTCTCGGGTGTTGAATTTTTCCCACTTAAAAAATTGTCTAAATTTTGAAAAGAGTAGAAATCTGTTGGGGCAAGGTCCGGTGAGTATGGTGGGTGACAGAGAGCTTCCAGCTGTAATTATTGTAGCTTTGCGATGGTCTGTCGTGAAGTATGAGCTCGCACGTTGCCGCGGAGAAGCAATGGGGAAGAGCGATTGAACAGTCTTGGTTGTTGAATTGCAATCTTTTCCATGATTGTTTGCAATTCTAGGCAATAGACATATGCCGTCACTGTTGTACCATTCGGTAACAATTGGATTTAGAATTCCCTCGTTTCTATGCATTCAGTAGTGCTATGCATGCTTCGAAGCGTAAGTGTCGCTGTTGGTCGCTTAGTTCGTGTGGCACCCACTTATCTAGCTTTTATCTTTCCGATTTGACGCAAGTGCGAGTGCGATGTTGTTTTGACACTAACTCCAAGGCCTGCAGCAAGCTCAGCCGTAGATAGAGTTGGATCCGCTTCCACTATCGCCTTCAATACGTCGTTGCCGACCATGGTCACCGGCCGACCGCGAGGCTCGTTCTTTAACTCAAAATTTCCAGATTTAAAACGATTGAACCAATAATGGACCGTGTTTATGCAAGCAGTGTTAGGCCCGTACACGTCGTTAATGTTTCGTGTTGTTTGCGCAGCGGTATTTCCATGTAGAAACTCATATTCGAAAATTGTACGAATTTTCAGTTTATCCATGGCGCCTAAAACTACAACAATTTCACAAAAACAAAAAACTATCTAAAACCAAATGACTGAATTTGAAATTAAATTAGCACGGCTTTCGAATAAAATTTATTTGAATTTCGAATTGCGCGCCAATCCACATATAACTAAATCTGAAAATGCTGGTTATAGAATCTTCAATTACATAGGTAAAGAGAAAGACCTATTATTTGATTAATTAATTAAATTGAGTTCAAGCGATTCTGAAATGTTGAACCCAGATTCGGTTAAAGACGAGGCAGTTACAGTAATGAAATCTCCTTTTGCCAGAAATTTTAAAGGTAAGATATTTATATACGTACAATGATTTTATGAATTGGCGAGCAAACAAGAAAATACAATATTAACAATATATTCGAAATGAAAAGTAGAGTGTTTAACACGGGTGAAAGTCACCAATTCCTTACTCGGACTATAGCCTCGTCTAAATTCCTCGTATGGGAATTGATTACTTTCGGCCCTTGTAAAACAATCTACTATTGTCATTTGGAAACTTGCGAGGTGGTCCCATAAAAATTGTATTAACTTTGCTTGAGTAGTTTTTCAGTTAGCTTCAATAATACGTATTTTTCCCACTTAGTCTATATGGATGATGTTATAATGACTTCCTGTCACTGTTATTTAGATAGCAGGTAGTGGCACTTATTTGAATTTGTGTGGGTAATTTTTCATTTCGTAGTGTTTTTTTGAAAAGTGTTTTTTAGGCTTATGGCCTTTGTGGGTGTGGTGTCAGGTAAGTGTGAGGAGCTGAAATGCTAAACTCAACTAGGCAACTATAGATTTACTTTTCTTTTTGCTATATTAACGTATGGATTTAATTATTTATTTATTTATTTCGGGAAAACAAACATTTACACAAATATCTTAATAAACAGGTAGTGAGAAAAAAAAAGGTTACATTATGTGTAGCTCACAACGTTATCCGCATCTTAAATACTACATATTTGCTATGGAATTATTTGCACACGAGTGAAAATTATTGGTTAAAATCTAAAGAAAATAGTTAAATGAGAAGAAAAGAAAAAAAAAAGCAATATTATCATTTTAAACAATACCTAATAAAGAAAATATCTAAATTACAGTTCTTGTTTTAAAAATCTGAGTCACTAATTAATTGTATCAAAGAGACTCTAAACTTGTTAGCAGACAAATGTAAACAAATCCAAACTTGCGAACACAGTGTTGGAATTTTTAGCTATACGACGAAGAGGTGCTCGAACTCCAGCGTTAGTGCGGCAGGAGGAAACGGCAAAAAGTGGACGTGCGCGCACCTGTCGTCCAATGACAGTTCTTGGAACAACGTAGCTTAACTTATTACTGAGATCTATGCAGTCATATCCGTTATTACTCAAGTCATAGAGAAACATAGTTTCTAGGGAAAGGCGTCTAGACTTTAAGTTTAACAGCTCAACATTCTTTTGGCGTGAATTAGAGGAAATAAAGTCGTGGCGGCAGTTTTGGTAAAGTGTATTCCAAATTAATACAGCGTATTCGAGTTGAGACCTAATTAGCGATTTATATAAATGTATATAGGTATTAATGCGCTTAAAGTCAGTGGTGGATCTATTAACAAAGCCATACATACGATAGGCGTTGTTAACAATTTTTTGTTTATGCTGATCAAGGTGAAGTTTAGTATCCAATAGTATTCCAAGATCCTTCACTGTCATGACTCTGTGCAGTGCAGCATCATCTAATGTGTAAGTGCTCCGTATAAAATTTTTTATTCTTGGTAAATGTAATACATACACATTTAGATGTACTTAATTGGATTTTGTTTTCGACGCAATAAGCAGAAAATCGATTAAGATCTTCTTGAAGTAACATAGAATCAGTATGGTTGCGAATTGTTCTGTAGATTTTAAGGTCATCTGCATAAAGCAAAAATTTTGAATGCACGAAACAACTCCAAACGTCATTAATAAAAATAATAAAAAGAAGAGGGCCCAAAATAGAGCCCTGCGGTAAACCAGAAGTAACGCTGACTGAATAAGACCGAAAGCCCTTAATCACAACTCTTTGCGACCTGTTTGATACATATGATTCAAACCAGCGAAGTAAATCTCCACGAATGCCATTATACGCCAACTTTTTGAGAAGCAGCCCATGATCCACCTTATCAAAAGCTTTTCGAAAGTCTGTGTACACAGCATCTACTTGTACCTGTTGATCCATATTATTAAACAAATAATCTGTAAAGGCTAGTATTTGTAACAGTAGATCTTTTTTTAACAAATCCATGTTGTTGAGTAAGAATAATGTTATGAATGGCTGGGTATATTGTTTTGTGTACAAGTCTCTCGAAAATCTTGGATAAGGTAGACAGGATAGAAATAGGGCGGTAGTTTTCGACATCGTGCTTAGAACCTGTTTTATGTACTGGGGTTATATTGGCTCGTTTCCAAACTTCAGGAAAAGTACCTTCAGTAATGCATTTATTATAAATAATGGATAGTGGAATGTGTATACTATTAGCTGTTTTTTTAATAAAGCAAGCTGGTAATCCATCTGGGCCTGGGCCTTTTGTTATATCTAATGCCCGTAAGGCTTACAATACTTGATCAGGACTAAAAGTTATACGGTTAATGATAACACATTTATCTGCACACGTTTCAGGGGGCAACCATTCACTGCCATTATAAGTGGTAGCTTCATAGACCGACTGAAAAAAGTTGGAGAGCATATTACAAATCGCATTTGGGTCACTAGAACTTAGATTTTTGTAAAATACAGTGGCTGGTATAACAGCATTGGCTTAGCGATTAGTAACATAACTCCACAAATTCTTAACATTTTTTTTTTATATTGCCTTCAACACCATTTATATACTTAGTATAGTTCTTTTTACATTCTGTTTGGAATCTTTGCATGAGAAAAGAAAACTGCTCGTAATCTGTCAGGTTATTATACGTTTTCCATTTAATCCAGGCTTTATTTTTGTTATTGAATATACGTCTAAGTGATTTAGAAAACCAAACTGGGAATCTTGAAGGTTTGGAATGGCTTGTAGGAGTGTGACTTTTAATAGAACCAAAGATAATATTATAGAATGTGCTAACGCACTGCTCTACTGAGACCCCATTAAAGGTGTGATCCCAGTCAATTTTACACAATTCATGGTTAATGTTGCAATTCATGTTGCCAGCGTATATCAGGCAAGTTGAAATCACCAAACAGATAAAATATATTTGCGTTAAGTCTATGAAATGTTTTATGCAGAAGGTCATAATGAGATAGACCGTATGATACCTCGGGAGATTTAGGGGGAATGTATGCAACACTAATGACACATTTGCTAGTATTATTAATACCTGGAAGCTGTATAAGAACGTGTTCAATGTGAGGACTAGTTGGCAGATCAGATGGTACAAAGGTGGAATGTAAGTTTTTCAGTACCGCCACGAGAACCGCGCCCCCTTCCTTTTTGTTAGTCGCAATACGGTTACGATCACATCTGTGGACTATGTAGCGGTCGTCTATAAACTTGTTATCAAATATTTGCGGCGTAAGCCATGTGTCTGTCAATTTTATAATATCATAACAATTTGATAATATATTCATGTATAAGATATTGCGCTTAGTCCGCATATCCCTACAATTCTGATAATAAATAGTCAGTTCATCCATTAGTATATGAGTAAGATTTAATAGAATATAATTTAACATGATTGAAAAGCCTAAGCCCACGGCCTTGTGTTTTTAACTTGTAACTAAAGTTTAGACTGTAGTTAATACAAAATAAAAGTAATATGACACTATGCATCAACAGATATGACCACTCAGTAATCAGAAAATAATAGCGATATAAAAGAGTTCCAACACAACGAATGAAATGTAATAATGATAAATTCGAACTGTAATATACATCAGGACTCATGCAGGAAAAATATGAAACAACATCAACACTACTGTTCTTACACCTTACAATTAATAAGACGCTAGAAAATTGAAAAGATTTGTAATAGTGGGAATTTAAATAATTAATCACGCTTTGAAGCACCTGGCTTAATCTTAAGGATGTCTTGAGGGGATCGTATGGCAATTGCTGATTCGCCGTCAATCTCTCGCACGAGTATGGTAGCATGCTTGACCCACACGAATTTAAAATTATTTTTGCTTGCAGGTTCTCGGCTTGTTCGAAACAACTGTTTATTCTTTAATGTCAGGTGTTCATTAATTTCATTGTTTTTCTTTTCATCTTTTGTGGTGTTCCAGATATTCCAAGTTGATCGGTTTTTAAACCCTTTGCTCGTCGAAATGCACTTATGAGATTATCTCTTAGTATACGCGAACTAAGCTTAACAATAATATTTTTTTGGCTTATTGTTCTGGCTTTTGGCCTAATGAACAATTTATTTTCACGCTAATAGACTCCATAAGCGTAATCAAATTTTCAGCACGTTTTTCGGGAATGTTACATAACTCTAGGTTGCATTGACGAGCCTGTTGTTTGAGTGTATCGATTTTCGCCTCCAATTTTATTATTGTATCATTTAGAACCTCTGTACTTGTAAACTGCTTACTGATTGAGTCGAGCTGTTTCTTTAAGTCGTCTTGTTGGCTTGATGTAAACTGAAGCGATTCTTGCAGGGACATCTTGAATTAAAGCGTCATGCTTGTCACCTAGCGCAGTTACGTACGATTCTAATTTCACGTGCTCAGACCTCAGAGAATTTAACTCACTTTTTATATCAGTAGTAACTTGAGTAACTGTGGCCAGATCAGTTTTGATGGACGTAATATCATCAGATATCTTCAAATATATCTCGGTATCATGGTAGTCTTCAAACACAAACTAAAATTGTCAATTCTACAATGCTTGGAAAATAAATAACAAATAATCGGCACAGGTCCACTCGCGATGCAGTTCACTGGCTGAATTATAACTACGAGTATTACAAGTTCTAAGGTCCAACAATCGTCGCGAGCTGCGCGCGCGCCTTTTATATCCTCAGCGCTCAGTAGGGACACCAGCCAGGCCTGCACCTGCGGGGGATGGGCCTTAACAAAAGCTAAAAAGTTGAATAGCTTTTTAGTTATTCAATAAAAATTGGAAGTCGGTTGTTTTTTGTGTGTTGATTGTTGTAAAATTTGTAAAAAGTTGATTTTTGTAAAAAGTTTTTTAGTTATTTCAACTTCACTTGACCAGCGTACCTTAACTAATAGGTAAGTGGTATTATCATCATCATTTCAGCTGGAAGACATTCACTGCTGGACGTGGACTTCCCCCAAGCACCGCCACTTGACGGTTTTGATGTCAACCTGCGGTTTACGTGCGTGAACGAGTATTTTAGTCCAAAATTTATGATTGTTCCTTTTGAATATATATAAATATAATATGAATATATGATTTCGCTTTGAAGCCTTTTCCCGGGATCCCGGGCTCATCCCGGGATTAGACTATGTGGTTTCTAATTGGCCTAAAATAAAAAAAACACGAGTAATTAAAAAAAAATGTCTTTAATGTCTTTGCACAACACAAATCAGAATAATAATAAGAAAAGAAAAAACACATACCAAAAAATACTATACTTTTGCAAGAAATTAAAAAACAGCACAAAATAACTATTTAGAATTTCGAAAATATAATCGCAGAAATATCAAAGCATCCAATGTTTGACTTCCGAGCCTGCTTCGTAGTTTATTGCCAACATAAGCAGCAGCTGAAAACGCTCGTTCAGCTTCTACGCTGGTTGGAGGAATAGACAATAGATACTTATATGCTGTTTCTAAGAAGTGATATCCACGAACACCTCCATTTTCGAACAGGCTCATTTCACGTCTAATACTATTTGCCAACCCCAAAGTTAATTTCCAGCTGTAACTTTTCCTTTAATGTCAATTGGGGTTGGGAGGTTTCTGACCTTAGCTCATCATCTGTTTGTGATACTGACCTTGCTTCTTCTTCCGTGAAATCTCGACTATTAAGTCTTTTAACAATACTCTTTATTTGCTTCCTCACTAAAGCCTGTGTCGGAACTGGAAATAAGTCGTGCCATTCCAAATCCGATAATAACTGATTTTCAACATCCATTCGTGGATTTTGTAAATAATTTAACACGCCAGTTAAATCATCCCTTCGTCGTTGCTTTATACGTTCCACTAAGGATGTTTTAATTTTTTTGGCAAGTGCTGAGTTTTTGCTAGACAGTTGTTTTATAAGAACTTTCAAAGCGGCATCAGCTGTGCATAAATTAGCATCTCGCCGACAGATTGCTTCTACTGTCAATTTAATTGGGGTCAGCACATCAACAATTTTATTTACCAATTCAAAATCAACATCTTCTAAACGAATTGGATGATTGAGATCTATAAGAGCTTTTTGAATGCATGCTTTTAAAAGATAAAATCGCTCCAGCATTGTTAAAAGACTATTCCACCTGGTTTTACAGTCCAAAAGAAGTGACAACTCTTTTCCATGTTCAATTTTTACATATTTTTGAAGTACTGTTTCATTTTTCAATGGAGATCTTTTGAAATACACTACAACTTTGCGGATTTTCTTTATCAGCTCATTAATATTTTCATATTGTGTTAACTCTGGTACGTGTTCTGGTGCAAGATCATTTTGTGACATTACGATTAAACCTGATTCTGGACAGTCTAAGTCTTCTAAATGGTGTTCATCATCGCTGTCGTCCATATAATCAACAGTCACAGCTGGTTCATTTATAGTATCATCTGAGGTAGGGCTATCTTGCAAATTATTATGTTTTTCATAAAGCACATCACAGACCGCCAAATTGATACCATATGCGAGACACAGTTGTTGATCAGTGCAAATAAGCCGCCCCACCTTTATCATAACATTCGGTCCATCGGTTACAATAGCCACGATGTCAGTTTCTAGGGAAATGTCAAATTTACTTAGACGCTCTTGCAACATACGAAGACAATTTTCAGCTGTCATACTATCGAAAATAGGACCAAGTCCTAAGTTCCAAAATTTTTTATATGAATGAACGTTGACCGCCATGTATCGTTTATTGGAAGTTGAAGTCCACTCGTCGAAAGAAAGACTAAATCTTTCACCTGCACTTTTCAAATGTTTTAATTCTGCAGTTACTTGCTTTCTGATTTTTTCACTGTAATTCATAACACGTTTTCGAACAGTGACGGCTGACTTTGGTAAATCCGTGTATTTTGCTAAGAGCTCACACTGAATGGAAATCCATCTAATGCAATCATTCTTGCCAAAATATCATCCAGGCTATCGTCGGCACTTTTAGTAAAATAATTATCTAACTTTCGCCTGGCTGGCGGCGGTGCTGTGTTCAGATTTTCAGAATCATGACTTGTTGAAGCTGATATAACCTTGATGTTATGTTTTGATAACAAATGTGTATGTAATCCCTTAGTTGATCCACCCAAAGTCTTGAGGATGGCTGGGCATCGCTTACATTTAGCACTATTCCCGTCCTTCTCAACTAAATAATAACTCCACACTGACGTCGTATCACTGTCTTTTTTATGTCTAACAAAGTCGACCGCCATTTGAAATACTTAATTTCAAATAATTGACTTTTAAATTTTAATGACGTAGCCTACGTAACCCGTCGTCACTGACGAAGCCTACGTAACCCGTCACTGACAGAACAATAAATGAAAAAAATAAAACCTGTTTGCATATTTATACTTTCGTACAGGGAATCCCCGACCGACGGGAAATACCCGCAACAATATTATGACATGAGATGATCGGGTGATTCCCCTGTTGGTTCGTTGGGGAATTACCTTAAGAGTATTGTATTAAAGTATTCCGAGTGGGGAAGTCCCTTCTAAGTTCTACGACAAACATATTATTAGGACTGTACCTGTGTAGTAAATAGTGGGTACCTACGTATTGTACGAGTTGCTTTTTGTCGTAATGTATTAAAATAATCTAGGCAAGGTTATTTTCAAGGCGCAACGGACTACGGAATACAAACTAGACTTGTTTGTGGTAATCCCGAAAATCCCGAGATTAGCCAAGAACAGTCGGATTTTCGGGGCCAGAAAACGGTCGGGATCCCGAGATTCGGGATCCCGGGATTGTATTCTCTACTCAAGACCCATAATATGGGTAATTGATTGACAGCAAATAGTTAATATCGGCACCTACTCCATATATTTTACATGATTACGGTCTGGAGCTCTACAGCATTTATGATCAGTGATGTTTATAATGCAATGGCCTGTTGGTCCCAGTCAAGACTCCAGACTCCAGACATAGAATAACTATTACTACTACTATTACTATATTAGATAATAACTTTATCTAATCTCTCTAAGTTGCCTAGTGACCTTCTAATGTCACAGTTTTACCCATTACCTTTGTACGGGTGATTGGGACATCAATGCTTCACAAGCATTATCTCAAGATACTAGGCATAAAATAATAAATGGTATCTTGAGTTAAGTATCTCAAGACGGTGTCTTGAGTTAAGTATCTCAAGACGGTGTCTTGAGTTAAGTATCTCAAGACGGTGTCTTGAGCTAAGTATCTCAAGACGGTGTCTTGAGCTAAGTATCTCAAGACGGTGTCTTGAATTAAGTATCTCAAGACGGTGTCTTGAGTTAAGTATCTCAAGACGGTGTCTTGAGTTAAGTATCTCAAGACGGTGTCTTGAGTTAAGTATCTCAAGACGGTGTCTTGAGCTAAGTATCTCAAGACAATGTCTTGAGCTAAGTATCTCAAGACGGTGTCTTGAGTTAAGTATCTCAAGATGGTGTCTTGAGCTAAGTATCTCAAGACGGTGTCTTGAGCTAAGTATCTCAAGACCCATAAATATGGGTAATTGATTGACAGCAAATAGTTAATATCGGCACCTACTCCATATATTTTACATGATTATGGTCTGGAGCTCTACAGCATTTATGATCAGTGATGTTTATAATACAATGACCTGTTGGTCCCAGTTAAGACTCCAGACAATAAGTAAGTCCAGTAAATCTTCAATAAGTTATTGTCTAATCTCTCTAAGTTGCCTAGTGACCTTCTAATGTCACAGTTTTACCCATTACCTTTGTACGGGTGATTGGGGCATCAATGCTTCACAAGCATTATCTCAAGATACTAGGCATAAAATAATAAATGGTATCTTGAGTTAAGTATCTCAAGATGGTGTCTTGAGCTAAGTATCTCAAGATGGTGTCTTGAGCGAAGTATCTCAAGATGGTGTCTTGAGCTAAGTATCTCAAGATGGTGTCTTGAGTTAAGTATCTCAAGATGGTGTCTTGAGCTAAGTATCTCAAGACGGTGTCTTGAGCTAAGTATCTCAAGACCCATAAATATGGGTAATTGATTGACAGCAAATAGTTAATGTCGGCACCTACTCCATATACGAGTATTTTACATGATTATGGTCTGGAGCTCTACAGCATTTATGATCAGTGATGTTTATAATGCAATGACCTGTTGGTCCCAGTTAAGACTCCAGACAATAAGTAAGTCCAGTAAGTCTTCAATAAGTTATTGTCTAATCTCTCTAAGTTGCCTTGTGACCTTCTAATGTCACAGTTTTAACCATTACCTTTGTACGGGTGATTGGGACATCAATGCTTCACAAGCATTATCTCAAGATACTAGGCATAAAATAATAAATGGTGTCTTGGGTAATGGTATCTCAAGACGGTGTCTTGAGCTAAGTATCTCAAGATAGTGTCTTGAGCTAAGTATCTCAAGATGGTGTCTTGAGCTAAGTATCTCAAGACGGTGTCTTGAGCTAATTATATCAAGATGGTATCTTGAGCTAAGTATCTCAAGATGGTATCTTGAGCTAAGTGTCTCAAGACGGTGTCTTGAGCTAAGTATCTCAAGACGGTGTCCTGAGCTAATTATATCAAGATGGTATCTTGAGCTAAGTATCTCAAGACCCATAAATATGGGTAATTGCTAACTTAAACTTTAAACTTTAAGGGGGATTTGATAAGGCTTTTCAAACTGAATATTAGTAATAATAGCAGAGCAACAATAATTTCATCAATTATCCTCAAAGATTAACTTGAAGCCCATCTCCCATGCTCTTTGAAAGACTGGTGATTTTCATTTATTACACAAAATTAAAACTCTAAAAGCAGGCTTAGCATGATGCTTTCTATTTCTACTCTATTGTAGAATAGAAATCGCTTGTCTATCTTTCTTCGTAAAAAACTGTCAGCTGTCTACACAGAAGCGTAATTTTTATCTACTTTAAAACACTTCTCTACGGTTCTCATGCTAAGCCTATGGAACCAGGAATGGTTGGTTAAGTTTCTTTTAGTACTAACCTAATAAGCAATGTGGAGATATGAATAAGCAGTTTTTTATACATGTATAAGATTTTGCAATATCAGGTGGCGATGACAAAGATAGGGTCAAAGTAGGTCTAACAAAGTCTCCCGCCATTTAAAATACTTCATTTCAGATAATTGACTTTTAAATTTTAATGACGTAGCCTACGTAACCCGTCGTCACTGACGTAGCCTACGTAACCCGTCACTGACAGAACAATAAATGAAAAAAATAAAACCTTTGCATATTTATACTTTCGTACAGGGAATCCCCGACCGACGGGAAATACCCGCAACAATATTATGATATGAGATGATCGGGTGATTCCCCTGTTGGTTCGTTGGGGAATTACCTTAAGAGCCTTACCTTACGTATTAAAGTATTCCGAGTGGGGAAGTCCCTTCTAAGTTCTACGACAAACATATTATTAGGACTGTACCTGTGTAGTAAATAGTGGGTACCTACGTATTGTCCGAGTTGCTTTTTGTCGTAATGTAATAAAATAATCTAGGCAAGGTTATTTTCAAGGCGCAACGGACTACGGAATACAAACTAGACTTGTTTGTGGCAATCCCGAAAATCCCGAGATTAGCCAAGTACAGTCCCGGGATTTTCGGGGCCAGAAAACGGTCGGGATCCCGGGATTGTATTCTCTACCCCTATCACATTGGAACTAAGGTGGCGGCGCGTAGTGTTCCACGTACGCTCCTTTCAAACGTCGCGGGGGGGGGGGGGGGGGGGGGGGGGTTCCCGGGGATTGCGGAAGTATAACAGATCCCAAAATCCCCGGCACAAGTGTGGGAAGGGAACACTGGGGTGATTTTTAGTCAGTAAACGGCGTAGATAGAATGAAGGAATGGAGAGACAGTGGATTACTTAGTACATTTTTATTTATATATTGTGATGATCATTACAGTAGACACCTAAATGGACTGGCCTTGGATATGAGATAGATTTCCCAACTGCTGATATGCCCGAAATTCAAAGGCACGCATCTACATATAACTTCAAATACATACCACAGTCACCATAAAACCAAGAAATTCATAAGAAGTGTTCTATAATATTTATTAGAATATCCGTAGCTACGGCCATGGTTGTAAATAAACTTATGCTAAGCTTGTATCCTCCTATTTTATGTGGAGGTTAAAAACGGGACGGTGTTATCAACGCGACCTCTTTTATATGTTTTATATGTGAGTCTACAATCATTCTTCACGTTTCGTTTCAACTGAAGTAAAGTTCTGTCTTATAGGTCTGTCTGGAGATTATAAAAGCCTCCATGTGCGTGGTCTACAGTTTCATGGCGAATTTGGGTATATTGTTTTTTTGTTTCATGATATACATAGGTGTTTCGAGACATAGGTAGGTGTTCCAAGATATACATAGGTAGGTGTTTCAAGATATACATAGGTAGGTGTTTCAAGATATAGGTTAAGATCAGGCAGTCTAAATCAAATTTCCACGCAAACTCCGCCCCTTGCTCCCCGCCACTCCGTTGTTATGTGCTAAACGTGATGTTAGTAATAAAGTTGAATATCGCGTGCGCTCTATGATCGTGTTCGAACACGAAACTAAATAGCGTAAGTCTCAATTCTTATTTCGTTTATAACTAAAGTAATAATTGATCTAGAGAGGAAATATCTGGTGGGTGGATAATAAACTATATTTTCTTGCTGTGAATATTTATTTTAGACATAAAAGCCAAACAATCTTGTTTGTTTTTTATAATTATCCTTAAAAAAGATAATGATTTTCGAATAAAAAATGTATCTAGAGAAAATATTACAATAACGTAACTGTCTTCAACATGAAAGTAAAAGATCCAATAAATCATATACTAAAGTTTCATTTTGCTTGTATGTGTGACTGTTTCAGAATATTCATGTAAATTAACATAAAAATAGGTAGCCTTCTCTTAAGTAGGTGTTTCAAGATATAAGTAGATGTTTCAAGCTATAGGTAGGTGTTTCAAGCTATAGCTAGGTGTTTTAAGATATAGTAAGGTAATCTGCTGCGGCGATGATGCTGCCTATAGTGCCTGCCTATAGGCAATAAAATGGTATGGTAAACTAGCTAGTTCCCTTGAAATTCGTTATCCTCAGGGTCATTACAAATCTCAAGGGAACTAGCTAGTGTATGATATCGTGATGTCATCGGCTAGATATTTAATTTATAAGTTACTAGCGACCCGCCCCTGCTTTGCACGGTTTTTACGACTTGACAAAACATCGTGATTGCATTATTATTACATTATTTATAAGTTATATCAATGGATTATTAAAATAAACCTTTCGGAATAAGTTCTCTAAATGACGGTGAAAACAAAGCATTTATTTCAAATAAACCAATGGCACTTTTGAATTGTCAAGGGGTCGGTCAGTCAGAGAGATGAAGCTAGTTGCCCATTCCAAAGCGTAGTAGGTTCCTATGGAGAAGAACGGGCAAGAAACTCCACGGACACTCTTTTTTATCAAAATATTGTGACAAAGTCATCCGTTGCCAAATAGATATATAAAATTATCATTGCAGTCGGGGAACCGTTCTGTGGAACACTTTTTAATCTAAGAGGTCCCCCGACTGCAATGATAATTTTATTTATCTGCTTAGTCAGCGAGTTAAATGAGGGACCTTTCGCTTTATATATTATATACCTACAGATTAATTAATAAATAAAAAAAAAAAAATAAAATTCATTTAATTTAGGCAAAACCCATATTACCTACACAAGATAAAATAAAATAAAATTTCACAATACTGCAACAGAATAGAATAAAATGTCAATACAATTAAAATAAACGAACAGGTAGGTAGGTACAAATTACAAAAGGTGTCAGAATAAAAATAAAAATTAAATGTCAAAAGTAATTAAAATAAGCGCATGAGTAGACAGAAATATAATGTCATAGAATTTAAATTAAAATAACATAAAATATCAAATTTGGATCACAAAATTAAATTTAAAGATAAAAAAATTATAATAATAGAGAATTTCATATAAAAACAATCAGATTAAGTGGCATTGTCGTATGTAGGGGCAGTCAAAACGCTCAGCGATCATATCCAGGACAGTATTGGAGCTGGCCCGCACCCTGCACACTAAGAACGCGCACTGCTTGCGCATGATGGCGTGAAAACAGTCGGAGCGCGCTTCCGCAAACATGCCCGAGGCGCTGCAGAAGCGACGCAGCCCCAACACCGCTCTGAACGCGTTGTTATACTGGACGTGGAGGGCGCTGTGGCACGATTGTGTGAAGCGAGCCCACAGGCTGCACGTTTACAGTGAGGTGCAATATGCCTTGAAAAGGGTGATTTTAACTTGATCGGAACAACGTGCAAACCTGTGAGCCAGCATATTCGCTCTTTTCGACAAAGCCCTCCGCTCCCGTTCGATGTCAGCATGATCCTTGAGGTCAGCCGTGACTATATGCCCTAGATATTTAAAATGGTCCAATCTATCTAGGGGAACACCATTGAGAAAGACCGGTGGTAAGTTTACCAGGCATTTTGCACCGCTGGTTCCAAAGACCATGCATTGACTCTTGCCAACATTATATTTAAGCCCATGCTTACTCGCGTATTCCTCACAGACCTGTACCAGCTTCCTCAGGCCACAGATCGACGCGCTCAGCAGCACCATGTCGTCAGCATAACTAAGGTTGTTGACGCAGACACCATCAACATGGCAGCCGACATGTCGACGATCAGTGCGTCCATGTAGAGGTTGAAAAGGGTTGGCCTGGTCAATCCACCCTGCCTCACTCCACACTCAAGCTGTTACGGGCCGACATTGCACCCGCCTATCTGACGCTCTTGATCTGATGCGTATACCAATACTTGAACATAGTCACAAATTCACGCGGCAGGCCAATACTGTTCAGTTTATCCCAAAGAATATCATACGCAACCAGGTCTAAGGCCCTACACAAGTCCAGGAAACAAGCATATACAGGGGTCTTACGATCCGTATAGTATCTGACGGTATGCTTAAGTTACAGTATAGCACTTTCTGTAGACAGTTGAGGTCTAAAACCAAACTGGTTATCGTGCAGGCTTACATATTTACCCAACTGTATGTTAAGCAAACCGTCAAACACTTTAGCTATGATGGTAGCTAGGGAAATAGGCCTGTAGTTTGTTCGGCAAGGTCACCCGTCTTATTTTTTCACAACAGGTACCACCACAGCCTTCATAAGATCCGACGGCAGGTAAGAGTGGCTCACGCACAGTGAGAAGAATAAACAATAAAATAAATGTACTTACAAAAACAACTTGTATTGTTTTATTTACCTACACTCAAAACTCCATCATCATTTCAACCGAAAGGCGTCCACTGCTGGATATGTCCAGCAGTGGACCCAGTTTACCAGTTCAGTTTTGTGAAGGCATATTTGCCTTCCCCAAAGGGGGGGGGGGGGGGGGGTGCCATAATCGCCATGCTTGGCAGGCGGGTTTTAGATCGCAGTATGGTGTTAAAATGTATTGAGAACACTGCTGCCCATTCTCTAAGTCCCTTAGTCGCCTTTTACGACACCCACGGAAAGAAATAGAATGGTGCTATTCTTTACCTCCGGCACCACACGGATGCAAACAGAACTTCATCATTTTCAAACTGTTGCAGTCCGCTGCTGGAATAGGTATCTCCTAATGCACCCCACTGAGATTTGTCGCCTTGACGTCGAGTCCCGCCACGTCGAGTCGCCGCCACGTCTACTTCCAAAGCTCCCGCTTTTAATCCCACCTCGTCGAATCGTTGAAAATACTCTTTTATTACCGCTACGTCTACCAAACCATTTTATTTGTACAGTCGGAAAAAAAATACTCATACTCTCATCAATAGGTTACTTATAACTTATATGTAATACAACTAACGATATCTTGTATACGTAGTTTTAATTTCTGTGCTAGTGCTGTGCACTTCTGTAAGTGACGAATTCACTATTCCTAAAACTATATATGATTTTTGTTTGTGTATGTCTTAAGTGAGCCAGTCGTTGAAGTGTCATAAAAATAAATATATGTATAATAAATAGAATAATATACTTATGAGTTTATAAACCCATAGTTAAAATGAAGTAAATACTTTTTAGTGCCTAACATCGATATTGCTGTTTCAACCGTTGTATCCTCACAAAATAACGTCACAGACAGAATATACAGGGTCAAATTAAATTAGCTAGCGATACTCCGCAGACGTGATGGGTATCGATATCTAAACACGATAAAATAAAAATAAACTGATTTTCTCAACTCATACTACCATACTAGTGACAATACTAGCCTCTGTGACTTCCGAGTTTGTTTCGGCCTTTCTTCTTAGAGTAGTTGGATACGAAACGCCGACCTCGTCTAGTTTTTTTATATATTATTGACGTGTAAAAGTGTTTGTACAAACCTGCTTACAGAAATAAATCATTTATTATAGATATAGCAGCGGTCGTTGACCCCGAAAAAAAACCGCCAAGTCTTTTTCATTTTTATTTTTTCGTGTATAGATTTCCATACCCATGACATCTGCGGAGTTAGCTAATTTAATTTGACCTTCTATAGATATAACGTAGGAATATCTATAAGTAGTGTATAATTGGGGTTCCTGGATCAGAGAAGATCCAGGAACACCAATTACACACTTGATGTGAACTAGACAATCTGTCAATCAATCAATATTTGTCAATACATTTTATTCATTCATTTACTCAGGTTCTACACTCAAGTATTTGAAATATGATTTTAAGTAGATCATATTTCGAATACTTGAATGTAGAACATTTAATTACGTTGCGATTATTCGAGTATTCTAAATATCTACCATTCATTGCGGTGTGATGCCTCGTATATGGAAACCTTGACAACACGTTTGGTGCATTGGTTAATTAATAATATCTCGTCTCACTACATCACAATGTAAATATGTAGGTAATAAGTTAATAGTTGCTGCTACTAAGTAAATGCACCAAGTGTTGCGGGTTCGATTCCTGCATAGAACAAATAATTAGTAATTGTAGATGGTAAATAAAAGATTGAACTAGAATAATTATGATACATTTATTAATGAATTTCCATTGAGTCCGAAATTTTTACAACAATATCCTTTACAGAATTATATATATTATCCATATACATATTTTTTACAACATGTTGTATACATAATTCGGCATCACATTTGCACTGTGAGCTTTCACTATCACTAAACTTTTCTGCATCATAAATTTCAATTCTTATCACCTTTCCCCCGATGGCATTAGACCCGCGCGTAAGTTTCTTCACGTAAGAAAATATAGCGGGTGATTTTTTCTGTTTCTTAACATTTGGACCATCGAGGTTTAACAACCTTTCACTTCGCTGTCCCACTGGTAGATTTGCAGGAATAAAGTTAAACAGATCATTGTCAGAGTCCTGAAAATAAATAAAAAACGTATGACTAACTAATAAAACCAGATAAGTTACCTATATTCAAACAATAGTGTTATCAAACAGAAAATATTCATGTGACCGTGTGTACCTAATTGTTGGGATTTAACTCTGCTAGGAATCGAACCCAAGCCTGTGACGAATACCACCACTTATCAACCACTCTACCAACTAACTATTATCGTGTTATTTATAACAAAAAAAAAAATGTCTTAATTAAAGAAAAAAAAAAAACTTCTTTTATCTCATAAAATGTCTACATAATAATCTATAATTCATGTGATGGAAGAGTGATGAAATTTAGTGTAAATGTATTATGAGTATTTATTGCACGCATTCCACTATTCAAGTCAATAATCTGATGGTAAGTTCTGATTCTGACATTAAATCAAGTTAAACTTTGTAATAAAATCAAATATAAAATAAAATAAAGAAAATAATGCTCACCGACATAATTATTACTCGTTGATTACTCGCGCTTGCTGGTAGGAAACTAAATAATATTTGAATTTTCAAGATCATTTTATCCTTTTATAAGATTTTAATAAATAATTTTCAATGGATATAAAGTTCAAAATTGCTGTGAAAATATTAGTATACTATAGCATGTGTTAATATAATTTTATATATTCGAGACAATACGACGCTATACCGTTTCAGATTACAATTAATTATTGCATACCATAATATAAAGCCACCAGTAAATAGACAGCGGTGCGGTGCGATAGCGTCGCGGGCCGTTTAAATGTTAGGGAATGCCTGCACTGCTCCACATTGTGTGTGACAGCGCTCATACTGATTTGAACAATATAAAATGTCACCGCGACGCTACCGAACTGCATCGCTATCTGTGAACTGGTGACTTAAAAATCAATACACACAGAAAGCGGCATCATCCAGAGGGGCAACTAGTAGACAACTGAAGCGGACCACCCACCAACTTAGCGAATTTAAGTATCTTACACGATGAGGATAAAGTTCAAATTCCATAATCTTGATGTTTAGCACGATATTTTTCTACAACGTAAGCTATTACATATTTGGGTGTTAGGTCTGACAAAGCATTTCAGTAGCGCGTGCCCTATACCATATAGGGAATATCGTGACGTGGATTTACCACTATTTAAGAGTGCATCCTGCAGAAGCTGGATCACATCAACACTTCAGCTAGGAGCAGTTACATCTTACACTAAACTACCAAAGCAACGTCAATCTTTTAAAATGTAAGTATTAAGTTTAAGTTTTTAATGTAATTTCCTTTGTTTTCTATAAAAGTGTCCCGTTAATAACAAGAAAGAATTAACTTAATTCACTATTCAATCATTCAAGTATTATAGTTATTCATTAATCTCTTTAATAATTCAGATAAATTAGCGAGTCTTCATCTATAAAAATTAAACTGTTCATTGATTCATAATTTTTAATATTCATTCATTCAAGTAATACATTCATTCACTTAGTGTCGTCCACATGATTAAAACAAAATTTAACTATTACTGTACTAATTCGTTGGTATTATTTATTACAGGTCCAAGAACACGGCTGAACATATTTTCCCTTCGGAGGACGAATCGACAGATGAGGAGCATGCACCGCTGAAAACCAAGCCAAAGGAGAACAAGAAGCGCAAGCCTTTGTCAACGAGTGGCCCCCAGCCGTCCACTAGTAAGAAAACTAAGCCGAGCATTCACCCAATCACTCCTGTCACAAAGTCAACTGCTCGCGAGTTATTCGGGAGTGATAGTGACGACGATGAAGTTGATGTTGTTGCGGACAAAAAGACTCCGCCGATATACTCATACGTCACTAGGAGACTGGCGAACGGTTTTTCGCGACAAATGAACGAGCACAAAAGAGGTGAGTTCTATATAGAACTCAAAGTGTATAAATGCAATGAAATAGAGCGGGTCCAACCAGTAAATAGGTGGCGCCACTCGGTAATCACGATTAAAAACAAGTGTGATGAGGATTCAGAGTCCTGGCGTCACCTAAACACCTACATAGCAAGTACCAGGAAGGAGTTTAAAAAATGTACTCCTACTTTTATAAGCTCTTATCAATAGTCCTACCTATTGGTAAGACTATTGTGAATGGTGAATCATGTACACTATTCTTTAAATTAATAGATCTATGCTATAACACATGTAATCAATTATTATACTTACATAGAGTTTATTTTAAGATAGTATTTTTGTAACCGCATTTACCCCAATAATTAAACTATACGATAAAAAAAAAATTGTTTCTTTTGTTTCCAGTTACACACATCGGTGATGGCTCATCAGCAAATTCTGATATTAATAATGCTAAATGCCACATGATCAATATTCCAGAAAATGAATACGATACGAATGTTTATGAGCCAAATTGTTTATCAAAGTATATTCATTGTGATAAATGCAAAATTGAGATCCCAGAACATAAATACAGATATCATAAGAGAACGAATATGCATAAATCGAATTGTTTAATAAAGTCAAAGTTTGAAAATGTTGATATTGTAGCTACAGCATTTAAAAATAGAATCATGACTTATCGCTTAAACCCATCAATAGAAGACGAGTACCTCATACTAGAGGCGTTCTTGGGTGATAAGCGAAAAGATTTTTTGAAAATCATTGAGTTATCATTATTGGAACATACCTGCATTAAAGTTAACTTCGAGCTGTTTGCTTACTTTTTACTACTAAAATTAAGTGAGCAGCAGCTCAAGTCATTTAATACGAAATATGAAACTATATACAGCAGTACTGATTTTAATAATATATACTCAAATATAATAGAAATATTTAAAACAAAACTTACTGAATTTGAGCATTGTGAATCTGGATGGTCATTTGTCTGTATAAGTCATTTAGAAATAAATATAAATAAATATTCCCCCATGCGGGGTGGTACTTATTTAGAGCTACCAAAAGTTATTAAAAACACAAAGAGTTGTTTGAATATACACAATAATGATGAATACTGTTTTTTATGGAGTATTGTTGCAGCATTATTTCCAGCAAAAAATAATGTCTGTAGAACAAACTCCTATCCACATTTTAGTTCAATATTGAATATACAAGGAATTTCATTTCCACCTGTACCTAAAGATATCAAGTTGTTTGAGAAGAATAATTGTGAGTTGAGTATTAATATTTATGGATTAGATGAACGTTGTACTATAACTGGTCCTCTTTATGTGACGAAATGTAAGAAAGATAAACATATTAACTTGCTGTATTTTGAAAAACAAGACAAAGGTCATTATTGTTTGATAAAAAACCTTTTACGCTTAGTGCGACGACAAGTTTCATGTCATAAAGGTCAAATGCATTTATGTGAAATATGTTTACAATTTTTTTCTAGTGAAAAAAAGTATCATTCTCATAGTTGCTCCAAAATTTTAACCATACTGCCTGATAAAAACAAGACATTGCAATTCAAAAATTATGAGCGAAAGCAAAAAATTAACTTTGTGATTTATGCTGACTTTGAAAGTATACTATTAAATTATAAAGAAAAAGATAATGATAAAAGTACGATAAAAAATAAACTACATCAACCATCATGTTTCGCATATTATGTATGTTGTTCTCATAATAGTAGCTTGAACAAATTCGTAACATATAGAGGACCTGACTGTGTAAAAGTGTTTGTTAAGAGATTGATTAAAGAAGCGAAGTTAATTCACAAAATTTTAATGACTAAGAAACCCATGAGATCTATGACGAGAGAGCAAACTGATAATTATAGCAACGCAACTACATGCCATATCTGTAATCATTTATTATTTGATGATAAAGTTTGTGATCATGATCACATTACATCCGAGTACAGAGGCGCAGCGCATTCGCATTGCAATTTAATTTATAGAGTGTGTTCATTTATTCCTGTTATCTTTCATAACTTATCTGGCTATGATTCTCATATATTTATTAGAGAATTATCGAATTATGATGGTGAGATAAAAATTATACCAAAAACAAAAGAAAAATATATAAGCATAACTAAAATAATTAAAACCAGGACTGGATGTAAACCTATACAGATTAAATTTATAGATTCACTTCAATTTCTCAATTCAAGTCTTGACAATTTGAGTAAAAGTTTAACGGAGAATGATTTTATTCATTTATCAGCACATTTCCCAGATAAAAGTCAATTAAATTTACTGCGAAGGAAAGGTATATATCCGTATGAGTACATTTGTTCATGGCAAAAATATAATGAAACACAACTTCCATTAAAGAATCATTTTTATAACACTTTACAAATGAAACATATAACAGATACTGAATATGAACATGCCCAAGCTGTGTGGAAATGTTTTGATATTAGTTCTCTTGGTGAATATACTGCCTTGTATTTAAAGTGTGATGTACTATTATTGTGTGATATATTTGAAAATTTTAGAAAAATTTGTCTGCAGCACTATAAACTCGATCCTGCGTATTATGTGACTTCACCTGGATTAAGTTGGGACGCTATGCTCCTTTACACAGGTGTTCAGCTAGAATTGATTAATGATTTAGAAATTTATAAAATGTTGGAAAAAGGAATACGTGGAGGATTAGCTCAGTGCTCACGACGATATGCTGAAGCCAATAATATTTATTTACCTCATTTCGATAGTTCTAAACCATCAACATATTTGATATATTTAGACTGTAATAATCTTTATGGATATGCTATGACTAAAAAATTACCGATATCAGAGTTTAAATTTATGAAAAATAATGATATCAAAAAATTTAATTTGCTTGATGTTCCTGATGATGGCGAGTACGGTTACATTTTAGAAGTAGATTTAGCGTATCCAAATCATTTACATAGTTTACACAGCGACTTGCCTTTTGCTCCCGAGAAATTTAAACCTATTGGAGGGAAAACACCAAAATTAATTGCAAATTTGTATGATAAATATAAATACGTTATTCACTATGTTCATTTGAAAACATGTCTTAAAAATGGTCTAGTTTTAAAAAACATTCATAGAATCCTTTATTTTAAACAAGAATATTATTTGAAAAAGTATATAGACTTGAATACTAGCTTACGACAAGCAGCTTCAACATCATTCGAACGAGATTTTTTTAAGCTTTTAAATAACTCAATATTTGGTAAAACTATCGAAAATAAACGGAAGCAAGTGGAAGTCAAATTAGTAACCAAATGGAGTGATGATTTGAATAAAACGAATAAAATAGTTGGTGCTGAGAAATTAATTGCAAAACCTAATTTAAAAAGTGTTTCTATCTTTAATGAAAACTTTATAGCCATACAACTGAGTCCAATGAAACTTATTTTAGATAGACCGATATATGTGGGATTTGCGGTGCTAGAATTCTCTAAATGCCATCTGTACAATTATCATTATAATTTCATTAAGAATAAATATGACGATAAAGCTAAATTATGCTACACTGATACTGATAGCTTATTGTATTTAATACATACTGAAGACTTTTATAAAGACATGCGTGATAATTTATCAGAATTCGATACAAGTAATTTTAAAACTAATAATCATTACTTTATTCCTAAGGTGAATGAAAAAATTCCTGGTTTATTTAAGGATGAGTTAGGAGGTGACCCAATTACCGAATTTACAGGCTTAAGAGCAAAGCTATATTGCATTAAATCATTAAATACACAAATAAACAAAGCTAAAGGTGTATCAAAGCCTATTACAAGATGTTTAAAATCATCTAATTATAAAGATGTTTTATTTAAAAACTTAACATTAAAGCGTAGGATGAATATGATAAAATCAATGAAGCATGTGCTGTTCTCACAAGAAGTAAATAAAGTAGTTTTAAACAGGATAGATGATAAAAGACATGTTCTGGGAAATCAAATAGATACTGTACCTTGGGGTCATTGTGATTACATATGTTAATTTAGTATTTTTTTTCTACATCAATGCTTTATTTATTATTTTTAATAAACGTGTGGTCGTAACTCGAAGTTAGGTTTTATTTGTAACCTTTCATCAACCATTACGTCTACGTGTATAGATATTATATAAGTTTAAACGATAATTTTATTTATTTGTGAGCTTATTCCATGATACTAACGTTAAAAGAACTATGGTCTGATTATTTGAGGTGTTAATTACTAAGTGTTCCGGATAAGCAATATAAATACTAGAACATATTATTTTTCTGACAGATACAAACATGAAGTGGGTCAAGCAACCAGTTTCATTAGAAGTTCAAAATATTGAGGTAGAGAAAAATAAGCTACACGCAAAGCATAGTGTTCTTCTGCCGAATAATATAAGATGTATAACATGTGGCCCTTCGAATTGCGGGAACACGAACGTCATGATCAGTTTGTTAATCCACAAAAATGGTTTAAAGTTTAAAAATATTTACTTGTATTCCAAGACTAGCTTTCAACCAAAATATAGTTTTCTAAAACAGGTCTTAGAAAGAGTGTCAGAAGTAAAACTTTTTATATTTAATTTTGATGACGAAGTTATTCATCCTAACGATGCATTACCAAATTCTGTTATTATTTTCGATGATGTGGTTTGTGAAAAGCAAATTAACATACGAAATTATTTTACAATGGGCAGACACAGAAGTATAGATTGTTTTTATCTATCTCAAACGTATTCAAAAATACCAAAGCAGTTATTACGTGACAATGTTAACTTTTTGATAATTTTCAAGCAAGATGAAGTTAACATGAAACATATATACGATGAACATGTTAGTTCTGATATAGAGTGGTCTAAGTTCAAAGATTTGTGTGCTAAAATCTGGATACGTCCTTATGATTTTTTGACTATTAATAAGGATTGTGAATTAAACAAAGGCAGATATAGACAATCATTTGACAACTTTATTTATTTTAATTAATGGATATATAAATTATGACTGCAATTTTCTAAAACCATTTGAGCATAAATACTTCTCGGTATAAGTCGTATAATGGACCACAACATTACAGATAAATTAATAAAGTCTGCGGACGCTATAAAACAAAAAGTGAAACAAATGAAACATGATGAGTTTAACACCGACACTCATCTCAAGTATTTTTTTAAGCCTCTCGCAGACCCTCTAAATGCAATAGCAGCAAACAAACAAATTTCTACGATAAAAAATGAAGATACTTATGATGACCAAATTAAACACACTGATATAGGTTCCAAAATATTTTTGCGGGATAAACCTCGTGATATGTACAAACATGAATCATCTAATGAGTCAAGCTTGTTGGAAAATTTTTATTCAGGAGATGAAGGAGGTAACACATCTGAATCAGAAAAAGATAATAATACGTCGTTGAAAAAAGAAGATATCATTGAAATATATGATGATATGAATATACCATTTGGCGTACGTAGTGAGAATAATAAACATATGATTGGAAATACAATAGTTAATTTCTCTACCGCTCATGAGAATTCTGGTAAAGTGTATAATATTTGCGTAGCTAATAAACAGTATAAAATTACACCTGGTCTAAAAGAACTATTGCTTCGCAAAAAGCCTGATTTAAGTTTGGTAAATTCAAAAGATAAATTGGTTTACAAAGAAATACTCGTCACAACGAATGCTCATAAAAGAGACTTTAATTCTGCAGGTCAAATTAAAGGTGATAAAGGTCTTAAATATTCTCAAGTGGTCAAACCGTTATTTTCTGAGTATTGTAAACGCTTACAAGAACCTACAGAAGTTAAGTCTAGACAAAAAAGAGGTGCTGGTCTACCGTATCTTAAAAAATATAAAAAAAATACTGAACTTGTTTATTGGGATGATCCTAATGAATTAGTGGACAGGCTTAAACTTTTAATCGCATCTAAAACTGCAGGTAATACTAATCTTGATAATGAAATTTTATCCATTATTGAAGAGCTAAAAGAAGCAGGCGTAATAAAAGAATAAAAGGGCCTATCATATAAACTATTACTTAGTCTAATTTTGTAATTCAGAAGTAACAGTTAAAGAATGAGCAAAGTGAAAAGAGAAATTATTAATGAAATTCATAGAAGTGCAAGAATAAATTTTCCGCGAAGACATGTAATATTAAAAGATATTGATGATCTTTGGCAAGCAGATTTAATGGATATGCAAAGTATCTCCAAATTCAACACCAACTACAAATATATTTTAGTGGTTATTGATGGATTCTCTAAGTATGCTTGGGCTATATCACTTAAACAAAAAAATAAAGAATCTGTAGCTAAGGCTTTCAATACGATATTGAAATGTGAAAAACGCATCCCAAAAAACTTGCAAACAGATCTAGGAACAGAATTTTACAATAAAAGTTTTCAAAAAATTATAAAGGATAATTCTATCAATCACTACAGCACTTATTCAACGAAAAAGGCTTCGATTGTAGAACGACTAATAAGAACGATAAAAAGTAAGCTTTACAAGGAATTCAGTTTAAAAGGGAATTATAAATGGATAGACGGAACACTTGCTAAAATAATTAATATATATAATCAAACAATACATACAACAATTGGTTTACCACCAGCTCAAGTTAATCATAACAATAAAACTAAACTATTAAATAAATATTTTAATCGACAACAAATGAAAACAAAACGTTGTAAGTTGAAGACTGGTGATTTTGTTCGAATAAGTAAACATAAAGGTTGTTTTGAAAAAGGTTATACTCCTAATTGGTCAACAGAGATATTCAAGATCAGTAAAGTTAAAAATACAAAACCTGTTACATATTTATTACAAGACATTAAGCAGCAGCCTATTTTAGGAGCATTTTATGATCTCGAATTACAAATTACTAAACATCCTGATATTTACCTTGTTGAAAAAGTTTTGAAACGAAAAGGCAGAAAAGCTTTCGTGAAATGGTTAGGGCTACCACCATCAGAAAATAGTTGGATTGATGATACAAATGTTTTATGAGAGTTTTATGAATATATTGTCATGATGTAGGATATGGGTTTTATTCTGCTTGCATACATGAAGGGAGAAGGACTTGTGAATAATTTAATTAATAATTTACCATTTGAGCTCCATTTACCGGGATATAATTATTGTGGTCCTGGAACTAAATTACATAAAAGATTGGCTCGTGGTGATAAAGGTGTAAATAAGTTAGATGAATATTGCAAGTATCACGATATCACGTATAATCATTCCAAAAGTTTGAAAGATCGTCACAAAGCAGATATAATTTTACTAAAAATGGCAAAGAAGCGCGCTCTGGCTTCAGATGCAAGCACAGGAGAAAAACTTGCTGCTAATTTGGTTAACAATGTAATGCTATCAAAAGTGAGTTCTGGATATGGCCTCAAAAAAGACTTTAAAAATATAGTATCCCATACAAAAAAATGCATTAAAAAATTAAAGCCGAAGTGTAAGAAAAAACTGATAGAATTGGCATACGCTGCTGCTAAGGAGTTAACTGGTGATTCATCTGCGAAGCTCCCACGTATCATACCCATTCCTAAGTCCGGGGGTGTTTTACCTTTAATTCCTATATTTGCTGGCTTATCTGCTGCTGGAAGTATAGCAAGCGGAATTGCTGGAATCGTCAAAACTATCAACGAATATAAGGCTGCAAAAAAGCGTTTGGAAGAAATGGAAAGACGTCATAAGAAAGTGGAAGGTGTATGTATTGGAAACGGATTGCGGCTAAACCGTTACAAGAATGGACTACGATTATATGTAAATTCAAGGAAAAAAAACTAAATCGTAGGCTACCTAATCGTGCTCTTACTAATGTAGATATCATACATTTTACGGAAAACATTCCATATTTTCGTGGAGTGTATATGCGAGATACTTTACCAAGATCTCCATTTTTCCGAGAGTGTGGAATCATTAATTTAGATAATTCAAAAAATTCCGGTACACACTGGGTAGCCTATGTAATTTTAAATAAATATATTGAATACTTCGATAGTTACGGTAACTTAAAACCGCCAATAGAACTTATTCGTTATGTGGGTTCCGACGACATCCACTACAATTATAACAATTTTCAAAATAATAACTTATTTAATTGTGGACATTTATGCATCAAATTTTTAAAAGAGTTTTGGAAAAAGCAGTGTTTTTAAATTATTACTTTATAAAAAGATGTCTTACTCATAGGATAACACTTTAACTTTGCCTGTTACAAGAGTCGAATGTCAATTAGATTATAGTAAAAAAAAAATGATAGTGTATAATAATATAAAATCAAGCGCTAAAGCGAATAACTTTACTCGTTCTTGTATCGTCAGAAGACGCACACATACAAGAAGTATAAAAAAAATCACTGAAGAGAATAAATTATTTCTTCAAGCTTTGGGATTTAAATTATGAGTATTCTTGAAATAAATAATTCACCACAATTCGATAACTCTATAGTGAGTTACGAATATCATACTTATAATCCATACAGCAACAGTTTTAAAGAAAATGACGAAATACGAATACCCATAAATCAGCAAGATATGTATGTATTACCTTCAGCCAGCTACATTTACGTTGAAGGTCGAGCCATGGTGTCTTCAAAAGCTGACGCATCAGGAAAAGTTACACGAAAGAGTGTTAATTTCACTAATAATCCTATATCATTTTTATTTCAAGACATTCGATACGAAATTAACGGTGTTGAGATAGACCGAATAAAAAATGCAGGAATTACTACAACTCTAAAATCATATGTCTCTATGAGTGAGGGGGAAAGCAAAGCTGCTGGTGTTTGGGGTTGGAAGTTAAATGGCTTTAAAGATAATGATGGTATTTTTAGCATTCTTATACCCTTGAATAAAGTTTTGGGATTTGCGGAAGATTATGATAAAATTATCATTAACTGTAAACATGAACTTATACTTAACAGAAGTAGTTCCAATCTTAATAGTGTTAATCTTGATAATGATGACTCGATTGAAATAAATATAGAGCGATTGCAATGGCGCGTGCCTCATATAAAAGTTTCAGATAGGGAAAGATTAACATTACTGAAGCATTTAGAAAAAGACCGTCCTATTCAAATAGCTTTTAGAAACTGGGACTTGTATGAATACCCTTTATTACCTAAAACTACAAAACATTCCTGGGTTGTTAAGACTGCTTCACAACTCGAGAAACCGAGGTATGTGATCTTTGGGTTACAGACAAATAGAAAAAACATGAAATCTAGAGACAGTTCAATATTTGACCATTGTAAATTAACTAATGTTACTCTTTTTTTAAATTCAAATTATTATCCCTACGAATCCGTAAATTCCAAATTTTCTGAAGATAAGTATTGTATATTATATGAAATGTGTACAAAATTTCGTCAGTCTTATTATAACACCCGGTCTGAGCCGATGCTTGATCTGCTTGAATTTAAAGAAAAGGCTCCTTTATTTGTAATTGATTGCTCAAGACAGAACGAGGCTTTAAAGACTGGAGCTATAGATGTGAGACTAGAAATAGAAAGTTCTATAGATATCCCAGAAAATACATCTGCTTATTGTCTAATTATCAACGATCGCCTTATTGAATATAAACCTCTGAGTAGTACTGTAAGGAAATTATCATGAACGCTATAGTCGATGTGCAAGGATTTAAGACCGAAAGTAACGAGTTTATCGTCAAAGAAATAGCAATAGCATGCAGAAATCAAATTATGGTATTATTAATCAAACCACCATGCCCATTTTACAATCTTACAAAAAAAGAAAAATTGCAAGTAAATTGGATAGAGAGGAACAGAAAAATTTTCTGGAAAGAGGGTTTTATACCATACTTAAACTTGCCGCAATATATTGAACCTTATCTGAAGGATAAAAACATTCATGTTAAAGGATGTGAAAAAGTTTCGTGGCTAAGAAATATTGTAAAACATGATAATGTATATAATTTAGAAGATAAGAACTGTCCTAGTTTACAAAAATTATTTGATGATTATGGAATGTCTAGTAATATATTTAGCTGTGTGTATCATTCGAATGTATGTGCTTTAAAAAATGTAATATGTTTAAAAAAGTGGGTTGATAGTAAAAGTATTTTTAATTTTTTATAATTTAAAAGATAAGGTCTGTCCTGAAACAAAAAATATAAGTTAAGTAATTTGTTAGCTCTTTATAACATAACAATATTTAAGTATATCAGAATAAATGTTTTTTTCTTTGAGTACATGTTTTCTTGTTTTATTTCATAACAAATGCACTACATATAGAATACGACAACGAAATGCTATACGATGTTATACTTTTTGACAAACCAAAACGTCTATTTTTTAAAGAAACAAAAATATAAAATTGGTCTAAAGTGGGGGAGGATAGATTGATTGTCTGCTGAATAAGCTATTAAATGCAATAATAACTATAAATTACTGGCAGTCATTTTATTGGCGACATTCGATTCCTACGATTGTAGTCAAAAGGTTGAATCATAAACTGAATTAAACAATTTAAAAATAAATTAAATTAGCTACAATGCAAGATTCAGTAAAATATACTTCAGTAGGCATTAGTCAAATTATTATTCAGAACGCTAATGGTGAGGCTATATTTGCCCGTGATATGCAGCCCGCTCATAAAAAATCAAGTGCAGATTCATCAAAACCTCAGGTCAGAGATACAATGCAAGAAGATTTATTCTATCAAAGCATGCATGATGCATTAAATTCGGGAAAAATTCAAGAACTTGTCTTTAAAAGTGGTAATAGACAGCTAACGTTCTCCCGAGTTAACGAGTGTCGGGACACCGACACATCATCAATGAGGAACATAGTGCATGATTTAGTGATACCTGATACAGAAGACATTATATGCTACCAGATACTACCGGAGGATGAAATTCCTTTTATTTAAATCGGTTTGAAAGAAATGCCAACCAGATGACAAGTGAAACTGAGGTTGAAAGTTACTCATTGGGGCGATCTGGATCACATTCAAGTATTCGAAATATGATATACTTAAAATCATATTTTGAATACTAGCGTAGAACCTGAGTAAATGACTAAATGAAATGTATTGACAAATATTGATTGATTGACAGATTATCTAGTTCACATCAAGTGTGTAATTGGTGTTCCTGGATCTCCTCTGATCCAGGAACCCCAATTATACACTACTTCTATATTTGGTTCAATTGACCAGTAGCCATAATGTACAAAAATTGTGAGTGAGTTGTATATGTTTCAGTTTAAACAAACATTATCTATATCCTATCTCTTTATTCCAAATAACCAACTATGAGTATTTTGTTTTCGACTGTACAAATAAAAATGGTTAAGTAGACGTTTTTCAACGATTCGACGAGGCGGGAATAAAAGCGGCAGTTTTGGAAGTAGACGTGGCGGCGAATCGACGTGGCGGCGCCTCGGCGTGGCGGGACTCGACGTCAAGGCGACAAATCCCACTGAGTAGGTACGATCCTCATCTCAATCTACCTTCTTAATGGTAAGTAAAACACTACAAAGATAACGACAAGCAATCTAGAACATTTACTTTATCACCAAAACAATGTTTATGTACCTATATGTAACAATCTACATTGGTATACTAGTACATAACCTCAAAAAAATAAAACTGGTGATAACTTTTACGTCCCAAGTTTTAAAAATCTAAAAATTTAAAAAAGAGCTTGTCTATTTTATTAACTACCAATTAAAACAAAACATATACCAAAACACTAAATTTTATTAGCGGTACGAAATTCCCATACAAGCCTGCCGTTCACCTTTAATTATTTTACTTTGAATTGTTTTTTTTGTTTGTTTCTATTTGCTGTACTATGGACGCGTTTTTTTGTTATATCGTCTTCACATTTAGTAATAAATTCAACACGAAAGATGTAACAATATTTTTGTACCATTATCATTTAAAAGATTGTCGATGTAGTTTCTTGCCCATTCTTCTCCATATGTAGGTACCATCGCGGACACTGGCGCCTAACCACTTTTCAACCTTATATAATATGCTCCTAGTAATACCTAAGGTCGAAAAGTGGTTAAAGGCACCAGTGTCCGCGATGGTACCTAATACGCTTTGGTATGGGCAACTAGCTTCATAATTCTAACTGACCGACTCTTCAAAAGTGCCTGTAGGTAAATGGTTTAATTGAAATAAATGCTTTGAGTTGGTTGGTCCGTTGGTCCCGGCTGTCATTTGTAGTTCTTTGACAGTTGTTACGGGTCGTCAGAAGCCCAAAAGTCTGACAACCAGTATTACCAAGGGATATCGTGTTACCCAGTAACTGGGTTGTGGAGATCAGATAGGCAGTCGCTCCATGTAAAATACTGGTATTCAGTTGCATCCGGTTAGACTGGAAGCCGACCCCAACATAGTTGGGAAAAGGCTAGGCAGATGATGATGATGAAATGCTTTGAGTTTGAGTCTGCACACAATAAGTTATAAAGGTGGACTTAATGCCTTAGGCATTCTCTACCAGTCAACCAAGGGTGGTGAAGAGATAACATGGCAGGTGCTCTAATTGAGAGGCAATAATAGTAATAAAAATATTAAAATATAACATATATAAATAAAATAGGTTCACAAATATGTACATAAATAAGTTATAAAAAATAAAAAAATAAAATAGCTTTAGTTTTCCTTACACACTTTTCCTTATTTTCTAACACTATGACCATAATTGACTAGTAAAACATATTAACTACTGCCCACTTCCATTTTATTTATTTATTTAGTTTATTTTTTTCTTATCTGTTTATACATATGTGTGTATGTACACACATATGTATAAATAGATAAGAAAAAAAGGAACAGAAAAATACGTACAAAGGTGATGCTTATTTCTAAAGAAATCTCTTCCAGCATACCTTTTTTTTTTTTTTTTTTAAATTATCAAACAACTTCTCCCGCTCTGGGTGGAGCGGGAGGACGTGTCAGACTTTTACTGACTAAAACCCACCCGTGTTCCTTCCGTTGCCTGTGTGCCAGGGCCACGATATCCCTTTCGGACAAACTCGCAACCCTGGCAGGCATTGGTCCTAACGGACCCCGTCAGTTTGTGCTGACATCTCTTTGAGGCGCGCGTGGAACACAACGCGCCGTCGACCCGGGCCTGGTCCTTATCGGACGGCGAGCTACCCATCGCCCACCGCGACTGAGGGCGCGAGGGCGCGAACCTTGTCTCACCCTCACGCGTTCCGCCTCCTCCTTCGCTAGCATAACTGCTTCGCAGAAGGAGGTGACGGCCTCCCATGCACTCTCGCTTAGAACCATGGCCTGAACCAGAGCTTCCAGCATACCTGCCTTATATTTTATCATTTTAGCAATATACTTCAAAATCATTCCGATTCAAACTGCGTTACGCAATTAGGGTACAGTATAGACAAGTTTTACAAACTCTACTGTTACCGACACTTGAAGAATGGTTCCCTCATCATCCTCATCATTCCAGCCAAAAGACGTCCACTGCTGGACGTAAGCCTCCCCCAAAAAGAGGAGGGTTGCCATAATCGCCACGCTTGGCAGGCGGGTTGGTGATCGCAGTGTGGTTTCCTGATGGTGAGTAATTCATGTTTATGCATGATTCAGCGCCATGCCATAGAGCCAGAATCGTTACTAATTTCTATGCAGACCACAACAATCCAGTTTTACCTTGGCCTGGTAATTCTCTTGACATGAAACCCATAGAAAATTTATTGCAGATTTTCAAGGCCGAAATAGCCAAAAAAATGATAACCACCACGGTCAGGCTGATGGAAAGCTCATTAATGTTTGGCATCACAACCCTAGGATAAAATAAAGTGCTAAACTGCATAGAAAGTATGCTGAAGCACTAATTGAGGTGAAAGGAAATGTCACTATGTACTGATCACTATGTATGTAGGTAACATTTAGTTTCGCCTACATCTAATAAAAAAATAAAAAAAATATTTAAAATCGGTCCACAATTGACGGAGAAATCGGTGAACATACATAAAACCATACAGACGAACATTATAACTTCCTCCTTTTCGGTAGTCGGTTAAAAATTAATTATTTTGTTCTTATTTTAAATCGTTAATAACTGTTTTGTGTAATGATAGCTTTTATCATCAAAAAAATCAATCAATCGATCATTTATTTTGTTAAACATAGGTAAGGTTACAGATAGTATATTGTCTAAAATATGTGCACTATGGTCTGCCAATAAATGTGTTTTTCTATGTAAATGAAAACTCACACTTCAGAAAAAAAAAATCGTTACCCTAATAATATGGCAACACACTGTACACAGAAACTTCAATAACAAAATAAATAAGCTTTTATGAAACAATGCCGGGTACGGTAACATTACGGAGGGAGAAATAATGGGATTCACTTTCAGTCTCGAAAATGTCAATCTCCAAAGATTTATGGTGTGACGTTCAGAATTTCATTATAACTTTCTTTTGAAGGTTTCTTTTGGAGTGACACGATTCCTTGCAGTGATTCCCATTAATGTTCATTAAAGTATGTAAAGGTAGGTATAGGTTATAATCTGTTTATGGATTTGGGGTAAGAGTCTAAGGTCATAAAATTTTAATATTTATTTTCAATTGGGAAGATTTCTGTATTATACTTGGTTATTTTTATGGTCGAGGTATCTCATTTCTGGGAGTCTTACTGAGGAAATTTGGGCGTAGAATACCTATAGCACCTCTGTCTTATCCTTCGGTTAATAAAGGCATAGTTTTTAGTTTCGGATTAACGTTGAGTTGCATAAAACAAACATTATAGTTTATAGGAGACTTTAAATTCATGCCATCCCTTACATTTTGTATCAAAAATAAAGTGACAGCATCAATTTAAAGTCTCCGTTAAACTAATGTTGGTTTTATGCAACTCACCTAGCGGTACGCACATGCGAACAAAGTGTTCGAAGTTCGTTCGGAAAATTTTGATGAGTGCGGTTCGGTGGAACAGTTTATTACTCGTAATATTATTTTCAGTCCCCGAACGGCACCTATGTAAAATATTTTTTTAGTGATGGGGTGTATTTTTTTGTTCAAGACATAAGCAAACAAAACATATCGATACAAATCAGCAGAAGTTAAGTCTTCCGGATAATTCCACCTTGTTCACCTGGAGCAAAGAGTAATGTTTTATTTGAGTCGCTGTCAGTAAACAAAAAATGAGAGACCTTGTCACTTTTCTTAGCGATTTCGTTTGTTCAAAGTTGTTCTGAGGTTCAAATCATACAGTATTTCAACTAGGAACAAAATGGTCGAATAAACACACTCACACTTATAGACCGCTACATGAAATCTAAGTATGTTTCAGTATGCAGTGAGTCGGGGCTGTCACATCGAGGCAAGTTTAGTAATTGCGTGTTATCATGTAGGTAGGATGTCTAATTTATAATAATAATTATGTCGTTTGTTTTTTGTTTTCTTACCAGAATACATTTTTAAATATTTCCTACAATCAAAAATAAAAAACCAAACATTTAAAAACATAAAAAAAAATGAGTTCCGCCGGTGTTGGGAGCAGGGTTCGAGCTACCAGTTGTTAAGGCCGCAGGAGATAGGAACTTCCTCACAATGCGAGCCGTATCAAGGAATACTGCCTTTTGAATCACGCCCTTGATCCAACCGCCTAACGAGAGCCTCGAGAGATGTTGATCGAGGCTTTAGGCATCAGGCTTTTGGCCGTAACGACAATCGGTACAATGACAGCCAAGCTCACATTCCACATGTCAACAAGCTCGTGTAGAGATATTATGTTTCTCTTTCTCAGCTTTCAGAGAGGTGCTCGTCATGTGGAATGGCAACATCTACAATCATTGCGCGGCGCGCTAATCGATCTATCACCACTATATCAGGCAAATAGTCCGGTCAGTAATGATAGACAGATCCCAGTACAACGTGACATGGTAATTTTCGAGAACTAGGTCAGGCGTATTAATTATTATTATTTTCCGCCATTTTAACTTAAACTTACTACTTGTTACTTTTTTAGTTCTCGAAGAGAGGAGGCCTGTGTCCCAGCAGTGGGAACAGAATAGGCTGATTATGTATGTGTGTTATGTAGTAACTTAAACGATTGCTTTCAAAATTAATTTTAGTTTAGATTTTTTTTAAATTATTATGTATGTATCTAGGTATGTGTGAATGGAATCAAATCAACTCCTCATAATATGTAACTATTATATCGTCAACGTGATCTATCAACTCAGCCTTGCACTGACCAGTGCGGGAAATAGGCCTCTCCCAGACTGCGCCACAACACCCTGTCCTCCGCCTTCCGCATCCAGTCTGTCTCAGCTACCTTTTTAAGGTCGTCGGTCCATCTCGCCGATACGCGGTATCCACTCCAAGACTCGTCTGTCTATGGGCCATTTGTCCTTCAACAAACATGGGTCGCCCACTGCCACTTCACCTTGCTTACTCTGCAAGATATGTCGGTAAATACGGTTCTTTTCCGGATAGTTTCATTTCTGATCTTATCCTAAAAAAGAAACTCCGAGCATAGCCCGCTCCATAGTACGCTGAGCAACCTTGAATTTGTGGACCAGCCCGACTGTATGTGTCCACGTTTTGTCACCGTATGTCATAACGGGCAGGACGCACTGGTTGAAGACCTTGGTCTTCAAAAATTGCGGGATAGGTGACGGAGAGACTTGACGAAGTGTTCCAAACACTGCCCGACCCAACTGGATCCTTCTGTCCGATTCATTCTCAAAGTTGTGTCTACCGAGCTGGATGACTTCCCTTAGGTAGACATACTCCTTCACAACTTCAAAAAGCGACCTTTTCATCTAGATTGGTCTCAGCAAGACGTGTGAATAGTACATGACTTTCGTCTTGTCCAAATTGATACCGAGGCCAACCCGTCGAGAGGCTCCATTTAAGCTGTGCAGCATCTGGTCTAACTTTTTCAGCGTCTCTGCTATTATGCTATGTTGAAATAGTTTAGAGATTTGAATCCAACGTTAAACAAATTGCATACGAAAAAATTTACCCGCATTCATTACGTACGATATCGGAGCCCTTTACTGTGCGTGGTTCGATTGCACTTACTACTCGTTTGTAATAGTTGGTAATGTCCTGAACACAGAATATAATATACGTCCCATCACTACAAACTGTATGCAGGTGCCGTTCGGAGACTTAAAGTAATATTAGAAAACTGTTCCACCGAACCGCACTCAACAAAATTTTGTTTCAGTGCCGTTAGTGGAAGTGCTCAGGTGCGGTTCGGTCAAGTGCTGTTGAAATCAGTGCTCTTAGTAGAATGCCTCGTTTTGCAGTTCAGTTTCAAATTTAAAAAGTTTAGTAGCAAGGAATTTTCATACATAGAATAAAATGGGATAGATTTTATTCGAGGAAAAATGAATGAGTCCGTACGTCTTAGCATTGAATTCTCAAAAGTCTTTTAAATGGTTCTTTAATATATTTAATTACCAGTTTTAATATAATTATTTTCACATCAACATTTGTCAAAAATCGAATAGGATGTATAGCTGTTTTCGTTGTAAAAAAAAAACATGTACAGTTGCAAAAACGCGCCATTTTCTGAAAATTTTAATTAATTCTTTGATTGTTTTTTACTAATATATTTCCCACAAGTGTATTGAAAAATGTCGTGTGATACACGGGTGTGTAGGTTATTGCAAACGAAATTTCATTAACAAGCTCGAGCCGAAGGCGAGGGTTTTTAATGACACGAGTTTACTGTACTTTCCACCCTTATTTCCACCCTTGTATCACAATGTACTATTGTTAACTTGCCACATAAGTTCACATTGTGGAATGCAATAAATAATTAAGTATAAATTGAGACTATACTAGTAATATTAATTATTTATCGTGTTATTTTTTTAAAAAAACGTCGATCGCAGCTGTCATTTTGGTCTAGCAAATTAAAAATCAAAGTTTACAAGGAACATCAATCAATAAAGGTTACTCTATAATCCCATGGGAAAACAACTTTTTATTTTAGCTTAACGATCGCCTTATGAGTTTTCAGTGCAGTGCGCTATCGAGTCGGAGTTTACTCACAAAAGTCTAATTTGCTGTGAAAACCTGATCGCGGTCACCGCCGTGCCCTCCTGTAGTCGAGGAGCTAAGAAGCTAGGTAGTCATATTTTTATTGATGGTGTTATGACGGTATTGATGAAGATGATAAAACCACCATGGAGGTTTAAAATGTGGTAATGGAAAGGCGGTATAGGTATTAGGTAAGTTAGTACAGGCAAAAAAAAAACTGGCCAATTGCGTGTCGGGCCACGCACAATGAAGGGTTCCGTAGCTGGGATGAATTTATCCCAAAAACAACTTAACATTGTAGTTAAAAAACATGTTCTCCCATACATTTCTATACCCCACGGTCAATTTTCCAACGGCAAATGTAAGTTTGTAATCGCAAAAAAATAAAATGATGTGATAAAACTACAAAATCGTCGCATAAATCTAAAACTAAATAAACTAAACTAAATAAACTTAAAACCTACACTAATCGACTGAAACGCATAATTAAACAAACACAAAAAGTCCAAAATTCTTATACTATTAACAATTCTGAAAACAAGAGCAAAGCTACATGGAATATAATTAATCGACAAAAATTAATTACCCTAAAGAAGGAATTGATCAGATAATTATTGACGGAAAAATTATGAATAGTACAGAACAAATAGCGGAATCATTTAATGAATATTTTATAAATCAAATTAAATCTCAGAATGACATTAATAATATGCTGACATTTGACAAAATTTCTAATTCAATATTTATGATACCCACATTACCAACTGACATCATTAAAATAATAAATTCTTTGAAAAACACAAACAGCACTGGATATGACGATATAAACACAAAAGTGATTAAAGCTACATCTTTCATTATTGCACCAATACTTAGCCATATTTTTAATGATTGCACAGAGAAGGGCCATATTCCCAGAAAAACTGAAAATTTCTATAATAAAACCAATGTTTAAAAAAGGTGACAGACAAGATCCTAGTAACTACCGACCCTTATTCCAGTGTTCTCTAAAATTTATGAAAAAATAATTTATAAAAGTTTATATTCCTTTTTAGAAACCAATAAAATCTTAATTAGTAACCAATATGATTTCAAGCAAAGTAAAACCATTAACTCCGCAATATATGCGCTTGTTCAACACGCACTTACAAATATTGATCATAGAACTCCTGCTGTAGCATTATTTATGGACATGACCAAGGCCTTTGATCACGTTAGCCACAAAATACTTCTTAATAAACTGGAAAAATATGGCATCAGAGGTAATGTCCTTCAACTTATTAAATCATACCTAACGAATCGACAACAATGTACGTGCTTAAAGAAAACCTGCCCCTACACAAAAACAGAAATGACATATAAGTCTGAATATCGTGAAACCTTATTCGGTGTACCACAGGGCGGTGTCCTAGCACCATTACTTTTTATCGTATATATTAATGACATGCCTAAAACTATTTCTAATCCGATGATCCTATTCGCGGACGACAGCACAATACTATTTAAAAACGAAAATGTAGAGACTTTAGAAGATGACATAAATAATAACCTAACTGACATAATAACCTGGCTCACTGAAAATAATCTTAAAATAAATCTGGAAAAAACAACGTACATCTCGTTTGAACAAAGAACAAATAATAAAAACTAGATATTCGATATGGTAATAAATATATTCAGGAGACGGACAATACAAAATTTCTAGGTATTTGGATCGATAAAAAGATGGACTGGAAAATACATACCGAAAATGTATGTAAAAAACTTAGCCAATGCTCATATGCCCTATATAATTTAAGGAAAGTTACAAATCAGTCAACATTATTAAGCGCGTACCACGGATATGTTGCATCAACACTGCGATACGGACTCATATTTTGGGGGAACTCGTCCGATAGAGAAATCGTGTTCAAAGCACAGAAGAAATGTATAAGGGCAATATGTGGCATTCAAAGCACAGACAGTTGTAAACCACATTTCCAAAAGCTTCAGTTACTTACATTTCCATGTCTCTACATATACGAAGTGGCAAGCTATGTTAAGTCAAATATACACATATATAATCACCCAAAGAGTTTGCGGCACAAGAATGAAATATGCGCAATACCACATAAAAAAGCAGTATTTAATTAAAGTTTTCTTGGTATGGCACCCAAAATATATAACAAGCTACCTAAAAACCTAATTGAAATTAAAAGTATAGATCAATTTAAAAAAAAGCTTTACGAATTTCTAGTTGCGAAATGCTATTATAATATCAATGATTATTTAAATGAAAGATGCTAGGCCTACTATATCCGATTTAACACATGAGGGTTTAAAATTATTAAGAATAAAGTTTTGTAAAATCCAATATTGTTACTAAATTAATTTATATTTCAATTTGTTATTAATTGTTTAATGCTCTGACATATAAAAAATATTTATTATAATTTATAAGTTCTGTGATTGACAAGGCTGACATAATTAATTAATTTACTGTTTTAGAATAGAATATTTGCATACCCATGTGATGGTTAAACATGGAGAACTCTAGTATTTAAAGAAAACATCAATGTATATTCCTACCCATGTTTGCAAATAAATATATGATTTATGATTTATAAATCGCCATAATATTTTTTTATTGCGTTGACTTAGAAGCTTGGTTTTATAAATTAATATATATTTATAATAAATTAAATGATTGAAAAATATTAATTATATTAATATTTTGTAATATAAATGAATATAGATTGTTTAATATTTAATTTAATTTTCAATATTAATATTATAAAAAGAAAAAAGAGAAACAGACAGACAGACAGGCAGACAGACAGACGGACAACGAAATAATCCTATAAGGGCTCCGTTTTTTTCCTACCGTACGGAACCCTAAAAAACATCACGCCTTTTTACTTCGGAGGTTTAGGCAGAGATACCTATAAATATCTACACCCACATTAATCAAATCAAAATCAAAAGTCATTTTATATAAAGTTTTTTATATTTTACTAGGCTGTGCATCAGCACTTTTCGAACGTCAAAATTACATACGACAGTCCCCCAAAAACGGCGCCCTTCATCGTGATGTATTATTATTTCATACAAATAAATCTACTCATTTTACAGAATATTCAACTGAAGCATGTAAAAAACTAACTAGGAAACAAACAACTACTACTACTTGTCAAACTTAGGAACTGTCAGCTACATAAAGCGCTGCGGTGATGCTTGTTAAGTGTTGATAATAATTAGTTCGTTGTATTCTGTTTTTAATTAACTTTTCTTACTTGAATGATGTCTTTATTAAACATTGATTTATAGATATTTCTCAAATATGCTTGGAAATTCGCGCATTATTTTGACAACCTTCTTCGAAATAAATCGAAATTGCTGTACTGGCCAAATACATGCGAGCAGCGGCCACCAAAAGTTGTATGAAAATCCATATTTGTCGCGGTTTAGCGCGTGTAATTTAAAAATGGAACGATCTTTTACTCCGAGACATGGCAATCAAGGAGGTAACATAATAACAAACGAACTGGCTTGCAAATGCTGTTTATTGAAAAAAAAAAAACAAATGAACACATTGGCGCGTGAAAAACTGTTTTGTTTTGTTTTATTTTCTAAAATTTGTGTTTAGCCGAATATGTGTAATAGTGGTGGATTATTAACCATTAAGTGTTCGTGAACCTGCATTTGTGTAGACAAATGAAACAAAACAGTGCAACATCACTTTAAATTCTCTCAAGAAGTCCGCGCGAGGTTTCAGTAAAGTGCCACGTCTTTACTGAAACTCAAGGGAAGCGGGGCGGGACAACATCTATCATCTTTATCATGCATCATTGAATGGAGTTAATTTCATAATTATACATTATTAAATATTAGTTACAGCTTTGTACTAGTTACCTAATTTTACATGACTAAATGCACAAACCGTGCGAAGCCAAAAAGAAAAAATAAAACTATCGTTGTTCGTCATTGAATCTGGAATTTATAAATAATTTACTTTGTTTGAATTTCCACGCATTATTTGAGAATAGCACTATACAAGCCTTGGCCGCAACCAGGCATTGATGGACTCACGTATGTGTGCCTCGGCCTACATTTTCATGTTCGTCCATCAATGCCCCTATTGCAGGCCGCTGCAGTAATGTACTATAAAAATCCATGGAACACTGTACTTAATGAAATAAATAAAACGAGGAAACAACATTCCTAACTAATCACACTAATATTATAAAGGCGAAAGTTTGTGTGTGTGTTTGTTACTTCTTCACGCTAAAACGGCTGGACCATTTTTAATAAAATTTTGTATGGCGTTAGCTGACACCCTGTATATAGGCTACTTTTTATCTCGATATTCCCACGGGACCGAGACTTACGTGGGTGAAACCGCGGGGAGCCTCTAGTATTATAAACGTGAAAGTGAGTTTGTTTGTTTGTTATGCTTTCACACTAAAACGGCAGAACAGATTTGGATGAAATTTAGCACATGGGTAGGCCATGACCATGAGTTAGGACATAGGATACTTTTCATCCCGATATTCCCACGGGATCGAGACATGCGGGTGAAACCATGGGGTGCAGCTAGTACGACAATAAATGATAATACTGGCGATACACTTAAAGGAGTATTTTTAAACTATCAAATTTATCCTAATATTAAAATGAAAAAGTGATTTAAGTATTCAAAGTAACAAACAAACTAAGTAGTAGTGATAGACCGACTATGGGTTTTGCCAAACAGCCGATTATAGTGACAAAAGTATTGGATATCTTTGATTGAATTTTTGTATGCAGACTGGGAACGTCTTAGATATGTTACGGCTAAGACCCGAAGTGCGGCTACACCTAGTTTTAGCCGGTTAGAACTAGGTGTAGCCACTTACTCTTGGTTAAACCTAGTACGAGCCGATTGTTTTCGGGTAAAACTAGGTCTAGCCTTCATCATGCCGGCTACAACTAGGTCCAGCCATTCCCTGTTGGATAAAACTAGGTATATCCGATATCATTCCGGCTAGAACTAGGTCCAGACAATCCAGTTGGATAAAACTTAGATGCGTGTCCCGCCAAGCCTTCCGCCCCGCGTCACATATTATTTTAAGTAGAAAGTAGCAGCTCAATAATCAGTTTTTAGCTTTATTTTAATTTAAACTGGCATCGAATTTTTGTTTTGGTAACTGAATTTACCAACAATAGAGGGGATCTGGCGCTCGGCGGCCGCTGCCGCGGCACGCTCGCTTCGCTCGCTCGCCTTCGCTTGTTAATGGTTACTGTTCTAACCTAAGCATTACGCATACCCACCCATCGGGGGATGGGAGGGGTATGTGGGACTCCCCGGAAGATCCGGTATACCCACTAAACGACCCAGCGGCGCTCCTACCTCGTCTGCAAGGAGGAGGACTGGGAATCCGGCAGAGCCATAACATCCAGTCCCCCGCTGACGACCGCCCGCCATGCAGGCGGGCCCGACACGCCCCCCCCCGTCGGGGAGGGGCCCAGGAATGACCGCGAGCGCTCTGTCATTCCCGCCCGACGTGGATGGTGATCTGTGCAATGCAGGAGAAGGCGCCCCCGCACCCGTCTCCCGCTGTTCACCACCAGGGGGCATAAGACGACGATCGTACAATCGCCTTCTCATGCCCCGTCTTCGCCTGCTGAGCGGCGCTGCGTGAGGGTCATCCTCCCGCGTGCGTTCCGCGTCTTCCTTCTGCGACATTACGTCCTCGCAGAAGGAGGCGACCGCTGTCCAGGCCCCCTCGCTTTCCAGCATCGAGTTGACGACGCTGGGAAGCGAGAGGTCCTGCCCGACCGCTGCGCTCAGACCGCGGCGCAGCTCGGACCAGGCCGGGCACACCTCGAGGGTGTGCTGCGCCGTGTCCTCCGCCGCGCCACAGTCGTGGCACGACGGGGTCTCCTCCCTTTGGATCCGGTGCAGGTGCGTTCCGAAACACCCATGTCCGGACAACACCTGCACCAGACGGAAAGAGAGGAAACCGTGGGACCGCTCAAGCCAATCCTTCAGAACTGGCCCGAGCGCGTCCAGGGTTCGGCGGCCGAAAACGGCAGTGGCGAGGTCCTCCGTCCAGTGATGGACGATTGCGTCCCTCGCCTCTTGCCGCACGGCCTCCCGCTCTTCTGCGGCGGGGGGCTCCCCGAGCGCCTTACGCCGCGCCGTCCATTCGTACACTCTGGTCAGCACCCATGCCTCGAGCTCCCAAGGAGGGGTGCCGGCCAGAGCGCACGCCGCCGAGAAGCCCACCGATCGGTAGGCCCTCGCCACCCGCAGTGCAATGGCTCTTTGGGGCCTGCGAATGGCAGTGGCGTTCTCCCTCCTGTTGAGGGAGTCCGCCCAAATCGGGGCCCCGTAAAGGGCCATGCTTCTAAGGATGCCGGCATACAGAAGCCGGCATCGTGCCTTCGGACCTCCCAGGTTCGGGAGGAGCCAGGAAAGAGCATTCGCAGCCTTCAGTAGGCGCGTCGACAGCCCGCTGAAGTGTGGGCCGAAGCGCCACCTGCTGTCGAGTACAAGGCCCAAGTACTTCATCTGGGCCTTGACCGCGATCCTGACGCCCTCCACGACAATGTGTCCGTCGGGTGGGATGCGCTGCCGAGGCCCGTGGAAATACACGGCCTCGGTCTTGTGCAGCGCCACCTTCAGCCCTAGGCGGCGGATCCTACCAGCCACTAAGGATCCGCCAGCAGAGGCCAGAATGGCCGCCTCCCTGAAGTTCCTCCCTCGGGCAATGAGGAGGGTATCATCTGCGTAGCAGATGATGCTCGTGCCCTGGAGGAGGGTCCCCCGCAGAAGCCAGTCGAATCCAATATTCCACAGCGGTGGTCCTAGGACCGACCCCTGTGGAACACCGGACTCTGCACCATACTGCCTCACTTCGGCCGTTTTGTCCGCGAGGAGGACCAACTACTTGGCCAACTACTTGGAGGACCGGGTGGTCCTCCAAGTAGTTGGCCAAGAGTGTGCGCAGGTATTGAGGCACTCCGTGATATCGGAGCGCCTCCAAGATTGTCGAGTGGGGGACAGAGTTAAAGGCGTTGGCAATGTCGAATGACACCGCCAGCACTCCGTCCCCCACCTCCACGGCCTCCTTCACTTGGCCCTTGCGTAGGGCCAGCGCGTTCACCGTCGACCGACCCCGTCGGAAACCGAATTGGGCGTCCGACAGGTCCGGCCCTACCGTCCCCAGCAGGCTATTTAGCCGGTCGGCGATTATCCCCTCGAACATCTTACCGACCTCATCGAGCAAAACGATGGGCCGGTAAGCCGAGGGGGAGTCCGCCGGGCGGCCCTCCTTTCGGAGGAGGCATAGCCGCCCCTCCTTCCAGGGTTTCGGAAACCTCCCAGTCGTGAAACACGCGCTAAAGAGGTCCCGAAGCCTCTCCTCCATCTGAGAGGCGGCTATGGCCACCACCCGTGCGGGAACGCCGTCCGGCCCTGGGGCCGTGTTCTTCGCGCGGAGGCGCAGAGTCCCCGCGTAGAGCTCCGACGCTGTCACCGGAAGAACCTCCTCCTCCGGCGGAACCGCCTCCCGCGGGGGGTCCATCACTGGTGGGGTGAAGTCGGTCCTGGATGGAAACAGGGACCGGACCACCCCATCCAGCAATGCCGGCTCGAGGGTCTCCGTCAGTGGAGGACCACAGGGGCGCAGTTTACTCCGCGCCGCCTTGTATGGTCTTCCAAACGGGTCTCTGTCGAGACCCTCCAGCATCTCGGCTCTCGCCGAGTCTTTGGCCGCGCACATTGCCAACTTGAGGACCCTCTTTGCGTCGACGTACGAAGCATAGAGGGCCCTCTCGTTGGCTAGGTCTCGGGGCCTGCGCCTCCGACTCCGCGTGTAAGCCCTCCTGGCCGCTACGCAGGCGGTCCGGAGCCCCGCAAGTTCCTCCGACCACCAATAGACTGCGCGTCGGAGAGGTGGGCCGCGAGACCGGGGCATGCTGGAGTTGCACACCACGGTCAGGGACCGCCTCAGCTGGAGCGCTGCGGCGTCCACGTCCAGGACCTCGACAGGAGGCGTGAGCCAGTCCTGGACGAACGCCGCCTCCTCGGCAGCCTCTCGGTCCAGGCGGGTGAGAGCCCACCGGGGGAAGGCAGATTGGCCCGAGCGGGCCATCCCCTGGGAGCTCTGGGTGGAGGTGTCGAAGCGCACATATCGGTGGTCTGAAAAGGTCTCCGCCATCTCCACCCGCCAGTTCACGACGCGGGCGGCTAGCACGGGGGTGGCAAACGATACGTCGACCACCGATCCTCCCCGTTGCCGCACACACGTGTGAACAGTCCCTCTGTTTAGGACGGACACGCCGCACGACGCCGCCCAAAATTCTGCGGCGCGTCCCCGGACGTTGCAAGAGGCTGCCGGGTTGCCCCAGGCCGTCGATTTGGCGTTCAGGTCACCCAAAATGGCGACCTGGCGTGGCGCCGCCCTCCCCAGCACTGCTGTGAGGATTTCAAGAAAATTCTCGAAATCCGAGAGAGGGCGGTTTGGGGAGAAATAAACGCCCACAAGGGCCAAGTCTCCCCACGCGGCGGCCACGTATCCCGGTCCCCTCTCTACGAGCGAGAGGGGAGGGGAGTCCGTGGAAGACCGCGACACTAATGCCACCAAACCGTCCCGATCACCCAGCCAACGGCCAGGGACCGAGTACGGCTCGGCAACCACCGCCACGTCCACCAACCACTCAGCCATGCTCTGCATCAGCAGATCCTGGGCTGCTCTGCAGTGGTTGGTGTTCGCCTGGAGGATGCGATATTTGATCTGACTATCCATCAATCAGACATCGCACCCCCCTCCACATCCGCCGATGTCCCAGCCTCAGGGATGGCGGTGGCAGCGACAGGCCGGATCGGCGCCTGCTCCTTGCCCTTCTTAGGGGGAGGATTGCACTTCCTCCCCATCATGACGTGGTCCGCCGGGCAGCCACTGGCGGCACACACTGCGCAGTGCGACGTGGTGGCCTCGCAGGAGGCGGAGTTCTAACCTAACCTAACCCAAATGATTCAAGCTGCCAGGCGCCTGTTACTTTTTTTTTTTTTTTTTGTTGCCGGGGTGGAAAATCCTCATGGATGTCCTCCGCCCTGGGGTGGGCGGAGGGGTCTGTCAGACTCTTACTGACTAAAAACCACCCCGGTGTTCCCTACCCACACTTGCACCGGGGATCTTGGGAGCTAGTATTACTTCCGTGATCCCCGGCTAGTGCCGGCCCGCCTCTGCGGGCCACCTCAAGTCTGCGGGGGGGTGAGGTGTTAGACTTCCCCGCGACGTCTCAAAGGGGCGCGCGTGGAACACTACGCGCCGCCACCTCGGGTCCAGTGTGATGGGGGGCGGCGGACGTCCCCGAGTCCGCCGTCCCTGGACCCATTTAGGGGGGCCGGAAGAGGGCATTATCTGCCCTCTGCCGACGCCCGGTGCGTCTGCTGCGGGCCGGGTGAGCGGAAGAGATCTCCCGCTCCCTTTCCGCAGCCTCCTTCTGCGACACGACTGTTTCGCAGAAGGATACCACCGCGTCCCAGGACTCCTCGCTGCCGGCCATCGACTCGACCACGGCCGGCAGCGATAGGTCACTGCCTACTCCTGAGATGAGGGCACGGCGAGGCTCCTCCCAAGCGGCACACTCTGCCAGCGTATGCCGCGCCGTGTCCTCCCGGCAGTCGACGCAGTGGTGACACCGGGCGTCCGGCTCCCTGTTTATGCGACACAGGTACTTCCCGAAGCAACCATGCCCCGAGAGCACCTGCGTCACCCGAAACGACAGGGAGCCGTGCCTCCTCCCGAGCCAGGGCTCGAGTACCGGCCGGATCGCCTCGATGGTGGCGAGGCCGGCGGTAGGGCGTGAAAGCCTGTCCCGCCATTCCGCCACCAGGGCTGCGCGAAGCTGTGACCGACGCAACTCAACATGTCGCTGCATCAGCCACTCGCCCCGCGCCCTCGCTTCCTCGCGCCACCGATACAGTGACGCGAGTACTTTCGCCTCGAGGTCCCAGGGTGGGGATCCGGCCAGTACGCAAGCCGCCTCGTAGGAGATCGTGCGATATCCCCTGATGACTCTGACGGCCATCGCTCTCTGCGGCTTCCGCAGGACTGCGATGCTTCCGGCCGTCAGGTCAGCCGCCCAGATCGGGGCCCCATAAAGGGCCATCGATCGCACGATCCCCACGTAGAGCCGCCTACAGGCGGCGCTCGGGCCCCCCAGATTGGGAAGCAGCGTTGACAACGCCCCAGCCGCGCCCAACAATTTGGGCGCCAGCCGCCGGAAGTGGGGGCCAAAATCCCACCGGCTGTCGAGCACCAATCCTAGGTACTTCATGGTGGACTCGACAGCGATTTGAGCCCCCCCGACCACGATGTGTGATCCCGGCGGTGGCGCCCGCCGGGGGCCATGAATGATCAAGGCCTCCGACTTGTTGAGGGCAACCTCCAGCCCTAGGCGACGTATGCGGCTCACCACCTGTGAGACCGCAGCCGTCGCCAGCAACGCTGCCTCCCTGTACGAGCTCCCCCGGGCCGTGACCAGTGTGTCGTCCGCATAACACGTCAGGTCCACGCCCGGCTGGAGCTCGCCCCGCAGCACCCAGTCGTACCCGATGCTCCACAGGAGTGGTCCCACGACCGAGCCCTGTGGAACACCGCACGACATGCGGCGCTGGTTTCCGCCATCACGTCCCGTGTAGGTGACACACCTCTCCGCCAAATAAGCCCCGACGATGCGGCGGAGGTAGGAAGGCACCCGATGGTAACGCAGTGCCTCCCGAATACAGCTCCAGGGCAGGGTGTTGAAGGCGTTGGAGATGTCCAAGGACACCGCCAACATCACCCCGCCCCGGGATACCGCTTCCTCCGCCAGGACTCTCACCCGCGATATCGCGTGGATGGTGGAGCGCCCGTGCCGAAAGCCGAACTGGCTCTCGGCCAGGTCAGGCCCCTCTCCGCACAAGTGGCTGACGAGGCGGGCAGCGATTATCCGCTCAAACATCTTACCCACCTCGTCTAGCAACACTATGGGCCTGTACCCGGACGGTGAGTCCGCAGGGCGCCCCGCCTTCCTGAGCAGGACCAGACGACCAGATTTCCACAAAGTGGGAAACTGGCCCTGCTCAAGGCACGCTGTGTAGAGTCCTCTCAAGTGGGGCTCTAGCTTCTTCAGAGCGAGGGCTAGCGCTTGGCCGTGGATCCCGTCGGGCCCCGGAGCCACGTTCTTGGCCCGGAGCCGCGTCACGGCTGCCCCCATCTCTGCTTGTGTCACCTCTGGGACGCTGATGGCGTTCTCTTCATATGCAGACTCTGCGGCTGTGGGCAAAGCCATCGGCGGCGGAGTATGCTCCGCTCTTGCCGGGAAGAGGGCTGCAACTACCTCCTCCAGCAGCTCAGGTTGGAGACTCTCCGTGAGTGGAGGCGCCGCGGCTCGAAGTTTCCCTCGAACCGCACGATAGGGGCGCCCCCACGGATCTCCGTCGAGAGTCTCCAACATCTCCTCCCTGGCTCGCGTCCTCGCTTCGCCGATGGCCAGCCACAGGGCCTGCTTCGCCGCGCGGTACACCTCATACAGCGCGGCTTCTTCGTCAGGGACCCGACGACGTCTCCTCCGGTATCGGGTGTACCGGCGTCTGACCGCTACGCACTCGACACGTAATTGTGCGATCTCGGTAGACCACCAGTACACCTGGCGCCTCGCTGGATATGAGTGGACGCGGGGCATGGACGTGTCGCAGATTTGCGTCATCGCCCCGCGGAACCACAGCGCCTCCTCTTCGACGTCGACGGGTCCGTTCGTTGCCGACTCCCGGATCCAGGCCTGAACAATAGCGGCCTCCTCGAGAAGCTCCCTGTCGATGCGCTTACGCGCCCAGCGCGGACCGTCCCTACGCGGGGCCGATGGACTACGGCCGCCGGTGGTCTGGGTGGAGACGTTGAATCGGACGTATCGGTGATCCGACAACGTCTCCACCTCCACGGCGACACGCCAGTCGCGGACACGGCTCGCGACAGCAGGGCTAGCGAACGAGACGTCCACTACAGACCCGCCCCGCTGCCGCACGCACGTGTAGACCGAGCCCCGATTCAGGACGACCAGGCCAGTCGTGACCGCCCACTCCTCTAGTGCCTCACCCCTAGCATCGGTCACCGGAGATCCCCACGCCGCAGACTTGGCGTTGAGATCCCCGAGCAACAGCACCGGGTGAGGGTGGAGTCGGCCTACGACGGCACCTAACTCGACAAGGAAGTTCTCGAAGTCGGCGAGACTCTTGTTGGGCGAGAAATACGCCCCAACCGTGCCAATGCCGTCCGCGAGGGCGGCTACCCAGCCGTGTCCTCGGGACGGGTTGACGAGAGCCCCGCCAATGATGGCCACCAAGCCGTCCAGGTCTCCCGCCCAGTTATCCCTGGGGGGGACAAAGTACGGCTCGGCGACCACAGCCACGTCGATCGACCACTCTGCCATGCTCTGGAGCAAGAGATCCTGAGCTCTGGCAGCGTGGTTGATATTGCCCTGGAGGAAATGGTACAGCGCCATTAGACGCAGTCCATCCCCTCCGCACCATTCACAGGCCGGGAGTCGGCCGTAGGGCAGTCAGGCTGAGGGGGGATTAAAGAGCCCCCGGCAGCCATGACTCCCCTCTTCTTCTTCGCTGCTGGCGCACGACAGGCCTTTCCGCCAGCCCTGTGCCCCGCGGACCTCCCTGCAGCTGTACAGAGGCTGCAGTTTGGTGCCGCGGAGCACTGGGCCGCCTTGTGGCCGGGCTGACCGCAGCGATAGCACTGCTCGCTGCGGTCTATTGCAGCGGTGCATCGTGCCCGGACATGCCCCATGTCCAGGCACCGGTAACACCGCAATGCCCTGGGTTGCAGCAGCTTGACTCTTGCTGCAACCCATCCCACCAACAGACGCCCACCGTTGGCGACCTTGCTCGCCGCCGCCACCGGGCACCGCACCCAAATCGTGCCAAGCCCGGAAGCGTCGGCGCAGATGTCACCCGTCCGCACGTCCTCCGGCGGACATCCGCCGGCTTTGGCTACGGCCGCCACGACCTCAGCTGGGGTCGCCGAGTCGTCCAGTCCATCGACCCGCAGCTCAGAGGTCTTCATCGGCCTGGACACCCGGACGTCCTCCGGGTTGAGGACCCCTCTCAGCTTGGCTGCCAGCGTGTCCGCCTTCTCACCGCTGGAGGCACCCGACACCTCGAACAGCCGCGCCCCCGTAATGGCTTGCTTGTAAATAAAGCCAGACGGTGTGCCAAGGTCGGGGAACGCGATCTTGCTCCTCACGTCAGCCATTACCGCCTGATAGGAGAGGCCCCTCGCGATGGCTGCGGGCTGCAGTGTAACCACCACAGCCGCGGAGCGTGGGGCTCTCGTTCTAGGCGGATTTTGGGTCCTCCTCGGTGCCGGTGCCGGTGCTTTAGTGGGTGCTGGCGGCACCGTCTTCGTCTTTTTCTTCGTCTTCTTGACGATTGTCGTCCAGGCCTCTGTGGTGGTTCCGGGCGCGTTTGCCGGGGGAGCAGCTGTTCGGGAAGTGGGCGCGGACTTTGCCTCCGCGGGCTTCTGGGTCCCCTTCGCGGGCTTTTTGGCCCCCTTCCCGGGCTGGTTCGGCTCAGCCACCGCCGCTGCTTTCGCCTCCGCCTCCTTCCTTCGCTTGTCCGCAGCCAGCGGCGGCCGGAGGATTTCGGCCGGGGGGAGTCGCGACTCTATGGCCTCCAATCGGGCATCCAATCGGGCATCCACCATGCCCCCACACTGCACCATGCATATTCTGGCCACCCTCTCCATGTCGTGGTCTGACCAGGCAGGTGGTGGAATAGGTGCAGGGGCCGACGAATGCACGACAGGAGTGGGGCCGGTGGCTGCGGGAGGTGTTTGCCGCTGCCAGTCATTCCTCTGAGCGGCAAACTCCCGCTTGAGGTCCTCCAGCTCGGACCGGAGACGGCTATTCTCCTCCCACAACTTCGCCGTTTCCTCCGTGCTTGTGCGACTAAGGAGGACCTCAACTGCCTCCCTGATGTCATCAGCCGCCTCCTTCAGAGCACGGGTGAATGTGCCCTTCAGGTTGCCCGATTTGGTGGCAACCTTCAGGACGACATCCACGCCGTCCAGAACTTGGCGGCTGAGCGCCATCGCCGATGGGCTCCCCCCAGCAGTCATTCGAGCTGAGCGCCGCTCTCGCGCCTGGCGGGCCAACTCGCTGATCTCATCAGCCGCCACCGCCTTGCGCTGCGCCCGCTTTGCGGCATTTGCCTCCGCCTTGTTAGACCCCAGCAAGATGCACTCGCTGGGGTCCACGGTCGTGATCCCGGGGTCGCTCCCCACGCCCTCGACGTTCTCCACCGGGGCCGGCGTATCAGGTCGGGAAACCGACCTGAACCGACCCCGCACGTCGCGCTCCGGTAAGCGAGCGGGGGCTCCACTCGCCACTGCACGACCTCGCCCACTAGTGAGTGTTGGGACTTTAGCAACCGGCAGGCTCTCCTCACTAGAAGAGCCTGACCCCGCGCGCTTCTTCTTTCGCGAGGTTTTTTGCCAAAATCGGCCACCCACCTCTTCTTTAGTTTGCGAGCGCTTTGAACTTACGCTCGCCACGCTCGCCAAACTCATAGTTTCGGACGCGGTGTCAGAATCTGACACCGACAGTCGGTCCTTTTCTGGACATGAGCCTCCTCGGCTGTTGTTGCCATCAACGACGGCAAACGGCTTTGTTGCGTCGCACAGTCGCTCCAGGCTAACCCGGAGCTCCTTTTCTTGCGACGCAAGAGGTTGTTGACGAAGACCGGCGGTGGTCTGCCGGCCTACGAGGCTATGGGTGCCCCCCCCAGATACGGTGGGGCTGCCTTCCGTGGAAGGGCGGGATTGTGCCTCCTTGTGGAGGTTGCCCGCCTGGGGAATATTTTTATTACCATTAGCCTTCATTGTTTTCCTTTTAAGGGTGAGGTCCCTGTTCGCGCTAGCGACCGGATAACCCTCCGGCCATTCATCCCCTCGGCACGCTAGACCTTGGGATTGGGACTCCCCAGTGTACGCCAACTCAACTCCCCTCTGTAAGCAGAGGGGGAGTAGGTGTACGACCAACTCTAGCCCGGTTCCCTTCACCGACCATCGTGGATGATCGGTGATTGGAACCGTGACCCTTCCCCGTTTGTTGAGAATTCGCCGCCAGCGCCAAGTGTCCACCAAAACCCTGGTGGGCAGTTGGAGCCGACGTTGCCCAGGGTGCGCCACGAGGAGGCTTCTCAACATGCACCTCAAGGGGAGCATGCATGCAAGGGGAGTCCGTGGAAGACCGCGACACTAATGCCACCAAACCGTCCCGATCACCCAGCCAACGGCCAGGGACCGAGTACGGCTCGGCAACCACCGCCACGTCCACCAACCACTCAGCCATGCTCTGCATCAGCAGATCCTGGGCTGCTCTGCAGTGGTTGGTGTTCGCCTGGAGGATGCGATATTTGATCTGACTATCCATCAATCAGACATCGCACCCCCCTCCACATCCGCCGATGTCCCAGCCTCAGGGATGGCGGTGGCAGCGACAGGCCGGATCGGCGCCTGCTCCTTGCCCTTCTTAGGGGGAGGATTGCACTTCCTCCCCATCATGACGTGGTCCGCCGGGCAGCCACTGGCGGCACACACTGCGCAGTGCGACGTGGTGGCCTCGCAGGAGGCGGAGTTCTAACCTAACCTAACCCAAATGATTCAAGCTGCCAGGCGCCTGTTACTTGTTCCAACTTGTTTGCATCTAGTTTTATCCAACAGGGAATGGCTGGACCTAGTTGTAGCCGGCATGATGAAGGCTAGACCTAGTTTTACCCGAAAACAATCGGCTCGTACTAGGTTTAACCAAGAGTAAGTGGCTACACCTAATTCTAACCGGCTAAAACTAGGTGTAGCCGCACTTCGGGTATTAGCCGTAACAGATACACGCCGTTTCATTTATAAAGTCGTCTCCACCTTGTCCTCGTATAATGTGTAGCGCTAAAGTTGTCAAGAAATAATAGGCCCGTTTTGAAATTTAACTTGAGTTGATTTATTGTGAGTATCGATTAACCATCGCGACGTAACTAGTGAAATACGACTCGGTTCTCGATACTCACAATAAATCGATTCAAGTTAAGTGTCAAAACGGGCTTATTATTTTTTGACAAGTATAAATGCAATAAGGCCCGTATTACAGAACGTATCTCATATCTTATAGGATCACTCGTGTGTCTGTCTGTTTGTCCGTCTGTCACAGCCGATTTGCTCCGAATCTATTGGACTGATTAAGTTGAAATTTGGTACACATAATGAACTTCTATGACCCAAACACGGACGTGGTAACGTAAATAAATGAATTTTGAATATGGGGGTCACTTTTGGCGGGCAAATTAGAAAAACGAAAAAAAAAAAAAATAGCAAACTTTACTGTGTGACATACCAAATGAAAGAACTTGTTGTAAGGATTTCAGATGTATTTTTTTTATAATTTTTAAATAAACACTTAAAATTATTTATAAAAATAGACGAAAATTTACCATTCTCCGAAATTAATAATTTTGAAAAAATAGGTCTTTACTTATAAATTACAAGAAAACCTATAAGAAGTCTATGATCTTAAAATAACATGGTAAATCTCTCAAAATTGTGCGTACAAACTTACATTTGCGGTTGGGAGGTATGAAAGAACATGTTTTTCAAATACAATGTTAAGTTTGTTCTTAAGGTAAATTAATCTCCAATACGGAACCCTTCTTTGCGCGTGGTCCGACATGCACTTAGCTGGTTTTTTTACGTGGACTCAAAAAACATGTTCGCTGTAGACCATGCAATGACCATGAGTAAATTTGTCAATGGCCAGTTTTAAACTAATCATTGCAAATTAATCACACAGTTTCCCAAAAGTTTGAAAATTAATAAGGACCACGTAATTTGCCGCCATAAAAGTCCCGAATGGTCTCGTTCTAGGAAGCTGTACAAACAAAATACCAATTTTTTTTCATTAAGCTCCAACAAAAAGTAACTAATGAGGGTTACTTGACCTAATTTGTTTGAGCTCCTCAATTAAAAGTTTTGATATAAAGGTCGTAAATGAATATCAATCTTTTATTAGGTGTTTATTCGAGCGGATTGATAAAAAATAAGAATCCTCAGAAATACTACCACCGTTACTGTCTGACTTTTGTTTTACCACGATACTATTTTTGATGACAGAAAGAAGATACATTTCAAGACCCGGAAAAAGATGAAAAATATTGAAACTTGTTTAAAGCATTCGACACTGAAGCACCAACTAGCTATCAATTTTGTGATCGCAATTAGTAAAATGTTACATCTCAATTTACTGAACAGTTAATTAGTTTTATCTCGGATCAATCAAACATTAACTAGGTTTAATTATACGAGAGTAATTAGTATTTGAAAACTGTATCGACTGACACGAATAACTACGTACTACGTACTGCTACTGCAGTATAATTCCTGCATTCAAACTTTTTACGCGCGTTCCGCATTCGAACTCTTTGTCTTTAATGGGCTATTCGACTTCTTGGCGGGAAAGTGAAGCGTCATGTTAGCAGTTTTGTTTTATTTTCTCAAATTTGTGTTTAGCCGAATGTGTAATAGTGGTGGATTATTAACCATTAAGTGTTCGTGAACCTGCATTAGTGTAGGCAAATGAAACAAAACAGTGCAACATCAGTTTAAGTTCTCTCAAGAAGTCCGCGCGAGGTTTCAGTAAAGTGCCACGTCTTTACTCAAACTCAAGGGGAGCGGGGCGGGATATGATCTATCATCTTTATCATGCATTGAATGGAGTTCATTTCATAATTTGTACTTGTTACCTTATTTTACATGACACTGGGCTAAATGCCCAAACCGTGCGAAGCCAAAAAAAAAAAAAAAATGGGCTATTCATTTTTTAAATTGATTTCTGTTAAATTTGATATTCAATTTTTTCTCGACAGGTTCTAAACTTATTTTGTCAAAAAAACCTATTTTTGAGTTGGTGTACGTTCTATGTGCTCAATAATACTTGAGGCTAACTGTATTGTTATACAGTTCCGACAACCGCAATCCGAGTATCCGCTTTGTTAAGCGGATACTCGGATTGCCGGACTCTTGCCGTGTCGTCAGCAGCGACGCACGCGCGTTGTGTTGTACTAATAAATAATATGATAATACTTAGTTTCGTTATTATTATTAACTCAAAATTACAAAATCCTTAGCAAGCTCTTGCTAGCGGCTAGGGCAGGCTCTACATTACGGCGTACTCCTAGCTACGGGCCTGACACTGCTGCGTAGGTATGGTGCACGCCATGGTCATCTGCCATAGCAGAGTCACCGAAGATGCATTGACATTCTAGAGGCAAAGCCGAAATGTTTTGTACCTGTAATTGATACTGGAACGCAGTATCTGACGCTCATTGATCGCAGAAAAAGTTATTTTGGTTGAGTAATTCTCCGGACGAGCTCCTTCTAAAAGATTTTCACTAGGACTTAATGTATTAGTATTGTTGTTGTGTTGTTTGTGGCGAATTAATAACAGCCGCACGGGTCGATCGATCAGGTTAAGCTACGTTTGCCGTCCGTGGATGGGTGTTCCATCTTTACATACCAAGACCCCTCCGTGCCACGAAAAGCACGTGAAGCCGTTGGTCCCGGCTGTCATTTGTAGATGTTTGACAGTTGTTGCGGGTCATCAGAAGCCCGAAAGTCTGACAACCAGTCTTACTAAAGGCATCGTGCTACCCAGTAACTGGGTTGTGGAGGTCAGATAGGCAGTCGCTCCATGTAAAAAACTGGTATTCAGTTGCATCCAGTTAGACTGGAAGCAGATCCCAACATAGTTGGTAAAAAGCTAGGCACATGATGATGATTATAGTATTGTTAATAAAGTCTATTGCAATATTTTCCCAATCAAACTGAAATAGAATAGAATAGAATACTCTTTATTATGTACACCATAAAAGTTACAGATATAAATGTTGAAATAACTATACTTAAGACACACAACCAATAAAGCACGGTCACTTTCCGACTGCATACAAAAAAAAGAGAAGCGCGATGACACAACGGTTGTAATTTATCATAAAAAATATGAAGGCATTATCTATTTAGATACTCAAAAATGACTTGAGTAATCGAAAATAAAAGACAACCAAGTTCAACATTCCAATAAGACGTTCTTGTTATTAACTAAATACTCGTACCAACCGTACGTTGATATTTAATACAGATCATTTTGGATTGAAACTCAAAGTAAAGGGTTAGTTTACCGTTAATTGGTATTGAGATTTATTTTTTCTAAACGTGTTTTAGAAACCAAACCAAGTTCTGAGAAATATGTTCAAGAATAACATATATTTTTTCCGCTACCACAGACTATATAGATTTGGCATTTTTTTTGTTTAAGGCAAGACTACTTTTATCATTTGCCTCTTGTCAGCGCCTTAACGAAGAGTTATTATGTCCGACATCTTCACAACAAAGTTGGTTCTCGAACATTTATTTGAAAGTTTCCACCAAAGTTTTTTGCCCTTTCCAAGAACAGAAATAAAGTATTTACAAGAGATCCAAACAATGGATGAAAATCACTCAAAGAAATAATTAATATTGTATGTTTAGTCCAAGTTTTGGAGAGTTATTCATCCTGTTCCACTAACATTTCCTACCAAAATGTTTAGTGATTATTTATTTTGTTTGAACATTTGCGTCTAATTTTATGTTATTTCTGTTTACAGACAAACGGTGATACTTAATTTGATTTGGAAAATCGGAAGCATTTCTATGAACAATGCTTTTCCAGACATTTTAGTTTTCAGCATATTTGTATCTCAAATAAAAAAAAAAAACACAATATATTTTATTTCACATAAACCTACATGGGCATTTATGAAACGTCAGACGCTAGGTGCACGGTTCCAATTGGTCGTTTCCTATGGAGAAGAGCCGGTAAGAAACTCCACGGTTAATCTTTTACAAATAATTGGCTTTTACATTATTACCAAATTACTTGCATTGTTAATACTCGTAAATAGGTATCGGAGGACAAATAGAGAACGATCAACGCTTCGTTCATTACTAAATCATCAATCAATTTTTTTACTGAGTTTTCAGTAAAAAAATGGATTGATGATTTAGAATCCTACAAGTAGAAGAATACCTACACCATAGTTTATTATGAAGCCCGTTTTTGCTTCATTTCCATGTGAATTTCTATCAATTTTAGTCATAAAACTAGAAATATGGTTTTCGTGAAAATCCTAGAAAGATACAGCATATTTTACTTTATTTAATTTTCAATTTTATTGAGAAGCAAGTACGTTTTCTACGTACTTTATCAATAGATTTTATATCAACTAGACTTTAAAAAACAGTACACGTATCAATAAGTTTTTAATATCTTCTCACATGAACGTTGTTTGAGTGCGAAGCAGGTCCTCTATTTATTTTTGCAACGCGTTCACGGAATGCATTTCATTTCAGTTCGATTTTATACACGGTACGTCAGGTTTCCGTATTTCTATCGAGCTTTTTAATTACTCAATCAAATAGAAATTATTTGTGGTTTTTCCCGTTGTTTATTGAGTTTCTAGTTGATTGAGAGTACATTTCTGTGTTCGTCGGTGCTGAGTGCTTCGTTCTGAATGAATTTTCCTTGGAAAAGATGGAGTTGGTACTTGAATGTCAACGATTCCCGGTACTATTTACGATGGTTCCAAGTATTATAAATCTGCTAGGTTCACATCTGGAAATGCTAAACTGATCCTTTAAAAACTTATTGATCTTCTAATGATGATCGCTTTTTTAATTAATGAACCTCTAAAATCTAAAGATGCATACTTTAAAAAAAAAATTGAGCCTCTTTTTAACTTGCTGGCCATTTCTCACAGTTGGTCGCAGTAACTAAGCTTAGAAAAAAAAAGGTTAGAACAGAAAGAAGAAATAGTAAGAGAGAAGAGAGTAGAAGGTTAATTTACTTAATTGGCGAAAGCCTTCTATAAATGTACGTCAAATGGCAAAACATAGAAAAACTGTAATATACCAATTGTAACATCTTGCACACCGTTGTAACCTATGTTTATAAATCAAGACTATTGATTGGTTGAGAACCGTGACTAACCGCGAGCGAGTAGTAATTATTTAAGGTACACAAAGAGGCGCAATCATTATTTTAGTGTTCTATAATATTTTTAGGAGCGCAAAATGGGAATTATTTGGGTTCTATTAAATTTATGTACCGTTCTCATCTACCTACTTAACTCATCGGTCATTGTAGATATGAGGGTCATGACACTCATGACTCTAAGTCAAAGTCAAATTATTTATTTCAAATAGGCAAGGCACTTTTCAACGTCACAATTTACAAAAAATATAATTGATTCTAGTCGCCCCTTCAAAAGGAAGTTTCGTATGGAGAAGAATGGGAAAGAAACTCCACCGTTACTCTTTTAAAATGTTTTACAATATTTTGTATAGGTACATAAATTATATGTAAAGACGATGCTCTCGACGATACTGTAAAGCTAAGTAGACATGGGTAACTCGTGAGCGAGTGATAGAAAAGAGCTAGCACTTTTCGATTGAAGTCGCTCTCGCTCACTCACTCGCTTGCTAAATAGCTCAGTTAGCTCACTCAGAATTTGATAATGAATATGGAGCGAGCCAAGCCGTTTCTTTCGACGCGCGTAGGGCGTGAGTCTAATGACCTAAAAGTCGGCGTCTGAGTCACTGAGATCTATAAGAGCTAGTGATTAACAAAGTGTCTAAACTTCCAAAGAGATATTGACTATTGAGCGAGCCGAGCCGTGTCCTTCGACACGCGTGCAGCGTGAGTCAAATGAGTTAACAGTCGGCGTCTGAGTCACTGAGATCTAAAGAGCTAGTGATTAACAAAGAGTCTAAACTTCCAAAGAGATATTGACTATTGAGCGAGCCGACCGTGTCCATCGACACGCGTGCGGCGTGAGTCAAATGAGTTAACAGTCGGCGTCTGAGTCACTGAGATCTATAAGAGCTAGTGAGTAACAAATAGTCTAAACTTCCAAAGAGCTATTAACTATTGAGCGAGCCGAGCCGTATCCTTCGACACGCGTGCGGCGTGAGTCAAATGAGCTAACAGTCAGCGTCTGAGTCACTGAGCTATAGAAGAGTTAGTGAGCTAGAAGAGTGTTAAACCTCTTTCGAGTGAAAGAGAAAAGAGAAAAGAAAAGTTTATATGCGATAAACATGACGCAAAGAAAGAACACAAATACAAAAATAACAAGTTCAAGGTAATCGCTGCTTTTCTTTTCAGTGAGTTATTTTGGCCATGTCTAAACCTAACGTTAATTTCGTCTAACAAAAAGCTTAGCGTGTCCTAGACATGCCTAAACTGCTTTGTGAGCCTGCAGCGATATTAATCATAGGAGACAATGTATGAGCGGGGAAGAAAATCAGTTTTCACTTCATTTTAGCGAAGGAAAATAGACAGGAAAATGAATAGCGTTTAGCAGGCTTGCGTTGAATCGATTATAATAAAGTTATAAGCAATGTAATTATAGTTATTAGCTTGTGGCTAAGTAATAACAGCTGCACGGGTCGATCGATCAGGTAAGGCTACGCTTGCCACGGTTGGTCCGTGGATGGGTGACCATCTTTAAATATCAAGTCGCCAAGTCTCCTCCTTGCCTTCGGAAAGCACGTTAAGCCGTAAGTTGGTCCCGGTTTGACAACCAGTCATACCAAGGGTTATCGTGTTACCCAGTAACTGGGTTGTGGAGGTCAGATAGGCAGTCGCTCCATGTAAAATACTGGTATTCAGGTGCATCCGGTTCAGACTGGAAGCCGACCCCAACATAGTTGGGAAAAGGCTAGGCAGATGATGATGAGCTATATTATTTATCTGCATCTATATATAGTAGAAAACAAATCGTAATTCTAAACTGCAGAATGGATTTTAATGTGGTCTTTACTGTCATTTAGAGCATTTAGTTCGGAAAGTTTATGTGTATAATACATTAAAATATTTAACTTAGATTTAATACAGAAATCTCGATATTTTGACTTGTAGCCATTGCACCATTGAAGCAGGCTTGACACTACGTAGGTAAGTACTTATTTCTAATTTAGAAGAAAAAAATCACACAAACAAAATCACAAAGATTCATTGTGCTGTAGCAATGGGATGATGACTTCATCGAAAAAAACACTTCAGCTTCCTGTTTCATTTCCTTAAAAAAAAATGTATAAGTACAAGTGAATAACGCTTACTTAAAGCGTACCTACACAAATTCCTTTATGAGGGTTTTCATGAAAATTTACGCCACCAGTTGGCGCCACTTTGACAAGAGCTCTTCCATTTCGAAAATGAATATAAAATATATGATGACGTTCATCATTCGTTTCCCTCTTTCGATCATCATTCAGTCACAACTAAGAAATATAGGCGCTTTAAACTTTTGACAGCTTTTTTTCTTTTTTTTTGTTGGTAGGAAATTACCAAATAACTTCTCCCGCTCTGGGCGGAGCGGGAGGGCGTGTCAGACTTTTACCGACTAAAACCCATGTCATCATTAGCATATCAAATTCATTGCTAGTTGCAAACTTGCTGCCCTATATATTTTAGTGTGTTTTGCAAATTTATATAATTCAGTTGTAATTATAACCTCTACCAAGTGTTGTCATTATGGCTTTCCATGGATTTTTTACTTATCTAGATCTTTATGTTGCTAATTTGCGTAATCATAAAGATATTCATGACTATGAACATTTATTTAACACATTGAAGTCGAATAGTAACGTCCAGTTAAGTGAAAATGATGTGTCAGATCTAAAGAACTGGTGTCGTCGATTTTGCTATCGGATTTACTCCAAATGGGTGCAATCAAGAAGGACATTCGACAAGTTCATGGACAAGAACAGAGACTGGTTAAGTTCAGATATCATTTGGCCAGATTGCTTTATGGAAAATATTGTTCACACTGAAGAAGCTGAAAATGAGACAGAAGAGGTAATCAGTCCATCAAAATCGGATGCTTTAACTTCAACATATAAATCTCCTCGCAAACGCTTTGAAGATTTATCGAGTAGACAAAAAAGAAGACGTGTTGATGAAAATATTGCTAGTTGCAGTCGTCCAGATGAGCTTTTACATACTGTTGAAAGTGCACTTAAGTCTGCCGGAAAAAATGATGTGGCCAGAATAATAAAAAATTTGCTGGGAAATCCTGAACACGTCTCAACAGTTTTGAATGTCCTGGAAACTAAACAGAATACTTTGCTTCGTGAAGTTCCTACTCACAAAGCACATGCAGTTATCCAAGTGGCGTTACATCACACTTAGGGACTTTAGTTTTAAAGAAGGTCATGCAAAATACCCAAGCTATTACATGTTAGTGAAAGAAAAACTTTAGTGTTACCCGGCAAAAGAAGACGTAACTGTGACTGATACTTCCGCAAAGATACGACTCCAAGCCCTCCTTGATGTCATAGTTAGGAGGCTGATCGATTCACTTGGATCGAATTTTGATGGTGGTGAACAACTTGTGCTTCACAGTAAATAGGGTTTTGATGGAGCTTCGAGTCAAAGCATTTATCATCAAAGGACAACAACAAGTGAACAAGATTTATCCAGTGTATTTATGGCAATTCTTGTACCTCTTAACGCTTTCACGGGCGGTGAAGGAGACACTATAGAATTTTATTGTTATGACGTCATCAGGCGTTCACTGTCCGTGAAAGGGTTAAGTTAGTGACTTCTAGTGGAAGCACAGTGTGGCAGAATGATAGCCATCGTCAACCACATATTGTCGCCCGATTTCATTTACGTTTATGAAAGAAACGGAAGCAAATGTAAAGGCTTGTCAGTTTTTTGCAAACCCTGAAATGACTGCGGAAATTACAAAATTAGACGTCAATTTAATTAGAAGATTCGCCGTAATTTTGCAATGCATTTCCTCAGGCGAAAAAATGGAAATCTTAAAATTCAAATTATATTGTGATGAAACAGCAAATTTATTCATGCAGTTATATCCATGGTATAACATGCCATCAAGTTACATAAATTGCTGATTCATGGATCGCAGATAGTGGAGCACCTATCAGTAGTGCCTATAGGTTTTTTGTCTGAAGAAGCATCTGAAGCAAGAAACAAGGATTTTCGTAAATTTAGAGAAAATCATACACGAAAGCATAGTAGCATCGCCACTAATGATGACATCCTTCATAATCTTCTGTTATCTTCCGATCCTCTTCTAACGAGCCTACGACCAAAGATGACCAATAAAGAAAAAAAATCTTCATTTAGAGAACTGGACGATTTGCTCATACATGATCGGAGTGAATTGGAGCTCATTGACATTTCAACTGATACAATAGTTGGAGCAGTTTCGGAATGTAGTGACATTGAAGAAGATGACGACAATAATGATTATGATGAAGATGAAGAAAATATAGTTTAAGTCTTATAGTACCTAATATAATTTTTTGTAACTAAATGGTATTATTAATTTATTTATTTTTTATTATAATTAGTATTTATAATTTATTTATTTAATATTATAATTAGTATTGTAGTTGTTTTATTTTTTATTTATAAATTATTATAGCTTTAATTGTAATTTACTTTAAGATTTAATGATATTTTACAGTGTTATATTAGTTAGTGTTATATTTTACATTTTATTGTATAGATTCAAGTTTTTAAATGAACAAAAAGAAAAAAGAAAAAATTGGTACAAAAGCGGTTTAGGGAGGAAATGGGACTGCATGTCGATAAACCTCGACAAGGCACTGGAAATAGTAAGGAAACACAGCTCGGAGATTTTTTCAGAATTACTCTTGCTCTGCAGACATTACAGGTGTAGACGTAGAACTTATAAAACGAATGTACATAATACTACAAACTATGTCATCTGGAATGGCTATTAATTCAAAAAAGTTTGAATGCGCATATAGTACAGCCCAACTGTACGTAAATATTTATAATTGGTATTATATGCCTTCCTCCGTGCATAAAATACTTATTCACGGAGAAAAAATCATTAAATGATAAATGATAAATGATAAATGATTTTTATTTCTGTAAGTAGGTTTGTACAAACACTTTTACACGTCAGTCATATTTTTAAAACTAGATGAGGTCGGCGTTTCCTATCTGACTACTCTGAGAAGAAAGGCCGAAACAAACTCAGAGGTCACAGTCTCTTTTAAAGTCCAGACATAATCTTGGTCAGATCATGTGAAGGCCATGTAGATTGGTGTCTGAAATGGTCTTTTGAGGAAAGAACCACGCAGATTGAGTGGACCTGACCAGTCAGTGCACGCATTTGTCAGTAATCGTGCAGCTCTACTCAGAACTTAAGGAGCTCAACGATGCGACGATCAATACCAAAGAAAGGACATTTGGGTAGGCCGCTTTAATGACTCAAACTGCCAGACCATGATTAACACTAACTGAGAATAAAAGACAAAGTGAAAATAAAAATAAAAGAGCAATAACCGACATAGTCTTCACATTCACAATAATTAAAAAAATATAATACTTTACAAGTAAATAATCATGTCATTACGTATATATTACGTTACGTATATAAAATAATAAAAGTTAGCAAAAAAAACATCAAACAATAAAAATAAACCACTTCAATAATTAAAAATTGGAGCATCTCAATCCCAAGCCTTTTTGTCCTCAATATAATCTTTAACGGTATAAAAAGCTTTCTGACACAACTTACGTTTAATGAATCATTTGAATTTATTAAGGCTTAGATCTTGAACGTGGCTTGGAAGTTTATTATAAAAGCGTATACATTGACATCGGAACGAGCCACCTATTTTCTTGAGCCTTGTTGTAGGTACAACAAATTTATGTTTGTTTCTAGTATTTATATTATGGATATCACTGTATTTTTTAAACAATTTTATATTTTTATGGGCATATAAAAGATTTTCAAAAATATACTGAGAAGGTACAGTCATTACATTAATCTCCTTAAATTTCTCTCGGAGAGAGTGTCTTGGACTTAATTTATAAACTGATCGTACAGCTCTTTTCTGCAAAACAAAGATATTCTGAATGTCGGCGGCATTTCCCCACAACAGAATACCGTACGACATTACACTATGAAAATAGGCAAAGTACACTAAACGGGCTGTCTCTATGTCAGTTAAATTACGAATTTTTCTAACAGCATATGCTGCGGAGCTTAGCTTTTTAGACAGTTTATCTATATGTGGGCCCCACTGAAGCTTAGCATCCAAAGTTAAGCCCAAGAATACTGTGCTTTCTTCAGGATTCAATTCTTCGCCCTTTATCAACACATCAGTTTTCACCTGCCTAACGTGAGGTAGCGTAAACTTAATGCATTTGGTTTTTTTTTCATTTAGAAGTAAATTATTAACATTGAACCAGTGAACTACTTTTGAGATCGCGCTATTTACATCGTCAGTAACCAGCTGCTGACGTTTAAGTTTAAACAAAAGTGAAGTGTCATCTGCAAACAACACTATATCATGATTATCCTTTATGAGGTAAGGCAAGTCATTAATATAAATAAGAAACAAGAAAGGACCAATAATTGAGCCCTGTGGAACTCCCATTGTTACTATAGATCCGGGAGATCTTTTTCCATTGACGTCAACGCTCTGAATCCTATTACTCAAGTATGAAGTAAGAAGATCCAGAGCGGTGTTCCGGATCCCGTAGTGGCGGAGTTTCCTGATTAACGTTTCATGAAAAACGCAATCGAAAGCCTTGGACAAATCACAAAAAATGCCCAAGGCATCGCATTTATCTTCCCATGCATTATAAATATGTCCTAACAGTTCAACACCGGCATCAGTAGTCGAACGACCCCTTGTAAAACCAAACTGTTTGCTATGTAGTAATTTATGTTTATTAAAAAATCTTTGCAATTGGTCCAAAATTAATTCCTCAAAAATTTTACTAAAGGTAGGTAGTACTGAAATAGGTCTATAATTTGTGGGGTCTGATGTACTACCTGATTTAAACAACGGTATTATTTTACTATTCTTCATGAGGTCAGGAAACACCCCACAGTCAATACAATTATTAAAGATAAGGGCTAAAGTAGGTGCTACGATGTCTATAATAGACTTAGCAACTTCTACAGAATTACCCCACAGATCTGCAGTCTTTTTTACATTTAAAGTGTTAAAGGTTTTAATTATATCTCTACAGGTAATATGTTCAAAGTGAAATTCCGAATCGCAAACATTTACATTTTCCTTAAGCAAAGACTCAGCAACAGAAGGTGATGAGTTTAGGGATTTAGTAGTTGAAACGGGAATATCCGAAAAGAAATTTTCAAAGGCCACGGCGACTTGTGAGTCTGATTTTATTATGTTGTCATTAATTGACAGGCTATAGTCAGTATTTCGGTTCCTAGACCTTCCCGTTTCACTATTAATAATATTCCAAGTCGTTTTAATTACATTACTACTGTTTTTAATCTTCGAACTCAAATAACGCGACTTGGCCATACAACAAACTTTTTTGAATAATTTTGAATAATTTCTAACATACAAATTAAATTCATCAGTGTTTACATAATACCTTTCATTGTACAGCTCATAAAGCCGTGTTCTACTTTTATGAATGCCAATGGTAGCCCAATCACTGAAAGATGCGTTACTATTAACCGAGATAGTCTTGGGAATAAATGTGGAATTAAATTGTTGACAGTAAATATTTAAAAAAACATTATAAAGATGATTAAGATCATCATTAATAGATGGAACTGGTAATTTATCAATGAGTTTACCTTTAAAAGCTTCCAAGCGACGTGCTGTTTTGGGGTTAACAGTGATATCCTTTTTAGCCACTTTGTTGTTTCGGTTTTGGATAGTAATCCTTTGCCCACAATGATCAGAATCAAGTAAATTTATAATTTCTTTGTGGCTTGGTATAATAACTGTATAAATATTATCTAGACATGTGGCACTAGTAGAGGTTATTCTTGTGGGCTCCAAAAACAAGTTTACAAGATTGTATGACTGAAACAGACTTATTATTTTACTACAAGAACCTGAGTTCTCTAACAAATTAACATTAAAATCACCACAAGTGATAATGGACTTGTTTGAGTTACAAATCTTGTGCAACACTTCATCCATTACCTTTTCAAAGCAGTCGTACAATCCTGAAGGGGGTCTGTACACACTTAATACAATAAACTGCTCCAATTCTATACAGGCTATTTCAACAGTCCGCTCAACAGATAGGCTCACAATATCCTTACGGTCTTTAAACTTAAGCTGGTTACTTACTAAAATTAATGAGCCACCATGTATAGCATTTACTCTGCTGAACGAACTACCAACCTGGTGATTATTAAAATTTAACAAGAACTGGTGGCTTTTAAGCCAATGTTCTGTTATACAAAGAATATCAATACTGTTAAAATTCATAAATAATTCTACTTCTAAATCTTTGTTCAGAAATCCTTGAATATTTTGATGCACCAGGTTGATACTATTGACTGATTTTAAACTTTTTTTTATTTATTTATACTACTACTTTTATTTATTGAGTTAGTACTCAATGATTTTTTCTCCGTGAATAAGTATTTGCTATTTTACCTATCGGAAAATTGTCCGAAGACGCGCAAGAATCCCGAAATAAGGATTACAAAAAGTTTAGACTTCATCATTCTAGAAAGTGTTCAAGAGCGGCTACCAATGAAGACGTGTTCCAAACCTTATTGTACACTTCTGATCCATATATATCAAGTTTGAGAAATATCTCAGAAACAATATCGAAAGAACTTTTAAATGAAGCCAAGGCCCTGCTTGCTATCAACGAAAATCTGTAGGAACTTCCTGAATTTTGTATTTTATTTTTCTCGTTTGTTTTAATTATTCCATTTTAAGTAAATTTACACAACTATTTCAAGTAAATTTAAAATTAAGACCATTTTTGTTTTTTTTTTTCTTATAAAATGCATGTATTTTTTTAAGTTTTATTTTTTAAATTAATTAATAAACAGAATTTTCAAAATTAAAATTATTTACACTAAACTTTATACATCCAAGAATATGTGTGCAAAATTACAGCTCAATTAGTTTTGAAACAACTGAGATACGGAGTTTTGAGATAAAACATACGCGATTTTCCCATAGTGCGTCGACCCGGGCCTGGTCCTTATCGGACGGTGAGCTACCCATCGCTCACCATCTGCAAACCCGCGCCTACGGTGGCCGGGACATGGCCTGCAACTCCTGACGCCCGGGGCGTCTCCCGCAGAGACTAGGAGCGTGAGGGCGCGAATTATGCCTGTCCCTCACACATTCCGCCTCCTCCTTCGCGAGCATTACTGCTTCGCAGGAGGTGACGGCCTCCCATGCACTCTCACTCCGAACCAGGGCCTGAACCAGGGCCGGACGCGACAGATAGCCGCCACCGATCGCATCGACGAGCACACGGCGGTGCCCCGCCCAAGCTGGGCAGACCTCCACCGTATGCTCCACCGTGTCCTCCGGGCGATCCGCACAGTGGTAACACTCGGGCGTTTCCTCCCGCTTTATCCTGAACAGGAACCTCCTGAAACAACCGATTCCGGTGAGGACCTGTGTCAGGCGGAAGGTGAGGACGCCGCGGCACCTCTCTAGCCACTCCTCAAAGAGGGGACTTATGGCCACAATTGTGGCGTGTACAGCGCTGGGTTGCGACAATCGCACTCTCCATGACGCCATAAGTTCCCGCCGGAGTTCTGTCCGCTGTGCCATGATCTCTTGCGGCAGCGGAGATACGTCCCGGCGTTTCGCCTCCTCGCGCCACTCCCAAATGTTCGCGAAGAAACACTTTTGACAGCTGACGCCTCAGTGCTGCCACCAAGTGAACGGCATTTCAGAAAACCCTCATTAGCGCAGTCCATGTACTAGGTAATCCAACACCACTAGCTAGGGGTTCGATCGATAGGTACGACACAGCTTCTTTCATACTATTGCGAGCTGTCTACGTCAGGGGACCGATAGGAGAGGGACGTGGGCAAAATGCAAGATTTATTCTAGGAATAAAAATAAAATTAAACAAGATCATCAAATGGCAATAAAAACGGATATTGCTGTTTTAGGGGCCCGTAATAAGTTTTTTAATGTTTTGAATAAATTATTGTTTTAGATAATGGGATGGTAAGTTGATATTGTTCTGTAATTATTGGTTGGAGTCTAATATAAAGGATATAAGTTTATCTTTATATTGCGTACATTGCTGCAAGAATCTTTTTACACTCGAATGACGTTGCCAGGCTTGAAAGAACAATGGTAGCTTCCCATACATTGTTTTATTTAAGATTAAATTACTACGTCTTTAAATGAAAAATATCTTATTTAACTCAGCGCTGTTTTCTGAGCTAGTTTGTGCAGGATTTTTTTGTTATAAATGGTGGAGATTATTGGACGATATTCAGTGTTGAACTTTGACCAACACAGGACAGAGCGCAAGCTTCTGGTCAAGAGTTGTAATTGTGTGTAAACTGTCAACGGTTCTCAATGTCAACACAAGGTATATTTTATAAGATGTTGCATCCTCACTAGTCTTTTTAGTTCAGAATTGCCATACAATTTTATATTTTTCCTACTTTACTGCAATATTCTTATCTAAGGAAGAACACAGAATAAACTTAGATATACAACAAAATAAATGTGTTATTTATTCATTTACTCCATGTAAACATAATAACAAACTAAAAATTATAACAACACCACGCCATCTACCTACTATTTAGGAAAATAAATATAAAATGGCAATTCTAAACCAATCCAACCAACAATTTCCTAATCGTTTAAAACGAAGTGGTGAAATAATTTTTCAATAAATATATTATTTATCCTCGGCCTTAGCTAGATAATAGTATAGTTTAGAAAAACGTAGATAATTAATTGAATTTCTTTCCTATAAAGTGTCATTTTTAGACGTTCTAATTAATTGTAAATAAGATTTCGCCATTGTTCTTTGTGCAATTGTTTTGTGAAATGGCATCGTTAGTACCGATTTGACCACGCACCAAAATATCATTGTACTAATATATCATTGTGTTATCATTGTGCTACCTATACCTATATTGTGGCGGGAGTCGGAGACACCATAGTCATTTAAAGAAAGTTATCTACGTAGGTTTTCCAAAAATCCCAGACAACAGCTTGTCCAACTTCCTACTAATAATATAATGTGAAAGTTTGGATGTTTACGATGTTCGAATGTTTGTTACTCAATCACGCAAAAACGGCTGAACGGATTTGGTTGAACGTTGGCACACAAAAAATTTATAACCTATTTTTTTTTTTTTCTCTTGTCCTAGGATTCATCAATAGAATGAAGCCTAATCTTATTACAATCTAGCCTTATATATAAACTAATAAGTAATTAAATTATAACCTAAACTACTAAATTGTCTTTACTAAGAATGTGTCCAATAGCACTTCTCTTATTGTCTCTATTAAGGCGAATACACTTCATTTTTGTGTTTGATTGGCACTTTTGTACTTTACATTATGAATTAACACTAAACACTACTAATAACCTGGATTATCACATAGGATACTTATTACCCCGGTAGTACCCACGTTCCCGTGGGATAATTTCCGACATCCACGCGGGCGAAACGAAACCGCTGGCAAAAGCTAGTAAAACATAAGTCATTTATACCAAAACACGTGCTACCATTGTGAGAAGAAAAGCCTATAAACAGACAACTAATCGCGTTCAAAAATTCTCACAACGTGGCGAATTTTCAGTAAAACTTATCCAAATAAAAATAATAAAAGTTTGTTATTGGGACTCCATACAAAAAAAAAAGTTGAAAATCGTGCGTTGTGCCGCATTTACAAGCGAATTCGTAAAAATACTTTGTTCGATTTGCTGAATTATTACCTACCTCGGTAGGGAAAGTTGACATTTTATATTTTTTTTCAGAATTGAGTTTACAAATTTGTTATTTAATATGTGTTAGTTTTGCGGCACGTGGCATTTCATCATCATTCATCATTTCAGCCGAAAGACGTCCACTGCTGGACATAGACCTCCCCCAAAGTGGGGATTTGCCATAATCGCCACGCTCGGCAGGCGGGTTGGCGATCGCAGTATGGTGTTAAATGCATAGAGAACACTGCTGCCCATTCTCTAGTACGTCCCTTAGTCGCCTTTTACGACACTCACGGGAAGAAATAGGATGGTGCTATTCTTTACGTCCGGTTCCACACGGAACGTGGCTTTTATTTTCGTATTATATTTTCAAACAATAATTTGAGTAGGTTACCTAACGCACAAACCCACAGGCCAGGGAAGCATGACATAAAAAGGCGGAGGCCTGTTACTCAGCAGTGGGTCACACAGGCCTCCTCCCTTTCCCCTTTTTCCGCCCTTTCTTTTTGTTCCCAAGGCTGCCAATGATGACGATGACCTAACCCACTCAAAGGGGAGTGGAGAAAGCTATATGTGTGGAGGACAGCTTTGCCTAGCAGCAAGACTGGTCACTACAGGTTGACAAATAATGTACCGTAAATAACGTACCTCAGGGAAATTATAACTCGGGAGTCGCAAGCCGATTTCCGGCCACCGTAGGCGCGGGCTTGCGGATGGTGAGCGATGGGTAGCTCGCCGTCCGATAAGGACCAGGCCCGGGTCGACGGCGCGCTGTGTTCTAAGCGCGCCTCAAAGAGATGTCAGCACCAACTGACGGGGTCCGTTAGGGCCAATGCCTGTCAGGGTTGCGAGTTTGTCCGAAAGGGATATCGTGGCACTGGCACACAGGCAACGGAAAAAACACAGGTGGGTTTTAGTCGGTAAAAGTCTGACACGCCTTCCCGCTCCGCCCAGAGCGGGAGAAGTTATTTGATAATTTCCTACCCAAAAAAAAAAAAAAAAAAGGGATATATAACATTAAATGAAATCATAATAAAATCGTTGATCTAGTGATCGCAAGCGCTACTGCTGAGTTCTGGGTTCGATTCCGAGGTCGGGCAAAGTGTTATTGGGATTTTCCATTACGAATTTCTCAGTAGCAGCCCGGAGTCTGGATTTGTGCCCCGTTGATGGCAAAAGGGTCGCCTCCTATTACATGGGACTTAAGAACAGGCAGTCTAAATCTTTCCACGCAAACTCCGCCCCTTGTTCCCCGCCACTCCGTTATGTGCTAAACGCTAACACACCAGTAATAAAGTTGAATATCGCGTGTGCTCTTTAATCGTATTCGAGTACGAAATTAAATAGCGTAAGTCTCAATTCTTATTTCGTTTAAAACTAAAGTAATAATTAATCTAGAGAATACATATCTTGTGTCGGGATAATAAACTATATTTTCTTGCTGTGAATATTTATTTTAGACATAAAAGCTGAATCATATACTAAAGTTTCATTTTGCTTAAATGTGTGAATGTTTCAGAATATTCATGAAAATTAACATACAAATAGGGAGCCTCGTCTTAACCATAACTGGCGAAATGTGGGTGTACTTTACCTTAATTTATAATTTTAATTTTATGTTATTTTAATTTTATTGCATCTATTGATATGGTTCCAAAAACAGGGAAAGACACTGACTCCTGTAACACAGGTACCACCTAGCACAGGAGTCAGGGCTTCAAATTAAAATGTAACTCCTTAATTAATATCAATAAAACATTTTTATTATTTATTACTATAGATACACCTCTGCCTAACTCTTCGGGGATTACAGGCGTGATGTTATGTTATAAGTAATAAAAAATGTAAGGAACCTTCAATGCATCGCGTCATTTTCTGAATACATTTTTAATTCAAATCGCGATCGTGCCGTCCGCCGGTGGTGGAGACAAAAATAAAAATAAGTTCAAGAATAATAAGAAAAGAAAGTTTATGAGGTGAACGCCGTGTAGCTGCACAGGTAGGGGTTGCCTATTAAACTTGATAGAATTTGCTTAAATAAAAGCAATATTCTACAAGTGCAATACTCAGGCCCGTATTACAGAACCTCACTCATAACTCAAGCGTTACTAAAAACTCCTTTAAAGTCATTTACATACATACATAAACTCACGCCATCGTCCCATGGGGGTAGGCAGAAACTTCTTTCATACTCCCTTTGCTTCGTTTACGTTCATCCATCAGGGGGTCTACTCCGAAGCGTTAAACCGCAGTATCGGCCGACTGTTCGGCCGTTGCCTGACTACGGCTAACTATGGCTGACTACGGCGAAAAAAAAAAGACAGTCAACGAGATAAGCCAAAGACAAAAATGTGACTTTAAGTCGGGTATGGATTCAAAGTCAAAAAAGGAAACTATGGAAGTTATAAAACGACCGAATATTCGGCGGATACTTCGGTTTAACACTTCGGAGTAGACCCCTGGTCATAAAGCACGCCAGTTGCGAGTACTACGCACCTGACCTTTCTGTAGAACATCACCAATGAGGTCACTATATGTCCTTCTAGGGCGTCCCCTCCCGGCGTTTCCACTCACTTCTGTCTTGTTAATACCTTTTGTTAGTCGCCTTTTATTCATCCTCTCAACATAACCAAACCATCTAAGCTTTCAATTTTAATCATTACAGTTTTTAAACCACACCGTTACCTTATCACATAATTTTTAAAGCCATTTGATTAGTTGAAATTAGTTTTGAGTAATGATTGAGTCTTGACTAAGGTTTTGTAATACGGCCATATGTAACCTTCACCTCCTTTTTTAACCGACTTCTAAAAAGGAGGAGGTTCTCAATTAGGATGTTTGTATTTTTTTTTTAATGTTTGTGCGCGCATAACTCCGTCGCTTGCCAACCGATTTGAAAAATTATTTTGTTGGAAAGGATGTACTTTCCAAATGGTCCCATGAAAATTTTATCGAAATCGGACGAGCGGTTTTTGAAAAATCAACAAACATCTAAAAATGTATCTACATTGTCTACATTAACGATCTTTTCGTTTACTCTGCATTGCGTTTTTTGTTCGCGCATAACTTCGTCATTTACGAACCGATTTGGAAAATTCTTTTTCGGCACTAAAAAGTGAAAAATAAAAAACTTATTACAAAAATAAAATAAAATAACCGTCTTCGAAAAAAACACTACAAAGTGAAAAATAACTTTAATATCGGAAGTCGGTGGCATAAAACTAAAATACAGTACCAAAGACACCGACTTCCGATATTAAAGTTATTTTTCACTTTGTAGTGTTATTTTGGAAGTCGGTTATTTTTTTTTTATCAAATCAAAAATCAATTCAAATAAAAAAAAAAAATTCAGGCATAAGTACACCCATATAAAAAAATTACAAATAACACATTATTCATTATTATTAAATTATACAAAACAATCAATCAATAACAACAATATTACATTACACAAAGTATTATTTTAGCTGGAATATTAATATTGCCATATACGAAGAAATAGTTTATCTTGTATATGGCCCTCAATATTCCAGTCAGATTTATGTATTTATTTATTTATATATATGTATTCGGTACATAAAAGACGCCTGCGACTTTCTCATGACTGCGTAAAAGTCATCTACCCTGTTTTCGGCAAACATAAGCACTACACCGCCACGGCAAACCCCGTATGTATCTAAATGCGTTATTATATTGAACACGCAGCGTGTTGTAAGCACGTTGCGTGTATTTGTACCAAAGGGCACAGGTGTAAAGATTCCAGCAGTGTGTTAAACAGTGATTTTCACTTGATTTGAACATTTCGCAAATCTTCGTGCCAGCATATTACTTTTGGCGGCGAGCGAACGTCTTTGTCTTTCAATGTCCTCGTCATCTTTAAGTTTATCAGTCAGAATATGACCTAAATATGTGAAACATTTCACGGATTCCAACTAAGCGTTGCACAGAAATATGTCCGGTATATGTAATGTGCTGTTGTCGTAACGAAAACACATTGTTTGGCTCTATTAAAAAACTAGATATAAAACTTGGTTTTACGATAGTTTTGGTCTCTTGGTCTATGGTTTAATGGGTAGGTTTGCGATACTTTATGTGTTCAATAAGGTGTTATTAAGTATTTAAGAAAAAAAGTTAAAGTTTACGTAGTTAAGAAAAAAAGTTAAAGTTTACGTAGTTAAGAAAAAAAGTTAAAGTTTACGTAGTTAAGAAAAAAAGTTAAAGTTTACGTAGTTAAGAAAAAAAGTTAAAGTTTACGTAGTTAAGAAAAAAAGTTAAAGTTTACGTAGTTAAGAAAAAAAGTTAAAGTTTACGTAGTTAAGAAAAAAAGTTAAAGTTTACGTAGTTAAGAAAAAAAGTTAAAGTTTACGTAGTTAAGAAAAAAAGTTAAAGTTTACGTAGTTAAGAAAAAAAGTTAAAGTTTACGTAGTTAAGAAAAAAAGTTAAAGTTTACGTAGTTAAGAAAAAAAGTTAAAGTTTACGTAGTTAAGAAAAAAAGTTAAAGTTTACGTAGTTAAGAAAAAAATAACTGCCTCGTTGGTCTAGTGGTCGCAAGCGCTACTGTTGATCATGATGTCCTGGGTTCGATTCCCGGGTCGGGCAAAAATGATATTAGGTTTTTCTATCTGGAATTTCTCGGTAGCAGCCCGGAGTCTGGATTTGAACGCGGTTGATAACAATAGGCTCGCCCCCTATTACATGGGACTTAACATAACTGGCGAAATGTGGGTGTACTACAGGCACAACTCTGCCCAATCCTTCGTGGAAACAAGGCGTGATGTTATGTGTTAAGAAAGAAAGAAAATACGCATATTTGTGGTAAATATGACGCAAAGAAAGAACACAGGGAATATAGGGAGGGGAGGGAAGGATACGGGGCAACCTATTATTAGCCATACAATACTGTAATACACTTTCTCTGTAACATACTATATGTATCGCTGTTGGTTGCCTAAATAAATAAAATAAAAATACAAACTTGAAAATAACAAGTTGGGGGAATATAACATTTTACATTTCAGCTGATACTGCCACTATCACTTTGCGCCAAGATATCACTCATACAAAAGAAGACGTCAAGTTCTTCACCTGTGTATACACACAGGTGAAGAACTTGACGTCTTCTTTTGTATGAGTGATATCTAAAGAAAAGAAAGAAAGAAAGAAAAAATATTTATTCTGCACAAACAAAACGCACAGTACAACTAAAAGTCAAAAAACACACATACAAAGTAGCCAAAAGCCTCGCATCCAATACCCTAAACATTTTGACAATCTTGTTCATTGGTTCATCTATACAGTATACACTGTTTATAGTCCATGGAAGTACTTTGTATCTATAAGTATTAAATAGTAGGTACAAATCCTCGGTTCAGTCAAATTGGAACTGGCATTGGGGTGAAAATTACCGCATGTGTTGTTGTTGCGTATATCAACAAGTAGGTAACTCGAAGAAGTTTCCTTTAGTAGAAGGTCAGACCATTTACAATACCTACCCACCACCACCTACCATTTAATAAATATATTTTTTTTTTGTACCCTTTTGCTGTGCCCTACAGGGTCCATAACGATCTAAATTATATAGTTACCACCTAAGTACACATTATGGTAAAGCAATAAAGATATTTAGTATTGACAATTATTAGGTACCGAATTCCTGGATAAGATAAATAATTATCCGGGCAGAATGTCGCCTGAATAGTCTCACTATGAGCCATCAGGCACATCAAACATCGTTTTATCTGTGTAGGCTTTCAAACGGCAAATAAATGACTTCAGCGCGATTAATTTAACCTTAGATTAATCGTAAATCGTGGGTTGGTGTCAGTTAGAAATCAATATTGCTAGAATGTTCTTGTAGCCATGCGTCTGGTCGAAGCATTTCAATGGAACATTGTGTCGTTTGCGAGTACTAGAATGTTCCATTTAACTTAATTGGTTCTTAGAATTTGTGAGAAGCTCTTAAATTCAAATAGGACTACGTGCATGGGAATAGATCTGCTGTGATTAAATTGATCTGTGATATCAATAGCAGGTGTAATGTAACTAAGCTTTAATGCTTAAAACTATTTGTAATGAGAATTTAGCCATTTCAGTACTTAAATAATTTGGCCCTTGATAAGACAACAAATCATTTTTCTCAGCACCTATATACACGAAGAGGTGTAACATATTTATGGATGTCAATCAATTATAGATAGTAAAAGCACCATTTTCATCAAGCTTACTTTTATACATCACTCTGAAAACCTTCAGTAAATTAAGGTCGTAACCCCGCGATTTACTCGCCGGGTTCACTAAAATTCAGGTACTAAAATCCGTGCAGTAAATACCTGTTGACATCAGGATATCGCCTTTTGTTGAGAGCTTCGACTAGTCAACGCGTTGATGCGTGAACAACTCCGCCATGACAGTGCCGCAACGTTAAATGGGTGACAACCCGAAAACGCTACTGAATGCTGGCAGCATTTTGACAGGTACAAAATGCACACCGTCAGGAGACGTTAAAGTTTCAATAAAGGGAAATGTTCATACTAACTAGTAGGTAGTTCTATTATAAGAACATTTACGTACTTTACCATAAACATAGCATATTGAGATATAGAAAAAGTTCTTCTACCACTTAAATAAACATGTAAGAGTGTCTTTTTAAAGCTCAATGTGTCATTCCCCCATTTAACTCATCAACTGCTATCCTACTATTCATTAACATTTAGAGATGATTAGATTAGATTCCGGAAGTTAATAATTTGTGATAATAAATTCCTGCAGTCAGCGTACCGACAAAAACTTTGACTTTGATGAAATTATTGGAATATGTTTTATCGACTTTAGAGAGTGAACTCGCTCGACTCTGATGACACCTTTTGATTACAATGTTGATAAACACTTGTTTGTGAATTGTTGAAAGCTACTTTCATTACTACGTTCATTAGGGTCTGAAATGGCAATGGGCGTCCCACAAGGTTTGATATTGGGTCCATTCCTCTTTTTAGTTTACATTAATGATTTACCCCAATTACTTCAAAATCAACCGAAGATGGTATTATTTGCAGATGACACATCATTGATATTTAAAATAGACCGACGGTCACAACATCTTGACGACGTGAATAACTCTATTCTTCAGGTCCAAGATTGGTTTACGGTAAATAATTTGGTACTCCTCGTAAATGAAAAAAATATATTAGCGAATGTGATATCATATTGAACGGAAAAAAAACTGGAATTTATTAATCAAACAGTTTTCCTAGGAGTCACTCTAGAGAAGAAACCGCACATAACATCTCTTGCGGGGCGGCTAAGCTCTTATCTAAAGTACATACATCTTTTATGGGGTACTGTGTTAGATGTTACAACACAATAATTTGTGATATATTACAATTAAAGGTAAAACACATCTTAAAATTTTACATTCTGTGATTACCTTCACTCACACACTTATTTTTTTTTTTAGGAAAATATTTTTGTTTAACGATGTTTGTAAAAATATGTGAGCATCATGTATCTACCTCATTATTATATTATATCATTGTTTCATATTTTTTTATCTTTTATGGTAAAGTAATTTTATACTAGATGCATCGTCCTCATATAATTTATAATTAATTATATTAAACAAAATATTATAAAACTTTTTTTTTTAAAGAGTTACGGTGGAGTTTCTTGCCCAATTCTTCTCCATATGAAACTACCTTTTGGAAGGGGCAACTAGAATCAATTCTATTTTTTTTGTAAATTTTGACGTTCAAAAGTGGCTCTTATGTGCCTATTTGAAATAAATAATTTGACTTTGACTTTGACTACCTTGAATCAATAGATACATCTCTACACAAATACATAAAACCACGCCTTCTTCGCGTGGGGTTAGGCAGAAACTATAGAACGTCACCTGCTACGCTCCTTACAAACTCCTTTTGCTTCGTTTACACTTATACATCTGGTCATACACGCCCGCCGGTTGCGAGTACTACGCACTTGACCTTTCTGAAGAACATCATCATTATATAAGTCAGTCAGTATAATAATGTCCTTCTTCTAGGGCGTACCCCCCCTGTAAATACCTTATGTTAGTCGCGAGTTGTAAGAAGCGTTATTTATCTAGGAATTAGAAATGCTCCCTAAATTGGATTGAATTCCCAGATAGATCAGAATGCGGAGGGGTGATTGTCTCAGAGCAAGGAAACTTTGGATAGTAAACATCGTGCATTTGGTGGGCTGATGAACTCTAGTAAAGTATTAGGTTCTTGTTCCACTAAACAGATTTATACATCGCACTGAAAACTTCTACCATGATGGATGCAATTCCGATTCTCAAGTGAACAAAGTCCCAATCGCCACTTCAGAACTTGATCTTACAGCCAGATTCGAAACTCAAAGATTGCACCCTACACATCTCAGATTGTCGGTCCAATTCTTACCGACTACCAAGTACAGTCAGACAAAGAGATTGGTAATTTGTAAATTTTAAAGTGTATTAGCCTCTTACTACTGCTAATTATGCATCTTCTATCTATACAACATTATTTTTAGTATGTGCGAAACCTGACTTTGTTCAGAATGAGGAACTGAATCGATTTCAATCATTTTTACACCATGTTATATTTTGTCCCAAAAATACTTAAGTGTAATGGAAAATGTTATCACCATTTAATTACTTACAATACAATCGCCGTACGGTTAGGTACATACTGCCAAAATATTACCAATGAGCGCAAGACGACCCTGGAGGCGCGGGGGCGCCGTTAGCATGTTTTTGTACGGACAACCCGGTAACATAACAACCTTATAACTTTTCATGATACAGTTTTGAAATTTTTTACATAGATTCTTTACATAAAAATACTAGACACGTGTTTCGGGTTTCGCATGAACTAAAACTAATATTGTATATATAAAAGGCTAATAATTTTCCAGGCGACTAACAACCTAAAGGGCGACTAACTACTTGTTACTAAAATAATAACTTGGCAGCGATTAAATATTATTTTTAAATCTAAATCAACAAAAGTTATTTTTTTTACCCACAGTATAATACTGATAATACAAAACAAATTGTTTGTGGTTGGTAAGATACCATCTACTGTTATTCAATCATATGGGTTACGTTAGGTTAGAACAGTGACCATTAACGCCAGATTGTTGGTAAATTCAGTTAAAAAACAAAAACTTGGTGCCAGTTTAAATTAAAACAAACCTAACAACTGATTATTAAACTGCTACTTTCTACTTAAAATTATTATCCTTCGCTGTAGCTGCCAACCTACTATTTTAGCTACCGGCTTTAATTATTTTTTAATCTCAAACTCAGATTAATTTGTCGCCGCGTTAAATACATGCATGTATAAAAATGAATAGGCGTGTGTTAGTCTCGTAAAAACTCGAAAATGGCGCGACCGATTGTGATGAAACTTTGTAAAGTAATTTTGTGCACACCGGAGAAGATTCTTAACAAAAAAAAAATGGAAATGGTATTGCAACGCAAGCAGGCATCCAGGGTGTCAGGTACCTCCATACAAAATTTTATCAAAATTGGTCCAGCCGTTTGAGCGTGAAGAAGTAACAAATACACACACACACACTCACAAACTTTCGCCTTTATAATATTAGCGTGATGTGATTAGGTACAAGTTGTGTACATATTCTTTTAATTCTACATGATGATGATGTGATTTTGTCAAAATAACACAACCGGGCTTTTTCTTCCATCAGACAATGTTTCATTCACGTGACATTATTAATATCATAAAAAATTGTAATAGAATAAAATTAAATATAGAAGAAATCGTCCGCAACAAAAGAATATTGCGAGAGTGCTGATTGAGTAGTCGAGATATTTACATCACTTTCATAAGTGTGTGTGTGTTTAAGCATAAAAAGCGGCAGCGATCTCTCGCGTCTGGCCCTGGTTCACGCCATAGTTCGGAGCGAGAGTGCATGGGAGGCCGTTACCTCTTTCTGCGAAGCAGTAATGCTCGCAAAGGAGGAGGCGGGACGCGTGTGGGAGAGGCAAATTTCGCGCCCTCACGCCCCTAGTCACCGCAGGAGACGCCCTGGGCTTAGGAACTAGCAGGCCTATTCCCGGCCACCATAGGCACGGGCTTGCGGCCGCCGGTGAGTAATGGGTAGCTCCCCGTCCGATAAGGACCAGCCCCGGATCGACGGCGCATTGTGTTCCACGCGCGCGAGATGTCAGCATACATTGACGGGGTCCGTTAGGGCCTGCCAGGGTTGCGAATTTGTCTGAAAGGGATATCGTACCCCTGGCACACATGCAACTATGTGCAAATTACCAGTGCACGGTGTTTTCATTTATTGCAGTCTTCACGATACAGTCTTTCAAACACACTGCCAAAATTAATTTTAATTGTCTGGGTAATAAATTTTTATGTTTTTTTTTTTGGGTGGGGAATTATCAGATAACTTCTACCGCTCTGGGCGGAGCGGGAGAGCGTGTCAGACTTTTACTGATTAAAACCCACCCGTGTTCCTTCTAATGCCTGTGTGCCAGGGCCACGATATCCCTTTCGGACAGGCTCGTAACCCTGGCAGGCATTGGGCCTTTCGGACCCCGTTAATTGGTGCTGACATCTCTTTGAGGCGCGCGTGGAACACAACGCGCCGTCGACCCCGGCCTGGTCCTTATCGGACGGCGAGTTACCCATTGCTCACCGTCTGCAAGCCCGCGCCATTTATTTTTTAATTATCGCAGCATTATGCTGAGATAGTAGTCATTCTGGCATCGCACAAGCTTGATTGTTCGTTTTTGGATATTGTTAGCTTAAATGCTATTTTTGTATTTCATGTGCGTGTCCCAAATAAAATTATTTTTCGTTCTTTTTTCTTTCTAACTGTACTTTTGTGACCCATTTCTTTATTTACTCTCACAAGTTGCGCGGGAAAGGACCAGCTGAAACTATGAAACACTCTCTTAGATAAACACTGAGATATTTTAATCTTTACTAGGTAGTTTATGCTGGAGTTCGTTTTTGTGGCGATCTGCTAATCTATTCTGAAAAAATGTCACCGTGTAAACGTAGGTGAAGTGACTTGAAAATAGTGTCAATCCCTCACTGACAGTTCACTCCACGCTCACTTCACCTAAGTTTTCACGGTGAGATGGTTACAGGAATAGCACTGCTGAATTAAAGAAGTGAGTGAAGTGATTCTAGCTCAGTGGTTTCGCTTCATTAAAACAATAGTTGTTGTTTATTTTACGTCTAGTTGCTGTTGTTTTTTTCGCCTACGTAAATTGCGTGTGTTGCTGTAAAAGCTTGATTGTTGAGCGATTCTCAGATGTTTCGGAACATTGAAAATCGATGGCTCTACGAATTAGATTTGGGCTTTTTTTGAACGAAATCTGTGTGATTTTAACAAGATTTTCGTCAACGAAAATCTAGAAAATTGATAATAGCTTGACCTAGCTCAGCTCATCTTTTTTTTTTCGTAAATATTTTCATCAGTTTTCAATGGCTTTCCCGGTAAATCTAAGAACTTCCCTTCAACCGCTCTTGTACAGTAACATAAACAAATATGTTGGTCGATAGTAAAACAGTCCAAACATTCTATGTGTTGGCAACTGTTCCCGTGATTAATATCCTGACTAACTCATAAACAAAAAACCAGCCAAGTGTGTGTCGGACCACGCATAATGAAGGGTTCCTTAGTTGGGATGAATTTATTCAAAAAACAAACTTAACATTGTAGTTAAAAACATGTTCTCCCATACATCGATATACGTCACGGTCGATCCTCTAACTGCAAATTAATATTATTAATTATTTAAAAAAAAATGTCTGTTGGTCGACTATCACTCGTTAACTTGTAAATCCTACTTAGTTTTCCTTTTAATTTCGTTTAATATAACCACCACTGCCATGATTTTTTTCACATATCCAATACGCAAAAGGATACCTGAATCGAAAAATGGTTTTTCACAGACTCGCATTATTTTTGAACGGCCTATCCAACACACCCTGGGATAGAGGAGAAAAAAAATATCATCCCCACTTTAAGTGCAAGGGAGACCAGGTACCCAAAATTTTTTTTAAGGTTTTTTTTACCCCTTTAGCGGTGTGATTATTAAGTGAAATTACAGCTTTCTAGTAATAAGAGTCTCTGAGCTAAGCCAGGGACAGACAGACAGCCAAACAGACGTACATGGCGAAACTATAAGGGTTCAGGTACGGATCCCTGAAAAGGTGCGTTGATAACATGTTTATTTTTATCTTTTATTTCGATCGCGGCAGAAACAAGCGTTATTATGTAAAACTTGTCGGCCATGATTCATAAACTGGCCAGTAATTCTTTTTGGCGGGAAAGCATCAATCACTTTGGTACAGTGTTCCTATTGTGGAAATATTACTTTGATCGCAGAAAAATAAGGAAAAATCAACCTATGTTTTGGGAAATTTGTACAGAATTAAAGAAAAATAAATTAAAGTAGATCTGAAATTTTATTGGGCTTTAAATTAAATTAAATAAAACTTTAATTTAGGTTAAGATCCATAATTTTTTAAGTATTTTCTTTAGTGATCTTATTATAGATTAAGCTGTGGCACTAAAGCAAACCAAATAAATTTACATTACATTAAATTTTTTTTTTTTTTTACAAAATTATTGGTCAATGAAACTTAATATTAACGTGCCATCAGAACAGAATTAATTTACAGAACTAACATTTGGCTAGGTAGGTACAACCACGCGGTACAATATTTCGTATCGGCTGGCAATACTAAGCTATGAAACGCACTCGACACGGCACACCTGGGTTCCGTCGCTAATTTACGTGTAGTAACGCGTAAAATTGGGTTACACAGATTATTATAAAATCTATGTTCGGAAGGGGGCGAAGCGCGAGTTTCACACGCACCGTGTTTCCGCTGTTACGTTCCGTTAAAAATAATCTACATGTTTCAGGCTTGTTTAGAAACGCTTTTTGTAATAGAAAAACTAAATTAGCATTTTTAAGAGGTATTCCGACTTTTAGAAATGTAAACAGAAGGAACTGCAATTTTGGAACACAAAGCAGTAGACCATAGATCTACTTAAATTTCAACATTTATATCTGTAACTTTTATGGTGTACATAATAAATAGTATTCTATTCTATTCTATAATATGTTAAATCTTTTATTATGGTCCGTGTAATAAAATAATCCAGCTATCAGTAGAAAGCGATATACATTATAAATATTTTAATATATATAATTCTTCTGTACGTGTGTTTGTCACCTAACTCCTCCTAAACGACTAGACCGATTTTTTTTTTAAATTAGTTTAATGGCCTGGGACTAGACCGATTTGGTTGAAATTACCACAGACTAAGTAGTAGTAATGCAACGCAGTGCGCCCGCGTCTCTTCGCTTGTCGTTCACCATAGTCTATGGCATGGACAAGTAATGTTTCGAGTGTCGGGCGGGAGTCATTCGTAACATTTATTGCACTTAATTACGTTTTCTATTTATTTCTGTTTTTTATTTATTGTGTTTTATTTTATTTTATTACCCTAGTGGGGTCTATATGTGTATGTAGGCGAGTCCGTGGCATCACAGCGGGCCCTATCAGAATTCCAGCTCTGCGGTATTTAGTTTTTAAATATCGCAGCATTATACTGAGATAGGAGCCTTTTTGGCATCGCACAAGTCTTGATTGTTTTTATTTTTGGATATTGTTAGTTTAAATGCTATTTTTGTATTTCTTGTGCGTGTCCCAAATAAAATATTTTTCTTTCTTTCTTTCTTTAAAATTTCGTATTTATATTTCAATGGGTTCCTGGATGGTTTGAAAACACATTTGGACCCGGTAGGTGGCGATACTGACGGTATAAGGCGGTACGAAGTTTGACGGGTCAGCTAGTATAATATAATTTAACGCTATTTATATTGAAATACTCTAGCTGTAATCAGAACAGTGAAACATTAAAAGCAATATCTCTAATAGGATTAGGAACTAACAGCATTTGTACCTACCTACTTGCTTCATCCACCAATTTTTTATATCACACAGCAGAAGGAAACTCAAATAGATTTTGATCAAATTAAATGAAGGCATTATCCTAACGTAGAATACGTTACCTGAAAAGTGTTCTTGACGGTTCATGTAAAGCAAAAGCAACAGTTGGGCCATGCATATCGTGCTCGCACGAGCGTATTGCAACCAACGTCTGAAAAGCGAGTATTGTGTGAAAACGGCGCGAGCTCTGCGCGAGAAGCAGTGACCGACGCGAGTTAACAACGTTAGGACGCCTACCGTCGTGACTGGCTGTACGGGATCCAGGCCTTGGCTTTACCGCGATAATTTAAAAAACGAACGCATCTGCTTCCTATTTAAATGGTGTCTATTTTTTTTAATTAGTAGTGAGACGCTGTGTCTGTGGGTTTTTTAGAGTTGTGAATTTTCTTGTGGAGTTTTAAACATTTTCTGGATTTTCGTGCGGGTACGTATGATTTTAAGTATTACTATTGGATATTTATGAAATTAGCGTTAAATAATCTTTATAATGATGTGAATGGATTTTTTTATAATCCATTTGGAAATTGAATTTACAATAGAGGTATTTCTAACTCATAAATTCGGAAAATTATGAAAACGGGATTTTAAACCAAGTTGCAGCTAATGTCGGACGTAAAAATTTTAATTTATCTGTTTTTATGCCTCCTTGTTTATTTCTTTTTGTTTAAGGCGTATTTGAATAATTTGAATCTTCATTAGGTACATTTATTTATAGGATTGTTTAAAAAAAAGAATTGTATTCGCAAGGAATTTCATTCTTTAAGTTAGTTAAGTTAATTTCAAACAAAGATAAGATTTATCTAGCATCAAAAAAGACAATTCTATATTTGGGAAACCCTAAATTACTGAAACTCAAAGTTAAGAACCCTAAAACTAGATAAAAAGATTTTAGATAAAAGCTATTTGACAGGTAAAGAGAATTTTTGAACTGAGAATAGAGAAAACACATTCAAAATAGGCTAAAAGGTTATCTAGGTGCGAAATGCCATAGACACTCGGTAGTGATTTGCCAAAACCCAAACTATTAAAACGTTTTTTCCCTCGAGAATTAGAATTCTAGAGGCTAAATAAATTTAAGTTACTAAATTTGTTTCGGCTTTCTTCACAAACTTTTGTGTGTCGTACACTACACAGACAATAAAACTGGGTTTTTCGGTTTCAAACAAATATCGGACATTGAACAATAGGTAATGTTAAACTTTTTCTTCACGATTTTCACTTGTTTCGAATTGGTACGTTTGATTGACCGCTTGTTTTACTGAAAGATAGTTAAGATAATACTGGAAAATGTAACCAGTTAGAATAAAATTAAACTATTTGATTTATGAAGAAAAGTCTAAACACGGCGGCGGCGTAGATAGATTAAATACTCATTGGAGTAACATTGTGATCAGAGTTTGTAGGAAATTGGAAAAACCAATTGAAAACTGTTAGAACAGTTTATCGGAACGGATCGGGCAGTGTATTAAGTGTTTCTTGGTAGGTACTTGCAAAACGATTATACTAAGTTCTAGGATAAAAACTTTGGCTATTTGTAATTGAATATGGTTAACGAGTAAGGGGTCCCCAAAACGATCAATTGCCATCAATTTTTAAAGTATGGGGTCCCCAAAACGAACAATTGCAATTGACAGTTTTTACGTGATTCAAATTGATGTGCAGTTTGATCGTCTTCAAAATGCAATTGAAGTGATTGATAATATTACTAAAATTGATTGCAATTGATCAATTGCCATTGATCGTTTCGGGGATCCTAATAATATTGTCAATCGCTTCAACTGCACTTGGTAGAAGATCAATTTGCGCATCAATGTGTCAATCGCGTAAAAAATAACAACTGCAATTGATCGTTTCGGGGAACCCTTAAAGAAGTTTTGGTACTTACCTATTAATTCAATAATATTGTATGTAGTAGGAAAGTTTATAGGCAAATATATAATATGTCTAGTTATTACAGTCAAATCTGTGAACCCGTCGAAAAAAATTGCGTCCAACTGTTGGCCGCAAAATGCACGCAAACTAGAATAACACAATGACAGCACAGTGACGTGGCGCGAGTGTAAGACGTAGCTGTCACGCACACCAGCCTGTCAAAGTTGGCCTGTTTGTTTTAGTTCTTTGGCAACGCGATACTGAGAAAGAGATGTCAGCACCAACTGGCGGGGTCCGGTAGAGCCAATGCCTGCCAGGGTTGCGAGTTTGTCCGATAGGGATATTGTGGCCCTGGCACACAGGCAACTGAAGGAACACGTGTAGGTTTTAGTCAGTAAAAGTCCGACACGCCTTCCCGCTCCGCCCAGAGCGGGAGAAGTTATTTGATAGTTTCATTTAATTTCCTGTTATTTGGATGCTACCGAGAAGGTTCTAAATAAACTTGAGCGTTTGCAAAATATCTGTGTTCGTTTTGTTTTTAACCTTAAAAAGTATGATCATGTTTCTAACTTTCGCAAGATACTGAAGTGGTTCCCTTCGCAGGAACTCTCGGATATTGTATCTGCTATTTAGCATCCTTCACAACCCTAGAACGCAATCCTATCTGCGGGAATGCTTTTCCTATGCCCGTCCTTCTGATGCATCTTGCAGGTCTTAGAATCTCCTTATATCCCCTCCCCACTCTTACCGACTTCTACTCCTACTTCTTTGTGCACGCCGCTTCGGTTGTGAAATTCACTTCCACCTGACATTAGGGACTGCCAAACTGTTGCAGTTTTTTAAAAAAGAGTGAAAGAACACTATCTTTCCACTTCGTCATAATTGCATATTATGTAATTATTATTTTATACTTATATATTTTAGTGATGTTAATTTTAGAAGTATGTATGTAAGTGTATTATCATATTGTATCTTAATATTTAAATGAGTAAATAGTATTAATTTTATTATTTTGTGCATTTTGTTTTCTCTTCTACTCTTACACACGTTGTCTACATCTCTTTGTCTACTTTCCTATCGCAGGTATGCTGGACGAGATTTCTTTAGAAATAAGCATCACCTTTGTACGTATTTTTCTGTTCCTTTCTTGTCTGTTTATATGTGTGTACATAAACTGTTGAATAAATAAATAAGATCAGAGTAGGGTTACAACCGTTTTTATTTTGATTACAATTACGCGGTAGTTGTTTACATGACTCATTTAATAGTAAAGTTGATAAAAAACGATCAACAAGAAGCCATTCTAAATACAACCTATTACTCAGAAAAGTCATTAAATAATTTTAGTCATCTACAATGTTTCGTCGACACGACATGGCGTAGGCAACATTCCAATATTGTAACCGCGTCCTAACATAATGTTCCTACGCGTTGTCACTTAATCAATACCTATTATAGGTTAATAAGGCATTACCTTTACACAACACGTGAACTAGACAGTATGAAAAAATTCCATTGACAGCCTAAGCCTAAGTAAAAACTCAATCTTAACTAGATGTGTTGTAAGTTTGAAAATCAAATTGTTTTCGTATTTCATAAATAAGGTTATCGTTTTGGAATATAAAAAAAGTAACAATCTGATTCGCTGTGATTGGTGGAAAAGTAAATGATATTACTAAATATATATTTTTTTTCGGATTTCGAAATTTGGATTGTTCTCTGAACAAAAGACAGTGAATGGAAATGATTGCGTTCATTTTATTTTAAATGTAAATAAGAGTCGCTAGTGCGTTGACTATTCATGTGACAATTTTTTTTTTATATAACTGAGTTTCTTTTTCATATACCATCTGCAATAGGCTGAGATGAAATCTATGGCCGTGTCCTAATATAAGCGATCGCAGCGATCATTTGTTGGGAAAACCCTAACATTTCTCTGTCAGTGCGATGGCGACGGCGCGGCGCGTTCAGGTTCGCCGAACAAAATGAACGCGACGGTCGCTTAGATTAGGACACGAGGTCTTACATTAGTTTACACGCAGTTTTACATTATATTTTTCTTAATTGGACATTTGAATGTTGCTTCATCAGCTCGTATGTTTTTCTTCCTCGGAAGGCTAATCTGGTTAAACATTTGACGTTCATACTAGAATTTTTTTTGAGCTGAAATGATTATTTATGCATACCTTGGATCAACACTTCCAGTTGATTCAAGGTATAGTCAAGCGTGATACTCAAATCAAATTTATTCGTTAATGTAGGTATCAGTACAATAGGTTGTTATAATAAAATGGTTAGTTCGCTACATTTTACTCGAGAGCATACAAATAATAATACAGTTGTGTCGAAACACCCGACACACATTTAAAATAACTCAGTTACTTACACACTAACACACAATTACCAATGTCTAAATAATAATAATCTAAATGTAATACCTATTGCAAATATCAAAATTTTTTAATTTTTAATTTTTAACTTTTAATTTTTTTTTTTTTTTTTTTATAATTTTTAATTATTTATTTCAATTTAATTTTAATTTTAGTCAATTTTTAATTATTTAGTTAATTTTAATTATTTATTTCAATTTAATTTTAAATTATTTCAATCTCATTTAATTTACAATTTTATTACATTATCTACTTCATACATTAATTTATCTCCTGATGACTAACATAGTTTTAAGATACTGTAACACTAACAAAATATGGACTTTTAAATAGTCTGAATTAAACGATTTTTTTATTATTTTTAAATGTCAGTGGTGTCCCCCATAAACTCAGTTGTGGAGTAGTAACATTTATGAATTAAAAATTCTTTCAGTGTCTTTTTAAACATATTATTATTTTTTATAGATATTTATAGATTATAGATTTTTTATATGTCGTGGAATTTTATTGAAAATAACTGGAGCCATTCGATAACCACTTTTACGTAGGCGGGCTGTTTTACTGCGATCAACACAAAGAATGTTCGATTCCCTTTTTCTTAACCGTGGATCTGCTGGGGCTCTTATTTTGAAAAGCTCAATCAATTCTGGTACCTTATCTGTATGCGTAAAGACACCTTAGTTTATCTCGCATGTATTAAAATTAAAACAGGTCCGAAAAGTAACATTAAAATTAATATTTCAGTAACTTTTACACCTTCCATTGAAACAGAACCTATGTCATCCGAAGGGGCTTCCTTCGTAATGTGACGGTCGGATTCTATGAACTCCGAATACTTAGTTTCCGAGTTCATACCCCACTTGTTGAATTATGGTTTATCTAGTTTACCGAAGGCTTATGTATTGTAGTCATATGAGAACAGGCTTACTGTAAACCGAGAGGTTGCCATACTAATAAGACTAATACTTATGGTTATGGCAGCCACTAAGTTTGGTTTTGCACGTGCAGAATAACAATTTTAATGAATGGCAGAAACTGCCCAGAAAATCATTGCGTAGTCGTTAAAATGCTTCAAGAAATATTCTTCTAAAAAAACAAAATAAAAGAAAAGAAATAAAGAAAGAAAAAGCATTCATTGGGCCTCGAACAGATCAAAAATTAAACAAAAAAATGTCGTCCACATGAGGGGAAGTGGGACTCTAGTGTGTAGTGTATTTGTGTACTTGTAACATAAGTACTCGAACCTAGAATATCGCAAATTCATGACCGGACACACTGTACAGTTACAGAAGAGACAATGTGTAATTTTATAATAAGACTCTTTAATTTCTTTAAAATTGTTAGGTTGCATACTTTGTAACTGCATCGGCGTTGTTTTAAGACACGATCGTAAGTGATTTTAGGGTGGAGGGGATTTTACAAATAGAGTTACAAAAGGACTACTTAGAGTTACTTTATCATGATTGGCGAAGTGAGATGTTTCCTTTAGGGGTAGCCAAGTGATTATTTCAACCTTGGTTTTCATTAATCGCGACACCACACAGCGCAACAAGACGCGGACACAGCAATATCACTTCGTGTACAATAATTTGATGTCATTAAGTAATAAAAATAATGATGTATATTTAGGTAAAGGTATTTATCTATGGGCCTGCGTCGCCTGGAATAAATGGATTATAATTTTAATGATTAATTATTTAATAGGTTTTAAATCATTTTATTTAAAGTAAACAAATAAATTAAGGGATAATAAACGAACAACGTAAACGAAGCAAAAGGAGTATACCTATGTGAGGATCGTAGCAGATGACGTTCTGTTGTGTCTGCTTATCCCCATTAGAAGAAGACGTGAGTTTATGTAACTAATGTATGTATTAAATTAAGGGAAAGTCTCTAAGAATCTAGCAACTTCAAAACTTGTTTTTAATTTTGTTTTTTCAATTTTGTTTCTCTATTGACAACATCTCTGAATGATGGATAACCTAAATTTAAAAAATCATTACCATCCTTCCGGGACAGTCGGCTAAAAAAACTGTAACTCCATTCACAAGTTAAGTGAATTACTCACTTATTGGAATAAGATTTCTTTTAAAGAGCTCTTTTTATTTAAAAGTAATGGCTTTGTTAATCTTCTTCACTCAGCGTTGGGACTGACTTTGTAAGTGAAACTTGTAATTTGTCTCTTTAGAGCGCTCTTAGTAGCTGGTTCGCTTCAATGCTTGGTCAACAGGTAGTTTCCGATTCTTCACTTTTTATGAGCAATTAATTTAGCATCAAAACTAAGTATAATAATCACGTAATATCTAAAAACAAATCTTTTGGAATGTTTACTTTATAGGGTTCCGTAGTCTCTCTGTCCGAGGCTTAGATCAGAGACTCTCAGTACTAGAAAACCGAAATTTGTCATGGGTATACATATTCACGCCGACAATGTGATAAAAATAAAACCAGTAAAAAAAAATTTGCTGGGTAATCTCCCTTGTACGTAAAGTGGGAATGATATTTTTCTCGTTTATCACATGTTGTGGGGTATCGTTGGACAGGCCGTTAAAAAATATTGCGGGTCTGTGCGAACTATTTTTCGATTCAGGGATCAGTGACGTATATCGATGTATGGGAGAACATGTTTTTCAACAACAATGTTAAGTTTGTTTTTGTGATAAATTCATCCCAACTACGGAGCCCTTCATTGTGCGTCGTCCAACACGCACGTAGCCGGGGGTTTTTTTTTCCTCGGTCTGGTATAAGTACCTAATATTACGAAAAAAACATTAATTATATTAAGGCGTTATTCTTGAACATATTTCACAGAACTTGGTTGTTACCAAAACACGTTTAGAAAAAATAATCTCGAATTAACGGTAAACTAACTCTTTACTTTGAGTTTCAATCCAAAATATCTGTATTAGATATCAACGTACGGTTGGTATTTAATTAATAACAAGAACGTCTTATTTGTATTCAGAACTTGGTTGTTTTTTTATTTTCGATTACTCAACTCATTTTTGAGGAAAGATAATTGCTTCATATTTTGCAATAAATTACAAGCGTTGTATTATCGCGCTTCTCTTTCTTTTGTATGCATTCTGACAGTGACCGCGGTTTCACTGTTGTCAAACCTTTAACTGCATCATCATTCTCCTGCTTTATCCCAATTTATTTGGAGACGGCGCACCATGTCTTATTATTTCTACACTTCTCTATTAATCGTCATCACGGTAGTCACGCCCTTTCTCGCCATAATATCATCTTTCACACATTCCATCCATCATTTCTTTGAGCTTCCCCTACTCTTATAGCCATCCAAATTTATACTCAAAACTTTCCTCACGACATTTTCCTCATTCCTCCGCATCACATTCCCATACCATGACAATCGATTTCCACACAACTATTCAGTCACCGGTGCCACTTTCAAACTTCTACGAGTATATGCAATGATATCATAAAACATAATAGGTTGGGGAAAAAGTTTCTTCGCATTTTTTTAGAAAATTCAAAACATTTTTTAATATAGTTTATTTACATTTAACTAAAGTATGTAGGTACCATTTTGTTCGATAACTTTTTGCCATCTTTTAGGTAGGGACATGATCCCATTGCTATAGAAATTTTGGGACTTCTGATCAAAATACCGCGACAAGTGGTTTTGGCAGTCCTCTCGTGATGTTAACCTGACACTGCCTAAAGAATTCTGAAGAGACCGAAACAGGTGGAAATCTGAAGGTGCAGGGTCAGGACTATACGGCGGATGCATTAACACCTCCCAGCCAAACTCTCTTATGTTTTGCTGAGTGGCTAAATATGTGTGAGGTCTAGCATTATCATGATGAAAAACCACACCCCTTCTGTTGATTAATTCCGGCCGCTTTCTCTCAACTTCTTGCTTTAATCTCATCAGTTGTTCGCAGTAGAGTTCAGAATCGATGGTCCTGCCTGGTGGTAACAGCTCATAATGAATAATGCCCTTCCAATCCCACCACACACACAGCATCACCTTGTTGCGAGTTAACCCGGGTTTCGCCACAGTCTGTGAAGCCTGACCGGCCTTTGACCACGACCTTTTTCACACGTTCTTGTCGTACGTGATCCACTTTTCATCACCAGTTATCAGCTTCTTCAAAAATGGTTCGGTTTCATTACGTCGTAATAAAGAATCACAAATGAGTACACGGTTTATTAGGTTTCTTTCAGTGAGCTCGTGAGGTATCCAAATATCGAGCTTTTTTGTGTACCCAGTTTTTTTCAAATGTGCCAAAACTGTTTTGTGGTCAATTCCCAGTTCTTGAGCTACGTCGTAACTACTGATATCTTGCTCCACTTTTTCAAAAATGGCACCCATTTTATCCGTAATAGGGCGACCAGAGTGACATGCATCTTTGACATCAAAATTTCCGGATTGAAAACGATTAAACCAAATTTGTGCTACTCTCACAGACACTGCACTAGGTCCTTAAACATCGCAAATTTTTTCGCGGCATGCGTTACGTTTTTACCTTTTTTGTAGTCAAATTTTAAAATGTATCGAATTTCTTCATTAGATTCACTCATCTTGACAGTACGAAAAACAAATGAAAATCACACATTTTCCTAATTTGAATTTGGAATTAAATTCTTTAAAATTTAAACTTTCAATGATACCAAAACCAGCCACATACAAAGAGATTTTATTACAAGTTCATACATCATATAATGCGAAAATACTTTTTCCCCAACCTAATATAAATGTCTATGAAATTGATGTATGAACTTCAGTAATGATGTATTAGTAATTATGCTGAGATATGACCCTATTTAGGTTTACAATTACACAGGTTTTTTTTTCTGTTTTTATGTAATTTTTTTGTTAGTTTTAAATGCTCTTTTTATTGTTTATATTCCCTGTTCGTGTCCGAAATAAAATATTTTTCTTTATATCTTTATAATTTAATTAACTGTGTTGGATTTGCTTGTTGTTGATCGTAGAAAGAGGTAAGGCAAATTAATATTGTAATACAGAGAATGACTTCATAGTTCTATCTGTCAGTTTACCATATTTCAATTTCAACCTGAAGAATGATCTAGAATTAGAAACAGCAACAGCACTGCAATGGCAGCGAAAATATACCTAAAAAAAAGTCCTGCACTCAAACTTAAAATAACAAGGAGTTCCGGTAGGTACCTCAACGGTTAATGAACTTTGACTTTTGGACTTCACTAATTAAGTGCCTGTAGGTCAAAAACCGGCCAAGTGCGTTTCAGACCATGCACAATAAAGGGTTCCGTCCTAAGATTTTATTTTGCCACTTTGTCGGCGTGATTAATATGTATACCCATGCCAAATTACAGCTTTCTAGCACTAACAGTGAGCTAAGTTGGGGACAGACAGACAGACAAACAAACAGATAGACAGACAGACAGATAGACATGGCGAAACTATGAGGGTTCCTTGTTGACTATACGGGACCCTAATGATCAAAATTTTGGGTTAGGGCCTTAGGATTTCAGATGTGGTAAAATATACCAAAATGGATACAAAGGTCAGAAAAAGATTTAGAATGTCTTTTTTGTTAAATGAAAAGATAAGGGGTATCAGACTTTTACTGACTAAAACCCACCCGTGTTCCTTCAGACGCCTGTGTGCCAGGGCCACGATATCCCTTTCGGACAAACTCTCAACCCTGGCAGGCATTGGCCCTAACGGGCTCCGTCAGTTTGTGCTGACGTCTCTTTGAAGCGCGCGTGGAACATAAAACGCCTTCGACCCGGGCCTGATCCTAATCGGACGGCGAGCTACCCATCACTCCCCGTCCGCAACCCCGTGCCTACGGTGGCCTGGAATTAGCTTGCGTCTCCCAACGGCTAGGGCGTCTCCTGCGGCGACTTGAGGCGTGAGGGAGCGAATTATGCCTCTCCTTTACGCGTTCCGCCTCCTCCTTCGCGAGCCCTACTGCTTCGCAGAAAGAGTTGACGGCCTCCCATGCACTCTCGCTCCGAACCATGGCCTGAACCAGGGCCGGATGCGAGAGATCACCACCGTTAATCGCCTCCGCGAGGTCACCGCGGTGCTCCGCCCAAGTTGGGCAAACCTCCACCGTGTCCTCCGGGCGATCCATATAATGGTAACACTCGGGCGTTTCTTCCAAGTTGGTATTGAACTCTAAACTGGCGATTCGGGTTACTCTTTTGACGTACCTAGTAGTTATACTCTATATGTAAGATCGCTATTTCCTCAAGGCCGTCTTGTAGTGCGGTGTGTAGCCGGCTGTAACTGGCCGGCCGTTGCGAGCTCTTGAACTGCTAGATTTTTTGTATATTTGGTCCATAGAAAAAAATAGTAAGGAAATTATAAAATGTGTTCTCACCAAGTACTAAAAAACAATAAGGCCTATCTTTTGGTATAACTTTTACATGGTTTAACGAAGTAATCTCTTCAAGGTACACGTTTTAAATAGCGATTTAGTGTCATCTTTGTGATTTTTTTTATCGAGCCAATTAATTTAATTCATGTTTCTATCTTCACACAGTGCTTGATAATATGTTCAATTTTCCTAAAATATTTTCTTTTTGCGCAATATTTATATTTTGCTAGATTTACAGAGGTTTAAAAAAGTTAAAAAGTACTGCAACCTCGCCTTAAGCAAACTATTAACGTACATTAAGATGTGATAAAACAGACCGAATATAGGTAAAAGTACTTAGCTTAAGACCACTTAAAAGAGTTCTAAGTTAAAGTAAGCTATATGGCGCTGCGAGGCAGGTGACTTGTCGTACAATTGTAAACTACTGGACGTTACTCCCAAGTAGCATTGCAAGCTGTATTTAACTTCGTTTTTATACTAGAAGCTGTACATTCAAGCTGTATAAAGGCTGTATAAGCGCTTATACAGACCTTTTTAAGTAAAAAAGGGCAGTCCACTGCTGGACATAGACCCCTCCCAGGCTGCGCCACAACACGCTGTCCTCCGCTTTCCGCATCCAGTCTGTACACTCTGCCACTGACATACGAGGCGCTGGCGACCGATCGACGGCGGTATAACCATTTAACAAGCCAACTTAAATTCACCAGAGCGATGACGGGCAGCAGCGTCATCGTTGCTAAAGGATTGGCACTGCGGTCACCAACCCGCTTGCCCAGCGTGGTGACTACGGGCATTAAACCTCCTACATGAACAAAGTGCAAAAGCAAAATATTCACGCGCCAGCAAAATAATGAGAGAGTTGACACTGACTGACTAGAATGTGACGGACTTACTGCTTCAATGATTTAAAACAGTAGTAGTTGTAAGAGTACGAAACCCTTATATTGCGAGCGCCCTTCCCACATTTCTTTTTGTAGCACCTCACGTGAGCATTACCATACTCCTTACAATGCTTCCTTTTTACCCGACTGCGGCGAAGCAAAAAAAAAAGGGTTATGTGCTGGACCTGTTTGTAGGTATGTCCGTCCCTATGTTCCCTCGTAACTACTAAACGACTGAACCGATTATCATGAAGAATAAGTCGAGGAGATTCGTCTTTAAAGCGCGAGTGTCACTGGGTAAATTTAAAATTATAAAAAAATCAACATGGTGAAATTTTGGCGCAAACTGTATGTATTAAAAAAAATCTCCCAAACCTATCAAGGGGGTAAAAATATATACAAATTATATGTTTAAATGTAATTTGGAATGAGAAATGATAAAAAAAAACAATCCCGAACTTTTGGAGTGAGTGAGATCACCCGGTTATAATTGGGTAAATCACCTAATTTACCATCTTATATACAAAAAAGTGTATAATAAAAAAAAAAAATTAAAAAAATCCATCTGCGTAAAAAGTGAACTTTAAAAAAATCTAATACCCGATTGCGTAAAAACTGTACTTTAAAAAAGATGGAAACAAGATTTATATAACTTAACATTATATTATATACAATCTCATGCATTCGGAGGCATCTTCTTAAAAACAATAAAGACCTATTGTCTCCGACTGCGTCTCCACCTCCGATTTTTTATTTTCTTTACTAAATCTTATTAAATTCGGAATGTCATGCTAACCTAAGCGCCATGCTACGGAAAACCTTTACCGAAGCAATTATCATAATGTCTCAATATCGATTTAATGTTTATTCATATTATTGGAGATTGTTGGATAGTAGCACTTAGTGTTAACTTTTTATTGGTCCTTAATGTCATTCTGATTAATGATAAACTAATTATGGTTTTGTATTAACCTACTGATAAAGTGTTTTTGTGGAGTGCAAACTTATTTAGCCATGTTGAGCGATTTTTGGTAGGGGAAAAACTTACGGGTTCGCGTCACTGACATGCTAACCACGTCACGTGACGCGTTGTGCCAGACTGGCGACGCAAAGTCAAAGTCAAATTCTTTATTTCAAATAGGCACGTATGAGGCACTGAGTTTCGTATGGAGAAGAATGGCCAAGAAACTCCCCCGTTACTCTTTAAAAAAAAAGTCTTACAGTATTGTTGATAATTATACAATAGCAACCAGTTTGATTTGGTCTAGACGCGCAGTGGCCTGTGTACATGTATACGCATATATACATATATATATAATTAGCGTACTGCTTTGGTGGCGACATTAATTTAACACACATTTAGACGATAATTTAATTTAATTTAACGTTTATTGATTTATTTACAATTTTCTAAAGTAACATCTTGGAGCAACCTGTACTTAAAGAACTGTAGCGCAGAGGTCATTTGCCGGGGTCATAACATCGCGTCAATTAAATTAAAACGATCGTGCAAGGAGTAGGCGAATTGAAGGAAGGAGAGAGCTTTATTATTTAGTTTGTTTGAAAACTTTAATTTTTCAATGTACGAATTATTTTATCTTATTTTTATAATTACTGGCCACTAGCCCTACCCATGTGTTAAATTAATGTCGCCATTGTAGTGGCACGTTATATATTATACAACATGTCCCAAAATTCAACGATAAGCCGGCACCAGAGGATGGACCTACTAATGACTACTCGAGAAAAAAAAAGAAAAAAAAATACCTCTACTTTTTTTTAAATTACTTAAAAAAATGGAAATTCTTCGAAAATGTATACTCCTTATGACACTTTTAACTACCATGACCACAATTTTTCAAATATTTCAGTTTTTTTGTTTGTATCGGCAACCTAAGTAGTACTACTATTCACCATAATCTTTGAAAATTACAGAATTTTCGTAGTTTTATACAAAAAAAACAACCAAGAAAAATTATTTCCCTAAAATTTTGAAAGATTTTAACGTTCAGTACACTTTAACTCATCGTAGTGTAAAAAAAAAATATGGACACTTCTATGGCAAGTTTTTTAAAAAATTAGCGCAACTAACCTAGATTTTAAAATGGTATAATACTTTAGGAAAACTAGCCACAAAAAAAAAATAATGACACTTTTTCTAATCAAGAACCAAATTTCATAAGTTGTTGTTTTAATAGTAATCACTTCTACTATGTGCCCAAAATAGATTTCTTTCGCAAATTCTTAGAATTTGGAAGGGACATGTGCGTAGTCAGTGAAGTTCAGAAGTCAGAAAGAGATAGATAGTATACGTTAGAGAGAGATAGATAGATGTTTGTTGTTAAATAACAATAGGGCAGGTAGGAATGTTGCTGTTCTCTACAAAGTACAAAGTCAGTACGCTCTGCTTCTTTGTTTACTGTGCACCGTTTCGTATTCAATTGATGTGACTCTCGTACTAACGACTTTTGGCTTGGCTTTTTGGACTGGATTAAGTGATCTGCAAACTGTACTAACCTGGCATTATTTTGAACTGGACTGTGTTTTGTGAATTGGACTTTTGGCGTATTTTGGACTGTTTAGCGTTTATCATGCCGCTACCATACACACCGTTCGAATACGCTAATATGCACCTCATTTATGGAGAGTGCCGATGCAATGGTAGCGCTGCTAGCAGATTATATCGAGAAAGGTACCCAAATGCTCAAAGATACCCGAATTATCGAGTATTTATTAATGTGTATCAAGCGTTTTCGGCGGGCCGTTTACCATCTGACAGGAGAAATGCTGGAAGACCTGGATCGGAACGCGACGAAGAAGTTCTCAATGAAATTGAAAATGATTCAACTACCTCGGTACGTGCCATAGAAATAGCTACGGGAATCCCAAAAAGTACTGCACATCGAATCCTAAAACGTCACAGACTTCACCCATATCACTACAGGCGTGTGCAGACGTTATTACCGCGGGACTATCCACTACGAGTCGCATTTTGCCGTGTGATGCTGCAAAAGCACAGAGAAGATCCCCAATTCTTGGATAATATTCTATGGTCGGATGAATCAACCTGCAAGAGAGATGGCTATTTAAATCTTCACAACCTACATAGCTGGAGCAATGAAAATCCGCACCTGATGAGACAAGACAAATCTCAATATCAATTCAAGGTTAACCTATGGACGGGCATATTAAACGGAAAAGTGATTGGGCCTTTTGAATTACAAGGAAACTTGGATGGCAATAGTTATTTGAACTTTTTACAAAATGACTTGCCAGTATTATTAGAAGACATGCCCATTAGTGATCCACAAAACATATGGTTTCAAAATGATGGTTGCCCAGCTCACTATGCCCGTCTTGTGCGAGAATACTTAAACTTAGTATCCAGGGCGTTGGATAGGGCGACTTGGTCCTATTTTATGGCCACCCCGTTCACCCGATCGAAACCCCCTGGACTTCTTCTATTGGGGTTGTCTCAAAGACAGAGTCTACTCGAAACCCATTGCAACACTGAACGACCTTCGCCAAAAAATCACTCAGGCTGCGGATCATATCAATAGTAGAAGATATGCACGACGAATAAAACGATCTTTTTTAAGGCGATGTCGTGCCTGTATTAATGCCGGTGGTAAACAGTTCGAACATTTATTATAATATTATTAATAATGCAATAAATTTACATTTATTGACACCATTTGTTTCATTCATTCAACATTTTCCAACAACAAAAATCTATTTTGGGCACATAGTAGAAGTGATTATTTGGTTCTTGATTAGAAAAAGTGTCATTATTTTTTTTTTGTGGCTAGTTTTCCTAAAGTATTATACCATTTTAAAATCTAGGTTAGTTGCGCTATTTTTTTTTAAAACTTGCCATAGTAGTGTCCATATTTTTTTTTTACACTACGATGAGTTAAAGTGTACTGAACGTTAAAATCTTTCAAAATTTTAGGGAAATAATTTTTTTTGGTTGTTTTTTTTTGTATAAAACTACGAAAATTCTGTAATTTTCAAAGATTATGGTGAATAGAAGTACTACTTAGGTTGCCGATACAAACAAAAAAACTGAAATATTTGAAAAATTGTGGTCATGGTAGTTAATAGTGTCATAAGGGGTATACATTTTCGAAGAATTTCCATTTTTTTAAGTAATTTAAACAAAAGTAGAGGTATTTTTTTTTTCTTTTTTTTTCTCGAGTAGTCATTAGTAGGTCCATCCTCTGGCTTATCGTTGAATTTTGGGACATGTTGTATATGTTATTTCATTTCTGAGGACAGTCCCCATGACTGACTATTTGGTTTATATAAAATTATAATTGTGTTGGTTAAAAAGCTTAAAATTGTTAAAATTTAATTTCTACTCAAAGATTAGCGCCACTAATACTTAGTGGTTTAATTTGATGTTAATCTTTCGTTTTAATTTCTAACAGTCTAACAGTGAGTTGCACAAAACCAACATTAGTTTAACGGAGACTTGAGGAGCTTGTGGCTAAATAATAACTGCCGCTCGGGTCGATCAATCAGGTTAATCTACGGTTGACGCGGTTGGTCCGTGGATGGGTGACCATCTTTTCATACCAAGATTTCTCCGAGCCTCGGAAAGCACGTCAAGCCGTTGGTCCCGCCTGTCATTTGTAGATCTTTGATAGTTGTTACGGGTCGTCAGAAGCCCAAAAGTCTGACAACCAGTCTAATCAAGGGATTAATTACCCAGTCACTGGGTTGTGGAGGTCAGATGGCAGTCGCTCCATGTAAACTACTGGTCTTCAGCTGCACCCGGTTAGACTGGAAGCCGACCCCAACATAGTTGGGAAAAGGCTAGGCAGATGATGAGTTTAACGGAGACTTTAAATTGATGCTGTTACTTTCCTTTTGATACAAAATGTAAGGAATGGCATGAATCTAAAGTCTCCGTTAAACTAATCTTGGTTTTGTGCAACTCAACGTAAGTTATCTACCAAAAGTATATCAATACACCAATCTCACTGTGTATAAATTATGTCTCAATCATTACGGGGTAGACAATTACTAGTTATAATCTATGTCCACCCTTATCTATAGCTGTGTCAGCTAGAAACGCCCATTGTCCGTAATGGCTACTTCCATTGAATAACGCCATTAGTCCTACGGGATATTTGCCATAATTACCTCCACTTAGCGGGGAGGTTTCGATCTGACAAGTAGATACGTTACCTCACAGTCTAGTCCAGGATCAGATGATGGAGTTGAAAGCTCGCCACAGGAACATAGCTCTGATGTGTTTAGGCTCATTTATTATAATGTCGTGACAAAACTATAGCCAAAGGTGTAGTCCAGGGTCTGATTATAGGGGTGGAAGGTAGCCAAAGGAACTCCACAACTTTGCAAGATAGCCCTGTAGTGTTGGGCTCGTTGGATTTGTCTTGACAAGTACCTTACAAGTGAAGGTGATAGAACAGATATTTTAACAAATTCTAAGGGTCAGCTCACACCGAGACGTGACGCGACGCGACGTGACGATACTGGAAGAGGCCAGTGATTTTGCGCTGCACCGCGCTCCGCCGCGAGACGCATCGCAACGTCGCGAGGCGCATAGTAAAATCGTTGGCAACACGATGCCTCGCTGCGCAGCGAGACGCCGCGCGGCGCAGCGGAACGTGTCAACATTCGCCACGTGCTCCACGGGCTCCCGCCCCGCCCCGCGTCCACCCGCAGTCTACCATTTGCAAGCGCATGAGAACGACGTATATTTGGCGGGTGCATTATGGGGATCGAGAAGTTAATTTATATAGAAAATAGTAGAGACAAGTAGCCACGGCAGCCTCGGCTGCGCCGCGGGGCGTCGCGCGACTTCGTGAGCCGCAGCGCTGCTATTGCACGCCGCGCGTACCGGCGATTCACCGCTGCGTCGCGATGCGTCGCTCTACGCCGCGAGGCATCACGAGGCGTAGTGCTGCGTGGTGTAACGTATTTAAATTCTCACAATGAAATGTGTATCTTTTCGTGTAGAAAATAAAGTTATATTTTGAGTCTCTCTTTTAAAGTGTGCGCGCAGCGTCGCGTCACGTCGCGTCTCGGTGTGAGCTGACCCTAATGCTAAAAAGTACAAAAAAATATATAAGTAAAAATCTTTTTAAAAACAAGACAATTTCAATTAGAAATGCGTTGTGTGTACAGGAAAACCTGGACTTATGGTAGACAAAATTTGAATCCAATTTCTAACACTTATAGAACTCCAAATATGAGTGGAGTCTAAACCTTCATACCATACTGGATCTCTGACCAGGTTTTTCAGAAACCAACAGTTTTACAAAAACAATTACTTCTGCCAAACTGCAAAGCAGTTTGTTGGCAGATGTAGCTCCCGTATATTTTATAGTTTTTATCTCGTAGGTACTTATCCATCAATAATAAAAATACATTTACTGCTGAACATTACCTATAACTAAACACAAATATTTTACAGCAGCACAAAGGCTGACAATTCATCATCATCATCATTTCAGCCGAAAGACGTCCAGTGCTGGACATAGGCCTCCCCCAAAGGGGGGTTTTGCCATAATCACCACGCTTGGCAGGCGGGTTGGCGATCGCAGCGATCGGTGTTAAAATGTATAGAGAACGCCGCTGCCCATTCTCTCTTAAGTCCCTTAGACGCCTTTTACGACACCCACGGGAAGAACTAGGGTGGTGCTATTCTTTACGTCCGGCACCACACGAAATAAATGTCGGAATGCTGACAATTACGTAATGCTAATAACATTTTAAATTGCGTACAGCTAATAGGATTCCAAATCACGCCAGCGAAGTTGCAGACATAAGCTAGTATGACATAAATTCAATCTATGCATCTCCATTTAGGAGGCTTTGATAAAAGGTATTAAAAAGAAACTTCTCCATTTTATTTTTAAAAGACATTCAGATACTTTCTAAATCGTATGTCATTAAAAATTGTTGGGACTAAGCATTTTCTACATCTTTGTCCATAATAGTTAATATAAGTGGCTCAAGTGGCTTGCCATACGTCATCGCCAGAATTCTCATAAATCTTAGTTCAGCTATAAGGTATTCTGTTCAATCCTACAACCCCCTGTTATCTTAAAAAACATTTTAAGTTCCTTCATGACACACATAATAGATATCTGAGGTCATCGGAAAACTTGTGACTAGAGATGCCGATGCATTCCACCAGCTTTTATGACAAATCTTTTACAGTTCAAGCAGTACGGTTATGGAATGTTCTGCCCGTGTCGATAAGGCGTGCTCAATCTTTGTCCACTTTTAAAATTCAGATAAAACACACACACACACACTTCCTCACTCCTTAAACATCATCATTACATATACAGTTCCTGGCTGTTGTTTCATGTTTATTATTGTACATGTATAATTATATACATAAGTGTATTGCTTTATGTATGTATTTATTGTGTATGTAAGTACACCACTGACTACCTGCAGTATTGTCTCTCCTTCTCCCTTTAATCCATCCAAAGGTTGTCTGTAAAAGATCGCTTTTAGCGATAAGACCGCCCATTGTGTCACTTTATTTTATTATATTGTATTGTTCAAATATAAGGTAGCATATGTTACTTGAAATTGGAATATTGTGCTTCAATTGGCTACCAATCAAATTGTATCGGCAATCCGAAACAATACGGTTGGATTGATAAAAAAAATTCAGTAAACAAATAATGTTACATGTTCATGTTTTCCTCGCTTTTCATTTCCGAAGTAGCTAGGGATGAAATCAGGGTAAATGTATGTACTATATATATTGTAAGAAGGCGTGGTCTAATGATAACGGCCAGCCGACTTACGAGTAACAGGTCGTGGGTTCGAACCCAGGCAGGCGCTTTTCTTTGTGTAAATTATATAATTGTGTCACCACTGTTGTCAAAATGGTGTCCGTATTATGAAGCGATGTCTCATACTTAAACGAGGGTACTACCAATATTTAGTAGGAAATTAGCCGATTTTGTAAGCCCGATCTTGGAATTTGCAGTAAAACCCTTAAAAAGTTATAGGACGTTTAAGGTGGCTCTTCAATCCAGACGTCTGAATTGAGGAGCCACCTTAGAACTCAAAAACTAGCAAGTCTAACGTTAAACTTTCGAGTTTTACTAAACCGTAATTGATTTCAGTATTGCTTGCCTAGAACGATCTTAAAGGCGCGGGCCCACCGCGGCGCATGCTGAGCACGGGCACGCGGCGCAATTTAGCTGCGTGTATTAATTTGTTTGACAACGTGGGTCTACGTTTCCACTGGAGTACCTACACGAAGACCCACTACTATGTATAGCGTGGCACGGCGCACGGAGAGGCTATCACAAGGTGTATGACTGATAACTGCCCTGTGATAAGCGAGCAGTACATAGTCATGGGTCATATTCGTGTACTCCAGTGGAAACGTAGACCCACGTCGACAGCGTTGAGCTATGTAACCGCCTATTCGAGCAAGCCACGCATGTATCAATGACGTCAATTCATGCGTAGCCTCTCCGTGGGTTGCAGTGGACACAACCACATACATTTTCTTACAAAGCGAAGCTTAATACACGTGCGTAGCCTCTCCGTGCACCGCGCCTTAACAAAACACAATACAAAATATTGACCTGAGTCATGTTTACTGATAATTCAGTAGAACTTCATAATTTATGAAAGATTGGCGTTAACAAACTCTGCGTACCCCTCCGGAGCTGTTTGTTTTGTACACCCCCCCCCTAATGCATGGGTCTTAAACATAATTGGCGAAATGTCCTCTGACTTACACTTCGGGGGATACAGGCATGATTTTATGTTATGTTGTCAGAGACACACTCCCATCTATTACTCCATTTGAAACAAGATTAGAAATTTAAATAAACCCTGTTTTAAAAAAAACAATTCCTCAGACCAATCTCCATTATTAAAGCGATAGATAAAGCAAAGCCGTCGAATTACTATGCACACTATCGCTAGTGTGCATAGTAATTCGACGGCTTTGCTTTCTAAGTAAAGGCTTTGGCTTTGACTTGATCCTTTCAAAGGATCAATTCGATAGAAGCCAGTGGTCGCTGATGATTCATTCGACTTGGTCTATGATCTGATGAATGCAATGATATTATAAGTAATAACCGCACCAGTGCGTATGAAGTATAAAATGAAGGGTTCCGTAGTTTTTTATTTATTTAAAGGTGTTTATCGCTTAGCCACCACATCGCCCAGTGCAGAAAAACACAAAATTGTTGATTACTTTCTACCTTATAACTAACTTGTATAATTGTTATAATTTGTCGTCGTCGTTCATATTTGTTTTAGTATATTTATGTATATTTTTACATATTATTTTATATATTTTTACATATTATTTTATATATTTGTACCTAGATTTATATATAGTTAGGTGTATCTATAATTATATTTATAGTTTTTAATAGGTATATGTACTTATATCTTTATATATAAATAATATTTATTCCTCAATTCTCGCTATTGTACCTGCCACTGCTTGTCTATGCATCACCCAAAGGTTGATTGGTAGAAAATGCCTATGGCATTGATTCCGCCTCTGTACATTTGTGTGCTTTCAATAAAATAAATAAATACATACATAAAACATTAAACTTATCTATATAACTAAAATATTCAATAATAATCATGAAAAAAAGCAAAGAACAAAAAAAAAATAGTTTAATGAGTGTATTTATATCATAATATTAAAAATAAAATAAATAATTAAAATTACTAACCACACGAAAAAGACAAGAATTGATAAATGTGATCAAATGGTAAGTTCCCGGGTATACAAGCAATAATAACATTATTTACATTAATTTCAGCATTTGATAGGTTTCCTTTGTAGTTCAAAGGGAACTTCCTGTCTTTTAATATCCCTTACTTCAAAATTTGAACACGGATATTAATCAAATTGAAATATATTGATATATTTCGGAGTTTAAGAAACGAACCTTTTGTAACGTTTTCAATGATGCGAACATTTCTCTTTGAAACAATAATTTCCAATCGCTGAATAGCCTTCAATTGTATTGGTTCGGTATATACCTATGTTGTTTGATAGTGATGAATAACTTAATTTTGTGTGTACAGAATATTCCCCAGAATATCATCGATTTTTTTGGTAATTACATGTTTATGTAGGTACCTTTAGCTGCATCCGGTTAGACTGGAAGCCGACCCCAACTGTTCTTAAATTACCCTATGCTGATCAAATTTTAGTGTTTCCTAATTCTGTTAATATTAGTGCTTAGGTAATGTTCCCCCTTAGGGGAAATAACTACAGTTCACCCCGTGCGGCCCTGTACAGCTTGTCTCCACACGGCACACTCTCCCACCGACAGAGATTAAATGAATTCCAAAATAAAGAAGTCTAAAGTCTTGGCCCATTAATAGAGCAAGGCAAGGATTGAAAGAAATGGTAAATAAGACTTAGGAATTCATGGTTATGAAATTGAATGTGGTTTTAGAAAGCTAATAAATAATAAAGGGATGCAAAGTATATTATTATATAAACTTGTGAGTAACCCTTACGCTAGCGAAACAGGTATTTGGTCAGTCATTACTCACACGATACCTCACATCTGCAAGACACGTGTTCATGTCAGCCTGACCGAATTATTAGCCCAGTCGCTTCAACAACACACTACATTAGATACTACATTTAAGTACTAAATTAGTCTAATCTGGGCTTTAACCCAACTATATGTAAGTTAATAACTAATACTTGCTATCTTGGGACAGCCCTCTCGGACATTACCCTTGGTATTCACCAAGTCTCTAGTTTAGACTAAATCGACCGCTCCCTATTGTGGTCTCAAATCATCAGCCACCAAAATTCCTAAAGAACACAACGTTCAGGCCATCTTCCCACTTTCACAGAATGGGTGTTTGGTGGTATGAGGCACAGGGTGTAAAGTTCACTCATCCACCATAGAAAAGGGAGGATCCTCCGACCAGAGGGGGTCGTGTCTGGTGGGCGACGATTGATGTCGGGTTGATGTCGGGACGTTGTATAATTATATGCTAGTTGCGCGGTAAACTCTGCTTGCGCGATGCAGGGTTTGCGTGACGTCAGTGTGACGCGTAGTTCGTATGTGGCGATGTCGATGCCGCTACAGGTGGAAGGCTTTTTAGGGTTCCGTAACTTAAAAGGAAAAACGAAACCCTTTTAGGATCACTCGTGTGTCTGTCTGTCTGGCTGGCTGGCTGTCAGTCTGTCCGGCTTTGCTCCGAATCTTCTGGACCGATTAAGTTGAAATTTGGTACCCAAACACTGGATTGCCTGAGCCCAACGTGTGGTAACCAGATGTTGGCACTGGTATTGTGAGCTTCGATTAGAAATCGGTTATTTTACTCGTACCTAAACTTTTAATGAAAGAATACAAGTTTATTCACGTTAACATGACGCAAAACAAAAAATAATCTATTCATTTAATAGAAATTAAATAACACAGAAAATACTTATTGAATTCCCAACAGTCACGCAAATTGTTAAGCATCTTAACAGTTTTTTTTTCGGACAAGTAATAATTCGAGTTCATCAATAATATATACTGAGAAATAACAGAAATAACTAGTGCATGACAAGTTTAGTGTCTATCTCGAAAATTTTATAAAGAATTAAGCTCAAAATTCTCGTGTATGGGACAAAGTTCAAAAAACCATGTCATAATCATAATCATAATCATCATTTATTGCATTCAATGTAGTGTACAAGATGTTGCAATAATATTTGTTTCATACATTGACCCTGTCAGGGCACAGCAATATAATTATACATATGTTTTGGCATGCTACAGTACATAATAAATGTAAATGAATGAAAGAAACCCACAGTGTAGAAAGACAATAATACATTTTTTAACATAATGATAAAGTATTGGTAAATAGTTATTTGGTCATCATTTCCATTAATAGTTCAAATAAGTTAGACAATTAAAAATAATCAAATAAATTATAACTATAATCATAAAATAAAATAACATAGGCAATGTCAACTAGAATAATAGTAGTAAGTCAACAATAGTCAGTGATGTATTTAATAAGGATTTGAATGTCAAAAATTATCGATCGTTATCGTCCAAGAATTCCCTTAACAATAATAATAATCATAAAGCTTAATGTCAAACCAGAATAATAGTATTAAGTCAAAAATTGTGAATGATATACCTATTTATATTATGAATTTTAATGTCAGAATTTTATTTACTTATCATTATCGTCAAAGAATTCCTTTAGAGTGTAGTATGATTTTAGTGTAAGGTCTTTGAAGGCTGGTTTTGAATTTATTTTCGTACTCTATGTCTTTAATTGAGTTTGGAAGCTTATTATATATTTTTACGCACATGGCTAAAGGTCCTGAATGGAACATACCTAATGTGGAGCTTGGTAGGGCTAATTCATTCTTGTTTTGGCGCCTATCACTGCGACTTTGTGGACGGAGGGTTCTAGTGAGTGGGAATAGTGATTGGTGTTTTCGTACAAATTTACTTACTTCCAATATGTAGATGCCAGTTAGTGTAAGGACCTTATATTAAACAAAGAATGGCCTACAGCTTTCCGTGTTGTCTATATTGGCAAGAATTCGTATACATTTTTTTTGTAGAATAAAGAGCCTTTGTTTGTCTACACTATTTCCCCACACCACTATTCCGTAATTTAACCAGGAGTATGCGTAGGCATAGTATGCTGTTAGAGCAGTTATAAAATCGGTAGCTCTTTTAAGCTCTCCTAGGGCATATATAAAGCTAGCAAGCTTATTTGCCACTGCATCTATATGAGCCTTCCAGTTTATATTGGTATCTATAGACAAACCCAACAGTTTAAACTCATTTATGCATTGTATCTGTATATTATTATAAGAGTAATTTATGTCCAATTTACGCTTTTGATATGGTCTAAATTGCATTATCTTTGTTTTGTCAAAGTTTAATTCTAAGTTATGATCTTTTAACCATGATATTATTTTCGAGAGCTTATCGTCTAGGTTTAAGTTTAAGTTTTCACCACTAGTGTATGGAAAATTATAGAAATATCGTCAGCAAATAAGATACTTTGAGCGTCAATTTCTTTAGGTAGGTCATTAATATAAATTAGAAATAATAAGCATCCTAAAACGCTGCCTTGAGGTATTGACATTGTTATTTTCTCTTTATCAGATCTTACGCGTGTTATTCGGCCAGTGTGTTGATCCCTATGTTCAACCTCTACGAACTGTTCTCTATTTTGTGGGTACGACGAGAACCACTTGTATGCTGTACCTCTAACGCCTATTGCATTTAACTTACTAAGTAGGATTTCGTATGAAACTCTGTCATAGGCTTTGCTCATATCTAGTAAAATCCCTACTGCGTACTTTTTGTTACTGATTATATTTAAAGCTTCCTGGATATACTTGAATATAGCTAAAGTTGTAGACCTATTTTTCCTGAACCCGTTTTGACTGTTGTCGAATATCTTATATCTTTCACAATATGAGTAAAGTCGCTTTGACATCGCAGTCTCCAATATTTTTGCGAAAGTAGGTAACAATGCTATCGGCCTATAATTACTGGTGTCAGTCTGGTCTCCTTTCTTGTAAATAGGTTTTACTACTGATACTTTTAGCAAGTCAGGGACCGAACCCTCATCCAAGGACTGATTGACTAAATAGGTTAGGGGTAACGTTAGCTCTTCAGCGCAAGCTTTTATAAGTGTAGGCGGTAGCTCGTCATGGCCATAACTGCGCTTGTTTTTCAATTTTTTTATTATAAACATAATTTCGCTGGGGTCAACTGGTCTTAGGTAGATGCAGTTTTCGCTTTGAGAGGACGTAGGGCGGCCACTTGGAAAAGTGTTCCCATTTGCGGTATCTGTTTTTCCCACTGAAGCAAAATAACTATCAATAACTATATAAAATAACTATATGTCATAGTTGCGTATATTTTTATTATTTTAATAGAATTATAATTAATATTCTAGTGATATTTATTTTAGAAGTATGTATTTGTGTGTATGTATGTATGTATATTATTTGTTTAGTTTTATTAAGTAAATTGTTTTTGATTATATGTATTCTATTTTCTCTTCTACTCTTACACACGGTGTCTACATCTCTTTATCGACTTTCCTATCGCAGGTATGCTGGAAGAGATTTCTTTAGAAATAAGCATCACCTTTGTACGTATTTTTCTGTTCCTTTCTTCTTGTATGTTTATAATGTGTGTACATAAATGGTTAAAATGGTTAAAACTATTGAAAGCGTTGGCAATGGTAGTCGCGTTTTCTGTCACCGTATTTTGCACACGCAATTTTATATTATTAGTAGATTGTTTTTTATTTTTATTTGTACGCTCCTTTATTATTTGCCACATTGTTTTAGTTTTATTTTCAGATTTACTCATTATTCTTATGTAGTTCAGTTTTTTAGAGTGGGCTACTGTTTTCTTAAGTAATTTCTCATAACGTTTATAGTACTTTTGTAATATATTGTTATTAGTTGTAGTCATTAATGCCTTTAGTTGTCTTTTATGTTTGCATGCTAATCTTAGTCCAGTTGTCAACCATGTCTTATGGTCAGTATACGTCACCTTCGTTCGCCGTCACGACGCGGCGGCGGCGGCGCTCACGTTGTAATTGCTTTTCAAAACTCATATTCGTTTCAGTGAGTCCAAATTGTTTACTTAATATAACTTTATATTTTCCTCCGTCTTTTGTTTTGTGTATTTATGTGACTTCTTCCGAGTCAAAGATTTTGTGATTTATTTTCTTCTATAAAGTAGGTTTTTTTGTTTATGTGTTACCGCGTTGTTATTAAGAGCAGGCAGTCTAAATCAAATTTCGAACAAGTTAAAACAATAAGATTTCTCGACTCATACTTTAAATAACAACAGCATCAGCGGTCGTTGAACCAAAAAAAAATCTGCAAATCTTTTTAATTTTTAAAGAAATCTTCATGTTTTCTCAAATCTTAAAAACCGTGCGGAGCAGGCCTAAATACAAAGTCAGGTGACGTAAACCATTTTTCCTTTTTTGGATCGTGTTGAGGTTTCGTTGAATGTGGTAAATCCATAGGGAGGGTGATGTTTTCCTTGCGTTTGTAACGCATACATACAGGTAGGTACCTGTTTTATTTTACCTTGGGGTACCTTCTCACGGGTATACCCCTAAGCGATTTAGGAAATAAACGAGTTATCATTAGATTCGTGATGTCTTATGTTATAGGGTTTTTGGTATGTCAGCTTAAATTCAATTTGGAAGACGTGTGTAGAGTGCAAATAATCGCTAGAAAAATCTCTTTAATCCACAACCTGGACTGCTAGGGTGATCAAGTAAGAAGAGGTTAGACTATGCTAGGCATGTGTTATATCGATCATGAAAAAACCGGCCAAGTGCGTGTCGGACCACGCACAATGAAGGGTTCCGTAGTCGGGATGAATTTATTCCAAGAACAAACACACACAACATTGTAGTTGATCCCCCAAACATTCTAACTGCAAATGTAAATTTTTACGCACAATATTGTGTGATTTACCATGTTATTTTAAGATCATAGACTTCTTATAGGTTTTCCTGTAATCTATAATATAAGTAAAGAACTTAAATGTATGGAAATGTATGAAGACGCTTTTAAATTTCCGTCCACTATAACGTTATCACGTGCACGTTTCCATACATTTTATGGACGTGGGCGGGGGATGTCCACGACAATATCGTGACGTTAGAAATTATAATTCAATAAATTGATCGCTATTTTTAATATAAATTATTACGTTAAATGAATAGAATTGTATTTAATTTTATTAATTGCATTGTAATATACTTAAATTTAAATTATGAAATTATTATTAGTATTTTTATATTATTGCTAATTACTAAAATATGTGTACTGCATGCACGAGTATATGTATAACCAAGATGTAAAATCTAAATATTTGCACCGAAATATCGGTTTTTTTCCGAAATTTTGGCCGAAATTCCGAATATAGTGAAACCCTCTATGGGTTTCACTATATTCGGAATTTCGGCCGTGAAGAACTTCTTAAGAACTTATGTTAGCTGCCTATATTCTAGCAAATAAATATATCATATCATTCATATAATATAAAAGGGCACAAACACGGTTATCGAATATTGAAAAATACATTTTTACCTAGTATGTAGGATGAAGCAAGTCCATAAGTCAAGCGTATTCCCTGAGAGACGGCACTACATAACCCAGGATTGTTATTTTTTATTTACACAGATCTCGAAAGATACGTACAGTCACGAACATAAACAATGTAACACTAACGCTACTTTGAGAAAATACGTATTTAATGGTTTTGAAAATACTTTGTTCGCAACGCCATCATATTTAGGAGTTAACCGATTTTGCGTAAGGCCCCGAACACACGTACTGTCCACACTTCAACGACACCACGTGAACGGGCGCTAATTTGTATTAATTTATAATAACGGTTAAGGTTACATAGAAAATTAACCGATTTCCAAGCCCTGGTTGAAGGGACACTATCCACACGAAACTACACTTGCCCACATTTTGTCGCTGTGATGTGGTGTGATTTTGGTACGTGTGAACGGGCCCTAAATGTCACAGGTTTATGCTCGTGACTGTACTAAATCATCGGCAGCTTTCTCCTCATGGAATTCATAAGATGCGTGACATTTTTCGTATTTCATTCCTATGATAACTTGTGTGGCTTGAAGGCGAATCTATGTATTTGTGTTATTTGCGCTTTTTTTCGGAGTAACATAATGTTTTTTGTTGGATAAATACAATGGAATCAACACGTCGGGGAACTGTAATGCGATCAGGTACTCTTATCAGGGTAATCGTATTGCTAGTATCCGTGGAGTTTCTTGCCCACTCTTCTCCAGGAACCTACTACGCTTTGGAATGGGCAACTGGCGTCATCTTTCTAACTGACAGACTCCTTGACAATTCAAAAGTGCCTGTTATTGGTTTAATTGTAATAAATGCTTTGAATTTATTTCGAGTGAGAGTCATCGTGAGGAAACCGGCAGGTCCTAGAACCAAAAATTCGAAGACATGTGGCATCTACCAACCTGCACTGGGCCCGCGTGGTGGATTACGGCCCACTCCCTATCACCGACAGAAGGCCTGTGTCCCAGCAGTGGGAACATTATAGGCTGACTACGCCTTGTGTTTGAGTTTTTGTATATTTTTGTTTAAGAACTGTAGCAGGCATAGCAGTGGCAGTAGTAGTAAGTATTTGGAACTAAATTATTGGAAGAACAAAAATTTGCCACTCACTTCTGTATCGACGAGTGGTGAAGCTAAAGTTTTTGACAAAATGGGAGTGGCTGCTGGCCAAAAGTCCCTTTGTCCTTCAAAACCTCTCTGTACTTTGCGATGCCTTTACCAAGCACTGGCGAAAAAAAGTAAGCTACCATTCAAATGGGAGTAGTGATCAAATAAGGGTTCGTTGGTGCGTGTTCTGGTAGCGACAAGTTACTCTATAAAAAATTTTATGATAAGTAGATATCTTTATCATGAACTAGCTTTTATCCGCGTGGTTCTCGGAAGATGTCCTACGGGAACGTACTACTGGGATTAAAAGTACCCTCTGTGTGCCAAATCTCATCCAAATCAAACATACATCCAGAGAGACAGACGAATGTACAAAAAATCTAAAAAGTACATTTTCGGCATCAGAGTCGTTCCCAAACCTCGTAGTAAATACTTTAGTTTCAAAAATATTCAATGAACAATTTTGACTTCGTTACCATTTTATTTTTATGGGGTTTATTTATAAACTTTGTTTAAACTTAACAGACGTTTAAACGTCAAAATGTATGGTTAAACAGTCGCTAATCATTACTTAACTTTAAAAACGTATTTAAATAAAGGGGTCTATGCATAGATATGACATACATAATATGGTAACCTAATTCCTACATAAGTTTTAAAATAATTCGCGGTTCTAACTTTGTCTGCTCACTTCTGATAAAGCTTATATATTTTTTATTCCGCGACGACTATTCAAAAAGTTTGTAGCTTTTATAGCGGAGATGGTTTCTTGAAGCCGAGTAGATATTTTGATGAGATACCTACTAAAGTTTTGCTTGAGTAATTTTTCAAATCTTTGTTGTTTGTTTTTGCAATTTGGAGTTTAACATTTGCACCTGTCAAAGTACTGTCTGGGATTAAAAAGCGAACTTTAGACAGGTTGTTTTGTATAGTGTCCTGTACTATAAATGACTCTTTTATTATGGGATATTATTACTTGCAACATAAGTATTTATTAATTACCTATGATTACCTGAAATATCCTACTTATCTAATATCATTCTTCTCATGAGAGTGTCAAAACGCCTGTAAAAGAAACGTTCTACATACATACATACATAAACTCACGCCTTCTTCCCATAGGGGTAGGCAGAACCTATAGAACGCCACCTGCTACGCTCCTTACATACTCCTTTTGCTTCGCCTACGTTCATACATCAGGGGGCGGATCGCGCTATTTCTCAACGTAATTACCGTTCGAACGGAACGTTTTTGGTTTTGGTTTAGTTTTGGTTTAGCTGATGTAAGAAATGGTATCGCGCTATTTTTTCTGAGCGACAAAATCGTTGACGTTACCCAATACTGAAAGTTCCATCGATCGTTCCTCCAACGTAATTTCCAAAGTAAAGCTAAATCGTTTCCGTTGAAATGATTAGCGCGATACAAAATGTGTGTAACGTAACGTTTTTGGTTGTGGTTTAGTTTTGGTATTAACGTTCAAAATTAGCGCGATCGGCCCCCTGGTCATACACGCACGCCGATTGCGCGTACTACGCACCTGACCTTTCTGAAGAACATCACCAACTTGGTCACTATATGTCCTCCTAGGGCGTCCCCTCCCGTTGTTTCCACTCACCTCTGCTTTATAAATACCTTTTATTAGTCGCGTTCCACTCATCCTCTCAACATGACCAAAGCATCGAAGCATACTCTTTTCAATTTTTGTTACTACATCTTCTTTTAAACTGCACCGTTGCCTTATCACCTCATTTTTCAGCCTATCATTCATAGTCACGCCAGACATGCTTCGCAAGGAACGCATTTCCACTGCATTTATTTATTATTCCACGTTCTATCATTCTTTAAATATTCTTCTTTAATTTTTCACATTCCAATATTATAATATTTGTGTAACTGAATATACCTAACAATTGGCAATATTATCAGCAAGTCGTGTTTGTACGGGACCAAGCAATAAAAATTGTGATACACTTCACTAGTTCCCGGGGTCTTAGCCGCGGGCAGTGGCTACATATCCATCCCCTTTTACATCTAGCCCGCGTAAAGTTGTCGCACAGAAAGCAATTTTGGTCTTACAGATTAGGTGTGTATGGAGTACGTTGTGTATTTTAGTTTTGGTTGATAGTGCGAAATATGAAAGGCTTTTGTTTTGAAGCCATTATTGGCATCTAACTAAAGGCGATTTTTGCTAAGTAAGACCTGGCCATCCTTCAATCTCGTCTCGCAAATCGGTATCTCCACTGAAAATCAGTGCTGGGCTGTGGGTCCCCAGCATCAGGCTGAGTGGAAGCCTTCTTGTCACAGCTGCCGACTAATTATGTTCTTTGTTCATGAGTATAAATCTGTTTGTTTTTAATTTTTTAATCGAGTTATCGTTTTGTATGCACGTGATTCAGTAACAAATAAATCAATTTTTTAGGGTTCCGTACCCAAAGGGTAAAACGGGAACCCTATTACTAAGGCTCCACCGTCTGTCTGTCTGCCTGTCCGTCTGTCACCAGGCTGTATCTCATGAACCGTGATAGTTAGACAGTTGACATTTCCACAGATGATGTATTTCTGTTGCCGCTATAACAAAAAATACTAAAAAACAGAATAAAATAAACATTTAAGGCGGCAAAAAAATCACGTTTGTTGTATGGGGGCCATACAACAAACGTGATTTTTTTGCCGTTTTTATAGATAATGGTACGGAACCACTCGTGTGCGAGTCCTACTCGCACTTGGCGGGTTTTTTTTCTTTCTTTATTTCTTACTCTAGCTAGAGCCCTGCGGAATATGCACAACAACCGTTGTGGAAAAAATAATTAAGGGCATTATCATGAGGATAGACAACATACATCTACAGCAAATATCATTACACCAAACTGATTAAAAACACCATGAGCCCGAGTGTCGTATGGGTTAGTCGATCATTAGCCCAACCCAGGGGGCCTACTCCGAAGCGATAATCCGAAGTATCGGCCGAATGTTCGGCCGTTTTTTGACTTTCAAAGTTTCCTTATTTGACTTTAAATCCTTACCCGACTTCTAGTCACGTTTTTGACTTTGACTTATCCCTCCAACCGTCGTTTTTTTTTTCTTTCGCCGTAGTCAGCCATAGTCAGCTGTAATCAGGAAAAGGCCGTACATTTGGCCGATACTTCGTATTATCGCTTCGGAGTAGGCCCCCTGGGTTGGGCTAGTGATCGACTAACCCATACGACACTCGGGCTCATGGTGTTTTTAATCGGGAATCGAAGCCAGTATCCGACGCTCAGCAGTCGCAGTTACGGTCTAAACTAATGAGGCACAGAGGCATTATTTATTATTTAGCACTTTAAGCATACAAATGTACAGAGGCGGACTTAATGCCATAGGCATTTTCTACCAGTCAACCTTTGGGTGATGCAGAGACAACCAGTGGTACTTGCAATAACAAAAATTGTGAAATCAATATTTATTTTAATATATGTACCTAATTATACATAAGTAAGACCAAATAAATACATATATACACGAATATACCTATAAACCAAACAAACAATGGGAAACTTTACCGTTGTGTTGCCAGCTTCTTACGAATGTGCTCCCGAACTTTAACTTTAAAGGTTAATCGGTTGGTTGCCATCCTGATTTCCTGGGGGAGCGCATTCCACAAAGAGATAGACTGAACGAAAAAGGAAGAGTGAATGAAGTCAGTGCGGTGAGTGGGACATTGAAGAAGACGATTGTGTGAAGAACGTAGATTTTTATTGTGGTTGGCGCAAATGTACTGAAAGTGGGAGGCTAGATAACTAGGGGAAGAGGGAGAGTCAAGAAATGAAAATAAGGTGGTCAACGCACTTGGCTGTCTGCGCTGGCGTATGGGCAACTTTAAGAGCGACCGATGCGCAGAGACATGATCATATTTACGCAGAAGAAACAAATCGAATGCAGTTATTGAGAAGACGCTCAAGTTTGTCGAGGAGATCTGCACTCAGGTCATAGTAACACACATCACCATAATCGATGATAGGGAAAATTAAGGACTCCACAAGCATTGTCATTATCCGCGGGGTAATAACGTAGCACACTAACAATTGCAATGTCTTTAATTTTGACAATTCGATAACATTTTTTGCGTTATTTGACGACTTGTCCTTTTTGTGTTTTTGTTCTTACTTTGCGTCATAGCATAATCAGCCTATAATATTCCCACTGCTGGGACACAGGTCTCCTCTCTGTGAGAGGGAGTGGGCCGTAATCATTGCGTCTTTGCGTCATGTTTGCCGCTAATAAACATTTTTTCTTTCTTTCTTCTAGATATTTACGTTGCTAAGCAGATGTATTTTTCGAATATATGAAGCAATGGATTAGGAATTTCCTTCAAAATCCTTCGGATTGGGGAAAAAAGTGTGTTACACAAGTCTTCAAACTCCCGAATACTGTTTTACTGTTTTTTTTTGTTCACTGTTTATGTCAAAAAAACAAAATGCATTTCGCCGTTTCGCCTTCAATAAAAATCGATGACCTATTAATAATGTACGGAAATCTGTATCACAAGTTGTCACGGACATTTTATCAATGTTCGCGAGATAAACTGATAAATTAACCAAGCTTACCTGTTGCCGTGATTAATTTAGTATGTAATAGAAATAGATCAATATTACGCCTGTTATGAAGTGCGTTTACTAAAATGTATGCTTTTGGTGCTTTTTGTTGATTATTTATCGCGTAACCTACATCATCATCTACCTAGCATTTTCCCAACTATGTTGGGGTCGGCTGCCAGTCTAACCGGATGCAGCTGAATACCAGTATTTTAAATGGATCGACTGCCTATCTGACCACAACCTAGTTACTTTGTAATACGATAATCTTTGGTAGGACTGGTTGTCAGACTTTCGGGCTTCTGACTACCCGTAACGACTGTCAAAAATCCACGAATGACAGGGGGACCAACGGCTTAACGTGCTTTCCGAGGCACAGAGGGGTCTTGGTATGTAAAGATGGCCACCCATCCACGGACCAACCGCGGCAAGTGTAGCTTAACCTGATCGATCGACTCGTGCGGCTGTAATTACGTAACCACAAGCCCCTCCCTATGATCGCCTAACCTACCGGTGAATAAAATGATGCTTACTCATATGATAGAATCGTGGCTTGATAATTTGTGTTGTCTGCTTTCATGTTGATTTGTAATTAAGCAAGTCATGAACTGGTTTATTGCTTTATTCGGAGATGATAGGTTATCAATATTTCATCACCAGAAATATTATGGTATCTTCATCATTCATTAAATGTGCCTGTTAATAAATGCTTTCTAGTTGAAAGCTCTGTCATTTGTAAATAACTTTAAAACCGAAATGCAGAAAAATGCTAAGTACTCCAGGTAGCAGAAACATAAGAAAATATTGGGCTACACCCTTATAGTCATCAATCTCGACATCAGGCTATGTCCTTGTCCAGTGTGAGGTGATGACCACCAGAAATAGTAGATTGTTGCAGCGAGCGCAAAGTGGCTCATTTTAGCAAGGTGCGTAATATACTTTTCTTTCAACTACCTACCGTGAAAAAATATACCTACTCATAATAAAAACTCAAGTTAATGAAAACAATAGTACATTGTGATACAAGGGTGGAAAGTAGGTTTTTAATGACACGAGATTGCAATAACCTACACACCTGTGTATCACACGACATTTTTCGATACGCTTAAACCAAAAGAACCATTTAAAAGATTTTTGAGAATTCAATGCTAAGACGTACGGACTCATTCACTTTTCCTCGTATAAAATCTATCTCATTTTATTCTACGTATGAAAACTCCTTGCTACTAAACTTTTTAAATTGACATATAAATATAAAACTCAACCGCAAAACTAATGATAGAGCTCGTAAACAAAAGTCACGACCGCGTAACAGAAAGATGCCTATGCAAAAGATTTAATTTTCGAATCATAATTATAGCCTCTGAAAGTACGCCATGTTTAACAACTGTATTGAAAAATATATTTTTCATCCCATCTATTCGAAAAGAGCCGAAAGGTTCTTCGATAAGTGCGAGCAAAATGAGTAATTCCGGCGCACTTAATAACAGTGACGACATGACTTTTGAATTTGGAACACTATTTAATAAAAAAGTTTGAACACATATCGCTTCGATAAAATCCTGGCCGGTAATAAAAAAGCGCGCCTACCGAAGCGGCATTGGTTAACCAAATGAAAAAAAATGACTCAACATGATCAACAACCAGAGTCTGAAGTTATTACGAATACCCAAGTGATAAATAACTCAATGACATTTTCTGTTCCCAACAAAACAGTTATAATAAACTTACAAAATTGCGAAAACGTATCTAATATTAATATAAATTTGTAATTTGGTTATGTAAATATAAATATTCGTCACTACTAAAAGCACCTCTTATTTATTTTTCTCATAGTGGGGGATGAAAAGCAAAGTGTGCCACACGGTACCAAAATTATTTAACCTCGAGCGACGTACTTTGAATCCCTCGCTACGCTTAGGATTCTACTCTAGAATCCTTCGCTTCGCTCTGGATTCAAACAATCGCTCTCGCCCTCAATACATTATTTTGGTCCCTTATGACACAATCTACTATGCTTTCAACTACGTAGTAATATTATCAACCGATCACAAAGGACGTATTTTTGCTTAGAACCAAAACAGTGCAGAAATATTATATGAAATCTCATTGTTGCACAGTTTTTCATTAATGCACTGTTTTTTATTTTTTATTTATATATAAATTTACCACAGAGGTGTAATGTCTCCCATTAAGTTTAATATAAAATGTATGCATTAGAACAAAAAGATACCGGCTGAAAATAAAAATCGGCTGAATAAAACCGACTTGGTGAAAAACTTTATTGCAATAATCTATCGAATTAACGCATAAGAAGACCCACCTCTCCCTTTACACAGTGGCCCATATTGAACACACGTCACCCACGTTAATAGGTACCTACGTGATCTAAAAGTTAAGGGAGCAATATTGCTACGCGTTTTTGTTTATATTAGTTCGCAATCTCGATTTCGTTTCAGACCCATGTCAGGAGAAAGTTGGAGTAATCGTCAATACTAAAGACAAAGAGGTATTGAGAGTAATTATGTGTGGCAGGGTTGCTACGACTGGGGGATTTTGGTATGTAATGGAAGGTCACACATCCAGCAACGCTTGCCGATGTCGATCCGTGGGTGGGTGACCACCGAGGCATGGAAGGGTCTCGGGATGTCAAAGTCAAATTATTTATTTCAAATAGGCACATAGATGGCACTTTTGAACGTCAAAATTTACAAATAAAATAGAATTGATTCTAGTCGCCCCTTCCAAAAGGTAGCTTCGTATGGAGAAGAATCCACAGGAGACGCCCCGGGCGTCGGGAATCGCAGGCCGATTCCCGGCCACCGTAGGCGCGGGCTTGCGGACGGTGAGCGATGGGTAGCTCGCCGTCCGATAAGGACCAGGCCCGGGTCGACGGCGCGTCGTGTTCCACGCGCGCCTCAAAGAGACGTCAGCACGAATTGACGGGGTCCATTAGGGCCAATGCCTGCCAGGGTTGCGAGTTTGTCCGAAAGGGATATCGTGGCCCTGGCACACAGGCAAATGAAGGAACACGGGTGGGTTTTAGTCAGTAAAACTCTGACACGCCTCCCGCTCCGCCCAGAGCGGGAGAAGTTATTTGGTAATTTCCCAAACAAAAAAAAAAAATGGAGAAGAATGGGCAAAAAACTCCATCTTTTAAAATGTTTTACAATATTTTGTATAGGTACATCAATTATATAATGATATGTGAAGACGATGCACCTAGAATAAAGTTACTATACCACAATATGTAAAAATAATTAATAATGAAGCAATGACAGATAAATTAATTATGTGATAGATACATGGTGCTCACATATTTACAAACATTGTAAAAAAACGGTTTCCTAAAATAATTAATATCAGTGTGTGAATTAAGGTAATCACAGAGTGTAAAATAAATGTCATAAAAATAATAAAATATACAATTAAAATAGCAATCAGTTAGATTTTGTCTAGACTGTAGATTGTCCTATGGAGCTGGACCAGCATGTTTACAAGCGTACGTATTACCTTGGATATAATCCTCTAATTTGTAATAAGCTTGTTTACACAGTGTACTTTTAATATGAGTTTTAAATTTTCTTTCATTTAATTGCAATATATCACAAGGTATTTTGTTGTAACATTTAACACAGTACCCCATGACCAAGATAATAGTAATGGACATACCGGGACCCCTCCATACCTCGGACAGCACATTAAGCCGTTGGTGACGGTTGTCATTTGTAGATCTATGACAGTCATTACGGGTAGTCAGAAGCCCGAAAGTCTTCTTACCCAGTATCTTGGTTGTGGAGGTCAGATAGGCATTCGCTCCATGTAAAAAAGTGGTCGCATCCGTCAGTTCATCCGGGTCATGAGTTGCATCCGGGTTGACTGGAAGCCAACTCCAACATAGTTGGGAATAGGCTAGGCAGGTGATGAGGGTTGCTAAGACAATTGTCTGGCTTGTCGTTCTATTAGTCGCAAGCACTACTGCTAAGCATGAGGTCCTGGGTTCGATTCCCAGGTTGGGCAAAGTGTTATTGGGTTTCTATATTAGGAATTTTTCAGTAGCAATCCGAGTCTGGATTTGTTCTAGGCTGATGGCCATATGTTCGCCCCCTTACATGGGAGTTAAACATAAGTGGTGAAATTTGGGTGTATTATAGGTACACTTCAGCCTAACCCTTCGGGAAATACATGCGTAAGAACGGTTATTACCCTTACCTCTATCCGACTAAATTTCTATTGGGATGCTTGGGATATAACTCATTAAAGGCAAGGCGAGCACGAGATCAGCTCACCATAGCCTGCAAGGCGCTCCGTGGCACTATTTTCGCAACTGATCTGCATGCTGTGCTGGCTCGTTTCTTTGTCCCAGACAATTACTGCTGCGGCAGAAACTACAGGCTGTTAGCTGTGCCTCCATGTCGCACTGTTTCGCGTGCTAAGTCCCCAGTACCTCGCACTCAATGTAATTGGTTTAACCTTGTTAATTCAAATTAAAATAAATAAATAAATGCGTAACGTTTTATTATGTTATAGTATCCAAGTTTTCATGGTATACACAAAACTAGCTAGTTGCCTATATCAGGCCATCATGTCTACGTTATACATTTTTTACTGAATTCAGTGGTACCTTTTCAAAAGAAAGGGAACATAAAGTTTATAAAAACCGGCCAAGTGCGAGTCGAACTCGCGCACGAAGGGTTCTGTACCATTATCTATAAAAACGGCAAAAAAAATCACGTTTGTTGTATGGGAGCTGAAGGGGTATGGGATAAAAAGCACCTTTTATAGCAATAAAGTCTATTTAATAAGGATAATGATTACAACGATGTTAGCGGCGCAAACGCGGAACCGAACTCAAACACTTGCGAATTAACTTATAATAGATGGCACTGCTCACGCACTTCGTATTACATTAACACCTCCCCTCGAAGAAGTGAGCATGTATTATCGACATTCATATACATTCATCCATCATACCTAAATTATGTAGACATTCATGATGCTTTGTTCCACTCAAGCCTTTGGTCAATACATCAGCAGGCATTCGGTCAGTACACAAATATCTCAAATTAATTACACCTTGTTCGCACATATCTCGAACAAAGTGGTGCCTCACATCAATATGCTTCGTTCGTGGGTGATAGTTCCTACTTTGAGCCAGTTTAATCGCACCCTGGTTGTCGTTAAATAGCGTCACACACTCACACTTAATCCCAATGTTATTTAAAATATCTCGTAAATACATTGCCTCTTTAGTAGCTTCGGAAATGGCCAAGTACTCAGCTTCGGTGCTCGATAAGGCAACAGTCCGTTGCTTTCGCGCCTCCCAACTAATTGGAGCACCTCCCAAAATAAATGCGAAACCGGAATAGGATCTACGATCTATCGCATTCCCTCCCCAGTCTGCATCAACCACACCAAAAAGAGGCAAATCTGTTCTTTCGTACACTAATCCGTAATCGGATGTACCTTTCAAGTATCTCAGGACACGTTTAGCAGCCTTCCAATGTTCAATATCGTAATTTGTATTGAATTGGCTTAAATAGTTGACGGCATACGTGATATCTGGTCTCGTCGATACGGCCAGATGCATCAAGGCACCTATCAAACTTTGATACGGATACTGTTCCATCATATCACATCTGATACACTCAGGTTTCTCTAATTTCACATTAACATCTATAGGTGTGACAACAGATTTACACTCTCTCATACTAAACCGTTCTAGCAGTTTATCTATATATGATTTTTGACTTAAGTAAACTCTATTTTCACCATCACGACTAAATTCAATACCTAAACAAGTTGATATTTTGCCCATATATTTCATTTCAAAGGCATTCGATAATTGTTTCTTAATATCTTGCATCCATGCATCATGATTTGTTGATATAATCAAATCGTCAACATATATACCAATTAACATCATTCGCTCACCTTTCTGTGCAATAAATATACAAGGATCCTGCGGCAACGCCTCAAAACCAATATCACTCAACTTTTTCACTAACTTTTTATGCCACTGCAACCCTGATTGACGCAAGCCATATAAAGATTTTCTTAACAGACACACACTATCCACACATTCATCAAGATCCTTATTCCAGCGTTTAGCTGTTTGGAGTATGTTCTTTTCTGTTATTATTTCCTTTTGTGAACCAATCTTTTCTTTTACGAGTACTCTCTTTAGAACATCGCTTAATTGTTCTGGAACTTCCATAAACACCTCTTCATCGAGTGAACCATTAAGGTACGCTGTTACCACATCCATCTGATGGATTTCTAGTCCAAATTCAGCCGATAAAGCAGCTATGAGCCTTATTGATGACGATCTCACAACCGGGGATGAGGTCTCGTGAAAATCCTCCCCTGGCCGTTGTGAACATCCTTTTGCCACGAGGCGCACTTTCTTGCCAGTACTTTTTGTACTAAACACAAACCTACTTCCAATAACTTTTCGTTGTTTTGGTCGGGGTACAATTTCCCAGGTTTTATTCTTTATTTGTGACAAATACTCATCTTCTAGAGCAAATTTCCATAAATTTACGTCGCTTCTCTTCTCTACATCTTTCCACATCATTGGTTCTATCAACGCTATCCCTGCACTTATCTGTTCATTCGGTTTATCTGATTCATTTTCACTATCTATAGTTTCCTCTTTTTCTGTATGATATTCTTTCCGCGGTCTACCCACCATACCAGTACGAATTAAACGAGGTCTTCCTCTTCCTCTTTTAGCAGGTTCTATTAAATTTTCCCACGAGACAGTTGAGTTCCTCTTTCTATGTAATTGACTTCTATCTGTCTCTTCCTCTGGTTCATGAACTCTTTCAATCAATTTTCTTGATCTACTACCATCTCTTCTGGTTCTCAATATTTTCCGGTTATCTTCTTCTCTTTCATTATTCGCGTTAGACACCTTCAATTCTACTCTTATTTGTTCCTCATTAGTGTCTTCTTCGTCATCAAATATCTCTTCATATTCATGTCTAAACGATGTCTCATTCATAAACTTCACGTCACGACTCACTATTATTTTTCTTGTCGTAGGGTCATGTATCCTATATGCCTTAGATTGAATATCATAACCCACAAATATTCCTAACTGTGAACGAGACTCAAATTTTCCTTTCGGTTTTCCCTTGTCCTTATAATAAACTTTTGAACCAAACACGTGCATATATATTACAGTGGGTTTCTTCCCTTTCCATAGTGTAAACGGTATTTGACCATTTAACGCTGTAGTTGGGCACCGGTTTCTTATATAATTTGCAGTATTCATTGCTTCTGCCCAGAAAGAAGGAGGACTGCCTGCTTGGCGCATCATACAGCGTGCCATTTCAACTAATGTCCTGTTCTTTCTTTCAGCGATTCCATTCTGTTGGGGGGTATACGGGGCTGTCAATCTTCTTCGGATTCCAGCTTTTTTCAATAAATCATCAAATTCATTGTTTACGTACTCACGTCCGTTATCTTTCTGAAGGTTCTTTATCGTTTTTCCTGTTAAATTCTCTGCATAGGCTTTGTAGGTTTTAAATGCATTTAGAACATCACTTTTATTTGCCAAAAAATAGACTTCACACCATCTGGACTTGTCATCGATGAATGTAACAAAATATTTTTTACCGCCATAAGACTGATGTCTCATGGGGCCACAAACATCGCTATGCACTATTTCCAGTGATTCGCTTGTACGATCTTCCGTTTTCCTCGGAAACGGCGTGCAAGTCTGTTTCTCACTTATACAGATCTCACATTCAGACAATTTTTCGTCATCCTTGAATGTTAGCCCGTGTACTAAACTATTCTTGGCCATAGCTTTCAAGTCGCGTTCGTTGACATGTCCAAGACGTTGGTGCCACGTGTCTAGTGAATTAGTCACAGCTTGAACATTATTGGCACTTTTTTGACTCGTCCGAACATGGTATAGGTTCCCAACACGGTCTGCCCGCATATGAATTTTATCATCATTATCAATCACAATCGCATCATTCTTTCTGAAACGAACCTCAAACCCGCGATCAGTCATCTTGGCCACCGATAGTAAGTTTGTTCGTAAATCGGATACGTAGAACACTTTTTCTATGTCAATTTGGCGTTCTTCACTGCCCGTGTCTACCAAAATCCTTACCTTACCAGCGCCGGTAATTTGTGTTTTGCCGCTATTAGCTAAATTTAGTTCGGAGTCCAGCCGCGTAAAATCCTCGATCATTTGCTTCTTGTTACACATATGACCCGTGCATCCACTGTCAATGCACCAAATAGGATTTAGTTTCTCACCCAGCATAACCTCTTCGGTAGTACTCAATAACATGGTTGTCTTTTGCTCGTTGTCTTTACTGCCTTCTAACTTTTGTGCGCTTTGCTTATGCTTGTTGATGTTCTTAGTCTTGCACTCTCTCGCTAAATGCCCGCGACGACCACAACGATAACATTCAACATTATTTTTATGGTCTTGATTGTCAGTGTTATTCTTCTTCTGATTGGCATATTTATTTTTATTGATACGTTTGATGAACATAGCCCCTTGGTCTATCGTCTTAGACTTACGAGCTTCGTAATCCTCGATAATCTTGACCTTTAACGTTTCCGTTGATGGCAAATCATCGCGCGATTCCATTGCCGTCCTGAACATGGCAAACGAATCCGGCAAACTGTACAACAATAATATGGCTAATAGTTCGTCAATAACAATCAAACCGATTTCTTTGAGTTTTTTAACTGCATCAAAAAAATCCGCGATGTGCTTCTTCAAATCATCATCTTCCTGCATACGAGTAATCACCAGCTTTTTCAATAACGAGGCTTTTCTGGCAGGTCCGCTCGATTGGTACATAGATTTCAGCTTATCCCATATAGCCTTGGAACTTCCCAAACCATCTATTGCGGCCAACTCACTTGGACTTACCGCCAACAATATGTCTGACTCGGCTTTTCTGTCCGTTTTTATCCAGTCGGCATATTTCATATCACCTAAATGTGGTTTTGGTAAAGCTCCCGATACATATTCCCATAGATCGTTCTTGATCAGAATTGCTCGCATGTGTATCTTCCATGTATCGTAGTTATCACCAGTAAGTCGATCAATCTTAATTGATGTAGCCATATCAAAGTTTCTTCAACTCCAAGTAAAACAGCAAATGCAGATAACAAAATCTTTGTAATAACTTATGAATTGTAGTAAACAAAGGCGAACGTAACTTGCAAGTCCACGTTACACTAATCACCTTGGTTAAACCTTAACTCGCGTAGACGTGTTTATAACTTTGCTTACGACGAACTGTTTTAGTTCAAATCACTGCAATTGTTCACTAATCAGTTTAGATTTCACTCACTGGCAAAGCCTGGGCCCATAACCTGAAGGGGTATGGGATAAAAAGCACCTTTTATAGCAATAAAGTCTATTTAATAAGGATAATGATTACAACGATGTTAGCGGCGCAAACGCAAAACCGAACTCAAACACTTGCGAATTAACTTATAATAGATGGCACTGCTCACGCACTTCGTATTACATTAACAGGAGCCCCCCTTAAATATTTGTTTTATTTTAATTTACTTATTTATTTTTAAAGTGAATATTTATAGCTAAATATTCTGTGAATATTTCAAGCGTCTACCTGTTGCCGTTATCAATATCGAGCAAAAACAAGCAAAAAAATCACGTTTGTTGTATGGGAGCCCCCTTAAATATTTATTTTATTCTGTTTTTTAGTATTTTTGTTATAGCGGCAACAGAAATTCATCATCTGTGAAAATTTCACTATCTAACTATCACGGTTCATGAGATACAGCCTGGTGACAGACGGACAGACAGACAGACGGCGGAGCCTTAGTAATAGGGTTCCCGTTTTACCCTTTGGGTACGGAACCCTAAAAAGCCATCATCGTACGGTGTTCAAAACCATCAAACTCATACTTATAAAGTAGATCCTTAAAATTGAAAGCATCCTTAAAGTTTAATTTTATACGCGTACCATAAAAATGGTATTGCGAATCATTCCTTCTACTACGTTTCAATAGTACTCTGCATCGCCCGATATTGAATTTTGAACGAATATATTTTTTCAGTCGTATTTTTTTTGTGTTTCGATTCACGAAAACTCGTAGTCTGTTATGTCTTTTTGTGCTTCGTGTTTGCTTCAAAAGCATTTTGCGTCATAGCAGTGAGGTATGTCTACGGAAATAATAATAATATGAATGTAGTGATAATCTAATTTAAAACTGCATGTCCCTTCACAGCTTGTTGCATACTTACTCATTTTCAATTGTTTGTATATACATTTTAATGGAGGGGAGTGTCATTTTAAATTAGACGATCTCTAGACAGGTAAATCTAGCGTTTAATAAATCCTCTTAATAAGTCCTCTTGTTTAATAAATAATCACTGCATTCGACAATCAGTCTGTAATTACGATAATGACTTTTTTACCTGACTGCGGCGGAGTCCAAAAGATGGGTAAATGTTTTTTAACTCTTATTAAGGCGTATTGAGATGGGAGACCGATGATGAATTAGAAACTTTATATGACGAGTCATGATAAACTTGAATTACGAACAACATGTAAGATACGTGTTGCTCTAATGCCCTCTATCTATAGTTATATAATCAACCTTTTATTTCAACTATAAACTTTCCTTTTAAATATCTATATGCAGACGTCCTCTACATTATAAGCCAACAGCAAGGTTATAAAACAAAAATAGCTAACTAATTTTGTGGCAGCCCTACCCAAAATCCTTTATTGCCTCGCCTAATAATATCTAATGGTGATTGACGGAGCAGAAACCCGATGTCAACCGAAGTTTTCCGATTAAGTGCCGATGGTAATCAATGGTGAATGGAGACACGCCTTTAGGTTAAGGTACACTATTAGTTGGGAAACGAAAAGATTTAGCGGAATGTTTTTATCAATCAAGTTTGGTCGATAAGTTTCAGTCGGTAAAAGACATACCAAGAATCGCTACTTCCAATGAAAGGAAGTTTTGCAGGCCGCTACATAAATGTACTATTAATGATCTCAGCTTTAAAGGGGAAAATCTACAAGTCCGTGATAAGGCCTCATACTTGTTTGGATAGGAATGCTGGGCCATCAACAAGACGGATGAAAAAGATTGCATGCAGAGGAGTGAGAATGTTGAGGTGGATGTGTGGAGTGGCAAAAAGGGAGAAAGTAAGAAATGAGTATACAGTGTGAGTTTTCATAATGTGCACATAACTAAATGAGGCAAACTAAGCTTAATTTTATCGACGGAAAAAATATTTATAAATAACATAACATCACGCCTGTAATCCACGAAGGGTTAGGCAGAGGTGTACCTATAGTAACACCCACATTTCGCCAGTTATGTTTAAGTCCCATGTAATAGGGGGCGAGCCTATTGCCATCAACCGGGCACAAATCCATACTCCTGGCTGCTACTGAAAAATCCCAATAACACTTTGCCCGACCTGGGAATCGAACCCAGGACCTCAAAAAATAAACCAACCCAACCTCAAGGAATATTTATAAATAAAAGAATAAATTTATTTCGCTGTTTACATTCAAGTGGATTGAATACCTTGACCTCACACTAGGATTCCCTGTGTTGTGAGATCCAGGCTCTCCTTCGTTCCGTTCACAATTTTATCTTTAAATTAAAAATTAATGTAGGTACATTGTTAAAACATAAAATGGTTATAAAAAAATAAAAAAGTGTATGTAGAGTGGTGTGATTTGAGTCAGTTGTGTTGGTGTTGTAAGGGAGTGTCTGTATGATATACGTATGTTGTAATATCTAACGAAACAATTCAATTTTTTATAGCATTTCATGCATTTTAGCATTGAATGGAAGAAGAAAAGGTGTTGCACTGACCCCAAGTAGAATTAGAATTTATTTATTTGTAAGAATGTAGTTTTACATAGTATGGTGTTATTTTTTTTTAATTCTATACATTCTACCACAACAGGTGTACAAATATTCAAATGTCTTTCTTATCTACTTATCTAGTAACATGGGACAAGGGTAGGAAAATCAGTTTTTTGGTGTTAGTCAAGTTTTAACTAACGCGCTTTTAACTCTTCACTGCCGGAAAAAAACAACAAATTACTGCTCGGAAACACAAGGACTAGATTTGCTATGATGTAGTATTGTAATAAAATTTTTGGGCGCTTCCATTTCAGCATAGCTATTCATAACCATTCGATACGCTTTTTTTAGAAGACTCCTTCGATAACATTGAATGCAATGTCCTCTAAAAAAATGCTGTTTAAGAATCAAAAACCCGACTGCTTAAACCAAATACAGGACCGCTATTTTGCCGACAGCTACACACATCAAAAGTGTCTAGGGTTCAAACACATTTCTAACTATAAAAAAATATCCAAGTAATATTTACCAAACCTAGTCTTCCAGAATGGCTTCTTACTTTAATTCCTATGTTTAAGTTAACAACTTATCCTTAAATTTTGTAAATTAAAAAAAAAAAAATTTTTTTGAAAATTCTGGGAAATTAACATAAGTCGTGTCGTCAATGAAATGGCAAAAAAAGGCAAAACTTAGGATTTTTAAATATTTTATTGTAAAGATAAAACAATTATAATCTGTGTGTCCACCATTGATACGAATCACACACAGGGATTTAGCATGCTTCAAATCAGTTCATCAAAATCACTTTGAGGAATAGCCACCCACGTTCTTTCTAACAAGTCAAAAAGTTGTTGTGACGTATGCACGGCGTCCATACTCGGCAGAGCTATTCTTTGGAGCATATCCCATGCGTGTTTAATTGGGTTGAGGACTGGCGATTGAGCAGGCCACGGCAGAACGTTGATGCGAGGATCGGTAGGAGTGCGTGTTACGACTCTAGCTCGTGTGTGGACGAGAGACGTGTATTGTCGTGCATTAGTCGAAACGAATCACCCAACCGGCTTCGCAAAAGGATGATCACGTCTGAAACAATCGTTTCCGCATAAATCTGAGCATTGAGGTTGCTCCTGATAAAATGAGATCGGTTCTTCCACCAATCCAAATACCGGCCCAAACCATTATTGTTCCCCCTCAAATGTCAAACGTTCTTGACGTCCAGAGGGCCTCCTAGCTCGAGTACGTCTTGTACCCGGCCTCATACTGAAACGAGATTCATTGGTAAAAACCAAAACAACGCAAGTCTTCTTCCTCCCAATTTCTGTGTTCGCGAGCCTATTGTAAACGGGCCCTACGATTGCAGGGTGTTATAGGTGGAAGTCTCAGCGGCCTTCGAGATCGCAGACCCACTTCACGCAAACGATTTAGGATCTTTTGGTCGCTTATCAGCAAGCCTGAAGAGCTATGGAGCCTCGTAGCCAACATCATGGCGGTTATGGTACGATTCCGTCGAGTAGTATTTTGTATGTGTCTGCGACTGGTGATGCAAGATCGTCCTCCATGTCGCTTAGCCACGCTGCCAGTGATACGATGCCTGGAACCACCTTGCAACATTCCGTTGGGTTTGGTCATTCCATCATCTCTTCTGTCTCTGTGTCTCTGATGTCAAATGATGACATCGCTCCATATCGATACATTTTTTTTCAGTTCCAATGCAGTAATTGTAATGGTTTTGTAAAAACGCTATTACATAGTCCCCTAAAAGCTCGCTAGTTGCCCCGCTCCTCTTTAAACTTAGCCTTAGACTGACCACATAATGACGAAGTGGTAGCGTGGTGTGTCAGCTGTCAGAATGTATGAACTTAGTTATGTAAAGTACAACTACAGGCAGTGGGTAGTGTAGTGATGTAATTATGTTCCGTGTCGGCACGCGCCTAGTGTTTAGATTAATTGCGACTTTGAACTTTGCTTATTATGTGACCGTTCTACATGTAGCCTTTTATTGCCTATGGATTTTGTCATTTGCAGCTAGCATGCGAATGAATGCGACTTACGAGTTGTAGGTCGTAAGTTCGAACCCTGACAGGCGCTTTACTTTGTGTAAATAATCGTCAGTGTGTAAACCACTACTCTCTAAACGGTGAAGGAAAACATCGTGAGGAAACCGACATGTCCTAGGGCCAAAAAAAATCTGAGACATGTGACATCTACCAACTCGTACTGGGCCCGCGTGGTGGATTACGGCCCATTTCTTCTCACAGAGAGGAGGCCTGTGCTCCAGCAGTAGGAACGTTATAGGCTGATTTAAATGCTATGCGGATGAATCACGTTTTATCGAAGCGGCTTCCTGTGTTTTACAAAACTCCCAAAAATTAAGAAAAAAGATTACACACGGCTGAAACTTGTTAAAATTGTAATCCGTTTGACGAAGTGTCTACAAGTTTCCGAATAAAATAGTTTTACTTGCTACGTTTTTCCAGTAACTGTTGATAAATAATAGGCTCTTTTCCACTTCTTGGGTCTCGTTAAAAGCGGTTTAAGAGTCTCAGCAAGAGGATCACAAAAGCAGCACATCCTGTTAAAAAAACTGCGATTATTATGCTTCTTGCGTTTGGCAATCTTTTCTTTGACCATTTACTGACTGATATGAGGCAAAATAAATAAATAAAATAAAAATGTTTATTTCATCAACTTAAGTAAATTACATTGTTATGCTTGGAGTCACCTTTTAAGCAAAGATTTGCTTGTATTAGGTGGCTCCGCTCTTCCAGTTTTCATTGACCATACATTAGTGAGAGAATAAACAAAAGATAATTTTGAAAGCAAGCCAAAGGTTTTAATAATAAAAAAAAGCAAAAACAAAAAAAAAATGGAATAAGGAATGAGGAGATACAAGATATTGATGTTGATGGATGGAAAGGGGGAGAGGAAGGCTAAAGAAAAGGTGAATGTATTGTATGAGGAATGATATGTAAGAGAAGGGAGTAAATGGTAGCGTGACGATTGACTGGGGAGAATGTAAGGAAAAACGTATTGCGCCGACCCTAAGTAACATAGGACCAGGGGAGGAAGATGATGATTAGGTACATGATATTAGTAGATAACATCTTAAGGGGATGTGCTAAGCTGGCCAATGTGAAAATCAAATTTTCACACGTTTTTTTGCAGGTCAGTGTAATGCAAAGACATTTAATTATTTACTTTAACAATAGATGGGATAAAATCGTAATCTGATACATTTGTCCCAGTGGGGAAAAGTCGCTCAGTCTAGTGTGGTACGCCTGCATGTCAAGTCGCATTCGTGTCCATAAAATATTTTTTTTTTTCTAAGAAAATATGCTGAGTTGCGCATTACGATATTGCAACTCTCGTTATGGTAAAACGACTAGACCTAACTTCTGTTTATTTTCGATATTTTAAGCTAGATGGCGTCAGTGAGAAATGTCATCACAGTTTGTCTATGACATTTCTTCGCATAGCCTCTATATAGTAAGCATCTTAAATCTCTTTGGTATCATGTATACTCGTATGTTGATTAAAATATGATTCGCAACCGTAACAAATATGGCTTTACAGAATTATAATCATTAGAACCAGCAATGCAACTCCTTAAGTTAGAATTGGCCTCAAATGTCATGATTTCGTCAAATAGTCATTCAATATTAGAGAGATTGATGATTTTCATTCTATAAATAAATTCTTGATACGGCCTCGAATCATATTTACATCAAGATACAACCTGACAATAGACTGCAAATTGCAATACACGTAAGAAAATTTGAATTTCGCGGGCAACCCTGACGCTTTCGCCTTAAAGGACATTTAGGTAGTTACATAACCTTGTAAGACCTGAAATATGAAGAAGCGGAAACGTACATGGACTAGTACTCGTATATTAGGAAAATAGCCCTTTACTTGGGTCGGAACGTAATATCATAGTCCCAACGCAATTTACTAAAGGAAACCTAAATGTATGAAGTTGATGGACCCTGTATATCATAGTACGTGTGGGTAGGACGTACTTTATTTTGCGATGTTCAATGTGGAGGAGTATCTATCAGTAATATTGTTACTAGAGAAGGATATTCTCGGTAAAGTGTGAATAAGAATTTACGAGTGACTATATAATTATACTATTATAATACTCCATTTGGAATTTTGACTTCTATTCCGAAGGCTGGCATTAAAAGCAAAAACTTGGTTACAAAACCAACTGTTTATTACAGCTGCCATTTGTCATGCCAACAACGCAATAAAAGTGAAACTCGGTTGAACGGACTGAAAAAAGGTTTATTTAAATGTCTAATCTTATTTCAAACGGAGTATAGTTGATTCTTGACATAATTTTTATTTAGGTATAATATTTATTTGGTGTGTGAATGGCAATGTTACAATAAATTATAACGGCGCAGGATAGCCTTTACCAGAAATGATCATCGTATTAGTGGTTCAGCAGCTTCAATATCATCATGATTGTGTCGGAATAAAGCAGTTCGTCTTGGACGTGGTACGACAGCGGCCTCCCTGACGTCATCTTCTGTTATCAGAAGACAGCTTTCACGCAACCATTGATGCGACGCTCTGCTAAAGTGACTGTCAGCAGCCAGTGTCACTCTTATTCGTCCTTTTCAGTGATTTCAGTAACTTCCTAACAAAACTAGACGAGGCCACTTGCTTGCGCCGTCAAATATAAATAATGATGTAATTATAATTAAGTATAAAATTATAATTGCTTAGCTACAGAGATTTATTTTTCACTATATTTAGATTGAAGTGCTTTGAGCACTATATTTTTCAATACACGGTTAGATATAAGATATATTCAGATACTACAGAATTAGATTTATTCTCAGTGTCAGCAAATAGATTTCGTTCTGCTTTGTTAAAGAAACTTAAGGATTCCGATGTATAGTTATTTGAACAGTCTTGTAGTCTTACTCGCATAGATTGTTCATTAGTAAAGTTGTATTAATTGTATATGCTGTGGATAACGGTGTGAGTTTCACATTTATATAATATCTTTGTTTATATTATTTGCGCAGATATAATGTGTTACTGTTTGTTTGTCCCAAATAAATAAATAAAATAAAATAAGTAGATCTAATACGTTTCTTTCTGTGGATTAATAACAAAAATTGATTAAAAGAGTTCCAACCATTTCCAAAGATTGAGCTAATGAAAGTACTTGACTTCTTTCCGGACATAAAATCGCCGAAAAAGGGAGGGAGCATTCTAATGCCCAAAAACGGTTAATTGATACTTAGTAATGGACGTCGTAAATTAATGATTACGTTGGCAGTTGTCAACTTAAAAGCTTCTTTATCTTTAAAGATTTGTCATTAATTTTGGCAAACCGTTAGGCCAATATTAATGATAAATCTTTGACTAAGTTTGATGTTAAATCAACGCACATCATTAAGCAAAGAATGCTCAATCAAACCTTATTCTAAGATATTTCTTTCTAGTTAAAAATTAAGGTTTTATATGGAATGGATTCTTCTGTGAAAACTCCGATATTTTATTAGAATATTTAAACTGCAGATAGACTATTAACTCAATTCTTTATGACCAATCACGAATAGATGATATTGGTTGTTTAATGCCACTCTAAAGGTTTATCAATGTTTTTCGATATTTATTTATTGTAGACATTTTTTTTTTTTTTAGTTTATTTAATCCATAATTTTACAGTTTTAGTTTAACATAACACCTGCCAAACTGCAAAGCAATTTATCGGCAGTAGGTTCTCGTGGATTTTGCATGAATCTTTACTTGATTATACATACATTAAAATTAAAACAAACTTGAAGCTAAGACTAGACTGCATGGCTCTGTAGGCAAAGACTCCGTATGTGAATACAGAGTAGTTACCCACACAACCATAGATTCTAAAACCACAGCTACTACGCTCGCGGCATCAGCCAACAAATGCCATGGGACCATCCGTACCTACGCAGTTTATGGTATGCAAACTTAGGGATTAGGACCCACAACTCCAGCAGACCGAAGCGCCGAACGACCGCAGCAACTATGGACACATCGACAGATAATGTTTCCTTAGGACACTTTTTAGGTGGGTTTTACTTCTGACACGATCGATTATTCCCTCAGGTAATTCATTCATTAATGTAGGTGTAATCCACCGTCTCGTACGCTTACCATAATAATTATTTACATTTGGCACTAGTTTCTTTTTCTTTGCAAGTCGGGTTGGATAGTTATATACTTTTTCTTTTTTGTGTTTGTTAATATTATGTTGTTCAAGAATCATTGCCATTTTTACTTTTAGGTCAACTGGTAATATATTGCACTTCTTAAATAATTTTTCATATTCCTTGTTTAAAATACTGCAAATACGACTTCTAAAAATGTTAATGAGCAAAGGAACTAAACAAAGCGTTATCGAGATCTGTTTTAAAAGTAAGTCCATAACCACTCAACCCATAACTGATAATCGAGTCGGCAAGTGCATAGTACAATGCATATAATAGTCCTCTCTTGACTACAGGCTTCAGGGTATACAATTTACCCAGAACTGATCGAACTTTATTACAAACCGTATCTATGTGTATGTTCCATGCAAATTTAGTATCAATCGTCAGTCCTAAGTACCTGTATGTTTTGACCTGCTCTAAATTAATACACTGACAGCTTGATTTTCCATTGTGAAGACAATCATAACTGTGACCTTTTATATTCAGGTCTATGTTTTTGTTACGTGCATATAGAGCATGTATTGGCATGCACTTAGTTTTACTTACATTAATAATAATGCCATTATCGTGTGCCCATTTAATTATATTGTCCAAATCGTCTTGTATTGCTTCTTGTATAGACGTTTGGTCCTTACTACTGAATAGGAGATATGTATCGTCGGCGTACATATAAACTTTGCATTTTTTTATAACGTTACACATGCTATTAACGTGTACAATATAACCAACAGGCCCATAAACAGATCCGGTAGGAACACCATATTTGACAATGCCCTCAATACTTTCAGCATTAGCAACCCGAACTTTAATAGTTCTTAGCTCCAAGTATTGACCAAACCATATGTTGATTGGTCCACTTATCCCACACTCCTCCATAGCCTGCAACAGGCCGCCGTGATCCAAGGTATCGAAGGCTTTTTTGAAGTCTATAAAAACTGCTACCACTATGTTTTTATCATTTAGGTAATTATATACGTCATCCGTAAATCTTGCTAGCGTGGTTGCCGTACTTTTGTTTCGTCTAAAACCATGTTGAATGTCGGTAATAATATCATTTTTGTCTAAGTAAGTTGAGATTTGACTAACAATAAACTTTTCCATAATCTTATTAATTGTATTGAAAATAGCTATTGGTCTGTAATTTGTATATTCCAGATGAGACCCTTGTTTGTAAATTGGCCTAATAATTGACTCTTTCAACCTATTCGAGTATTTACATTCTTTTACACATAGATTTATAAAATATGCTAAAACAGGACTAATGAAGTTCTTGATTTCCTTTAAATCTTTTACCCTAATACCATCTGATCCCGGCAACTTGTTGTAGTCCAGTGAGTCTATTATCCTGGCGATATGTGTGGGCGTTGCTTCATTGAACCTAAAACTAACATTACATGGTTTAACATAATCATGTCTATTTAAGAACGTCTTATTACATTTATGCTTGATATTGTCAATTTCCGTTGTAAATGTGTTACAGAAATGATTACAAATGGTTATCAAACATTCTTTTTTATGTAAATATTTCTCTATGACGCTATCTACTGTTACTTTACTTCTACCCAGCCAGTTATTAATATTACCCCATGTCTTACGCATGTCTCACTTACATTTTTTATTTCGTCACACCTATGTCGATCTCTAGCCACATTTATAAGTTTATGTGTTTTATTTCTATATTTAGTGTATTGTAATCTAAGATTATTATTGTTTGGATCCATTTTCCATTGTACCTACTCCATTTGATTGTACCTACTCTATTTTATTATATAGGTATATATAATATTCTGTACGTGTGTTTGTCACCTAACTCCTCCTAAACGGTTGGACCGATTTGGTTGGAATTTTGAAATTATATTTCCTGGATGGTTTGAAAACACAATTGAACCCGGTAAGTGGCACTGCTGTCGGTATAAGGCGGTACGCAGTTTTCCGGGGCAGCTAGTATAGTTATAGAAGTTTTAGCTGTGTGCCAGAATCGTCGAATAAAATAAACATACAATATGTATCAAAAATGAAAGTTCAGTTTAATAGTCTGTACAACACCCTTCAAATTATGACCACACGTTTCTGATTAACGCTATATAATCAATACATATAATATTTATTTAATTGTCCTGTCACTGACTGGCTGACTGATTCATCAATACAGAGCCGAAACTGCTGGGGCTAGGAACGTGAAATTTTGCACACGGCTTCCTTTTATAATGCAGGGGAGCACTAAGAAAGGGGTTTTTGGAAATTCAACCTTTAACGGGGTGAAAAAGGGGGATTTTGTTTGTTTGAAAAATCTTATTCCTTGAGTTAATAAACTTGAAACTTGGCAGGAATAAAGTAAAGTCAAATTATAAAGTAAATTCAAAAGTTTTTCAAAAATACCCCCTAAAGGTTATTGATTGGGGGGATTGGGGGATGTCAATGTTTGTGTGAAAGAATTTTTACGAAGGACTGAAAACAAAAAAAAATCTACCCCTAATGGGGTGAAAAAGGGGTAGTCAATTTTACAGGGGAGGATTTTACTGCGTGGCTTGATTAACTATAAGTCAAATAATGGAAACGCCACAAAGAATTAAAAAAAATCCTATCTAAATAAATAATAAAGATTGTAATCATTCATTTTCGAAAACTAACTTTTATAGGGTTGAAAAGATGTAAATAATAAAATGAAAATAGTTTAACAAGCAGTAGAATTAACTCGAAAATCGGGACTATACTTAAAACAAACCCATATTATTATGTATTATATTTCAGGATTTATCAAAGATGACTGATGAAGATTTTCAAAGATGACTGATTTTTCAAAGATGAACGTTCCAAGCGCTTTTTTTAAAACAAACCCTATCTTGATGAAAAGGAAAGTTTAGATGAAAAATCTTATTCCTTTGTACAGAAAACTTGAAAACAGGCCCTTTAAAGGGGATGGTGTTAAAACAAAATTGGGGAAGTACTAAGTCCATGCGGATGAAGTCGCGGGCGAAGTGCTAGTTTGTCATATAAAACCAGTGTGCAGGTATCAAATTACAAAGCCTGAAAGTTAGAAAAAGATTCGGTATGCTCTGAGATGGTTAGTCACTTTAGAGATAACATTGACGGATGTATCTAATCCTGATTATGGAGACTGAAAACCTCACACACTTTAATTTTGAAAACTGGTGAGACTTCAGAGTTTCTACAGTGGTAACTAAATTTTATTTAACGGAGCAGGATATACCAGAAGTGATCATCGTAAGAGTTGTTCAGCATCTTTAATATCATCAGGATTGTGTCGGAATATAGCAGTTCATCGTGGACGTACTACGACAACGGCGCCCCTGACATCTTCTATGTCATCAGAAGACAGCCGCCACGTAACTTTCGACGTGACGCTCTGCGAGAGTGACTGTCACCAGCCAGTGTCACAGTTATCCGGCCTTTTCGGTGATTCCAGTAACTTCGTAACAAAATTAGATGGCGCCACTTGCTGCGCCGTCATATTAAACAATTTCTTTTATTACAACTGAAGCCAGGTGGAAAGCCGCAACTATTTTTTTAATCTATCGAAAATTAATGCTTCAGAAGACGGCACCAACAATGAGTCCTTGTTTTTTAGTACATGTATTTTTATGGAAGAAAACCCATTTACAGGACATACGTACATCTCTTGAATTTCAAAAATAAAATCAAAATTAAAAGGTCTCTACGTCCATTTATTATGTGCATAATTAGCTAAGGGTCTGTACACACGAGATATGAGAACGAACCTTCTCAGTGGAACGAATGATTGATTGAAGCTGAACTGAATTCCTAATCAATCTTTGTTTTTATCGTTTCGGGCTTCCGGAGCGAGGACCTTTTAGGAGGTAATAATGTTACGGTATTCGAATTTGTTCGTGGTATTTTGCTCGTTTTGTGATGTGGCTCGAGAGGAGCTCATGGCTAAGTAATAACAGCCGCACGGGTCAATCCATCAAGTTAAGCTACGCTTGCCGGGGTTGGTCCCTGGATGGGTGACCATCTTTACATACCGAGACTCATCCGTGCCTCGGAAAGCACGTTAAGCCGTTGGTCCCGGCTGTAATTTTTGGATCTTTTACAGTCGTTAGGGGTCATCAGAAGCCCAAAAGTCTGAGAAGCAGTCTTACCAGTATTACCCAGTTACTGGGTTATGGAGGTTAGATGGGCAGTCGCTCCATGTAAAATAGTGGTATTCAGCTGCATCCGGTTAGACTGGAAGCTGACTCCAACATAGTTGGGAAAAGGCTAAGAAGATGATGATTGTGGAACGTGAGTCTATGGTCCCACTTTTCTAGAAATCATTGATTCGTCACAAAATATGGCAGATTTTTCATAAAACTTTAAAAAGTAATAAGTCAGTGTGTGAGGTATAGTAGATTCTTATACAAGGGTCGCAAGGAATCAATGCCCATTATGAGGTATTTAGATGCCCGAGCATATCGAGGGCGGCTATAGTCCGGGTAGGATTTCATTTCGAATATAAGGAAAGTAAAAAAAATTATTTTTCTAAAATATTTTATTTTCTTTTTTGCTCGCACATCATAAAATCATTATATGTACTTACTTATTTAAATATCTTACCTTTGAAATTTCTGGCAAAAGATTTTCGATTACAGTATTTGCCTCGTGTTTAACCGAATCTGGGGTCAACATTTCAGAATCGCTTGAACTCATTTCTATTAATTAATCAAATATTAGTCTTTATAATCGAGATTTTGAATTTGAGTGCAGCTTACAGAGTTAGTATCCCGCCAAATTATATAGTCTTTTTGGGGTTCCGTAACCAAAGGGTAAAACGGGAACCCTATTACTAAGGCTCCGCCATCTGTCTGTCTGTCTGTCCGTCTGTCACCACCACCGGGCTGTATCTCATGGACTGTGATAGTTAGACAGTTGAAATTTTCACAGATGATGTATTTCTATTGCCGCTATAATAACAAATACTAAAAAATGGATTAAAATAAATATTTAAGGGGGCTCCCATACAACAAACGTGATTTTTTTGCTCGTTTTTGCTCGCTATTGATAACGGCAGCAGGTAGACGCTTGTAAATATTCACAGAATATTTAGTTATATATTCACTTTAAAAATAAATAATTAAATTAAAATAAAACAAATATTTAAGGGGGGCTCCCATACAACAAACGTGATTTTTTTGCCGTTTTTAGGGTTCCGTACCCAAAGGGTAAAACGGGAACCCTACTACTAAGGCTCCGCCGTCTGTCTGTCTGTCTGTCTGTCTGTCCGTCTGTCACCAGGCTGTATCTCATGAACCGTGATAGTTAGACAGTTGAAATTTTCACAGATGATGTATTTCTGTTGTCGCTATAACAACAAATACTAAAAATCAGAATAAAATAAATATTTAAGGGGGCTCCCATACAACAAACGTGATTTTTTTGCTCGATTTTGTTTTTTTTTAATCTTTATTTAAGGAGCTTGTTCAACAAGACTTAGTCGCTCCGTAAGGCTTTCTTATAACATATTACACCATTTAGTAATTATCTTCTATGGATACCAATGCGAAAGTTCGATATTGATAACGGCAACAGGTAGACGCTTGAAATATTCACAAAATATTTAAGGGCGGCTCCCATACAACAAACGTGATTTTTTTTGCCGTTTTTATAGATAATGGTACGGAACCCTTCGTGCGCGAGTCCGACTCACACTTGGCCGGTTTTTATAGATAATGGTATGGAACCCTTCGTGCGCGAGTCTGACTCGCACCTGGCCGGTTTATTAAATTTTATTTAACCGTTTATTTAATCGCTATTGATAACGGCAGCAGGTAGACGCTTGTAAATATTCACAGAATATTTAGTTATATATTCACTTTAAAAATAAATAATTAAATTAAAATAAAACAAATATTTAAGGGGGGCTCCCATACAACAAACGTGATTTTTTTGCCGTTTTTAGGGTTCCGTACCCAAAGGGTAGGACGGGAACCCTATTACTAAGGATCCGCCGTCTGTCTGTCTATCTGACTGTCGGTCTGTCTTTCTGTCGTAGCCGATTACCTAACCAAAAGTTATATTTTGAAAATTCATTCTCGCCCTAGAGAGGGAAGAAATTTTTATAAGTCTTTCTCGCCCAAGGGTGGGGAACAGCGTCTTCCACCCGCTGCTCGGATCAAACAAAACACTACTTTCGGAGTATGAGAAATGAAAAAGTTGTTACTCAAAGTAGTAAGCTCACTTCACGTAAGTTGTCATGGTGAGATTTTTATATATATTAGAAATCTCCCAGGTCTCCCTACAGCAGACAGCGGAAGACTGAGTTGATAGATCGATGCAATACAATACGCCAGAGTAACTAAAAGCCATCCATTACAAGACATACTGGCATAATCTCAATGTATCACTTACTCGAGGGAATAGTAATACCTCCCTCGACCAATTACATCCGTATAACGCACAAAACTATACAGAAATTGTAGCATACATTTATATTATTATTTTGTTACACGAACAAACAAAAGTTCTCTGGTGAAATAAATCGCTAGGAGGCAGGTTTCCGCGTCAGAGAGTATATTTGTGGCACGTGCGTTTCTGCGGTGACGGTAACTGTGTCGAGTGAACTATATCCACTGTTGTTGGAATGAACGAGTTGTATGATTTGTGAAAAGGTTATGTTATGTTTTTGCTACTGTGGCATAGCCTGCTTTATAGGTATGTACAAGTTTTTTACCTGACTGTCTCAGAAGGAGGGTTATGTTTTTCGAGGGTATGTATGTATGTATGTCTATTTCTTTGGCACGCTCTGTAGCCTAAACGGCTTGATGGATTTTAACATATGAGGTATCGTTAGATTCGTTTTAATTGCAGAAGTGTCATAGGGTATAAAATTTTAATATGGCATCTGCGAATCAAAAAAGACAAGAGGAATAAAAAAAATATTTTGTGATTTTAATAATATGAATATCAAATAAAAGCTAGTGAATAGCCAAATTATACATTGAATATTGTTGAAAAAAGCAATTGCTATTCAGGTTTGGAATCGATTCTAATGCCGAAAATATAGTCTTTAGAATATTTGTTTGTTTGTCTGAATGTATGTTCCAGCATCACGAAAATTCTACTGGATAGATTCTGTTAAAATTTTGCATAATAATACCTATAAGCCCGGTCACCCGGTGGCTATATTATTATATTATCATGCTATTTAATATGGGGGCTAAGCAATATTGTATTATGTTTGTATTCCTCTATGGTTTACAGCAAATTGTAAAAAGGCGAGCCAAACGGTTAGAACATTGCAGATAGATAGAGATTTAATATTTTAAATGATTATCATCACAATATATCTTTATGGGGATAAGCTGTCAATCATCATGACATATACACGGTGGATTTTTAAGATGGGGAAGTAAATCTTAACCGTTGTAGCTTCATAATAACGCGAAATCGGTCTTAGGAGACTGTTCTTCAAATTATGAGACATTTTAATCTGCATAGGTACACAGATTTAAAAAAAAATGTACAGTCAGAAAGAAAATGGCCAATTTTTACAAAAAAAAAAATGCAATAGATCCTGATTCTTATGAGAGTTAGACCAACTGTGGTTTGATACATCGGATCTGGGGCCCAAGTCTGCTATTTTTATAAATTCAGTCATTCCAACACGATCCCATTGTCATGCCATTGTCATTTTGTTAAAAGTTCGTAATCTGGTAAATTCATAATGGTCGATCATTGGTCGGTCAATGTTCTCGTAATATAATTGTGTTATTTATAATGGCATTGTCGTATTGCCATTATTATAAAACCCATTAGTAGAAATGTCATTCATTTGTCATTATGTACGAGATTACCAATATATGCAATTTCTTTCAATGTAGTGTCAGTGGCCGACCATTGGAAAGTCATAATGACGCCATTATAATAGTAGATTACCAAACTTGTCAAAATCAACAATTATGAAATCAATGATCGACCATTCTGACACTATTGTAATAGCAGACTTGAGGCCCTGGTACACTTGCGTGAATGATATTAATTCCGCTAAAGACACTTGCGCGAACTTACTTGCACGAAAAGATGGTTGTCGTGATTTTGTGATGTTTTTCGTCATGGGTGTCGTGTCGTTTTCGTGTTTTCGAGGTCTCTGATAACAAAACTCGGGTCAAAATCAAAATTCATGATGGCACCAACGAAAATTTGCAAATTTTTCGTCATGAGTGTCGTTTTCATGGTTTTCGGGCGCCGACGACGATAATGGAGTCAAAATCAAAACGCAAGATGGCACTAATGAAAAGAAAACCGAAACCTCATAGGTACGTCACCAGTTCTGAGTCTCTGTATATTTTGGCTGCTGAGATCAAAAACTACAAACGTAGCATACAGGGATTTTTTATAAAAATAACATAACAGCCTGTATTCCCCGAAGGGGAGAGGTGTACTTAGTACGGCACATTTAGCCTATTGCCACTAACCGGCCACAAACCCAGACTTCGGACTGTTACTGAGAAATTTCAGATGAAAAACCCAATAACACTGCCTGACCGACCTCGGACCGGAATCGAACCGAGGACCTCATACTCAACAGTAGCACTTCCAACCACTAGACCAACGAGGCTGTTTTCTATAAAAATGTGGCTGTTATTTTAGTAGGTATATCTTATGACTTCCACGCGTACGAAGTCGCGGGCAAAAGCTAGTCTTTTCTAAAACCTATCCTATCCTATCTTGCTACTCCTACTTAATAAGCTAAACGATAACGTTTAGCTTATTAACTTAACAAACTTACGTGAACAATTTGTTCAATAATAACACTAAAAAGCTTAAAATAAAACAAATTATAAAAAAAAACAAAAAACCCGACTGCAAAAACATGAACTGAAAAGATGGAAACAAGATGAAAAGAAAATGTGTATCCTTTAAGTACCAAAAATAAATAAATGCAGTCGGAGGCAAATTTTAAGGCGTTCGTTAATCCTACATGCCTCCGACTGCATTTATTTATTTTTGGTACTTAAAGGATACACACCCCTTTAGAGGTTGTGCGTTAATTCCGGGACATGTAGTAGATAATAAAAACATTGTTTTTTTTTTACTTATTTATTGTATGAAAGCATGTTTGCACAGCTTAGAGCTTATTTTTGACATAAAAGTTCAAGTTGAAATATATCATCTCGGACCGCATTTGTAGAAAAATCGTTTACATTAATTTCATTTTTGTGATAGGTTTTTCCAATACCGACTTAGGTTTCAACGATGGCCGCGGTATAAAACCAAATGCGCCACTTCCCATAATGATTTGGTCATTGTCCTTTGTGTGAGTGAATTAAGTGTGTAAAATTTTTTGAAGCCGATTACCTAACGAAATGTTCTATTTTTAAAATTGATTCTCGCCCTAGAGAGAGAAGCAATAATGAGGAAAAAATCATATGCGCCACTTCCCATAGTGATTTGGTCATTGTCTTTTGTGTGAATTTTGCGAGACTAAAAAAACAGATCTGTCGATATCTTATTTCCTTTTTGTCGTACAAGGTAAACCATTATTCTTTCCTGTCGAGATGGTAATAAAGTAAAATAACGCTGTCTCAAAAAATTATGAACCATAATAAAAAACGACGCTCCCAAACATAACAGCTCTCGAAAATAATTTGTGACGCCATTTTTCGTTAGGAAATTCTTCAAAGTTGAACCAAACTTGTTATTTAAGCTTTCATCCATATACGAATAACACTTTGGCACATAGTTTCAGGTAAAAATCGTAATACATAATTCATGGGGAAACTTCGTAATTCACTTCCCTTTGTGTTTCGAGTTAGTACGAGTATTAGTGCAGCGCGAGGTTAATTGACCACGCAATGGCGTTTTGAGGGTTGAAAGAATATTAATATTTGGTTTCAATCAATTTTCTTTCGACTTCACGCCATATTATAATAAAATTACTTTTTTCTTTATTGCTTTTATGGCTATGACGCCTTGACGGTAAAAAATATATTGCTGCGACTGATATTACTGGGCTTGGCGTTGAAAATTACGACCAAGCGGTAAATCTAATTATAATCTTGGTCAGGATACAGGCTAGTTGAATTTACGATGGCGGAAGAAAAAAGTGAGGCACTGAAAACGACTTTATTGGTGTTACAATAGCGTTGATTAGCGTCTTTGATGAACATGAATCTCAAACAAGTTTTTTTTCCTAGAACTCTATTCACAAGAAGCTTCTATTCTAGAGAAATTGTAATGTAAAATGAAATTACCTACTATAGTGACGTAGTCAAGATTTCGCGAGTAGTAGATATTTACATAATACACAATATTAACAGCCTCATGGGTCGATCTCCAAGGTTTAGCAACGCTTGCCGAGGTCGGTCCGTGGATGGGTGACCATCCATTACATACCGAGACTCCTCCCTGCTCGGAAAGCACGTTAAGCTGTTTTTTTTAACACAATGGAATGGAAGTATGATATTTGGGGCGTCACGTAGTTGATAAGTCAATTCTCTTCGAGCCTCGGAACTTAAAGGTTGTCTCCAAGAAGTCTTAAGTCTATACTAACAATATGTTGAGTACCTAATTTTTAAATAATTCGTTAAATATTGCTCTAAACTAAGTTTGTATGAGTTCAACAATATAAATACCTACAGATATATCAGTACTGAAAAGGCGTTACATTACAAACATTTCTTGTCTATATTAAATTGCATAATTAGTAGAGAGAACAGACACAGACACTCGTATCCTTCGTAACAAAGTCGTACAGTCAGCGTACTAATTTTTATTTATTTTAACAACCCCCTATGTAAACAATGTTGGATTCTTTAGTTGTCTGATGTTTTACAAAGTGTATTTTAGTGAATGAAAGAGGTATTATTTGAAACAATAGCTTCTGCCCGCGACTTGGTCCGCGTGAATAGCATCGTATCGCCCGCCAACGCTATTACTTCGTTTTAACTTAGCGTTCTCTCTGACTTTTTTTATTTTTACTCGGCACCTAAGGGCCGTAAGGTGATGTTAAATAGCTTATAACCTTCCTCAGGAATTGGGCAATCAAATACTAATAAAAAAATCAAATCCGACTCGGAGTTCCAGAGATTAGGGCGTTCAAACAAACAAACATACTAACTTTCACATTTATAATATTAGTGGGATTACAAGCGGGGTGTTCGTTACTCTCCGAATGATATTTTTTAGGGTTCCGTAGTAAACAAGGAACCCTTATAGTTTCGCTATGTCCGTCTGTCTGTCTGTCTGTCTGTCTGTCCGTCCGTCCGTCTGTCCCCGGCTTAGCTCGGAGACGCTTAGTCCTAGAAAGCTGTAATTTGGCAAAGGTGTACATATTCATCACGCTGAAAAAGTCGTGAAATAAAACTATGAAAAACATTTTTTTTAAGGTACCTCCCTTGCACGTAAAACGGGGATGATATTTTTTTTCTCATCTAATACATGGTGTGGGGTATTGTTGGATAGGCCGTTTAAAAATATTGTGGGTCTGTGAAAGCCATTTTTCAATTCTGAGATCCATTTTTATTAAGCTTTAAAGTGCTATTTTTTGTTAGAGTCAAATGTCCCCCCCCCCCCTGCCAGCTAAATGGTTGGTTTCGGATATGTGAAAAAAATCATGGCAGTAGTATATATAACGAAATTAAAAGGAAAACTATCACAGCTAAGTAGGGTTTACTAGTTAACGAGTGATAGTCCACCAACTTAAATTTGCAGTTGAAAAATTTACCGTAACGTATATCGATGTATGGGAGAGCATGTTTTTCAACTACAAAGTACGGAACCCTTCATTGTGCGTGGTCCGACACGCACTTGGCCGGTTTTTATTCATTGTACGAACATGTTATTATAATATATCAAAAGGTAGCTATTAACTTAAGACGCTGACAACAGGTAAACCGCGGTCACTGTCAGACTGCATACAAAAGAAAGAGAAGCGAGATGACACAACGAAAATATGAAGCAATTATCTATTTACTTAAAAATAAGTTGAGTAATTGTAAATAAAATAAGTGCGTGTCGGACCACGCACAGTGAAGGGTTCCGTATTTATCCCAAAAACAAACATAACATCGTATATATCATATTTGGGGTGTAATTCACATTGATTCAATTTATAACGATAAAAATTACATATCTTCTTATACACGCTGTTTAGAATCTAGGTGCAAAGCCTTATGGGGTTGAGAGTTGGCACCATTTTGAGCATTTTGAGCCATACATGTCTTAGACGAACTACGTTTTAGTATCTACTATTTTAGTTAATCGTCAACCTGAGCTTCCTTTTATAATAGCACTAAGAAGGGGTTTTTGGCAATCAGACCTTTACGGGGGTGAAAAGGGGGGATTTTGTTTGTATGAAAAATCTTATTCCTTGGTGTAATAAACTTGAAACATGACCTTAGTAAATAATAAAGTTTGTTTGGGGCTGTTGAATTTTGTATTAGAAAATACGAAATACACGCGTAGGAAGTCGCTGGTCAAGTACTAAGTAGTTATGCATAATAACTAATATTACCACCGTGACATTTTCCACTACCAACCTCAAATTAATTACGGCTGAAAACATTATGGTCCTACAAACAATAATAACTATTATATTTCATCATAAAGGCTCGTGCAGACTGGTGCGATATTTCGGGCGCGAAGCGACACGAGTAGCACAATTTATTTGTTGCTGCCTATCGCGCCCGCGATATCGCTCGAGTCTGTAGAAGCGTTTACATAAATATGAAAGATTCGTAGGTATAAATTGACGAGTGACCGCGCGCCCACACGCTGTTAAAAGTGTTGGTTCGATTTGTTGTTGTCATGTTATACGCATCAGTTTTTCAGTCAGATGTAGCGTGACTTTGCTAGGCTAACACGCGCAGCACGACAAAATTTTGTCGTCGTATTATTTCGTACCGAATTAAGATTCTGATTTCCGTTTAGTTGTTTCTAGTATCAGCGAGGTCTTAGTGCTCGTTTACGGAGACGCGGGGCGCCGCGCGTCGCGTGTAGTGTGGCGTCTCGCGGCGCGTCAGACGTTTTTTCTGTTTACAGAGAGGCGGTGCTTGCAGCGGCCCGCGTCATCACACGCGTAAACACAAACATATGGCAATGTACGATGTTGTTTACGGAGACGCGGGGCGTGAAGAGTAGCGGTGTCCGCTGCTGCGGTCGCGGCGGAACTTCTAGCGTGTAGCGTAGCGGGTATCGCCGTATGCTGGTACTGGGGCGTGCGACGCCGCGGGTGTTTTTACGTTTTACCCTGAACGGAGAATTACAGAAACGGAACACCGCGTGCGCCGCCGCGATAAACGTCGCGTGCGACGCGGCGGTGCCATCCACGTGCTCCACCTGAATTTCAAACAAACGCGTGTAAAATCGCTTCTCGCTAAACGCTCTCATACAACGCCATATGTTTGAATTTAGTGCGGGCCGGACCGCCCAACGCGACGCGCGACGCCCCGCGTCTCCGTAAACAAGGCCTGAAGCCCGGATGGTGCTGGGCATGTGATGCCAAGGAGTGAGAAAAGTTTTGAGAGAGAGTCATTGACATACGATGACTATAAGAATAGAGACTAATCGATTAATCGATGAATTGATTGAGTGAAAGATGATAAGGCTGGAAAGGAGGAAGGTAAATACTAAGATAATGACTCTCTTGCTTATCATATTATTCTGATTTGTATATGTATATGTATCTGATAATATGGATTGTAATACTATCTGAAATATGTATTACTTGCTGCGCTCCGCGGTTTCACCCGCGTAAGTCTCGATCCCGTAGGAATATCGGGATAAAAAGTAGCCTATGTCTTAATCCAGGTTGTCAGCTACCTTCATACAAAATTTTATCAAAATTGGTCCAGCCGTTTGAGCGTGAAGAAGTAACAAACACACACACACATACTCACAAACTTTCGCCTTAATAATATTAGTGTGATGAATTTTTATTACGAGTATGTCCTTTATTTTACTTTATACCATATAAGTTAAATTCTAACTAATCTCATCCTAAATAAATTATATTTGCGAAAGTAAGTTTGTTTGTTACCTTTTCACGCATAAGCCACTGAACCGATCATCCTGAAATGTTGCATATATAATATAATACGTTGTCAGGTGTACAGAAACGGACATAGGGGGTACCTTTCATCCTGAAAAAAAAGTACTGTTCCCGAGGAAAACAACAATAACGTTCTTATGATGATAGATGGCGCCACGTGTCTTTCGAATCATGATTGAATTGCGAAAGTGAGTTTGTTTGTTACGCTTTCACGCTATAACGGCTGCACGGATTTGGATGAAATTTGTCACATGGGTAGACCATGGCCTGAGATAGGACATATAATACTTTTTATCCTGGTAGTACATTCCCGTGAGATAATTCTCGACCTCCACGCGGGCGAAGCCGCGGGAAAAAGCTAGTATTATTATAAATGAGAAAGTGAGTTTGTTTATTACGCTTTCACGCTAAAACGGCTGAACGGATTTGGATAAAATTTGACACATGGGTAGACCATGATCTGGAGAAGGAAAAAGATTTTCACCCAGGACCGCACACAAAGTCATGGGCAACAGCTAGTGTTTACGGCAGTCTAAAACGAATTTCCACGCAAGCTCCACCCCTTGCTCCCCGCCACTCCGTTATGTGCTATAAGCTAACACAACAGTAATAAAGTTGAATATCGCGTGCGCTCTTGATAGTGTTTGAGCACGAAACTAAATATTGAAAGTCTCAATTCAAATTTCGTTTATAACTAAAGTAATAATTGATCTAGAGAAAAAATATCTGGTGGTTCGATAATAAACTATATTTTCTTGCTGTGAATATTTATTTTAGATATAAAAGCCAAACAATCTTGTTTGTTTTTAATAATTATCCTTAAAATGATTTTCGAATAAAATGTTTATCGAGCGAAAATATTACAATTACGAAACTGTCTTCAACATGGAAAGAAAAAGATCCAATAAATTTATTTATTTTTTATTAAAACTTTACTGTACAAAGGTGGACTTAATGCCTGAGGCATTTTCTACCAGTCAACCTTAGGGTGATGCAGAGACAAAACATGGTAGGTGCAACATACGGAATAGATAGCTCGGAAATAACTATAAAATACAAGCATAAATACAAATAAATAGATAGATAGATACATACATACATAATATACCAAAATAAACTTTGTCAGGAGAAATAACGACCGGTAGCGAAGAAAACGACTCCAGAAAATCACCGCTGAGATGTTTCCCAAATTCTGACGAATATGTTCACGTGCCTTCACTTTAAATGATAACCGGCTGGTTGCCGTCCTGATGTTCAGAGGGAGCGCATTCCAAAGAATGACCGACTGGATAAAGAAAGAAGAATGAATAAATCCTGAACGGTGCGAAGGACATCGGGACATCGTAGAAGACGATTGTTGGTGGAAAGAAGATGTTTACTATGGGCAGAGCGTAAGTATTTAATTTAAGAAGTCAGGTAAGAAGGAGAAGTGGGTTTGTCGAGAATAGAGAACAACATAGACAGAGCCCTCAACTCTCTGCGCTGACGAATGGGTAACCATTTCATAAGCAGTCGGTGCGCGGATATATGGTCATACTTACAGGTCACTGAAAGTGTGACAAGGGGCTCAAAACATTTAGATAAGCTTTTAAAACGTAAATGTAGTTCGTGGTGCTGGGGTGGCAAACACAGTATATCTATGAAAGAATCATATCATATAGTGGTGGCTCAGTGGTGATTATGGCAACCCTCCCCCCCCCCCCCGTCTAGGAAGAGGCCTATGTCCAGCAGTGGACGTCTTTCGGCTGATATGATGATGATGATGTGGTGGCCCAGTAGGCCCCGACTTACGAGCTGTAGGTCGTGGGTTCGAACCCAGCCAGGCAATTTACTTTGTGTAATTTATTGTATATATATCGTCACCACTGGTCTCAAAAAGGTCCTAGAACCAAAATTTCGAAGACATGTGACATCCACCAACCCGCACTGGGTTTGCGCGGTGGATTATGGCCCATTCCCTCTCGAAGAGAAGGAATGTCCCAGCAGTGTGAACGTTATAGGTTGGTTGTGCTATGGTCCTGTCATGAAATAATCTTATCTTACAGCAAAACAACTTGGTATGTTACGCGGGAAAGAAATAATGTCTTCGTACGATGATGCTCGTTTTCATTACCAGAAACTTGCAGACGAACGGTACTCATACGATTTGAATACTCACAAACGCACAACAATAATATTCAATAAAAAAAAAACGGCCAAGTGCGTGTCCAACCACGCACAATGAAGGGTTCCGTAGTTGGGATGAATTTATCCCAAAAAGAAACTTAATTAACATTGTAGTTGAAAAATATGTTTTCCCATACATCGATATACGTCACGGTCAATTCTCTAACTGCAAATGTAAGATGGTCGACTATTACTCGTGAACTTGTAAATGTAAAGTCTACTTAGCTGTGATAGTTTTCCTTTTAATTTCGTTATACACTGTGGCATTTTAATCGTCTTACAACGGCAGCCCACTTCATGTATCCAATGACTACTAATCATTCATGAAAGTAAAAAAAATTTTTTTTTCTAATATTCATATTATGTCAATAAATATTATTTTTACTTTCATGAATGATTAGTGTCATTGGATACATGAAGTGGGCTGCCGTTGTAAGACGATTAAAATGCCATGGTGAATATACTACTGCCTTGAATTTTTTCACATACCTAGCCAAAAACAACTGTTTAGCTGGCAGGGGGATACACTTGACTCTAACAAAACTAGCACATTAAAGCTTAGTACAAGCTATATTACACAAATGGATCCCTGAATTGATAAATGGTTTTCACAGACCCACAATATTTTAAAACGGCCTATGCAACGATACCCCACATCAGGGGAAAAATATCATCTCCACTTTACATGTAAAGGAGGTACCTAAAATTTTTTTTCAAGACTTTTTTTACTATATTTTCAGCGTGATTAATATGTATACCCATGCCAAACCACAGCTTTCTAGTACGAAGAGTCTCTGAGCTAAGGCAGGGACTGACGGATGGACATGGTGAAACTTAAGGGTTCCTTGGTGACCCTAAAAAGAGGGTGTGTGTTTATGACCACATGACAGAAGTGAAAACTAACGACTGGAGCCGAGTATACGCGATTCAGCGTCGCCGACCCGAGGGTGACGGTTCGGTTTTGTTCACTGTATAGAAAGAGCGCAAAGAAGTCTTCACAACAAAAGTGTAGTTGATTGCATACTCAAATAAATCTCTTATTGACTGTTTACCAGTTTTGTTGACGGTAGGTACACTAATATTAATTATTGCCTGCATTTTTTGGTTCACCAACCCTGTAGTGGTGGGTAAAGAAAGGTAGAACTATCAGTAGATGGCGTTAATGATCTGTGCGCTACACGCAACGAGCCGATTAGATCGACCCTTGGCTTGGGGGCGCAATTTCCGCTAGATACGGCCGATAGCTGCCTTTCACTATTGCGGGGTTATTCTGGACTTCTTCGACGATGTAGCTCTTGGAATGTTACGAATTGATTGTTTAGGAGCAACGTTTTTTTAACGGTTGGGCCAATGTGTGTAGTGTTTGTTCATGTTGAGACGGCTTATATACCGTCTCAACATGAACAAACAACACAAAAATTGGAAGTTCGTTCGGAAGGTTTAATTTAATTTTACGATAAAATAGGAATTAGTATAGCTTAGCATAAACTTTCAACATTGGTTGTTGTCACAATTGGTGATTTTGTGAGGACGAAAAAAATATACATAGGTACCTACTTGAAGAAAGGATACGGTGTATAATATATATAATCCAAGGCATGTAATGTTTAGTAAAAAGATCTGAAGTCGATGACATTTACGAACTTAAAAGTTATAAACTACCGTCAGGAAAATTAATTGTTAAGCATATTGACACCCTACGTCAATTAACGGAGGGGCTTGTGGCTAAGTGATAATAGCCGCACGGGTCAATTGACCAGAGGCCAAGTCTGCTAACGCAGTAGTGTCAGAATGCCCGATCATTGGCACCGTAATTGTAGTTTTACAGTTTTGCTAATCTCCTAATTGAAAGGCGTCTTTATGATTTTCCAATGACGTGCCACTGATACTCCATTGGAAAAATTGTCTGTATTTGGTAATCTCGTACTGACAAGCTCCTATTATTTTGACTTCCCTATAGACTACTGTCACGCCATTATGAATTTAGGAGGTTACAAACTATTGGCGCAATGGTCACGGCGTTGCCTTGTTGTGGTCGTCCTAATGACCAATCATTGAAAATAGCAGGTTAAGCTACGCTTGCCGCGATTGGTCCTTGGATGGTTGACCATCTTTACATACCAAGACACATCCGTGCCTCGGAAAGCACGTTAAGCCGTTGGTCCCGGCTGTCATTCGTGGATCTTTGACAGTCGTTACGGGTCGTCAGAAGCCCGAAAGTCCGACAACCAGTCTTACCAAGGGGTATCGTGTTATCCAGTAACTGGTTTGTGGAGGTCAGATAGGCAGTAATTCCATGTAAAATACTGGTATTCAGCTGCATCTGGTTAGACTGGACGCCGACCCCAACAAAGTCGGGAAAAGGCTAGGCAGATCATGACGTCAATTAACGGCAAAGAATGACAGTTGTGATTTAAATATACGATCAATTTAAGTTGATAGTCAATTTGCTTAATAAATGCGTACAGCGGCCACCAAAAGTTGTAAGAAAATCCATATGTGTCGTGGTTTAGCGGCCAAATACATTACATAGTAAACTCATATCTATCGTGTACCTAATTTAAAAATGGAACAATCTTTGACTCCGAAACATGGCAACCAAGGAGGTAACTTAGAGTTTTATTTAAATTTCGAACTGGCTTGCAAATAGAAAGCTGTTTATTGAAAAAAACACAAATGAACACGTTGGCGCGTGAAAGATTATCGTTGTTCGTCATTGAATCTGAAATTTATAAATAATTTACTTTTTTGAATTTCCGCGCATTATTTGAGAATATCACTATACAAGCCTTGGCCGCAGCCAGACATTGATGGACTCACGTATAATGCCCCTATTGCAGGCCACTGCAGTAATCTAGAGTCGCCGGCACTTAACTTGGCAAGGTTTTTGCGTAGTCTGAGTAAGTTTACACATGTATAATTAGTGCAAAGAAAAAATTATCACTTTTATTGCTTGTCATTATTCTATGGTTATTGCCAGAATTTACTTAAACGTGTCTGTTTAGAAGAAAGTTAAAGAAAGGAGATAAACATCTAAAAATTCTTGCCAAGTTACGTGCCGGCGACTATACTATCATACACTATGTTTGGGCAATAAACTATGTCTAGACAAAAAAGTAATTTCGTTGTATTACTTCAATAATACTTTGGAACTATACAGAATAAGCCTGCCCCGCCCCACTATGACTGGATACCACGAAATTATATTACAAGATGGAAATACGCACACCTTTCCATTGAATTGTTTTGATTTTAGTGAGTAAAAGTAATTTGTAAAGTTTACAAAATTAGGTAAATTGTTACGAAAATTACCATAACGAGTGCCGACCACGGCTTTTTTGTGATTTTTGTAAACAATCTAGCAAAATCATTACATTAATCATAATAATACGTGTTGCGAGAACTTTGTGCCCCTTTTTACTTAAATTACGCAGACGGAGGAGTATGAGGCACAGTTAAAGTTTATATGGAGAAGAAGTGCAGAAAGCTAGTATTTTTATATAATACTAGCTACGCCCCGCGGTTTCACCCGCGTAAGTCTTGATCCCGTGGGAATATCGGGATAAATGGTAGTCTATGTCTCAATCCAGGGTGTCAGCTACCTACATACAAAATTTTATCTAAATTGGTCCAGCCGTTTGAGCGTGAAGAAGTAACAAACACACGCACACACACACTAACAAACTATCGCCTTTATAATATTTAATGTGATTCATTAGAAATAAATTAAATTAATAAAAAAAATCGTTGCACACACTACCATGCGTTCGACACACACATATTAGTACCCGTAGCCTCATGAGGCCTCATGACTTGAAGATAGATAGGCGACAGAAGTGACAGCTTGAGCATGAAATAAGTAAGTACCTACTTTTTAATAGCATGGAATTAGTAAGTACTATATTGATAGACAACATTGTAAGTAGATGGGCTCGAATTTGACCAGTGGACGACCACTAGTTTTATTTAATCTGTATGTTTTTATGTTCTTTCAAAGTTACTATGAACCATGATTTAACGAAATTACCACAAAACAACAACAACGATTGAACAAAAGATATTGATCACAAATCTGTCTGTAATAGTGATGCCACCCAGATTGATTCCTCTAAAGCCAGTCTTATTTTTTATTTTTTTAAAAAAACGTTGCCCCACACTAGGAAATTCTCCTATATCGTGGGTGCGTTTACAAACATTTAAACTCACATACACAGACAGCCAGACCCGGAGCATCTACTTGTAGGTCATACAAATATTTGTTCCGTGCGGGAATCGAACCCGCGACACGCAGCGCGGCAGTCAATCGCTTAACCACTGCGCCAACCGTGTCGTCAAACTTTACAACTACATACATATATAGGTATTAAGGTTTATCTTCTAGTAGAAAATTCGTGGTAGACTTTCCTCAAGACATAATAAGATACAGGAAGGTCATTTTCTTATATCATTTATACGCCTGGAAATTAATTTCTATAACAGCTACTTTTTCCAATCTTTCTTCAAATATAAAAATATGTCTAGATAGACAGTCAAAGCTGTGAACACGTCGAAAAAAATTGCGTCCAACTTGCACGCACACAAAATAACACAATGACGTGGCGCGAGTGTAAGACGTAGCTGTCATGCACACCAGCCTACCAAAGTTGGCCTGTTTGTTTTAGTTCGTTTGCAGCGCGATATTCTATCTAGATACATAAACAATCAAAGTCTTCCTTATTCCAGATTTCAATATTAACCCAGAGAAACTTGGCAGGATAAAACCACCTGTCAAGTAGAAAACTCAATATAGGGCAGGCATCCATTAGTTACCGACTCCCAGCTGAGTAAAGTCACGTAATGCACCTTGCATTTGTTATTATTACTAGTTGTACATAGAGTTTTATTGTTCTGTAGTAAACATTGGATTTGTGCCCGGTTGATGGCAATAGGCTCGCCCCCGATTACATGGGACTTAAACATAACTGGCGAAATGTGGGTGTACTATAGGTACACCTCTGCCTAACCCTTCGGGGATTACAGGCGTGATGTTATGTTAAGTTATGTGATGATAAACATCTTGCCAGGCTTGCGAGTTCGGCCGAAAGGGATATCGTGGCCCTGGCACACAGGCATCTGAAGGAACACGTGTGTGGTGTCAGTAATAGTCTGACACGCCCTCACGCTCCACCCAGAGCGGGAGAAGTTATTTCATAATTTCTCACACAAAAAAAAAATTGATTAGCTTATGTACGCTTTGGTACGCTGTTTTAAATTATCGAGGAAAGTAATACTGTTTGAAATATTTTCGTCACTAAATGTCGCCGAATTTTTAATTGGTTTTAGGGTCAATCTCCGTTAATAAATGCTATATTTCAAAACTGATAATCCAAACAGATAGAAGGACAGACAGACAGTAAGACGGACATGGCGAAACTAAAGGGGAACCTTGTTGACAACGGAACCCTAAAAACGCACATTATAATCTTTCGCAGGTCTGTTAATAGAGCCGGTGGCGTACCGATAAGCGTGAACTTTAACATTATCAGCTTTGCATGAAGGGCGGTGATTGAAAGCAATTTTGCATAACGTTTTTAGAACAGTCTTTGAAGGTATTAAAACGAAGCCACTAAAATAATGATTTACAGCAATCTCTTTCCTTTTAAACGGTTTTATTAAGTTTTCTTACTGTCAAATATTCTTGAAGATTTTTCTTTCATTTCTTGTTTTCTGACAATTTTAATTTAGCACACCCATATGTGCACAATACGACACTAATAATACTAAATTATTTTGTAATTGATTTGATGATGGACACGCATGGTAAACTGTAAGTGCCAGACGACAGTATATTCGTTAAGTCGTATATGTAGTTCTTTTAATTAAATTAGCTCGGACCAAGTTTATTACAATTGTGTAGTTGAAACATTTCTTCCTACAAAACATTTTTTTTTTTAATAGAATAGAATAGTTTTATTTATCTTTTATATTTTAGTTTTCACACGGTTGGCGGTTTTTCGATTCCCGCACGGAACAAATATTTGTATGACCTACAAGTAGTTGTTCCGGGTCTGGCTGTTTGGTAAGTGAGTTTAAATGTTTGTAAACGCACACACGATACAGGAGAAATTCCTAGTGTGGGGCAACGTTTTAAAAAAAAATATTTGCAAAGAATGTAGATACAAAAATCAGTTGTGAGGAATCAATTAAAAGCTCGACCTCATTTAAACAAATTATAAAAACAAGGTTTTGTTTTCGTTAACTTATCGGTTAAGAGATCTTGTACAAAATAATAACATATTTCTATGAATAATGCTGTTAGCTGTTTTACAATAAACTTTAAAACAGTAGATAAATACCTACTATTGAAAAACAGCTACAGAATATAATATTGTTCAAACCCCAAGTTAACCAATATCCATAGCAACCAGTTTTATCACAAACTAAAACAAAGTTAATAAATTATCATTACTTCTATGCTCATAAATATTAAACTCAAGCTAATGTATGGCTGACCCTAATCGATCTCAGTAAGGTGTTTGTCGAATACCTAGGCACTGAATATAATGATTCATGCCTAGAACTAGACCTAGGCAGATACAGGTATTCCACAGAGTGGGTAATAACTTAGAGGTATTAGTAGTTGCCTATTCATTTTATATTGAAACCATTGATGCCGCGTATCCCAACGTTGCAATGTTTGTTCTTGATTGTGGTTTAATTTACGCCATTGTGCGCTTTTATAATTTATAACGTGACGATATTATCATGGACGTCTTCGTCCTTAAAATGTATGGAAATACGTGCACGGTATAATACAAATTAATACAAAAAATATTTATCCTCTAACTCCTGCGCTAGTTATAACTGTGTTGCAGGAGCCAATGTCCTCCCGTAATAAAAGACACTCATTTTGTTGTTTTATGACAAGACAAAAAAATAATAAAAAAGGAAACTAAATAGACTTCACTTTATATGTACAGACACAAAGATGAAGTAGAAATCACTGTCACAATCAAAACTAAAAAGCTTACACATCAAAATGGTGAAAATACTGAAACTAAGACAGACATCAAATAATCAATCAAAATTACTCTCCGAAGCTTCAGCCGTAGCATTACCGTACATTTTACTACACAATTCATTCACAGCACATAACATACATACATCTAAACATACATACATATTATATATATATATATATATATATATACATTGTTACATTAGGATCGCATCTGTAAAAACAAATGTAAGTGGTAATACTAAAATAAATAAATAAATAAATATATAAGGATAAATTACGTGCTCCATTTCATCGGCTTCATAAGGTTCATAAATCATTTGTTGGACTTGGTATAACTTTTTATAACAAGCTACCCTCTTCTTTGCTAGATTTGCCTTTTAATGCGTTTAAAGTTAAAGTTAAATCCAATCTTTGTTCAAAGGCATACTATTCTATCAATGACTACTTAAACGATAAGAATAGTTGGTCGCTGTGATTAACTCAAGACAATGTTCATGTTCTTTCTCCAGAATTAGCGTACCTACTGACAGGTTATATGAGTTCATAATTGTTTATTTTATTGACTGTGTCAGTCAATTTTTTTTTTAAATTTATTATTGGTGACATAGTATACTCATGAAAATGTTTTTTATTAGTTGTATTGCAATAAGTGGTTAGCTAGCGACCTCGACAATTGATTATATTATTCTTGCCTGAGCAACCGGCAGCAAGTTCGTCGTGCTCCCAGATGTCACTGCTTGCGGTAGCGTCGGGGGTCGGGTTGCCTCCTTCCCTCAAATATGGCGAGGGGGGTGATGGCTGATCTTTGCGTTATGCTCGTGAACGGGTGCTGCTTGTGGCGACTGGTCGTCTTGCTGACCGTGGTTTTGTTATTGTTATTAATGATTAACTGTTTTTTATTTTACTTCGATGGTGCTAGTTTATCATTTGTGACTTCGAGTTACAGCTATAGCTTTATGTAAGCGGGCACGCCCATTATGCCTGGAGGCTTTATATTTAAGTACGTTCTGTTTACGTTATTTCTGCTTGAGTATAGTTTTTTGACGATTTTTATGTTTTTTTTTTTTTTTTTTGTTTAGTGGCGTGTGCTAGCTTGCATAAGGCAAATAATATAAATATCTTTAATGTTCTGTAATGCAAATTATTTTACATTTTATTGTATAGATTCAATTCAAGTTTTATATCTGAACAGACAGCTGTGCTGCTGGGAAGTTTGTTGCGCCACTTCTTCTTCCCAGCTAAAGCACTAGGCAGTGGTGAAGGGTGGGCGTTTTTGGGGGACTGTCTTATGTAATTTTGACGTTCGAAAAGTGCTGATTCTCAGCCTAGTTTGAATAAATGACTTTTGATTTTGATTTTATTAGCAACTCATAACACGACTTTTTCCCTACAAGTCTTGCAGGCGTCTCGGTAAGTCGTGAATTTAAGAAGTCTGCATCATCACAGCACATCAAACTACTACAATCTGTCAAATTTCTTTAATAGATTTTAAAAGTTTATCCCTACGGCATAAGGTTCAAGGTTGATTGGGAAAATTGGACAGTTTCGGGTAGCTTGACCTGCTGGCGTCGTACTTTTAAACATGACGTGTATAAGCAGAGAACAAAAAGAAAAAATAAAGAAAAAAAACAATAAGTTTGGTTCTTCTTTTGCGCGAAAGAATAATGATTGTCAATGTGTGAAATTTATAATCGTACATATCATATATTTATAAGCGTATCTATTATATATTTATAAGCGTACATATATATTTATAAGCGTACATATATATTCATAACCGTACATATATATTTCCATACATTTTAGTTCTCTATGTCATCGTGATGCCATGACGTGGCCGTGGTCGTATACGTCTGAAATTATAAAAGCACAGACAGAATTTAGAAATTATATCGATAAATTATTATTTCTAAATTATCTTACGCCCTTCGTGAAATAAAAAAGACCACAATTATAAACAGCTCTCTTCACCTATTACGGTTATGCCTATGCATGGCTTAGCTATGGAGTCACCCTTTGGGAAAACAGCACAGGTGCACAAACACTTTTCGCCCTGCAAAAGAAATTGGTTAGAATCTTGGTAAACATTGAGAAAACAGATAGTTGTAAACCTTTTTTTCAAAAACATAATATTTTAACCCTTCCCTGTATATACATTTTAGAAACATGCAAATTTGTGCGGAAACATCAACAATTTTATTCAAAACGTGAAGACAGTCAGACACGCTATCTACTCAGATTCCGATCTAGGCTAAACTTACCAAGTCCTCGATTAAAAATGCACTCTACAAGTCCCTGTGTAATGTCCATTATATATAATAAAAAACCCGCAACATAAAAAAGAATAGAATTAATTATTATTTAATAGTACATCTCTTAACCTGTTTATATTTTATATAAAAGCTATTAGCTTATCTTGCAAAATACCAACACCATTGTTATAATAATTAAAGTGGTTTTGGGGAGAAACCGGGCATAAGTAATGTTTATATAATTAACAAATGCTTCCTCTCTCCTAACTTACTTATTTTGCTGTGCCCGACGGCCCGACCCATTTATGATCTAATTATATATTAAGTTTACCACCTAAGAATACCCACATGTGGAATGCAATAAAAGTATTGAGTATTGAATTTGAGAATGTCCTTCTTTCGGACTCAAACTAAACAAGAGTGCGGCGTTAGTTTTTAGGTGCTTGTACAGCTGTTGTAGGTTAGCTTTTCTATAGTCTGTGGGCCAGACGACACAGATAATAAAAGGCCTCGTGCCTATGTTAACATACCAAAGGAACTTTGTTTTTGAATAACATGTCTAGCTACGTCGATTAACGTTTTAAAACCTTTCAATGTGACAAAAAGGGAATAGACTTATATATTTTGAATAGGTGTCGTGTTGGTATTAAATAATCTAATTTTGTTTTAGCAAAAGGGTTCACGAGACATTTTGTTTTTAATTACAATACTAAATTATTTGCCTATTACAAATATGCTACAATTGACAGGGTTCATTTGATTGGACCGTGTGCTTGATAAATAATTATTAGCACATCTCCGCCGCGAAACCATAGCAGCGAAACCGCAGTAGTTAATTTGTACTGGTTCGCGTGATGTTTCGCTACTCGCATCCGATTCGAGTAGCGGAACATGACGCGAACCAGTACAATTTAACTACTGCGGTTTCGCAGTGATGGTTTCGCGGCGGAGGTGTGCTACTGGCGTGAAAGCTAAATTTTCAATCTTTCTGAATTCATAATTGAAAAGATAGTGTTTGGCCAGCGAGTCGTGGTACAAGGATTAAAAACTCATCAGCAGTCAACATGATATATAGTCTGAAAAAAATTAAACGATTTGACACTTTTGTATTATTATAATTATGTCAATTAGTTTGTTGATATGCTTAGGATAGTAGGATTATGATAACATTTCAGACTATATGTAATGTTGCCTGAAGATTTTTTTTTAATTTGCCGCCATTTGTTGCAGCTTGTGCCACGACTCGCTAGCCAAACTCTATAAGAAAAACATTTCGCACCGCCCGATTCTCGTTAAAAACTCCTAAAATAATACCACTTACCGTACTATACGTAAAGCTGAGTGTCGAAGGTCGACAAATTGCCTTTTTTCATATAGGACGTCACTGAATATGAACCACCCTCATTTATTATTCGACGGAGACATTTTTAAATCGTCCTGAGTGAATTCTCGAATTACGTGTGACTTTTCCATCAATCATTTGTGAGAGTATGGTGGGAGTCGTTTGGAAAGCGCGTTAGGTTTTATTAAATAAAGGTGACGTGTTTTTCTACTTTGAAATTAACTAGATATGATAAGGGTGCTCGATCTATTTATATGAATTAATGTATAAAGTACGAATATAATATTTTTTCTTCGTAATTTTTGAGGCGATTTATAAGTTTAAATTTTTGTGAAATGACCTAGACATTTATCACTAAAGTATCACCTTTGGTAGTTTAGTAACTCTCCAAACGTACAGCTTTGTTTAAGTGCTGGTTTTTAGGGTTCCGTAGTCAACAAGGAACCCTTATAGTTTCACCATGTCAGTCTGTCTGTCTGTCTGTCCCCAGCTTAGCTCAGAGACTATTAGTTCTAGAAAGATGGAATTTGGCATGGGTATACATATTAATCACGCCGACAAAGCAGTAATTGTAAGTGGAAATAAAAAAAAATAGGGTACCTCCCTTACACGTAAAGTGGGGATGTGTATTTTTTTTCTCGTCTATTCCATGATGTGTAATATCGTTGGATAGGCCGTTCAAAAAAATTGAGGTTCTGTAAAGACTATTTTTCGATTCGTTTGCGTAATATTAAGCTTTAAAGTACTCATTTTTGTTAGAGTCAAACTAATGTCGGACCCCTGCCAGCTAAATGGTTGTATATGGATATGTGAAAAAATTAATGGCAGTAGTACATATAACGAAATTAAAAAGAAAACTATCACAGCTAAGTAGACTTTACAAGTTAACGAGTAATAGTCGACCAACTTACATTTGCATTTGGAGAATTGATCGTGACGTATATCGATGTATGGGAGAACATGTTTTTAAACAACAATGTTAAGTTTGTTTTTGGGGTAAATTCATCTAAACTACGGAATCCTTCATTGTGCGTGACCCGACACGCACTTGGCCAGTTTTTTTTTCAGTCATCATCATTTGCCTAGGGTTTTCCTAAATAGGTATGTTGGGATCGGCTTCCCGTTTAAACGAATGCAGCTGAATACCAGTACTTTACATGGAGCGACTGCCTATCTGACTCCCACAACTTAGTTACTGGGTACCACGATATTTTGAGTAAAAGCTCAAAGGAACTGGTCCAATGCTAAATAATTTGTTTCAAAATCAGTTACCTGGTTAGTTGACCTAAGGTCAATCGGAAAATCATAGTAGGTACGAACTTTTACATTGTTCCCAGGTTATAGGTTTAAAAGGCTAAAATTGTTTCGAACTCCATGCAGAAATACGGCACGAGGTTATTAAAAGTTTTTAATAGAGCAACGCCGGCAGCACACCTCCGCCGAGAAACCATAGCAGCGAAACCGCGGTAGTTCAATTCAACTGGTCCCCGTCATGTTCCGCTAGTCGCATCCGATTCGAGTAGCGAAAAATGACGCGAGCCAGTTGAATTGAACTACTGCGGTTTCGCTGTGATGGTTTCGCGGCGGAGGTGTGCTACTGGCGTGAAAGTGATATTACAGCCTTGTAGATGATTGTAAGTCTACTTTAGAAACTTTCTTAGAAGTATGGGTAGGTAGGTAGGTCTGATACGTGTCGGAAATAATCACGGAAATTATATATTTATTCTTCTTTGGTAACCTTGGAAGACTAAACAATGTTTATTTGTAATAAGTGGTCTATTTTTGAAGTCTGTTGCGTCATTAATTTCTTAATTTAATATTTAATTAGCAGTTTAAGTTTTAAATGACTTATTAGCAAATAGGATAGATTTTGACGTGAATAACGTATCACCAGCCGTGATGCTATAAAAGAAAAACAAAAAAAAAGTTAACGATGCATTTTTCTAAAACAAATAAAAAGCTTTTAGTGGTAAGGTCGGTTTAAAAAATATTTTTAAGAAAGAGACATCGATATTTTTTCCTATAAGCAATTTTCTCTCTATTACATGTCCGGGGGTGCGTATTAAGGCGGAAATACATGACAAACCTACATCCATTACGTTTCGGTGATATTTCGGTAACACTTATGCGATTGAAAGGGTGGATCATACAATCATATTATATTTACGTACACACCTACGTGTGTAGGGTAATACGAGATTGAGCAGGGTGATTTTATAGTGATACCTCACTATAAAATCACCCTGCTGCTGCTGAGTGGCAATCGGAAGGCCACATTAATCGCAGAACAGATGGCCGATGGGGCCGAAAGGTTCTGGAGTGATGGCTGCGTATAGGAAACGTAGCGTTGGAAGCTGTCCCCACAAGGTGTACCGATGACCTTGTGAAGACCGCAGCAATCCGCTGGATGCGAGAAGCACAGAACCGGTCGAAGTGGCGGTGCTTGGGGGAGGCCTATGTCCAGCAGTGGACGTCTTTCAGCTGAAATTATGATGATGATTAATATGTGCTGTGATCACTGGACTACACTACTATCACACCTACTCAAATGAAATCTACTTAGGGCCTTATCATACTAGCGGATTGCGAGCGTCCTCAAAGCGGAGCGGGCGCACAACGAATAGGTTACGGGCGCGCAACGAACACGCCGCGTATGCGCAGCGAATTCGTTGCGGACGCGCAACAAGATCGCCGCGAATAGCAGCGTGGATGCCATTTGTACTTGCTACAAACACGCGAAAAAAACGTTACGTAATTGCCACGCATCCGCGACCTCCTCGCTGTGCAGCCGCGGCGAGTTCGCGACGCATTCGCTGCGCGCCCACCTCGCCCCACAGCCGTTCGCAAACCGCTAGTATGATAAGGCCCTTAGTTTAGCCACGCATCTGCAGAATATGATTACTTTAATTTTTTTCTTTCCGTTTTTTTTTTTCATTGTACTTTGTTTTTATTATGTTCAAAGAAACCAAAACAGAAAAACCAAGCACAATTCACAAAAACACATACCACAGAGAGAGAGAGAGAGAGAGGATTGGGGGGGGGGGGCTGGGGGTTTGTGAGTCCTAATAAATACTTTTCTTTTTCACCAGGATGTAAAAGTTCCAAGAATGTTACAAGAAAAGGTACCTATCTAAAAAAGCTGAGTAAATCCAAAGGATGAGATTCTTTGTGTGTGAAACACTTGTTGAATGAAGCGGATCATTATATGTTTTGACAAGGGTATTTACAGACACTCGGATCTCACTTGGCCTTTTTGTGACTATTGCCGGAATTTAAAGAGTTCCGTAGTTGGGATGAATTTATCCCAAAAACAAACTTAACATTGTGGTTGAAAAACATGTGCTCCCATACATCGATATACGCCACGGTCAATTCTCCAACTGCAAATGTAAGATGGTCGTCATTTTTTTTTTTTTTTTTTTTCTCTTTATTAATTAAAGGGGGTTTTATCCATACGGATATGCCAACCCCATCCGTATCCGTCGACTATTAGTCGTTAACTTGTAAATACTACTTAGCTATCATAGTTTTCCTTTTACCTCTGTTATATGTTTATACTACTGCCATGATTTTTTTCAGACACCCAAAATATAACCATTTCGCTGGCTGAGGGGGGAGGGGGGACACTCGACTCTAACAAAAATGTTCACTTTGAAGCTTAATATTACGTAAACGAATCCCTGAATCGAAAAATGATATTCAGATACTCGCAATATTTTTGGCCGGCCTACCCAACGATACCCCACACCATGGGATAGACGAGAAAAAAATATATCATCCCCACTTTACGTGCAAGGGAGGTACCCCCCTCCCTTGCACGTAAAGTGGGGATGATATATTTCACTTCACATTCTAAATATATTTCATCTCTCATATATTTCATCTAGATATATTTCACTTCATTTTCACAATCTTTTTTTTAAAGATTTTATTTTACCACCCATACCAAATTAAAGCTTTCTAGTAGAAAGAAGAAAGAAAGAAAAGAAAGAAAAATAATTTTATTTGTCACAGAAACACGTGCAAGATATATGAAAACAAACTGGTAAAACAAATAGTCGGCAGCTGCACGTCATGACTGTGGCAAGAAGGCTTGCACTCAGCATGATGCTGTGCTATGGGGGACCCACAGCACAGCGCTGATTTTCAGTGGTCACCCGAAAAATGCGTACGGAACCCAAGTCAGGTTTAATGAGTTGTACATAATAGTTAACAAAATAAAATAAAACAAACAATACTTAGAATAGAATGCCTATACAACCAAATATATAAGAATAAATATGATTAAAAAACATAAAAATTAATCCGCTGGCATCACCATGCATAAATAAAGTAGGTACCTACCTAAAACATTTATTTCATTCGTTACACGGGAATATCAAGTGTTTTGTCTCGCTTGCACCCTGTCCTGCGCAATAAATAATAAGGTAAAGTCTACAGTTGCATTTCCCGATTGCGTCTATCAGCGTGACGACGTATTGTGACTGTAGTTATCTAGTACTAAGTACTAAGGGCTCCCACACATAACTGCGAATTCGCAACGCATCGCAAATATCTGCGCATAAATCTATACAATCAATCGTAATATAGCATCGCATCGCGGTTTTGTGTGGGCGCCCTAAGAGTCTCTGAGCTAAGCGGCGGACAGACATACAGAGTTTTTGACAGCTCACTTCACCTATGTTTTCATAGTAAGATTTTAGACTTATTTGGAATTCACGTCTTTGTCTAGAGAGTAATAGATGTATCTTAAAGAAATCCTTACTCGAAAGCCATCTTTAAGCGGCTCAGCCGAGGGTCGAAGTTTGTATGCACCCAAATTCGCAGGCAACAGCTAATATGAAATGTGATATACAACCTTATCAAATCCAATTATTTAATTTATACTAGAGGACAAAGGCTGTTGCGCGTTAATTGGCAGACATTTATTAATTAATGCAGCTGTGATTTTATCTGATACTCATCTGTGAAGTTTCATGTTTCCGATTATTATTTCAACGGTAGTCCTGCTAGGGTTGCGAGTTTGTCTGAAAGGGATATCGTGGCCCTGGCACACAGGCAACGTAAGGAACACGGCTGGGTTTTAGTCAGTAAAAGTCTGACACGCCCTCCCGCTCCGCCCATAGCGGGAGAAGTTATTTGATAATTTCCCACCCAAAAAAAGAGAAAAAACGGTAGTATTGAATGATGCATACTTTATGGTATACGTATGGTGCTCGGGATATTAAATTGAGACGTCAATTGTTGGGATGCTAACCTTTACAATGTTGGCAAAAGACTGGTTTGACGATAAATAATATTAATAAATAAATCAATCAGCCTGTGTTCTCCCACTACAGTGAAAAAGCCTCCGTTTCCTCTTTCCAGTCAACACGATCCTGCGCCAATATGGACCAATACTGCCTATTGGCGCCAAGCTCGTTAAGAGCACGCAGTCTAAGTCAAATTTCGAACGCAAGCTCCGCCCCTTGCTCCCCGCCACTCCGTTATATGCTAAACGCTAATACATCAATAACAAAGTTGAATATCGCGTGCGGTCTTTGATCGTGTTCGAGCACGAAACTAAATAGCGTAAGTCTCAATAGATTCTTATTTCGTTTATAACTAAAGTAATAGTTGATCTAGAGAAAAAATATCTGTGGATAATAAACTATATTTTATAGGTGTAAATATTTATTTCAGACATAAAAACCAAACAATCTTGTTTGTTTTTTATAATTATCATTAAAAAAGACATGATTTTCGAATAAAAAATGTATTGACAGAATATATTTCAATTACGTAACTGTCTTCAACATGGAAAGACAAAATCATATACTAAAGTTTCATTTTGCTTGTATGTGTGACTCTTTCAGAATATTCATGCAAATTAACATAAAAATAGGGAGCCTCCTCTTAATATATTAATCTAAGATTTAAATTGACTCGTAGTTAGAGCTGCCAGGCCCAAATACGAGTATAGAAAAGCCGGACACAGATTCATATTTAGCAGGACATTTTGTCAGAAAAACCTGACACACTGGTTTTTAAAAGGAGAAAAAATGTTGGTACTTTTATTTGTGTGTTTATTACTGTTATTCATTTGAGACTTACTCTACTCTTCTCGGACAAAGTCACGATGATTTATGTAAAAAGTGAAATATGACAACTTAGAATTTTCTTAGCTTTAAGTATGAATGATTGGTTTGAGTGAAATAAGTAACATGTACTTAGAAATTAAACTTAGATCGACTCTCGATGTGTGAACGAATTTGTGATGTTATCTTCGAAACTATGTATTTTTGGAACACTTGTTCTAGGACTTGAACATTTGTTTTGTATTATTTTTACTTATAGCATATTACCTTAGAGTTATGGGACATCAAAAAGAGCACGTTGTATATTATTATGTTATTGTGAATCACATTTTGTTCTTACTAAAGTAATTTCTACTTTTGTTCGGCTACTTTTGGCGGGGAGAAGTTGACCAAAGGCCTAACAAAAGCCAGACAGACTTGTATATATTTGCCCGGACACAATTGTAAAAAGGCGGACATGTCCGGCTTAAACCGGATACCTGGCAACCCTCCTCGTAGCACACTCGTTCCTAAAAAAAACATCTACAAATAACGTCGCATGCAAAGTATTCCAATTGATTATTGGTAAAATAAATGCTTCTCTTCCATAAAATATGTATCATTCGGCAATGGTGGCCGCCTTATTTCTAAGGAATAAATACTTTCCTTTGAGGATTTTGATGGCCCAAATATTCCTTTATGTCCTTTATGATTGAAAATTTCATATAAAAACATTCATTTAACATTTCCTTTTATTTTATTTTAATTCCAATTAGTATAATACTTCAATGTATGCGTACAATTTGTGAAGAGCCGCCGAACAAAGATGTAATTATTTTAGGCAGACGCGAAAGATACCTGTTTCTTTGTAACTGAACGAAGTGCCACAAGAGTTAGTACTTAATTAATTCCGAGATGGGAACGAGGCTGACAATTTTGTGGTTATATTATTATTTTGTATAAGTATTTTTAATTATTTATAAAGGTTATATCGGGTCCCCGCCATTTAGAATAGAATAGAATACTCTTTATTACGTACACCATAAAAATTACAGATATAAATGTTGAAATTTTACATACGGTGACACAATGGGCGATCTTATCGCTAAAAGCGATCTTTTACAGACAACCTTTGGATGGATTAAAGGGAGAAGGAGAGACAATACTGCAGGTAGTCAGTGGTGTACCATTTACATATACAATAAATACATACATACATAAAGCAATACACTTATCTATACAAATATATATATACAATAATAAACATGAAACAAGAGCAAGGAACTGTATTATCTAGTGATGATGTTTAAGGAGTGGGGAAGTGTTTTTTTACCTTTTCCACTTATTCACTTTTTTAACTCGTTTTTTAGAGAATTTGTGTGTGATTTTTTGTAAATAAAATTTTCACATAAAGCACAACACCACGTGGTGTCTACACCCTTTTTCGCTGCGCTACGCGCTGTGCTACGGCGTAGCGGTACTGCTACGATCGAACGTGCTAAAACAGAACCTCACGGTTAGAACTTTAGTCGCGCGAGATAGATTGGTATTTATTTCTTCCACTAAATCGATTGTTATTATTTATTTAACTACTGCATAGCTATCCGGAAAAAATCCGGAGTTACGTTAGCTTGCAGAGTAAGCAAGCTGAAATGGCAGAGCTTAAAAAGGAGGCCGGGAAAGACTGAATGCGAAAGTCGGAGGACAGGGTGTTATGACGCAGCCTGGGTGTGACCTGTATTCAGCAGTGGACTGCGATAGGCTGAGTTGATTGACTTACTACTGATTTGAGCTTCATTTTATTAAAACACTAGCTGCACCCCGTGGTCTCACCCACGTAAGTCTCGTTCCCGTGGGAATATCGGGATAAAAAGTAGCCTTTATATTAATCCAAGGTGTCAGCTACCTCCATACAAAATTTTATCAAAATTGGTCCAGCCGTTTGAGCGTGAAGAAGTAACAAACACACTCACAAACTTTCGCCGTTATAATATTAGTAGTGTGATAAAATTGAGTGAGAATATTTTTTTAGGGAAAATCCACACAACATTTTATCCTGAAAACCGATACGGTGTGGCAACGTGCGTTAAATGCAACGGTACCATGTACGCACGAGTGCTATGCACAGTATAGCCTTTGCCTGTGGATAGCCGAGGGCCAGTAAATGAATTAAAATGGCTGCCTCTTTGAAGCATTTTCAAAAGATGTGTGACGGAGCCAGGATATTGAGTGAACTATCAGGTCTTCTTTTAGCTTTTGAAGAACATACCTATATTTCAATGTTAACTATCATATCTAAAAAAGTTCAGTTGGTACTTTATTTTGGACAACTTAATCCTATGAATTGGTCACTAAACTTGAATTATTAATTCACTAGAGGAAACTGACAGGTGCTATCTGTCACTTAGTTAAATATTACACACGCACACACACACATAACATCACGCCTGTAATCCCCGAAGGGTTAGGCAGAGGCTCACTTACAGCAGTAAACACAGCAGCGCTTACTTGCAGTTAAATATTAGTGAAATATTTATTGTATTCTAGACACTTATTACATGTATCTATATCGATTAAACTAAACGATCACCATTACTATAAATATGACCATTTTAAAAGTGACAGCTAGAACATGTCAGATTACTCCAGTGAATTATTATGTCGACTTTAAGTATCGGCTTATATTTTTTTGCTTAACAACTTTTGAGATCCATTAGTTATTTTTGTTCCTGCCGAAACTGAAAGGCAGTTTAGAACGATGATCTTTGAGTTTTCTCAGGCTAAAAAGTTATCAATGCGTTGCATACCTACTTGCTCATTATCGCGTATCGCCTTAGTTAACGTAAGTTTGTATCACACATTTTTTATTAATACTTGTCTGGCAGTCGGAGTACTTTATGCGGCCTACCCAAATGTCCTTTCTTCGGTATTGTTCGTCGAGTCATTGAGCTCCTTTAGTTCTGAGTTGAGCTACACGATTACTGACAAATGCGTGCACTGACTGGACAGGTCTACTCAAATCTGTGTGATTCATGTAAAGATCATCTCATACACTTATCTGCATGGTCCTCATATGGCCTGACCAAGATTATGTCTGGACTATAAACCTTTGAGTTAGTTTTAGAATAGTCGGTTAGAAAGCACCGAACTCATCTAGACATAAATATTATTTATTATTATTATTATAAATAGAAACATAGGTATTAGTAATTGTGTCTTGCACTTATAAAGAAAAATGTACGAGTAAACTTACGACCTTCGTTCATCCCTATAGATTCAAACTCGTTTATTCTCGGCCATTATTGACAGAGTGACTTTCAAGTAACCGTCTGTATTGATCGATCAACATGCTGCGTCGCCATTCCATAAATTTTACGGTGTTGATTACTCTAGTATCTTCAGCCATCCATTACCTAACGCTTACCGAACATTTTTATTCCATATGTGTATACAATATATACACTAAGAACTTTTTATTTAAGGAGGATGCGCTAAGGTAACCCGTGACGTTCAAATTTTCTAACGGTTTTTAGGGTTCCGTACCCAAAGAGTAAAACGGGAACCCTAAGGCTCCACCGTCTGTCTGACTGTCTGTCTGTCCGTCTGTCACCAGGCTGTATCTCATGAACCGTGATAGTTAGACAGTTGAAATTTTCACAGATGATATATTTCTGTTGCCGCTATAACAACAAATACAAAAAAACAGAATAAAATAAATATTTAAGGGGGCTCCCATATAACAAACGTGATTTTTTTGCTCGTTTTTGCTCGATATTGATAACAGGTAGACGCTTGAAATATTCACAGAATATTTAGTTATATATTCACTTTAAAATTAAATAATTAAATTAAAATAAAACAAATATTTAAGGGCATTTTTATAGATAATGGTACGGAACCCTTCGTGCGCGAGTCCTACTCGCACTTGGCCGGTTTTTATGTGATAACCTGGAAATTGCAAAAAACCGTAAGAAATTTTGAATTTTGCGTGCTATCCTGACACTTTTAACTTAAATCAGAATCAAATACCTTTTCAGTACCAATATTTCTGTATTTATATTCTTCACACATACAAAATTGGTATAGAGGTATATTTATCGGACTACATATTTAATTACGTAGTCAATAAATATCAGTATTGACTTTAGACTTTTTGAAGACCGAAGCTCGAAGAGTACTTAGGAACTAAGTGATGTCCCAAATATCATGTTTCTATTCCGTTCTATTTAAAAAACCAGTACTTTTACGGTAACTGTCAAAACAGACACTTTTAAACTACATACTACGCTGATACAAATACAGTGTGAGTCGTGATAATGTGCACATATCTAAATTAGGGAAACTTAGCTTAATTTTATCGACGTAAAAATATTTTTAAAAAATATAAAAAAAAACTATTCAATATTTTGTAGCATTTTTTAAATTGGTAATGACTCGAAACAATCTCAGTCTTCATAAAATAAAAACCTGAATTGAGAATCAGGGTGATTTTATAACAAAAATCTGATATTTGTTCATCAATTTTTACAATAATTGTAAAATATCTTTTATAAAAATTTGAGAAAAATCACATACTTTAAATTTTATATTTCGTATTTAAAATCACTACCTACAAATCATATTAATATTTGGCAAATTAATTTTATGACAAATGGTAGCAAAAAAGTGAGACTTTCAATTATTGTTGTAGCGATTATTTAACTCTTTAAAAATAACAATAACATCACGCCTGCTTTCCCCGAAGGGTTAGGCAGAGGTGTATCTATAGTACACCCACATTTTGCCAGTAATCGGGGGCGAGCCAATTGCCAAAAAATGTCAGCCCTTAAGGACTAAAAAGATATGATAAATTAGTATAGATTGATTAGGATTAGGATTAAAATAAAATTGAATAATCTTTAAAGACGTATGCTTAGAAAGAAAGAGAAAAATAAAAGAAAAATAATTTCATTTGTCACAGAAACAAGTACATACAAAAACATGATAAACTTGAGTAGGTAAATATTACACAAAACAGATCTACGTTATAATTACGAGCACAAAAAACAAATAGTCGGCAGCTGCACGTCATAACTGTGACCAGAAGGCTTGCACTCGGCATGATGCTATGCTATGGGGCATATCACCCGAAAAATACGTACGTAACCCAAACTTGGGTTACGTACGTATTTGGTTTAATGAGTTCTACATAATTGGTAACAAAATAAAATAAAATAAACAGTACTTAGAATATAATGCTTATACAACCAATTATAAGAATAAATCTAATCTGCCGACAAACTGTCACGCAGTTTGGCAGGTTTATAAAATGTGTACAAGTGTTTGGTCCAAAATAAATGATTTATTTATTTGAAAAAAAAAAAAAAAAAATTATTAAATAACATACAAAACAATTTATAAAGAAACAATTAAGTATTTCTTTATTGTTCTAAAGATAATTCGAGTAACAGAACCGCAAAACAATTAAATTGTTGCCACAAGCACTCAACTTGAAGTACCTACCTCCGTTAATGCGATTGTGGTCTTAGTAATAGTTGCGAAGTCTGCGCCCGTCTGCCGTTGCCGAAACATCTCAATGGAAAACAATAATAATATCAATGTATTATTTAATTTAAAAAAGGCGACTAAGGGACTTACTAGATAACGGGCAGCAGCGTTCCCTATGCATTTTAACACCATCGCCAACCCGCCTGCCAAGCGTTGCGATTATGGCAACCCCCCCTTTTGGGGGAGGCCTATGTCCAGCAGTGGACAACACTTTCGTCTGAAATGATGATGATGATTTAACTTGTTTAGTACCTACAAAGGCATCATTTACGAGATTCAAATTCAAAATTTATTTATTTATTTATTAATTATTACATACATTTGTTTAACAGGTAATACCCAAGCTAACAAAAGTAGTCATGGATTTCTAATTGTTCGGTCCCAAATAACGGGTCCGGGTAAAGCACAAGTTACACAGCGGACAACATACTAAGTGCCACCTCTGGAATTCCGCCAAAGAGCATGAAAATATGTCCAAACGACGAGAGACACTATTAAGTATTATTAGTGCACAAATAATGGGCCGGCCATATTAGCCGTAGAACCGATGACCGTTGGGGTAGACGTGTTCTTGAGTGGAGACCGCGAATCGGCAAACGTAAGGTAGGACGCCCTCAAGCTAGGTGGAGCGACGATCTTCGCAGGGTGGCTGGTGGCAGCTGGATGACAGTTGCCGAGAATCGAGCTGAATGGCATGCAATTGGGGAGGCCTATGTCCAGCAGTGGACTGCTATAGGCTGATGATGATGAGTGCACAAATCACTGGTGCAAACTTTAATAACTTTGTACGGGTTGCCGGAACTTTAAAAAGTCCCTCCCGCGGCCCCAACCGTAACCTCCTGTCTGGAACAAGCAATCCCAACGATTCCAATATTTGTGGATTATTCAGTATCCCACGAAAAACCATAAAAACATATTTTACAAGAGCAAGGTTGCAAAATTGTTTATTACACATATCTATACCTACTTGGGCACTTATGAAACGTCAGAAGCTAGGTGCACGGTTCCAATTGGTCGTTTCCTATGGAGAAAAGCCGGCAAGAAACTCCACGGTTACTCTTTTAAAAAACATTGGCTTGTATTGTACAATGGTTTCAAATTACACTGTTAATAGGTACAATGGGAGGAGAGTGTAGCCCTGTCAATAAGTACGTACTTAACAAAATAGGAAATGGTCAATAGATTGAAGCATTTATGAGCCTGCAAGGACAAAATGTATGTTCACTGCGTTTTGGTGTAAAGTTTACAATATTAGATCCTATTTTTATCCTAACTTTAGGTTACTTTAAAAGGTTTCAGTGTCTAACGGCCGAATGCTCAAACGCAACTTTTTTTAGTCTCTAATTATCTTTGACATTTTGAGATGTATTGTAGTAGCAGACAGATTTTTATTAACCTCTCAAAGTTAAGATCATCATCTGCCTAGCTTTTTCAACTATGTTGGGGTCGGATTCCAGTTTAACCGGATGCAGCTGAATACCAGTAATAAACATGGAGCGACTGCATATCTGACCTACACAACCCAGTTACTGGGTAATACGATACCCCTTGGTAAGACTGGTTGTCAGACTTTCGGGCTTCTGACGACACGTAACGACTGCCAAAGATCCACGAATGACAGCCATCTCAAAGTTAACAGGCAATACCAAATAACAAAACAAAAAAACCGGCCAAGTGCGGGTCGGACCACGCACAATGAAGGGTTTCGTAGTGGGGATTCATTATCCTAAGAACAAACTTAACATTGTAGTTGAAAAACATGTTCCCTCATACATTCCAACTGCAAATGTAAGTTTGTATATACAATATTGAGAGATTTAACATGTTATTTTAAGATCATAGACTTCTCATAGGTTTTTCTGTAATCTGTAAGTAAAGGACTATTTTCTGTATTTTTTTCAAAATTTTAGGGTTAGTAGTTTCGGAGAGAAGTGGGGGTCAATTTTCATCTATTTTCGTAAATAATTTTAAAAGTATTAATTTTAAAATTATTTCATTTGATATGTCGCACAAACTTAAAAAAAAAAAAAACTAATTTTCCCACCAAAAGTGACCCCATGTTCAAAACTCATTCATTTACGTTACACGTCCGTGTTTGGGTCACAGAAGTGTACCAAATTTCAACTTAATTGTTCCTGTAGATTCGGAGCAAATCGGCTGTGACAGACGGACAGACAGACAGACAGACAGACAGGCAGCCACACAGACAGACACACGAGTGATCCTATAAGGGTTCCGTTTTTTCCTTTTGAGGTATGGAACCCTAAAAAGTAGGTAGGTAGGTAGATTAATAGTCAAAACTATTCAAGGGTTAGGTTATGTTAGATAGTGAATTCATTTGAAATTCAAAATCACATTAAAGCTTGTCAGGTTTTGAATCCGTAACCCAGGTTCACAAGCGTGTTCATAAACCTGCAAGTCACCATGTCAATGTAATGTTCGTTGATATTTTAGCATACGAGGGTGCTCGCTAGAACGGAACTACGCTAGGCCGCCATAGGACAATAGAGGAAACCTCTTGCTTAATAAATGTTACACAAACTTCTTTGATATCACACCCATCAAATTGTAGTAATCAAAATAAATGTAATAATAATACTTTAAAAATAGTTCATCAAAATATACAGGGTTTGATAGGTAAGGAATTAGAATTAGAGTTGTTCATGAACTGTAGTTATATTGATATCCTATGTGTAACTGAACATTGGTTAAAAGTCCACCAGTTCATGTCCAGCTTTAACAACCACCAGGTTGCCAGCTCATTCAGCAGAGTTAATATGATACGTGGTGGCTCTTTAATAATTGTTCGTAATAATATGAAATTTAAAGAACGTAAGGATATTGTGAGCCTCTCTGTTGAGCGAGTTATTGAAATAGCTTGCATTGAGCTTGAGCAGTTCATTGTAGTGAGTGTATACAGGCCCCCATGTGCTTCATATGATATTTTTGAGAAATATATGGAAGAAATATTATTAAAGACTTGTAACAGTAATAAAACAGTTGTTGTCTGTGGAGATTTCAACATTAATATACTGGAAAAATCTTCTACAGTAAATAAGTTTATAACCTTATTAAAGTCATATAATTTGTACAATACATTCTTTGAGCCGACTAGAATAACTGCCACTAGCGCTACCTGTATTGACAATATTTTTACAAACTTAAGACCTTCTAGCCATTTAATTCTAAATGAATTGGACTCTGATCACTGTGGCCAGTTAGTCACTTTCCCTCAGAAAATAGTCAGAGCTCAAAGAAAACTTGTGAGTTTTATTCCTGTAAACATAAGTCGCTTAGAACAATTTAAAAATAATTTAATGGAAAAACTACCGGGTTTGTCTTATCACACCGGCCCAGATCAAGCTTATACTTCACTATTTAACCTCATTAATAGTGAATTTAGGAAGGTATTCACCTCAAAAACATTGCCTGTTTGTGACCGCGTTATATTTAGTGATTGGGCAACACCAGGTATTTACAAAAGTAGGCAGAGGTTATACGAATTGTATCATGAAAAAACATATAACCATGATGAAACTTTTAAAGAATTCGTTAAAAAAATATTCTAAAACTTTTAAACGAGCCTGTTCCTCAGCAAAAGCCATATTAAAAATAAAATAAAATCTTCTGGTAATAAAATTAAAACAACTTGGCATATTATTAATTCAGAAACAGGTAGAACAACAGTACGTAATCGTGACTTCCACCTAAAAATCAATGATGTAGATATTAAGGCAGACGTGGAGGTGGCAACTGAGTTTGAAAATTTCTTTACTAATATTCCCATTTTAACAACCAAAACTCTGTCATCGTCGTCCTCCACTTCTGCTTACTCCATACTAAAAGAATGCGTACCAGAATGTGATAAACACTTTAAATTCACGGTTGTTATCGCTAAGGATATTATAGAATCTTTTAAAGATCTTGATGTAAAAAAAACTGCTGACCTTTGGGTATTATCAGTACATACCATGTCTTCAATAATCGATGTTATTTCACCGTTTTTAGCAATTGTTTTTAATTCTTGTATTGCATCTGGTGTATTTCCTGATCTGATGAAACTTAGTAAAGTGATTCCACTGTTCAAATCTGGCAGCACAACTGATCCCACGAATTTTCGGCCAATTTCGATATTACCTACATTGAGCAACATCTTTGAAAAGTTAATTTTAAAACAAATGTTAGGACATTTCAATACAAATAATTTACTTCATCTGAAACAGTTTGGTTTTACAAAGGGTCGTTCAACTACAGACGCGGGCGTGGAATTACTGAAGAGCATATTCGAGGCCTGGGAGGAGTCGCAGGATGCTCTTGGCATTTTCTGCGACTTGTCTAAGGCCTTCGATTGCGTTCATCATGATACACTCATCCGAAAACTGCACCACTATGGTATGAGGGACAGTGCTCTCGACCTTCTGACTTCTTATCTGAACAACAGAATTCAGAGGGTTGATGTTAATGGCAAGAGATCTGCAGGATCTGCGGTCACTATGGGAGTTCCGCAGGGTTCAATTCTAGGTCCTTTCTTGTTTCTAATTTATATAAATGACTTACCTTATCACATAAGGGATAATCACAAGATTGTATTATTCGCAGATGATACTTCCCTCATTTTTAAAATCAAACGTCAGCTAGTCAATTTTGAACATGTTAACGATGCACTCTCTAAGGTTGTCCATTGGTTTAATGTAAATAATCTTCTCTTGAACGAAAAAAAGACTAAACTCATTAAATTGTCAATGCCAAATGTCAGGCAGCTAACTACCAATGTTCAACTTAATGGAATAGAGTTGGACCCTGTTGAGTCGACAGTTTTTCTTGGGATAACTATTGACGGTAAATTACAATGGGGCCCACACGTAGAAAAATTGTCAGGAAGGCTTAGTTCAGCCGCCTATGCTGTTAAAAAAATTCGACAGATAACTGATGTAGATACTGCGAGAATTGTTTATTTTAGTTATTTTCATAGTCTTATGTCATATGGGATTCTTCTCTGGGGAACCTGTGCGGACATTAATACTATCTTTGTTTTACAGAAAAGGGCTGTTCGAGCCATTTACAATCTAGGTCCAAGAGATTCACTTCGTGAAAAATTCAAAGAAATAGATATTCTGACTGTAGCCTCTCAATATATATTTGAAAATCTATTGTATGTACACAAAAATATATCAAATTTTAATAAAATGTCCGATATTCATTGTTTAAATACCAGGAATAAACACAATCTTGCTGTACATCGCACTCGCCTCCACAGAGTAGGCAACTCGTTCATGGGTCAATGTATACGCTTTCACAACAAACTTCCTACTGACATTCGAAACCTACCCATTAAACGATTTAAAAGCTGTATTAAAACCAAACTTTGTAAAAAAGGGTACTATAAAATTTCTGATTATTTAGAAGACAAAAAAGCTTGGGATTGAGCTGCTCGCTCTGCAAGCCTTGTGATCAAACTGGAAAACTTGACATTTAATGTTATTATGCATGATTTTATATAAATATTGACATTGCAGAATATTATATACAATATTACATTAATGTTTACTTTGAAAAGTATTATATTTACTGCTTTAATTTATTGTGAATGTGAGCACTATGTGGGTCATTTTTTTTTTCTCTTTAAATATTTTCCTATTATTTTATGCTTTTTCTCAGTTTTAATGGTGGTCTGGCATTTTGAGCACTTTATGAGGCCTACCCAAATGTACTTTCTTTGGTATTGTTCGTCGAGTCGTTGAGCTCCTTAAGTCTTGAGTCGAGCTGCACGATTACGACAAATGCTTGCACTGATTGGACAGGTCCACTCAAAATTGTGTGGTTCTTTCCTCAAAAGACCATTTCAGACACAGATCTACATGGTCCTCACATGATCTGACCAAGATTATGTCTGGACTTTAAAAGAGACTGACCCCTGAGTTTGTTTCGCCATTTCTTCTCACGGGTAGTCAGATAGGAAATGTCGACTACATCTAGCTTATTTTTTACTTTTTAATATGACGTGTAAAAGTGATTCCGATATCCTATTTACAGAATAAACGATTTCATTTCATTTCATTTCATTTCATAAGGCTGGGCCGTTAATGTCAGTCCTATACTTATGGTTTTAGATAACATCTTTGTGATTGTAAGGTTTAATACAATTTTGTGGTTCATATTCATTTATTTGCGTTCCACAAGGTAAAAACAAGATGTTAACAAAAGGCTTAGAGCTATGAGCCGTTGTAGACCCTGTCCGGGCACAGCAAAAAAATATGTTAGATACATAGCTAACATCAAAATAAAATTACAAAAACAAGTTCAAATTTAAAACATCAACGTCATGCCGATGGATGGGTGGTAACAATGTGACCCTTAAAAAAAGTTATGAAATGCCATTATTACAAGCCAAAGTAAATCATTAGTCTAGTTTTTAAATCTTTTGTGGTGCGCGTTCCGACTCATCACCTGGAGACTTTCATCAAGGAAGAATTTTGGCCGAAGGGAGTCGTGTATCGGCGTTTTCGCGGAAGGTTACATGACACCTCGACTCAGCGCAATACGTCGCCGACCCAACGTACTACTTAGTTAATGTTTGTGTTTTAATATACAGGGTGGAAACTTTCAGCGGGGCAGTAAGGGGAAGTACCTTATTGTATTTGTTTTTCGATCAGTCTTTTTTGTAGCGGCCAGTTTAGCGATGGTAAAAAATACAAGTTCGAGTCTCATTTCTTACGAAATGTATGGGAAAAGTTTTTGCGATTTATGACTTTTCTAGTACTCAAACCTCAATTGGTCCAATAGAGGTTTTTGATCCTTATAAATAAGAGGATCGATTGGCATAAAAAAAAAGTTTTTGTGAAAATTGCTCATTTTCCTGCTACTGTACTTTTTTTCAAAATCTGTGAATGCAGATCAAAATTTCTCAAAAAGATAAGGATAGTCTTCTAAGACCATTTTCGCGTAGCTGCAACGGATAAGGTACTTCCCCTTACTGCCCCGCTGAAAGTTTCCACCCTGTATATGTATTAGTTTATTATTTTGTAAGAAATATTTGTGTATTTTATCTATGGGCCTTAGTTGCCTGATAATATAGCATTATTATTATTTACCTATTATGGTATAATAATTTTATTCTAGGTGCATCGTCTTCACATATAATTAATGTACTCAAACAAAATATTGTAAAATATTTTAAAAAGACTAACGGTGGAGTTTCTTGCCCATTCTTCGCCATATGAAACTACCTTTTGGAAGGGGCAACTAGAATCAATTCTATTTTTTTGTAAATTTTGATGTTCAAAAGTGCCTCTAATGTGCCTATTTGAAATAAATAATTTGACTTTGACATTATTAGCCCTACAAAGCTGTCTGGCCGTCTTCTTCATTTTGGAGATATAAAGTACACCAATCTTGATACGTAGGGATTTTCCATTAGTTTATACTTTAAGTATCAAAATGTACATAAAAAATCTCTCAATTACTTCTCTTGCACCGAAAAAATGCCCGTTACTGGAATATACGATGCTCAAACGCTGACAAAAACGCACATTCATCAATTACTAACTGATATTTTTTTTCCTATTCCTCGACAATCTCGTAATAAAGCATTGGGAGGTGGTGACACAAATCCGCCCGAAAGTCAAGCCACTTCGAATGTGATTCAACGGGGCTTGATTGATTACCCTTGCGCACGTTACCGTTATAATGGTTCTCTGTGGAACTGGTATTAGGGTTCTAGCATATAGATGCTAAACAACCGTGTAGTAGCAATTTTGATGAATTTGTTTATCGTTAGCCTAATATGAAGAAAGCGCAGCGTGGGTATAGGCCCACAAGGTGGACCGACGACCGTGTGGTCGCGGTAATCCGCTGGATGCCAGAATCACATGACCAGTCAATGAGGCAACCCTGGGGGAACACCTATGTGTAGCAGTAGTCAGCTTTCGGCTGCATACTTAGTAATATAAAAAACGCCCGTTTTAGTATTACGTCTGCGACTGAAAATCTCCAATAAATAAATAAAAAATCGGAGGCAAAATGTTTACAACTTATTGGCAGTAGAAAGCAAAATTGCCATTATTAATACGTTTTAGACTATTTTTTTTTTTAAAACGTTGCCCCACTCTAGGAATTTCTCCTGTATCGTGGGTGCGTTTACAAACATTTAAACTCACATACACAAACAGCCAGACCCGGAACCACTACTTGTAGGTCATACAAATATTTGTTCCGTGCGGGAATCGAACCCGCGACACGCAGCGCAGCAGTCGATCGCTTTAACCAGTGCGCCAACCGTGCCGTCATTGTTAATAGTATTTACATAATTTATTATTATATTAAGAAATTCACCTTGGAGGACGCTGCTACGCATTCTTTCGATGCAGTGTATCTCTAGGCATTTTAAGATGCTTATATCAGTTGGTAAAGGGATCACATGGAATCATAGACAGTGAACCATTGGGAAACGTTTTCAACTAGAAATCATAAATGTGCATAGTTGGGGGTTTGTTCTCTATAACTGGAAAGTCTAACCTGATAAGTCGCTTAGCACAAGCATAGCATGTGTAATAGATCATATGCATACTGAAACCTGTTGTATACCGTTGCGATAAAGATCAAAATCAATTTATTCGTGCGACAATTTAAAGTATTTATTTAAAAAGATACGATGTTTCACATAGATTAATTGTTTCTGTTCTGTTTTAACGAAAAGACGTGAAGTTTTGTTTTTCTTCCTATAGGTACTTCAACTTAAATGTACGTAGGTAATGATTAAGCACCATTTTCTTCTATTGATATTTCGTTAAACAAAATTACATATCTATCGGAGTAACGACTAGCATTGGTCATGGGATATCTGCGAAGTTTTCGCGTGGACTTACTAGTTTTTTTTTTGCCAGACACTTTATACATATACATGTTGAAATTAAATTAACTAGCGAAACTCTACAGATGTAATGAGTATCGATGTCTAAAAAGATAAAAAAAATAAAAAAAATATTTCATGTTTTTATTTGGGAGACAACGACCGCTATTAGTTTTGTTACTTGAAGTTTGAGTTGAGAAAATCTGTTTTATTTAGTTTTATACCCATCAAGTCTTTGAAGTTTTTTTTTAAACTGATATCTCAAGTAACTACACTAACTGCGGTCGATGACCTCAATAAAAAACCATCAAATTAATTTATTTTTTGTTTTATCATGTTTAGATATCGCGTCTGCGGAGTTTCGCTAACTAATTTAATTTGACTTTGTATATAATAGATCTTTAATCGAATGCCGCTGGATAGCAGTATTTATAGTATTTTACTAGTTTAGTGTCTTTGCCAGACCCTTATGTTGTAGATAAAAACAAATCAATATCACGTTCGTTTAGAAAAATATATCTAAACAATGACCGCTGCGAAAAACCTTTGTTTTTTATACTGTTATCTGTTTCCCCGATAATAATCTCTTAGCGGAACTAAATAGCCCCTCAGGAACACTTCAAACATGTGTTAGGTTCAAGATTACAGTTCACAAAGTGGAAACATATCACTTTCGAAAACTTAGTTTTGGTTAGTACGAGATCTTAGTAACTACACTTAAGTAACTACATCAATAGTAGTTGATCTACTCAACTACTTTTGATATAATTAAGTGCTGTTTGCTCTTTTTCAGAGGCTATAATTATGATTCGAAAATTAAATCTTTTGCATCATCATCATCTTTCTGTTACGCGGTCGTGACTTTTATTTACAAGCTCTATCATTAGTTTTGCAGTTGAGTTTCAACGTAAGTCAATTTAAAAAGTTTAGTAGCAAGGAGTTTTCACACATAGAATAAAATGGGATAGATTTTATACGAGGAAAAATTAATGAGTCCGTACGTCTTAGCATTGAATTCTCAAAAGTCTTTTAAATGGTTCTTTAATATATTTAATTACCAGTTTTAATTTAATTATTTTCACATCAACGTTTGTCAAAAATCAAATAGGCTGTTTTCGTTGTAAAAAAAAATGTCCAGTAGCAAAAACGCGCCATTTTCTGTTTTTTTTTTTAAATTTGTTTTTTACTGTTTCCCACAAGTGTATTGAAAAACCTCGTGTGATACACGGGTGTGTAGGTTATAACCTACTTTCCACCCTTGTATCACAATGTACTAGTATGTTAATATGCAAACAACAATACAAAATCGGTCAAGTGCGTGTCGGACCACGCACAATGAAGGGTTCCGTAATTGGGATGAATTTATCCCAAAAACCAACTTAACATTGTAATTGAAAAAAATGTTCTCCCATACATACTCATACTATTACATTCACTACAAATTAACGATTTTCGGAAAAAAATCATGATTCTAGGTCAACAGGAAGGTTTTGATTTATTATATTTGCGAGTACCAAAATATGTCGCATATATGGCTGTATTTTTTTATTGCGTTGACTTACAAGCTTGACTTGTTTATAACTCCAAGGGACCGTAGAAGTACGTATTTAATATTAATTTCAACTTAATACCTCCACGCGTTCCTAAAAAAAGGTTATTGACAGACGGACAACGCAATGATCCAATAAGGGTTCCGGGTTTTCTTTTTGAGGTACGGAACCCCAATAACATTTAAATTAAAAAAAACTACTAGTTTACTCGTAAATTAACTAAAAAAGTAACCAGAAAAGGTGTGATGCAAACAGGCCATTCCATTTTTAGAAAGGGGTTCGTTGTATTTACATCCTGCGGACTCATTCGTGATCGGATTATTTATTTATTTATTTTTAATAAACAAGTAACAATGTAGGTACTCAAATGTGTTAGTAACAATATTTCTTAACAACTATGTTAGTAAAATAACTGACACACATAACCTAACACTGCCCCAAGTAAGAATCCTTGCTACAAGCTCAACACCGATGTGGAAAGCTTGCAACAGCGATTCACACACAAGTAATCCAGTCTGCACGCAATATACAGTGCAGTATAATGTTGGAGCTTATAGCTTTATGTAAGCGGGCACGTTCTGTTTACGTTATTTCTGCTTGAGTATAGTTTTCGACGATTTTTATTATTATAATAATTTTTTTGGTATAGTGGCGTGTGCTAGCTAACATAAGGCAAATAATTTAGGTTAATGTTCTGTGTTGCGTAATGCAAATTATTTTGCATTTTATTGTATATATTCAAGTTTTATATCTGAACAGACAGCTGGGCTGCTGGGGAGTTTGATGCGCCACTTCTTCTTCCCAGCTAAAGCACTAGGAAGTGGTGAACGGTGGGCGTTTTTAGGGGAATGTCTTATGTAATTTTTGACGTTCGAAAAGTGTTGATTCTCAACGTAGTTTGAATAAATGACTTTTGATTTGGATTTTGAGCTGGCCCGCTACCCGGCGCTCCAGTGAGGCGCATCTTTAATGCCGAAAATAATGATAATTTCACCAAACTTGTCAACACTGATTTCAAACTGTAACTGTGCCCAAGACATCCCATATATGTTGTATAGTTTTATTATCATATTATGGTCATGTTGAGAGGATGAGTGAAAGGCGACTAACAAAAGGTATTAATAAAGCAGAGGTGAGTGGAAACGCCGGGGGGGGACGCCCTAGGAGGACATATAGTGACCAAATTGGTGATGTTCTTCAGAAAGGTCAGGTGCGTAGTACTCGCAATCGGCGTGCGTGGATGACCAGATGTATGAACGTAGGCGAAGCAAAAGGAGTATGTAAGGAGCGTAGCAGGTGGCGTTCTATAGTTTCTGCCTACCCCCATGAGAAGAAGGCGTGAGTTTATGTAAGTATGTATGTATATCTACCCAAAGTACAAAATTACATGTACCTACCCAAAATAACCATAACAATCCTGCTGAAGCCAGTAATTTAATCTTCCTAATTCTACTATTACCTCTGGGAGTAATGTAGACAGGTCCTAAAGGGTCTGTCTCAAAAGGGAAACATCGATTTACTGACTATCCCCGGACTTACTTGGGAGGCTAAATTACACCTCGATTTTTAATTATTCATAAACTGGATGGTTTTTTAATATTCTGTTGAGACCTTTTCAACATTATTATCAATTTTTTATTTTGTTATTTACATATTTCACGAAACTGTGTCCAAATAAACGTTATTCTTTTTTTCTTTTCAGATTCGGGATGTAAAAGCTAAAATCTTATAACATCTCTGGAATAAAATAATAAGTTTTTAGATGAGTGGTATTTTTCAAAATATTATATTGGATGGTAATAAAGATCAAATACGAGTGATATGTGTCAGAAGAGTATCCACGGCTGACAGTAGGTACATAACCTTGTAGTAGCCTTTTTGGCATCGCACAAGTCTTGATTGTTTTTTTTTGTGTATATTGTTAGTTTCGCCCAGCGTGCTATGGAGCGGGCTATGCTTGGAGTCTCTTTGAAGGATAAGATCAAAAATGAAATTATCCGGAAAAGAACCGGAGTTACCGACATAGCTTGCAGAGTAAGCAAACTGAAGTGGCAGTGGGCTGGCCATGTTTGTCGAAGGACCGATGGCCGATGGAGCAGACGAGTCCTAGAGTGGAGACCGCGTATCGGCAAGCGTAGTGTGGGCCCCCAGCTAGATGGACCGACGACCTTAAGAAGGTGGCTGGGTCAGACTGGATGCGAAAGGCGGAGGACAGGGTGTTGTGGCGCAGCCTGGGAGAGGCCTATGTACAGCAGTGGACTGCGATAGGCTGAGTTGATTGATTGATTGTTAGTTTTAAATGCTATTTTTGTATTTCTTGTGCGTGTCCCAAATAAATATTTTTCTTTCCATTTATCTTTCTTATAATATATGATATTATATCTGGTGACACCTTGGGCAGTCAGCCCATGACATAACATAACATCACGCCTGTAATCCCGGAAGGGTTAGGCAGAGGTGTACCAGCCACATTTCGACAGTTATGTTTAAGTCACATATAATAGGGGGCGAGCCTATTTTCATCATAATAGTATAGTATATACGAGTATTAATTATTCAAGCATAGGATATTGGCTTATAATGTTCCCAATGCTGGGACACAGGCCTCCTCTCTGTGAGATGGAAGTGAGCCGTAATCCACCACGCGGGCCCAGTGCGGGTTAGTAAATGTCACATGTCTTCGAAATTTAAATTCTAGGACATGCCGGTTTCCTCACGATGTTTTCCTTCACCGTTTTGAGAGCAATGGTGATGAAATAATTTACACAAATTAAAGTGCCTGACTGGGTTTGAACTTACGACGTAAAACTCGTAAGTTGCGGCCGTTTCTACTGGGCCACTGCTCCATTTTCATCAACCAGGCACATATACCTACAGCCTCTAGGTTGCTACAGAGAAGTTCCTGATAGAAAAACCCAATAACACTGCCCGACCTGGGAATTGAACCAGTCTTCATGCTTGGCAGTAGCGCTTCCAATCGCTTGAACATTCGAGGCAGTCACCACCTCCTGTATCATCACCTCGTTCCAAAACAAGAGAATAAAGAAAGAAAAGCTTTAAAACAGTTTTATTCAAAAGGCGTTAAATATTTCTTGACGAAAATGTATTATTTTAGATAAGTTTCCAAAAGTTCCACAATCATTTACATAACTTACCTAATTACTCTCGTTGCCTGCCCACTACCAAACTTCGTATAATTTTCCTTTCGAAGGGAAAATATACGAGTTTAGTAATTACTTTATTTCGTTGTTTTCGAGATTACAAATAACTTATTTCGACGGTGTCGGCACGTGAATCGAACTTTTAGATAAGCTTTATTACATAGCCCAATAACGTTAATTTATTTGACTACAACAGAATGGGTGGAGACTGTGGAGAGGTAGTCTCTTTTTGCTATAAAGCGAAAGCGTCAGGGTAGCCGGCGAAGTTCAAATTTTCTTACGTTTTTTGCAATTTACTGGTCAGCATCAGGTTGTATGTTGATTTAAATATGATTCGCGACCATATCAAATATTTATTTATAGAATTATAATTATCAATACAACTTTGTAACTTCATATACACATACATAAACTCTTCTTCCCATGGGGGTAGGCAAAAACACCACCTGCTGTGCTCCTTACATACTCCTTTTGCTTCGCCTACGTTCATACATCTGGTCTGGCATACACGCGCGCCGATTGCGAGTACTACGCACCTGACCTTTCTGAAGAACATCACCAATTTGGTCACTATATGTCCTCCTAGGGCGTCCCCTCCCGGCGTTTCCACTCACCTCTGCTTTATAAATACCTTTTGTTAGTCGCGTTCCACTCATCCTCTCAACATGACCAAACCATCTAAGCATACTCTTTTCAATTTTTGTAACTTCATATAATCCCATTGCATAACTATTTAGTGAAATCATGACATTTGAAACCAATTCTAACATAAGGAGTTGTATTACTGATTCTAATGATTATAATTCTGTAAAACCATATTTGTTACGGTCGCGAATCATTCTTTTAATCAACATAAAACCTGACACTAACCTGCAAATTTCAAAAAACCTAAGAAAATTTGAATTTCGCGGGCTACCTTAGTGCATCGCTCTTAATAACTACCTGCTGTGATCACAATCGGTTTTCCAAGCATGGTGGTTAAGGCTAAACCCTGAATCACATTAATTATATGGACCATTCATGTTTTTTGAAAAATAAGGATCTTTTTCGATCCTCTACTAGTCTTTTTTCAAAGCGTGGATGTTAAGGCAGAGGCCCAGATCGGGTTATTATTACTTAGGAGGATGCCGTACACCATGTTGAATTGTTATCACGACCTTTGTGGTCTAGTGGTAAGACCACCTGTCTCAGACCCAGAGGTCCCGAGTTCGATTAACAGCAGGGGCGAAATTTTCTGCTCGGTTTCATTGGTGGTAGGGCTTGTTCTAAGTCTGTCGCCATAACAACAATGCATTGTTGTGTTTCAGCAGTTAGAGTTAAGATAGCCAGTTCCTCTGTGGTTGAAGATTCCGGATGAAGCTCGCTTCCATCTTTGGCCTTATCATCACATACCATCAGGTGAGATGAGGGCCAGGAGCATTCCCGATGTAGATAAAAAAACTGGCCAAGTGCGAGTCGGACTCGCGCACGAAGGGTTCCGTACCATTATCTATAACAAAATTACAAAAAATCACGTTTGTTGTATGGGAGCCCCCCTTAAATATTTGTTTTATTTTAATTTAATTATTTATTTTTAAAGTGAATATATAAATAAATATTCTGTGAATATTTCAAGCATCTACCTGTTTCCGTTATCAATATAGAGCAAAAACGAACAAAAAAATCACGTTTCTTGTATGGGAGCCCCCTTAAATATTTATTTAATTCTATTTTTTAGTATTTGTTATTATAGCGGCAACAGAAATACATCATCTGTGAAAATTTCAATTGTCTAGCTATCACGGCTCATGAGATACAGCCTGGTGACAGACGGACAGACAGACAGACAGACGGCGGAGCCTTAGTAATAGGGTTCCCGTTTTACCCTTTGGGTACGGAACCCTAAAAACGGCTATGGCTTTTCCGAACAGAGGCGGACTTAATGGCATTTTCTGCCAGTCAACCTTTGGGCAATACAGAGACCAACAGTGGTCAATGCAATATCGAGAATTGAGGAATAAATAATAATTAAACATAAAGATATGTATACCTATTAAAAACTATAAATATAATATATACCTACACCTAATTATATATATAAATCTAGGCACAAATATATATACTAAAATCAATAAGACAAATAATGGGAAACATTACCTTTGTGTTATTAGTGCCAGCTTCTTGCGAATGTGCTCGAAAACTTTAACTTTAAAGGACAATCGGTTGGTTGCCATCCTTATATCGTGGGGGAGCGCATTCCACAGAGAGATAGACTGAACGAAGGGCTTCCCGAAACACCGAAACACATACAATGATTGTTTATACCGAAGCGAAAGGGATATCGTGGCCCTGGCACACAGGCAACGGAAGAAACACGGGTGGGTTTAGTCAGTAAAAGTCAGACACGCTCCGCCCAGAGCGGGAGAAGTTATTTGATAACTTCCCAAACAAAAAAAAGGAGTAATATATTTCACTATCCACTCACTCATTGATATTAAAAAATCTTAAATCTCTTTGATATCATATTTTTCGGTAAGTGCATTTTTCGGTAATGCAACTTGCATTACCGAAAAATGTACTTACCGAAAAATATGATATCAAAGAGATTTAGGATTTGTTAAGTAAATAATTTCATGGATTTAGATGATACCGACGATATATTCAAAACAGGTTAATCAAAGTATAAACAATACCCTAGACAGCTGTGCTCCTTCCCATGTCTGTCACACTAGGAAGTGGGTCACCTCAGTGCCACGGTGATAGCAGTTAGACTTGGGTGTTAATGTTAGCTGTCATAATGACACCAGCTTTGATTTATAGTACCTTGCTTCACGACAAGTCACTGACATGTCTGTGGCAAAAGTTTTGTTTTTAGGTTATTATTAGTGTTGGTTTTACTGGATTGAGTTGTGATTGTGTTTGTGTGAGTTTTGAGTGGGTGTGTAATTTAGTTACAAAAAATTGAAAGTACTGATAGTAATAATAAATAATAAATTCATTTATTTTAGGTATGAAACACCCATTGCCAAAAATAATTAAAAGAAACAAACCATAGCAGCACTCACACATCCAAATCACAAACAACAGTATAAAACTGACATAAAACTGTGACCAATAAAATAAAAAATAAAAATCTATAATTAATTAATGTAAAATTGCCAAAATAAAATATAAAATGTCAGAATCTACAAAAATTAAAATGTCAAATATAAAATAGTAAAAGTAGTACGTATAAGTTAGGTCATTAAGAACGCTAACACACTGGGATGCCATGGCGACGTCGCCAGGTCGCGCTGCCAACTAAATGTATTGTGCCACTCTATGGTGGGTGGCTTACCTGGCGTCCGCTTGGTTACACAGCCAACCATACATTTTGTTGGCGACTTGACCTGGCTGGCTGCCATGGGGTCCCGGTGTGGTAGCGCTATTAAGCATCATAAAATTATCAACCTGAAGGAAAAATTAGCAACTCGATTGTCGAACTCAATCTGTCAAAAAAACCTCTAATTTACCTACATGTATGACAAGTTTCTCACATTGATTGTTGCGGAAAAGAGCCCTAATATCAATTAATTCTCATATCAAAGTTAACGGCGAATAAAACTAAATAAAGTAGAAATATCCCTAGTTCTCTGTCAAGTTCGGACAGAGACAGGACGACGTAATATATACGACGTAAATAAGAAAAAAGAAACGAGTCATCCCTACAGTAGTCGCATATGATGTGTGACATCTGATATCTCACATCATCTTGATAATAAGCAACTGAGCAGCAACAGAAATTAACCTCAAAATGTTAAAGCTAAATACTGAAATAATCATTCGAATAATTATTCATGACTAGTGGTCGCCCACTGGTCGAAATTGGACCCCCTCTACTTACAATCTATATAGCACTTACTAATTCCATGAGAACACTAATTCCAAGCTATTATAATGTACTTACTTATTCAATGGCCAAGCTGTCACTTCCTGCTACACACTTCCGTCCCTTTTCACGAAATTACTCCCACAGAACGTGAGAGGACAGATGTCAGACATCAAAACCGGCCAAGTGCGTGTCGGACCACGCACAATGAAGGGTTCGGTAGTTGGGAAAAATTTATCCCAAGAACAAACTTAACATTGTAGTTGAAAAACATGATCCTCCATACATTCCAACGGCAAATGTAAGTTTGTACGCACAATATTGAGTGATTTACCATGTTATTTTAAGATCACAGACTTCTTATAGGTTTTCCTGTAATCTATAAAAAAGAACTATTTTCTGTATTTTTTTCAAAATTTTAGGCTCAGTAGTTTCGGAGATAAGGGTAATTTTTCATCTATTTTCTTAAATAATTTCAAAAGTATTAATTTTAAAATTATGAAGAAATTATATATGAAATCTTTAAAACAAGCCATTTCATTTGATATGGCACACGGTACAGTCAGAAAAACTTTTTTTAAATTTTCTAATTTGCCCCCCACAAATGACCTCCATATTCAAAATTAATTTATTTACGAAACTTGTTCGTGTTTGGGTCACAGAGTTCTACATGTGTACCAAATTTCAATTTAATCAGTCCAGTAGGGTCGAAGCAAATCAGCTGTGATAGACGGACATACAGACAGACAAACGAGTGATCCTATAACGGTTCCGTTTTTTCCTTTTGAGGTACGGAACCCTAATAACAATCATCCTTTACATTTACTAGTTTGCAACTGAAGACTTCCAAATATCCCAAATGAGGTGGTTCAATGAAGTAAATAACTTTGTAACCACAAAGTAATCGGAACTAACTCACCACAAAAACGACAAGTTCGACAACAGCAAAGATCATTAATAAGAACTTAAATCTCAAATGCAATAGAAGCATTCACACAACTAAGGTACTAGGGGCTTACTACTTGTTTCTTAGGTATTAGGTACTTAGACCTGTGATCAAATCCAGGTGCGACTTATTACGGCTTCACGTAGCTTTTGCACTCCAATCACGGTTCATGTTGGTCACTCCTGCAAAGGTCTGCAGTTCCATTTCCATCCGTTCTCATAAAGGAAACGTGTGAATTACATACGTAAGCTGTGTAATAGAAAATTGAAATGCCTAATGCTTGGCTTTTAACTCGAGCTTGTAATAACTACATGGAAATATGATTTCATATTATCATAATTTTACCAATAGTTCTTTCTAAAAGTTGTAGATTTCCATAATTTTCTGCTTCACCTCTATTTCTATTATTTTCACAACCCAATCTATGTCTAGCTCCTTCACAAAGAGCATCACTAGTACTACAAGTATCTTTTCTATTAAAAAACTCGTTAAAGTGAAAAATAACATTGATTTCAGATATAAAAATACAGATCCAAAGACACCGAATTCCGAAATTAAAGTTATTTATCACTTTATAGTAAGAAGAAGAATAATTTATTTGTTCAAAATCATACAGACATTTAAAAAATTTAAGGTACACTATATTACACTTGTATTCTATGATGTGATATTGAACATCTGTGTCAGAACTAGATATAAAATATCTGTATTTCAGACATCAGCGCTCTTCCCCTGATGTAGGCGACACTAGAAATTACACTTTGTTTGACCTCTATTACATATCTATAACACATTAAACATAGAGATATAATAAAATAACATTAAAATAAAAGGAAGTGACAAATATAGGAGAACAATCTTAAATTAGTTGTATAGTGATGGCCTCCGGTGAGTAGAGTGTAAATTAGTGGATGTGTGTAGGAGGGTGAGTATTATTATAAGCTACTTAACTACAGACAACAGGTCTTCGGTCTCATTGTAGTTTAGCTTGCGAATGTAGTCTACTGCCATAAGTATTCACTTGTTCCTATTTAAGCGGTGTATATCACAAGCTTATTTAGTCTTTCATACAGAAAAGAGCCTAGGAAACAATAATACTTGCGAATGTATGGGTTTTTATAGGTCGGTAGATCATTGTATGTAATGATTTCTGCGCGTCTGCGCTTAGATAAATTAGAGGACCTGTTATACTCTGTATTAGTAATTACTCAGTAATTATATTATAGTGATTTTTAAGTAGTAGAAAAGTGCTAGAGTGCTAGTGTACTATTTAAAAAAGTGCTCTTTGTAAAAAGCTAGACATAAATTTCGTTGTCAAAGTAGTTGAAATAGAGGTGAGAAGAAAATACATAACAAAATAATATATAAAATATTATTAATTTTATAATTTTCACTTTTTAGTTATGGTACCTACCCCACACCAATTCGTATACCACTACATGCTTTGTAAACAAAAGTGTTATGAAGTATTATAATAATTATCATCAAGATACCCAGACTGGATTAAATACGTATTATCGAAGCTAACTCAAAAACTACCTAACCAAATTAATTAAATTTATATAGGACAATCGCGCAAGCTTCCTATACCAAATGAAAACATAATTCTCAAAACGGTCCCCAATTATTGACAAAAATATTGATGCCAATTATTGATAAAAAAAACAAACAGACGAACATAACAACCTCCTCCTTTTTGGAGTCGGTTAAAAAGAATGTACTTACAATATATTATATATTTCATAACAAAGCTTAAAAGTTGACGGTGAAAACGATGAAATGGAAGCCAATTTCGTCCAAATCTCTGATCATTATAATACGAGATACATGCTCCAAAACGTACAAACACACTGTATGCCTTCAATCCTTCAATCGTATACTAAATATCAATACGAGTATGTACCTACATAACATTTCTAAATACATGGACCTCTAGTAAACCAATATCTGTGTAGGTACATATTGGACCCATCGGATGTAAATGTTAAACCACTAATTGGAAACTGTTAGGTCTATGTATATTTCGTTAGTGTCTTTAAAAATTTGCTAGACTGATCCTTTAACATGTGGGTTGGGTTCATTTAAGTTCATTTGCTATTAATTTAACTACATTTTGTGAAATTGTGCTGAGTCTCCACTAAAAAAAAAGTTAAAATAAACTGTAACGTGATTATTGCAATTATACAATTTGATAGACTTTGCTGTTTAAGTTCCGTTTTCTCATTCAGTTCAAACTTAATATAAATTATCAGGACATATAATTTAACGGCGCAGGATAGCCTTTACCAGAAGTGATCATCGTAATAGTGGTTCAGCAGCTTAATATCATCAGGATTGTGTCGGAATACAGCAGTTCGTCGTGAACGTGGCGCGACAGCGGTTTCCCTGACATCATCTTTGTCATCAGAAGGCAGCAGCAATCATCGACGCGACGCTCTGCTAGAGTGACTGTCAGCAGCCAGTGTCGCTCTTATCTGACCTATTATGGGATTTCAGTAACGTTTAAACAAAACTAGACGATTTTTTTTTTTTTTTTTTTTTTTATTCCCTGAAATACAACGCTCAGCCTAAAAGAGTTTCTTATATTTAACGTGAGCACTAATGAAGGATTTTTTTTGTGCTTTATTACAAAGAACCATGTTCTTAATAATTAATTACAATCTAGCCTTCAAGACTAATAAGCAATTTTAATCTTACCTAATTTTTTATGTGATAATTAATTTGTGTTGTCTAACAGCTGAATTGCCTCGACGTTCACTTCAATGAAGGATTTATGAAAATGCACCTCCTAAAGGGGAAAATTGCGGAATATTTTTTTTATGGAAGGGCATCATTTTTGACGATGTAAGATCCCATCGGGCCTACGGCTTGTAAGCAAAAAAATGTTATACAGGGTGTCTCAGAAAGGTATGGTCAAATTTAAGGGTGTGGTACAAACCATCAAACTGAACAACTTTCTCCATGGGACCAACATCGTTATCGCGAAAACATTGTCAGCCATCCCATACATTTGGTTCCAGTAGGCAGGGTTCGGAAACCGGTTAATTTTCTATATAACCTTAACCGTTATTATAAAGGTTTTCAAACATATTTGGTTAATTATTTTGTTACAAAATCAATGTAGCAATCGTTGAAGCTAATATCAATTATATCAAAAATAATTTGTATCTTCGAAAATAAAAATTAACCGGTTTCAAGCCCTGCCAGGTATTGAAGTTTTTATGGGCCAGTTGATGACTTTTTACTGATTTATATGATACATGCTGTATAATAGGAACGGAAAAGTCAGCTTCACACGTCATATTTTTTCTTTTCTTATTTGTAAAATCCTAGAACAATGTATAAAATTGATCAATTATCGCTTATTCAAGCGCACTGTGCCATAGGCCTTAACAAACAAGCTTTGTTCGCACAATCTCCGCTAAAAATGTTAACAACTACCCTACTAATAACACTAATCGGTTATTTTGTTACTTTTATTGTATTTTCTTTCTTAGTGATTAATGTAATCTTTTGAGAAAAATAAATGTCTTAAACCGTATATTCTATATCATTGAGTAGCAACAAGTGTACAGGGACAGTCGGTGCACTGCGTAACCCGACCCCAATTCCCCTCTTATCCTTTATAAGAGGGGTCAGGTAATATAGAGTACTGACCGTACTATGAAGACGTTGACAGATTGACAACTGCTTACAGATAATAAAGAAGGTAACTACAATCTATGTAAGAAATTGGATTTACCTTATGTATTAGACGTTATTGCTTATAATAAAAAGTAAATGGATGGGTTATTATACTCTAGATTAGATTTTGGGCTTGTTCGCTTCTGCTTTTACGACAATAGTTTCCTATGAAGAATAATCAGGTTACAGTTCTATTGATGTGGCTTTTCTAGAGGTTGAATATACAATCAAATATCTGACGATAATATGGCTCTTGAACCGGAAATTATTGTGTTAAAAAACAACCCTTTAGATGCCTTTAGGGGATTCGGGAAATTCTTGCTTACCTCTGTTTGATAACAACGCACCCTTCAAATTTTAACTTTATGTTTATCTGATTAATAATCGACTACTAAAGGGATTTATCCTTTCAAAATAAGTCGTGCTTCCATGCATAAACACTCTTTATTACAATTATGGTAGGCAAAAACTAACAGAACGCCATGTGCCACGATTGCGTAAGCCATTGGTTTAAAAAAAAACGGTAAACGGTCGCACATCGCACAATATACAGCGTGTTTTTTGACACCTTGATGTTAAAAACTGGTGGATATGACAGATTTTTATGACGGCCGTTATAACATGACGGGACCGCTTTTCTAGGAAAGTCTACTCACCCAAAACCACAATCCCTTTCATTTTGACATTACAAAAATCCATTGCTTCAGTTCCAATTTATGTTTAAAAATTATTTAGCCCGACACCATAAATAACGCAATAAATGAGCGTGTATGGCCTATCTACCTCTTTTTACATAAAATATAATTGGCTGCAGCCGGTCTATTCTGTATCAACCTCACCGTGAAAACATGGTGAAGTGAACAGGTGAAGTAAGCTGTCAATAGTGCCAATCCCTAGCATAAGGTGAAAGACAGGTAACTTCACCGAAATGATTTTTACTAAATAGATCCGCTGGTCCACAAGTGCTCCAATTCTCCTTAATCCCTCCAATCTGACCTTTAAATGTAAAAAATGATTAAATGTCCGCACGCTCGCGTAAACACGTTATACTAAATACTATTAAATCAACGTCGCGACGATTTAAACAAACGAAGACGCGCTAGACGATAAATATATCTTTAAACACGTCATAGCATTGTTAAAATTTTCAACACTTAAACAATCAACACCTTTGTTAAAAACAAATAGATATTGACTGTGGTTTCGGTCGCATAAAAGGTGATCTAACCCATTTTTTCTGATAAAAAAAAACCCTTCAAAAAAATCAAAATCTTTTATTTCATATAAGCCGACATGGGCACTTATGAAACGTCAGAAGCTAGGTGCACGGTTCCAATTGGTCGTTTCATATGAAGAAGACCCGGCAAGAAACTCCATGGTTACTCTTTTAAAAATAATTGGCATTTACAATGTTTTCAAATTACGGTGTTAATGGGTAGGTATGGGAGGACAGTCTAGGCAAAAGAACCAGGAACTTAACAAAATGTTCTAGAAATCTATTAAGCCTACAACGTTCTCACAAAATACGAACATGCATATGTCTTACTTTTTGCATTTTCAGTAGGCTGTGCATTGTATATCTGTCAACAGCTTTATATAAAACTAGCCCGTAAAGTGACATCTTCTTGATTTAACATAAAATATAATCATGTGACACTCGGCAATAATGTAGCTTTCCCATTACAGTCGGACTTTTAATAATTACCTGCAGTAAGATTACACTTCTGTGTCATTTCGTTCTTCACTTCTTACTTTTATGACAGAAAGATGACATTGAGAAGTGTCATTTTACTACACAGTAAAAGATTTTTTGGAATCGGATCAGTAGTACCGAATATTACCTCTTTAATAGGATAGAAAAGTAATGAGTGACTTTTCAAAAGATTAACTGTCGTACTGTTATCACTCATCATTTAAGTCACGTAACAAATCAATGTGATTCCAAAGAAATATCAGACGATGGTCCAGGTAAAGCCATTTTCCAATAGCAACAGGGCTATTGGAAACCTCTAATGTCCTTCCGAGAGTATTATTTTTGGCGCGAGCGCGAACGGGACGATGAATCGGGGCGGCAGACATCAGTGTGGGACGCGACCTGTTGACGTGAGGTTGCCAGCCGCGTCGCGTTGTTGCCATACGATGCAATTGTTAATGGCGGGACTTTTGAATTGAGAAGCGGCTTTGTTCATTTCAATTCAGATCGAACGTTAATGAGTGCAGTGTGGCCAGTTTTGTTTTGTGTTGTGAGTTTTGGATTTGTGTGTGTAGGTAGGTATTTTTTTAAACGAATATTTTCCAAATATATTAATACTGAAGGTATGTAGTACTTACTATAGTACCTTATGTACTTGTATACCTCTATTACGGAGTTATTTCACGAGTCATGTTTTAATTCGGGTACAGACTACCTATAGTTTTAAGTATACCGGAACAGTAGGTTGCAGCCATGATGAAGCACAAAGAAAACGGACAGGTAGGTTCGAGATTTTTCGAAACGTATCAAACCAAAGAAAATGCAATAAATACCTACTAATTATGTTAACTAATAAAAGTTGAAAGAATTTTAAAATCATACGTTTACGATGTTTTAGGTATACATATTTTGAAAGAAAAAAATCACTGTTAAATTTGAGTATTTTTTTTTATAAATTACAGGCAATGTGTGTTTGTTAGTTAATTTTCAAGAAAAGAAAAAATAAATTCTTTGTGTTCTAATTTTCTTCAGGGTGTAATTCAAAAAGCATTACTGCCATTAAAAAAAAAATGTCGTTCCGCAGGTCAACGAAGGAGGTAGTCGTCTGCTTAACCGGACTTTCCTGTGGGTGCCTCAATAAATTAAGGCATCCAGCCAGGGCATAAACTTATAAATTAAGCGACTACACGCTAAGGGCACCCCCTATGAGGGTTTGGACATTGATTGTTGCCAATGGCTTCTTATAGCTTAATAACTCTTGTTTCAAGCTGAGCCGTGGCCCACGATCATCATGCAAGCCATTTGCCACAGAGCCACTTTTAAACTATTAGGTGAACAAGTTTTCTGTAGCTAGTGTACATGTTCTGTTGTTTGTTAAAGTCATTCTTAGGTTTTATTCAACGAGAGAGTTGTAGGCCACACTTAATTAAATAAAAAATTCTCACACTGCCAGCAATATATATACTGCAAAGTTGTATATTGATTAGGAAAAATAAGCACCTCTTCAAATCTAATATCGACCTAAATAAAAACTATAACAAAAAAAACAAGAATAGATTAATTCTACTCATCACAAACTTAAAAGTTATCGGAAAAAGCCCATACTCGAGACTAGCTAACTTACGCTACCGGAAAGTTTAAAATCCATACCAAATGACAAAATTTTCTCGAAACAGTTGTTGGTGTGTGACGTATATGACAAAAATTAATAAACAAATAAAAAATGTAATCAACTATTGATTAATATTTAGTTTAACGTAATAAATTAGAATCAATATTATGTAATTTAATGACTAAAATTAATAAACAAATAAAAAATGTAATGAACTATTGATTAATATTTAGTTTAACGTAATAAATTAGAATCAATATTATGTAATTTAATGACTAAAATTAATAAACAAATAAAAAATGTAATGAACTATTGATTAATATTTAGTTTAACGTAATAAATTAGAATCAATATAATATTATGTAATTTAATAACTTAAAATTGAATAATAATAATTTGATATATAAAATTTGCAATGCCCTTACAAGCCTCAAAGAGATGTTAGCACCAATTGACGGGGTCCGAGGGCCAATGCCTGCCAGGGTTACGAGTTTGTCCAAAAGGGATATCGGGGCCCTGGCACTCAGGCATCTGAAGGAACACGGGTGGGTTTTAGTCAGTAAAAGTCTGACACGCCCTCCCGCTCCGCCCAGAGCGGGAGAAGTGATTTGTTAATTTCCCACCCAGAAAAAAAGGGTGGTTCATGAAATTTTAATGCATGCTTACTAACCAGTGTATTACAAATGTTAGCAAATAAATAAATAATGAAAATAAAGTTATCAGTGGTAACGCCTGAAGACACTTAGCGAATTCAATCCAAGAAATCATCGTTTGGAATGTTCATACTTACAACTGCAATTGGATAAGTCACACTGGTAATTGCCAGGTTACAAAGGTTAAAAGATTTCCAGGATCATCATTTTGTTATTTTCTCGTTTTTACGCAATAATAAAAAAAAGCAAAAATAATTTATCTTTCAAACAAAACATATTTACTTACAATATTGCATTAATATTTCTAAAAATAGCATCTCCATTTTGTGTGTATCTACATACATTCAAAAGATTTCCGTACGAAAACAGATTATCGAGTTATTTGCACATGACTTAGTAAATAAATAAAAGGATCTTTCGGTCGTTTCCGCATGGGAAATTATTTACATCACCATTTGTATTGTAATGTATTCTGTATTGCATCCTATTTTTATTTTGGGAAAGTGGGTATCGATAAAATGTATCATTTTGTATCCTTTTTAAAATGAAGGACATATTTAATGGCAATATATTTGTGGAGACCACGTATCGGCAAGCGTACACCCCCCAGCTAGATGGACCGACGACCTTAAAAAGGTGGTTGGGACAGACTGGATGCGGAAGGCGGAGGACAGGGTGTTGTGTCGCGGCCTGGGAGAGGCCTATGTCCAACAGTGGACTGAGATAGGCTGAATTGATTGATTGATTGTTTATTTGATATTTTTATTCATTACTAGCATTTTGCCAGCGACTTAAAATTCGTCCTCCCTATATTCTCTATCCAGTGAGAATTTAGAAAAATCCTGATATATGTGCCTACGTCATCATATAAAAAACCTATGTGCAAAGTTTCTAGGTCCAAGGACTTCGACTGGGCGTTGATGATTCAATCAGTACTTGACTCATCATATCTTCATATGTCCTGACTCAAGTGAGTCAGATAACTTTTATATAAATATAACTTTTGCCCGCGACTTCGTCCACCTTGATTGCGGAAATTAACCCATGGAAACGTACTACCGGGATAAAAAGTATACTGTGCTCACCCAGGTCATGGTTTACCCATGTGCCAAATTTCATCCAAATCCGTACAGCCGTTTTAGCGTGAAAGCGTAACAAACAAACTCGTTTTCGAATTTATAATATTAAGTTAGGATATAATTATAAGGAAAGAGATTTTCATTGAGATTTATTCGTAGGTCAGCTCAGCAAAATGCTGCGATTTAAGGTATTAGCAGGGTTGTTGCGAACATCAGCATCAGCATCCGCAGAACTCGCGCTTTGAAAAAAATATGCTTCAGAAGCAACCCTGTTAGGGATTATTATTTAGTTTGTAATAATGCCATTTTTTACAACTTCCACGATAAATGTCAACAGCACTTGTTTATAGACTTTCCAGCAATAATCATTACAAAATAACATATACCTATGAACATACATAATAATAGATAATGCACTCGTATGATAAATCTAAATGAAGCCTTTATCTAAAGTAGTTGCTGAAATCTGTTAGTGACGTAAAAGTACATTAAAAAACTAGGGTGATATGGCGTGAAATGTTATAACATAGTGATAAATATTATCTTTGGAGTGTGTGCTTTAGGACCGGGTTCCACCAAATCCAAGAGGAGAGGAACGGGAACAACCAATAACCGTGCGTTATTTTCACCTCTACGCTTTGATGGTAATCGGCCCTTGTAGTCCGGGAGTTAGGGAGCGTAATTTTGACAAAATCTACAATATATTTTATCCGCGGGTGCGGGTGTACTGGTACTCCTCTGCCTTACCCTTCAGTGAATACAGTTGTGATGCTATGTTATGTATTTTATCCCAGACTCATGCTAATAAAAAGTGTGATAGAAGATGTCAAGATCTTCCTTGAACCTATTCAAGGAAGATCTTGACACCTTTTAAAGGAAAGGAAGCGTGTATTGTCCTTATGGTTGGCGTCAAGTTAAGTACCAATATCAGACTTATTTTTACGTCTTTTATCCATCAGGTTAAGATACGCTTGCCGGGGTTGGTCGGTAAATGGGTGACCATATTTACATACCGAGATTCCTCCGTGCCTCAGAAAGCACGTTAAGTCGTTGGTCCAGGCTGTTATTCGTGGATCTTTGACAGTCGTTAGGTGTCGTCAGAAGCCCAAAAGTCTGACAACCAGTCTTACCAAGGGCTATCGTATTACCCAGTTACTGAGTTGTGGTGGTCAGATACGCAGTCGCTCCATGTAAAGTACTGGTATTCAGCTGCATCTGGTTAGACTGGAAGCTGACACCAACATAGTTGGGAAAAGGCGAAGCAGGCAGATCAGACTTCCTGCCAGGGTGGCGAGTTTGTCCGAAAGGGATATCATGGCCCTGGCACACAGACATCTGAAGGAACACGGGTGGGTTTTAGTCAGTAAAAGTCCGACACGCCCTCCCGCTCCGCCCGGAGCTGGAGAAGTTGTTTGATAATTTTCCACCCAAAAAAAAAGAAAGGCAGATAGACTTATTTTTATTGGATTGTATTAGTAGAAAAAGTGGCGTTCTATAGTTTCTGCCTAACCCCATGGGAAGAAGGCGTGAGTTTTTGTTTGTCTGTATTATCTTCTGCTGAACACAATATCAAAACTAATTGAAACAAGCATTGCTTTTCCGTCTTTTTTTTTGGGCGGGAAATTATCAGATAACTTCTCCCGCTCTGGGCGAAGCGGGAGGGTGTGTCAGACTTTTACTGACTATAACCCACCCGTGTTCTTTCAGTTGCCTATGTGCCAGGGCCACGATATCCCTTTTAGACAAACTCGCAACCCTGGCAGGCATTGCCCTTAACGGACCCCGTCAGTTCGTGGTGACACCTCTTTGAGGCGTTCGTGGAACACAACGCGCCGTCGCCCAGAGCCTGGTCCTTATCGGACGGCGAGCTACCCATCGCTCACCATCCGCAAGCCCGCGCCTACGGTGGCTGACAATCGGCCTGTGACTCCCGACGCCCGGGGCGTCTCCCGCGGTGACTAGGGACGTGAAGGCGCGAATTTATTTTGCTTTTATTTTATTTTTTTGATTTTCTTTCTACCATTGCTAGCTATATCCTAAATATAACTACTATATATATATACATATACTATACATATATACTTGCTGCGCTCTAACACGGTCATGTAGCCGTGTGTACATAGTGCAAGTAAATACATAAATTCTTCAGGGCTCAACAAAAATCAAATCGTACTAGATTTATTTCAACATCTCAAACAAACCTCTGGTCACGTTATAACAATTACGGCACACCATTCAAATTGCTATTATAACTTGGAAACGGAAAATTCAAAACCAGTTCAGGAAAACTAATCATTATAACTTGTTGGCTGCTGCCCAAACCTTAAATATACGTCTCCGGACATTATTATTAGGAAACTATAATATGGCTTAAAATAAAATACAATTAATATTACTAGTGGTCGCTCATTGGTCGAAATTCCCACCCACTCTACTTACAATCAATATAGTACTTACTAATTCCATGAGTACACTAATTCCATGAGTACACTAATTCCATGCTTTTAAAAGTACTTACTTATTCCATGCTCAAGCTGTCACTTCTGTAACCTATCTATTTTCAAGTTATGAGGCCCGGGTACTTTGTGTGTGTGTCGAACGCATGGTAGTGTGTGTGTAATATTTTTTTATTAGTTTAACTTATTTCAAATGCACCTCGTGCTTCCTCCATGTATAAACTTTAACTGTGCCAAATTTCATACTCCTCAGTGCGCGTAATTTTCGTAAAAAGTGGTAAGTACAAAATTTTTGCTTCCGTATTAATATAATGATCACAATTGATTTATAAAAGACTGCACAAACCACCCATAAAAATGGTCTAAAAAATGGTGGATCCCGCATCAAAATTCATTGTGTAGTTTAAAAGAATTAAGCACACACACATAACGATACGAAAAGCCGTTTCGGAGATTAGCCGGAACAAACAGACAGACAGGCAGACAATTTTTTTTTTTTTTTGTTTTGGTGGAAGTACCTACCGAATATACTTTCATATAATTATACAGTGTAAAGCTGTTATTTTGACATTACAAACAGACACTTCAATTTTATATATTTGTATTGAAGATATTAATTCATTTTTTATTTATTATTTTATGTTATATGTATTTTGTACCGACCTTTTTTTTCTCGTTTTTACTTTTAGTGTTTATCAGTGGAAATTTGTAAATGGCCTTCAATTTTATATTGTATAAGAACACTGTATAAGTTAGCTGTAAGTTTCCCGAATATAATAAATTAAAATAAATAAATAAAATAAAAAACTCTTATCATTCTTCCAGTATTCTGTTATATTATATACTTACAATATACAGTTCCTGTTGCATTCCTCTCAATTCTAAAAAACAATTTGAATTACTTAATTTTGAGGTATATAATATTATTAATAATACCTACCTACCTTTAGCGTACCTATGGTTATACACCACAGGTATGGTTACAGTTTTGTGCTAGTCTGTACTTTTGATAAAAATAAAAATAAAGAAGGAAATAGATTACTCTTTCAAATGTAATTACAAAATATTTTATGTTTTTGTTGAAGCCAGACAAATTATTCAACTTATTTGTTCCAACATGTGTTTTTCCTAAAACATATTTCGAATAAACAGTCTTGAGTAAATTTTGCAACAACTTGGAAAACGAAAATATTATTACACTCAATTCCAATGAAAGTTCTGAAAGTATTTCATACTTCTTGAATGAATTACCATCTTCCATGTTTATTAATTCGAAGCGATCGCGCGATCATCTGAAAATTAATTTCCAAGTGGCGTTGTCGACATAACTGTCTCTTACCCAGTAGTTTAAGAGCTATGCTTCAAAAAAGCATAGTAATCGGTGACAAATGACTTTAACCTTGTAGGCAAATGGACGATTTCCAAAAGTAGCAAATTACCTAGATTTTTGTAGAAAAAAAGTTTTGGTCTCTGTTTATTGAACACGATAACAGCGTAACATCAAACGCTGCTATTTTTTTTTTACAGTAACAATCATAAAAGCATAATTAAAATTTAAATTAAAGAATGAGAAATGAAAGTTAACTGGTTTAATGTTAATAACCTACTTCTTAACGAGAAAAAAACTAAATGTATTAAGTTTACAATACCTCATGTTAGACAAGTAAAAACTAGTGTGCTCATAAAGGGTGAAGAGTTGAAACCCGAAGATTCTACAGTGTTCTTAGGCATAACTTTGGATGCCAAGCTTCAATGGGGCCCCCATATAGATAAATTGTCGAAAAAGCTTAGCTCTGCAGCATACGCCGTTAGAAAAATTCGTGATTTAACTGATTTAGAGACAGCCCGCTTAGTATACTTTAGTTATTTTCATAGTGTAATGTCGTACGGTATTCTGTTGTGGGGAAATGCCGCCGACATTCAGATAATTTTTGTTTTACAAAAAAGAGCAATTCGTGCAATTTATAAATTAAGTCCCAGACACTCCCTCAGAGACAAATTTAAAGAGATTAATATACTGACTGTAGCTTCTCAGTATATTTATGAAAATCTATTGTATGCACATAAAAATATTAATCTGTTTAAAAAATACAGTGATATCCATAATGTAAATACTAGGAACAAGCACAAATTTGTTGTTCCTAAAACCAGGCTTAAAAAAATAGGTGGCTCGTTTAGATGCCAGTGTATACGTTTTTATAATAAACTTCCTAGCCATATTCAAGAATTAAGCCTTAATAAATTCAAATGTTTTATAAAACGGAAACTGTGCCAGAAAGCATTTTATACTGTTAAAGACTTTATTGAGGACAAAAAGGCTTGGGATTGAGCTGCTCCAATTTACAGTGAATCTTGATTTGATTTTTTTTGCCAACTATTTATACTATTTTTTGATTGAAAATTTTAAATACCTAAACTATGACATGAATATTTACTTTGTAAAGTATTATATTATTTTAATTATTATGAATGTGAGGAGTATGTGAATTGTTTTTTATTTTTATTCTCAATCAAAAAAATTTTTAATGCAGGTCTGGCAGTTTGAGTACTTTATGCGGCCTAACCAATTGTCCTTTCTTTAGTATTGTTCGTCGAATCGCTGAGCTCCTTAAGTTTTGAGTTGAGCTGCACGATAACTGACAAATGCGTGCACTGACTGGACAGGTCCACTCAAATCTGTGTGGTTCTTTCGTCAAAAGATCATTTCAGGCACCAATCTACATGGTCTTCACATGATCTGACCAAGAGTATGTCTGGACTTTAAAAAGAGACTGTGACCTCTGAGTTTGTTTCGGCCTTTCTTCTCAGAGTAGTCGGATACGAAACGCCGACCTCATCTAGTTTTTTTTAATATGATTGACGTGTAAAAGTGTTTGTACAAACCTACTTACAGAAATAAATCATTTATCATTTATCATTATCATTTAAATGTAAATTCGCGGGTATTAAACCAAGCTGTATTTTGTTGCGAAATCATGAAAAAAGTATTTTTATTATTTTTTATTATTCATCGTTGCTTTACTTTGTGTACATTATGTCCTTAATTATTATTAATTTTTCATGCAAATGCAGTTTTAGCATCAATTAACAATCGAGGTATCTAGCTCCTGGCCTATTAATGTCGTGACGTACAGTCGTTAGATACGGTAATAATGCTTCGCACCTTATTAGTTCGCATCTCGCTAGGATGTTCAACGTCATTACAATGTATTTTTATAGAGGTTGAATATAATATCCTTTTACTTGTATTATCATATACTCTGTTTATTCATAGTTTTATGGCTAAGAATTCATAAGGGCATTTAATTTTAGTTAAGTACTGAAAATGCGTTTCACAGTGACTCGGGTTTTTCGGGTTCATTATCGAGTCCGCACGATACGTGAACGTGATTAATTCAGAGGTGTACCTATTGATCAGTTCATCAGCACGATTAGTAGAGGGACTGACTGTCAACGGTACATAACACTTACTTAAGTAGCGACCATCGTAAACGCCCTTTTCATGTACCACATTTCAACTTAAGGAGAGGTTTATTTCTGACTCACTTTGAATAAACTTTATTTCCTAGTACAGTCCAGTTTTTTTTTATATTAAATAAATACACTACGCGTAATAGCCATTTCACACAACTGTCAAATAATGACAGTTCTGATCAAATCACAACCGTCATTCTTTGACAGATTTGCGAACAATTTAAGTTAGTATACCCGAATCGCTTTAGCGTGCCAATAGCGGTCAGTGACCCTGGAAAATGCAGGTACATTTTCCAGCATTATTTATTTGAAAAACTGAAGTAAAGTCCGTTATTCTCGTAAATCAATATCTATCATGATCTTCAACATGTTCCAATAACGAAAAACCATAATTATATTTATTGTTTGGGTTCGGTACGGATAGATATTTAGGAAGGGGCAATGACCGCTATTGTCTCGCTAAAGCAATTCAGACATTTTGATAAACAGCTAATTTTCCTGGATTAACAATCAATCTTAAAAATCAATGTGACCGTTTTACCAAAAATACTTTGCTTCTAACGACACATTATTTACGACGTCAATCCTATAGAGGATCTACTACTGTCATCAGGTTCATGATTCATGAATAAAGTTGTATTCTACTCGAATGTTAAAAAAATTCAATGTACGAATTTTCCTGGTAAATTAAAACCAGGGGCGACGGTAAAAGCTTTTACGCAAAATCAAAGTGCAATACGTCTATACGTAGTACCTACCTGCGTATCCATTATTCCATACGTACCTACTGTTTTGGTTTCCGCAAACCGAATCGGAACAAAAGAATTTTCGGTCGGTCTGTAGGACTAATTGGTTTAAACCACGGAGAGATTATTCTAATAAATTCTCCGTAGTCTTTCTTTTGATATCGGTTGTCATATCGATGGAGTTTGTGTTAATAACATTAGTTATGGTGACGATATGGTGTTGCTGAGCCCATCGATCGGTGCCTTGAGGCGACTGGTGTCAATCTGTGAAGCATACGCGGTAGCTCAAGGACTCGAGTATAACACCAAAAAGAGTGAAATAATGGTTTTTAAAGCAGGTGCTATGGGTTACCCAACTATACCAGAGATATCGCTCTGCGGGGCACCTTTAAATAGGGTGATCAATTTTAAGTACTTGGGTCATTGGGTTACCGATGAGTTGAAAGATAACAAGGACATTGACAGCGAACGTAGATCGCTGTCGGTACGCTGTAACATGCTGGCCCGCAGGTTTGCACGATGTACAGAGGCGGTCAAGGTTACTTTGTTTAAATCATTTTGCTCGTCTTTTTACACTGCAGCCTGTGGACTAGTTATAGTTTGCGTGCCTATAGCGATCTGCGTGTCCAGTACAATAACGCACTCAGGATACTGTTGGGGCTGCCATGGCGATGTAGCGCGTCAACGATGTTTGCGGAAAGGCATATAGATGGTTTTGCGGCCATCATACGGAAAAGAAGCGCTTCTCTGCTTGCTCGTCTCCGCGGTAGTACCAACACTATCTTGAGTTTATTCGCAGATAGATGGGAGTCTCCAATGCTGCGACATTGGATGAAGCTCCACACTAAATAAACTTGTATTGTCTACTAACACTAGTTTTTAAGATCATTGTTACTAACACTATGGGCGAGGCCCGAAATAAATGATAATAATAATAATTTATTATGTACACCTTAATTATGAATGAGAATCTTATCTTATCATCTTGTTTACTAGCAATCGTTTTATTGATTTGAATTTATTACCCAACGCCTTCGTGAATGCTCTATTGGTGAGTATTTATCGATAGCTTGACAGTTTGTTTATTGTATAACTTGTTGGTCATTTCCTATTTTGTTAAGTACCTGGTACTTTTTGTCAGGTACACTGTCCTCCCATACCTATTAACACTGTAATTTGAGGACATTTTAAAAGCCAATTTATTTTAAAAGAGTAACCGTGGAGTTTCTTTCGAGCTCTGTTCCGAAACAACCTATTGGAACCATGCACCTAGCTTTTGATGTTTCAAAAGTGCCTATATCTATGTAGGTTTATGTGAAATCATATTTTTGTATAGAGGAACAGGGTGTAAAGTTAACTCATCCTCCATAGAGGTGAGGGTGTAAAGTTAACTTTACACCCTCTTCCTGGACGGGGAGAATCCTCCGAACAGACGGGTGTTGTGTGTGCGGTGGGCTACTGCCCGACGGTTGTCCTTAATCAAGTTTTAGTTGTTGAATACTTCAATAGGTAACAACGATTTTCCTTTTGATTGTAAAATTTTATTAATCATTGAAATACATTGCAAGCTATAGTTTTGTATAATTTAAAAGCATTTTTTCAATTTTGTAAATGGGAGTACCATGGAGCTGTTTATTATGTTATGATGTATGTTGACTTAAAAAAGCCTGGCAGTTGAGAGTATGTCATGCTCACTTAAATGTCTCGCTGATGGTGGCGCGTGTGTTGGATCATTTGGTTCGCTCCAAAGTGGTTGAGCTGGATGGTGCTGATCCACGCGTCATGTTCGTGAACGGGCGCCATCAGTTGAGACTGGTCATCTCTTAGCTGGCAGGGCCTATTTTGTAATCTTTTAATCTTATATTTTGAATTGTTTTTTTTTATATTTTTTTTTGTCAAGAATAATGTACCCAGGATTTTGTAATATCTTGATTTAAAAGAGTGTCCTTGGAGTTTCTTGCCTGTTCTTCTCCATAGAGATCTACGTTTTGGAATGGGCAAATAGCTTCCACTTTCTGACTAACTGACCAACTCTTTGACAATTAAAAAGTGCCTGTAAATGGTTTAATTGAAATAAATGCTTTGAGTTTGAGTTGATGTCGGAATGTTGTATATTTTCCAGTCGCACGGTAAACTCTACTTGTGCGATGCAGGATTTGTGTGACGTCAGGTCTTCAATGAATAGTTCGCATGTGGAGTTGTAGATACCGCCATAGTTGTTTTTTTGTTAATTCCATGATCATCTTTAGTTTTTATTCAAGTCAGTCCCCAGCAGTGACTAGTGTTAGCCTGATTATGCAAACCTTGTAGGTACTGACATCATGGTTTTGGTAAAAGTGGTCTAGGGCGGTAATCATCTTGAATCTACCTACTTACTTGTCTCTAAAAATAAAACGAGCGCACCTTACAGATTTCACATCTGATGTGTAATATCTGACATCTCACCTTGATAATAAGCAACTGAGCAGCAACAGAAATTAACCTCAAAATGTTAAAGCTAAATACTGAAATAATCATTCGAATAATTATTCATGACTAGTGGTCGCCCACTGGTCGAAATTGGACCCCCTCTACTTACAATCTATATAGTACTTACTAATTCCATGAGTACACTAATTCCATGCTAATAAACAGTATTTACTAATTCCATACTATTAAAAAGTACTGACTTATTCTATGTTCAAGCTGTCACTTCGTGTTACACACTTAATTAAAAACACAGGTAATTAAAAAATTTATTCGTTTACTATGTTTTTTTTTTTTGTGGTCTTTTTGGAATTTGTAAATAGGTAATCGGAAATACGCAATAAATTTCTACGATGACCTGTTGGACCTTGGTCAGTCGCTGTGATCTTCATCCTGCAGCTGATCCTATTGGCAGACAGCCAAGCGTGTGATCTTACATAGTTTTCAACTTTAAACCAGTTTTACGAGTGCGGTGCAAACATTTTTATTCAATGATTGTAATATCGATTGATTCCGGCGATCGGTTCTAGTTCTAGTTTATGTTTTCAACTATAATTTAAAACTTTTGGTGCATTCCGTTTATCATGCTATCTGTAGAAATAAGTAGAAGAAAAACCGCTGAATAATAGATAGAAAGTTCTGAAAAATGTAGTCAACTAAACTAAATTAAATTTATAGCTGAACTTATTTAAAACTATTCTTTATCTTTACAATCGGTTTACAAAATACAATAAAAATCATTTTTTAAAGTGACTCGTCTTTAAGCTAGCTTTTGACTAGTATAGTAATCAAGGTTCCAGGTTCAATCGAGGAGTTTGTGGCTAAATAATAACTGCCGCACGGGTCAATCAATCAGGTTAAGCTAAGCTTGCCGCGGTTGGTCCGTGGATGGGTGACCATCTGTTCATACGAAGATTCCTCCGTGCCTCGGAAAGCACGTTAAGCCGTTGGTCCTGGCTGTCATTTGTAGATCTTTGACAGTTGTTACGGGTCATCAGAAGCCCAAGTCTGACAACCAGTCTTACCAAGGGATATCGTGTTACCCAGTAACTAGGTTGTGGAGGTCAGATAGGCAGTCGCTCCATGTAAAATACTGGTATTCAGCTACATCCGGTTAGACTGGAAGCCGACCCCAACATAGTTGGGAAAAGGCTAGGCAGATGATGAGTAATCAAGGTTCTTTGTAATGAACAAAAATAACATTTAATTGATCAATAAAATCCTGCAGTCTATACTGTAAATAAAGCTGTTAAATCACTAATAAATAAGCACCCACGCGGGCCACCTCACTTTCATAGCTAATCATTTCACTTCGGCTCTATGCATCTATTGATTTTCGCGGAAAGCCTACCACGATCATCAAACTCGATTGTTATCTCGCTTTAAGCCATAATAAAGTAGTCAATAAAGTTGATAAGTACTCGATCACGTGATGTGGCCGGCTATTTCGAGTTCGCAGTTTATAGTACCCACCCTTAAGGCATGTACTCTTCCCGCATACACCTTTACGAACCATTTATGACTGTCATATTGTGAGTTATGTTTTTTTACTGTAAACAGACGTTTATAGACGGTACGTAGACAAAATTATTGTTTTTATTATCAAATAATTCGATTTTACGAAGAAGAAGTTCGTCTGACAAAGTAACGAAGAACAAATGTCACTGCTCTCGGTTCGTTATTTCAAGAATAAATTCATCGTACTTATGTCGAGTTTTTGATGAATATTAAGACTGGCCTCGTTCGCTTTTTCAGGATCATTCATGCGAATTTGTTTAAACAAGTACACTCGATGCCACTGCAAATTAAAACGTATCGGGAAACAAACGGTCCTGAAAAAATAATGAATGCTTTCATTAAAATAATTTTCTCTGTTACGGAATATTTTCTGTAGTTTCATTATTATGACAACATAATTGGCACATTCGTTACAGTGTATCACATTTTAATTAATAATAATGAATATCGAAATTGAATACGCTACTTTCCTGAGAAAAATGGTCTTGATAGACTGACAGACAGACAAACAGACAGACAGACGGACAACGAAGTGATCCTATAAGGGTTCCGTTTTTTCCTTTTGAGGTACGGAACCCTAAAAAACGATATATTATACTTTATTGCGTAATAACAAAGGACTGCTTTAATACCATACTTTTATTGTGCCTCTACAAGACCACGCATGCTCAAGACGGGTTGAACATTTCAGTCTTATATTAACTATAAGTAGATTCAGACGAAATTAGGGTGTACTGTGAGTACACCTCTGCCTAACCCTTCGGGGATTACAGGTGATATGTTATGTTATGTTATGTTTTATTTTAAGTCGTTTTCTGGGCTACTATAGGAAGGTACTTTTATACATGTTTCAAACTTTAGGAGCTATAGAAAAGTAGGATAGGGAGAAGAACAAGAAGATGTAAACAATATTTTTAAAAGAGTGTCGATGGAGTTTCTTGCCTGTTCTTCTCCATATGTACCTACTATGCTTTGGAATGGCCAACTAGCTTCATATTTGTAACTGACCGACTCCTTGACAATTCAAAGGTGCCTGTAAATGGTTTAATTGAAATAAATGCTTTGAGTTTGACGAAAATAATTAAAGATAGAAGTTACTGGTAATTTATCTCTCGTTGGTAATCCTGACAATAAATAAATAAAAATATTGGTAAACTTTTAACAGTTTTGGTTTAAAACACTCGCGGCTTGTTGACTTTCTGCAATATATTTATAATAAATTACCAAGTGGTTGGAGAGACTTAACAACAGTGCAGTTTAAGAGTAGACTGCGTATATTTTTAATGGATAAGACGTACTAGAGTGTGACTTCGGCCATTTTTGCTGAATTGCTCTGTATTAATGGATTTGCCTTTGGTTAGACTTAAGTGAATAATAATATAAATGTTTGCATGCCGAATGGTGAAATATGGCGGAGCTTTCATGTATCTTGTCACCTATTATGTATTACCCATATTTGCAAAATAAATGTCTATTCTATTCTTTTCTATTCTTCCAAAACTGCCAATTGTGGGTGTTAAAGTAGAGCAAATACCTGCATATTTCCAAAGTAACCAGAACCTTTTCTTTGCAGGTACAAAGAAGTGCAGTGAGGAAGTAATTACGTGTGCAAGTGTATACAATGTGCATACGCTCCTGAGTGTAGTGTAGTGCTAGTGCTGTGCCGCGGTGCGCAGGCGCAGGCTCGGAGTTGCCGGACGCCTCCGCCATGTTGCTAAGTTGACGACGGCGATCGGCCGCGCCTCACGCCGCTGCTCCACTCGTACGACAGGTGAGATTAGATATTTAATAAAAATAGTAAATAAGCCATTGATGAAAAAAGACTTGCTTGTTTGTTTCTTACTAGAAACTCGTGGATTACAACATTTGTGATCATCATCTGCCTAGCTTTTTTCCAACTACGTTGGGGACAGCTTCCAGTCTAACCGGATGCAGCTGAATACCAGTATTTTACATGGAGCAACTGCCTACTGTTATTGGGTAACGTGATAGGTACCCCTTCGCTTCTGACTACCCGTAACGACTGCCAAAGATCTACAAATGACACAAAACACTTCGTGTGGTTTGATATTATTTACCCACGATTCTCGTATATAGCACCTATACACTCGGCCGTAAGTATGGAATATCAACTTTTCAAAAAAGATCGGCTTTACAGAGCACTGCTTCGTCTGTGTCACTCGTGGGAATAGAAAGAAAGAGAAAATACATATATTTAGCACAGACTAAAAGTCACACAACATTACATAATACTTTGGTGGTATGAGGAACAGGGTGTAAACTTCACGCATCCACCATAGAAAAGGGAGGATCCTCCGACCAGACGGGTGTTGTGTCTGGTGGGCAACTGCCCGACGGTTGATGTCGGGACGTTGTATATATTCTAGTTGCGCGGTAAACTCTGCTTGCGCGATGCAGGATTTGCGTGACGTCAGTGTGACACGTAGTTCGTATGTGGCGATGTTGATGCCGCTACAATACAAGTAAAAAAAAAGAGTGTATAAAAATTTAATAAATTAGCATCCCCATTTGCAAGGGAGGTACCCTAAAAAAAAGTTTTTCATGGTTTTACGACTTTCTCGGCGTGATTAATATGTATATGCTAAATTACAGCTTTTTAGTACTAAGGGTCTCTGAGCTAAGTCGGGGACAGACGGACGGACGGACAGACGTACAGACAAACTGACGTGTCGAAACTTTAAGGGTTCCTTGTTGACTACGAAACCCTAAAAACGTTTCTGTTTTGAAAAATATTTTTTTTTGTTTTCCTGAGTTTGTCACTAATTGTGTCATTGTCACCTTGAATCATTATGACAACTTCCATTATATATATCTGCCTAGCATTTTCTCAACTATGTTAGGATCGGCTTCTAGTCTAACCGGTTGCAGCTGAATACCAGTATTTACATGGAGCGACTGCCTATCTGACCTCCATAGCCCAGTTACTGGGTAATACGATACCCCTTGGTAAGACTGGTTGTCAGACTTTCGGGCTTCTGACGACCCGTCACGACTGTCAAAGATCTATGAATGACAGCCGGGACCAACGGCTTAACGTGCTTTCCGAGGCAGGGAGGGGCCTTGGTATGTAAAGATAGCAACTTCCACACCGGAATACTTATTTCAGGTCGAATAATTTGTGTTGAAGTAAACTTGTAAAATAGTGATATTCGGCACTGCCAGCCGTGTGGCACCCCTATTACTAGAACACGGCAGCAGATTCTTGTTGCTAATTTCAGCGGTAATTATGTTGTCATCTCCGTTTGTGCCGCCAACTAACCGAAATTAGTTTGAAGTACGGCTCGGTACGGTTATTAGGGATATAGGATTTCAACTCTAGGCAACGGATATATGAGCAATTTTGAACCAATTTGCAATATGTAAATGGGTATGGGAATAGGATAATGTTACAGTTCCTGATGTGTTCATTATGGTAGGAATCATGTAAAATTAGTAGTTCTGCGAACAGTGGACCTAGCAAGCACAAACTTTTTTGCAACAATTAAATTTACCATATTTTTGTTTTTAAAAACATGGTAAAGAAAAACTATGAGTAGAATTTTGTAGGGCAGCTAGAAAAATTACTTATAGGTTTTAATTGGCAGAGGTTACGCTGTAGCCTATAGTTTTGTGATGAGAAGGTAGTCCCAGGTGCTCCGTCAATCCCTACCTAGTAGTTAAAGGGCCGATTTCAATGGTAGAAATCTAAAAATGAGCAATTTGCTGCATTTTGAGGAGTTATTCTGCTCATCATGCTGAAGATCCTCATTAGATCTTCACAAAATTTCTATAAGACCAATTTAAAATTACTTACCTTTCAAATCGCGGTCGGTTTGCTCGCTTGGTCATCAATGTACGACGATTATTCGCACGCCGATAGAGAAATAAAACGAACTCAAAGTAGTGCCCTAATAAAATTATAGAACCATGAATGCTTGATTAATTTGACAGATAAATATTTTAAAATGCTTGTGCAAAGCATCGTCGAAAGCTGAAAGTAAACACAAACTGTTATAATGCTCTTTCGACTGTATTTACAATTTTCTAATCGATTTCAGGCATTTACAAAGCAAACAGAATTATTACTATCTTCTGATCCTCTAATTATACAGGAAGTTTACTGCAGTACGACCCCTTTTACGTAGATTGAAATGTAAACGTTCATTTAGAAATCGACCACGTGCATTATTAAATGTATAATTCCACTATAAAGCGATTTAACAATGTTGTTTTGCTTGGCGGACAGAATGAGCAACGTAGTAGTAAGCTATTTTAAAAACCAAATGCATTGTATCATGTATTGTGTACATATGAAATGGTGTTGTGACTGGCTTTTCATAATGTAAGGCTGACCCTACATTAGGGGCGCGCGATCCTCGGGCGTGAGAGTAGCGCGGGCGCCGTGCGCGCGCCGCGAGCGCGCTGCTTGAGCGTCGCGTTTTGCTGCCCTGCGGCGTGTGTGGAGATTATGCGGATGATGTGTGGGGATCACGGAGATCACGCGGCGCCCGCGTCGCTCACACGCCCGAGGAACGCGCGCGCCTAATGTGGGGGAGGCCTTATGCTGGTGCCTACGCTTATGTATGGAAGTGAATGTTGGGGGTGGCAAAAGAAGCTTGAAAGTAGAATAAATGCTGTGGAAATGCGTTCCTCGCGAAGCATGTGTGGTGTGACTATAAATGATAGGCTGAAAAGCCGTGTGATAAGGCAACGGTGTGGTTTGAAAGAAGATGTAGTGGCAAAAATTGAAAACAGTATACTTAGGTGGTTTGGTAATGTTGAGAGGATGAATGAAAGGCGACTTACAAAAAGTATACAAGGCAGAAGTGTGTGGAAACGCTGGGAGTGGACGCTCTAGAAGGACATATAGTGACCTAATTGGTGATGTTCTTCAGAAAGGTCAGGTGCGTAGTACTCACAACCGGCGTTCGTGTATGACCAGATGTATGAACGTAAACGAAGCAAAAGGTGTATGTAAGGAGCGTAGCAGGTGACGTTCTGTAGTTTCTGTCTACCTCCATGGGAAGAAGGCGTGTCGACCGGTGCAGCTTACAGTAAGATTATAAATAAGAAACAAAAAAAAATACAAGATACTTCAGTCTACATGTTTATGTAAATATATATCTTATATGAATAATAATAATTAGATAATAAATAACATAACATCACGCCTGTAATCCCCGAAGGTTTACGCAGAGGTGTACCTATAGTACACCCACATTTCGCCAGTTATGTTAAAGTCCCATGTAATAGGGGGCGAGCCTATTGCCATCAACCGGGCACAAATCCAGACTCCCGGCTGCTACTGAGAAATTCCTAATGGAAAATCCCAATAACACTGCCCGACCTGGGAATCGAACCCAGGACCTCATGATCAGCAGCAGCGCTTACAACCACTACACCAACGAGGCAGTCATAATTAGATAATGTTTTTAATAATATGTGTATAGTCTAATCTGAAACTGATCATACATAGAATCATGAAAAAGAGAGCGGCCTCCATATTCCACCGTATCCGAGCAAGCTCCAACAGCATTCTAAAAGCAATGGCGGACTGGTTAGACGGATTCCTAAACACTGGATCGCACTCCATGTGTCTATTTGATTTCGTTTGTATATTTTTATTTTTGTGGTATACTAACATATTTCTTAAGTTACTAACACAAATATGGATGTTTTGTAATGAATAGTCTGAAATAAAGTTATAATTTGAATACATGACGGCGCAGCAAGTGGCCCCGCCTAGTTTTGTTACGAAGTTACTGGAATCACCAAAAGGGCGGATATGAGTGACACTGGCTGTCACCATAACAGAGCGTCGCATCACGACGCATCGACGGTTGCGTAGCGGCTGTCTTCTGATGACAGATAGTGTCAGGGGAGCCGCTGTCGTACCACATCCACGACGAGCTGCTTTATTCCGGCACAATCCTGATGACATTGAAGCTGCTGAACCACTAATACGATTATCATTTCTGGTAGAAGCTATCCTGTGACGTCATACAATATTCCATGGCTATTATTGCACATATTTCATTGTCAGCTTGTCATCTACAGCGTATAGGCAATCTATAAGCTCATATTCGTGCGCGTGTCTGTGTATGTGTTTGTAATATCATTGCATGATTGCTACCCCTTTGATGTACTGATGTTACACGTCAATACATTGACACAATATATATTGAATGATCAATAGTGTACTAGGACGGCTGGAATTAGATTTGTGGGCCTAGCACGAACGCGCGACGACGTAAATTAGAACGATTTTAGAAATACACGTTGCACACTTTATTCATATCTAAGGGTGCTATTCGCAGAAGTTAATCCAAAATGTATGTATGATAGTTGTGTTTTCGATTAAAAAATCGAACGAACTTACGTTACTTTTACGTCGTGCGTTCGTGCGTGTCTTTCGGAAAGCGGACATTGTGTTACAATATGAGACATACGGAGTAAGCTTTAAATTGAACTTTCTATTAACATTTACCAATAGAAAGTGAAAAAGTAAAACTTTAGAAATATAATTTATGAATAATGAGTAACTTCTATTTTAACTTTATTTTCTTTTATTTTTCCATTCGACTTTGTCTCTGTCACCTCTTACCTAGACTAAGGACAAACCCATCCCACATAAAAAATAAAAAAAATATTTTTTTTTCAGAAAAAACACTTATAGGTTATAAAAACAAATTTTCAAGTAAAAAATTAACATTACAGAAAAAGTGTTTCGTTGGTGCCTGTACTATTGGAAAAATCATTGTATCGCAGACACTAGCGCCTTCTAAACAATGCTTCTAGCCGGCTTAGAAGAAGGGGAACAGAGACTGTGTGGAACACCTTTTTAAGGTCCAGGAATACAACAAGACATTTGTCTCCACTGTCCACTTTACTGGTAACAGTGGAGGCAAGTGCCAGCACCGCGTCTTCAGTAGACCTTCCTTGCCGAAAACCAAATTGTGAAGGTGATAATAGGTTGGTCTTGTTGAGGTAACTTAGCAATCGTGAATTGATAAGGCTTTCTAAAATCTTCGACAAGGATGGCAATACTGATATAGGCCTGTAGTTCGACGGATCACTCCTGTCCCCACTCTTGTGAACGGGAGTTATTAAAGCAAGTTCCGCCGCCGAGCCGCCGGGAAAGTCGCTTGCTCAAAACATATATTTGTTAGGTGAGTTATTATTGGGACGATGAGTTTGTATGCTGCCTTTAAGAAACTGACCGGTATTCCGTCCCAGCCCGGGGCACTGTCAGACTTCAGACTCATTAGTACGTCGTGGACCTCGCAGTGGTCTGCGTCCAACAACGCAAACGAGGAGGTTGGCAAATTGTGATGTGTATCGGGGTTTTGAACTCCCGTGGAGCTTTCAACGATTTCATTAGCAAGAATTTTGCCTATATTACAGAAGTATTTATTTACCATGTCTGCCGCCTCCTGAGGAGTGGCTTTCAGATCTAGAAGGTCAACGTTAGGTGTTTGGTTTGGTTTACGTTGAGTAATATTGTTAATAGTGTCCCACAGTCTTTTTGGATTTTTCTGGACCTTAGTTAATTGTTCGCGATCGTATTTGCGCTTCTGTTTGTTAATGATACTATTACAATAGTTTCGGTATCTCTTGTAGGTGATTTTTAATATATCGTTGAACGGGTCTAGTTTAAGTTTCTTCTGCATATTATTTCGGTTACGGATGCAACGAAGTAAGCCGATAGTCATCCATAGTTTAATTGTTCTGCATTGATGTGTTCTATTCTATTCTATTTTTTATTATAGCAAGCAAAGCCGATGTCGACTACTCTGCCAATGTCAAAAAAAAAATAGAATGATAAATAGCCATTTAACGCAACTGTCAAAGAATGTAAGTTTGGATTTGAATTTACGGAGTTTTAAGTTGCTTAAAATAAAATAAATAAATGGTGTTTTATTGCAGACAAAATACACATAAACAATAAATTTAATAAATAGCAAACAGTAAAAACATTAAAAATAAAACATGGAGGTATGTGTAGGTAATTAGGTACCCATAAACTTCAAAAAACATAGTATTTCGTTATTTTTTTGTTCTCGCTTAAGTGAACAGAAATCCAGTGCACAAATATGGGGCTTGCTAGATTGCATGAGACAGCCCTCAAAATGCTGTTACTGGCAACAAAAGAGTCTTAGAAATTGCTTGGCACAAACGAAACAAGTTAGCACAAGTTGTACTTTACTACGAAACAGATTTCTCGGGTTCCGTGGATTGATTGTGACCTCAATAAAAACCTAATTACTATAGCCTTAAGATTTTGTTCCGGACATATTCCATGAAATAAGTTTTATTACTTAATGAAGAAGGCTTTGTCTCCAAATCGTGATGACTGTGGTGTGGTTGATGATGTCTTTCATTTTCTGATGGAGTGTGTCCGGAATGAAAATCCTAGAATTAATGTTTTTAGACAATATAAAAGGTATGATATTGGCTTTTGTAATACCATCCTTGCTTTTCCAATGTCCGATAAGGCTAAACAATTGTAAAAGTTAGTGATAAGGCAGATAGTAATCAACAATTTTCTGTTTTTTGACTATGATTATGTATAAAAAAACCTGCATTGTGCTTACATGTTTCGTTCGTGTCAAGCTATTTCTAAAACTCTTTTGTTGACTGTACATTGTACAATATTTAGGGAGTATTACTCAATATTATTCAGTTTTGTTCTACTATAACTTTTTATCGCCAAACCTAAAATCAATTTCATTCAAACAACAATCTCAAAAAGCCTTTAACCACTTCACAGAGCCTTCTAATCTACCTGTTGAGTAATTTATGCGAGGCCCCGACAGATATCGACGTACCTATTGAAATTCAACTTAGAGTCAAGTCCAGATAAAATCTCTTGGGCATATTGCGCGTTGTATTAGAGGAATAGGCGACATAAACCACTATTACCAAGGGAATAGTAATAAATTAACGCTCTGAATGTCGTTTATAGCTAGTCGTAAACTTTGAAAGCTGTTGTTACTGTTTATGTTTTGTGGAAAAGAACCATTAGCGATTATTGTGACTTCGTAGACGTGCTACGGCGTAGCACGCGTAGGCGGCTACGAGAGGTAACTTTAGTAAATGTGGGCGTGATTCATCATGAACCAATTCATTTTTTAATTTTTATCGATGACTACCGTTAGTCGGTATTATGATAAATTATGAGGAATTGTGCGATTGAACGATAAGTCAATTTTGACCAACCGAATAGCTGCTGTTTGAACATAAATTAATCACCTGCCAGTTACAGATCTAAGAAACAGTGGACGGGTCAACTTTGAAAGCCAATTTGTAGCGGTAAATATCTATCAGAATTCGCTGATTAATGCTAATAATAACAACGCCACTACAATATATAATTATATGAAATAATAATATTTTAAAACTAGTTTCCTAACCGACTTTGAGAAGAAACAGCGAAATAAATAAATATATGGCTATCATGGGCCAAGTACCCATGTTTGTATAAGACGTAGTGTATTACCTACTAAATCTTTACTGGTCCGATTTTAACGTATAGATTGCCACTAAATTTTCCTTGATCTAGAGCTAGACTAATCTAAGCCAATGACGTTAGTGTAAGTTATGATGTCATAGGAAATACAAAATGGCGAACGCTAGACGTCATGACATCAAGTTTTATACAAATAGTTATTTTTATATTTGAGATTATTTTCCTTGTTATTTAATAATCAAGTTTAGACCTAAATTATATACACATACATACATAAACTTACGCCTTCTTCCCATGGGCGTTAGCAAAAACTACAGAACGCCATCTGCTACGCTCCTTACATACTCATTTTGCTTCGTTTACGTTCATACATCTGGTCATACACGCACGCCGGTTGCGAGTACTACGCACCTGACCTTTCTGAAGAACATTACCAATAAGTTCACTATAATTATGTACTTTTAGGCCGTCCCCTCCAAATTACATATCCTGTATTAAGACGCTGACAGCTAAAGCGCGGTCTCTGTCAGACTTCATACAAAAGAAAGAGAAACGCTATGACACAACGCTTGTAATTTATTGCAAAATATGAAGCAATTATCTATTTACTCAAAAATGAGTTGAGTAATCGAAAATAAAAAACAACCAAGTTCTGCATACAAATAAGACGTTCTTGTTATTAATTAAATACCTACCGTAAGTTGATATTTAATACAGATATTTTGAATTTGAACTCTAAAGTAAAAGGTTAGTATACCGTTAATTTGTATCGAGATTTTTTGTTCTAAACCTGTTTTGGTAACAACCATGTTCTGAGAAATGTTTTAGAATAACATATTTTTTTCCGCTACAACAAACTATATAGATTTTACAAATTTTTTGTTTAAGACTTAGATCATTTACCTCTTGTGAGCGCCTTCAGAGGGAACTCTTAAATGAGCTATGAGTATATTTATACGGGCTTGAGCACATATCGTGTAATACACGATCGTTATCGCCATGCGATGGTGGTTTCTTTTCGCCATAAAAGGCAGTAAATACGGTACACACTACATTTGCTCGTGCGTGTCAGTGAATTTGATAAGTTTTATGGGCTTACAACTTCATTATCGTTCATTCATGTGAAATATTCGTGGAATCTTGTCGAAAGTGTAGACCTGGAAAATTTTTGAAGGACGCCTTAGAATATGTTTAATGTCTCGCTGATGATGGCGCGTGTGTTGGATCATTTAGCTCACTTCAAAATGGTTGAGCTGAATGGTGCTAATCCATGCGTCATGTACGTGAACGGGCGCCGTCAGTAGGGACTGGTCATCTCTTAGCTGCCATGGCTTATTTTAATTGAATTAAATTTTTTAATTGGTATGTTTTTGTCTTTTTATTCCGGACGTTTTTAACGTTCTGCATCGTTTTCACATGTATAATTTCAACATGAATGATATATGAATGGTGTACTTTGATTTAAAAGAGTGTCCGTGGAGCTTCTTGCCCGTTCTTCTCCATAGGTGCCTACTACGCTTTGGAATGGGCAACAAGTTTCATCTTTCTGACTGAGCGTCCCCTTGATAATTCAAAAGTGCCTGTAATTGGTTTATTTTAAATAAATGCTTTGAGTTTGATATTATTTTTCCAACTTGTAGGGTTTTAAGGGTTTTATTCGGTTATAGGACAGTAGATTTCACTTGTGTATTGAAATAAAATCCTTGTTAAGTTACAATGCGTGCATCACGTGACTTGCCATATCAGTGTAACGACAATGGTGATTCATGTAATTGGTGTTGTACCATTTTAGACCTGCTGTCTTGTATGAATCAGAATGTTGTGCCACAAAAGGGATGAATGAAATGCAATTGCATGTAGCTGAGATGAGAATACTAAGAGGAATATGTGGTGTGACACGAATGGATAGAATAAGAAATCAGTACCTAAGAGGAAGTCTGAAAGAAGCACCGGTGACTGAAAAGCTGTGCGGAAATCGGATGTCATGGTATGGGCATGTGATGCGGAGGAATGAAGAAAATGTCGTGAGGAAAGTTTTGAGTATGCATGTCGATGGCTATAAGAGTAGGGGAAGACCAAAGAAACGATGGATGGACTGTGTGAAAGATGATGTGGCTAGTGACTATCGAGATGACGACTAATAGAGAAGTATGGAAGAAAGGGACATGTTGCGCCGACCACAAATCAATTGGGATAAGGGCAGGAGAATGATGATGATGGTGTTGTACCACTTTAATTATATATAAAATAATAAATTAATGATAGCAACAATCAGAAGAAGCGAAAAAGAAGAAGACAACAATACTCGGACTAAACCCGAATATTCTCATTTAAATTCTCATTTATATTAACAAAAAAATCATATAAATATAACCAAAACACGAACAGAGCCGTCATATACCCGTATATGTAGCGGAAATGAAGGCCTCACATTCATTAAACACCCTTCGTATTAAAGTAAAAAGGCCTTAAGCGCCCTGCAAGCTGAATTGGCCTCAACGCTCTTCATAATTCAAGCGTAATCCGACGAAATCTGATTACAAGTGTCCTATGTGTGTACGTAATTAGTCTTGGAAACAAAACAAGGTTTAACAAGTTTGAATCGGTTTTGTGACGTGTAGAAACAATTGAACGTTGTGTAAATTGGAATGTGTGAAGCTTTTTATCTTTTAGATTGTAGGGAAGGATGACCCCAGAAAGGTCAACAATGTTTTGTAGAAAAAATAACAGAATTTACGAAGTTGCAGAGTTGAGAAATGCAGTTTTAAATTTTGTCAGTCTGATAATTGATTACTTCAAAGGTGCAAAACAAAATTTCAAAATCGACTTATATTTTGAAATTTTGTTTTGTAACAGCTTAAGTTCTCAGATATCTAAATATTGCTTCTGAAGTCTCAAGTCAAATCCATTTACTGAGAGATTCACCCGTGTTCTGACGTCTTAGTGCCAATTTCACCAATGAAACTGAACGCAATCAGCACATAAACCACGTTTAAGAGCTGTCAGTTTCATTATTTTCTTTCGAATATTGACACTGACAGCTCTTGAACTCGAAGTCTCATTGGTGAAATTAGCCCTTAGTCTAAAAACATGGCGTTCAGCAATTTCGAAACGTTTTGGTTCAAGATGATCACCCACAATCTGGATGATTAGGTGCACATAAATCACACATTAAGTCAAAAGTTGCCGCTCACACCAACGTCACCAACGTTGCAGCTTGTAACTCTGGTTTTATTTCATTTAAGGTTATGAACGCGTCTGATACAAGCCAGCCACTTTTTGGTTGATAGATCAAATTCTTAAATTTTCCCGATAGGCATCTTGAATTCCCACACTTAAACGATATAAACCACACAAATTTAATTGTTTTCCTCGTCGCCAGTTGTATTTATGAAATATAATAGTGGGAAGCGATTAATGAAACTGCGATTCCGAATGACAGCTGGTTTATATTTTTACAAACCCACATAGCACTATTATTAACATACCCTACAAAGCACTTACACGCTGGCCAATCTCATGCCATCTATCAAAATTGGTTGATCAAAATAACTACAGCAAATCAAATACTTTAAGTTATTATTTGACTACGGATTGACATCAATCGCCTTCCAGAAACTCAGGGCTATTCAATCACAATCGCTTCAGCTTATCGATAGACACCCGAGGTGTCTATCGATAAGCTGAAGCGACTGAGACCCTTTTCGTATCACTTAAGAGTCGATAAATCATTTCAATTTCAACAGTTTGTAGGGGCGCTGACGCGGTCGTTTTTTCTTCCATCTTCAGGCTTGACTTTGTGACTTTTTCTCAATAAGCACTGTGGGTTTTCACACTATGCCGCGTGGATGTTAGGGTGAGTTGCCCGTTCTCGATCAACGCACACACTTTAGGATCACGTCGGGGTCACCAATTTTGTGTGTGTTCCAGGGTAGTGTGTGCGGAGAGAAATAAATAGATGTCACGTGCTATATAAGTCTTTACTATAGTTGATATTACAAAGTTGTATTTGCGGCTCGTGTATAGCGGAAGGCGGTTTCGGGCGAACTGGTTTCTGCGCATGCGAGGAATATAAAACGACCGCGTCAGCGCCCCTACAAGTTAAACATATTTAAAGGATCAGCCCCGAGGTTAGGGAGGCTGCGAGAAAGGGACAACCTGTCGATCAAGATAATTTATTTTCTTTCTTAACTGTCTTTATTTTCGGTATTCAATCTGATTGAGTCTGAAAATACAGTTTGTTTAGGCTGGGAGAAAATGGCTCGTGATTAGGAGTAAGATATTTAGAAAAAGTTTCTTGGCGGCATCATTGCAGGCCTACGTTTTTAGAAGATCGTAAATCAATGTAGGTATGTAAAGGTGTAGAAGATTGATTAGCACAATTTAATTTATTAGTGCTTAATAAGTTGGATCGCCAAAGCATCTTTGTTTTCGGCTAGTCGATACTAGCCGAAAACAAAGATGCTTTAAAAAGAAAACTTGTCTTGAAAGTTTTTTTGCTGTTTTTCCAGAAATCCGCTTTCCAAATATTTCTTTCCACTTAACTCACTCTTGTGTATTCTAGATTAGACTTATTGATACAACTTTTGGTGGCCCAATCGGAAGTCTCTGAACAGCCTCCGAACCGAAGTGGGAATATGCAACTGCAACCTCGCAAAGTGGGGCTACCTAGACGGTACGGCAGCAGCGCTGTGTGGACTTCTTACCCTTCTGTGCCTGAAAAATGCGGCCATAGCGACCTCTGCGCTGCCACGGACGATGCCGTGAAAGTGGGGAAGTTATGGGTCAACAAAATTTAATACACTGTCGTGCCATCGACATGACAAAGAAGATTGGTCCCTGTACCCAATTTTATAGCATCATGTTTACGCTCTGCTCACTCAGTGGTCACTTTCAATTTCTTAATTTCAATATTGATTTATTTATTTATTGAATCTCCAACAGAGGGTACACAATTACGTGGAATTATACATAGAACAGGGACAAATACAAGTGAGTGCTTCCAATTATAGGAGACCACATCATTTACACATAATCTAGGTACATTAAGTTTGACAAGGTAACAAACATTAAAATAAATCAAAATAATATATATAACACGAAATCACACAAAGGAAACAAAGTGAATAACACAACCAATGAATAATAATAAAAATAAATACTAACGAATAAGAAAAAAAATAATAACCTTATAAGACAACAGACGAAATAACTAACTAAGATACTATGATTTTTATTATGTCTTTTTGAACTTTGATAATTTGCATGTATTATCCAATTCATATTATTTAAAGGTACTTAAGGTAAATCGAGGAAAGCTTTGTATCTATCAGGTACCAGATGTTATGTATAATACCTACATAATGTTGATATATCCCCTCGGAAAGCACGTTAAGCCGTTGGTCCCGGTTGTCATTTTTAGATCTTTGACAGTGGTTACGAGTAGTCAGAAGCCCAAAAGTCTGACAACCAGTCTTACCAAGGGGTATCGTGTCACCCAGTACTTAACTGGGTTGTGGAGGTCAGATAGGCAGTCGCTCCATGTAAAATACTGATATTCACTTGCATTCGGTTGGACTGGAAGCTGACCCCAACATAGTTAGGAAAAGGCTAGGCAGATTGATTGAATGTAGTTATTAGTTATATATAACACATTCGATATTTGCGAACTGTAGTTAGCAGGAGCATCTTGAAACCAATTTCTTCAAAGTAGATAAATTTCACGTGAAATTCCTTTTAATTATTTTCTAAAGAACTTCTATGCAAGTTATTTTATTATTACTTGAGTTTCTGAGGTGCAGAATTGTTTGGAGTTAATAAGACTTTGTCTTACCGAGAAATAGCTACGCTTCAAACTTGTTTTGTTGTGAACTGGACGTCTTATCATTGTGAAATGGAGGTAAGTGAGACAATACTAAGCTTTGGTGTCGTCTGCCTATGTTATTGCATAATTCTTGGGAGTGAGCGAAACGAAGTTTAATAGAAAAGTGGTGTATTTTTAATTAGGCATAGTCATTTATTGGTAAGGGATTCTCACACGTCATCATAATAAACATCTTTACAAAAAGTCAAAGTCAAACCATTTATTTCAAATAGGCACATAAGAGGCACTTTTGAACGTCAGAATTTACAAAAAAATAGAATTGATTCTAGTTGCCCCTTCCAAAAGGTAGTTTCGTATGGAGAAGAATGGGCATAATCTCCACCGTTACTCTTTTAAAAATGTTTTACAATATTTTGTTTGAGTACATTAATTATATGATTATATGTGAAGACGATGCACCTAGAATAAAATTACTTTACCATAATAGGTAACAAGAATTAAAAACTAAGCAATGAAAAATAACTTAATTATTGGATAGATACATGGTGCTCACATATTGACAAACATCGTAAAAGTATGTTTTTCTAAATAAAAATAATAATAAGTCAGTGTGTGAGTATAAGTTATCACAGAATGTAAAATCAATATCATAAATATAACAGATTTTACCATAAAAATAGCAACCAGTTTGATTTTGGCTTCTCTTACATTTAGAAAATACAAGTAAAAAAAAAAATATTATTATGTACATCGTCATCATTATTTTCCTGCCCTTCTATTTTACTTGGAGTCGGCGCAACACATTTTCTTCACCATAATAACAAATATGTAAATTAACTATAAAGAATGCAAATAAACCAAAACCATAGTTCAAAAAAATAAGCCAAATAATAAACAAACAGAAACAATTAAATAAAAGACAAAAAAAAAAGTCATAATTGAATAATTCACATAGCAGATTATAAGAACGTCCGTGCCGTGTCTGGCCGTCGTCCGTGTGGTGCCGGACGTAAAGAATAGCACCATCCTATTTCTTCCCGTGGGTGTCGAAAAAGGCGACTAAGGGACTTACTAGAGAATGGGCAGCAGCGTTCTCTATGCATTTTAACACCATACTGCGATCGTCAACCCGCTTATTGGAACTACTGAACTGTTAGACGAATGCCCATTTTAAAGTAGCTCGTTCTGCTTATAGTTGTATTGGGACTTAGTAGGCCTCCAGATACGAAGCTTATACCTATTTATCTCTGTCACCTTTTATTTACCTAGAATGTTTTGCGAATCATTGTATGACCCGTCATGTCTTACAGTCAGCCTCATACATCGAATCAATGTGTAGCTCCAAATAAGTACCGTGTGTATAATATGTTTGTAGCTATACATTGATATAATATTATAGAACAAAGATACAGTCAATTAAATGGATTCTTATTGATATATCTGACGTCTAGTTTTGTTACGAAGTTACTGGAATCACGGAAAAGGTCGGATAAGAGTGACACAGGCTGCTAAGAGTCACTCTAGCAGAGCCTCGCGTCGATAGTTACGTAGCGGCTATCTTCTGATGACAGAAGATGATGTCAGAGAAGCCGCAGATGTACTACGTTCACGACCGATATTAAAGCTGCTGAACCACTAATACCATGATCACTTCTAGTAAAGTCTTTCCTGCGCCGTCATATATTTTTAAGGGTGACTGTACCTATGTGCCTCTAATTTGGTTCCTCCACCAAAGAGCCGACATTACTGTAAGGAAGTTTAGATTGAAGGAGGTCTGCGTGTATGTCTACTTCGTAGACTAAGAATAACTTCTGTACATATTATAAAATAAAGTTGCTTTTCGTGTGTCTGTTTGATCGCATTGTTCTTCTTAACTGTGCAACAGATTATGGTGCGGTTTTATCCATCATTTCCCGAAAAGTTTATGTGTATAGTACATTAATATTGACGACCTCATTGTTCAAGTGGTTAAAAGCTCTACTGTTGACCATGTGGTTCGATTCGAAGATCGGGCAAAGTTATATTAATGGGTTTTTCTATCTGGAATGTCTCAGTACGAGCCCTGAGTCTGAATTAAGCCTGGTTGATGTGCAATAGGTTCGCCCCCTATTACATGGGACTTAAACATAACTAGCGAAATGTGGACGTACTACAGGTACCTACACCTCTGCCCAACCCTTCGGGGAAACAAGGCGTGATGATATGTACATTAATATTAAACATACACTATAAAGAAATCTCCATGTTTTGTTAAGTCGTAAAAGCTGTGTGAAGCAAAGGCGCGGTGCTAGTCAAAAAAAATATGATATTGCAATATCTTATTCCAAAAAAAAATTGTGCGCCATTTTATAATGTATAGAAACATGTTTGAAATTTAGCAAAGAAAACATTACCAATGTAATAAAAGTTTAAACTATTTAGTTTAAACTTTTATTACATTGGTAATGTTTTCTTTAAGGCAGAAACTCTAAACCATAAGATATCTAGTTTGTAATAGAGCCTAGCTTTGTTTATCTTTCAAGGTTCTTACGAGAAGCTTTTATATGCATATATAAGCGAAGCTATACGAAGGACGCAGCTCAGCTCAAAAGGACTTAGCTCGGTTCCTCGAAGTCTCAGCAGCTTTGTTTGAGTCAGGCTTGTTCAATATCTAACGTTAGAATATACCGTTCAGTCTATATATAGTTTGACTGGTTAAACAAGAGCCCTTCTCTAAAAGCGCCATGTCTCTTTTTTACGAAAATTACGCGGACGAAGGAGTATGAAATTTGGCACAGTTACAGCTTATGGAGTAAGAGTGGAGAAAGCTAATATTTTTTTATAATACGCATTAGAAAAAAAAAAAAACATTACACACACTACCATGCGTTTGGTACTCACACACCTATGTGTATGTGCCAAACGCATGATAGTGTATTATTGTGTATTATTCCCAGGACCTCATGACTTGAAGATAGATTGGTGACAGAAGCGACAGCTATACTTTTTTTTTTTTTGGCTTCGCACGGTTTGTGCATTTAGGCAGTGTCATGTAAAATAAGGTAACAAGTACAAATTATGAAATGAACTCCATTCAATGCATGATAAAGATGATAGATGATATCCCGCCCCGCTCCCCTTGAGTTTCAGTAAAGACGGTGGCACTTTACTGAAACCTCGCGCGGACTTCTTGAGAGAACTTAAACTGATGTTGCACTGTTTTGTTTCATTTGCCTACACTAATGCAGGTTCACGAACACATTAATGGTTAATAATCCACCACTATTACACATTAATATTCGGCTAAACACTAGACAACTAGAAAATAAAACAAAAGCTGCTAACATGACGCTTCACTTTCCCTCCGAGAAGTCCGACAGCTATACTTTATAATAGCATGGAATTAGTGTACCTACTCATGGAATTAGCAAGTACTATGTATATAGATTATAAGTAGAGGAGGTCGAACATCGACCAGTTAGCGACCACTAGTTTAGTTAATCTAATCTAATATTCACAACAAACTAATACAATCTAATATTAATAACATTGATGGTTTTGCCGCCATTATAAGAAAAAGATGTGCATCCCTGATGTCGCGTGTTCGCGGCAGCACCAATAGTATTCTCAGTGTGTTCACAGATCGGTGGGATTCTCTGATGTTCCGGGAGGTGGATGCAGCTCCACGCTGAATTTTTTACTTTAATTGTTTTGTTAATCTTTGTCTGTACTAACAGTAGATAATGAGTAAAATTTTTACTAACCCTATGTCTAAAATAAAATTATTCTATTCTATTCCGAATGTGTTTTTATTATTCATCAAAATCAGTCCATTATAAGTATGTATATTGAACTAAACTTGTGCAAAACGTAATCGGCCTTATTACAAAAAAAGGTTTATCTTTAGACCCAGGTTTAAACCATAGTGTCATTTTTTAATTTCGAACCTTATTTCGTCTGAGATAAAGTTCTTAATACAAAGTTGACAACTTAGACACGGGTTTAAAATCAGTTTTTGAATTAAGAACTTTATTTCAGACGGAATCAGGTTCGAAATTCAAAAATGACATGATTGTTTAAACCTGGGTCTAAAGATAGACCTTGTTTTGTAATAAGGCCGTAAATGCTCAAAATAGATTTCAAAATAATCAGCGTTAATTATTATTATCCAAAATCATAATGATTACGGGAAATGGGAGAATTATGTGTGTTGGTTCGTTTCGGCAGAACTAAGCTCACGTATGATAATTTACACTGTTTAAGGACGCTATCACAAAATCTGACAAAAATTTGCACATTTTCGATACATTTTGCGGCAATATTTAACTAAACCAATTGTAACTAATATTTGTCACAGATAGATTACTCCTTCATCTCTATTGGTAAAAATTGCTACCAATAGAGATGAAAATGTAGGTGTATAATATTGTAAAAGATAATTTCCGTTGCCTATTCACACAAAATTGACGACATCGTGTTGAGTTTATTAAAAATATTTTATGTAAGCAGACATGTCCAACTCAAAAAGGTAGCAAAAAGAACTATCAAAATGTTACAAATAGTCTCAGAAAATAATGTTGAAAAAACCTTCTTTTTTTTTTTAAAACACTGTCGGTAATGTTTTTTTCCTATTAGTTAACAAACCATATACAGAAATTTAAAAATCACACACTGGGCTTCAGTTATCCGTGTCATAAAATCAAAATTTTATTTTATGATTATATAATATCTTCATTAAATAAATGAACGGCGAAATAAGCTATACTATATTTTCGAGAGCGCAAAAGTGATGAAACTATTAACAGGTGCTGAGACTGACACGAATGGTTTATCACCACGAAAACTGTACTTTTATATATTAGTTACAAAGACTTAATGTTTCAATTATTTCAAGCTTTCTCACAATTTGATAAGAAATTGAAAAAAAAAAGGTTTTTTTTTGTGATAGCACCCTTTTTTTTTTTGGTTGAGAAATCATCAAATAACTTCTCCCGCTCTCGGCCACGATATCCCTTTCGGACAAACTCCCAACCCCCTTAACTCTCCTTCAATATGTCCCTAGTTTAACCAGTTAGTCCGTGTACAAGTCAACGCAACTGTAAATGTGCTTTGTGCATGACGTCACCAATTAGGTACCTAACAGTAATTATTGGAATAGAATCAATATCATTAAGGGATTTCCTCTATAACTCTCAAGGTATTGAAACTGGTAATAAACGTATTACCAGTAATTAATGAGATTGAGATTTATTAATTGATTGATTGTGATTTAACGAAATTGTTGTTATTCTGCGTTTGAAATTGTTTTTTTTTTATATCGATTTAATAATTGCTTATGTAGGTTATTTTGAAAGCAGACTTTTAGTCATATAAATTATATCTCAGGAGTTTCTATCAATTTGTAGGTATTTCACCAGTACCTATTCCTTGTAAATATTATATCATTAAACCTCCATAATATTTGCATTTTAGCCAAACTTATCTACATAAGTACTGAATCATTTTTATAATACTAAAGGCGGAAAAACAAGGTAAAATCTAATTTCGTATTCATCGCTCAAACAAACCAGAATATCCATAAAAAATCAAAAACATAAATTTGTTTCTATTAACCGCTCAATTATTTCCTCCTGACTTGAAAGACGAAAAATGTTAATAAATTTTCATTCGCAAAGGATCTTTTTTGACGTTTAACGAAATTGAATCTAGAGTAAATAAGTTCAAGATCCAATTTCGATTCTTCCGTCAAAATCCGGATATTCTCAAGCATCTGAATCGGGTGTTTATGACGAATTCCGCGTATATTTCAAACTTGTTGATGTAAATTGTTAGGACGTGTCTCTAGCGACGTTTTGTCTGGGACGTTTTGTTGCATACGTGTCGCGAGCGACAAACGTGTTCGCTTTACTGGACACAATGTTTCCTTTGAGTTTCAAATTTTAGTGCTGCGAATGCTACATGGTGACAAAATGATATTTTTCTATTAACTACAGTAGAAAGTATAGAAACTAGTTGGAAATAAAAAAAGAAAAGACTAAAAATATACCTTTCATGCCTGTTTTCATCATTACTAGCATAATCAGCTTATAATGTTCCCACTCACTGCTGCGACACAGGCCTCCTCTCTGTGAGAGGGAGTCGGCCGTAATCCACCACGCGGGTCCAATGCTGGTTGGTAGATGTCACATGTCTTCGAGCATCTTTTGAGTTTCCTCACGATGTTTTCCTTTACCGTTTTGATACCAGTGGTGATGAAATCATTTACACAAAGTAAAGCACCAGTCTGTGTTCGAACCTACTACCTACAACTCGTAAGTCGCGGCTGTTTCCGCTGGGCCACCACTGGTCTTCATCAATACTAGTTGACAACTAAATTAATGCCTAAATAAAAAGCGCATTGTTGGATTTTTAACACTCGGCTCAGGGCTAAAGCTCAACATACACAGGCAGCGGGTGCGGGTCAGGCGCGGGTCGGTGCGGGTCGGGACGGCAGTACTGCGGGATGAATTATCTGTATTTATATGAAAGACCACACGAAAAGCGTGCCCAGCACCCGCTGCCTGTGTGTGTTGAGCTTAAGAGTGGAAAATCCAATAGTGCAATAATATTTTAGTATTTATTTTGGTGTGGTGGCATCAATATTATTTTCATTTATACGAGTATCATAGGTATTTGTTTACCTACATACCCACATTTTTCGGATACCGATGTTCAGTTTCATGTCATTTATGGGAAATAATTCCAAATTTCGGGCCGCTCCAAAGAATTTCTGACAAAGTAACTCGGTAAAATTATGACAACCTGAAAAATTTATTATTATTTATTTATTCATTTACATATATACGCTACCATGACAGTGTCCCATATCGGAAGTGTAGTTAGTTAACAGTTCATGAAATAATTCCATACACGATATACAAATTAAAAACAAGCCATAACGTTACCCTTGCGAACTCGTTCAGAACATCAAATGGACTCAGACATCGTTACCCCTCTCTCGATCACTATCGATAAGCTAGTTAGCAATATGTAAACGCATTCGATTAATTTAATCCTACCTTTCGTATTTTACAAAGGGTTGAAATTACACCTTGTCATCATTCTCTGTCTAGCCTTTTCGGCTCCCATTCTAACCGGATACAGCTGAATACCAGTATTTTACATGGAGCGACTGCATATTTGACCTCCACAACCCAATTACTAGGAAATACGATACCTCTTAGTAAAACTGGTTGTCAGACTTTTGGGCCTCTGACGACCCGTAACGACTGTCAAAGATCCACAAATGACAGCCGGGACCAACGGCTTAATGTGCTTTTCGAGGGGCCTTGGTATGTAAAGATGGTCACCTATATAAGGACCAACCATGGTAAGCGTAGCTTAACCTGATCGTTCGACCCTTGCGACTGTTATTGCTTAGTTACAAGCCCCTTAGCCAAGCAAATTACATCGTATATGTGAATGATTACAAGCTTGTAATGCAGGTGATATTTATTATTCAGATTGCTACATCGATTGATTACGATTGACGCCGTAATTACAAGCCATAGTCGGCAAATTGATAATCTAAGTAATATTAGATGTCACCTGCACAATGCTTCCCATCCATTAGATATTAATCCCTTTGTCATTAAAATTAATTGTAAGGGAAAATCGGCCTTATTGGTATCTTTGTTGAGAAAGAACGACACCGTAGCATACTACTTAACTACCTACGTCAATTCTTCTTCGGTCATTTGAAAAAAGACTTAAATTCAATGCAGTTGGAAATTACTATCCGTTGAACTAAAGTTAATGGATCCCATGGTTATGATTAACCCTAACCCTATTGCAAGTGACTGAAAGTGCTTTAAATGGCACAACTAGGGGATGGTGATGTAAATTAAAATAAAATTCGTCTAAAATTGATCTGTCCCTACGGCACTAAGGTTCAATTACTATAATTCAAATCAAATCACCATATTACGCTCCACAAGTTTCCATTTTACATTGTCAAAAAGATTTCGACGCCGCAAAACAGGACCCGAATTTGGAATATCTTATTTGGTAACCAGATTCACTTACACCATAATAAGATTGTGTCATACGTCAGTCCATCACTCACTGACCACTCCAAATCTCGAGGGATCCCGAGATATATGAGTGAACCTGTATAATCATGTATATAGGTTTCGTGATAAATCATATTGGGTCATAGTTTGACAAAGTGGGGCGTTGAGGCACGCTCGCGTCTCTTGGGCACTTCACTCGAGTACCGCTGATTTCGCATTCGACTCTTGCTGCTTATAAATAGGGATGGATAAATATTTATTATTTATCCATCCTATTTTGAGGCAAGAGAAATAAAGAATTAAATATATGCACCTCACGGCATAATCCAGTGGCAATTGCTTTAAAAGCGTTTCGGATATCTTCAACGACTATCAACGGGGTTGTCAAAGTCAAATCAACAACAACAACAATTACACCAACAACAACAACACACACACACGCACGTTATGTCAACATTTATATCTGTAACTTTTATGGTGTACATAATAAAGAGTATTCTATTCTATTCTAATGATTGATTTCAAATTGGCACATAAAAGGCACTTTTGAACGTCAAATTGATTCTACAATATTTTTTTTTTTGTAAATTTTACAATAAAAATAATTTATTGTAGAATCAATTCAATTTTTTTTGTAAATTCTTCAATCATTCGTCATTTTTGGCTGAACGTCAATCTGCCGTAATAGAAAAAAGCACTTGTATGTATTTCAGCTAGACGGTTTGTAATACGTCGTATTATACAATTCGGCTATATACAACGAACCTGTGATAAACAATTTCCAAAAGTTTAGAGAGCGGTGATCTCAAAATTGCGGCTAAGTATTCAAAGTGTTAAAAATGAATCATCCTGTAATATATTTAGTGATTCTGAAAGTTTATTGGACTTGGAACATACATAAAAATAGCAACAAAAAGTAACCCCTTTCTCGGTTTTATTTAAATCGGTATTATGTATATTCTACGAAGGGACAACCCTAAAGCAGTTGTTGAAAAAGATAGATTATGCGAGCAAAATTGTGCCAAATGTGAGAGTGTGAAAAAAACGAGCCTTATATGTCGCATATGATGTGTAACATCTGACATCTCGTCCTGGCAATAAGCAACTGAGCAGCGACAAAAATTAACCTCAAAATTTAAGAAAGCTAAATACTGAAATATTTATAAGAATAATTATTCAATTCTAGTCAAAATCATATCGCTCACTATAGTCGAAATTCAACCCCCTCTATTTACTTACAATCTTTATAATTCTTACTAATTCCATGAGTACACAAATTCCATGCTTTTATAAAGTACTTAATAATCCCAAGCTATTAAAAAGTACTTATTTATTCCATGCTCAAGCTGTCACTTTACAGACTTGAGAGGAAAGATGTTACTCATCAAAAATAGTTACACAGCATATCAAAGGCTGGAGTTTTTCCATAGAGTAAGCAGTTTCAGTAATGAAGGCATAACTTTGAAAGCGATATAAGTGTTTCAGGGATAATGTATCTTTAATACATTAACAGTTTTAATGAATGCATATTTGTTTTGTTCACCGGACCGTTTGAAATATTATCTTCAACAGTGCAAAGAGAAGTACGTTAATTTAACTCAGAAAATGAAATTGAATAGTCTCGCTCGTATATTCCATCCACTGTTTGTAAAACTCACCTTTAAGTTACCAAAGGTAAAATAAAATATTTTAGCTTTGGTAACTTAAAGGTGAGTTTATTTTAAATGTCCAATATTTGGTTTCGAATTAAGCGCTGAAACTTTACCGATTGATTGATGTGAGTTTTTAAATCGTGTTTTTCTTTCAAACCACTTCGGAGTTTACGATCGTACTTCGTTTGAAAGCTGAAAATGGAACATAAAATGCATTACAACAGCGTTGCTTCGATTCTAAAACGTAATGAAGTCACGTACTTCCCCGTATAATCCCTTGGCTTACCGTAATCCAAAAGCCATGACATGAAGTGAAACTGTTGAGGGTTACCTGCTCGCTCGTCGAACGGAGCATGCATCACATTAAGTATGGAAGCGCTTACGCTTCATCAAATTTATATGAAATTCGCCGGACATGGACACAATTTCTTACGGAGTCTTCGATATAATAAATACACCTATGCAGCGCCTCAAAGGCACTTTTTTAGTGTTTATATTTATGAAGGTTTATATATAGTGGCTTGATGTGAATTTTTTATATAAGGGTCCGTTTTTATGGTTTAATCTTGGCGCAGTTATGAGACACAAGTTAGATAGTGGTAGGAGACGTAGTAGGAAGACATATTTTAAGCTCGTTTAAACATAATTTAACACCGAAAAAATATGTAATACTAGCTGCGCCCCGCGGTTTCACCCGCGTAAGTCTCGATCCCGTGGGAATATCGGGATAAAAAGTAGCCTAAGTCTCAATCCAGGGTGTCAGCTACCTCCATACAAATATAATAATATATAAATTTTATCAAAATTGGTCCAGCCGTTTGAGCGTGAAGAAGTAACAAACATACACACACACTCACAAACTTTGCCTTTATAATATTAGTGCGATGTGATATTTTTGGCATGTATTTAATCGAACTTTTATTAATTCCAATTTTGCGCTTCTAAAAATATTATTGAACACTAATATAATGATTGTGCCTCTTTTTGTGAACCTTAAATAGGTCCTATTTTGGGGGTCCTAAAAATACTGAATAGCCAAGTAACTACGACCAGCTTGGATGAAGCGGGTTGGTCACAGTTCTAACCTTACCTTACCCATTTGGTCTGGGTACCCTAGCTTAGTTATCTTTAATTTTTACGAGTATTGGAACAAAAACACATTTTACAAATTGATTGCGTACGTAAATAGCTACATTAGTTACAAAACTGTGTCGAAGCTATTAACGCCCACCTCCAAGAGGGAGTTCAAATCAAATCAAATCAAATCAAATCAAATGTTTATTTGTAGAGCATAGGTAATATACAAGGTGTACATAATAAAATATAAGTTCGCCATGTCTAGCCGATAGCGGCATACAAATATTAATTATTTATAATGTCCTTAGAACTAAATTAAAAAATAAGTATCACAATATTAAATGATTTACATGCAGATAATTACATTATTATTAAATTGAAAAAAATGTTAAAATATTACTAATATTATTAAAGCACATATTTATCTACAATTTATTTGAATATTTATTCAAATTATAATCGGTTAGGTATTCTTGTACTGAGTAATATGCCTTCTGTGTCAGGAATTTCAGCAGCGATTTTTTAAATTCATTTAACTCATTTTTTTCTCTGATGCACCTGGGTATTTTATTGTATGTTTTGGGTGCCATCCCTACAATGCTTTTTTCATAAAGGGCAGTCTTGTGTGAGTAGGAGCAAATGTCCATATTACGGCGTTTAGATTCTACAGCTTTGAATGTTTCCGAATTAGTTTTTACGAACAAAGCTATCTCATAAATATATAAGCAAGGCATGGTAAGTAAATTAAATTTCCTAAAATATGGTAGGCAGCTGTCAGTTGATTTTAATTTAAAAACTGATCTAAGGCATTTCTTTTGCGCTTTGAAAGCGACGAGTCTATCAGTGGAATTTCCCCAGTACATAATGCCGAACCGTAGTGTAGAAACTACATATGCATTGTACGCTACTAGAACGGCAGACTCATTTACTATTTTTGATAAATTGTATAGGGCATATGCATATTGATTTAACTTTTTGGCAACGGTTTCAATATGGGATTTCCATGATAGGTGATTGTCTAAATGTAATCCTAGAAAAGTAGCAGTATCAGTTTCAGCGATCCTTTTATTTTCGTAAGTAATATTAAGTTGCACTTGATTTTTTCGCTGATAAAATAACATTATTTTGGTTTTTTCTAAGTTTACTTTCAATTTATTTATTTCTAACCAGTTTATTATGGATTGAAGGGAACTATTAATATCATTTTCGAAAGTATGTATGTTTTCACATGGGACTATGACAGTGCTATCATCTGCAAAAAGAACGGTTTGATGTTTAATACATTTTGGTAAATCATTAATGTATACAATGAATAGCAAGGGCCCGAGGACACTTCCTTGGGGAACTCCACATGTAACATATCTAGTCGACGACGTATAGGTATCTTCTACTTTTGTTTTTGGGCAAACCTTTTTTAAGACAGTGACTTGCTTTCTGTCAGATAAGTAGGATTTAATTAATTTTAATACATTGCCCCTTACGCCATAACCTTCTAACTTACGTAGTAATAATTCATGGTCTACATGATCAAATGCCCTTGACATATCCATTAGTATGGTTGCAATCGGTGTTTTTTTGTCAATATTGACTATGATTTTTGAGAGTAATTCAAAGACTGCCTTATTTATTGTTTTATTTTTACGAAAACCATATTGCTCTTTAGTTAAGCAAGTAAGTAAGCAAGAGTTACTGGGACCAACTGTGAATTATGGCCAGAAAGCTAAAACGAGGCTCAATTTTTTTTAAAGTGTGTATCATTAGAAGCGCTATAAGTTTTTAAAGGATAAGTTAATTAATATTTCCCAATATTTTTTGTTTTCATTATTCCGTATTTCATATCTTAAACACGATCTTCATTATTTAGTTGACCGAGCGAGCGAAGCGTCTCTTCTTCAAGTCCGGCAAAATTTGCTTTCCTCTGTCAGTTTGTTGGTACCTGGTGCACTATAGGTCGTATTTTACAACTTATCTGGACGAATCTGGTAGTTAAACTGGTTTTAAGAATTTATAAAAAAAAAATGTTGTCGGGGATTTTGATTGGAGGGTACTTCCTCGAAAAAGGGGTCAAAAGGGGGCTACTGGATATCTCCGCCTTACGAGATCCGGTTTCGTTGGTTCTTTTTTTTTTTGAACTTTAAATTGGTCTCATAGAAATTTGGTGAAGATCCTAATCTGGATCTTCGGCGTAATGAGCAGAATAGCTCATTAAATTGCTCACTTTTAGATTTCTACCAGTAGAATCGGCCCTTTAACTAATAGGTAAGGATTGATGGAGCACCTGGGATCACCATCATAAAACTAAGCTGCAGCGATACCCGTACCAATGCTGGCCTAAACATTTTGACTCATAATTTATCTTTACCATGTAATTAAAAACACAAAACATGGTAAATATCCCATTTTGAATAACTTTAGTGGTATATTAATTGTTGAAAAAAAGTTTGTGCTCGCGAGATATACTGTTCGCAGAACATATTAAACTGTTCACAAAATGTAAAATCCACCAGTTTTAAAATGCTGATCCAGTTTTTTTATGTAAAGTCAAAATGATTGTGCCGTGTCTCAAGTAATAAACGAAGTTTTTTCAGGTGGATAAGGATTTTCCTTTTCATCGTTAGAAAAAGAAAAAATGAAATTATGGATCATCCGTTTAAAGCTGTTATTAATATAAGATCTTGTTGCGGGCTTAATGAAGGTCCTTTATTTTCCATTCCTGTGAGGAGTAAAAAAGTATCAGCAAACGTACCTACGTAATAACGTTATATTAAAATGCTCTCTATTCATCATCCAAGTAAATCAAAAATGATTTTGAATAAATCACAATATTTTCTTACATTTATAAACAAAACTACTTATAATTTACTTGATAAATCAATCTAATTTATAAGAGTACACATGCAACATAATTATACCTAACAATTCATTAATAATGTATGTAGCATTGTAATGTAATTGTAAAACAGTGTGTCAGCATAAAATTTAAGTTTAATTAGTGAACTGCTCTCGTTTGCTTTTATAAAATGGTCGCCAGCAAAGCATGAATTGTTTTGTTAGATGAAATTACTTGTACATTGGAGAATTCATTAGAGAAAGTTTGATGTTAGTATTCTATTATTTGAAATACGGGGTATATTTTTTTAAATGCGTACTAGCGGAGAGCATCTCGCAACTGACATAAACTATTATAAAACTTATAAATGCGAGAGTGAGTTTGTTAGTTTGTTTCTTACGCTTTCACGCTAAAACGGTGAAATGGATTTAGATGAAATTTGGCATATGAGTAGACCATGATCTGCATTAGAACATAGGATACTTTTTGTTCCAAATTCCCACGGAATCGAGACTTATGCGGGTAAAACCATGGGGCGTAGCTAGTAATAGAAATGTCTTAAGGTACTATTACCTATATCTGATCGAGTTGTTTCGTGTGAGTGAATATATAGATATATGCTTAGAGGCACTCGCACGAAGCTCCTCGGTCAGATGTCGCGGCATCACGTTTACGCCTTCTCCTCGGTCTTCTTGGACAGTAGCATGGCAGCAAACCACGATGAGCGACCGTGACACTGTAGAGCAGCTTGCTTGTTTCTTTGTTGTCTGTCGTTTATAAAAATAATATACTTTGAAAGTTTTAAATAGCTATATATCCTGTCAAATTATTAAGGCCATGATTTGGCTTTACAATCTTTTAGGTAAATACGTAGACAAACAAAGGTTTGCACTATGTGGGTCATTGTTTTTATTTTCTCAGTTAGTTTTAATCATAGTCTGGCAGTTTGAGTAATTTTTGCGGCCTACCCAAATGTCCTTTTTTAGGTATTGTTCGTCGCATCGTTGAGCTCCTTAAGTTCTAAGTTGAGCTGCATGATTACTGAAAAATGCGTGCACTGACTGGATAGGTCCACTCCAGATCTACATGGACCATTTCAGATCTACATGGTCTTCACAAGATCTGACTAAGATTATGTCTGGACCTTAAAAGTGGATGTGGCCTCTGAGTTTGTTTCTGACTTTCTTCTGAGAGTAGTCAGATAGCACCTTATCCATAACTAGTTTTTAACCGACGTCGCAAAAAGGAGGAGGTTCTCAAGTCGTCTGTATGTTTTTTTTTTTTAATGTTTGTTACCTCAGAACTCCGTCGTTTATGAACCGATTTGGAAAATTCTTTTTTTATTTGAAAGGATATACTTCCAGATTGGTCCCTTTTTTATCAAAATCCAGTTTTGATGTTGGGATCCATGAGTAACTGAAGGAACTCCTCAAATATTATAGGCATACATATAGCGATTTTTATATTTTCATCAACAAGTCAATCATTTGCATTCAGAAAGTATAATTTGGTGAAGTGGAACTGATGAAGAAGGCCACAGATGGCCACCGGAATTTCTCAATGATAAGTATTTCACGGGTGGCGATATGATATCTGGATTAAGATAGCTAAGCCAAGCAAATTTAAATAAATAGTTCTGATCAAAATGGTACCATCAAACTGATCTGATGATGAAGCCGGAAGGTAGGCACTGGAACTCCGTAATAAAACAATGAATCCTACCCGTGTTTGGTCTTATTGGAATTGTCATGAGATGCACTCTGGCTCTAAATGTTTTTTAACCGACTTCAAAAAAGGAGGAGGTTCTCAATATAATATCTAGCCTTATATATTATAAAAGGAAACCGTGACTGATTGGTCTGTCAACACATAGCTCAAACCACTGAACAGATTGGGCTGAAATTTGGCACACAGACAGTTCTATGACGTAGACATCCGCTAAGAAGGGGTTTTTGGAAATTTGACTTTTAAGGGGGGGGGGGGGGGGGGGGGTTTGTATGCATGAAAAATCTTATTCCTAGAGTTAATAAACCTGAAACTTGCCACCAATACTTACGTAAGTAAATTATAAAGTTTGTAATTTTTTGTTTATCTTAACTTCAATGGATGGGATGTCAAAGCTTGCTTCCTTTCACTGTTGTTTTCATTGCTAGTAGTGGTATACGAATTCATGTGGGGTAGGTACCACAGCTAAAAAGTGAAAAATAAAAAACTTTTTTACAAAAAAAAAACCGACTTTACAACACTTTTACACGTCAATCATATTTAAAAAAAAAACACTAAAAAGTGAAAAATAACTTTTTTAATATTATATTTAATTTAATTTCGGAAGTCGGTGGCCAAAATGAAAATACAGAACCAAAGACACCGACTTCCGAAATTAAATTAAATATAATATTAAAAAAGTTATTTTTCACTTTTTAGTGTTTTTTTTTTATATGATTGACGTGTAAAAGTGTTTGTACAAACCTACTTCCAGAAATAAAAATCATTTATTTAACCCTAGTCCTGTGATTTAAGCATTAACGGTTGATTTGGCAATTATAGATTTTGTATTGTGTGTGGTGCTGTAATGGTCAAAATCACTACTTCAGCAATATAAAAACATCCATAACCTCATACGGATGTCTATTGCATAAAGTATCCCTCTTCACAATGAATTGAATTGAATACTACTCACACATTTCTGTGATAATGTCTGATAATTCTATTATAACATATTATTCTGTAAGCTTGCGAGATGCGACCTACATGAGTTGTAGACGTATCAAACCGTCCTTTGTCTCAACAGTTCAGTACTGTAGCTATTGAATCATGTCTCCGGTATATTCCACGATACGTCAAATGAATACACAATAGATTGTTAAGGGTTATTCATGCAAAATAACAGTCAATATGGAAATAACAACAAGATGAAAAGTTCTATAATGGTCCATAACTATTGTCGTAGGAATATTTAAATTGGTAAGGATGATTTGGAAATGATTGAACTTGTAAATAGAATCATGGAAAGGTTATTATGTGAAGTTTGATGATGGCATTTTTTCCTTTACTTGATTTTAACATTATCTACCATCTTATCTACTACACAGGGTCACATTAAATTAGTTAGCCAAACACCGCAGACGTGATGGGTATCGATAACTAAACATGATAAAACAAAAAATAAATTTTCTCAAACATGCTTAGAAATTTGAGCATTATTCTGACAACCTACTTCGAGATAAATCGAAGTTGCTGTACTGGAAAAAAAAATCCATTCCATTTTTTTATTTATAAATTCCAGATTCAATGACGGAGAACGATAACTTTTCACGCGCCAATGTGTTCATTTGTTTTTTTTTCCAATAAACAGCTTTCTGTTTGCAAGACAGTTCAAAATTTAAATAAAACCTTTGATAAGTTACCTCCTTGGTTGCCATGTTTCGGAGTAAAAGATCGTTCCATTTTTAAATAACACGATAGATATGAGTTTACTATGTAATTTATTTGGCCGCTAAACCACGAGACATATGGATTTTCATACAACTTTTGACGGCCGCTTCCCGCATGTATTTGGCTACTACTCGTACAGCAATTTCGATTAATCTCGAAGAAGGTTGTCAAAATAATGCTCGAATTTCCAATCATGTTTGAGACAAAAAAATTGGGGTCATCAACCGCCAGGAGTCATTTGAAATATCAGTGTATAAAATCAGTTTTTTTGTGTAAATTTCACAGCCGTGATAACTAAAAACGATAAAAAAAAATACCATTTGCTCAACTCATACTTCCAGTAACAATAATACCAGCGGTCGTTGACCCCAAAAAATCATCAATTCTTTTTCATTTTTATTTTTCCTTCTGCGGAGTTTCGCTAGCTAATTTACTATGACCCTGTATATAGGGACCTATAATTATGTAACTATATATATAAGTTATATACTACGTTATGTGTAAAGAGTAATTATATGTTTAAAATAAGGTATACATTTCTTTTCTAAAATTTAAGATATTCTGACCTTCTAAAGCCATCGACAGACTAGTACTATTACAAGGTACTTGTATCATTAAGCCAACAGAATGTGGCGGCTTCACACAATTTTGTCTGCGGCTCTGGCTCGAATACGCGACGTAAGCTCCAACGATTTTCTAATCGAATATTCAACTATCCTGCAGCATTTAGGTTCAAAATTTTGTAACAAGCAAAATTAATTTAACCCATAGAAATTACATAGAAAACTAAGTACCTAACAACTATGTGCGAAACAAGCTTTAACAATTTTAAAATCGTTCGAATTACCGTACTTCTGCACGTTCGTGTTAGGCCCACAGGTATCCATTGTGAACGGCCCGATGTTCAGTGGACCATGCAAAGCTATTTTCACCTTTTTAATAATATATTTTTTCGTAGAACGTTCCCTACAGACGATATTATTACCAGATTTTGTTGAAAAAGCAATCCAGATCGATGATTGGCTGGAATTTGTTTGTTCTTAGAATCGTTGTCGATGTCGATGTTGATTAAAGAAGATAAGTACTCCAAGAATTTAGAGTTCCTCTAGATTTGGGAAAGGGTTCTATTAAAACAAAAAACAAACTAAATATTATTGGTTGTTTTGATTCATTTCAGTAACCGTGATAGGCAAAATTTTAGCTTGTGGATTCGGTTGTAGGTCCTGTACCTATCATTTTGAATTCTAGGTGCATCGTCCTCACTTAAAATTATTAATGTACCTATACAAAATATTGTAAAACATTTTACAAATACTAACGGTGGAGTATCTTGTCCATTCTTCTCCATACGAAACTACCTTTTGGAAGGGGCGACTAGAATCAATTAAATTTTTTTGTAAATTTGGACGTTCCAAAGTGCCTTTTGTGTGCCTATTTGAAATAAATAATATGACTTTTAGCTTTGAATTTATTTAATTTAACGTCCCACCTCAGTCCAGAACGGATCCTTATTACATAGGTAGGCTTCTAGTTAAAAATATTGGTCAGACACAGTCTATCACTGCTGTTTTGATGACCACATAATATTAGGACGTCGTGCATCGTTAGGCTGTAAAATGAACGGGCGACTTTGACATTTTGCACTGATTCTGCCTTTGGATCTGGTGTTATGCATCTGACATTATTGTTTTTTAGTGTTCTTCTCTTTTGACCATGGCATGGCTATGAAAATTATACATTGAATATCTAGTATATAATAACTGCTATTTGCAGCCGTGCAGTGGTGGCCTAGTAGTAACGACTGCGACTTCCTAGTTGTAGGTCGTAGGTTCCAACCCTGAAACCCTACTAAACCCTAAACCCTAAAACTGCGCTCAGCATGAAAAAAAAAAAATCTGACATGAAAAAAAACGTTGAAAAGAAACATGAAAACAAACAGTTTTTATTCTGGATTAGGTTTTTTTTTTTTAAATTACGAAAATAAAAATATAGTGAGGTGGTCTGACACGCACATGGGCGGTTTTTTATAATTAACCCTGCATTCACCATCAACTATGATACTAAAGGGGTTGAAAGGAAGCTGCGCTAATTACAGGTTAGGTATAATTTGACCGAGACGCTCAATTACCTTGTTGGAGTCCGGTACGGTTTTTAATGAATGAATTAAAACTATTATTTTTGTTTTTTGGGTATGAAAATGCGAATTTATTTCTCGGTTCTTTTCTTAGATGTAAATGAAGGAAAAATTTAAGTTTTTTTTTAATGAACGTATATTCAACGTAAAAAAAAAGTCAACATAAATGATCCATATGTATAATCAAATCACAACTGCTGTCATCTATGACAGTTGTATGACATGGTTTTTTTTTGTGTGGGAAATTATCAAATTACTTGGAGGGAAGGGAGGGCGTGTCAGACTTTTACTGACTAAAACCCACTGGTGTTCCTTCAGTGGCCTGTGTGCCAGGGCCACGATACGGACAAACCCGCAACCCTGGCAGGATGACATGGCTTTAACACGGCTAATTGACATAGAATCAATTATTTGCTTAACAATTCTGACTGTACATCTATTTGACTAAAGCTGCCTGCATACCTATCAACTTTGTTCAAAGTAGGTACCTTCTTTTCATATTTTATTTTTCCTCTATGAATCGCAGCGAATCACCTTCCTCTGTTCTTGTCCCATGGCACTTGAGATCGGCGCAATACGTCACACCTTTAAGACGAGGCTCCCTATTTTTATGTTAATTTGCATGAATATTCTGAAACAGTCATACATACAAGCAAAATTAAACTTTAGTACCTATATGATTTATTAGATCTTTTTCTTTTCATGTTGAAGACAGTTACGTAATTGTAATATTTTCTCTGGATACATTTTATTTATTTATTTATTTAAACTTCTCGCACACAATTAGGTACAAAGGCGGACTTAATGCCTTAGGCATTTGCATTTTTTATTCGAAAATCAGATCTTTTTTAGGGAAAAAAACAAACAAGATTATTTGGCTTTTATGTCTTAAATAAATATTCACAGCAAGAAAATATAGTTTATTATCCACCCACCAGATATTTTTTCTCTAGATCAATTATTACTTTAGTTATAAACGAAATAAGAATTGAGACTTACGCTATTTAGTTTCGTGCTCGATCAAAGGCTGCACGCGATATTCAACTTTATTAGTGATGTGTTAGCGTTTAGCATATATCGGAGCGGGGAGGAGTTTGCGTGGAAATTTGATTTAGACTAGACAAACCGTTTATTAAATGAAAAAACTAAATGATTTTAAATTTATTTTTATATTGTGAAAAAGTCGTGCTTTTTTTATTTAAGCTTCTGTGTAAACTTTTGTATTTTCATTTAGTAACAGTTTGTCTTTAAGCGCTCATGCCCACGAGACGATTTTTCGCCGGAGCTAAGCCCGGCGTCAAACCGGGTCTACGTCCGGTCGTCAGTCGTGTATGGACACTATGAAGCCGTGCACACGACGCCGGCTCACCGCGCAACCGGGCACGGTGCTCGCCGCGTCTACGCCCGGTGCGCAGTAAAGTATGGCAGTGTATGAGCGCATGTACACGAGATCGAACCTACGCCCGGCGCGTGCCAACTAAACGCTCATGTGTGTGCAAGCTCGGACGGTTTCTATCCGGTGCCGGCAAAAAACCGGGCCGTGTTAAAACCGTCTCGTGGGCAGGAGCCCTTAAGGTGTTCTCATGAATCGCAGTGAAGTAAACTATTATTATTAGATACCTTATTGATGTATAACATCTTTCCTCTCTCTTTCTGTGAGAATAATTTCGTTAAAAGGGACGGAAGTGTGTAACAGGAAGTGACAGCTTGAATATTGAATAAGTAAGTACTTTTTAATAGCATGGAATTAGTGTACTCATGGAATTAGTAAGTACTATATAAGGTGTATCTATTCAAACACCAAATCTCTTAAGGGATCATTGTACTCATCATTATGAACAACTTTTACTATCAGACCAAACTTGAGATCGCGAAAGAAAAATCTGCTGTTCCCTACATTTATGTTCCCTCTCGGTAAGAGATTTCGTGTATGAATAGATACACCATAAATAGACTGTAAGTAGAGGGAGTAATTTCTGTCGCTGCTCAGTTGCTTATTACCAAGGTGAGATGTCAGACGTTACACATCATATGCGACTGCTGTAAGGCTTGCAGGTTTTTTACTAACTACACTGATTAATTTTATATATACAATGACATGAATATTTACCTTGTTAAGTATTATATTGTTTTAAGTATTGTAAATGTGAAGACTATGTGGGTTATTGTTCATTTTTCTTTTTTTTCTCAGTTAGTTTTTATCATAGTCTGGCAGTTTGAGTGATTTTATGCGGCCTACCCAAATGTCCTTTCTTTGGTATTATTCGTTGAATCGTTGAGCACCTTAAGTTCTTAGTTGAGCTGCACGACTACTGACAAATGCGTGCACTGACTGGATGCGTGCACTGACTGGACAGGTCCCCTCAACCTGTGTGGTTCTTTCGTCAAAAGATCATTTCAGGCACCAATCTACATGGTCTTCACATGATCTGACCAAGATTATGTCTGGACTTTAAAAGAAACTGTGACCTCTGAGTTTGTTTCGGCCTTTCTTCTCAGAGTAGTCGGATACGAAACGCCGACCTCATCTAGTTTTTTTAAATATGATTGACGTGTAAAAGTGTTTGTACAAACCTACTTACAGAAATAAATCATTTATCATTTATCATAACTATCTGGCCACTCTAATGAAGTTCTACTGAAACTAAATTAATGTTGAGTCCGTGGTTAAAGCTCAAAGCGTAGGTACCTACATAGACACACCGACTGCATTAAAATTAACACACATACTTGTGTTTAGGGAATGCAAACACCGTCGATAGGAAGTTCCATTCATGTACCTGGCATATGAATGTGAGATGTGGTTTAAATTACAATTGTGAATTTAGATGTACTCACGGTTACATATTAAGCTAAACATCTCCAGTATAAGCTGATCTCGCATTGTATAGGACTTCCGTACAATGAGAGGTCAGCTTATACTGAAAATGTATAGCTTGATAATATGTAGTCGTGTGTACGTAGGGAAATGGGTACTTACACTTGCCAGACAGATCACGGGAGGAATGAATGAAATGAATTTTTCTGGGTCGCTGTTGTCGGATACGGTGAAGAGGACTTTGTAAATAAAATAAATAAAAATCTTTATTGCAGATCACATGATCCATAAAAACAATAAAAAAAAAATACTTACAATTATCTACATAGCTGAAAAGTAGGTACAACGTCACTCTGTAGGTTTGTTTATCAGTGCGTTCATTAATCGCGAACTCATTTTTTTTTGTCTACAGTTTTAATTTAAACTATTTGTTAGTGGCTTTTGTGAACGGGATATTAAATCAGATTTGTTGCAGTTGTAATAGCAATCATGTCATTTGGTTTTTATAGGGTTTTATTTTTATTCTTTGATAAGCTATTATTGATCGAAGTTTGATAATATTTTATAAAGATTATTTTATATTTTGTGAGTGAGAACGTTGTAGGCTTAATAGACCGTAGATTTGTAGACCATTTTCTATTTCATTAAGTACCTGGTACTTGACACCACCCGCAGCGCCGCGCCGCCGCGCTTGGCAGTAACCGTGGAGTTTCTTGCCAGCTATGGCTGGCAAGAAATTCCACGGTTACTCTTCTCCATAGGAAACGACCAATTGGAACCGTGCACATAGCTTCTGACGTTTCATAACTGCCCATGTAGGTTAACCTGAAAAATTTTTTTTTTGATTTGTAATTTTTGTACCAATTCATAATTATGTTTTCTTGCAAGGTTTGAGTACATATTTGTATGTGGCGACAACAGTAAGACAATAAATGTAAATACTATTATTACATAGAGTGCATAGTAGTATTTCGAAACTATCAAATTAATCTTCACATCGAATTAAAAAACATTATTTTTCGGACAAAAGTGATGGGCCGACTATGGGTTTTGGCGATTCCGACAAGCTATCGTGGCTACACATCGGATACTCGTATATTTTATTGAATTTTGTATAAAGAATGGGAACGTCATTAGATACACGAGGTTTTTTCGTATCGACATAGTTTTGCACATTTCATAAGTTATTTACGTTATATTGACCAAAGAATATATTTTCGAAAGTTATAGATAAAATAAACATACAAAAGTTAACTATTTATTGTCTCTGTAACTTCTACATGCTGTTGTTTGAAAATACAGTTCGTAAACTAACTGCATCCGTCGTTACAGGAAATAACAGGGACGTTCAAATAATATTTATTTACGTCAGACTGATGCAGTCGTAAAATTGTTTCTTTGCTGAAACAATTACCTATGTATTTCTCTAGGATGACTAAATCAAAATCAAAAGTCATAATTGAAACTAAGCTGAGAATCAGCACTTTTCGAACGCCAAAATTACATAAGACAGTCCCCCAAAAACGCCCGCCCTTCACCGCTTCCTAGTGCTTTAGCTGGGAAGAAGAAGTGGCGCAACTAACTCCCCAGCAGTACAGCTCTGTTCAGATAGAAAAACTTGATTGTATACCATAGTATGTAAAATAATTTACATTAGGCAACACAAAACATTCAATTAAATTATTAGCCATTATTTAACAAAAAAAAAAAATCGTCGAAAAGTATACTCAAGCAGAAATCAAAAATTTAAACTAAAAACGTATATTAACGTACCTAAATAAAAGCCTCCAGGCATAATGGGCGTACCCTCTTCTAGCTTCAGCTACTCTTGGCTTTTAGATAGTGCATTTACTGTATTTAGATTTAACATTGCTGGATTGGAGCAGTGGTGGCTCAGTGTTAACGGCAAACCAAGCAGGTACTTTTCTTTGAGTAAATTATTATTACCTCACTGCTCTCAAAACAGTGAAGGAAAACATCGTGAGGAAATGTCTCCTAGAACTAAATATTCGAAGACATGTGCCATCTACCAACCCGCACCTTGCTGCACTAATTTAGGTGTACTGTAGATACACCTCTGACTAACCTTTCGGGGAATACAGGCGTGACAATATACGTTTATGTGACATCCACCAACCCGCACTGGGTCCGCGTTGTGGATCATTGCCCACTCCCTCTAACAGATACAAGCGCGTGATAGAAACTTAATGAACTAAAATATGGCGTCAAAAAATTCCTCCGCATCGCTGTCGACTGGTAATGTACCCAAGAGACTGGCGGCATTGCCACGTTGTATGCCAATGCTTAGCCTCTGGCCAAGGCAAAAGCCAGCCCTTGGGTCACGGTCAAACTTAATTAATTACCAAATAAAAAAACTTTGTACTAATCTCTTGTTGTGAACATTTCAGCGTCGGATGGTCCAATCCGTAGGTATTTATGTGAACAACAATTTCCCTTCCCTCGGATTTCTGTGAAAGCGTATTAACAACTTTATGATGGTAATTAACTGAGTCCGTGGTTTGATTAGATAACTATAAAGGTTTAGTATCATCACACACATATATAAACTCACGCTTTCTTTCCAAGATGGTAGGCAGAAACTACAAAACGCCACCTGCTACGACAATTACATACGCCTTTTGCTTCGTGTAATATTATCACGTTAGCTTTAGACATATTATTATTAATCGGTGTGAAAACTACTCCCTCGAAAACAAGACATACAGCAGTATGCCTAGTTCACAAGAAACTCTAGTGGTAATTGCATTGATTGTAGACAAACCAACACTATGTTTTCACATATAGAGGGAAGCTGTGTTAAGAGGCTTCCGATGGATGCGTAGTTCCTACAAACGTAATACCAAAATAATTGCGGCACGGTTGGCGCAGTGGTTAAGCGATTTACTGCTTCGCTGCGTGTCGCGGGTTCGATGCCCGCACGGAACAAATATTTGTATGACCTACAAGTAGTTGTTCCGGGTCTCGCTGTTTGTGTATGTGAGTTTAAATTTTTGTGAACGCACCCACGATACAGAAGAAATTCCTAGTGTGGGGCAACGTTTAAAAAATAAATAATAATAATTTGTAAATCAAACATATTCTTAAGATATTCTTTATTCCGATTGGAATACAGAATATCTAGGTTCCCAAATATATATATATCGAAACGACAGTGATTTAAACAAGAGTTATGAGAAAAATAAGTTTTCTATAAAAAAATTAAAATCCTCATATCTCGTCTTTATATCATAGTCCTTTCAAAATATATATTTGGTAACTTGGATATTCTGTAATCCAATCGAAATAAATACACACTACCTTAAGAATATGTTTGATTTACAAATTATTTTGGTATTACGTTTGTATGAACCACGCATGCTACGCCGCCGCGCCGGCTCCTTATGCAGATAATAACAAAAAAGTAGGCAGTCCGGGGGACTGCCGTTAGAAGTGAAAACTTAAAACTTTGGAATGTCGCCAGTCTGGCGCAACACGTCACATGTCGGTGACGCAGTCACATTAGCGTGTCGGTGACGCAAACCCATGAGTTTTGTCCCTACCAAAAATCGCTCAACGTGGATAAAGATAAAGAATTTAATTCAAAAATACAGAAAATAACTGAACCTACGTTTTATCTAAATTCGTTTTTTTTTAATTAACTCTATAAGTAGGTACTGCAACATTAAAATCGTTAAGTTAATGCCTCTCGGGCTTCAATTAGAGTAAAATGCAAATTAATAATAATAAATCTGACAGCTGTCATATGTCATAAGTACTCATGAGACGTAATAATTATAGTAGTTAAATGCTGTAGACGTTGATTGAAGAACGTGTGAATTAGTATAATTGCTTATAACTTACGCGTATATTCGCTTTCGAGTTGAGTGTGGGTACAAATTACACAGTAAGCTGAACCCTATGTCTACAAGGCATAGGGTTTAGTTTACTGTTTATCAAATTAATTTGGTCAAGACTCTCAGAAAAACTCAGTAGGTAAAGCCAGGGAGATTAATTATTTAGCAAAATGGCTACTACAGTCCGGCCGTCGAAAAAATGCGTTTCTGACTCTTGTCAGTTGGATAATTTCTATTTGTAATAGGGATCAAATTCACAAAACACATATTCGTTAGTATGAAACGACAAGTGTCAAGAACGCATTTTCTTGACGGCCTGACTGTACTCGTAGCTAAGTTGCCCGTATATTCAAATTAAAACTGTTATAGTATGTAATGGCTGTTAGGAGGAAAATTTACGTGTCATTTAATAAAAATCCGGGCAATTGCGTGTCGGACCGCGCACAATGAAGGGTTTCGTAGTTGGGATGAATTTATACCAAAAAAATACTTAACATTATAGTTGAAAAATATGTACATCGATAAACGCCATGTTTAATTTTACAACTGCAAAAGTAAGTTAGTAATCGCAAAAAAAAATGTGATTAAACTACAAATTAATGATTTTTGAACTTTTTCCTTTACTTGTGCTATGAGACCTTGTTTCATGCCAAATTTCAGGGTTTTAGGTCAACGGGAAGTACCCTATCTTATATGTTTTGATTTATTTGCGAGTATCAAAATAATTATGTCGCATAAATCGCCGTATTTTTTATTGCGTTGACTTAGAAGTTTGATTTTTTTATAGCTCTACCCTTAGAGCTCTAAAAAAATCAAACTTCTAAGTCAACGCAACCGTAGACGTATTTGATATTCGGCGGCGGCGATCTCTCGCGTCCGGCCCTGGTTCAGGCCATGGTTCGGAGCGAGAGTGCATGGGAACCCGTCACCTCCTTCTGCGAAGCAGTTATGCTAGCGAAGGAGGAGGCGGACCGCGTGAGGGTGAGACAAGGTTCGCGCCCTCGCACCCTTAGTCGCCGAAGGAGACGCCCCGGGCGTCGGGAGTCGCGAGCCGATTTCCGGCCACCGTAGGCGCGGGCCAGCGGACGGTGAGCGATGGGTAGCTTGCCGTCCGATAAGGAACAGGCCCGGGTCGACGGCGCGTTGTGTTCCACGCGCGCCTCAAAGAGATGTCAGCACAAACTGACGGGGTCCGTTAGGACCAATGCCTGCCAGGGTTGCGAGTTTGTCCGAAAGGGATATCGTGGCCCTGGCACACAGGCAACGGAAGGAACACGGTGGGTTTTAGTCAGTCAAAGTCTGACACGCCCTCCCACTCCGCCCAGAGCGGGAGAAGTTATTTGATAATTTCCCACCCAAAAAAAAAAAACAAAAGACGTATTTGATATTAATTTCAACTTGATACCTCCACGCGTTCCTGAGAAAAAGGGTCTTGACAGACTGACAGACAGACAGACATACAAACGGACAACGAAGTGATCCTATAAGGGTTTAGTTTTTTCCTTTTGAGGTACGGAACCCTAAAAAGCAATTAATTTCTCTGACTCTGACGAAATTATTGGTAGGCAGGTGTCTTTGATAAAGTTGAAAATAATTATAACCTCTTTGAAGTTGGTTAAAAATAATATAATTTCCATCAAAATAACCAGTAAATTTTAGATATTCATTATTTATATTGAAAATGTTTAATGAATTCGTAAACTTTTATAAATTGAGCTCAAACACAATCACTTCTGAAACTTTTCACAAATTTTAAATAAGTTACAGAAGTTATGAGAATATTTTTGGAGGAGTTATTTAACTGTTTGTCATTTTATTTTTTAAGAGAAGGAGATATAAACTTTTTTAGATTGGTAAAATAGGTAGATTCATCTTCTTCAATATTGAGGTCTGGATTTAAAATGTTTTGAAGTGCGGTTTGGCTCAAAACGAATAATAAATTATTAGTATTAGTGTCGATACTTCTTACAGAAAAAGTTTATGTTTTCTCTCTTTGATTGTTATGTTTTTGTCAAATAACTAAAATACAAATTGTAAACTATTTGTAGAAAGAAGTATGTGTATTTTTGGAAAGAAATCAAGTCTAGTTGTTATTCACACTTAAGCTGTACACCGTAGAAGAGCGGTGACCGCCACATAACAGCCGCAGCGACCGCCATCATGAAAATGATGGCAGCGGGATTTGACTTTACGGTGTCAAAAAACGCACTCTAGGAAAACACCAACTTACTTTCAAATAATTATAACGTTTCAGTGACGTCATTCCCCTGTAATTTGCTGACGCTACATGCGCTCTTCTAGGAAATCGTACCTTTACTCTTTTTAGGGTTCCGTACCTCAAAATGAAACAAAACTAAACCCTTATAGGATCACTTCGGTTCCCGTTGACCTAGAACCATGAAATTTGGCAGAAGCAAGGTGTCACAGCACAAATAAAGAAAAAAGTCCGAAAACCGTTAATTTGTAGTTCTATCACACAATTTTTTTTTTTTTTGTGATTAAAATCAATAATTTGCAGTTGGAGAATTGACCGTGCCGTATATAGATGAATCAGAGAACATATTTTTCAACTACAATGTTAAATTAGTTTTTGGGATAAATTCATCTCAACTACGGAACCCTTCATTGTGCGTGATCCGACACGAATTTGGCCGATTTTTTTAAAGGCAACTCAACAGAGGTTGTTATTTTCATTTTCAATTATGTTGGCAAAGCCGAGTATAAAACTAAAGTTATTTTACTTGTTCAGTCTATGACTGTAATAAGAAACCTCATGAGATCCAAAAGGAACTTTTTCAAGTATAATATTATATTAGTATAATGATATGGTACGTCTCGGAATACGGTATGACGTACAATTTCTTAAGCATTTTCGCGTAATAAGGTGGGTAATAACATGAACGCCGCCAAAGATGTCTCCACTGTAGTGACAGCCAGTCAGCCAAAAAGCCATCGCTATGACGTCACATCCTACCACAAGGCCTAAGTGGGGGGTGTGACAGTTGCCGCCACGCCATCCAGCCAGCCATTATAAAAACTAGTTGCGCCTTGGCATGAGTTTTATTATAATTTGTAAATTCGAGGAAATAGGTATGAGTGATTGCAGTCTGTGTGGTGCCGGAAGTCTGTGTCGTGCCGGACGTAAAGAATAGTAACCTCCCTATTTCTTCCCGTGGGTGTCGTAAAAGGCGACTAAGGGACTTACTAGAGAATGGGCGTTCTCTATGCATTTTAACACCATACTGCGATCGCCAACCCGGCTGCCAAGCGTGGCGATTATGGCAACGCGCGATTATGGAGTCCAGCAGTGGACGTCTTACGGCTGAAATGAGGATGATGAATGATTGCATTTATACCGTTTTGAATTATTTCCACACCTACCTAAATGTTATAAACTTGTTTCTTTTTTACTATATCTCCAGTACACATACATACATAAACTTCCGCCTTCGTCCCATGGGGGTAGGCAGAAACTATAGAACGCCACCTGCTACGCTCCTTTCGAATCTATTCCTTTTGCTTCGCCTACGTTCACACGTCTGATCATAACATACGCACGCCAGTTGCGAGTACGACGCACCTGACCTTTCCAGATATCTCCAGTATATCTAGATATTTTGCTAAGATGACTTTTGCCTAGCTTTGTTTTGATTCAGAGTAAAGAGAACTGCGTGCATAGAGAAGCAGTAGGAGTAAAAGTCGGTAGAGTGGGGAGGAGATTTAAGGAGATTTTTAAGATGCATCAGAAGGGCGTACGTAGGAAAAGCGTTCCCGCAGATAGGATGGCGTTCTAGGGTTGTGAAGGATGTTTCTATGATAATTACGAGACATAATTTCGGCCTGATGTGTCATAGGTAATTTAAAAAGCATTGCAGGCATGAACTAGCTGAACTTTCCGTAGCGTAATTTCGACAGTTGTGTTGCTAGACTAGAATCTGAGAATAACATTACGTTTAGTTATTTTCTGACCTCGCCTAAACAAAGCTGCAGGCATGGGCGTGCCCAGGGGGGGCAGGGGGAGGCACCTGCCCCCCCTGGAAATCTCGCAGAACATGTATGAACTCGCCTAATTACTAATCAAAGTGTAAACGGGGCCTAATGCTCTAACTTTTAAATAAACCGCGCAGTAGACACTGGCAAAATGCACGGTGCAATTGCCAAAAACACACACACACTAGGTACACATACCTAATGTTTCATGTAGGTGTGTTTGTATATGATAACAGCCGCGGACGATCCGTCCTAAAAACTCTGACTTAGGCTAGAAGCTGGGTACGCCCATGGCTGCAGGCACTTAAAGTGACACATAGGTACCCGTAAGCCAGTTACAGTTAATTATGCATATTAACTCAACACTCAATCCTCATTAACCCATGTCGCAGTATATCAACAGTTAGGGATGTAGCGGCTCATTATCTTAGACGTACTACTCGATTATCTGTGCCTATCTATTCAATCTTGTTATGCTGTCGACAGAGTAATTATCGTTTGATAATAATGTGTCTCGATCGATTATAATGCACTCTGTTAAAAGTCAACTTGACTCATGTATAAAGTACCTTGAAAATACATATTTAGAAAGTTTAAATTAACTGAAAATGGAGAGATGTTGCGAAGATAATTTGACTCCGATTTCAGTTTTATTTTAGAAGATTTAAGTTTTGTTTCCAATAAGAATTAAATTAATTAGGTAGGTACTTAGCCAAGAATTGAATTCAATTAAATTGATTCTACAAAGAGTATTCTAGGAGTATGTAAGGAGCGTAGCAGGTGGCGTTCTATAGTTTCTGCCTACCTCCATGGGAAGAAGGCGTGAGTTTATGTATGTGTGTAATTATACAACATTATCACAATAAATACTACAGATTAATTAAGCAACAATGGCAACAAGTCCACAAGTTTATGCTCGTAATGACAGATTGAGCAATAACTCACCAATAATTCATCGATCATTCAGTGGAATGAACAGTTCATCATGATGTTAATTGACTGAATGAATGAATGACACACGGTAACGTAATAATTACGTCGGCTAATAGACTGGAAACCTGCCAATGAGTAGAGCAACTTTCCAACTTTTTTTGGTTGGGTGGTTTTGGAATACAGTGTTTTTTTTACCTGACTACGGTAAAACAAGAAGGAGGGTTATGATTTTGACCGGTATATATGTATGTGGGTATGTGTGTATCTGTTCCCTCATAACTTCTAAACTACTTATCATAATTTGCCAAATGAGGTATCGTTGGAAGCGTTTTGATCACCCGCATTCTTTTTTTCGTTCGCTCTAGAGGACATAAAGTTATGAACTAAAAACATAGTACATGCTAACAGTAGTAAGCGATTATAAACTTTACGGCAAAGTAAATACGACCATGGCTATCCTCTGAACATCACTATGAATATATGTCATATTACGTGTAAGTTGTTTATTTAATAGACGATAAATATTGAATAGTTTGTACATAACAATTTCAGATGGGAATATTTTCTTGTTTCATATTTTTTATTGTGATTTTTCAGTAGCCGGGTTTTAGCTATGGGAGACCTTTTGCCCAGCAGTGGGACAAAACAGGTTAAAAATAATTGGATATTGAAGAAAGAGTAACAATGATTGGAGACGGTAGATAAATTGCATTCAGTTCCGAAGAAAATCAACGTCGAGTCAATTTACTTAAACTTATGTCAAGATCGGATTGGCTGATGATAATTCAGTCAACTAATCACAGCAGTAGACCTGCGTCTAATATTTTTTGTGTTGATTTTCATTCCAGAATACGGGTGCCAATCTAGTGAAATAAAATGAAGTTGATCACGTTTATAGTACGAAAATAGATTCACAAATATTAGCTTACTAAGTTAGTTTCATACATCCATTGTACTCATATACGACAGACATCAGAGCCACAGAGTAAAATAATAAAATTACGGTAGTGGGCTAACCGGATCGGTCGTTGAAATGCAACCTGAGTGGCACAGCCTACCCTCTCTACAACTCGTAGTTAGTAAGCTACGGAGCGTAGGTATTTGCTCTGCGACACCGCCTTTGATGATACCTGTTATAGATCGTGGGTTCCACAGGGATATTCGTTTGATAGATACCTGGGATTTAAAACTAGAAAACGCAAAGCATTTATTTCAATTAAACCATTTACAGGCACTTTTGAATTGTCAAGAAGTCGGTCAGTTACAAATATGAAGCTAGTTGCCCATTCAAAATAGTAGGTTTCTATGGAGAAGAACAGGCAAGCAAGTCCACGGACACTCTTTTAAAATAAAATATTTGATACAAAGTATTGGTTACATAATTTTATTTTTATTGAAATTATACATGTGAGAACGATGCAAAACGTCAGAAGCGTCCGTGATAATAAGATAAAAAAAAAACAATTCTAAACTAAAATAATTTAAAATAAGCTGTGGAGACAACCAGTCCCAACTGACAACGCCCGTTCACGAATATGACGCATGGATCAGCACCTTCAGCTCAACCATTTTGAAGGGAGCTAAATGATTCAACACACACGCCACCATCAGAGAGACATCTCGGTGAGCATGACATACTCTCAGCCGCCTGGGCATATTCAAGTCAATGAAAGACATGTTAATCGGTAAATGGTAACTCTATTGTACATAGTACTCACACCTGTGCTATGCAATTATATAATATATGCAATTATATAAATTTTATTCGGTATTCGTATAGGTCCGTTCTTTTGAATCAATATTTGCGGCTTATGTACAGTATAACACCACACTTCATGTGACCCCGTTTGGCGGCGGTTCCAGCCTTACGCGAATTTCAAATATCGCGTTAATTCACCCCGCTTTACGCGGATGCGTTGATTGGTCCAATAGCGCGCTTCGTGGCATGATTACGCTAGCCATAACAACGCGAATCTTTTCAGTTTATGATAAACATGAAAATTATCTCAATGAAAAAACCGTAGAACAGACTGATGAAGAAATAGTGTTGTCGTCCAGCACTATTCAAGAGGCGTTGTCGAAGATTTATTAAGGCCTTGAAATTTTAGAAAATTCAGACAGTGATATTAATCGCATTATCAGTGTTCGCCAAGCAATACAAAACTGTGTTGTTTGCTACGAAAGACTTTTGCATGAAAACAAAAAGCTACTCAAAATACATGTAATTTTAAGGAATAAATAATTTAAAACTTTTCTGTAACAATTAATAGGCTGATTCTGTTTCAGTTTTGCAATAAAAGCACTTTAATTATTTATTTGGCTTGTTATTTCATCATTCGCCGTTTTACGCGAATTTCGCTTAAAGGCTCGTACAGACTCGCGCGATATCGCGGGCGCGACAGGCACCGACAAAGAAATTGTGCTACTAGTGTCGCGACGCGCCCGCGATATCACACTAGTCTGTACGAGCCTTAAAACGCGATGTCTGGAACGCATCCCTTGCGTTAAGCGGGGTATTAGGTGTTGTACATAAATATATCGTAAACCAAACACCACTTACTATAGTGGTGTTTGGTTTACGATATATTTATAAGATTCGGTAGCTATAGTAGGTACGTACCTGTGACATATTTATTTTGTTAGTGATTCTATTATTAAGTTCGTGTATGGCGGGTTTTTAATTAACAAGCAATTAAATAAGATTATCTAGAGTCATCCTGCGCTTATGAAAAACTCTTTGTTCAAGACTTTTATTTTTTAAGTTGCATTAAAATATTCAAAATCAAATCAAAATCAAAAGTCATTTATTCAAACTAGGCTGTGAATCAGCACTTTTCGAACGTCAAAATTACATAAGACAGTCCCCTAAAAACGCCCACCCTTCACCACTTCCTAGTGCTTTAGCTGGGAAGAAGAAGTGGCGCAACAAACTCCCCGCCAGCTGTCTGTTCAGATAAAAAACTTGAATTGAATCTATACAATAAAATGTAAAATAATTTGCATTACGCAACACAGAACATTAAAGATATTTATATTATTTGCCTTATGATAGCTAGCACACGCCACTATACAAAAAAAAAAAAAACTGAAATGACTCTTCGTGGTTATATACTTTCAGTAAATATCATACACTAGTGGACTTATCAATACAGTTTAAATAAATTATATACAGGGTATTAAAATAATATGTACATAAATAACGTACTTAATTCATTTATAAAAATAATAATATTATATCCTATCTAAAAATATTCACAAATTAAAATATGGCGTCGAAAAATTGATCCACATCACTGTCGACTGGTAATGTATCCAAGAGACTTGCGGCGTTACCACGTTGTATGGCAATGCTTAGCCTCTGGCCATGGTAAAAGTCAGCCCTTGGGTCACGGGAAGTGTCAACTAGCCGTTTTAAGATTTAATTAAACAGACCATGAGCACTCGGACCCCACGGCCCGAGGGTTTCAACCCCAAACGGCTCGAAAATATAATTGCCAACAAGGTTATCATACTTACGCCGCTTGAGGTTCTCCGCAGCCGCCGCAGCAGCAGCACCAGCACAGCACGCCGAGTCAGGAAGATGGGATGGCACAAGAGTATCGACACATGTGGCATCCCACACTAAAGGCCTACCCACCTTCCATGGAAATAAAGACATGCCGTCCGGTCTCTTGCCATCGTCGTGTGCCAAGCCATTGGGTTCTAATACAGCTGGAACGCCGACGGTGACAAGAGCTCATCGGATGATGTCGTTGATGTTCGCGTACCGTGCTAAGCGACCCGCAATTCGCCTGCAAGACAGGCCGTGGTATTCGAGACTGTTGACAACTTCGCCACATTGACAGCGATGAGTAGAACAACATGGAGCTCCTAGTCTTAGGGAAGCAGCGAGGCGGAAAGTAGTGTCGTCGAACACAGTGCCTATGTTCACCGACGACGGTAGTGCATGAAGCCACAAACCCGACTTACCACTTACCCACAGCCAGCAGGCGCGCACGCTCCGCAGTAGTAGCAGACGTGTCAAGTAAATTGTTCTGTACTACTCTGCAGAGCGCTTCATCCCACCGTCTCTGGGAATATGGATTATCAGGTAGATCTGAGTTCGGGCAAGCGAGTCTCCAAGCATCGATAGCCTCGGTGAAGCACGGCACATCAAAATTAATCAGTGTGGAGAGTAGGATTTTCCTGATTAATTTATCAGTGCCGTGGACCGAGGATATGAAAGCCGGTAAACTAATACTAGAAATTTTGCGGAAAGTTGACTTGTTTATAAGAGGAAGGCAGTAAAATTTGTTCTTACGGTATATAGCTTCAAAACTGCGTTTCAAAGAAATGATGCCCCCATAATTAAATAATAAAAAATAATGAGTGTTTTCTCGCTGGACATCTAATATCAAATTCATATTTCCATTTAATTTAATTTAACTTCAATTTCAGACAAAAGATTTCCTATAGAACTGAAATTGTTTATTGTATTATTGTAACGAGCACACTGGTCAGGTAGATTGTTCTCGACTACGGAACGTCGGAGTTTGAAACTTTGTTCGTAATATTATTACGAGTACTACTTTTGTCCGCATCTCCGTGTTACGTTATTTTTTAAAGGATTCCAGGAATTCCTATTTATAATTGGATAATAATTTTCCAGGCGACTAATAACTTAAAGGGCGACTAACTATTTGCTACTAAAATAATAACTTGGCGACTAATAACTTAAAGGGCGACTAACTATTTGCTACTAAAATAATAACTTGGCGACTAATAACTTAAAGGGCGACTAACTATTTGCTACTAAAATAATAACGCGAGTAATAACTTAAAGGGCGACTAACTATTTGCTACTAAAATAATAACTTGGCAGCGATTAAATATTATTTCTTAATCGCTGCAAAGTCATCTACTGTTATTGAATCATTTGGGTTAGGTTAGGTTAGAACAGTAACCATTAACAAGCGAAGGCGAGCGAGCGAAGCGAGCGTGCCGCGGTAGCGGCCGCCGAGCGCCAGATCCCCTCTATTGTTGGTAAATTCAGTTACCAAAACAAAAATTCGATGCCAGTTTAAATTAAAATAAAGCTAAAAACTGATTATTGAGCTGCTACTTTCTACTTAAAATAATACTTCGCTGTAGCTGCCAACCTATTATTTTTGCTGCCAACCTATTATTTTTGCTACCGGCTTTAATTATTTTTGAATCCCAAATTCAGATTAATTTGTCGCCGTGTTAAATACATGCCTTTATAATTTTACAATTAACACTGAATTATGGCTTTTGTAATAGATTAAGTAAGTATACGTAGTAAATTCTTTAAGTGCGAACTTAAAGTTCATATTAAAAGAAAAACGTATTGAGCACGCTAACGCTTTTGTCAATTTTCTTGGTACTATAATTATTATTGCTATACCTTATAACTGCTTGTTCAAATGAAAATCCTTATAACCAATTCTATCGTTGATTGAATATGGATTGCAGGCATACTGTAGAACTGATAAATGGTAATGATTTTTATTTCTGTAAGTAGGTTTGTACAAACACTTTTACACGTCAATCACATTTTTAAATCTAGATGAGCTCGGCGTTTCCTGTCTGACTATTCTGAGAAGAAAGGCCGAAACGAACTCAGATGTCAGAGTCTCTTTTAAAGTCCAGACATAATCTTGGTCAGATCATGTGAAGGCCATGTAGATTGGTGTCTGAAATTGTCTTTTGAGGAAAGAGCCACACAGATTGAGCGGACCTGACCAGTCAGTGCACGCATTTGTCAGGAATCGTGCAGCTCTATTCAGAATTTAAGGAGCTTAACGATGCGACGATCAATACCAAAGAAAGGACATTTGGGTAGCCCGAATAAATGACTCAAACTGCCAGACCACTAACTGAGAATCACATCACACCAATACTCGTATTATAAAGACGAAAGTTTGTGAGTGTGTGTGTGTATGTTTGTTACTTCTTCACGCTCTAACGGCTGGACCAATTTTGATAAAATTTTGTATAGAGGTAGCTGACACCCTGGAAAAAGACATAGGCTACTTTTTATCCCGATATTCTCACGGGATCGAGACTTACGCGGGGGAAACCGCGAGGCGCAGCTAGTAAAAGATAAAGGGAAAAAAAAAGCAATAACCGACATAGTCTTCACATTCACACTGTTGTCCCACATTGAGGAAGCATAAAAAATCGCGTTTATGAAGACTGGTAGGTACTTTTTAGTAACATTAGGACAATCAGCACATTGCCTTTATCTTATCATAGGAAGCCATAGCCAAACAGGTTTATCCATTATCGGTTAGATGACATCATCATCATAAAAAAAAAACATTTTAAATAAGCGGAAGCGTGTTACATAGGGAAGTAACGTTGAAAGTACAGTTTGATCAGTAAAGGCTCGTGCAGACCGGCGCGACTTGTCGCGACACCAGTAGAACAATTTCCATTAAGTATTCATAGAAATTGTTCTACCGGTGTCGCATCGCGCGACGTCGCACCTGTCTGCACGAGCTTTGAATCTACAGCGCTGCAGTGACAAGATAACGTAATAATATGTGCCTTATTATCATGGCAAACTAAGCAAGCATTATTGCATGTTCGGGCGAAGTGTTATTGGGTTTTGAGTTACAGCCCGGAGTCTTAGAAGTCTGAAGTTTTTTGCCTGGATACTAGCAAAAGGTTCACCACGACATATAACAGACAACGTGGTGAACCTACTTATACCATATGGTCTCTGCCTATCCCTTCGGGGAATACAGGCTTGACGTTATGACTTATCAGCCTTTTTTTTTTTTGGTGAGAAATTATTAAATAACTTCTCCCGCTCTGGACGGAGCGGGAGGGCGTGTCAGACTTTTACTGACTAAATCCCACCCGTGTTCCTTCCGTTGCCTGTGTGCCAGGGCCACGATATCCCTTTCGGACAAACACGCAACCCTGGCAGGCATTGGTCCTAACGAACCCCGTTAGTTGGTGTTGACATATCTTTGAGGCGCGCGTGGAATACAACGCGCCGTCGACCCCGGGCCTGGTCGGGAGCTACCCATCGATCACCGTCCACAGGCCCGCGCCTACGGTGGCCGGAAATCGGCTTGCGACTCCCGACGCTTGGGGCATCTCCTGCGGCGACTAGGGGCGCGAGGGCGCGAACCTGGCCTCTCCCTCACGCGTTCCGCCTCCTCCTTCGCGAGCATTACTGCTTCGCAGAAGGAGGTGACTGCCTCCCATGCACTCTCGCTCCGAACCATGGCCTGAACCAGGGCTGGACGCGAGAGATCGCCACCGCCGATTGCTTCCGTGTGTACACGGCGGTGCTCCGCCCAAGCTGGGCAGACCTCCACCATATGCTCCACCGTGTCCTCCGGGCGATCCACACAGTGGTGACAACCGGGCGTTTCCTCCCGCTTTATCCTAAACAGGAACCTCCCGAAACATCCGTGTCCGGTGAGGACCTGCGTCAGGCGGAAGGTGAGGACGCCGTGGCGCCTCTCTAGCCACTCCTCAAAGAGGGGACTTATCGGCACAAATGACTTATCAGCCTTGACTTTGCAATAACATTTCAGTCTTTTCTACACACTGGTAGGCTAAGGTTATTAGCGCGTATATCACTTTAGACATCAAAGTGAACAGTTTACTTTAGCCGAATTTTACACCTTCCGCCAGATGAGGAGCGGTCGACTTTCGGTATTTTTCTTGCGTTGTTCTTTGAAAAAGTTTCTGATTTATTTGTAATTTTAAACAGTGGTTCGCACTGCTTGTAGTTCAGATTTAGACTGGAATAACATAATTTGATTGGTAAAATTCCTGTAGTCATTCACATAGTTTACATTAAAACAGTATATTTTTTCTGTAATAGTTTCTGATACACAGTTTTGATGCGAGGATATCAGGCATTTGTATCATTACAAAATTATAAAATTGATTATCTAACCACACTTATTCAGCTCTGTTCAGTTTTAGTCCATAGAAAACGACGATTTTGTATGGAGATGCGTACGCGTCTTTTATACACAATCGAATCGAGCTGAATAAGTGTGGTTAGTATCTTCGTCGGTAAACAAAAGTTGTCAGTAATTCTTTTTGCAAACCGTTAGGACATGCAAGACTTGCTTGCTCTTTCATTACTAAAGTAAAGCGTAACTAGCAGTGCACAGGTAAATAGTTTAAAGTTTACTTTAACAATGAGTTCCGAATCGGTGGAATATTTTTTGTTATGGATTGTTAATGAATTAGTTGCATCTTTAACTGATAAATTTTCAGTTTCTGATTTTTAGGTTACTTGTATCTTCGTTGCTTCATTTAATTTAAAAATTAAATACTCATTTGTAGGTATCCTTTATAGTCGGTTGTCCTATCAATAAGTTAGCAAACAAGGTAACAAACTGAAAGAAAGAAAGAAAATACGTTTATTTGCGGTAAACATGACGCAAAAAAGAATATAAACACAAAAATAAGAAAAGGTTGAAAGAAACATGCGTCACATCCACGCAAAACAGCTATCACTCAGCATTATGCTGCGACCCTATACAGACAGAGCCCCAGCGCTGGTTTTCAGCGACAGCCGGACGGTAACTAATCAATTGAATCTGTATTAGTTGATGTAGAAATAGACTCTAAAAGCAACATTGATAATGGTTCATTGTTATATATGACACTAACAAGCTGTTGACTCTTAAATAATTCACGACCCCATTATATTGTCTATATAATTGCCATTATTCTCTTTTAATTGAATTTGCAAGCCCTGGCTAAGGGGGACGACGCCGACGTCGCCGTCGGTCAGTCCACCGTACCTCATTTTATGTAAATCATTTACTTTTTTATTAAAATTGCGGGGCTAGTTTTTTTAAATACCGTCATCTGCAGCTCTGGAATCTAATTTTCTACTTGCTACTTGCTTACTTGCTGACTCATTTTTATTAGCTACTAGCTAGATGACTCGGTGAACTTCGTTACCACTTTTTAAATTACTCGTACCCAATTTAGATTTTTACAATTTTTGGCTGTTTTTTTTGGGGTTTTTTCTTTATTTTATTTTTAGACGTACAAGAGTGTCAAATGAAAAAATGATTTTGTCTTCGTAAGAGTGATTTATGAGTTACTAGCTGCGCCCCGCGGTTTCACCCGCGTAAGTCTCGATCCCGTGGCAATATCGGGATAAAAAGTAGTCTATGTCTTATTCCAGGAAGTCAGCTCCCTCCATACAAAATTTTATCAAAATTGGTACAGCCGTTTGAGCGTGAAGAAGTAACAAACATACACACACACACTCACAAACTTTCGCCTTTATAATATTAGTGTGATGATTAAACAGCTCAAACTGTATACAATCTTTATTAAGGGATCCACGTAAACTTAGGGTGCTTAAAATGAATATTAAAACTCTACTATGCAATTTTAAGTAATTTGTGACACTTCAATCTAGTTTTATCGTTAAAGCTATATAAAAGCTGTATTTTGCATGTGATCACTTACTTATTTCAGCTCTAAGTGTCATTTAAGACTTGTTTCTGTGCAATGGTCTGAGTAAACTCCGTTCTCAAACTTATTTTTATGGCGTAGTTATACACTCTTGTGAATACATTGGTTTTATGACTTCTGTCTATGGGGGTGTTAAACTAAAAAAATAATGACAGCTATAATACAGCTTTAGTCTGTATAACTGATACAGTCACTCGATTGCATGAATTAATGTTTTCATTGTGAACAAATGCGATATATAGAAAAAAGAAAAAGATCTGGTGCAGTCAAGAGGAGGATTAAAAGGGAATATTTAAATATTATAAATTACTAACCAAATAACAGTGAACCATCGTTAAAAAATCGGACAACCTACAGTCGAGCGTCAAATCTATCGAACTCCAATGAAGAGGGTTCCGTAGCAAAAACATTAAACAGTGATATTTTGATCCACGAGATCTAGTTCTCTTACTGCTTCGTCATATGACGATAATTATTGAAAGCCTTTTTACACAGCATTTGAGATGGATATAAAGTGTGTTATCTAAAGGCTGTGATGTTTCATTCTGTGGGGGATTCCTACACTAGTTATATGATAACGGGGTGATTCTATTAGGAAGATGAAATAAAACCAACCACTTAGAATGTTCGTTAAACACTGATTTATTGAAATATAATTTTACATACCATTTGCAATAATAGGTACAAATTGCGTTAAGCGTTATAACTTATGTATAGAGAACTATACAGCCTAAGTAATAAAAATATTCTATTATAAAGCTGATTAAAAGCCAATAGCTGTACAATACAATCCTTAACTTACTTAGTACAGCTACTCAGACTAGAACACCCTTTTTTTTTCTTTTTTTTTTTTGCGTGGAAAATTATCAAATAACTTCTAGCTCTAGGCGGACCGCGAGGGCGTGTCAGACTTTTAGTGACTAAGACCCACCCGTGTTCCTTCAGTTGTCTGTGAGCCAGGGCCACGATATCCCTTTCGGACAAACTCGCAACACTGGCAGGCATTGGCCCTAACGGACCCCGTCAGTTCGTGCTGACATCTCTTTGAGACGCACGTGGAACACAACGCGCCGTCGACCCGAGCCTGGTCCTTATTACCATGAGCTCTGCCGACCATAGGTCATACCTTAGCCACGGCAGCCTCTTTCAAGTTTCATACTTTTATATGGTTTTCCTATAAATAACAATTTAAAAATTCGTTTGCAGAGTTGCAGCGGTCATTTGAAAGTGAGTTCAAAAGATAATTTTTAAGAGTACTGCAGCATCTCATGTCGAAGTCGCGATTCGAAGCCCTAGGTTCTATAACAAGTTGCGAAAATTTATAGAACTTAGCGATGGAAAGTTCAAAACCCACATCATACGTGTCCTAATCAAAAAAGCATACTATAAGATTAAGGACTACGTTGAAGACAAGGAAGTTTGGCAATAATTCCTCCTGCACATATGGCTTCCCTGATACCTCATTAACGGCATAACTATGTAAATGTCTATTGACTGCTCCTAAATTACGATTTTTATTTCTTTTTTTTACATACTTTCACATATCCTACAATTTCAATTTTAAATATTTATTAGTGACTTATGGACAGAATATTTATTCATTTTCGTTACTGTAATTGTAATGACAGTGTTGTCATTTCGTTTAAATATGTAGGTTTTTATTATTTTAGTAATATTTTATATAGATATCCTTTTAATTTGTGAATGTTAGAACGTTGTAGGCTTAATAGACTGTAGCTTTGTAAACTATCTTCTATTTTGTTAAGTACTTGGTATTCGTTGACGGGCTTACACTGTCCTCCCATACCTATTAACACTGTAACTTGAAAACATTATTAAAGCCCACTTTTTTTTAAAAGAGTAACCGTGGAGTTTTTGCCGGCTCTTCTCCGTAGGAAACGACCAATTGGAACCGTGCTCCTAGCTCCTGACGTTTCATAAGTGCCCATGTAGGTCTATGTGAAATAAAAAAAAATGATTTTGAGGTATTTTTGACAAAAACATACCCTTCTATGCCTTTAGTAAGCCCCTCTCACGTTATAGCCATGCGCCGCGTTGACAGCTGAGTAAATAAACACACGCCCGCCGTAATAGCACGCACGGACAAGAAAGCTCTCCATCAACATTATTGCCAATACCCTCATTCATGTGTCTATTACTGCTGAGACCACCGCTGACACATCGGGTCTTTATTTAATATTTCATCGTTTAAGAACGTTGTTTCGTAAGGTGTGGTCACTTTGTCAGTCGTTTCCTTTATGTTGCGAGTAGTTGAATAAACCGGCCAAGTGCGAGTCGCACTCGCGCATGAAGGGTTCCGTACCATTATCTATAAAAATAGCAAGAAAATCACGTTTGTTGTATGGGAGGGCTCCCATACAACAATTGTTTTTTTTGAACCCTTAAATATTTATTTTAATTTAATTATTTGTTTTTAAAGTGAATATATAAATAAATATTCTGTGAATATTTCAAGCGTCTACCTGTTGCCGTTATCAATATCTAGCAAAAACGAGCAAAAAAAATCACGTTTGTTGTATGGGAGCCCCCTTAAATATTTATTAAATTCTGTTTTTTAGTATTTGTTGTTATAGCGGCAACAGAAATACATCATCTGTGAAAATTTCAACTGTCTAACTATCACGGTTCATGAGATACAGCCTGGTGACAGACGGACAGACAGACAGACAGACAGACGGCGGAGCCTTAGTAATAGGGTTCCCGTTTTACCCTTTGGGTACGGAACCCTAAAAACGGCAAAAAAATCACGTTTGTTGTGTGGGAGCCCCCCTTAAATATTTGTTTTATTTTAATTTAATTATTTCTTTTTAAAGTGAATATATAACTAAATATTCTGTGAATATTCCAAGCGTCTACCTGTTGTCATTATCAATATCGAGCAAAAACGAGCAAAAAATCACGTTTGTTAAATGGGGCTCCCATTTAACAAACGTGATTTTTTTGCTCTATTATTTTATTCTGTTTTTTAGTATTTGTTGTTATAGCGGCAACAGAAATACATCTGTGAAAGTTTCAACTGTCTAACTATCACGGCTCATGAGATACAGCCTGTTGACAGACGGACAGACAGACAGACAGACAGATAGACAGACAGACGGACAGACAGACAGACATACGGCGGAGCCTTAGTAATAGGGTTCCCGTTTAACCCTTTGGGTACGGAACCCTAAAAATCACGTTTGTTGTATGGGAGCCCCCTTAAATATTTATTTTATTCTGTTTTTTAGTATTTATTTTTATAGCAGCAACAGAAATACATCATCTGTGAAAATTTCAATTGTCTAACTACCACGGTTCATGAGATACAGCCTGGTGACAGACGGACAGACAGACAGACAGATGGCGGAGCCTTAGTAATAGGGTTCCCGTTTTACCCTTTGGGTACGGAACCCTAAGAATTACTTATTGATGAGTGGTTGGTAACGGTTCCGGGATTATTTCATTACTGTGCACGCGGTTCGGTTGTGGAATTCACTTCCTCCTGATATTAGGGACTGCCAAACTGTTGCTGTTTTTAAAAGAAGAGTGAAAGAACACTGTCTTTCCACTTCGTCATAGTTGCATATGATGTATTTATTATTTTACTAACTGCGCCCCGCGGTTTTGTCCGCCTAAGTCTCGATTCCGTTTTAATATTGGGATAAAAGTATCCTACGTCCTAACCCAGATAATACGGTCTACCCATGTGTCGAATTTCATCCAAATACGTTCAGCCGTATTACCGTGAGAGCGGAACAAAGAAACAAACCCACTTAGGATATACCTAAAGCTGAAATTTCAACATATTCAACTCTCAATATAGCATCCAAGATCCATTCTTAACAACACACCCACGATAGATCCATCAAAATGTAACCAATCCATCAGTGTATCCTACTTACGTTAAACCAACAGGTACCATTGTATACTCAGCTTAATCTTTACTTACCTATGTACATTGTATTTTTCCTTACATGTCCCTTAGAGTAAACAAACGAAAATCACGAGCTATGGCATTAATGCCATAGCTCGTGATTTTCATACCGAAACATAAAATATATACACGAATATATATACGACGATTCGTAGTACAAGTGTGCCTTAAGGGGCAGATATTATTGTATGGTTTCAGTGGCTTTTAAATCTGTTATTACACCTTCAAAAGTGAAGGGCGGGCGTCTTATGTAAGTTTAACATTTGAGAAGTGCTGATTCTCAGCCTAGTTTGAATAATTGACTTTTTATTTGATTTGATTTGAATGCAAGTAAGTTATGCAAAAATGTATTTTAAACTAGAACGCCTTCACATCAATTCTATATGTATTGTAGTAAAAAACTTTATGACCTAAATTCAGGAAGTAATGTCTACCCAAAGCATGAAAAACGTAAATATTACCTTTGAAAACGAACGGCAGCGCGGCGGGAGCGCGTCGCGCATTTATAATTATGGCCAAGGTTAACGGCGTTTACCCGATCTTTAAGGTTTGAATTTGGTTTAAGCAGCTTCAAATTAACCTACAAAACTTTTCTTAAAATCGAAATCTCAGTACGCCACATTTGTTCGCCAAATAAGACAAGCAAGAAAACTACACTTAACATAAGAGGTACCACAATAGGTATCGGCCGTAAGCTTGTTAAATTTTCCCCGAATTATTTCCCCGTTGTTCGAGTGTGACCCTTTTCAAAGCTTTACGCCGACAAAAGCATTCGTTGAAGTTACTTCATGAAAGACTCGAGAATAGTTTTATATATTTTCTTTATTCTCACGTAATTTCTATACTCTGTTCCTGAAGTTCCTGATAAAAGTGTAAACAAAGCATTTTCAGGATTAATTCATTCTTTCCAAAAACCATGTCAACCACACATTGTAAATGAAAAATTATCGACGAAATTTGAGCTTATAAAATTAAACTCAAGTGACAAATGAAAAACACCTTTATGGTGATATAAAATAAGATTTTTTTTTTTAAATTTGAAATCAATTCAACGCAGTTGATTTGTAAGTGGAACTACAGATTGGCATCCACAGATACGTTTTCTGAATCGTTTGTTTGTTAGATTTGAATTGCACATTTTTGAAACAGACCTTATACAAGTATATTGTTACTAATTCCGCTTGGTTGAATACGTATAATTTCTTGGAACAATGATGTCGGACATGTTCTTAAGTCTTGAAATATTGATTTCGCATAAGTAAGCGGCTGTTCACCTAGATCCGTTACTAGGACAAAACTTTTACTTTACGTTTGTTGTTGTGGGATACAAAACGGCTGAGGGGTTGAGTAAGTTTCTTTGTTTTGTGACATGTTCAATTAAGTATAGGGTAAAAGAAAACCATGTGATTTTACTGATTTTGTTCTTTTGTTCATTATTAGACAATATGGACAGTCCCTTCGTAAGGCACTGTGTACGGAGGCACGTGCCAACGTGTGTTGGGCAACGTTGTTATTAGTTGTTTTAGTTTGTAAAAGTTTACTAACATAGTTTTTAAGTCATCGTTACTAATACTGGGTATATGGATTGTGTTTATAATATAATAATAATAAAGACAATTTTAAAGAGCTCAAACTCCAACTCAAAGCATTTATTCCAATTAAACCATTTACAAGCACTTTAAAATTGTCAGGACGTCGGTCAGTCAAAAATAAGAAGCTATTTGCCCATTCCAAAGCGTAGTAGGTACCTATGCAGAAGAACGAGCAAGAAACTCCATGGACACTCTTTTAAATTATATTGTTACAAAAATATTCGTAAAATATATTATTGATATATAATATTAATAAAAATTCAACACTAATGAGGGATCATTAGTGTTGAATTTAAAATTATATGTGAGAACGATGTGAAAAAAACGTAAGTACACGTTACACGCGCAAGAGTACAGCAAATATAAACAATAAAAAAACAATTAAATAATTGGCCAGTCGCAACTGACGGCCTTCGTTTACGAACATGACGCATGGATCAGCACCATTCAGCTCAACTATTTTGAAGGGAGTTAAATGATCCAACACACGCGTCACCATCAGCGAGACATTCAAGTCAAGAAAAGTGTAGGTACTTATATAGAATATGTATCTAAAGAAAAGGTAAATAAAAAATATAAAAAAAACCCGACTGCGTAAAAAAGATGTTTTTTTTTTATAAGTATAACTTAATACTATAAACAATCTCATGCAGTCGGAGGCAAAATGATTTTATTGTTATTTTTTATTTATTTACTTTTTATTTTACAATTTTTAGTTAACCTAATCAAATAACCTACCGTCTTATAATCCTTATAAGACGGTAGTTTATTTGATTAGGTTATTTACCCACTTATAATCGGGTAATAACGGCCTCTTACTCGCACTCACTCCAAAAGTTCGGATAGTTTTTTTTATCATTTCTCATTCCAAATTACATTTAAACATATAATTTGTATATATTTTGTAATCACCTTTTAAACCCCTTCATTTTGATACCCCACTCAATAAGATGTATTTTTTTTAACTTACCTTTTTGCGCCAAAGATCCGCCATTTTGATTTTTATAATTTGAATATACCCGGTGACACTCGCGTAATAAAGACGGATTTAACGGCTTAACATTCATAAAAATCGAATCAGCCGTTTAGTAGGTACTAGGGAACATAAGGACGGACATACATGCATATTTAATAACAACATTAATTCGTATTTGATTACCTACCAACATTCCTTTACCCGCCAACACAACTGATAATTTAATTACACAAAGTATAATGAACATTATTAAACAAACGATAATAAATGAGCCGAGCGTCGGAATCCGAGGTTTTAATATTGCACCCTAATTTGCTCGGTATTGCATCTACTATGCCTGTTAATTTACACAACATTGCAGGGTACTTTTATTACAACATCCATTCCTCAAATTGGTTAAGGGTGGTGAGGGTGTCGCGTCAAACACTGTCCATTGCTCGTTGTTAATAAACTGCGAATGCGTACGCTCGGCTGCGTGGTTCAATGTAGGAGGAATCTGAGAACGGTGATATTGTTGAAGTTTGATTTAGTAGGGGGGCTGCTTGGCAACGCTCCGGGCACCTGTTGCCCGGGATTCTTCCCTTCCCACCTCCTTTCAGCCCACCATCTCTCTCGGGATGCTAGTACTCGTTTCGTCTGTCTACGAGTGGGGGACTAATATGGAGCTTAAGCTTTGTAAGTCTCGTAACTACACGGAAGCTTACGTCTAGACTCAGTTGCTGCGAGTTTGTAAATGAGTTAAGTGCTCAGTGAGGATTGGAGAGCATGTGATGCACAGATATTGCCAAGAGACTCGGCAATGTACGCGCACTTCGGAGTAAGTTCAAATATTTGATTGTAGCTCCACGTCGTTAGTCTTTGAGACGAATTGATTTAGTAGTAATTGGATTGGTGTTTACTAAGTGATGGGCTTTAGATTCAATCAAAGATGCTCTTGGTAATCTTGTTTGTGATCTTTAAGAATTGGTGATCGATATAGAATAACAACGATGAAACAGTTGGTATATTTGAACAGCATTCCCATTTAACATAACATTACGCCTATAATCCCCGAAGGGTTAGGCAGAGGTGTACCTTAGTACACTCACATTTCGCCAGTTATGTTTAAGTCCCATGTAATAGTGGGCGAGCTTATTGCCATCAACCGAGCATAAATCTAAACTCCTGCTGCTGAGAAATTCTTGATGGAAAAAGCTCAATAACACTTTGCCCGACCTGAGAATCGAACCCAGGATCTCATGCTCAGCCGTAGCGCTTATGACCACTTGACCAATGAGGCAGTTTTTCCATTTACGCTGCAATAATTCCTACCCATGCACTACTTAATCCATCAAAACCACGCCAAAGTGAAAGTGCCTGCCAGTATCAACCGAGCGTGGTTATCAACCAACAGATTGCATGTCATTCACCCCGCGTTCCTGACATTTGCAATACACCGACTGCGTTCCTGTTGCTCTATAATACTGCCACAGTTTAAACCTATACCTCTGTGCAATCGGTCAATGCAAGTAATTTGAGCTCAGGGGTGGCGGAATGAAAAGCTGAGGCTGATTGAACTGTAACATAGCACCTACCTGTTGGTGTGGATTGATTTTGAATCACTTGCGTCTATATTTTTAAAGCAGCGCCTATATTACTGTATCATGAGTTTATTTATCGACAAAGGCTAGTCTTACAAGCAAGTTTATTTAAGCTATGCCAGTGTCTGTGATTGTATCGCTACGCTACGACGCGGCACAATAGCCAATCATTCAGTCACGGCTTCAATTGATCCGTTAATATTTTTGATGGCATTAATTACACATAATATAAAACATAACATTACGCCTGTATTTCCCCGAAGGGTTAGGAATAGGTTTATTGTTTACTAGCTTTTGCCCGCGGCTTTGCCTGCATGGATGTCAGAACGGGATAAAAATAGTATTCTATGTGTTAATCCAGGTTATAAACTACTTGTGTACCAAATTTCATCCAAATCAGTTCAGACGTTTTTGCGTGATTTAGTAACAAACATACAAACTTTAAACATTAGCAGGATGTAAGTTACCAGGGGGCCGATCGCGCTAATTTTGAACGTTAATACCAAAACTAAACCACAACCAAAAACGTTACGTTAGACACATTCCGTATCGCGCTAATCATTTCAACGGAAACGAATTAAGCTTTACTTTGGAAGTTACGTTGGAGGAACGATCGATCGAACTTTCAGTATTGGGTAACGTGAACGATTTTGTCGCTCAAAAAAAATAGCGCGATACCGTTTCTTACATCAGCTAAACCAAAACTAAAAACGTTCCGTTCGAACGGTAATTACGTTGAGACATAGCGCGATCGGCCCCCTGGTTACCTGGTACTAATTACCTGTTTTATAACTTATGCCGATGATCTTACACGTCAAAACCAAAAGGTCCTACCTCACTATATAAAACCCAAGCAGCATGAAAGAGTTTTCAACCTCAATGTACCACCCTATTTATAACTTAGAGTTATTTTAGAGACGCACAAGAGTGTCTAAAAATTATTTTGTTTTTGTAGGAGTGATTTATGAGTTATTATACACCTCAAACTGTAGGTATACAATCTTTATGCGTGTTGTGCTTAAACAGAATATTAAAGCTCTAATAAGCAACTTTAGTATTTTGTGACACCTCAATCTGGTTTTATCGCTAAAGCTGTATACAGGCTGTATTTTGCATGTGATCACTTACTTATTACAGCTCTAAGTGTTATTATAGTAAAAAGCGAATGATAAAAAAACTAAATGCTTGCGCGCTTGCCTGGAATTACCGATCAACTATTTATCCTAAACTACAGTACGTACGGCTGAAATATCTTGGCTAGTCCGAACTTCGCGCAGAAGGCTGCGCAGTAACATTTTTTAGGAACCAAATGGTGACATGAAGTGAGTGAGAGTGAGAGAACATGCGCGAAAGTTCGTAGTGCCTATGTTCAGACTCGCCAAAATATTTCGGCCGTACTGTACTATGTGCTATCAACTAAACAAAACATCATGGTCTAGCGTAGAGTGAGATGAAATAGCCCACCACCGTTGTATCGACATTCAATCGTTTAGCAAAGGAATAGACGACTGCTTGAACTAAAGAGTACCGTATATATTGGTTTGAACTGTACAAATAGTAGATTGTACAACAAATACATACAAAAAGTCACCTATCCACGACGTCAATTCGCCCCGAGCCGAAGGCAAGGAATGCATACATTAGAGTTAAGTAAAAGATGTGTTTTATGAACGAGATATAAACTCTGCTTTTCAATTCGGTTGCGAGTAAATCAAACAGTGGTATTGCAAGTTAACATCTTAAGTTTTAGTTTAAATTAAATTGGAACAATTTTTCTACTTTTCTTACTTGTCTAAAAAAATATTAGGTTTGTTGTGTAGGAGACCTGTCTAATCACTAGTGCATTTTTAATAAAATATTATTGTTAGAGTAAGGAGAGGATCAAAGTCATCTGGGCTCAGGGTTTTATTTTTCTTTTAAGGAACTCTAAAGAGCATTACACGTTATGTATAGAGAACTGTACAGCCTAAGTAATAAAAATATTTTATTATAGAGCTGATTAAAAGCCAATAGCTGTACAATATAATTCTTCACTTAGTACAGCTACTCCGACTATAACACTCTCTAAATATCGTTTAGGCTGTTTAGCAAATTATCATTATTTTCGAATGTATAAAAACAAAATTTAAAGTATAATTAATGGAATATTTGACAACTGCTAAAGCCGTATCATGATTAAATACAGCTTTTATACAGCTTGCAATGCTACCTGGGAACGCGTTGTACCACTAGATAATTAATTACACTGTGAGCACTAAGACTGTCAGCCCTGAAAACCTTTGAGCCTCGTTCGAAAGTTACAACCGTGTCGCTGCCTTTATGTATCGCATCGGGGATTGAAACGTTTTATTGAAAGTTGTAAGTATTTTTGATAAACGGAACGAGCGAGTGGAACGACTGTTAATGCCATATTGAATGGAGGTTTTATATTACTATGGTATGATGTGGTTATGTTTAATAACGTACCTAGTTGTAGTAGGAAAGCATGATACACCAAGATGGCAGTACCACACAGATGATTGTGACGACTACCAAACTGAATTTCAACAAACCGTATTACGAAAAGGTTTATTTCGACAATACTTAAGTTTGAAATACCTTAATGTGGCGGACGCTGGTAATAAAACCACATAAAATAACACTTTAAAGTGGACTGTATTTAAATAGAAATAGTTAAAGGTGTTACACTGGCAGATTGCGAATGAAGACTGACTGTTGACATATGTTCGTTCACTTGAACGGAATGAGTGAATTATTATGTATGCTTCATTCACTTAAGTCCGACACAACTGTACTCCGACAAAGCGGTTCTAAATCTGTTTTCTTTCTTTCTCCGACATGTTTCAAATACTAGGAAACGATGTGACTTCGACGACATACTTCTTCGACAATAATGCTAGTCCGACATATGAGTAAATTTCTACGTACTCTACTCCGGCATGCTGTACTTCGAAAATATCATAAATCGACGTGAATCTGAGACACAATGATTGTGACTTCTTTTTCTACAACTAGCAACACCTGCTTCGGACGGTTATTACGACTTGACAAAACAGAGATTTCTATATCATATACAGGGTCGAATTTTGTAATGCCACCTGGAGGGAAAGTACTCTTAATACTGCAGATAGAAAATTTTACTCAAAGGAAACATTCCTTTATTTTTGAATAGAAAGCAAACTGCATTCAAAGATTTTCGAAAATTCTCTTCTCCTACACCCGGGAATCGAACCGGCTAAAATCTGAAAAAATTATACCCTGTACTTTTATTGCAACGATCGTTAGGGTCAATTATAAGGATGAAATCTCTCTAACAAACATGATAAATTAAATGAAAGGAAAACCAGGAAATCTGTAGTTACAAATTCAATGAGTCAAGTTAAAGCTCTTTAACTAACATCTATCTTTTGTAATGCAGACTCCTTTGCGACATACTCGTAGCTGCGTGTATGAGGTAATTTAAATATGGAATGTTAGATTAAAATTTGAAAATTAGATTGTCATAGTTGTTATTCACATTTGATTGTTTTTACAAGTCATTTCACATTTTGTCTCATGGTGAAAATGGCTTATCAAGAACAGTTTGATTTAATGGAAGCTTATTTTTTAAATAACAAAAACGTGAATCTAGCTCTGCTGTGGTATGGAGAGAGATATCAAGACCGACAGGCACCAACTCGGTTCGTATTGAAAAGAATGGTAGAAAATTTAAAGAATACGGGTGGTTTCAAGAAGAGACGGCAAACTATTCAGCAAAACTATTTCGATTTTGAACTAGATGTTTTAACATACTTTGAATCATTTCCAAAGGCTTCAAGTAGAGATGCTGCCGATGAATTAGGAACAACCCACACTCGCGTACTTAAAGTGGTGAAAAAGTATAAGTATAAATGCTATCGTGAAGGTCGGTTGGTGCAAAAATTGCATATTGGGGATCGTGACAGACGATTACAATTTTGTAAAACATGCTTGGAGAAATTGACCGAAACCCTAATTTTTTGAGTAACATTGTATGGTCTGACGAAACCAACTTCAGCAATAATGGCATGTACAATCGTCGCAATAACCATTATTGGTCTCGAGTGAATCCTGTTCGTGTTCATGAAACTAACAATCAAGACAAGTAAGATTTTCTTTCAACGTTTAGTGCGGAATTATGAGAAATAAAGTAGTGTTAGTCCACGTGTACGAAGGTCTTTTAAACACTGTCAAGTATATTGAAATACTGGATCTCTTAAGAAACGAGTTAAATGGTTTCCCCGAGGAAGAGCAAAACCAAATAATTCTACAGCAAGATGGTGCGCCAGCACATAACAGCAGAATCACTACTGCCTACATTAATAACCATTTTAATACCTGGATTGGTACAAACGGCACAATCAGATGGCCTGCGAGATCGCCAGATCTCACCCCATTAGATTTTTTTTTGTGGGGATATGTAAAAAATCAAAACTACATGAAATCTTATGTGAATGACAACGAGGCCCATTTCGAGCAACTAATTAGTTAGTTTACCATTTTTTGTAAATAATTAAATTAATTTAAGATTTCCTGGTTTTACTTTAATTTAATTTATCATGTTTGTTAGAGAGATTTCATCCTTATAATTGACCCTAACGATCGATGCAATAAAAGTACAGAGTATAATTTTTTCAGATTTTAGCCGGTTCGATTCCCGGGAGAAGAGAATTTTCGAAAATCTTTGAATGCAGTTTGCTTTCTATTAAAAAAAAAAGGAATGTTTCCTTTGAGTAAAACTTTCTATCTGCAGTATTAAGAGTACTTTCCCTCCAGGTGGCATTACAAAATTCCACCCTGTATAAGTTCAATATTAGTGTACCTATTATACACATAAACTTTCCACAATAAATTCTTCAATTAATGGTGAAAACCCGCATCAAAATCCACTGTGTAGTTTAAAATCACAATGTGGTTACACAGACAGACACGAACAATATATACTAAATGTGTATATATACAGGATGACTTGTAATTTGACGTATTCCTTCGAGGATGTTAAAGTGTGACCCGTTTGCAACATGGGATTCGAGAAAACCCAAATTTATGTTTTTTATTTTTTATTTCCCAGAATAATTCACTAAATATCACTTTTCTCTCAACTCTCGAGTCGAGTCTTCATTAATATTTCATTGGGTACCTGATACTTTTAACAAACCTTTCGATGTAACCAAATTTTCTAAAACATCAAACAGTTAAAAGTTAAAGGAAGAAGTTTATCATTTAGAATTCAGGGAAATTGTCAAAAATACATAAATCCCGGCCAAGTGCGAGTCGGACTCGCGCACGAAGGGTTCCGTACTATATCTAAAAAAATTGTTGTATGGGAAATATAATTCCCTTAAATATTTTTTTTTATTTTTTTATTTTAATTTAATTATTTATTTTTAAAGTGAATATATAACTAAATATTCTGTGAATATTTTAAGCGTCTACCTGTTGCCGTTATAAATATCGAGTAAAAACGAGCAAAAAAATCATGTTTGTTGTATGGGAGCCCCCTTAAATATTTATTTTATTCTGTTTTTTAGTATTTGTTGTTATAGCGGCAACATAAATACATCATCGGTGAAAATTTCAACTGTCTAACTATCACGGTTCATGAGATACAGCCTGGGGACAGACGGACAGACAGACAGACGGCAGAGCCTTAGTAATAGGGTTCCCGTTTTACCCTTTGGGTACGGAACCCTAAAAATTGGCATTAATTCTTAAATCCCATGAATTTTTGGTTAGGCTTTATAGCAAAATGCTTAAAGCAAATGGGTCACACTTTGAAGTCCTGGAAGGAATACGTAAAATTAAAAGTTACTGTATATTTATAGAGATTTAATCGTCATATACAGGATGGAATTTTGTAATGCCACCTGGAGGGAAAGTACTCTTAATACTGCAGATAGAAAATTTTACTCAAAGGAAACATTCCTTTATTTTTGAATAGAAAGCAAACTGCATTCAAAGAGTTTCGAAAATTCTCTTCTCCCACACCCGGGAATCGAACCGGCTAAAATCTGAAAAAATGATACCCTGTACTTTTATTGCATCGATCGTTAGGGTCAATTATAAGGATGAAATCTCTCTAACAAACATGATAAATTAAATGAAAGGAAAACCAGGAAATCTGTAGTTGTAAATTCAATGAGTCAAGTTAAAGCTCTTTAACTAACATCCATCTTTTGTAATGCAGACTCCTTTGCGACATACTCGTAGCTGCGTGTATGAGGTAATTTAAATATGGAATGTTAGATTAAAATTTGAAAATTAGATTGTCATAGTTGTTATTCACATTTGATTGTTTTTACAACTCATTTCACATTTTGTCTCACGGTGAAAATGGCTTATCAAGAACAGTTTGATTTAATGGAAGCTTATTTTTTAAATAACAAAAACGTGAATCTAGCTCTGCTGTGGTATGGAGAGAGATATCAAGACCGACAGGCACCAACTCGGTTCGTATTGAAAAGAATGGTAGAAAATTTAAAGAATACGGGTGGTTTCAAGAAGAGACGGCAAACTATTCAGCAAAACTATTTCGATTTTGAACTAGATGTTTTAACATACTTTGAATCATTTCCAAAGGCTTCAAGTAGAGATGCTGCCGATGAATTAGGAACAACCCACACTCGCGTACTTAAAGTGGTGAAAAAGTATAAGTATAAATGCTATCGTGAAGGTCGGTTGGTGCAAAAATTGCATATTGGGGATCGTGACAGACGATTACAATTTTGTAAAACATGCTTGGAGAAATTGACCGAAACCCTATTTTTTTGAGTAACATTGTATGGTCTGACGAAACCAACTTCAGCAATATTGGCATGTACAATCGCCGCAATAACCATTATTGGTCTCGAGTGAATCCTGTTCGTGTTCATGAAACTAACAATCAAGTAAGATTTTCTTTCAACGTTTGGTGCGGAATTATGAGAAATAATGTAGTGTTAGTCCACGTGTACGAAGGTCATTTAAACACTGTCAAGTATATTGAAATACTGGATCTCTTAAGAAACGAGTTAAATGGTTTCCCCGAGGAAGAGCGAAACCAAATAATTCTACAGCAAGATGGTGCTCTAGCACATAACAACAGAATCACTACTGCCTACATTAATAACCATTTTAATACCTGGATTGGTACAAACGGCACAATCAGATGGCCTGCGAGATCGCCAGATCTCACCCCATTAGATTTTTTTTTGTGGTATGTGTAAAAAATCAAATTTACATGAAATCTTATGCGAATGACAACGAGTTGAGAGTTGAAGTTCAGAATACGATTTATAATATTCACCACAACACTTTATTAAAGGTTACTAGAAATGAATTCGTTAAAAGAATAAATTTGTGTATCCAAGAGAATGGAGCCCATTTCGAGCAACTAATTAGTTAGTTTACCATTTTTTGTAAATAATTAAATTAAATTAAGATTTCCTGGTTTCCTTTCATTTAATTTATCAAGTTTGTTAGAGAGATTTCATCCTTATAATTGACCCTAACGATCGATGCAATAAAAGTACAGGGTATCATTTTTTCAGATTTTAGCCGGTTCGACTCCCGGGTGTGGGAGAAGAGAATTTTCGAAAATCTTTGAATGCAGTTTGCTTTCTATTCAAAAATAAAGGAATGTTTCCTTTGAGTAAAACTTTCTATCTGCAGTATTGAGAGTACTTTCCCTCCAGGTGGCATTACAAAATTCCACCCTGTATATGTATAGATTTGTCGTGGTTTTGTCTAGTTGTACCAGCTACAAATGTTTGCTAACTAAAGGCCAAAAACTTTCAACTTAATCCTAATAACAGACTAGTACAGATAGCAAAGTAGGTACCTACCGAATTACGTATACGAAAAAATATTCCTTTTTATAAAATGTGGAAAGTAATCTTACATTTTTTTGCATGATAACAGAGAGCAAGAAAGTGGAAGCGCTGTACACTTGAGCTGTCACGTAAACATAAAGTCGACTAGGTAACTTCAATTGAACTCAATAATATGATCTTTCATCGGTTTTCTTTTCTCCGAATGGATATAAATAACTTTTCTTGCCTTTATTAGAACAATATTCAGTTCAGTCCATTATTTCTAATGGCTTTATAAGAGTACTTGCTTTTGCCCGCGGCTTCACCCGCGTGGAGGTTGGAAATTATGCCAAGGAATCGTGCTACCGGGATAAACAGTATCCTGTGTTAATTCCAGGATATACAATGTGGAGACAACAATACGACAATAAATGAAAACACTGGCAATACTAATGCATAAGAGTATTTTGGAACGATCAAATAAATTCTAGCATCGAAATTAAAAAAGTGATTTTTTCAAATAAACTAAATAGCAGTGGTGTGCCGACTATGGGTTTTGCCAATCTTTGACTAGCTATAGCGACTAAACTATTGGATATATTTGATTGAATTTTCGTGTGCAGACTGCGAACGTCATTAGATATACGTAGTTGAATTTATTGTTATATTGTCGTCGTCACGTTGTATACTACCTGTGCGCCAATTTTCACTAAAATCCTATTTGTAGGATAATACTAATGGTTGAAATACTATCGTGAATTCATGCAAGCCTAGTACTTTTAGTTAGGTTACTGATCAGAAATTGTGCACAATGTGTCGTGAACAGAATACCGTCTTGTATGCATGCAACCTACCACCGAGATAAAATCGTATGTCTACCCAGGTCATGGTCTACCCATTTGCCACCTCCAAACCAGGCCCGGGTCGACGGCACGTTGTATTTCACGCGCGCCTCAAAGAGATGTTAGCACGAATTGACGGGGTTAATTAAAGCTAATGCCTGCCAGGGTTGCTAGTTTGTCCAAAAGGGATATCGTGGCCCTGGCGCACAGGCAAATGAAGGAACGCGGGTGGGTTTTAGTCACTAAAAGTCTGACACGCCCTCCCGCTCCGCCCAGAGCGGGAGAAGTTGTTTGATAATTTCCCACCCAAAAAAAGGATTAGGATTGGTGTACCTGTAAAGGACCAGTATGGCTTCCTTTCGATGTTTGTTAAATAAATAAACCTTCTGATTTTGATACGTAAAGTACTTATTTCTCATCGCTTACTTAGTTGGGTAGGTACATAATAGAAGGTACCAAATAAAAAAAAATGCACTACGGACGCCCCTTAAGTCTTAGGAATCGGATCGGTAAACGAGGAAAAACCCACAAAAAAATGGCAAATCTGTAGGTGGATTTTTCTTGCCAATTTTTGCTCTGGTGCTCAGATCTGTTAGATTTATACGTTTGCAATAAATACTTAGGAAAAATAATATGTTAGGGTAACCTATGGCCAGTTATTTATAGGTCGTTACGATGGTCGGCACAATTAACACCAAATCAGACAGACGTCGACAACCGAACACATCATATTTTAAAACAAAAATCGTTTTCTTATTATTTGATGTTTATAATTTTTTTTTGAATTATTTTATTTATATATTTTTTTTTTTGTATAATACGCTAATTGATAGTGCCGTGTTTTCCTATAATTTTGATACATGCGTATTATGACAAAGACTTTAGGTTAATGCTGTGTATATGTTTAGTTTGTAAGCCTTTATATAAATAAATAAATGAAAATAGGTTCTGGCACAAGGTTTTGTAAACTAAAGTTCGGTGCCTCTTCTGACAGACCAACTTCTTTTTCTCCTCAGCACCTCAAAAAAGCAGGTCTTGCTGTTTAAAGACAGTGAGCATAATTCGATTTTGCTGCGAGCGTGAGACAAAGTAACTTATTAATTATTTATTTTTTAATGCTGCTGGGTCTACTCACAACATTCGAAAGATTTAGCTTCACTTTGTGCTGTCACTTTCACTTCGTTACGAAAAAAGTTATATTTTCAAATTCCATACCTAGTAGGCCCAAAAGAGGAACAAACAATAAAATGTTCGGATACACATAAATAACCGTAAAATTGAAAATCGTCTGTTATGGTTTTAAATGTAATTATTATATTTTAACTTTTAATTTTTACTATGTTGTATTGTTTTACCTTTAAGCTTCTCGCTGCTGTGGTGAAAAGTTGTGTGTTACAGGAGACCAAAGTTATTTGCATCTCGTGTCTTTGAATCCCTCACTACGCTCAGGATTCTAACCTAGAATCCTTAGCTAACTCGCAGCAAAAACAAACTTTGCTTGATTACTTCAAATACGATAAATAGCACTGAGCTGTAGACTTACGGACCATCAGCGTAAGATTGACTCTCTGATTGCAGTTTATTTGATTAAACTTGGTCCAGACGCAGATTAAATAAGTTAGATTTAGTCGAATCATGAAGTTTGTAGCCTTACGGACTGCGACTATCCGAGATGGCAACCATTTGTAGCTTTTTTTTTTTTTTTTTGGGTGGGAAATCATCAAATAACTTCTCCCGCTCTGGGCGGAGCGGGAGGGCGTGTCAGACTTTTACTGACTAAAACCCACCCGTGTTCCTTCCGTTGCCTGTGTGCCAGGGCCACGATATCCCTTTCGGACAAACTCGCAACCCCGGCAGGCATTGGTCCTAACGGACCCCGTCAGTTTGTGCTGACATCTCTTTGAGGCGCGCGTGGAACACAACGCGCCGTCGACCCGGGCCTGGTCCTTATCGGACGGCGAGCTACCCATCGCTCACCGTCCGCAGGCCCGCGCCTACGGTGGCCGGAAATCGGCTTGCGACTCCCGACGCCCGGGGCGTCTCCTGCGGCGACTAGGGGCATGAGGGCGTGAACCTTGTCTCACCCTCATGCGTTCCGCCTCCTCCTTCGCTAGCATAACTGCTTCGCAGAAGGAGGTGACGGCCTCCCATGCACTCTCGCTCCGAACCATGGCCTGAACCAGGCCCGGACGCGAGAGATCGCCGCCGCCGATCGCCTCCGTGAGGACACGGCGGTGCTCCGCCCAAGCTGGGCAGACCTCCACCGTATGCTCCACCGTGTCCTCCGGGCGATCCACACAGTGGTGACACCCGGGCGTTTCCTCCCGCTTAATCCTAAACAGGAACCTCCCGAAACATCCATGTCCGGTGAGGACCTGCGTCAGGCGGAAGGTGAGGACGCCGTGGCGCCTCTCCAGCCACTCCTCAAAGAGGGGACTTATCGCCACAATTGTGGCGTGCCCAGCGCTGGGTTGCGACAATCGCACTCTCCATGTCGCCATGAGATCCCTCCGGAGCTCCGTCCGCTGTGCCGCAATTTCTTGCGGCAGCGGAGTTATGCCCCGGAGTTTCGCCTCTTCGCGCCACACCCAAATGTGCGCGAGGACTTTCGCCTCCAGATCCCATGGCGGCAATCCGGCAAGGAGGCTCGCCGCCTCACGGAAGACCGTGCGGTATCCCCGTACCATCCTGATGGCCATGACCCTTTGGGACGCGTTCAACCGCTGCGCTGGTCGTAGCCTCAGAGAACGCGCCCACACCGGTGCCCCGTAAAGGGCCATGGACCGCACGATCCCCGCGTAGAGCCTCCGGCAGGAGGCGTTTGGACCCCCTAGATTGGGCAGGAGCCGCTTCAAAGCAGCCCCGGCCCGCTCCAGTCTGGGAGCCAAACGTCGAAAATGCTCCACGAAGTTCCACCGGCTATCGAGGACGAGTCCCAGGTACTTCATCGTCGACTCGACGCCGATGTGAACCCCTCCCGCCGTTATCTGGGAACCCGACAGTGGCGCGTTCCGAGGACCATAAAAACACATGGCCTAGGACTTGTGCAATGCCACCTCGAGTCCCAATTGCCGGATGCTATCGACGATTGTCGCAACCCCACGTGCCGCCAGTTCGGCCGCCGCCTGATGCGAACTCCCTTGTGCCAGGACTAGCGTGTCGTCAGCGTAGCAGACTACGCTGACGCCACTAGGGAGGTCGGCGCGCAGCACCCAGTCGTACCCGATGTCCCACAGATGCGGCCCCAGGACCGATCCCTGTGGGACACCGCACGACATCTCTCGCCGGTTCCACTCTCCGTGGTGACCGGGGTAGATGACGGCCCTGTCCGTCAAATAGGCCTCGACCACACGACAGAGGTAGGTCGGCATCCGGTGATACCGAAGTGCCTCCCTAATGCAACTCCAGGGCAAGGTATTGAAGGCATTGGCGATGTCAAGAGACACCGCCAAGACAACCCCACCCCGGGCAACAGCATCCCCCGTCGTGAGGGCTCGAACGCGCATGATGGCATCCACCGTAGAGCGCCCCTTACGGAAACCAAACTGGCTCTCCGCCAAATCCGGCCCCACCCGCACCAGCCGCCCGACAAGGCGGTCTGCAATTACTCTTTCAAAGAGCTTGCCCACCTCGTCGAGCAGCACGATGGGCCGGTAAGCGGACGGAGAGTCCGCCGGGCGCCCTGGTTTCTTTATGAGGACCAGTTTCCCCGTCTTCCAACGAAGCGGAAACTGGCCCCTCTCCAAGCATGCGCTTAGGAGCCCCCTTAGTCGAGGCCCGAGAGCCTCTAAAGCCAGAACCCAGGCTTTTCCAGGCAAGCCATCGGGTCCTGGGGCGGTATTCTTGGCATTCAGCCTACGTACCGTCACTCTCAGATCTACCTCGGTCACCTCTGGAGCATCGTCGTCGTCGGTCTGGTCCGCATCTGGCACCGCAGGAGGCGGAGCCATGGGCGGGGGAGTATGTTCCCCTCGCGAAGGGAACAGAGCGCTCACCACGTCCTCCACGAGCTGGGGCCGGAGACTCTGCGTCAGCGGGGGAGCCCATGGGCGGAGTTTATCTCGCACCCATTTGTAGGGGCGTCCCCACGGGTCTCTGTTGAGAGTCTCCAGCGTCTCCTCGCGGGCCAGTCCTCTGGCCCGCTGGATCTCTGCTCGGAGGGCAGTCTTCGCTGCTCTGTACCCCTCGTATAGCTCCGCCTGAATGGCTTCCGTATCCGTAGGGCGGACACGGAGCCTGCGGTGCCTGGAGTACCGGTGGCGCGCAGCAACGCACGCCTCGCGTAAAGCGGTCAGCTCACGCGACCACCAGTACACCTGGCGCCGGGCACGTCCGGGCTGGACCCGGGGCATTGCCACGTCACATATTTCGGACATGGCCTCCCGGAACCACTCCGCCTCGAACCATTTGTAGCTGTGATTGTGTTTCTTGAGACAGTTTTTATCTTCAAGATGTTACTTTACACCTCAGCCAAACTCTTTAGGGAATATATGCATGATCTTATGGTATTAATTATTTTTTTATTTTACGTAAACCGACCTAGGACGTTTACGCACTGCATCCGAACAGAATCCTGGTCCAAATCCGGCCCAAATCTGATAAATGCATATCTGAAGTAGACTATTTGTATGAGGGGTAGATCTAAGTAGATCCAGATTATATCCATCTGAACTTATTATCTAAGATTTTGGCCAATTACAGAAACTAGTGGTCGCCTACTGATCAAAATTCGACCACCTCTACTTACAATCTATATAGTACTTACTAATTCCATGAGTACACTAATTCCGTGCTATTATTCAGCAGTAGTACTAGTACGTAAACCGACCTAGGACGTTTACGCATTGCATCCAAACAGAATCCTGGTCCAAATCCGGCCCAAATCTGATAAATGCATATCTGAAGTAGACTATTTGTATGAGGGGAAGATCTAAGTAGATCCAAATTATATCCATCTGAACTTATCATCTATGATTTTGGCCAATTACAAAAACTACTGGTCGCCTACTGATCAAAATTCGACCACCTCTACTTACAATCTATATAGTACTTACTAATTCCATGAGTACACTAATTCCGTGCTATTATACAGTACTTATTAATTGCATGATATTAAAAAGTACTGACTTATTCCATGGTCAAGCTGTCACTTCTATCACCCATCAATCTTCAAGCCATGAGGCCCTGGTACTATGTGTGTGTGTGTCAAACGCATGGTAGAGTTTTTTTTTTTTTTTTTCAATTGCATATTATATAAAAATATAAGCTTTCTAAAAGAAGAAAAGAAAAAGAAAGAAAAATTATTTATTCTGCACAAACAAAATAAGTCAAAAAAAAAAAAACACAAAGTAGCCAAAAGCCTCGCATCCAATACTTTAAGCATTCTGACAATCTTGTCCATTGGTTGATGTCAGGGACGAAAGACAATTTACAAAGTGTTTACTAACTAGTTTATAATCTCATTCACACACTCTGCACTCCTCGTCGATATAAACTTTAACTGTGGCAAATTTCATACTCCTCCGTCCGCGTAATTTTCGTAAAAATGGGTACAAAGTTTTCGCTTCACGTATTCATTGATACACTATGTTATCTGACTTGTTTAAGTAACAAATTGTGTCATTGATATTTCAATATTCGGCCCTAGAGTAAATCTATTTCACAAGCTGCCCCATACAATTACGAGTACCTACCTATATCACACAGGGAGGAGAGTAGTAAACATAACAATACCTACCGAAAAAGCTAACTATTGTTGCGTCCTTTCAATTTTCAACAAAGATACTCGAGAATCGATCCGGTCCGGGCACGTGACGGACGAGCCGGCAACAAAAGAAACCGACTGCCGTACGAATCACCGGGACGCAATATCCACGATTTTGATTGTACTCGTATGAGTACACGGTCAATAATGCGATGGATTTTAATAGGATGGATTACGTTTAGATTCGTTTATTGTTGTAGATGTTCACTTGTACAGTCAAGTCTTTTATATCTTCGTCAGTTTTCAAATTCCTTATTACCTATCGAGTCAGGACACAATGTCATAATAACCATTTGAAGTTACGGCATTGAGCAAACATACAAAATACATACATTTAAAACTATATTTAGTTAATAACAAAGGTCAAAATAGCATACACCTTTGACTAATGTCAAGTTGACACCTTTTAGAATTATTTTAAATCTATTTTTTTTATTTTTTTTCCGAGTCTGTCAGTGTCACATTATTAATTTGGTTTGGCATGTAAAGAAGATGGCTGAATGTAATTCTGCGGTACCTAGGTATTGACATTACGACGCATTATGTAAAGCTGGGGGTCTACTCCGAAGCGTTAAACCGAAGTATCGGCTGAATGTTCGGTCGTTGCTTGACTACGGCTAACTATGGCTGACTACGGCGAAAAAAAAAAGACAGTCAACGAGATAAGCCAAAGTCAAAAATGTGACTTGAAGTCGGGTATGGATTCAAAGTCAAAAAAGGAAACTACGGAAGTTATAAAACGGCTGAACATTCGGCCGATACATCGGTTTAAAGCTTCGGAGTAGACCCCCTGAGTCGGAAAAGCTGATTCTATCGTGCAATATGCAGACAAAATAGCGCTTAAAGTGAGGAACATATTTTTGCTGTGACCCTACTTGTTGATTTGTCATGACATATGTCACGGGTTTTATGAAATGATTTTGTCTTGTCACTGTACTACTTTATACTTGTGCTAGATTGAATTAGGCACAGTATTGTTTTAAGGAGTGTCATGCATGACGAAGCGAACATCTGTTTATATTCAGTGGTCTGAGCCGTTGGGAAATCAGCATGCATTTCAGCATAATGTTATCAGTACCTACTACCTATAACATTATGCTGAAATGCATGCTGATTTCCCAACGGTTTAGACATAGTAGCCTATTGGTTTTACCTATCTACGGCAGTAGAACGACCTAAATAAGTCTTAAGTATTAAATAGTGCGATTACATGCATTATTCAAGGAAAATCCCGGTAGTCGATTTTTTTCGACGCATGCTCATATTAACGTCTCTGTCTCCTTTAGGAATCGAGCAGGTGAGTGTAACCGAAATTTATCTCACTCAAAAAGAGTCTCATAAATTATGCTTAGTTTTATAATATTGCGAGTCTTGCAACCCACGTTGGCTTAAGCCCCATTTACACGATGCAATTTAAGTGTCTTGCCTGTGGCATAAAACAAAATTGAAGTAAAAAATTACTTGCATGAGAGGTCCTCAAGAAGGTCATCAAAGAAGCAACAATAGGAGCAGTTTACGAAGACTTCCGAGTGCTTCTTCGCGGAAAAATCGCTCGGTTTTGTCTTCGATACTAACGCATTTGAATCGACCTTGCTCTGTATAGATTCATTCTCAAACTTTAAGTTCTGACGAGTCCCTATTCTACAAATTCACTAACTCATAATGCAATAAATCATTTTATATTCTGGAGAAACCAAGAAGTTATCATTTACTCTCAACCGCAATCACAACTTGAAGAGGAAGACGGATAACGCATGATCATATTTTTTCCCAACTATGTTGGGGTCGGCTTCCAGTCTAACCGGATGCAGCTGAATACCAGTATTTTACATGGCGCCTGCCTATTTGACCTCCTATAGTATCTACATACTACAGACACTACATTATATACTTACAATTTGCATTAATTAATATTATGTATTATACTCTTTTATTGGTTTTGCATTATTATTTTGCGAATCGTTCTAAAACGATTAGTTTTCTTTAATTTTATATTTTTCAATGAAATGAAATGAAATCGTTTATTCTGTAAATAGGATATCGGAATCACTTTTACACGTCATATTAAAAAGTAAAAAATAAGCTAGATGTAGTCGACATTTCCTATCTGACTACCCGTGAGAAGAAATGGCGAAACAAACTCAGGGGTCAAAGTCTCTTTTAAAGTCCAGACATAATCTTGGTCAGATCATGTGAGGACCATGTAGATCTGTGTCTGAAATGGTCTTTTGAGGAAAGAACCACACAATTTTGAGTGGACCTGTCCAATCAGTGCAAGCATTTGTCGTAATCGTGCAGCTCGACTCAAGACTTAAGGAGCTCAACGACTCGACGAACAATACCAAAGAAAGTACATTTGGGTAGGCCTCATAAAGTGCTCAAAATGCCAGACCACCATTAAAACTGAGAAAAAGCATAAAATAATAGGAAAATATTTAAAGAAAAAAAAAAGACCCACATAGTGCTCACATTCACAATAAATTAAAGCAGTAAATATAATACTTTTCAAAGTAAACATTAATGTAATATTGTATATAATATTCTGCAATGTCAATATTTATATAAAATCATGCATAATAACATTAAATGTCAAGTTTTCCAGTTTGATCACAAGGCTTGCAGAGCGAGCAGCTCAATCCCAAGCTTTTTTGTCTTCTAAATAATCAGAAATTTTATAGTACCCTTTTTTACAAAGTTTGGTTTTTTAAATCGTTTAATGGGTAAGTTTCGAATGTCAGTAGGAAGTTTGTTGTAAAAGCGTATACATTGACCCATGAACGAGTTGCCTACTCTGTGGAGGCGAGTGCGATGTACAGCAAGATTTTGTTTATTCCTGGTATTTAAACAATGAATATCGGACATTTTCTTAAAATTTGATATATTTTTGTGTACATACAATAGATTTTCAAATATATATTGAGAGGCTACAGTCAGAATATCTATTTCTTTGAATTTTTCACGAAGTGAATCTCTTGGACCTAGATTGTAAATGGCTCGAACAGCCCTTTTCTGTAAAACAAAGATAGTATTAATGTCCGCACAAGTTCCCCAGAGAAGAATCCCATATGACATAAGACTATGAAAATAACTAAAATAAACAATTCTGGCAGTATCTACATCAGTTATCTGTCGAATTTTTTTAACAGCATAGGCGGCCGAACTAAGCCTTCCTGACAATTTTTCTACGTGTGGGCCCCATTGTAATTTACCGTCAATAGTTATCCCAAGAAAAACTGTCGACTCAACAGGGTCCAACTCTATTCCATTAAGTTGAACATTGGTAGTTAGCTGCCTGACATTTGGCATTGAAAATTTAATGAGCTTAGTCTTTTTTTCGTTCAGGAGAAGATTATTTACATTAAACCAATGGACAACCTTAGAGAGTGCATCGTTAACATGTTCAAAATTGACTAGCTGACGTTTGATTTTAAAAATGAGGGAAGTATCATCTCCGAATAATACAATCTTGTGATTATCCCTTAAGTGATAAGGTAAGTCATTTATATAAATTAGAAACAAGAAAGGACCTAGAATTGAACCCTGCGGAACTTCCATAGTGACCGCAGATCCTGCAGATCTCTTGCCATTAACATCAACCCTCTGAATTCTGTTGTTCAGATAAGAAGTCAGAAGGTCGAGAGCACTGTCCCTCATACCATAGTGGTGCAGTTTTCGGATGAGTGTATCATGATGAACGCAATCAAAGGCCCTAGACAAGTCGCAGAAAATGCCAAGAGCATCCTGCGACTCCTCCCAAGCCTCGAATATGCTCTTCAGTAATTCCACGCCCGCGTCTGTAGTTGAACGACCCTTTGTAAAACCAAACTGTTTCAGATGAAGTAAAATGTTATGACACTTACGTCAGGCTGTCAAGCTGTCATTATTTTTTCTTCTAATTTTCGACTGCCTATCTGACCTCCACAACCCAGTTACTGGGTAACACGATATCCCTTGGAAAGACTGGTTGTCAGACATTTGGGCTTCTGACGACCCGTAACAACTGTCAAAGATCAACAAATGACAGCCGGGACCAACGGCTTAACGTGCTTTCCGAGGCACGGAGGAATCTTGGTATGAACAGATGGTCACCCATCCACGGACCAACCGCGGCAAGCGTCGCTTAACCTGATCGATCGACCCGTGCGGCAGTTATTATTTAGCCACAAGCTCCTCAACTTATTATATGCGATAGGTAATTAAATCGCACCGTGTAAATCAGTCATTACGATCTTCTAGCCATTCCAAAAACACTCAAACATAGCCTTTTCCCAACTATGCTGGATATTAGATGTGAGTTATATTTTAATTCTTATGGATTAAGAATCGATCTGCTCTTTCCCAACTTTGTTTGGGTCGGCTTCCAGTCTAACCGGATGCAGCTGAATACCAGTATTTTACATACAGCGACTGCCTATCTGACCTCCATAACCCAGTTACTGGGTAACACGTTATCCCTTGGTAAGACTGGTTGTCATACTTTCGGGTTTCTGACGACCCGTAACGACTGTAAGATCCACAAATGAGGGCCCAATGGCTTAACGTGCTTTCCGAGGCACGGAGGGGTCTGGGTATGTGAAGATAGACACCCATCCACGGAGCAATCGCGGCAAGCGTAGCTTAACCTGATCGATGGACCCGTACGGCTGATACTACTTAGCCACTAGCCCTTCCATATCTTTTCCAAAACGCTGTATCCATATAGTGCTCCGCCACACCCTAGTGACTTTCACTATCACATAAATACTCCCCTATATACCTGCAAGCTTACCATAACGTTTTCTATTTCTACTCTACTGTAGAATAGAAATCGCTTGTCTACCGAAAATGTTCTACTGTCTACACGGAAACGTCATTTTTGCCTACTCTTCCGTCGACATAACGCTTCTCTACGGTTCTCGTGCTAAGCGTGTAGGTCTATTCTATACCCGGTAACATCTCGGCTTTGAGATGCCTACTAATCGACTTAATTGCTATGCATAATGTTAGTAAATGGCTTACCTTCCTAGCTATGACCGTATATAGGTTTAATCATGCAAATTTGCATCTCTACAATTGGTATTCTTGTTGAAGTTGAAGATTGATCTCGACCTAAGCTGTTAAGTATAAGTGGAATTTGCTTAGTGTGTAACTATTAATTTGCTGTGAGAATAAATTATTTAATGAAAATTATTTAGAAATAAATTGAATGTTAAGTAACTACCTATTCGATTGGCAGATTTTTTTTTATTCTGAAAAATATTTACATAATATATACGCTAACAGACTTAATATAATAATATGTACATTATATAAAAAAGGAGGAGACAGAATCATAGGGCATCAAAAAATTCGTCCGGATCGCTGTCAACCGGAAAAGTGCCCAAAAGGCTGGCAGCATTGCCACGTTGTATGGCGATGCTGATTCTTTGCCCAAAAAATAGACCAGCCCTCTGGTCACGTGAAAATTTGCTGTTGGGTTTTTTGCATAAAACATCGTTGTTTGCATTGTTGTCGAGGTGCACTAAGGAGTTAATGTAAGAATATAAGAAAACGCAAGGGAATATAAATTAATTCGTTCATTTTCATTTATTCCAGTGAAGAAGAAATTAAAATTGAAAATAATAATTACATTTTAGGTATGATGGGACTTTTCATTAGCAAAATCCGATTTTGTATTGTATCATTATTTTGACGAAAACACACTCAACAACTTATATTAGTAATAACATAATTATTATTCCGTCTTATTACAAAACAAGATTTATATTTTGACATGGCCAGCCAGTTTTTGTAATAAGAACGTAACTGTGATTGAAATACCGTTCTTTATTCAAAACTGAAAACTTAGTTCGGTACTAAGTTTTATTGTAAAATGTTTAATATTATGTATTAGGAACATTACCATAGACGGAATAAAGATCGAAATTCAATAATGGCTTAAACCTGGGTCTGAGAATAAACCTTGTTTTGTAATTAGACGGATTATGTATAAAGTAAAGAATGAAAGAAAAATATTTTATTTGGCACACGCACAAGAAATGCAAAAAGTAAAATGAAGGAGCATTCAAAACTAAATAAAAATACATATTTTTTCAAACGAAATACAAAAAAATAATCAAGACTTCTGCATCGCCAACGCCAAAAAGGCTCCTATCTCAACATAATGCTGCGATATTAAAAAAATAAATACCGCTGCGCTGGTATTCTAATAGGGCCCGAAGTAAAACCCACATTAGAATAAAAATAAATAGATAAGATCAAAGTAGTAGTAGTACTATCTATCATTAAGACGCTGAGAGCAGGTAAACCGCGGTCGCTGTCAGACTACATACAAAAAAAAGAGAAACACGATGACACAACGCTTGGAATTTATTGAAAAATATGAAGCAATTATCTATTTACTCAAAAATGAGTTGCGTAATCGAAAATAAAAAAATGAAACCGGCCAAGTGCGAGTCGAACTCGCGCACGAAGGGTTCCGTACCATTATCTATAAAAATGGCAAAAAAATCACGTTTGTTGTATGTGAAATTATTAACTATTTAAATATTAAATATTTGTTTTATTTTAATTTAATTATTTATTTTTAAAGTGATTATATAACTAAATATTTTGTGAATACTTCAAGCGTCTACCTGTTGCCGTTATCAATATCGAGCAAAAACGAGCAAAAAAATCACGTTTGTTGTATGGGAGCCCCCTTAAATATTTATTTTATTCTGTTTTTTTTATTATTTGTTGTTATAGCGGCAACAGAAATACATCATCTGTGAAAATTTCAGCTGTCTAACTATCACGGTTCATGAGATACAGCCTGGTGACAGACGGACAGACAGACAGACGGCGGAGCCTTAGTAATACGGTTCCAGATTTACCCTTTAGGTACGGAACCCTAAAAACAACCAAGTTCTGCATACAAATAAGACGTTCTTGTTATTAATTAAATACCAACCGTACGTTGATATTTAATACGGATATTTTGGATTGAAACTCAAAGTAAAGGGTTAGTTTACCGTTAATTTGTATCGAGATTTTTTTTTCTAAACGTGTTTTTGTAACAACCAAGTTCTGAGAAATATGTTCAAGAATAAAATATACTTTTTCCGCTACCACAAACTACATAGATTTGGCAATCTTTTTGTTTAAGACAAGCCTACTTTTATCATTTGCCTCTTGTCAGCGCCTTAATACGCAGCTCACTTTGATTTTTAAAATTATATAGGTCGAGCAGTTTGTGCCGGTTGATGTCCGTTATATTGATTTCTGCAACGACCGACTTCATTGATATTTAAATTAGAAGTACCGAAAATGTATTAATCAGTGACTGTGTTACTTATTTAACAATGAGTTTTTAGCGTACAGCACTTCGAATTTTAGTTATGACTCGTGTTTTTTTGCCTAAAAACCACACCATACTGTGAAATAGACCTTGATGTACTTATTATACTCGTATTAGGTAATTGGATTTGGTGTGCTGTGTTCAAAACAACACATAACTCTCTTTTTTTGGCTTCGCCACAGTCGGTTGATAAGAATTTCATGTCCTCAGGTAACGCGGAACTTGTCTTTATCTCTTAAGTTCAAACTGCGCAAACCTGTATTAACGTAAGGGAAATACTTATATAACTGACTAGCTGCGCCCCGCGGTTTCACCCGCGTAAGACTTGATCCCGTGGGAATATCGTGATAAAAAGTAGCGTATGTCTTAATCCAGGGTGTCAGCTACCTCCATACAAAACTTTATAAAAATTGGTCCAGCCGTTTGAGCGTGAAGAAGTAACAAACAAACATACACACACACACACTCACAAACTTCCGCCTTTATAATACTAGTGTGATGTGATTCTCTAAAAACTTATTGACCTTCTAGTGATGTACTTTTTTAAATTAATGACCATATAAATACCTATTTTTTGGGCACAATGATGCATACTTTACTCTAATAAATGAGCTTCACGGGGGCACAATCTACTAATGAGGCGACATGTCAAAACATCGATATTTACGAGTATGTGCTATATTTAAGTTAATTAAGAATGTATTATACACATATCTTTCGTAATAAATTCTGGAAATGATGGTGAAAAACGCATCAAGATTCATTGCGTGGTTTAACAGAACTAAGTGGTCACACAGACACGAAAAGCGTTATCTTAAGGTATACTTAATGTGTCTACATTTTATTTAACTTCAGTGCTCTTGTAGGACCAGCAGGCTAATATGACGCTTTCTATTTCTAGGTACTCTACTGTAGAATAGAAATCGCTTGTCTACCGAAAATGTTCTACTGTATATACGGAAACGTCATTTTTTTCTACTCTGCCGTCGACAAAATGCTTCTATACGGTTCTCGTGCTAAACCTGCTGCACCATCCACCTCTCCCCATTTCAACCTTTTATAAATTCTGTTCACATTGATTATTTCTTTGTACGTTACTGTCCAAGCCAGATTTTAGGAAATAATTTTAATCACCAGATACTATATAATAAAAATTACACCGAATTAGTAGACCATTTTCTATTTTGTTAAGTACCTGGTACTTGTTGACGGGCCTACACTGTCCTCCCTTATCTATTAATACTGTAATTTGAAAACATTGTAAAAGCCAATTATTTTTTTAAAGAAAAAAGAAACTTCACGGTTACCGTGGACTTTCTTGCCGGCTCTTCTCCATAGGAAACGACCAATTGAAATAAAATATTTTGATTTTGATTTTGACTACTCTGAGAAGTTAGGCCGTAACAAACTCAGAAGTCACAGTCTCTTTTAAAGTCAATCAATAATAATCTTTTTTCTTTCTTTCTTATTTTATAGTCTTGGTCAGATCATGTGAAGGCGATATAGATTGGTGTCTGAAATGGTCTTTTGAGGAAAGAAATACACAGATTTAGTGGACCTGTCCAGTCAGTGCACGTATTTGTCAGTAATCGTATAGCTTAACTCAGAACTAGCTCAACGATGCGATGAACAATACCAAAGAAAGGACATTTGGATAGGCCGCATAAAGTACTCAAACTGCCGGGCGGATTATCATTAAAACTAACTGAGAAAGAGAAAAAAAAAACCGGCCAAGAGCATGTCGGACCACGCACAATGAAGGGTTCCGTACTTAGGATGAATTTATCCCTAAAACAAACTTAACATTGTAGTTGAAAAACATATTCTCCCATACATCGATATACGCCACGGTCAATTTTCCAACTGAAAATTTAAATTTGTAATCGCAAAAAATGTTTTTTTTATGTGATAAAACTACAAATTAACAATTTTCGGATTTTTTACTTTTTTTGTGCTGTGAGACCTTGCTTCTGCCCAAATTTCATGATTCTAGGTCAGCGGGAAGTACCCTATAGGTTTTGATTTTTGTGCGAGATATTCGCAATTTTTTTTATGTGATAAAACTAGAAATTTACAATTTTAGGACTTTTTATTATACTTGTGCTGTAAGACCTTGCTTATTGCCAAATTTCATGATTCTAGGTTAACGGGAAGTACCCTATAGATTTTGATTTATTTGCGAGTATCGAAATATGTCGCAATAATGTCGTTTATATCGCCGTACTTTTTGATTGCGTTGACTTGGAAGCTTGATTTTGTTAGAGCTTTAAGGGACCATAGACTGACGTATTTGATATTAATTTCAACTTGATACCTCCACGCGTTCCTGAGAAAAATGGTCTTGAAAGACTGACAGACAGACAGACGGACAACGAAGTGATCCTATAAGGGTTCCGTTTTTTCCTTTTGAGGTACGGAACCCTAAAAATGACCCACATAGTCCCCAAATTCACAATAATTAAAATAATTAGGTATATACTCCACAAAGTAAATATTCATTTTATGTGGCGGTGACCTAGACAACAGTAGCTTTATGTGAAATAAATTATATTGAAATTGACACATTTGGTCTGATTAGGCTGAAAGCCGAAATCAACGAAATTGGGAAAATTGGATGGCAATTATTTCTGAGGTTGATTTTAGTTTCATTATGATTGGCATCTTCATTTTATAAGAAGACGCATTATTAATTCAAATAATTTACCTACATAGAACGAAATATGGTAATTACATTTCAGTAACGTCGAAAACATTGTTAAACCTTCGTGGTCACTAAATTATTTACGTCAAGAACACAAATCACTCGATTTAGAAATGGACAGTTTAATCATACTCCTCTATTTACTATACAATCTACGAAATCACAATTTAATTTAATATTATATAACAACCAGAAACTAGAAAATAAAGCTGAAACTCAGTGAAAGTCTAAACTAGTATGTACTAGTACTTTAAGTTAGTACAGTCAGCCTCAAAAAGATGTATATGTCGCAGGCAATTTTTTATTATTCAAACTGCTTTACACAAACTTTGTCGACCGTTTAAATACGCTTGCAGTCATGAAATATCAATCAACTCAGCCTATCGCAGTCCACTGCTGGACATAAGCCTCTCCCAGGCTACGCCACAACACCTTGTTATGCCTTCGGCATTATTTCATTACTGCGAGCGTTTGTAAACGGATGACGCCGTGTGTATAATTTCGAATCATACAATCTGCCTGCGACATATACATTGACAAAAATTCATTTTATTATCAAAAAATTGTGTTCTTAATACTGTATCAATGTGTAGTTACAATTAAGCACCCGTTTTGTGGCTACACATTGATACAATGTTATGGAAGAAAGATTGTAGACAATTAATTTATTTTTTGCCGATGTATACATCTTCTTAGGCTGCCTGTACTTGTAGTTACACAGCTCGTATTGGAGGTGAAACAAAGGGGTATATTAATTAAAGTTAAAATTAACCAAGCTGTACGATGAAGGCTGTAGGGAACAGCTCTGTAGTTGCAGAGTGTGCAGAATGCATTGAAATCTGCTGTAAATAGGTAGTTGTGTGCGAGTACTTATTTACTCACAGTTATTTACTACTAATTTAATAAAATGGGGAGTGACTTGTTTTATGTATATGAGTATGTTTCTAATCCGATCTAATATAATGATGAACGCGTTAAATGTCATAATCGTCAGTACATAATTAGTCATGCATATCATGTCAACTTTTTATACAGTTTGTCTGTACAAAGTAACAGATTTTTAAAATTAAGTTATGTATATGTTACGGCTAATACCCGAAGTGCGGCTACACCTAGTTTCAGCCGGTTAGAACTAGGTGTAGCCACTTACTCTTGGTTAAACCTAGTACGAGCCGATTGTTTTCGGGTAAAATCATTTGGGTTAGGTTAGGTTAGAACAGTAACCATTAACAAGATCGCCAGATCCCCTCTATTGTTGGTAAATTGGTTTTATCCAACAGGGATTGTCTGGACCTATAATTCTAACCGGCTAAAACTAGGTGTAGCCGCACTTCGGGTATTAGCCGTAACATATACAAATAATGACGGTTTCCTGTAGGACCATGAGGTCATTCTCTTGTTGAAGGTTATATGTTCCGGCCTTTCATTTACAGCCAAGGCAAGTCTAAAGAACCAATAACCTCACAGTAATAATAACAGAGAAGTACCATACTTAATAGTCTATTACTTAATTATAATGAATACGAAGAGATGAGTTACATTAAAACGAGAATGTCCATATTATCTCACGTACAATGTGCCCTTTGTGACAAGGTCGAAGCCAACTTTTAATCTGTGCAGGAAACCAAGATTACAATGTCCCATAATCCAGCCACTAATCTCTTCAAAAGTATCCAATTGAATCCACACAATTTTTGTACTTGAGTAAGATACCTTTTCTCAGCGAGGCTTCACCTTTTAATTTTCTTTGACGAAATGAAAAATAAATTCCCTACGTAGGTACATTAATTCGTATACTTGTAATGCCTCCCTATCTTTTGATGAAGAGCGTCTCCAATTGGCTGTATATTAAGGCATACGTACTTCAGTTGAGAGAGTGGTTCATGAAGATTAAAAAAGTCAAACCATTTATTTCAAATAGGCACATAAGAGGCATTTTTGAACGTCAAAATTTACAAAAAAAAATAGAATTGATTCTAGTTGCCCCTTCCAAAAGGTAGTTTCGTATAGAGAAGAATGGGCAAGAAACTCCATCTTTTAAAAATGTTTTACAATATTTTGTTTGATTACATTAATTATATAATTATATGTGAAGACGATGCACCTAGAATACAATTACTATACCATAATAGGTAAAACGAATTAAAAACTAAGCAATGAAAAATAACTTAATTATTAGATAGATAGATTCTTTGGAATTGAATATACCTTCAAGAAACTTTTACTTGGGCTTCATATACAGGTTCATTTTGAGACGTTCTTACATTTAATTTGCAGCACGCTTTGTGGTTGTACGTTAATTAAATACCTAACGTTTAGTTTTAACAGTTGTAAGATATCACAAAAAAACACTTATTTGTTCTCCTTTTTCTCCTTTTTAGGGTTCCGTACCCAAAGGGTAAAACGGGAACCCTATTACTAAGGCTCCGCCGTCTGTCTGTCTGTCTGTCTGTCCGTCTGTCACCAGGCTGTATCTCATGAACCGTGATAATTAGACAGTTGAAATTTTCACAGATGGTGTATTTTTGTTGCCGCTATAACAACAAATACTAAAAAACAGAATAAAATAAATATTTAAGGGGGCTCCCATGCAACAAACGTGATTCTTTTGCTCGTTTTTGCTCGATATTGATAATGGCAACCGGTAGACGCTTGAAATATTCACAGAATATTTAGTTATATATTCACTTTAAAAATTAATGATTAAATTAAAATAAAACAAATATTTAACCCATACAACAAACGTGATTTTTTTGCCGTTTTTATAGATACTTTTTTTACGGAACCCTTCGTGCGCGAGTCCGACTCGCACTTGGCCGGTTTTTTTTTTCTTCTTCCTTTATATCAATCCAAAGGTTACCTTTAAATATCGCTTTAGCGATAATACTAAGATTACAATGTACCAGAATCCAGCCACTAATCTCCTCAAAAGCATTCAGTCGAATCCACACGACTTTTATACTTGAGTACCTTTTTCATAGAGGCATCGTGTTTTAATTTTCTTTGACGAAATGAAAAATAAATTACGGTGGTACATTAGTTCGTATATTTGTAATACCTAGGGAGGCATTACAAGTATACGACCTAATGATATTCTTATCTATTAAAATAATAATCTTTTGATGAAGAGCGTCTCCAATTGGCTGTATATTAAGGCTTATGTACTTTAGTTGATTGAATGGTTTATGAAGATTATTTTGAATTTAATATATCTACAGAAACTTTTTCTTGGGCTTCTTATAAAGGTTCATTTTGAAACGTTCCTACATTTAATAGGCGGCATGGTCTGTGGTTGTACATTAATTAAATATCTACGGTTTCGTTTTAACTGTTAAAAACAATAAGAAAACGAGAATAGATAAGGTTTTGTTGTAATATCTTATTATTAAAAACACTTATTTATTCGCCTTTTATTTATTTTTTTCTTCTCCCTTTAAATCCTTCCAAACGTTGCCTTTAAACGATCGCTTTTGACGATAAGACAACAGAGATCCGTAATGTTAATAAAGTATTACTAACATTATGGATATTTACTGTCTTAATAAATAAATTTTGATTGATAAGACCGCCCATTGTGTCACCCTAAGTAAAATTTCTACATTGATATCTGTAATTCGTATGGTGTACATATTAAAGAGTATTTCTATTCTATTTTTCAAGGATAGTTATTTTTTATAGCCAGAACAGCATAATCCATAATTTTGTCGAAAAGAATGAGCAAGAAACTCCATAATTATTTTTCGTTCAAGGCGGTACTAACTGGTAGCTTTGGTTTGAATGAAAAAGCAGTCAGATTCAAAATTAAAACTGACTTTTTTGCTTTAATATTCTCGTATGAGCAAGAAAATTAAACTTACAAAATTGTTTAGTAGTAGGTTGTTTTTAACCTTTTCTTAGTACAGACCCAACGAAAAAAATCCATCCGAAATCATACTTTACGGACTAAAGGTGAAGTTAACCGTCACAGTACCACCAAAAACCCTTTTAAGTACACATAACAATTAATTTGAATCCACGTAGCCAAGTACGGTGCCATCGGATATCTGTCAAAAGCTTTGTGAACAGTTCGACAGCTGGTGCCACCTGTTGATAGCCGATCTATGTAATAAATAAACCACGATTTATTGGAAAACCGGTTACGTGTGAAGCTTGGTGACGTAATCACGCTGTTGACTGTACTTCTTCAGTTGTTGCTTTATTTGTGTTTGAATTGTTGAGCGAATGAATTGGGGGGTCAGTAATAGGTGTTTGGAATTTTAGCCGAATAGAGTGGAAAGTTCAACATCCTTCATTAAAAAGGAAGGATTCTCCGACCAGACGGGGGTTTTGTCTGGTGGGCGACTCCCTGGTGCTTGATTGTTTTTTTTTGTTCATTGCCTCTTGCAGGTCAACCTAGGAGGTTGTCAGCTGCTTCAGCTGGCTGTGTCGTGGATTCCTTAATATATTAAGGCCTGGGCATAAACTAAGCGACTACAAATGTTAAGGGCACGCTGTGGGGTATGATCCTCGGCTTAGAGCGTCGCGGAGTGCGGCAAGGGACAAGCTAGAACGGATCAAGAGTGTTGCTTGTTTTATATATAGCTAGCTAGTTATATATAGAATAGCGGGCTGTTCTATATATTTTAATATCGCGGAAAACTCTACTTGCGCGAAGTAGGATTTACGTGACATCTGGGGGCCAAGTCTGCTATTTTCAATGTTTGGTCATTATTACGACCATACCAAGGCAACGCCATGACCATTGTGCCAATAGTTAGTAACCTCCTAAATTTATAATGGCGTGACAGTGGTCCATAAGGAACTCAAAATAATAGGAGCTTGTCAGTACGAGATTACCAAATCCAGACAAATTTTTCCAATGGAGTATCAGTGGCACGTCATCGGAAAATCATAAAGACGCCCTTCAATTAGAAGATTAGCAAAACTGTGCGTAAGCAGACTTGGCCCCCAGGTGTAATGCGTAGTTCATGCCTATGTAGTGTTATAGATGACAGCATGAAACAAGTTGAGGAGTACCAATTAACATACTAACAATCAGTAATGTGTATTTAGAATACTGCTTCGTGGTTCTTAACATAACATAACACATATGCTGTGGATAACGGTGTCAGTTTCACATTTATATAATATCTTTGTTTATATTATTTGCGTAGATATAATGTGTTACTGTTTGTTTGTCCCAAATAAATAAATAAAAAAATAACATAACATCGCGCCTGTAATCCCCGAAGGGTTAGGCAGAGGTGTACCTTATACATTTCGCCAGTGGCCAGTGGTTTAGTGGTTCTTGTGGGCTAAAATACGACTTCTAATTTATTATTGTAAGCATGTGACTCCAGTTCGACACCCGTGGGTCGGATATAATCTTAGAATTAATGTACTTAAACAAAATATTGTAAAACATTTTTAAAAGAGTAACGGTGAGTTTCTTCCCCATTCTTCTCCATACGAAACTACCTTTTCGAAAGGGCAAACTAGAATCAATTATATTTTTTTGTAAATGTTCACGTTCAAAAGTGCCTATTTGAAATAAATAATTTGACTTTGAATTTGACTTTGACAGTAGTAGAGTAGACCAGATTCTGGATTTGATTTGAGTCATCTGCCTTTTCGTTCGGGGGCTACCTACCAATGTGATGTTATTTGATAGAAATGCGTTGAGAATTCTTATAGGGTCCAGGGTTCAATAAAGTACCTACGATGTCTGATTATTCCTGAGATGATGTACTTTGATATTTTCAGGCCTTACCTATGGCCTGGCTTTGGCCGCATCGATGTCGGAAAATATCCCACAGGAACGTACTACCGGGATTAAAAGTACCTTATGTGTTAATCCAGGTTTTAAACTATCTGTGTGCCAAATTTCATCAAATTCCGTTCTGCCGTTTTTGCGCCAATCCAGAACATACATCCAAACAAACAAAAAACGAACAAAATTAAAAAAAAAATATTTTCGGCATCAGACTTATTCCCATACCTCGTAGTTATTACTTTTTTTCAAAAATGTACAGTTTTGGCTTCATTACTTTTTCATTATATGTGACGGCGCAGTGAGTCGCACCGCCTCATTTTGTTACGAAGTTACTTGAATCACCGAAAAAGTAGGATATGAGTAACACTGGCTGGTGACAGTCACTCTAGCTCAGCTCTCTCAGAGCGTCGCATCGGTGGTTGCGTGGCGGATGTCTTCTGATGACAGGGAAGATGTCTGGGTTGCCGCTGTCGTACCACGGCCACGACGAACTGCTATATTCCGGCATAATCCTGATGATATTGAAGCTGCTGAATCATTAATATGATGACTACTTCTGGTATAGCCTTTACCAGAAGTGGTCATCATATTAATGATTTCTGTGCCGTTATATGCATAAATATGGTACTCTAACGGTCTTTTACGGCGCAGGATAGCGTTTAGCAGAAGTGATCAGTGCATTAGTGGTTCAGCAGCTTCAATATCATAAGAAAGAAAAAAAAGAAAAGAAAGAAAACTTATTTATTCTGCACAAACAAAACGCACAGTACAACAAAAAAAAGTCCAAAAAAAAAAACATACTAAGTAGCCAAAAGCCTCGCATCCAATACTTTAAGCATTCTGACAATCTTGTCCACTGGTTGATGTCAGGGACCAAAGACAATTTACAAAGTGTTTACTAAATAGTTTATAATCTCATTCTATACTCTGACTAGTCATCAGGATTGTGCTGGAATATAGCAGTTCGTCGTGGACGTGGTGCGACAGCGGCTCCCTTCACATCTTCTTCTGTCATCAGATGACAGCCGCCACGTAACCATCGATGTGACGCTCTGCTAGCGTGACTGACAGCAGACAGTGTCACTCTTAACCGACCTTTTCGGTAATTTCAGTAACTGCATAACAAAAATAGACGGCGCCACTTGCTGCGCCGTCACGGCCAGCTTGACATGAGCCCGTCCTCGGGCGTTCATTCACTAAAGCAGTTCTGGAATAGAGAAAGTCTCAATCACTCAAAGTTATCTGCTCGTCCATCCTGACGATCAGGACGATTCCTCAGGGTCCCCGTCGTGGTCGTCACCCTTAGTCACATAACACACGTCACTAAAAGCATGTGCATCACTATAACCATCTCAATGCATTGACATCTTCCGATCAGTCAGTTACATCACTTCGTGTCATTCGTTAAGAACCCTATTATTCTTGCTAAAATCGTTTAAAAAGCGCATTGCATTACATCTTCAAAAACCCATCGTGAATAATTTCTATCAGAAAACGCGTCAAACACATAATTGCCTTTTTTGAAGTCTGTTAATAAACGAGCAAGATGAACCAGTATCAAATAATAACGGAAACTTCTCACCGGATTATAACTCCAATCTACATGATACCCGTAACCTTCCAGTCAGTTCACACTGACTTCCCACAGTTCCACCCCCACTCTTCTTGACCGAGCAAACCGGCAGCACTTGGTTTTTCTCACATCTTGAGACCGTAATGACCTAAAAGATTCTTTTTGCTTCTCGCAGTCAAATTTTCGTCGACTTGTCAAGCCCACCAATGACAATTTTGCAGGGAATCAGTTTGTAATCGATTTCATTGCTAGTTCTTGGTTTTCATCAGTAATAATCATCCCAATCGTCGCTTGTGTGAGACACTGTCGATCGAAGTAACCTGAAAACAAAGAATTAATTTATCACTATTACTAACATTCATGATTCAACCTGCCTTTTATTACCTCAAAGGTAATAAAAGGCAGGTTGAAGATATTTGAAGATATCTTCAAATATCTACCCTCAGCAATCGAAGCCAGGAGTATCTTCTATTGTAACTTCCCCCTTTTTGTTATGTTATTGTCAAAGAGGTGTAAGTAGGCGCCCTCTTGTGTTTCTATTTGAGGCTCATGAAGAATAAATTGCTGTTTTTTGTAGCTTCTTGGACAGGCTTCAGGTTTCTGTAAGGAAAATTAAATGTGGCTTAATTTTTCAGGCTTGTTGATGGTTTTGTTTACTAAAATATCTCAAAGTGAAAATAATTTATACTTACTGATTTTAATTAATATGTATGTGTGTTTGATTTTGATTTTGAAAGATGGTCACCCATCCACGGACCAGCCGCGGAAAGCAAAGCTTAACCTGATCGATCGACCCATGCGCCTGTTGTTACTTAGCGTTAGCTTTTTATTCAAAATATAATTATACTATATTTATAAACTTTAAATAAAATAGTTGTGATTAATTTAATTCAATAAATAAAAAGTGCATTAGGTATCCGATAATATGGATATTGAAGCATACATGAATATATATAAAATATATTTTGCTTTAATAAACTAATCTTATTCGTTCATCTTGTTTGTTCTTATTCGTTTCGTGTTCGAAATCATACTTCGAATTCCTGTTTTAATGACATCCACGCAATTCAGGACGAAGGTTATTTTCCTTTGATGTATTATATACAGAACTGTAAATATAATATATGTTCCTCTACTCGTATTGAGATTTGAAAGATCAGTAGAATTTATGTAGGAAAATTCCTTGTAAAATAGTTATTTATAAATAAGAAATCGATAAAACTGAATTGTCAAAAGGCAGTCAGCTCGGTCAGTTCTTCCGGAAAAGCAATTCTAACATAAGTACCTTTTTCTACCTCCAAGCACTATAATTTCCACGCTGCTTACAAGCCTATAAAATGTATCAGGCGTCGCCCAAGGCTGTAATAGGCCTGTAATTATAACGGTCCGACACATAATCACGTAATAAATTGGGAACGTAATACGCCTAGAAATATTTTTACGCTTCAAATATCTTCAGAACTAACTCGGGGAAATTAGTTTTATAAGAACATTTAGTACGTACCTACAGATAATCAAGTTTTAGTGTCTCGTCTTCCATTTTTTTAAGAAACCCTTCATACTTTAACTTTAATATTAATTCAAAGTCCAAGTACCTTAATAACCACAGATAATTAAATAGCAATTATTTTTACTAAAATAGCTGTGCCTTGCGGTTTCATTCGCATACGTCTCGATCTCGTGGCAGTATCGGGATAAAAACGCGTGAAACCGTAACAAACAAATAAACATAAACTCACGCCTTCTTCCCATGGGGGTAGGCAGAAACTATAGAACGCCACCTGCTACGCTCCTTATATACTCCTTTTGCTTCGCCTAGTTTCATACATCTGGTCATACACGCACGCCGATCGCGAGTACTACGCACCTGACCTTTCTGAAGAACATCACCAATTTAATCACTATATGTCCTCCTAGGGCGTCCCCTCCCGGCGTTTCCACTCACCTCTACTTTATAAATACCTTACAACAAATAAACAAACTCATTTTCGCATTTTTATATATTGGTTATGGTATATAGAGGTATGAGGAACAGGGTGTAAAGTTCACTCAAGCTCCATAGAAAACGGAGGATTCTTGTCGAAGACACGGAGAAGAGACGGGTGTTTTTTCTGGTAAGGAACTGCGCGTTAGTTGCGCGGTAAACTCTGTTTGCGCGATGCAGGATTTTGCGTGACGTCAGTGTGATGCGTAGTTCGCATGTGGCGATGTTGATGCCGCCACAGATATAATGCTAAGTTCATCTTACATAATCAGCCTATATAATGTAAACTGCTGGGACACAGGCCGTAATCTACCACGCGGGCCCAGTAGATGTCACATGTCTTCGATATTTTTGGTTCTAGAACATACCGGTTTCCTCACGATGTTTTCCTTCACCGTTTTGAGAGCAGTGGTGATGAAATTATTTACACAAAGTAAAGCACCTGTTTGGGTTCGAACCCACGACCTACAAACCCGTAAGTCGGGGCTATTGCGCAGAATACCAAACCAGTCTCTTCGTTAAACATTAAACTGTGGGTTTACGATCTTCAGAACTTATTTTTAGCCTGTCGATGGCAAAATAACACCATAAAAGAAAAAAATGAAAAAGCAAGAAAATTGTTAAAAACGTTTATTTGCGGTCAAAAAAGCGCCAGATGCCTGTGTGCCAGGGCCGCGGTATCCCTGTCGGACAAACCCATAACCCTGGCAGGCATTGGTCCTTTCGGACCCCGTCAATTGGTGCTGAAATCTCTTTGAGGCGCGCGTGAAACACAACGCGTCGTCGACCCGGGCCTGGCCCTTATCGGACGGAGAGCTACCCATCGCTCACCGTCCGCAAGCCCGCGCCTACGGTGGCCGGGAATTGACCTGCGACTCCCGACGCCCGTAGCGTCTCCTGCGGCGAATAGGGGCGCGAGGGCGCGGATTTTGCCTCTCCCCCACGCGTTCCGCCTCCTCCTTCGCGAGCATTGCTGTTTCGCAAAAGGAGGTGACGCCCTCCCATGCACTCTCGCTCCGAACCATGGCCTGAACCAGGGTCGGACGTGAGAGATCGCTGCTGCCAATCACCTCCGTGAGGACACGGTGGTGCTCCGCCCAAGCCGGGCAGACCTCCACCGTATGCTCCACCGTATCCTCCGGGCGATCTACACAGTGGTGACACCCGGGCGTTTCCTCCCGCTTAATTTTGAACAGGAACCTCCCGAAACAACCGTGTCCGATGAGGACCTGTGTCAGGCGGAAGGTGTGCCGTGGCGCCTCTCTAGGTTCCAAGTTGGTAAGTTGTGGGCGGGACATAAAAAAATGCACATAAGATTAGATAGATTTTTCATAGGGTAGGTGTCGTTTTCCGGTTTTGATATTGATATTAAAAATTTGGAAATCAATAAGGGCTTATAATACTGATACACACTGATTATTATTGTAACGCGTGAATTACCAAAAATGATTGACTATCTTTAATTGTAAATGTCCTTTTTGGCTTTGTAATATTATGTAAAACCATAAATGTTGTGATAGCCTGTAAGAAATTGTTGCTTATAATATGGAAATTATTTTAAACTAGCTTTCGCCCGCGGCTTCGCTCGCAATTATTTAGAATTTGACAATCATTTTGGGTTTAAATTAAAAGTGCTATTTAAATTTAAAGTGCTATTAAATACATCCCCTGTTCCGTGTACACCCTATAACATAATTCAATCATGATTCGAAAGACACACGTGGCGCCATCTATTATCATAAGAATGTTATTGTTGTTTTCCTCGGGAACAGTACTTTTTTTCGGGATTAACGGTACCCTATGTCCATTGCTGTACACCTGACAACGTATATGCAAAATTTCAGGATTATCGGTTCAGTGGTTTAGGCGTGAAAACCAACAAACAAACTTATCTACAATCCATAACAAAATCTAGAACTTATGTTTACAAAATTGGAAATTATAATATGATTGCAGTCAAACAAACGAATAATACATAGCAAGTAATTTTCCAATACTGGTTTTCTATAAATCCTGAAAACAAAAGCATACGTACATGCAGTTTAAAAGAGAATCAGTCTTATGTAAATGCAATTAGAATAAATAAAACGCACAGCCAGTTTGCTCTTTCATGCAAGAAAAATCATAAATCCATTTTGCATTCCACACGTCAACGTCGCTTTCTTTCGGTTGTATTTTCCTTTTACATTAAGCCGTGAACAGTTTTCTATGAAACTCGAAAGCCTCAACATAATCCAGTGTGCTATATACATAAATGATATACATAATATTATTTCTCTTTCTTTCGAAGAGTCTACTATACCTAGAATGCTTCGTGGAAGCAGAAACGGATTTAACAAACAATTCCTAGATTTCTACTGATATTAAATTGTTGGTTGTTAAACTTGGTTTCTGTTAGCTCGGTGAGAGTAATTTAGGATTAATATTGGTATTGGATAAATAGTTTAGATAGAGAGAAACTTGGTTCAAACGTATCTTAAGTAAAATTTGGGTCGAATCAAATCAAGTCAGTTTATTTGTAGAATAGTGGTGTATATAGAACTGAATAATAATACAGGTACATAGTACATTTTTAGGATACTTCTTGTCTGAAGACAATGCTTTATATACCTACGCTAGGTATCCAACCATTCCATTCTTACTCCAAAAGTTATTTGAGCCAAAACTTGCATTTTCACAAACTCTACTGAGTTTTAAACATATGAAATCTTAATTTATATTTTTTTTTAAATCTTTTTATACATTACATATTTGGTCCATAACAATGTTACAAATTAAAAAATTCAATTAAAATAAATTAAAATTTAAACCAAAGTAAATTAAAGTAAATCATAACTAATTAAATTATATTATATTAAACAAAATCAAACATTAATTTAAATACTTGCCGCCCTCAGGGGCCCCGGGCACACGCACTTGTGCTTGAACCCAGTGCCCCAGAAGGGGGCTGTCCAGCTTGTGGCTGAGCACGCTCAGGATGGTGTTTGCGCTCGCACGCGTGCGGAATAGCAGCGAACTGATGTGGCGCCGCAGTACAGTGTGAATGCGCGTGAGTGCGCGTGCGCAAACATCGCAGACGCACTACAGCAGCGTGGGAGCCCCACCAGCACCCTGAATGCGTTATTATATTGTATTCGGAGAGCGTTGATGGCCCGCTGCGTGTAGTTGACCCACAGATTGGGTGTTTGATTAGTTTTTGGGTGACGGCTCTGAGTGTGGAAATTATGACTACATTGTTACATTGGGTTCGCAACTGTAAAAACAAATGTAAGTGGTAATTCTATAATAAATAAATACAACTAAAATAAAACATTCTGGTGGTTTCACTATCGGAAAATTTCAAGAAACCCAGTATGAAAAAGTAATACAATCTCTTCTACAAATCACATAATAATATAAATGCAAATAAAGACCATTTGCCGCAACTTTACGAGAAGCGATTAAAATAACATTAGAAGAAGTATTTTCTTTAGATCTAGAAACCTTGAATACTAAAGTGCTCTACACATCAGGCCCTGTTTCGTCGATAAGCCTTTGTTTAAATCGTTACGTTTCGCAATAATGGCTACAAAGTCAAAATCAAATAATTTATTTCAAATAGGCATATAATAGGCACTTTGAATGTCAAAATAGACAAGAAAATAGAATTGATTCTTCTTGCCCGTTCCAAATAGTAGTTACGTATGGAGAAGAATAGGCAAGAAACTCCACAGTTACTCTTTTAAAATGTTTTACAATATTTTGTATACATTACTTATTTAATTATAAAGAGATGTGATAAACTATTAAATGTAGCGCACAGCTCAATGGTAGCGCCTCAAGAGAGTCCCGCTCTATCCCCCGTGGCGACTAGACGTTCCCTTTGAGTTAATGTGTACATACTGATAATTTGGTGCTTTTACTTTAAACCCAAAGCCTCAAACAAGTGATTATAGTGAATACCACATTTATGTGAAGAGGATGTAAGCAGCTTGAATAAAAAACAAAAGTACAAAAGTGAGAGTACGGTTACTGAAAAAAAATTGACCATATAAAATCAATTAATTGTCTCTCACCTATAGCTTTGGGGTTAGCTCGGCCACATGTACAGAGAGTACCTTTATGTTCTAAAAGCAATATCAGTTTTTTGAGTCGATATAATTTATCATTAAAAGATGAGCTTCAAAAATCTCCTAAGATGAAAACGACTGTGGTAAGACTTTACTTTTAAATGGGCTAGCATAAACGAGCACTTAATCTGTTCAGTTAGAAGTACACCAATAAATAATTTGCTCTGTGGTGAAAGTCTCTTTTGGAGCCAAATGATCTTAGATAAAAAAAGGGTGAGTGTATATGAAAAAGACATAGGAATCGTTTTATTGGAAACAGAGGGAAGGCTGTTATAGACCCTGAAGTTAAATTCAAAGCAGCAGATGCACAAACCCCGATGTACATTTATAATGTGGCGAAGGAAGTGACCGTGTGTGACATAGTAAACTACATTAGAAATAAATGTAATATAACCGTCACGTTAGATAAAATGAACATGAAAATGGAAAAAGATTATAATGCTTATAAAGTTTTTGTTCCAAAATATAAGTTGGACATGTTTATGGAATCAAATTTTTGGCCAGAAGGAATAGCGTTTCGTCGTTTCATAAACTTCGATCGGCAAGTAAAAGCCAGAGAGGATACTCTGAAAGGCGTTGTTAACCCAATAAAATGATAAGTTCAACTAAGATGGTAAGTTACAACTGCAAAAGTGTGACGCGTTCGGTTGAATGTATACGCCGAATTTGTAAGACGGCAGATGTAATTGCCTTACAGGAAACTTGGTTGCTACCTCATGACGTCTCATATCTCGGTAGCATAGACAACGACTTTGGTTTCGTCGGTAACTCAGCTGTGGATACCTCTGCCGGCATACTTCGGGGTAGACCGTATGGAGGTGTGGCCATATTATGGAGGAAAGGTTCGTTTCCCACAGTGACAGTGTTACCATGCTCTAGTGTGCGTCTGATAGCAGTGAAACTCGAACTCACTGATCGTGCTATAATAGTTTTTTCTGTGTATATGCCAACAGACTCAACAGATAACTTAGTAGAATTTACCGAATGTTTATGTGAAATAAATGCCATTATTGAAAGTAATAATGTAGAATCAGTGTTTATATTGGGTGATTTCAACGCACATCCAGGTGAGCCTTTTGATACTGAACTTAAACACTTTTGTGCCGAACAGTTGTGGTCGTGCATCGACAGAGAACTATTGCCACCGGATACTTACACTTTTGTTAGTGACGCACACGGATCGCGGCGCTGGCTTGACCACTGTGTCGTGACTAGTGCCGCGCGGCACGCTGTTGTTGGTACGTCTGTTCTTTATGATATTTACTGGTCCTATACAATTCGAGTGTGATCTAGGATTAATAAAACCAAAACGCGTGCTTTCTAAAACTGACATTAGTAGTAGTAATCAAGTGACATGGGGTGAAAGGGACCGTAACCAAATTTATGAATACAATAGGCTATGTTATGTTAAACTGAATAATTTAGATTTTCCGTCTGAAATGAGTAGTTGTGCTGATAAAATGTGTTCCAACACACACCATAGACATTGTTTAGATAACTTGTATGATGAAATAGTATGTGTATTAACAGATGCGTCTAAATGTTCAGCGTTTGTTAGAAAGAAACGTAACAAAGGTAGCATAACCGGGTGGAACAGATACGTCAGGGATGTTCATGTGAGGGCCAGGCTTTGTTTTCAGATGTGGGTGCTGAATGGAAGACCCTCTGTCGGAAATGTTTACGAAAACATGTCTGAATCCAGGAAACTTTTTAAGTCCCAATTGAAGTGGTGTCAGGATAACGAGCAAAAAATTAAAATGGACATAATTGCAAACCACCACTGCAAGAAGGATTTTAAGGGTTTTTGGAAACAGACAAATCAGTTAAATCCGAAGCCTGGTCAACCTGTGAGTGTGGCTGGCGTGCATGAACCACGGGAAATTGCCAATCGTTTCCAAAGGCTTTTTAAAGTCGATTCGCTTTTGGATGCGGCACCGCAGATGCTGGATGTTGAGTCAGCCGTCGGAGATCTTAAAGTCAGGTTTTCAGTCAAGGATGTGGCAGGCATTATTTGGAATATGAGAAGAGGTAAATCTCCTGGTCACGACGGCCTCAGCATCGAGCATCTGCAAAATGTAGGAGTTCACTTGCCAAGGGTGTTGGCATGTTTTTTAATCTGTGCGTTAGCCACTCGTACCTACCTGATAGACTGATGTACACTGTTGTTGTACCAATTCCTAAAGATAAGACCGGTGATACTTCAGATCTATTAAATTATAGGCCGATTTCATTAGCCACGGTTACTGCGAAGGTACTGGACAGTCTGCTAGACCACCAACTGGGAAGGCATATTAAACTCCATGACGCACAATTTGGATTTCGATCTGGTTTGTCAACGGAAAGTGCTATCATGTGTCTTAAGCAGACTGTTCAATATTATAGTGATCGGAAAACACCCGTTTTTGCATGCTTTCTCGATCTCTCAAAAGCTTTCGACCTGGTGTCATATGACAAACTATGGCGCAAGCTCGAAGGTGAGACAGATTGCAGTCCGGAAGTTACATCTATTTTTAGGTATTGGTACAACAACCAGAAAAATTGTGTCAGATGGGCAGGCTCTTTCTCGGATGTGTACAGGTTGCAGTGCGGGGTGAGGCAGGGCGGACTGACTTCACCGAAGCTCTTCAACCTGTACATTAACCGACTTGTCGGTGAACTCAGCAGTGCCAGTGTCGGGTGCTATATAGACGGCGTTTGTCTCAACAATATTAGTTACGCAGATGATATGGTACTGCTGAGTCCATCGATCGGGGGCTTGCGTAAGCTGGTGCGGATTTGTGAGTCCTATGCGGAGGCTCATGGGCTCAGATACAACGCGAAGAAAAGTGAACTCCTAGTATTTAAGGGTCGGAGCAAAAATTACGTGACTGTACCTAAAGTCACCTTAGCTGGTACTCCCTTAAATAGAGTCGCTCAGTTCAAGTATCTGGGCCACTGGGTTTCCGAGGACCTAAGGGATAACGCGGATGTGGAAAGGGCACGTAGGGCGTTGGCTGTCCGATGTAATATGTTGGCCCGCAGGTTCGCGCGTAGCAGTAATCGAGTGAAAGTGACTCTTTTTAAGTCTTACTGCCAAACACTTTACACGTGCAGCCTGTGGGTTAACTACACACTTGGGGCATACAATGCCCTACGTGTTCAATACAACAACGCGTTTAGGGTGCTGCTGGGGCTACCACGATTCTGCAGTGCTTCGACTATGTTCGCAAAAGCGCACACTGATGGGTTTCATGCTCTTATAAGGAAGCAGTGTGCGTCGCTGCTGAGTCGTGTTAGGTCCAGTAGCAACAGTATAATAAGCGTGTTCGTGGACAGGTGGGACTCTCCACTGCTGCGCTACTGGATACGTTTACATACTGCACTGTGAGCAGTGGACAGTTCCTCCCGGTTCTAATGTGTGTAACTGTGTCCTTGACTGCTTTTATTTTTTGTGTGTAGTTTGTTTGTGTGTTGTTTGTTGTGTATTGGTTGTTTTTAAAATATGTGTCATGAAATATGGATTGTTTCTGAAATAAATGTTTATATTATATTATTATTATTATATGGTGGTGAGGGTGTATTTCACTTCTAGATCGGGTAGTCATAAGACCACCCGATCTTGAAGTGAAAACTTAACTTGATGATTTTCTAATTTTAAAATCTGTTGACGACTGGAGCCGAGTATACGCCATTCAGCGTCACCGACCGGCTGGAGCCGAGTATACCCGATTCATCATCACCAACCGGCTGGAGTCTAGTATACCCGATTCAGCGTCATCCGCCCGAGCGTGACGGTTCAGTTTCGTTCACTATTCAGAATGAGCGCTAAAGAAGTTTTCACTTCAAAAGCCACAGACAAGAAGACATAAAAGCCAGTCAAGTAAATAATCATCAACCACCGTAAAACAAAGACACTTACATTATCATAATCAGTCTGCTATTCTTAGCCTTACAAAAGCTCAGAGCACCACAAATTGCCTTCACGCCATAAAACATGGCTATGGAGGGTTCCAAGCAATCCCAAGTGTTTACGGCACCCTTTATTATCGTCCCAAATGATCGCGGCAGATGAAAACGTTCTATGTTGATAGCACATGTTGATTGAAATTCTATATTAATTATGAGATAAGATTTTATGAGGATGTCGAAGCTACTGGCGGGTTTTTATTTGATTATGCGTTCTTGTTATATTGTTTATTTGAAATGCCGAGGGAGTTGTAGGAATGTTGAGTTTTAGAAAGTTCCCGTGTCCCTGATGGGATTTGCTGTTAGCAAAAGTCACTTTCATCTATTTAACACATCTAAGGGATGATTTTATGACAAGCAGCCAAAGTCGATTACAGAACTTAGCGATGAAAAGTTCAAAACTTACATCAAACGTGTCCTTATCAAATGAAAACATACTATAAGAAAGACCACGTTGAAGCCAACGAAGCTTGGCAATAATTCCTTCTGCACATGTGGCTTCCCACAAACGGCATAACTATGTAAATGTCTATTAATTGCTCCCAAATTACGTTGTTTATTTTTATTTTATATTTTACGTACTTCCTTGAAATAATCTTTTCATTATTGACATTATAATACCTACAATTTTAATTTCAACTATTTATCAGTGGCTTTTGTAGACAGGATATTAATTCAGAGATTTGTTACAGTTATAACGGCAATCATGTAATTTGGTTTAAATAGATTTTTATTATTTTAATAACATTTTTTATAGATTATTTTATATTTGTGATTGTGTAAACGTTGTAGGCTTAGACTGTAGATTGGTAGACCATTTTCTATTTTTTTAAGTACCTGGTACTTGTTGACAGGCCTACATTGAAAAAGCTAATTATTTATAAAAGAGTAACCGTGGAGTTTCTTGCCGGCTCTTCTCCATGGAAAAAGTGCTCAACGCGCCTAAAGAAGTTTTCACTTTAAAAAAATATGTCAACGTATATTATGTATATGTTAAGTGGTTATTACGAGTATCTTTGCGTAAATCGTTAAGTATACATACCTATATAAATGCCTTCTTCTCATGGGGGTTTGCAGAAACTACAGACCGCTACCAGCTGCATCATACACGCACGCCAGTTGCAACTACTACACACTGATACTTAACGTGTTGTGAATCAGTTACGAAATAACGATAAATGAAATACAATATCACGTCTAGTACTCTATTGTGTTTAGAATTCCAAGCAGCAAGTAAACAAAGGCAAGGTTTCTATTACAGGATCAAGTGTACCTTCTTAGGTATGAGAGGTACGTACTTGTGTTTGAATTAAATCTATACTTGAATAACACTTTATTGAACAGCCGGTCTATTCTGTAAAAATCTCGCCGTGAAAACTCAGTTGATGTGAGCTGTCATTCCATTGATGCTACGGATTGACACTATGTATTGATGTTCACTTCACCTAATATTTTGCACGGTGAGATATTTACAGAATAGCACTACAGTAGTGGGGCCCCGTCAACGGCCTCGAGCGATGCGACTTGCGTCAAGCGACACACTCGCGCGTCATTTGTTACCATCTGCAGGCTTAGCACGAGAACCGTTTTGTCGACGGAAGAGTAGACAAAAATGACGTTCCGTGTAGACAGTTCTAGAAAGTTTTCTACTGTCTTTAGCATGGCGATTACAAATTCAAATTGTCTTCACTACCTGAGACAACTGTCAGTTGTCAGTGTAATTTTGACAGTTTGGGATAGAAAACTTTCTTCTGAAATAGTCTACATAAAAAAGGACCTAGACAAAGATCGTTAGAAACAAAAGACAAAATGACAGATTGAAGAAGGATTTCTACGGTGCGATGTCAAAAATGGAGAAATGAAATGTCACTTTGTATAGAAAAAGCTATAAACGTTTGTTGTATGGGAGCCCCCTTAAATATTTATTTTATTCTATTTTTTTGTATTTGTTGTTATAGCGGCAACAGAAATACATCATCTGTGAAAATTGAAACTGTCTAACTACCATGGTTCATGCGATACAGCCTGGTGACAGACGGACAGACAGACAGACGGACGGCGGAGCCTTAGTAATAGGGTTCCCGTTTTACCCGTTGGGTACGGAACCCTAAAAAGCGTCATACTAAGCCAGCTGTCGGTCCACAAGTCACGTCATGTTGACACGTGACATGCTTTAAACAACTTCTTTCATTTGTTTTCTCCATAAGACTCGTGTCGATTGATCATGAAGTTCGTGGCCGCGGGGTTATGCGATTATCAATTTAAAACCAAAACCGTCTGCTAAGCGTGGTGATGGACAATGTTTGTTTTATAATATGGAGATCAGAGCGATGTCCCGCTGCCGATTTCCATGTCGTCAGGTGTGCTGTTATTAGGTTTTCTGGATCGTAAACCTCAGCCTGGAGTTTGTAAATTGGTAAAAATACACGTTTACACGTCAAAAATAAATTATGTTTTAAAACTAGAGTTAGATGATTTTTTATCCGCCTACTGAAAAAAGACCGAAACAAACACAGTCACAGTTTCTTTTAAACTCCAGACATAATCTTGGTCAGGCCATATAAGGACCATGCAGTTTTGTCTCTGAGGTGGTCTTTTGAAGAAAGAACCATACAGATTTGAGTGGACCTGTCCAGTCAGTGCACAATTATTTAGAAAAGTGTGCATCATTACAAGCGCAATATTTTTTTAGAGTTTTATTAATTTTAAAAAGTGTCCATCACCATAAGGTTAGAGGTCCAGTTAAATATTTCCCCTTAAAATTTCTCGACACAAATAGAAAAACACGTGTCGAATTTTCTGTCACTGTCACCCTCACATAAAATCAGAAAGAGAAGGAGGATATGCCAATAATTTAATTCCATTGGCAATAGGTACTCAGATATACCAATACCCTACCTGAGACGAAGAAAAGCACTCACCAAGTTTATCGATTGTGAGAAAACTAAACAGCAAATAAACTAACTGAAGGATAAAACATCCCCCTTTTTAAATAAGATTATGGGATCAGCAAGAACAAATTCAATTGTTCCTGCTCAGTAGGTACTATATTTCTAGGGATAGTTGTTTCTGAAGCTCTTAAGAGAGCAGCTCATGACAAAGTAATAACAGCCGCACGGGTCGATCCATCAGGTTAAGCTGCCGGGGGTTGGTCCGTGGATGGGTGACCATCTTTACATATCGAGACTCTTCCGTGCCTCGAAAAGCAAGTTAAGCCGTTGGTCCCGGCTATCATTCCGACTGCCAAAGATTTTTGACAGTCATTACGGGTCGTGAGGAGCCCAAAAATCTGACAACCAGTCTTACCAAGGGGTATCGTATTACACAGATAATGGGTTGTGGAGGTCAGATAGGCAGTCGCTCCATATAAAATACTGGTATTCAGAATAGAATAGAATACTCTTACACCATAAAAGTTACAGATATAAATGTTGTAGTTCAGCTGCATCTGGTTAGACTGGAAGCCGATCCCAATATATATTATTATATAGTTGGGAAAAGGCTAGACAGGTCATGATGAGTATTGTGTATAGCTGCGTTTTCACTACACTAACATTTTGTTTTGAGGAAATGTTTCCTGTTCTGCCGATGTTCGCTCGTTCGATATTCTGTTTTCACCTAGTATAGTAGAGCATTGCTCGAAGTACCAAGCTGTAGAGATATTTAATAGGTTGCCTTCTGAGCTAAGGATCCTGATTTATAACACACCCACTTGTTTAAAACAAAATTAAAAGCTTTTTTAGTAGAAACATATCTGTATAATATATCGGAATTAATGTCACACAATAATAAATGATTTCCTTGACATTAGATAATTTTAGAATCTTTTGACATTATTTTTAAAACTGTTCGACATATTGAAAACTGTTTGACATTTTATTTTAAACCTGTTTGACATTATATTTAAAATGGCTTGCACTCTTGGTATGTTAATTAATAATTCGTAGTATTTGTTATTGTATTATGTTATTTCGTATTTGTAACACAATATAAATTGTTTAATGAATAAATAAATGAAATGAGACCTCAACGAGCTAGCTCGTACTGAACAGTTCGCTGGCGCAGCTGCGTTTTCATTCTCACTCGATATAGATATGGACGATACTGTCGTTGATTTTCTTTTGGAAGCGGTTAATGATTCAATCTTCTTATTCACTTCCAAAAAACGACAAAAATATCGCAATAAAAAAACGATGCTTTGAAATACATAGCCGATAATATGAGATGTGCATCTCATATTATCGGCTATGTATTTCAAGCATGAATGGATTCTATAATTTTCAATTAGTTGCAAAGTTTTTTTTGTGTCCACTCCAAATTCGCGTAGAATATAAAAAAGATCGGACACCAACCGAGCAAGTCCAACGTCGAGGGAATTCACAGAGCAACAGCTGTACGCTCACCGGTAACGTCGTTTTCACTGAATGAATGAGCAATCGAGCAATCGCCAAGTCCAACCGATCATCGCTGAACAAACTTGTCCGCTCGGTCAAGTGTTGCTTGCTTGCTCCCTCGGAACTGTTCAGAACCCTAATGAATAGAATAGAATAGAATAGAATACTCTTTATTATGTACACCATAAAAATGTAATAATGCTACAGATACACTGTCGCGATAACGCGAATTATATTTCGTGCGCTCTCTGTTGTGGAGCGACGTTGACCAGTGTGGGAGCGCGTGAAGTGGACTTCGCACTATCGCGACAATTTAGCCGTTGGGGAAGTGAAAACGCAACTATTGGGTTCTATAATTTTTCTTCCCGTGGGTGTCGTAAAAGGCGACTATGGGACTGAATGAGAATGGGCAGCAACGTTCTCTATGCATTTTAACACCATACTGCGTTCGCCAACCCGCCTGTCAAGCGTGGCGATTATGGCAAACCACCCCTTGGGGGAAGCCTATGTCCAGCTGTGGATGACTTTCGGCTGAAATGATGATGATGGTGATGAATTTTGCTGTGTTGCGTATAATATATATTTTGATGTGAAACATCTATAGGCACGTAAAACCGATTGCTGGCGGAGCGACGCATGCTGCGTGGCGATCGGCCACTATACGCTTATACAGTCTATATTTATTTACTTATCTTTAATTCAGGCACATTACCCATAATGTGTTAGTACTTATCTATTACTTAAACTATATTAGTATGTACTCGTATAATTAATTAAGACACAAACATAAACAATGATAATAATACAACACAACTTATGGAATACTACACATCATATCTATTATGCCATCTGGAGACACCCGGCCACAATACATGCACTGCGCACAAGTGTCCCATTAGGTGGCCTTCAGACTTATCAGCAACAATACTCAGTGAGTGTTGTCGCTGTCTCGCATCCGACGCAGTAGTAACGTGGATATTTTACGCATGATTGCAAAGAAGTCATCTGTACGCGCTGCTGCGAACATCCCTGACGCGCTACAGAAACGCGGCAGCGACAACAGTATCCTAAAAGCATATACATGTAGTAGTGTGTAGTGCGATGTTTCACATCTGCTAGTCGTCCCGTGACAGCTCAATTTTTTAATTAATAATTGTGACATAAACTTTTAAAATAATACACTGCTACAACGACCTAAATTAGACTTTCAAATAACGTTAACAGCGTGGTGCTATTGGTAAACATTTGTGCAATATTGTTTTGTGAAATGCATTGAAAAACAAGATGGCGGCATTAGTTCCGCCTATAGCCACGCGGTATAATTATTAAAATCATTTATACAATAGTTGAAATATTTGAATATTTTCATGAAAGCGTGACGTTTGCGACCTATTCTACCCTAATATAAGAAAATTTAATTTTCGCGGGCTATCATTGAAAACTGCTCTTTGATCTAGTGGCCGAAAGCACTACTGCTAAGCATGTGGTCCTGGGTTCAGTTCCCGAGTCGGGCAAATTGTTATTGGGTTGGATTTTTTTACATCTGGCATTTCTCAGTAGTAGCTCGCAGTCTGGATTTGTGCCCGGATAATGGCAATAAGCGGGCGAGCGTAGTTAGCTTGTTGCATGGGACTTAAACTGGCGAAATGTGGGTGTACTATGTAGGTACTAACACTTCGGAAAATACAGGAATAAAAAATGAAAAATAAATCTGCCTATAATTTTCCCACTGCTGGGACACAGGCCTCCTCTTTCTGTGAGAGGGAGTGGGCCGTAATCCACCACGCGGGCAGTTCTAGGACATGCCGGTTTCCCCACGATGTTTTCCTTCACCGTTTTGAGAGCAGTGGTGATGAAATAATAATTACACAAAGTAAAGCGCCTGTCTGGGTTCGAACCTACGACCTACTACTCGTAAGTCGAGGCCGTTAACCACAAATACAGGAATGTTGTTATAATAATTATGTTATCAAAATTCAATCGTCATCTCATTATCTTCATTACAGTCTACAAACTTTTACATAATTATATTTGTGTGTTATGATCTAACGTGGCTACGTCACATCAAAAGGATATGAACGTAATACAAATCTATGTATGTATGTAGATATTTTTCTTTTGTAAATTATTTTCTATAAAGGGCCTTGGATAAACATTGGTTTTGTAAAGCTTGATAAGGTTCGGTGTTTATTTACTTTTCTACCGCTGAAGTTATATTTGCCGAGCGGCTTTTACTTAGGGATGAGCTGCTTCGATTGAAATGCCGATATGAAAGTATATATTGAACATTTTTAGGGTTCCGTAGTGAACAAGGAACCCTTATAATTTCACCATGTCCGTCTGCCTATCTGTCCTCGGCTTAGCTCAGAGTCTCTTAGTACTAGAAAGCTGTTATTTTTGGTATGGGTTTTGAATCACGCTGACCCAGTGGTAAAAAAAATCTTGAAAAAAAATTTTTTAGGGTTCGTCTCTTGCACGAAAAGTGAGGATGATATTATTTTTTCTCGTGTATCCCTTGGTATGGGGATGTATATTGTTGGATAGGCCCTTTAAAAATATGTCGGGTCTGTGAAAATCATTTATAAATTCAGGGATCCGTTTTCGTAATCATAAGTTTTAAAATGATAATTTTTGTTAGAGTCAAGTGTCCCCTTCCCCTGCCAGCTCAATGCTTGTTTTTGGATATGTGAAAAAATTCATTGCAGTAGTAAATATAACGAAATTAAAAGAAAAACTATCACAGCTAAGTAAGCTTTACAAGTTAACGAGTAATAGTCGACCAACTTACATTTGTAGTTAGAGAATGGACCGTCACGTATATCGATGTATTGGAGAACATGTTTTTCAACTACAATATTAAGTTTGTTTTGGGGATAAATTCATCCCAACTACGGAACCCTTCATTGTGCGTGGTCCGACATGCACTTGGTTGGTTTTTTTTGTTTTAGAATAAGTTGTCATTCTGCCTGCCTGCAGACTGCTTCGAATGTCTAGTGGTCGCAAGTGCCACTGCTGAACATGAGGTCGTGGGTTCGAATCCCAGCTTGAATTTCTCAGTAGAAGCCCGGAGTCTGGAGTTGTGCCCAGTTGATGGTAACAGGCTCACCCCCTATTTTAAGGGACTTTAATATACTGACGAAATTCAGGTGTACTATAGGTATACCTCTGCCTAACCCTTTGGAAAAAACAGGCGTGATGTTATATTATGCTAAGTTTTCATTCATGCGCGGATTAGATCGATATATCAGATTAAAGTTGGTGTGTAGACCTTGGAACTAAAGTTGTCAAAAAATCGACTTTCAGAAATCGAGTACTGAGTCGTATGGTTACACTAGTTACGTCGCTACGTAATCGATACTCACGATAAATCGATTCAAGTTAAATGTCAAAACGTTACTAAATGTCAAAACATTATTTTTTGACAAGCCTAATGAGACTATATATTTCCAAATTATTCAATCAATTCTGCCTATCGCTGTCAACTGCTGGACATAGGCCTCTCCCAGGCTGCGGTACTACATCCGGTCCTCCGCCTTCCGCATCCAGTCTGACCCATTCACCTTCAGCTCATCTGTCCATCTAGCTGGGGGCCGTCCCACACTACGCTTGCCGATACGCTGCAAGTGGGGGTTCCAAATTATTAACAACAGCATAATATGAAAATGGGCTGTTAAATGCTCGATGTTGACTTTTTCTGTAATATTTATCTAACCATAATTTTGAGAACATTATCAAAATTTAACCCCAACAAACTTCTAACCGTCTAAACCACGCCTCTATATAAAGCCAATACACACAGTCTCACAAACAGACAAGTCACTAATCAATACCCAGCTGAATTACTCTGAACCAAACTGTTCCAGGTCACTTGGTTCCGTATTTGCGAACCCTTGATTGTCTTTAAATAAGTTCAATATGTTCGTATGTAAAGTGGGGAAGAAATGAATTGGTTGGTTTTGGGTTAACCTTTATCCACACATTAATTACTAAAGGTCTTGAGACGCTTACTGTTAGACATATTAATGTATTTCTACAGATACTTACCGTTATTAAAAGCGAGAAACTAAAATTAATTCTTTAGAAAAGTAATTTTAATAACAGTATGATTCTGGTGCTTTATGTACTTACATCAATTATTTATTTATGTAACCAAAACTCATATGTTAACAACAATGACCTCTCGAAATTGTCTTTTAAAGAAAGAAAAATGCGTTTATTGACATTGCAGCAAAAAACAAAACAATACACTTTACCACCTCCTTTTTCTTTTTAAGGGTTCCGTACCCAAAGGGTAAAACGGGAACTCTATTACTAAGGTTCCGCCGTCTGTCTGTCTGTCTGTCCGTCTGTCACCAGGCTGTGTCTAACCGTGATAGCTAGACAGTTGAAATTTTCACAGATGATGTATTTTTATTTGACGGCCATGTTGGCGCAGTGGTTAAGCGATTGACTGCTGCGCTGCGTGTCGCGGGTTCGATTCCCGTACGGAACAAATATTTGTATGACCTACAAGTAGTTGTTCCGGGTCTGGCTGTTTGTGTATGTGAGTTTAAATGTTTGTGCACCCACGATACAGGAGAAATTCCTAGTGTGGGGCAAAGTTTAAAAAAAAAAAAAAAAAAATGTTGCCGCTATAACAACAAATACAAAAAATAAGGAATAAAATAAATATTTAAAGGGGCTCCCATACAACAAACGTGATTTTTTTTGCTCGTTTTTGCTCGATATTGATAACGGCAACAGGTAGACGCTTGAAATATTCACAGAATATTTACTTATATATTCACCTTAAAAATAAATAATTAAATTAAAATAAAACAAATATTTAAGGGGGGCGGGCTCCCATACAACAAACGTTTTTTTTTAAACCCTTCGTGCCCGAGTCTGACTCGCACTTGGCCGGTTTTTCTATCTTTTAGCGCGACTGTGTTAAGCGTCAGCATTATGCTTAGGTTTAGGTAGCGTGTTGCTAAGCGCTGGTTTTCAGCATAAACTGTAGTCAAGGACTACTGTTTACAATTTAAAAAAGGGGTCCATTTACCAACAACGGATTACTATACTAATTGATAATTATATGATGATCGTAATATTAATACCTAGATATGATTGAATTGAAAAAAAAAAAAAAGTTTTTTTAACTAACACAAAGTTAAGCTTAGTTAGCAATTTAGTATGAAAACATTGTTTTATCCATTAGATACTTATTTAGATTTAGTTAAAAACTAAAGTTTTCAAAGAACTATTTAGTTCTAACTGGACAACATTGTAATATTGACATCAAAGCTTGGCAAAACAATTTTCTTTTGATTCTCAATGACTTTCGAGGACAATAATTCAATGATAATTTTGACATAACGCAATTACAATTTAAGCTGGTTAAATGATCAAGAAAATCACTTTGCACAAAAACATAATCATTCATTCATCCAATCTCCCTATAACATGGGACTTAAACATACTGAATCGAACCTAAAGCTGTTCTACTCACCTCTGCCAACCCCATCGGGGATACAGTCATGTTTTCTACGACCCTTTTTAAAATTCCACACAGCACCCTCCAAGCATAATAATCAAAAAGTCGAAATTACTTTTTGAAAATTCTTTTATTAAGATACCGTCATACCTTTGCAAAATGTACAACCGTAATCCTCCATTCACCGACCCGTCTGAACGCGACTGAATCCTTCAAGAACCCAAAATGGATTAGGATAAATCCCTCTAATCAAATTACTGCTAACAAGAGCTTTCTCGTTTTTTAATCTCCACGACGGAGTCGATTAGAAAGGGGGCGTTTAAGTTAACCGTGGTCTTGCTGCCAAGGGGATTATTAAGTAATCAGAAGGTGAAACAATGTTTTAAGTAAATGTTTTAAGACCTTTTTGGGAAAGAGGTTCAGTATTGTTTCGAGGTATTGAATTGGTAGGAAATTGATTTGTGCCTCTTATGTATTCTTTTCTTAATTGTAGTGCTACGAATTTTAAAATTTCCAAAATTTACAACTTTATTTCTTTATAGGTACGTTTACATGTTATCAAAATCGTTACAGTTTAAACTTTTCAGTACGTATGCAAAGGTTAAACAGACAGACATACAGTCACTTTTCAGTTCTCATAATAATTGTAGTTATTAAGACAAGAGATGTTGCAAAACAACACTAGCGTATATTCTACACAAATACAATTATGGTCTGCTCTCAGACGGAGATTAGCGGTTAGTTGGTTAGATTAGCCACGATACAAGGTTCCACCTCAATGTGTGTGCTTAATTACTCACTGCACGCCAAGTTTCTCACAGGACAGGCAGCCGACGGCCACGAAATTTACCGTATTTACATAATAAATGTTCGGGAGCATGCAAAAATAAAATCAATCAAGTTCGTGAATGATTAGGGACTACTTTGGTCTTATTTTCTTGGAAAGCTTGGGTTTTCTAAGAGAGCTGTTTATGTAGCGGTCACAAAATGTCGGACGTCCTTAAACAGACGCTGACAGACTTTTTTGACACCGGATAGAACACCGGCAAAAATTACATATTGTCATGATGGCTTGTATTTTGCGTCCGTTATATGACGACAACACTGTCTAGAATACCCCTTCAGGAAAGAATGTCTTATTGCTCGCCTAGAAGTAAAGGTTTAAATGATAAATGTAAGATTGTAAGACTATCTTTGCATTGTATACGTAAACTCAATCTCCTTTGTATTATAAAACCAGCACATATCCCACCGGTTATTTTAAAAGGTGTGGCTCTTGAAAGGATGCTAGATATTAAGTACTTAGGGCACAAAGTTACTGAGGACTTGAAAGATGACGCCGACATGGAAAGAGAACGGAGGACGTTGGCTGTCCGATGCAATATGTTGGCCCGCAGGTTTGCTCGATGTACACCAGAAGTAAATATAACTCTTTTTAAGGCGTTTTGCCAATCCTTGTACATGTGCACTCTGTGGGTTCATTAAAGGCAAAGGGCATATAACGCCCTCAGAGTTCAATATAATAATGACATCAGAATGTTGTTGGGGCTCCCACTTTACTGCAGTGCATCTGGAATGTTTGCCAAAGCACATACTGATGGTTTCAGTACCATCCTGCGAAAAAGGATTGCGTCCATGATGTGCAGAGTGCGTGGGAGCGTCAACGACATTCTGAAGGTCATCAGTGATAAGCCGTGTTGCACTATTATGGCACATTGGGTACATTTACGAGTACATGTACCCGGTGCGTCAAGTGAGTGCAGCAGGTATTTGAATTAAAATTTGAGTTGCATTTGTTACTAACATAGCATAAGTATTGTGTATTACTAACATTATGGATCAAGGTCCGAATTAAATCATAAAATATATATATATATATATATATATAATTGCATAGCACAGGTGTGAGTACTATGTACAATAGAGCTACCATTTATTGGATAATAATAATAATTTTCATTGACTTGAAGTTGCCCTGGCGGCTGAGAGTATGTCTCCCTGATGGTGGCGCGTGTGTTGGATCGTTTAGCTCCCTTCAAAATGGTTGAGCTGAATAGTGCTGATCCATGCGTCATGTTCGTGAACGGGTGCTGTCAGTTGGGACTGGTAATCTCTTAGCTGCCACGGCTTTTATTTTAGTTTTGAATTGTTTTTTTTTGTGTTTCCATTTGCTGTACTATGAAAGTGTTTTTTTTTTGTTATATCGTCCTCACATTTAGTTATACATTCAACACTAAAGATCTAATAGTATTTTTGTAACATTATAATTTAAAAATTGTGAGACATCCTAAATAAAAATATTAATAAAAAATATAAGAGTGTCGATGGAGTTTCTTGCCCGTTCTTCTCCATATGTACCCTACGCTTTGGAATGGGCAACTAGCTTGTTTTCTAAATGACCGACTCCTTGACGATTCAAAAGTGCCTGTAAATGGTTTAATTGAAATAAATGGTTTGAGTTTGAGTTTGCACCATAAACGTATGTCCAAAAACTTTTTTATGTATAATATTTTATTAAATGAAAACAAAAGGATTATATAGAAACAAACCTGAAATAAACGTGTAGGGCAGTGAATTGAAGCAAAACCAAACATGAATTAAATCAAATATTAGTGCAGAACATATAAAACCAAACACTAGCATGTATTATTACGGTATTGTCAAACAAGAATCTGCAAATAACGGACTCTGTTTTAATAGTGAAACGGATGGGGGCAGCGTACAATAGTTTGTAGAAAATTATGAATCTGTGGGTTGAGCTTTCATTTAATGAAATTAATAACATAAGTTACATATATTTGATCTAGAAGTTGTTTCATCTTTTGTTCCTGTTTACATGTTAGACTGGGTAGAGTTATGATGATCGAGCATAGCTATTTACAACCATTCCACAGGCTTCCGAATCGAAAATGACACATTTTTGGTTACCTGATTTGCCCTGTCCCTGAAAACACATAACTGTCGTAAGAATAGCGGTCGCCTATTTGGATAAAACTGAAAAAAAAATCGGGTTTCAGATTTGTGTAACAGCGTTTAAGGCGAAATCGTCAGGGTAGCCCGCGAAGTTCAAGTTTTTTGCAATTTGCAGGTCTGTCAGGTCGTATGTATAATCATTAGAATCAGCAATACCTACAACTCTCTAAGTTCATAGAATTCTCTCGTAAAGGGCTCCTTCGATAACATTGATTAAAAAAAAATAACTTATTTATTTATTTGATTTAATGTTCGATTTGGGACGGAAGCATATCGAATATTTGTGAAAAGGTATTCTGATGCGGGTGTATCCCAAAAAAAATGGCTAGTTCTGTCAAAGACATATCTTTATATTTAACCTGTAGCTACTGGTCCACTGATACAAGTCCGTCCCAAAGCCTTCAACATCTCTCTTTATGCTTCCTTCTCTGGCCAATCCGTAATTAATGAATCCAAGTTTTTTGTTCACGGGTTGGAAAATCCTCATGGATGCCCTCCACCCTAGGGCGGGCGGAGGGGTCTGTCAGACTCTTACTGACTAAAAACCACCCCAGTGTTCCCTTCCCACACTTGCACCTTGCATCATATTATAAGACTTACATTTTCTAATGTTGGAAAAATATTTGTAGTTTATGATTTTCATATTATTTTTCTACTGCGTAGGTAGGTAACTATGACTAGGTGGTACAACCAATGTATTTATTTATTTCTTTGTTACATAACAGAAAAATATTTTTATCTCAATATTTTGTCCTTGTAAATGAAGGATATAATAAAACCTTGAACGTCTCAAAGAGTCCCCTCAGGCTACAAAAACACGAAGCTAAGATAAAAGAGAGTGTACAATATAATTATTGTAATAACACCATAATATAACAACAACACAAAAAAAACCTACCAAGTGCGTGTCGGACAATGAACGGTTCCGTAGTTGTGATGAATTTATCCCAAAAACATACTTAACATTGTAGTTGAAAACATGTTACATGTGGTGATACATCACTGCAAATGTAAGTTGGTCGACTTATTACTCGTTAACTTGTAAAGCCTACTTAGATGTGATAGTTTAAGTTTTAATTCTGTAATATAAAATACTGCCATGATTTTTTTCACATATCCAAAAACAACATTAAGCATTAAATTGCACTTAAATATTATTATTACGCAAACGGATCCCTGAATCTAAAAATGGTTTGCACAGACTCGCAATATTTTTAAAGGGCCTATCCAACCATACCCCACACCATCGGAAAGACGAGAAAAAAAAAGAAAAAAATATCATCCCCACTTTACGTGCAAGGGAGGAAGCGTAATTTTAATTTACCACTGTCGGCGTGATTAAAATGTATACCCATGCCAAATTACAGCTTCCTAGTAGTAAGAGTCTCTGTAACTCAGAGACTCTTAGCCAGGGCCAACAGACAGATGGACATGGCGAAACCATAAGGGTTCCTTGTTGTCTACGGAACGGTAAAAAGGGATAAGTATCACAGAGCACGCAGACGGCCACAGCTAGAGGCGGCATTGTCGACATTTTCGATACATACCTAGTGTCACCGTTTTGTCGCACTCCGACACAAATGACATAGGTACAAACTGATGGCTTTGAATGGCATTCGCGACAGAAGTTGTGCGCTCAACGCACTTTCAGCGCCATGAATTTTATTAGTAGGTTCTGCCGACTCGGCGATTCCGTGCTCTGTGGTTAATAATAGCCGGGGGTAATACTGAGTGGAAAACGCTGTTAATGAAGAATAAGGAAACAGTCGTATTCGAAGTAATAATGTCGTGAGAAAATGATTTGATATTTTATTCGATTATGTTGTCACATTTTGATATCTTGGGACAAAGAGACGGTTGTTTGTTTTAATAACGAAGGTAATTAGCGTGATAAATTAGCAGAAATTTAAACTGGTTACTGATCCATATCAGGCAACGAGTATGGAGTTGGTTAAAGGATTATTAATCTTGTTGAGAAAAGATGTCTCCTCATGAATTCTGCTAATATGATTAAAGAATATATCATTACTACCACCTCATTTACAAGACAGATATTGAGAAGAATAATTTGAGAACACTACGTTTATTTTCACCAATTTTTCAGATCCTTGTGCAGATTATGTAGGTATATAATCACATAGACGGCCACCTGCAAGGTTCAAATTTTAGATGGATATTATAACACAGGTTAACCACATAGCACAAGTGTCAGGGACTTCAAACAATTTGTAACCACTTTCTTATGTAATAAAGAAGATTATTATATTCGCAAAAGCCGGGATTAATAACATCAAGAATAACAAGTCAATTTATTCGCAGAGACAAGCGTGTTGCCTCTGTAGGTACTTTTGTACCTTCGCTGTTGAAAGGGTTAACATGTTTGCTCGATGCATTAAGATTTTTGGGGCTTCTCGCAAAATACAGGATTATCCCATCAAAATAAATGGCCCCAGTGCGATTACATAAGCAAAGAAAACATTCATGAAAACCCTTGAGGATGATTTAGTATAGAGAGAGAAACTCAACATGAGTGGATATCAAACAGAGACGAAGCTTTATATTATACAATTGTGCTATTTGTATGCTTCTATAAATTTTTGCATGATGTTGAATAGATTGTTGAAACGACGTGTACGAGAGCATAATCATCCTCTGTCCTTGTAGATACTATCGCTCTGCTGGAAGTACCTGATATCCTAGGAAGTTATGCACTAGTTAAGAGGAGGCTCCCTATTTTTATGTTAATTTGCATGAATATTCTGAAACAGTCACACATACTATCAAAATGAGACTTTAGTATATGATTTATTGGATCTCTTTTCCTTCCATGTTGTCCATGTTGAAGACAGTTACGTAATTGCAATATTTTCGCTCGATACATTTTTTATTCGAAAATCATGTTTTTTTTTTAAGGATAATTATAAAAACAAACAAGATTGTTCGACTTTTATGTCAAAAAAATATGAACGAATATGAATAATTCTCAAAATATGATATTTATGTTGAATATGTGTATGTAAACGAAAATATCATAAACCGTGTTTTTTATTCTGTTAGCGAACCTTTGCAGACATGATGGTGCCTATCTAGTAGCTGCTGCTGACGATAATATAATTAGTTAACTGCAATGCTTACTTTATTATATAAAGCTTGGCCTCTGTTGGAAATCTTACTCCACGTGCCAGCTCACCGTAACAGATTTTTATCGCAGCGTTTCTTCTACGACACGAACGCATTTTGTTATATTTTATAGTTTTGAGTTTTATGTTTGTTTGGAGCGAGGTGTAAATCTTAAAGTTGTAAATCAATCGATAGAAATAATTCATTCCTCGCTATTTTGATTTCAGAGTATTTTTACGATAAATGCTTTAGATTTTTCGTTTAAGTGCTTTAAAACGATATTGTTTTCTGTATTGTGGAGGAATGAGAGTAAAAAGTTTACGTATTGCAGTATTATCAAATCCTGCATGTTATTTTTTTGACATACATCCTATTTTAAGAATATAAGTACCTTTGCAATCTTTTTTTGGTTACTGCCTGATTTAAAAAATCAAATATTCAAATATTGAACTGTTCTCTGACAATTGATTTTTTCTTAGAAGCAGGAGTAGACTTGTTAAGAAGCCACCATTGCTGTCGGTCCTAAATAATATTTTCAAATTTGTGACCATATTTTTGTTTTTTTTCTTTTTCTTTCAGTAATTTTAATCTCACCGTGAGTGATGTGTTTGTGAGTTTGTGATCAATTTGAACGGAGGTATGTTTTTCTGTTCTTTTGTTTATTCAAAGTCTTTCTACATTTTGTCATTATTTTTTTATCTGATTTCTTCTCCATTGCCATAGTACAGTCTACCACAATTGCCGGCGAGACGTGATTTCCATCAAAGAAGTCGCGATTTCCTTTTTCTTTTGTTGCCCGGTATGTATTATTTTCCTCTTTTTTTGGTATAAAAGATTCAGCTTGTTATTCGATTCTTGATTATTGTGCGTTATTTGTCTAGGATACGCCCGAAGATTCAGCAAGCTGAGTTGAGGGTTCTCCTACAACCTCCCAGGCTCCTACCATTTTACACCTGATTGAATTGCTACTGACCTTTCTATCACCTTAAGCTCAAGTGGTTCAAGGTACAAGGAAGCCAGTGACCGCAGACAGAGTCGCGTCATCGAGATCAAATACCTGAGTGAAGACCCGGCAGATATTTATTAGATTTTTATCTTCTCCTATTAGTCTTTTTACTACATTATTACCGTTAGTTACGTTATTTCCAGTCTATGACTTTTTCTAAAATATGAATTTCTAATCTACAAAATACAGTATACTGCAGGTTTGTCCATCTTTCATGGTTTCGTCGGTCTAATTTTAACCTCGTGTACGACGCGAGTACTTTTTGGATACATCCACAAATAAAATTTGCTGAACGATAACTGACAAATGCGTGCACTGACTGGACAGGTCCACTCAAATCTGTGTGGTTCTTTCGTCAAAAGACCATGTCAGACACCAATCTACATGGTTCTCAATTGATCTGACCAAGATTATATCCGTATTTTATATACACATTGACATTGATTAATTTTATATATACAATGACATGAATATTTACTTTGTTAAGTATTATATTGTTTTAAGTATTGTAAATGTGCAGACTATGTGGGTTATTGTTCATTTTTCTTTTTTTTCTCAGTTAATTTTTATCATAGTCTGGCAGTTTGAGTGATTTTATGCGGCCTACCCAAATGTCCTTTCTTTGGTATTGTTCGTTGAATCGTTGAGCTCCTTAAGTTCTTAGTTGAGCTGCACGACTACTGACAAATGCGTGCAATGACTGGACAGGTCCCCTCAACCTGTGTGGTTCTTTCGTCAAAAGATCATTTCAGGCACCAATCTACATGGTCTTCACATGATCTGACCAAGATTATGTCTGGACTTTAAAAAGAGACTGTGACCTCTGAGTTTGTTTTGGCCTTTCTTCTCAGAGTAGTCGGATACGAAACGCCGACCTCATCTAGTTTTTTTAAATATGATTGACGTGTAAAAGTGTTTGTACAAACCTACTTACAGAAATAAATCATTTATCATTTATCATTTATAAAACCTGTCGTTTAACACAACTTAAAAAATTGAAGGTACAAAAACTTGAAATTCTTCCTTTAACCTTTTGTTAATACTACTAAACCGACAGTATTTTTGTGCGAATTCTTATATTGTCTTCCTTTTATTATTTTTGATACCTTTTATTTTCAGTTTTACTATAATGTGAAATTATACGTATTTAGTGGCGAAGTGTTTTCTTATTTTAATTATCTTTTCGCTACAGTATGTTTGGCAGAGTTCACACCAAAAACTTTTCAGTAGAAGTTACCTAAAATCATAATTTTTAAATTGCCTATAATTAGATATTATTAGCCATATGACTGGCATTATTGTATATATCATATAAACTAGTTTTGTTATCCAACTCTCCAGCCTAGGCTGGTTTCACATTTGATTAAGTATGCTATCAGATTGTCCTACAACTGTCCAGTGTTTATATTTTAATGGTAAGAACACATCCTTATCAGATCATCATCAGCTTACAGCAGTCCACCGCTGGATATAAGCCTCTCCAATCGCACGCCATTCAACTCGGTTCTCGACAACTATCATCTAGCTGCTACCAGCTACCCTGCGAAGATCTTCTTTCCATCTAGCCTGAGGGCGTCCTACCTTACGTTAGTTGATTCACGGTCTCCACTCAAGAACACGTCTACCCCAACGGTCATCGGTTCTACATGCTTATTCTGTAAGCTATCTCAACAACTTTGGTTCTCTGCCGGACCGCCTCGTTCTGGATTCGATCCCTCAGAGAAAAACCAAGCATAGCCCGTTCCATAACACGCTGATCAACCTTGAATTTAAGGACCAGCTGTACCGTGAGTGTCCACGTCTCGGCTCCGTAAGTCATAACAGGCAGAACGCACTGATTGAAGACCTTGGTCTTTAGGCTCTGCGGAATACGCTACGAGAAGACTCGAGGAAGCTTCCCAAATGCTGCCCAGCCCAGCTAAATTCTTCTCTTAACCTCGGGATCTCTATGTTGTTCTTACCAAACTGCAGAGTTCGCCCGAGGTAAACGTATTCTTGAACAACCGTGAGAGCACCGCCATTGATAGCAATCGGCCCCGATGTGACGTGTTCGTTGAACATAACCTGGGTTTTGCTTAAGCTTATCCGGAGACCAATGCATATAGAAGAATCAATGAGGCCAGCATCTGCTGCTAGTCAGTCAGCCACCATCATGATGTCGTCTTAAGCACATCCTACAATGTGTTAGCGAACAATTTCAGGGAAATTACGTCCCCATTGTTTCACCCCTCGACGCAGTGGGATATGTTCAGTTCACTGGTTCTGTGCACATCCGTATACTACTTATTAATAGGTTTAGTAATACAGTCCTTACCACCATTCCACCAAATACTTTGATAAAAGTGTCCCAAATCACATTTGTCCAGCTTTATATTGCTTTTGACATTTATAAGATAATAACTGGCCGATCATAAACCGTTCAGGTCCAACCAACAGGTTGCCATAGAGATAGGCCATCAACAAAGAACAAACAGAATAACTTTACAACTGCAACGCTTGAATAGTAAACAAGCTAAAGGAGGACAGATATAACGTTATTCCCACATTTATATCGAGCACTTTAATTCTTTAATAAATTTTTACATGCCTATACAATATTAGTTTTAGTATATTTTATGCGAAACCCGAAACACGTGTCTAGTATTTTTATATAAAGAATCTATGTACAAAATTTCAAAACTGTATCATGAAAAATCCCAAAGTTATATTAAGGTTGTTATGTTACCGGGTTGTCCGTACAAAAACATGTTAACGGCGCCCCCGCGCCTACAGGGTCGTCTTGCGTTCATTGATAATAATTTGGCAGTAGGTACCTAACCGTACGGCGATTGTATTGTAAGTAATTAAATGGTGATAACACTTTCCATCACATTTAAATATTTTTGGGACAAAATATAACATGGTGTAAAAATTATTGAAATCGATTCAGTTCCTTATTCTGAACAAACTATATTTAGGTTTCGCATATCGACCGTAGGCTGCCAATACTTTCTAACATTTTTACCGAAATATTGTTTTTTGCGCCATCTGTTAGCTCGTATCGTAATCTTTGATGAGACAATTTATCCCAACTGTCAAAACACACTATAAACATATAAAAAGCCGTTATAGAAATACCTTCTATCTACGACGAAAAAATCTTGGGCGGAAATATATGCTATCTACAGTTTGACAACTGATTTTGAATGGAGTAACGTGTTTTCTAGTGTCCTCTTCAATAAAAGTGAGTATTTTATTTGTTTTTTTTTGTATATTTTAATATATAATTATATATTTATTTTTCATTATTTATCTAGAATCTAAAAAATGACATGTGTGATACATGTGTGGATTATATAACGGGTAATATCAGCGAAGTAGCGTATAATGAACATATTAGAAGGAAGGAGAAAGCTAGAGAGGAAAAGGCTATTGACAAAAAAGATGCAGAAAATGGGAATTGTATAGTTTTGAATGCAGCCAAAGTCTGTCTATACGTAATAGCTAGTGCAATTTACTATAAAACAAAGCTGGCACTGCATAATTACTTGGTGTACAATTTGATAATCATCATGTCACAGGCTACTGGTTCTCTGAGGTTGATGCTGACCTTACAGCATCGACCTACGCGACTTTATTGACGAACTACATTACAAAGCAGTGCTTGGAGAAAAACGTACCTATTATTATTTATACAGACGGGTGCATGGGCCAAAATCGCAATAATGTTTTAAGCAATGCTCTCTTAAATCTTGCAACGCAACATAATATCCTCTTAGTGCAGACGTACTTGGAAGTCGGACATACTCAAATGGAAGGGGATTCCGTCCACAGTGCCATTGAGCGTAAATTAAAGAATCGCTTAATACATCTGCCCAGCGATTACATATCAGCTACCATTGAAGCAAGACAAAAGCCCTTTCCTTACGAGGCAGTTCTGGTTAAACACGATTTTAGTCGGAATTTTACAGAGTCGTCTACTTGGCGCTACAATTCCTTTAGACCTGGCCGTAAACCTGACCGGAGACCCAAAGGTAATCGATATCAAAGCAATCCTATATGACCCAGCCAGAGTCATCAAAAAGTTGAAGTTTGATGACATTTGGCAAGATTTGCCACAAAGAACCAATAACATCGACGTTATACGAAATTACACAAATTTATACGTCAAAATATAATTCCGGTTATGGATAGAAAATGCTATTATTGATCAAAGAGAAAATAATAGTGATCCCAGTAGATTGCCATGCCTTGTACGATAACATGCCGCACGGTTAAATCTGATTTTATATTTTTATCTAAGTAATGTTTATTTTATTTTATTTTTTTGTAGATAAGCATACAACTATTAAGAGTGTATTGTTGCCTAAACAAAATCAATTATAATAATGGTAATTAAAAAAATGGTAATCATTTATAATAATGGTAATCAAATAAATAAAAATAATGGTAATTGAAGACTGATTTTGTTTAACAGAATAACAGTAATTATTAGATTGTAAAACTATTGCAATCATTTTCTATTTGTTATGTTGATTTTGATTGCTAACTTTAAAAGAAATAATGTTTCTAGTGAAACTAAAATATTGTGAATTTGTGAAGTTTTTATTTGTATTTTTCGATTAACGTATTATTTAAAAGTGGTATTTTAAGAACTAACATTAAGAAGAAACAACATCTAACTAATTATTTTGCCATATTTTTTTATGGAAATACCTTCTAACTTACCTAGAACTCCAAAGGAGCATGATTTGAATATTTTATTACTATAAATATTAAGCTTATGTAAAATTAATAAAGTTGGATTTTGGGTTTATAGATACCATGTGTATTTTTATTAATATTCAGTTTTTATGTTTGCTTGTAACCTTGTCCTGAAAGCACTTAGGAGGTATTGGCAGCGTACGGTCGATATACTAAAAATAATGTTGTATACAGGGTGGAAGGGACATCGACGCGCATCCTGTTACCATAGATTCAGTACATCATTCTTGACCTCCCTGCGTTAAAATTTTTCGTCGGTTATGTAAAAAAAAAATGCTATTCCATACATTTTGACCGAGTAGGTATTGCACGCACTTCTGTAGGAAACAGATGTTTTTTTTTTTAATTACCGACGAGATATTTCAACGCGTGGGGGTCAAGCATGATGTACTGAATCCATGGTAACAGGTTTCGCGTCGATGTCTTTTCTAACTTATATGTTAATTCAGGGTGTCAGCTACCTCCATCCAACATTTTATCAAAATTGGTCCAGCCGTTTAAGCGTGAAGAAGTAATAACAAACAAACACACACACTCACTAAAAACTTTCGCCTTTATAATAATAGTGTGATATGTACATTATCATCATCATTTTAGCCGAAAGACGTCCATTGCTGGACATTGGCCTCCCCCAAATGTATATGTACCTATATCTTAATATATATAATTCTTCTGTACGTGTTCTTGTCACCTAACTCCTCCTAAACGGCTGGACCGATTTGGTTAAAATTTTGTATTTATATTTCAATGGGTTCCTGGCTGGTTTGAAAACACAATTGGACCCGGTAGATGGCGCTGCTGTCGGTATAAGGCGGTACGAATTTTGCCAGGTCAGCTAGTTCATTATATGTGAAGAATAGAATTACACCTATAGTTCTTTGCTATCTAATTCCAAGTTACGCAGTGCTGCAGACATGAGAGAATAACCAGTGTTCGTAGGATTTGGAGTATCTGTAGGGGCGTTAAAGGTACTAGCAAAATGTTCACCAAACATGTTACAGATGTCACTCCCACCTGATGCGATTTTGTTATTATGAGACATTTGTGACGGATATGAACTGCTACCCTTTCATTACTTTTTATGAAGGACCAGAATGTTTTTGGGTTTTTAGTAATGTTGTTTTCAATATTGGAGATATATTTCTTGTAGCATATTGCACTTAGAACATTGCATTCATCTCGTAATCTCTCAAAGAGCTCTCGGTCTAATGGGTTTTTGTACTTTTTGAAACGAACGTGGTATTTATACTTTTCTCTTAGTCGTATAAGTTCCCGTGAGTACCATGGTGGATATTTATCACTGGCTGTTTTTTTCATGGGGATACATTCAGTAATAGTATTTCTTAGTAAATTATAAAAAAAACGTCTACCATATCGTTAACAGAAGTACAGTTTTTGAACTCACTTTCCCATTCTATTTCTTACAAATGAAGTAGAACGTTTTCATAATTTGCGCGAGAAAAGTTCGGTTTTTGCCATTTTTAGCTTCTAAAAAAAGCTCTGCTAGCACTGGTACATTAAACTCAATTGGGGGATGTAAAGGGTCCTCTTTCGATAAGCTGTAGTTGGAACGGGTGATGTTCGTAATGGAGGTGTCTAATACTAGTTCCGGGTCTGGCTGTTTGTGTATGTGAGTTTAAATGTTTGTAAACGCACCCACGGTACAGGAGAAATTTTTAGTGTGGGGCAACGTTTTAAAAAAAAAGAAAGAAAGAAAGATTTCTAATCTAATATTTTAGACTTGTTGTTTAAGATGTTATTGTATTGGTTTAGGCCATTTAAAGTCAAGCACTCAGAGAGTATTGCATTTAAATCAGAGTTGCTGGGTTCTGGGTACAGGTATATGACGTCATTCAAGCCATCTAATATTAGCGAGATTAGTCTCCTAATATCAAAATTTGTTCATTTCTTCTGCCGACAAACTGTTTTGCAGTTTGGCAGACTTTATGTATGTAATTGTTAATACAGATTTTGAATAAATAAATAAATAAAAAATAAAAAAAAGTTATAGCTACAAAAAAAAAACGCTGCGTAAATTTTTCATCATGTTTTTAGAAAATTATGAAAATTTTACAAAATGTAAAGGTAACGCCATGACATTTATTTCTGTCGCCAACCAGGCAGCTATTTAAAGGGTTTGAATACCTTCTTCACCGATCTTGAACGATCCCACTGCAGGGAAATGACCTCCTTCCATACAGCCAAAAGGATGGCCAGAGCATTGGTCACTTCACACTACAACATTACCTGTTGAGACCAGCCTTCTCAACATCGCCGCGCGCAAGCGGCAGTGAACGAGGGGTGCGGGGGCAGCGGCGAGTAAGACGGCCGCACGGCTCGAGGCAGGCCCCGCGACACATAAGTCAGCTGTTGCACGCCTTCACGCACGGCTGCGCTTACGCAGTATAAAGTACTCTGTGGCTTACGCGTTTATATTAACGTCCATAACTTAATCTTGTTAGCTTGTTAACCGACACAGTTGTAATTTCCATCGGTGTTCCATGGACCAATTGAAATTTGACCAGTTGGTCTATGGGGAAAATTACATGTTTCCATCGTCCAATTACCAACTGGGCTATGGAGAATACTTGACGTAAACAAAAACTATGTTCCATTGTAACGTTATAACCCTGAGTTCACACCAGTATATACATTAGGTTCAAATAAGCTTTTTTATACTTTTTTGGGTCACATCAAACTGCGTTCATTAGAAAAATAGAATCTTTAATGACAAGATAGGGAAGTACCTCTGTAAACTTTTTGAAATAGCCACTTCACAGAAAACTGCTTATGTGTCAATATGGTGTCATGTAAAGACAATGAATTAATTTTCGGGTTATCACATTTGCCAGTTTTGTTTGTGCAGTGGGAAGAATTGAAGAATTTTAATTTGTATATTAAAATACTATGGTGAATTTACAATACATAAATAGGCGAGGCGGCACTGTTTTATTATACGAAGGGTACCAACTTCACAAGCATTCTGTTTATAAAAAAAAAAGTGTTTTGTGGCTTTGCACAAAGTACAAAAAAAGAAATGCCTTGGCGGTCATATAACTGTAGGTCACGCTTTGGAGAAATTTCGCTGAAAGTTTTTTAACTGCTAAAGTCCACACAAATGATTATTCAATAAATGATTATTAATTTAATTCAAGCAACAATACTCATAGTGTTAGTAAACATATACCTACTTACAAACTATGTTGGTAAAACATTAACACCGAAACAATTTGTGACATCACTGCTGCAAGGTGACAGGCCCGGCCGATACCTTGCAGCAGTGGTTCACAAACGCACAATCTATTAAGCTGTTTCAAAAAAAATATATAACAAATTATTTTTTAATATGGACAAGGCTTTACAATACTATTAAACTGGGCAGCGGAACATTTCTCAATTATCCATAGCCCAGATGGAAATTGGACGATGGAAACATGTAATTTTCCCCATAGACCAATTGGTCAAATTTCAATTGGTCCGTGGAACACCGACGGTAATTTCATATTTCCCTTTATCTTTCATTATACATGTTAGTTATACAGTCCACTCACCTTTCATTTTGCTCCACTACGATCTATCGTCGCGATCATTACCAATAAGGTAAACGAAATTCTTTACAATCTTAAGCAATGCACGTTTTTACGGCTTCTAAATATTTCGGCAATTTACTCAGATTTCAATCATAATAACTGACGTACTCCAAAAGCGTTAAAAATATAAACACTCACTGTTATTTTTAGAAAATTTCAATCATATTTTCGTTCATGAATAAGTTGGGAGGTTTAAAAGCCAGTACCGAGCCTCCATAACGTTAATGTTAGATAATATCGTTCAACACATCAAAAAATTGAGTTAACTCTCAATGTTTCATTTTGGGTTTAGATTTTTATCAATTTCACTACAGTACTACGGAAATGAACCGTAGTTGCTAAGATAGAACGTTGATTTTAGATTGTCTTAATACTTGTCCCAGGAGAACGCAACAGGTCGACTAAAATAAATATTGGAGTAATTTTTGTTGGGAATTAAAGCATAGATTTATGAGAAGATGTTTTATTGAGTTTTGAAGAGATATCGGGTTTGTTTCAGAATAGAGTGCTTCTAGATTTTGCGGCTTTTCTAGAACAAAGATATTTATCTACATTGTAATACACGCAATCGAGGAATATATTACACAACATCTCGCCTGTATCTATTACTCGAAGGAGTAAACAGACATGTAGATCAATAAAAACACATTTCCCCAGTTCGTTAGGAGATACCAGAAAAGCGTGATAGATACACCAACACAACCCAAGCAGCACGCAAGCATTTTGAACATCAATATATCAGCATATTTAGAACTTAAAGTTCTTTTAGAGACGTACAAGAATGTCAAAAAATTCTGCCTTCTGCATTTTTGGGGGACGCCTATGTCCAGGATTGGACGTCATTCAGCTGAAATGATGATGATGATGATACAGCTCAAACTGTATAAAATCTTTGTTAAGAGATCCGCGTTAGCCGTAGCAGTAATGCTAGCGAAGGAGGAGGCGGAACGCGTGAGGGTGAGACAAGGTTCGCGCCCTCGCGCCCTTAGTCGCCGCAGGAGACGGCACGGGTGTCGGGAGTCGCAAACCGATTTCCGGCCACTGTAGGCGCGGACGCCTGCGGACGGTGAGCGATGGGTAGCTCGCCGTCCGATAAGGACCAGGCCCGGGTCGACGGCGCATTGTGTTCCACGCGCGCCTCAAAGAGATGTCAGCACAAACTGACGGAGTCCATTAGGAGTCCTAATGGACCCCGTCAGTTTGTGCTGAAAATGTATTTCCTCCTGTATTAATATTTTTGTATAGTTTAAATTTTAAACTATACAAAAATTTTAATACAGGAGGAAATACATTTTACTGAGAACATGAAATAAAGACATTTATACATGTGGCTGTCTAAACAAATACCGAACATTGGCAATTATGATCTAATTGCGTACCCTCGAGACTTGAGCCACACAAGTAGTCATGCCAATAAGTTCAATAGTGGCAAGCTGTGGCCACACATTGAGTCATTGTGTATAGACCGCCCGTTGTTCGTGTTGATCAAAAATTAATTAAGTACTTAATTTGTTTTGTTTATTGCTTTAGTTGTTGTTGTCTGTGACTTACTTACTCAAATCTTTATGTGGTTTCTTTTGTTAATTATTTTACTAGGGAATGCAATGACGACAGGTCAACACATCGAGATATTTATATGCTAAATATTAATGTATTATACACATTAAACCTTCCGATAGAAATGCTCTAAATGATAGTGAAAACCGCATCAAAATCCATTTTTCGTTTAGAAGTCTAAGCGGTCACACAGATAGACACGAAAAGCGACTTTAGTTTTCACTATATGTAGATATAGAAGACTGATTCCTTACAACCTATTTAGGACAACTTCCTGGGCTTATCAAGCTGAAACTGCTGAACTGAAGCCAGGTATTTTTTCACGATAAATGGTAATTTGAAATCATCAGTGGTTTAACTCGGGCAGACTTTGCAATTTGGTAAAAACAACTTTGAGAGGGAAGTTAACAGAAGAATTCAGCTGGGCTGGGCAGCATTTGGGAAGCTTCGTCGAGTCTTCTCGTCGCGTATTCCACAGAGCCTAAAGACGAAGGTTTTCAATCAGTGCACCCTGCCTGTTAAGACTTACGGAGCCGAAACATGGACACTCACGGTACGGCTGGTCCATAAATTCAAGGTCGCTCAGCGAGCTATGGAACGGGCTATGCTTGGAGTCTCTCTGAGGGATCGAATCCGGAACGAGGTGATCCAGCAGAGAACCAAAGTTGTCGACATAGACCACAGAATAAGCAAGCTGAAGTGGCAATGGGCCAGCCATATTAGCCGTAGAACCGATGACCGTTGGGGTAGACGTGTCCTTGAGTGGAGACCGCGAATCGGCAAACGTAAGGTAGGACGCCCTCAGGCTAGGTGGGGCAACGATCTTCGCAGGGTGGCTGGTGGAAGCTGGATGAGAGTTGCCGAGAATCGAGCTGAATGACGAGCAATTGGAGAGGCCTATGTCCAGCAGTGGACTGCTATAGGCTGATGATGATGATGATGATGAGTGGTTTAAGCTGTGTGGTGTCAGTCAATCACTCAACCGAATTACCAAACTAAATAAATAGATTATTTTTTATTAACGATTTTGATATTTATTGTTTTATTTTGTTTGTTGGCTTAATTTGGCTGTTTATTGGCATTCACGTAGCTATGTGAAATTAATGTGAAGAATGTGAGCTTCAGTGTTGAAGCATTCCAGCATGGATAAGTATAAGTATTTGTGTGGTGATATATTATAATATTTTGATCACATTCAGCAGACATACATTGATACCCAAGTAGCATTATAAGCTGTATATAAGTTCGTTTTCAAACCAGAACCGGTATATTCAGGATGTATAATGGCTGCATAAGTGCTTATACAGTCCTTATAAGTAAAAAAGGTCCACATTATACAGCTGTTTGCATTAGTAGAGCTGTATAGTTGCTGTAGAAGCAATAGACAAGCTGTATAATAGCTGTATTAGAGCTGTTATTCGGTGTACAAAAAAACCATTACACTAAAAATTTAATATCATATATATCGCCGCTTCTCGAAGTTGTGAAGGAGTATGTCTACCTAGGACAAGTCATCCAGCTCGGTAGACACAACTTTGACAAAGAAGCCGACAGAAGGATCCAGTTGAGTTGGGCGGCATTTGGAAAACTTTGTCAAGTCTTTTCATCGCCTATCCCGCAATATCTGAAGACTAAAGTCTTTAACCAGTGCGTCCTGCCCGCCATGACATACGGTGCCGAAACGTGGACACTGACAGTCGGGCTAGTCCACAAATTCAAGGTCACCCAGCGTGCTATGGAGCGGGCTATGCTTGAAGTCTCTTTGAAGGATAAGATCAGGAATGAAATTATCCAGAAAAGAACCGGAATTACCGACATAGCTTGCAGAGTAAGCAAACTGGAGTGGCAGTGGGCCATGTTTGTCGAAGGACCGATGGCCGATGGAGCAGACGAGTCCTGGAGTGGAGACCCCGTATCGGCAAGCGTAGTGTGGGACGCCCCCCAGCTAGATGGACCGACAACCTTAAGAAGGTGGCTGGGTCAGACTGGATGCGGAAGGCGGAGGACAGGGTGTTGTGGCGCAGCCTGGGAGAGACCTATGTCCAGCAGTGGACTGCGATAGGCTGAGTTGATTGATTGATTGATATATCGCCGCTACAAGCGTCTGCCTATTAAGATTATTAAAAATCTTATTCGTAACTAACGAATTATATCAATTTATTATAATCGTAATAATTACTTGAGGCGCCATCTATTAGCTCCTTTGTGAATTAGAAACATCTTGTATTGCTTTAAGATTAATTATGATGTTCTCGTTAAAACAATAGTTAAAATTAAAAGAGAACATTGAATGACTTTTGGGTTGAAGTCAAATTCAACAATTCTACATTGGACATAGTAATTTTTGTTTATGATTTCCAAACACCTAATAACGTAGTAATGGCGACGATTACATTTGAGTGGTACATTACCTCAATTTTATAATTTAATACGAGAACTAAATTAGTTTCAATAATAATTTAGAAAATAAAAAGTAACAAGATTATTTTCACACACATTTCTTTATGAAAACTTGTGGTTTGATTAAAATCTGGATCTACCGGAAACATTGTCAATTTAAGTGGTAAAAAAGTAGTGAAGTTACTAATTAAGCTTTAATCTAAAACCGCCTTTGCATTTGTGAATTTAAGCATTGGTTATTGATAAAGTAATTAACTGATAAGCATCTTAGTATTGTTTGTAAGTTTTATTCAGCTAATTATGTAATAAGATTTAGAGAATACGACTGCCGCGTGGGCGGCAGGCTGGCAAACATTGTGATAGAAGTGTGTATGGCTTGTAAGGACTGAAGTTGTAATCTCTCTGAGTATAGTGTGCGGTGATTGTATTTGTCTAAAAATAAACCTCTGTAACATAATTGTTTTGATTAGAGTATATTATTAAGAGTATCGATGGAGTTCCTTGCCCGTTCTTCTCCATGAGAACCCACTTCGTTTTGGAATGGGCGACCAGCTTCACATAGTAACTCAAACTGAACGACTCCATGAGAAATGATAATTCAAAAGTGTCTGTAAAAGTTATAATAGAAATAAATGCTTTGAGTTTGAGTTAAGTGTTGTGTGTGATTGAAAACTAACTACCTATCTACCATTTCACGAGTTCAACCTATACCTAAAACTAAGGAAACTTCTCATGTAGAAAACTATCGGCCTATAACCAATCTGTCATCACTTCCTAAATTGTTTGAATCCATATTACACAAGTTGATTAGTTACCAGATTCAACCATTTCTTTGCGAATCTCAGCACGGCTTTCGATCGAACCGTTCTGTTAGTACAAACTTTTTAACGCTTGTGGATCGTATATCACAGCACATGGATACAGGCATACAGGTTGATGTTGTCTATTTCGACTTCAAAACGCTTTTGATCGCGTAGATAATGACGTGTGACGTGTAAACTTAGTAACATCGGATATTCACCAAAACTACTAAAAATGTTGGCAAGTTATACGCGGGACCGTCAGCAATATGTTAGACATGGTTGCTTTATTTCAGACCCATATCACACTCAGTCTGGCGTTAGTCAAGGGACCATTGTGGACCCTTTATTATTCGGAATTATGGTAAATTATCTTGAGAAGGTTCTAAAACATACCTGGTGCTTGCTCTACGCTGAAGATGTCAAGTTGATATATGGTGTTGAAGAGATGGGCGATACCCTTCAGGAGGACATTGACTCAGTGTTCCAATGGAGCATAGAAAACAAGCTAATATTCAATACTGCTAAATGCAGTGTTATGTCCTTTAGTCGTGCACAAAACCCTCGGCATGTGCAATACTTCCTTGGAACAGAACCGATTGCCCGTGTTAATTCGGTAAGGGATCTAGGAGTGTTATTTGACCCGCGACTAACCTTCCACGAACATAAGCGTTCTCTCGCTACTGATTCATATCGAAGACTAGTTTTCACTATTCGGAATATGCGAGAATTTAACAACCCTCTGGCCATTAAATTAGTTTATATGGCTTTAGTGAGGTGTAAACTTGAGTCAGCTTCAATTATTTGGAACCCATGAAAGTACGCCTTGCTTCTTGAGAAGGTCCAAAAAATATTCCTAAGATTTTTATTTAAGAACTGTTCGGGTATTATCCATTCCTTTATCCTACAATTTTTTTTCTTGGAATGCTGAAATTTAACTCTCTTGGAATTAGGCGTAATTGCTTTTTACTTACATATTCGCTTGTCGTGTCCTTCGTGGGGAGCCTGATTGCCTGGAACTAGTAGCTCAGCTTGTGAGACTTTTTGTTCCTCCTGTACTCAACTACCAACGTAGACCACGACGACACGGATTGTTGGCCGTTCTGCCAGCACGCACAGTTTTGCATTCTAACCCACCCTTGGTTCGCGCGCTCGCAATGCTTTTTTCTTTTTTTTTTTGGGTGGGGAATTGTCAAATAACTTCTCCCGCTATGGGCGGAGCGGGAGGGCGTGTCAGACTTTTACTGACTAAAACCCACCCGTGTTCCTTCCGTTGCCCGTGTGTCATTTTCGTGGGCTGCCTCTGCGGATTTACCTTATGTTTTTGTGAGAAATCCTGCAGGTCGTAAGGGACCCGTAAACTATGATTTTATATTGAGTCTGCTGCATGTAACATTATAAAGGAATTTACCATACTAACGTTGATTATAGTAAAACTCTTGATGACAACATTTTACGTAGATGACGTAAAATGAATATAGACGTTTTCGTGAAGATGATCCTTTCAAACTTGACAAAAACAATCTATCACATATCTTCAGTATGGGACATGACAAGACTATTATGAGCTCCAATAACAGCTTACCAAGGTTACAGACGAACATTTATATCATAAGGATGAATGAATGGAGTGCCTTCAACACGTTGAGTGTCAGCTTGCGTACGCCCACGCCTGCCAACCGGTGTCGCGTGTTATTTAGATTGCTTGCAAATAAGTTACTTGTCTGGGTAGATGCAGAATACCATCGCTATAAGACTTTATCGTTTATATGCATAACGGAAGCCCAAGCAAAGAAAAGAACCGTTCCTACTGAATGCTCATTTGAAATAAAGGGAAGTTAACAACAACTAAACATTGTCCATTGCTAACTGTTTAGTAGAGCTTATTTTACGGGGCCCAGGCAATGATAACCTTGCGCATCCTGAGGCGGCTGAAATATGCATCAATAAATCAGAAATAACCATTATAATTAATCGTCACCATTTCAGCCGAAAGACGTCCACTGCTGGACATAGGCTTCCCCCAAAAGGGGGGTTGCCATAATCGCCACGCTTGGCAGGCGGGTTGGCGATCGTAGTATGGTGTTAAAATGCATAGAAAACGCTGCTGCTCATGAGTTTAAGCTGTATACTATCTGCTTAGCCTTTTCCAACTATGTTGGGTCGGCTTCTTGTCTAACCGGATGCAGCTGCATAGCAGTATTTTACATGGAGCTACTGCCTATCTGACCTCCACAACCCAGTAACTGGGTAATACGATACCCCTTGGTAAGACTGGTTATCAGACTTTCGGGCTTCTGACGACCCTTAACGACTGTCAAAGATCCACGAATGACAGCCGGGACCAACGGCTTAACGTGCTTTCCGAGGCACGGAGGAGTCTCGGTATGTAAAGATGGTCACCCATCCACGGACCAACCCGGTACCTCGTAGTATGGTGTTAAAATGCATAGAAAACGCTGCTACCCATTTTCTAGTAAGTCCCTTATTCGGCTTTTATAACACCCACGGAAAGAATAGGATGGTGCTATTCTTTACGTCCGGCACCACACAGAACATAATGGATACTATACCAATATATTCACAATATTCAGTAGGTTTACAGGAATATCAAAATAAAGTAACATAACATGATGCCTGTATTCCCCGAAGCATTAGGCAGAGGTGCATCTATAGTATATATTGTTAAAAAACAAAGCTGAACTCGCAAAATACCACGAAAGATTAGGAAAATAAGTGGGCTTTTTGACAAGTTACAATAGAAACTTGGTTAACTTTAGGGTAAAACAAGACTAATAATTAATAAGCTTCTTCAGTAATTGAATTCCAAATTGATCTAACTTGCACACATTGGGCAATTACTTGCAATTATGACGGTAGATGCCTTTAATGCTATTATACTTGGTAATGTTTCAGCCTACTCGACTTAGTACAGATAACGTACAATGAGCCTTCAGAGTATTAGATGTAAGAAGGTTTATGTATAATCACAGTGCCTATACCTACAATATTATGAATACGAAAATGATAACGTATCTATTTGTCTATTAGGATATTGTTTCAAGGATAAATTGAATTCTTGCAGAAAAGCATAGTATACTTTTCATGATTTCAGGAAAAAATCGGATGTTTAGCTACGATTTCAGAGTCTCATCTCTATCATAATTATTCGTAATAGGTGTTTTGTTTATATCTGACTTCAACGGTATCCCGTTTTGTCGAAAAGATTTTGACAAAATTTTACTACCCGAACAAATTTTAGCAACCTTTTTATATACCAATGCAATATTTGGAATGATTTTAGTACGCACATTTTCATTTGGTCAAATTTTTACTCGGCAGAATATTACCAAGGATAATGTTATTAAGGCATTGGTTATTACAGCAAACAATCTTTAGACAATAAACAATTAGTCAAATAATTGTATTCATTACTTTTAGTAGGCTACCCGGAACCAAACCAGTTAGATTAGGCTAATTAAAAAAAAAGCTAGGTTATGTTAGGTCATATCTGTGACTCCGTGCGCACGAGCCGAGTGAACGAAGCGAGCGGTGCCGCGGTAGCGGCCGGCGAGTGCCAGAAACGACTAGAATATATAGGAAAAAAATACTTTAGTAGGTTTCAATTGACTGAATAGAAATGGTAAATTGAAAACTGACGATACTAAATATTTGGCTTATTTTTTTTGCGTAAAATAATATTTAAACTGAAATATTTGACTACATTAAAATTGGTAAAAGTACTAGTTGGTAAACAAGTTAAACAAAAACACACACTTGCCAAACATTAGGTTTTCGTTACAATTATTTGTGAAGAGATTTGTTGCTACGTAATAATTTGGCAAATGAAATTATGCGGAAAATTGTTTGGGAAGTGATAATTTGTCACTTTCTTTTCGATGAAACAAGAGTTACCCCATTATTACACTGTATTTTCCTAGAAATCTTACCTACCTGTATGCTATGACCTCGAGATCTTACAAAGGAAGGCTGGGTATAGTCTTACTTCTCTAGTTATGTGCCTCATGTGTCTGTTACTTGATGTTTAAATTGTACAGACTGCCTCGTTAGTCTAGTGGTGACAAACACTACTGCTAAGCATGAGGTTCTCGGTTCGATTCCCAGGTCGGGCAAAGTGTTATTGGGCTTTTCCATCTGGAATTTGTCAGTAGCAGCCAGGAGTCTGGAAGTTGTGCCCAGTTGATGGCAATAGGCTCGCCCCCTATTACATGGGACTTAACCATAACTGGCGAGATGTGGGTGTACAGAGTACTATGGGTACACCTCTGCCTAACCCTTAGGGGGAAACAAGGCGTGATGTTAAGTGTAAATTGCAGTGATTGACGCGGGTTCGTAAAATGTGACAACTATACGACGAATTGACCAATCAATCCCACTAAACCAGTCAAGCAAAAACAGTCAGCAACCCATTTAAAAATTAAATGAAAGATATTCAAACATTTCGAAATGATCACGTAAAGGAAATTTGCAACCCAACAAAATCAAACTCCATGAGTGCACATTTCTAGCAGCTGCAGCGGCGCTCAATAATTAGCTTGAACATCGCGTACGGCTGGGTTCCGTGCAAATAGGGTTTTCAGGCGACGGAAACGAAAAACCATCATGACACTTGCCGTAGTTTTATTATATAGAATGTTTTGATGATTTGTATGTTGAGGGATTATTTATTCTAACTAGACTTCGTTCGCGTGGTTTCCTACTCCTATACCTTCGCGGGCGTATGCCAAAAAACTCACCAAAGTTTCATCAAAACCTGTCAATCCCTTTCAAAGTTCATAGAGGGCAAACAAACAAGCATTATTTTTTATATATAGATTAGAAACCAGAAAACACCCAATTAAAAATTCTTAACATAGAATCAGACATGAAGTAAAATAAAGATTGAACGGTAGCAAAATTCAAACTATTGTATCAGCCTAGCAAACCTTGTACATGTCCACTATGCGGGATATGAACCTACAACATAGAACATGAGGTTATTGTCATAAATTAATGGGGTATAAGCAGAGATCGGAATAGGTAGTGTATGTTCCCTTAAACTTCAAGGATGTAAGTAACACAGAGTTAATAATACCGGTTTCTTAAATCCCGGAATAATAATCCCCCCACTTTAAAACTGACCTAGATAGCCAGTTTAAAAAAAATAACAAATAAATATGGTTAGGCAGTAAAAAAAATGCTGCGGTCTTGTGAGTGTTATTTTAAAAAAAATACCTACTAAGCGGAACAGCCCGCGGCGGTGACGCGGTGTGTTCCATGTTAAAAAAAAAAAGACTTTATAATTTGACGGGATACTAACTCTGTAAGCTGCATCGAAATTCAAAATCTCAGTTTTATAGACAAATATTTTGATTAATTAATAAAAAATGAGTTCAAGCGATTCTGAAATGTTGAACCCAGATCGAAAATCTTTTGCCTGAAATTTCAAAGAAAAGATAATTAAATACATACAATGATTTTATGAAGTGGCGAGAAAACAAGAAAATAAAAAATTTTAGAAAACTACAATTTTTTACTTTCCCTACATTCGAAATGAAAAGTAGAGTGTTTAACACGGGTAAAAGTCACCAATTCCTTTCGACCCTTGTATAACAATCTATTATTTCATGAAATCATGTCATTGGGGCACAAATGAAACTTATTGAGATGTATTAATGTTTCTAATGATTAATGATACATGAAGAACTAATTTGAGTACCAATTAGTTAGAATTAATGATTAAACGTGAAGTTCTATCTTAGTTATACGAAGCGGCTCATCCAGATTAGTAATACAGCACAATCATGTAACAAGTAACAAACAACTGGCTCCACTTCTGCACTAGGTTGTAACGAAAACCTTTGATTTTTTATTTTTCTTATAGATCCGTGCATCGGAAAGCACGTTAAACGGTTAACCGGCTGACATTCGTACATTTTTGATATTTCTGGCCTTTAAGGTTTTCTAGATGACCTAAAACAAAAACCGCGGCCAAAAAGCTTATAAATCTATTGAAACCGAATAATAATAACTAGTAGAAAACAAATTCACAAACAAATGTTACAAAAATAAACTCATACCTACTTAAAATAGTTTCAGAAATACTATGAGCTTTTGCAGAAATTATATTTTTAAAAGATCTTCCAATTTAATAGTCATAACATAACATCACGCCTGTAATGCCTAAAGGGTTAAGCAGAGGTATACTTATAGTACAATTTAACTAATGACTGTTAGAACGTGCTGAAAGGCTTAGGAGAATAGTTCGAGAACATCGCGTGCGTGACTTGTACCGGATTTTCTAATTGAATACCATTTGTAAGTGTAATGCAGTTGGAAAAGATAATAATTCAGGTCATACGTTGAATTGTCTACGAAGTGACATAGGTTCTTGCTGCTGAATTCATACATACCAATTTGCAGTGATCAAAAAACATTTGGAGACACTTGAACATACTGAAGAATGCGGCTTGTCTTGTTTTTTGCTTCTTTCTACAAGTCTGCCCATAAAAAGGAGTGTGCGTGGTGGTGTGTGGGTGTGTTTAAAGCTCAACCAATCTCCCTAGCCTTTTTCCAACTCTGCTATTTCGGGTTTCAGTCTAGGATGCAGCTGAATACCAGTATTTTACATGGAGCGACTGCCTATCTGACCTCCACAACTTAGTTCACGGGTAACATTGGTAAGACTGGTTGACAGATTTTCGGGATTCTGACTACCCGTAACGACTGTCAAAGATCTACAAATGACAGCCGGTTAACGGTTTAACGTGCTTTCCGAGGCACGGATCCATAAGAAAAAAAATCAAGGACGGTTTCCGTTGCAACGTAGTGCAGAAGTGGAGCCAGTTGTGTGTTACTAGGTAAATGATTGTATTGTATTACTAATCTCTTCGGATGAGCCGCTTCGTATAACTAAGATAGAACTTCACGTTTAATAATTAATTCTAAGTATTTGGTACTCAAATTAGTTCTTCATGTATTAGGAATCATTAGAATCATTAATACATCTCTCTAAGTTGGATTTGTTCTCCAATGACATGATTTCATGAAAAAGTCATTCAATAGAACAAATCTAATTTAGAGAGATGTATTAATGTGTAAATTCATGTCTGTTATTCATGTGTTATCTGATTGATATTCGCGAATCATATTTTGATCAAAATACAACCTGACACTGATCTGAAAATTGCAAAAAGCGTAAGAAAATTTGAATTTCGCTGGCTACAGTAGCAGATCCACCTTAATCTAAAAAACCGGCCAAGTGCGAGTCGGACTCGTGCACGAAGGGTTCCGTACTATCTATAAAAAAACCGGCCAAGTGCGAGTCGGACTCGCGCACGAAGGGTTCCGTACCAGTATCTATAAAAACGGCAAAAAAATCACGTTTGTTGTATGGGAGCCCCCTTAAATATTTGTTTTATTTTAATTTAATTATTGATTTTTAAAGTGAATATATAACTGAATATTCTGTGAATATTTGAAGCATCTACCTGTTGCCGTTATCAATATCGAGCATAAAAACGAGCAAAAAAATCACGTTCGTTGTATGGGAGCCCCCTTAAATATTTATTTTATTCTGTTTTTTAGTATTTTTTGTTATAGTGGCAACAGAAATACATCATTTGTAAAAATATCAACTGTCTAACTATCACGGTTCATTAGATACAGCCTGGTGACAGACGGACAGACAGACAGACAGACAGACAGACGGCGGAGCCTTAGTAATAGGGTTCCCGTTTTACCCTTTGGGTACGGAACCCTAAAAAAAAAAACTACCATTTAGCTGACGGGGGGGGGGGGGGGGGGCACTTGACTCCTCCTGCAGTCCCCCTGCATAATATTGAGCTTTAAAGTGCTATTTTTTATAGCACTTTAAAGCTCAATATTATGCAAACGGATCTCTGAATCGAAAAATGACTTTCACAGACCCGCAATATTTTTGCACGGTTTATACAACGATACCCCACACCATGGGATAGACGAGAAAAAAATATCATGCCCATTTTACGTGCAAGGGAGGTACCCTAAAATTTATTATTTTTCAAGATTTAATTTTACCATTTTTCGGCGTGATTTATATGTATACCCATGCCAAATTACAGCTTTTTATTACTAAGAGTCTCTGAGCAAAGCCGGGAACAGACTGATAGACAGACAACATGGCGAAACCATAAGGGTTGTTTACTACGGAACCCTAAAAAGTAAGCAATACCTAGGGATGTTTGTAAAATTGTTCACATTTCCATCAGTATTTTTGTATTCGTTTCTGTAGCAACAGTCTATCTCTGTATCAATAAGTTCTTCCGATAAACTCGTAAGATATTTCAAAATGAATAAAAATGTTATCAGTTCGAGTGCGGAGAGAATTCGTCTTGTACGGGTCCCCAAGTAAAAGGATACGATAGAATGATACGATCAATCAACATCTAAAAGTTGTTTGAGTATCTACTACTACCTCTATTTCTTTTGGGGTTCCGTACTTCAAAAGGAAAAACGGAACACTTATTGGGTCACTCGTGTGTCTGTCTGTCTGTCCGTCTGTCACAGCCGATTTGCTCTGAATCCACTGGACCGATTAAGTTTAATTTTGGAACACATATGAATTTTTGTGACCCAAACACGACCGTGTAACGTAAATAAATGAATTTTGAATATGGGGTTCACTTTTGGAAGTCAAATTAAAAAAAAAAAAATCTTTGCAATCTGTACCGTGTGACATATCAAATGAAATGACTTGTTAAGGGATTTCAATATTTTTAAAGTAATAATTAGTTTTAGGGTTATTAAAGAAAATAGATGAAAATTTACCATTCTACATTGAAAATCCACCCTAATCTTCGAAACGGCTGTGACCCAAATTTTGAAAAAAATACAGTGAATAGTTCTATAGTTATAGATTAAAGGAAAACGTATAAGAAGTCTATGGTTTATCATATATGGTCTAACATAACTACATGTTATGTTTGCTCTTGGGATAAATTCATCCCAACTACGGAACCCTTCATTGTGCGTGGTCCGAAATGCAATTGGCCGGATATTTTATGGGCGGTTTTTGCTCTAGGCTTACCATAGATTTTTGCACGTTATGTTATTTTCAATAGTAATCCATCAAAATTCAAAATTGTGCAGGTCAAAGTTATTCACAAAATATCATTAAGGAATTAACCTTGCTATTGTATTCTTAACAGATGCACTATAGTTACTGAATAATTATTTACCTAACACTAACAATCCCCCTGACTGTCGAACTGAACATGCCAGTATTAACTAATAAGTGCAAATTTCACCAATGAAACTGAACGCGATTAACACATAAACCACGTTTAAGAGCTGTCAGTGTCATTATTTTCTTTGGAATATTGACACTGACAGCTCATGAACTCGGTTTAGATGTACTGATCGCGTTCAGTTAAGTTGCTGAAATTCGCCCTAATTGTCTGTCCAGGTATCAGTTTATTTACTTATTATGGTACTCCAACGATTAATTCACAAAAACATTTTGAATATTTTTATTTTTTATATTATTAACGGGGAACTACGAGTATTAAGTTCTCTATCAATGTTTTTATTTTTTATTTTATAATTACTACAGCGAACTTAATTGCCACTTAAAAGTGTCCACAGCACTTACATAGTATGCCTATTAGACATAAAGATAATCATAACAACAAATAAGTTGATAATAATAAAATTAAATGAATCAATAATAATACAACAAATCAGTTAATATACAACCTTAACTGGCAAAATGTGAGTGTACTACAGATATCTCTCTGCCTAACCCTTCGGGGAAATAGGCGTGTAATTATGTTATGTGATTGGAAGTTTATGTTCAATGGTATAAAACAGAAATCCTGCAAAAAATATAGTTTTTAAGAACTCATTAATCACATACACTGCCCGTCAAAACTAAGTACCCAGAGCAACATTTTCATACAGACGAGGTCATTTCGAGGTCTCGGTTCTCCGTCAGGTAACGATTCAGATGAGATCTGATAGCAGCTCTCCAGAGTACGGATGGAGGAGGTCTAGAGCGCCCACGGCGCCCAACTGATCAGACAAGCCATTTACACCAGAGAGTGTGTAGAGTTCTGAGTGTTCGGACTTATAAATATTTTGGAGGTTTTTGTTTCATGAACAACTCCGGTATAAAATGTTGGTTTGATCAGTAGGGCCTTAGGCGCTGTAGACCTCCTCCATCTGTACTCTGGAAAGCTGCTATCAGATCTAATCTGAATAGCCTGAATAACCTGACGGAGAACCAAGACTTCAAAAATACCTCGTTTGTATGAAAATATTGTTCTGGGTACTTAGTTTTGACGGTCAGTATAAAAAGATTGATTGAATGTCTTCTAGATTTATGCTTCGTACGATAAATCACAGCGATTTTTAAATCTTTGATATACTCATAGAAGCTCTGTAATAAAACCGTCACTCAAACGAATACGTTCCAGACGCGCTAGTTCAATCAACAAGAATAAAAAAACACATAACCGATACTGGGATGAAAAATAAAGCGTGGATTTTATTCTGAACTGACGTCACGTTACTCGGATGTACACGTTCAGTCAAATGCACGTTAGTTGTATACTTTTAACTCTTGCACTAAAAAATCGCTTGAAATTATCCGAAAAAGAATCGGAGTTACCGAACAAGCGTGCAAAGTAAGCCCCAGCTAGATGGACCGAAGAACTTAAAAAGGCCGATGGGACAGACTGGATGCGGAAGGCAGATGACAGGGTGCTGTGGCGCAGCCTGGGAGAGGCCTTTGTCCAGCAGTGGGCTGCGATACGCTGAGTTGATAGAACACTTGCTCTACGAAAACCATCCTTAGTGATAGGACATAAAGACGGTCGCTATCAAATTCTTATCACGGGCGTGCGATTGGGTACAGTAGTCGCCCGTAAATATGAATAAGTTCGACTATGAAGAGTTTCCTCTTTGTCACACATACCCTTGGTCTAGTCTCTATCTAAAGCTCGATGTGTCATATTAATGTTTCGTGTTAGTAATGAGCATGTATGATCTTACATTTCAGCAATAAATGCTTATTATCAGGTGTTATATGAACATGAAATATGCTTTTTTAGGGTTCCGTACCCTTAGGGTAAAACGGGAACCCTATTACTAAGGCTCCGCCGTCTGTCTGTCTGTCTGTCCGTCTGTCACCAGGCTGTATCTCATGAACCGTGATAGTTAGACAGTTTAAGTATTTCTGTTGCCGCTATAACAACAAATACTAAAAAACAGAATAAAATAAATATTTAAGGGGGCTCCCATACAACAAACGTGATTTTTTTGGTCGTTTTTGCTCGATATTGATAACGGCAACAGGTAGACGCTTGAAATATTCACAGAATATTTAGGTATATATTCACTTTAAAAAAAAAAAATTAAATTAAAATAAAACAAATATTTAAGGGGGGCTCCCATACAACAAACGTGAATTTTTTTGCCATTTTAGATAATGGTACGGAACCCTTCGTGCGCGAGTCCGACTCGCACTTGGCCGGTTTTTTAAGCATGCTTTCTAGGACCATGTATGTCAGTAAGCCCTCGCACCCACGGGCTCATGATTTTTTACGCACTGGGATGCGATTTGTTGGATTTTCAATGCTCGGCTCATACCGAGGATTGTCATCCAGTGTGTCATAAAATAATCGTCGTGCTAAAAACTCGCCGGTGCGAACCTGGGCTAACTTATACGCCCGGTTACATACAGTATGTGAGGTTTCGCCCTCGAGTTCCAGAATAGTTCATTAAGTAGAGATACGGGGTTCGTTTAGTGTTAATTAAGATGTATGACAATATCGTGGGCGGTGACGTGTTCTGATCTATAAGTAGCTAGGTACTGCGGTCATGATTTATGGTAGCTGAACTGCACTAAATAAATCATAACTTATACTGAGTCTACTGATTAACTGATTACACAGAAAATGCAATTTGAAACATGATTTTTTGGAAAGAATTGGTAACGGTTTTTCTATCTTTGCTGCCTTTTTTGCTGTATATTAATATGTACTCTAGAAAACGGTGGCTGATGGGTTTATTCGTGCACTATTGTAATGTTGACGTTCAGGAATACTTTTTACCCGACTGCCCCAGAAGTAAGGTTATGTTTTCCAGTGTATGTATGTCTATTTCTTTGGCACGGTCTGTAGCCCAAACGGCTTGATGGATTTTAACATATGAGGTATCATTAAATTCGTTTTAATTGCGGAAGTGACTTATGGTTACATAACATTTTAATATCGCAACTGCGAATCAAAAAAGAGAGGTTTTTTTTTGTGATTCTAATAATATGGGTATCAAATAAAAGCTAGTAAGTAGCCAATTGAAAATATATATTTTTCATCACATATATTATGACACAAACTACAAAAAAGTACATTTTCTTTCCTTAGACCTATCCTATCTTGCTAACCTTACTTTAACGTATAGCTTATTATAATACATTTTGTTCATTAATAACACTAAAAATCTTACAATAAAACAAATTATTATCAAAAAAAAAACCCAAGTGCAAAAAAACGAACTGAAATATGGAAACAAGATAAAAAGAAAAACGAGTTGGGTTTTTTGTTTTTTTAATTAGTTTTAGAAGAGATTACGATTGGATTTAATTTGGCGCATATTGTAAACGATTGGCAAGACCAAGACTGCAGGAAAGAATATGCATGTCTATCAAACTGACAGTGTACCCAGCAGCAAAATCCAATAATGCGTGTCAGATCTTACGATCTCTAAACTAAATTAATTACCTAATTCAATTATGAAGATTCATGATTATCTTATGGGCAAACTGATTAACGTTGTAATTAACGCGTGCCATAACCTAGATGGGAAGTAATATAAATAATTAATCCAAACTATTTAGTACATCGATTTTAGACTAACATGCCATCTTGAGTGTCCATCCTCCATTCCAATCATTAATACGGTGTCTTATGAGCTACTCTGATCAGCTTATATGACACCGTATTGATTATTGGAATGGCTTTACTGCTTCCCACTCGTGAAGTAATAAAAACATTATAAACCAACTAAATCGCTTTCTGTAATTACGGGAAGAGAGTGAAAAATATTGGTAAAAAGATTCGAATGTTAGTTATACTCCATTTGGAATAAGATTAGATATTTAAACTAACTTTTTTACAGTCCGTCGAACCGATTTTGACTTCTATTGCGTTGGTATCATATCAAATGGCAGCTGTAATAAACGGTTGGTATTGTAACCGTGTTTTTGCTTATAATGCCATCCTGATGCGTACGAAATAAAAGTCAAAATCGGTTGAATGGACTGTAAAAAAGGTTTATTTAAATGTCTAATCTTATTTCAAATGGAATATAGATGGGTGTGAAACTGATTAAATAATCGGGAATTCATTTCAAATGAGGTCAGGATATGACAATTGATAGAAAGTTAGAACATTCACAACTATTATGATATTCCATTACCCAATACCCATTCAATCTGCCTAGCCCTTTCGCAACTATTTTGGGGTCAGCTTCCAGTCTCACCGGATGCACCAGAATACCAGTATTTTACATGGATAGAATGCCTATCTCACCTCCACAAACCTGTTACTGGGTAGCACGATACCCCTAAACCCATTATGATCTACAATTTCATAACACAATGATTCCGGGCAATCTAGACCACAGTCTGCAACTCGGTAATCCAATAATATTACCTAGACGAAATTCTTGGAACCATTTTAAACGCAAGGATGATTCAGATTTCGCTTCACATTTTTGTAAATACGTCAGAGGAGTTCAGTTCGATTGAGCCATTTATGAGATAATTTTAGACAAACAAACAGACAGATAGAAGAAAATTCCCAGAAACACTGTTTGTATTTAGTTCGGGGTATACAAACCAACGTCATATTTATTTTAAAATCATTTATTCTACAGCTAAAGTATGTTTTGTTTTCGTGTTTATTTTTGGACAGATAATATAAACTTTCATTAAACGTACACCTCTGCCTAACCCTTCGGTGATTACAGGCGTGATGTTATGTTATAAACTTTCATTTTATTAATAAATACAGCCACTTTAATGTTTTTTTTCTTCAAATATAATATAATTCCATCGTCATATAAGCCTATTTTAAAGAAAAAAAAAAACCTAAAACGTTTTTTTTTTAATGACAGATTTCTCTCTTCTTTGCATTCTTTTTTTTTCCAAAACAACAATAACCAGTAGGTGATACGGGTGATACCTGATTCCCAGCCGATTCCCAGCTAAAGCACTAGGAAGTGGTGAAGGGTGGGCGTTTTTGGGGGACTGTCTTATGTAATTTTGACGTTCGAAAAGTGCTGATTCTCAGCCTAGTTTGAATAAATGACTTTTGATTTTGACCTAGCCAACCTCTTACAGACCTCTGTCAAATATTTCGTCTTAACACAAAACACCGAATACGAAAAAAGTATGCAATATTCAACATTTTTGACGAATGTCTACGCCGAATATTCCGGTTTCATGTAGGTACATTTTAAACCAGTGTTTACATACATATATGCCATCGGCCGCGTACGATAATTTACATTTATATTGCCCAAGTTCCACCGCTGACGTTTTGACTGACGGGTAAACACACAATATACAGGAATATTGCACCGTCAGTTCGGACGCTTGAATAAAACCGGCTAATATAAACAGCAATAGTTCCGCCGGCGTTTTAATTTCCATTTTGTTTTGCTTGTTACGTCGTTATTACGTGTTTTAACAGAGATTGAGGTGAATGGATTATTGTAGTTGTGGCGGGATATTTTTGGAAATAGCTACGGAGGAATGCACAATTTATATATTTTTTGTTGTTTAACTGATTGTCCACTGCCGGGCAAAGGTGTCCCTCATAGCTTCCCACTGTTCCCTTATACATAATTATACGAAAACAAGATCAAAACACAGAAAAATCCCGAGACTATGAAATATTCGGCCGTCTATGAGGAGGTTGCATTTTCTCACAAAACTGGCGTTGTAATTATGTTAATTGATAAGGTGTTTCTAAACAATTAATGCTCCAATCAAAACCAATTGATTTTTTTTTAAATACAAGACTTACTGTTTGGATTGTGTGTTCTTCAGGGTAAAATAAAGATGCTCTTCCTGGTTTAATACTATAATTTCTTGAATGATTCTAGTTACAAGTTCTAAGTTTTATATTAGAAAAACCGTTATGAGTTTAAACAGTAAGTAGTTGTGATTTTGATGTTCACAATTTGGAAAAAAGGTTGTAATGCGACCTCTACGGCTGTGTGTCTTATATAGCAGCGGAGCAGCGCCATCTCGTCCGTCTGTCTGGAACTGTGCAGTGATGCCGCTGTCAAGAGTTTGACTTGCGATGGCGCGCGCGCAGTTGCGATGGCGCACGCGCAGTTGCGTCGCCTAGCCAGTGGCGGTAAATGCGTAAACACTTACTCTTTTCAAATTCATCCTGCTAACATCTAAATCTACTCCACTGGTACATAGCATTACATCACGCCTGTAATCCCCGAAGGGTTAGGCAGAAGTGCACCTATAGCACACCCACATTTCGCCACACGCACACACACCCCACACCACAACACTAAATACACACACATTTGCCACTGCTACCAATAAAAAGCACAAATGATTTATCAATTTAATGTTACCTACATCCAACGTATTTATATTCCGTACGTCTATGAAAATGTGTAGGTGTTGTACTTCACGTCTTACTAATCCCGGATCGTTCAGGAATGTGAAGGTAATTCAGAAATGCATCGCGGTATTCCAATCAGCTTCAAACTTGAGATACCTATTTGAAGGTGTTGGTGTCGTGAAGCATGTACTTAATAATGTCACGTTCAGCAGGTCTCTTCTGTAAAAATGTCACCGTAAAAACTTAGGTGAAGTGAGCTGTCATTCCGCCTGATGCAGACCGGAGCAGACTATGGAGGTAATTCAGAAATGCATCGCGGTATTCCAATTAAATTTGGTAGTTTTCTGACAGCTGTGCGCACAGATTAATAAACGCCGGTGGCGCGTACGTCAGCGTCCTTTCCGACGGAACGGAATGTTGCCATTTGAAATATTATATATCTACATTGTTTATGTAAATATATTAGAATTAAGTAGTTAGTATTTATTTTATTTTTTATTTATTTATAATCTCACTGTATGCTGCACCGGTCGTCATCACGTCGCTGCGAGCTGTCGCTGAAAACCAGCGCTGGGCGGTGCGTCGCTTAGGGTTGCAGCATTAACACTTTCGACTCCACCCACTTTTCGTAGAGCTCATACGCCATGCCGCCATACATACAGCAACCTATAATTAAAAATAAAAATAAAAATGCTTGTATTTGAAAACCAACGAGTAAACTATTAAATCTTGCTAAAATATACAACTGAATTTATTTTCACAGTATATAATGCTGTATTCACTAAGAAAAACGGATATTTAAAATGAGCCCCTGATGAGATTCTGTTTTTTAGTATTTGTTGTTATAGCGGCAACAGAAATACGTCATCTGTGAAAATTTCAACTGTCTAACTATCACGGTTCATGAGATACAGCCTGGTGACAGATGGACAAACAGACAGACAGACAGACACACGGCGGAGCCTTAGTAATAGGGTTCCCGTTTTACCCTTTGGGTACGGAACCCTAAAAAAGAAGATAATACGTTTATTTGTGGTAAACATGACGCAAGAAAGAACATAAATACAAAAAGAAAGAAAAGGTTGGGGAAACATGCGTCACATCCACGCAAAACGGCTATCACTCAGCATTATGCTACGACTATACAAGACAGAGCCCCAGCGCTGGTTTTCAACGACAGCCGGCGCCGACGTAATGACGTCAACCGGTGCAGCAAACAATCAATAGAACGCTGTACCGGTATAGCATACATAAAGAAAAATAATGATAAACTAAACAGGAATATAATAAAAATAGACAAAGAAACAAACAAAAAACATGATTCTGTAGCACACCTCTGCCTAACCCTTCGGGTTTTACAGGCGTGATGTTATGTTCTGTTTATGTATAACAATAAAGTTGTAAATTAGCTTTGGATCTGAAAATATTATAACCTATCCATAATTTTGTCACTACCTTTTGAACTATATAAAATGTACTCTGTGCTATTCAGTGCAAAAGTGGCTGCGTGTCTTTACTTCTCAGTGTCACAGCCACAGTGTATTAATACTCGTATGGAGGTCACAGCGATACCATAGAACACCACAGACAGAAAAGGCACTGACAATTAAATGATGTTACGTCGGGTTCTCACACGAGGTGTAAGATTACAATTACAATAATTTTATTAAATAATTATCTTATTTTTATTGTTATTTCACTCATCTATTTTTTTTTTTTTTTTTTTTTTCCGTATCTATCCGTGACATCACAGCGGGCCCTATCAGAATACCACCTTTGCGATATTTATTTTTAAGTGCCGCAGCATCACGCTGAGCCTTTCGGCCTCGTACAGAACTTTCTGTTTTTATTTTTACTTTGTTTTATTTTTGTTCTTTATGTTTATAAGAGTGTGCTTTAGTTTAATTTGTGATCTGTGCGAGTCCCAATAAATGACTTTTCTTTTCTTTCTTTCTTTTTAATAAAACTATCACCAAATAGAACAAACCTATGTGAAAATTAAAATAGTTCTCATAGTAATTCGTGTCTCTAATAAATTATTCTAAAACATAGGATAGGTACATTAACATTATTTACTAGTGCTAGATAAGACAAGTTATTAAGCGTAGTTGCGTAATAAATAGCGCTGTTGTTACTTACACGTTTCACAGCGACTAAGATTTATTGTAATGTTGTCACATCTAGCACAAGTTGATATTTTTCTATGTATTTAACCATTTTGTTAACGAGAGCTACCTACTAGGAGTGTGTATTGCACATAGGTACCTAGTTATAGTTTTTTATTGGTTCCCTATCCAATTGCATAAAACTTGAAGATATAATTATTATATCATGGAATAATAAAACCAAAAAAATTTATACCAAAACTGATATCCCCAAATATATTAGTAAAAAAAACATTAGGCGAAAAAAAGGGATCCCATTTTTATCTCACGAAGCGACGCGAGCTTTACTTGTGGTTACCAAATGTACAAACACGTTGTGAATGTGTGTGCAAGCGCAGGAGCTCTCGGTACCGTCCGAGACAATGACGAAGTCGGAAGTGTGTCTGTGTGCGTGTTATGTGCTGACGCTACTTGTCTTCACGCATACATTCACAGCGTGTTTGTACACTTGGTAACCTCAACTAAAGCACGCGTCGTTATGTGAGATTAAAAGACTGTACCTTTGTGCGTTATAGCAATGTGCTGCGTAGGAGAAGTTTTCCATCAAAAGTGCAACAGTTTGGAACTCACATCCTCTCGCGCCCTAGTCTAATGGCTTATCCATTTCGCGGTTAAGCCATTAGACTGTTCCCGCTACAAGACATAATAAATATATTTTCTCAAATATGCTTGGAAATTCGAGCATTATTTTGACAACCTTCTATGAGATAAATCGAAAATGTTGTACTGGTCAAATACATGCGAGCAGGAGGCCTGCAATGTTAATATGAATATCCATAATTATCTGTCGTGTTTAGCGGCCGAATAAATTACTATGAAAACTCATATCTGCCGTGTATTTAAAAAATGGATGAACTCTTTACGTCGACACATGACAACCAAGGAGATAGCTTATCAAAGATTTTAATTAAATTTCGAACCGGCTTGCAAATAGAGCTGTTTAAAGTAAAAAATAAACAACTGAACATATTGGCGCATGAAAAATTATCGTTGTTCGTCATTGAATCTGGAATTAATAAATAATTTACTTAATTTGAATTTCCGCGCATTATTTGAGAAAAGCACTACCTATACAAGCCTTGGCCGCAACCAGGCATTGCACTCACCTAGGAGTGCCTCGGCTTCGCCTTGGCTAACATTTTCACGTTCGTCCATCAATGCCCCTTTTGCAGGCCACTGTAGTAATGTACTATACATCTGTTTTCCCCAATAACTTCGAAAGATGCTGTTCAATTGTCATCTCAAATTTAAAATATGATTTTATCGAGGTGTTCGGGAGGGTGGGCCTCCTACGTAATAAGCAGCATAGTATGTCCATTAAATATAACTTTAGGCCGATCTTTTCACATTAAAATGTCTAATCACCTTTCCTGACTTGTAAATCGTACCCAGGAACTCACACACTCATGCATGAACCATGCTTGCGCTTACGTATCGAATATGAGGCATATTATAAATATATAATCAGATAATACAAACCGTGGCGCGTTCCTTGATTAATTAATATTGATTTGCAGGTGATTAAGGGTTCAGCAAACATCCTCAAGGTATTTCCCATAATTACAGGTGAAGTTATGTTATAGTATGTTAACATTCTTGCCCTTCGACCTGACATAATCGTTTGGGAACTCTTAACGACACATTTGGGAATCTACGGGACTTATCCTACCACAGTGACATTATATACCTACAATTTTAATTTCAACAAGGTTTTAACTTTTATTATTTTATTAATATTTTATATCGTTTTTTTTTTAAATATATTTTGTGAATATGAGAATGTTGTAGGTTAATAGACTGTAGATTTGTAGACAATTTTCTATTTTGTTAAGTACCTGGTACTTTTGACGGGCCTACACTGTCCTCCCATTCCTATTAACACTGTAATTTGAAAACATTGTAAAAGTTAATTATTTTTAAAAGAGTAACCGTATAGTTTGTTGCCTACTCTTTTCCATATGAAACGACCAATTGGATCAGTGCACCTAGCTTCTGACGTTTCATAAGTGCCCATGTAGGCTTTTGTGAAATAAAATATTTTGATTTTGAGTGTACAAAATTATTAGGTAAGGTATTTTCAAGGCCCTGAAAGTGATGGCGGGATGAGCTGGACTTTTTAAAGGATTGGCCTGCAATCGTAGTAGACCGGAAAAAAAGGGAAATGAGGGTTGACCTTTGCAGTAGGACAACGCAGGTTTATAATAATAATAAGGTATTTTCAAAATACGATGGATGGACTGTATGAAAGATGACATAGCTATTAAAACGTGTAGAAACAGTGGTGATGCGGTAATGATTATTTTAAGTTGTGTTTATTTTTATAAGAGTTTGCTAGACGCAAACTCGGGCGATGGAGCAAGACACCAAATTCAATCTAGAAAACAGTAGCATAAGGGTTGCACTGACCTAATTGTCCCTGAAACTGCTCCACTCGATGGCGGGTTTGTTGATTTGATGTAGGTAGGTTTAATAAGTAGGTTTTTGGTTTTGAGCGCGTATTATAACCACCGGTGGCGGTTAATTATTGTAAGTTTGGAAATCCTTCTAAGGCCGAAATACATTTGTTTATATTGTTAAACTTGAGTCCACTGCAATTAAATAATAATAAATAAATCATTTATTTTGGACCAAACACTTGTATATAATATGTTATAAACCTGCCAAACTGCGTGACAATTTGTCGGCAAGATTAGCGCTCGTCTTAAAATGTTTGGTTTTAAAAATTTAACATCTAAGAAGGTAGATACAGTTAAATAAGGGCCAGGCTCGGGTCGACGGCGCGTTGTGTTCCACGCGCGCCTCAAAGAGATGTCAGCACCCACTGACGGGGTCCGTTAGGACCAATGCCTGCCAGGGTTGCGAGTTTGTCCAAAAGGGATATCGTGGCCCTGGCACACAGGCAAAGGAAGGAACACAGGTGGGTTTTACTCAGTAAAAGTCTGACACGCCCTCCCGCTCCGCCCAGAGCGGGAGAAGTTATTTGATAATTTCCCACCCAAAAAAAAGGTAGTTTTTAACTGGTTCAGTGTCAGTCAATCGATTAATTACTGCCACATGTTGCGAGCAGCTGACAGCTAGGTACTCTTGCACGAGCGATTATCGGAACTGAAGGCCATTTCTTTGACAAGACGGCGAGGCGTGTCTCCCCTCTACCGAATCTTGGACCAAAAAATGGCGCAAGCAAACAGTATAGTTAAGGACCTCGCTGATAGGATGTATGTTACCAAGACCAGGTATGTGACCTACAAGATGGTTGGTAATAGCCCCATAAATGTTAAAAATTAAGAAAGGCGTAATTTATTGTTTGTTTGTAATTTTATTGTATTTTTTTTTGTATTATGTAACTATTTTATTGTGTTTTTTAGTGGTCTGCAATAAAGATTTTTTTTTTTTTACTGCCGAGGAGACGACTTATAGAGAAGTATGGAAGAAAAATAAATGTTGGGCCGACCCCAAATAAATTGGGATGTGGGTAGGTTATTAAGTGGGTAGGTGATAATTATATTGATGAAGGTATTCTCAAAATAATTAAAGGTTTAAGTTTAAAAAGGTAGTCTCGGCATGGTTTCAGCTTAATGAATAATTAACTAAAGAATGAATGTTTACCTTTCAACTAGTAGGAAACTGCGCTATTGTGACAACTTCTAAAACGAAAGTTTGAAAGATTATCAAGTTCCTATGAAAGTATGCCGCAAACACATTTCGCGTAGCACGAACTCGAAGCATGTCATAGCACGTTCGTAGTCCGTAGCGCTCGTAGCACATAGTTGTTTTTAGACTGTTTCACGACAACTTTGTTAAGTTTTCACGTGTAGATTCAAATTTGGTTTTTTAATGTTTTATTTTCACGTAACAGAGAATATGTCAATTAAGGCGCTGACAAGAGGCAAATAATAAAAGTAGGCTTGTCTTAAACAAAAAAATTGCCAAATCTATATAGTTTGTGGTAGCGGAAAAAATTAGTTATTCTTGAACATATTTCTCAGAACTAGGTTGTTACCAAACAATGTTTAGATAATAAAATCTCGATACAAATCAACGGTAAACCAACCCTTTACTTTGAGTTTCAATCCAAAATATCTGTATTAAATATCTACGTACGGTTGGTATTTAATTAATAACAAGAACGTCTTATTTGTATGCAGAACTTGGTTGTTTTTTATTTTCGATTACTCAACTCATTTTTGAGTAAATAGACAATTGCTTCATATTTTGCAATAAATTACAAGCGATGTGTCATCGCGCTTCTCTTTCTTTTGTATACAGTCTGACAGTGACCGCGGTATAGCTGTTGTTTGCGTCTTAAGTGTTAAGTTAGTGTTCTATGAATTTTTTCAAGTGCATTAGCGTTAGCATTTACACGCGCCGATGGATTTTTTTCTTTTGATTGTGGTGAGTTTATAATTATTTGTATCCGTGTTATCAAAAAGTTTATTCTTTTATTTATTAAACACTTTAGGTCAGTTTGGTCTTTGTTTTCAGTTAGATAAAATAACTAGTGCTATGCTTGGAGTTTCCCTACGTGATCGAATCAGAAATTAAGAGATTCGCTGGTGAACAAAGGTAACCGACATAGCCCGAAGAGTTGCCAAGCTTAAGTGGCAGTGGGCAGGGCACTGATGGCCGATGGGGCCGAAAGGTTCTGGAGTGGTGACCGCGTACCAGAAGACGTAGCGTTGGAAGGCCTCCTACAAGGTGGACCGATGACCTTGTGAAGGCTGCAGGTATCCGCTGGATGTGGGAAGCACAGAACCGGTCGAAGTGGCGGTGGGGGAGGCCTATGTCCAGCAGTGGACGTCTTTCGGCTGAAATGATGAGATAAAATAAATTAGATGCTTAGCTACTTAGACAAAAAATATGATTTTTAATACCATATCCAATTGGACTCCATAATGTTTCAAAGCAGGTGATAAAAAAGACTACTTATCTTCTGAATATTGTTAGTTCGTCCCACTTTATTGTCACAACCAGACACGATACTCGTACACTTCCCTATCTCGCCACTAAATAATGAAACCGCGAAACTTTCATCTAAATAATGCGGGTAGTTGTAAAAGTTAGAACTATTTACAAAAGAATGTTAGCACAGTGATAACAAGTCGTGATAGTACGGAGATTGTGACGTATTTAGAATTTAGTACACAAAGTTGGTACCTAGCCTAAGTTTAAGCTTGTGTTTAGAGCCGGTCTCATCATCTGCATAGTCTTTTCCCAACTATGTTGGGGTCGGCTTCCAGTATAACCAGATGCAGCTGAATACCAGTACGGAGCAACTGCTTATCTGACCTCCACAACCCTGTAACTGGGTAATACGATACCCCTTGGTAAGACTGGTTGTCAGACTTTCGGGCTTCTGACAACCCGTAACGACTGCAAAAGATCCACGAATGATAGCCGGGACCAACGGCTTAACGTGCTTTCCGAGGCACGGAGGGGTCTTGGTATGTGAAGATGGTCACCCGTCCACGGACCAACCGCGGCAAGCGTAGCTTAACCTGATCGATCGGCCCGTGCGGCTGTTTTTACTTAGCCACAAACCGGTCTATTGTGTAAAAATGTCTTTGTGAAAACTTTGTGTGAGCTTGGAGTGAGATCTCATTTCACCTTTTGCTTAGTGTGTAATAAAGTTACCATACAATTTTACTTTAGGTGCATCTTCTTCACATACTCGTATAGTTAATGTACGTATACAAAATATTGTAAATTTAGTTTGTGTTTACATTAAATTAAATTGTTTGTGTTAAATTTAGTGTAGTTGTATTGTTAAAACATTTTAAAAGAGTAACGGTGGAGTTTCTTGCCCATTCTTCTCCATATGAAACTACCTTTTGGAAGAGGCCACTAGAATTAATTCAATTTTTCTGTAAATATTGACGTTCAAAAGTGCCTTTTATGTGCCTATTTGAAATAAATAATTTGACTTTGACTTTGACCTCATGCTCGCTAGGAATTGATACCTCACATCACCTAAGATTTCGCGGTGAATTTTTTTACACTATAGACCTGCATGGCGATTCTGTGACCATCTCACCGTGAAAACTTATGTGAAGTGAGCGTGGAGTGAACTGTCAGTTTCATCTCACCTGATGCTAGGGATCAATAATAGCAGTTGACATTAGCTATTTTAACTTAGATTAATTACAAACCGACCCACTAAATCAGTTTTTTTTACCCACTTAGTCTATGTAGATGATGTTGTAATTACTTCCTGCCACTGTTATATTTACATAGCAGGTTAGTGTTATATGGGGAACGTACCACAACTAAGAAGTGAAAAATAAAAACATAGAAAAAAGACAAACAAAACTAGAAATTAAAGTCATTTTTAGGGTTCCGTACCCAAAGGGTAAAACGGGAACCCTATTACTAAGGTTCCGCCGTCTGTCTGTCTGTCACCAGGCTGTATCTCATGAACCGTGGTAGGTAGACAGTTGAAATTTTCACAGATGATGATAAATGATTTATTTTTGTAAGTAGGTTTGTACAAACACTTTTACACGTCAATCATATTAAAAAAAACTAGATGAGGTCGGCGTTTCGTATCCGACTACTCTGAGAAGAAAGGCCGAAACAAACTCAGAGGTCACAGTTTCTTTTAAAGTCCAGACATAATCTTGGTCAGATCATGTGAAGACCATGTAGATTGGTGCCTGAAATGATCTTTTGACGAAAGAACCACACAGGTTGAGGGGACCTGTCCAGTCAGTGCACGCATCCAGTCAGTGCACGCATTTGTCAGTAGTCGTGCAGCTCAACTAAGAACTTAAGGAGCTCAACGATTCAACGAACAATACCAAAGAAAGGACATTTGGGTAGGCCGCATAAAATTACTCAAACTGCCAGACTATGATAAAAACTAACAGAAAAAAAAGAAAAATTAACAATAACCCACATAGTCTTCACATTTACAATACTTAAAACAATATAATACTTAACAAAGTAAATATTCATGTCATTGTATATATAAAATTAATCAATGTCAATGTGTATATAAAATACGGATATAATCTTGGTCAGATCATTTGAGAACCATGTAGATTGGTGTCTGACATGGTCTTTTGACGAAAGAACCACACAGATTTGAGTGAACCTGTCCAGTCAGTGCACGCATTTGTCAGTTAGATGTATTTTTATTACCACTATAGCAAAAAATACTAAAAACCAGAATAACATACATATTATATTTAAGGGGGCTCCCATACAACAAACGTGATTTTTTTGCCGTTTTTATAGATAATGGTACGGAACCCTTCGTGCGCGAGTCAGACTCGCACTTGGCCAGTTTTTTCACTTTGTAGTGTTCTTTGGAAGACGGATGTATTTTTGTTTTTGTAAAAGAGTTTTTATTTGTTAAACACCTGTATCGGAGGATTATTAACATTGAAATAGACTGATTAACGTAGCACGCTGTGTGCACGGTTACTTAATTGTTATTGTATCAATAGGTACCTAAAATTAAACTTCTCTAACTACGCTCGAGTATGCTTGCCCGCAGTGAGCTCACCACTAAAGCTCAACAGAGTATAACTTGCCAATTAATAGCCAATCAGAGCACGAGCCTTTCAACTGTCGTTTGTCGCTTCAATTAATATTATTGGCAACTTGCCGTGTCTGTTATGAAGTCATCCATTCATTGGGCACCGTCAAAGCCGCCATCATAACCTGTTCGCAGTACCGCTATCTAGATCTGTTGCTAGGGCCGAACCCCCTGTATGTCGAACTCTAAGGATGCTAAATGCCCTCCTGACTGCCGACCCTGAATGTGATGTGTTTGCTGATGAATGGAAGAAAATAATGCGTGCTTGTCTGGTGTTTTGTGAGAGACAATATGCGAGGGTGTCCACTGTTACATGATAGTTTATGTTAGTTATGATGTATTTCATTTATTTAACCATTTACTCAAATAATTATAAATAATTTTATCCACGAATTGTATATCTTTGAGTTTGAATTTAATTTTTGTATTGTGTGTTATTTGGATGCTTATTTTATTCTAATTTTTATAATTCTATGTTATTAATGTCATTGGACCTGTGCCGTTTTAATTAACTATAAATTAATAAACAAAAATAAATAAATAAATTGGTTACCCGTTCGCTTGCCCAGTCCAAAAGTGAAGAGGCATTCCACTAAGAGCACTGATTTCAACAGCACTTGAACGAACCGCACCTGAGCACTTCCACTAACAGCACTGAAACAAAATTTTGATGAGTGCGGTTCGGTGGAACAGTTTTCTAATATTACTTTAAGTCTCCGAACGGCACCTGCATACAGTTTGTAGTGATGGGACGTATATTATATTCTGTGTTCAGGACATTACCAACTATAACATAACGGGTAGTAAGTGCAATCGAACCACGTACAGTAAAAGGCTCCGATATCGTACGTAATGAATGCGGGTAAATTTTTACGTATGCAATTTGTTTAACGTTGGATTCAAATCACTAAACTATTTCAACATAGCATAATAGCAGAGACGCTGAAAAAGTTAGACCAGATGCTGCACAGCTTAAATGGAGCTCTCGACGGGTTGGTCGGTATCAATTTGGACAAGACGAAAGTCATGTACTATTCACACGTCTTGCCGAGACCAATCTACATCAAAAGGTCGCTTTTTGAAGCTGTGAAGGAGTATGTCTACCTAGGGGAAGTCATCCAGCTCGGTAGACACAACTTTGAGAATGAAGTGGACAGAAGGATCCAGTTGGGTTGGGCAGTGTTTGGAAAACTTCGTCAAGTCTCTTCGTCACCTATCCCGCAATATTTGAAGACCAAGTTCTTCAACTAGTGCGTCCTGCGCGTTATGATATACGGTGACAAAACGTGAATACATATCGTCGGGCTGGTCAGTGATTCAAATTCAAATTCTTTATTGCGAACTAAGTGTACAGGATTTTGTAGATGTTAACAATAGGTAGGTTCTAGAACTTAGTTGCCTGTTAAGGCATTGCAATTTAAATGGTTATAAAATATAAGAAGAAAAAAAAAGTACATACTCAATATTACAGTTATACAGACTTAACATTATATTATATTAATTATCATTATTCATATATTTTATAATATAAAATATTTTTTATTCATTATATTATCACATACTATTCATAAAATTAATATCACATCACTATATTAAGTATCACAATCATTTCAATATTAAATAATTATTTATCTTCAAGGAATTCTTTTACAGAGTAGTATGCCTTCCCAAACAGGAAGTCTTTTAGCTTCCTTTTAAAAATACCAATTGAATGCTGGCTCTTGACTTCAATGGGTAACTTATTATATATTTTTATGCCCATACAAAAAATACTATTGCTGTAGACGGCAGTGTGGGATGTTTTATTGCGTAGTGTATTTTTAAGTCTACTGCTTATTAATGTGTCATAGCTACTGATGTTTGATTTAATTAAAATTGAGGCCGCGTAGATATAAAAAGCAGGGAGAGTTAATATCTTCAGGTTTATAAAATGAGGTTTACATGAATCTGTTTGACGTATCCCACATATGGATCTAATACACTTTTTTTGTACCATGAACGCAATTTCTTTATCAGTCGAGTATCCCCAATATAGTACCCCATAAGATAAAGTGGATCCCACATAGGCGTGATAAGCACTTAGTAGTGTGGTTTGATTAGATACTTTTTTGAGCATGTATAGGGCATAAGAGAACTGATTTAATTTGCTACACACACTACTTACATGTGTTTTCCATGACATATTGGAATCGATATAGATACCTAGAAATGTTGTACTTGTAACCTCAGATACAGTTGCATTATTGTACTTAATAGATAATGGAATTAATTTTGCGTTTTTATTCTTGAAATTCATATAATGCGTTTTTGTAAGATTTATTTTCAGATTATTTATTGTAAGCCAATTTATTAGTTTAGATAGGGAATCATTTATGTCTAGTTCATGATTTTTATTTTTGTTATTTGTGAAAAGAGCCGTACTGTCATCTGCAAATAAAACCATAGGGTGCCGAATAGCGTTAGGTAAATCATTTATATAAATGAGAAATAGTAGAGGTCCTAGTATCGACCCTTGAGGTACACCATATTTTATAAATCTTGGGCTCGATATATATTTAATTTCTGTTTTTGTGAATGGACATAATTGTGTTATTTCAGTGAACTGTATTCTATTACTGAGATAGGATTTGATTATTCTTCTTCTTCTAGTTTATGTAGCAGTAGTCCATGGTCAACATAATCAAAAGCCTTTGTCATGTCCATGTATACGGCTGTGACCTGATTTTTAGGGTTCCGTACCTCAAAAGGAAAAAACGGAGCCCTTATAGGTTCACCTCGTTGTCCGTCTGTCTGTCAAGATCATTTTACTCAGGAACGCGTAGAGGTATCAAGTGGAAATTAATATCAAATACGTAAGTCTATGGTCCCTTGAAGCTCTAAAAAAATCAAGCTTCCAAGTCAACGCAATGAAAAAATACGGTGATATAAGCGACATTATTGCGACATATTTCGATACTCGCAAATAAATCAAAACCTATAGGGTACTTCCCGTTGACCTAGAATCATGAAATTTGGCAAGAAGCAAGGTATCACAGCACAAGTAAAGGAAAAACTCCGAAAATTGTAAATTTGTAGTTTTATCACATAAAAAAAAATTGCGAATATCTCGCACATAAATCAAAACCTATAGGGTACTTCCCGTTGACCTAGAATCATGAAATTTGGGCAGAAGCAAGGTCTGACAGCACAAGTAAAGGAAAAGGTCCAAAAATTGTTAATTTGTCGTTTTATTACATAAAAAAAACATCTTTTGCGATTACAAACTTAAATTTTCAGTTTGAAATTGACTGTGGCGTATATCGATGTATGGGAGAACATGTTTTTCAACTACAATGTTAAGTTTGTTTTAGGGATAAATTCATCCTAACTACGGAACTCTTCATTGTGCGTGGTTCGACACGCACTTGGCCGGTTTTTTATTTTTATCTAGTTCCCTTATAATTTTTTGTAAAAACTGATGCATTGCTGTATTAACCGATTTCCCTTTTCTGAATCCAGCTTGATTATCTATTATTATTTTATTTTTTCCGAAATATTCACTAACATTATTTTATTAAAATATTTGAAAGAGTACTATACTCTTTCAAATATTTTAGCCATTATTGGAAAGAGAGCGATAGGTCTATAACATCGTACATCTTCCGTGTTTTCTTTTTTGAATATTGGTGTAACTACAGTAGTTTTCAAATATGTCGGGAAAATTCCTTCATCAAGACACTGATTCATTATGTAGGTGATGATTGGTGCAATTTCGTACCCTACATGTTTTATTATTTTTGTGGAAATTTCATCATAACCTGTACTGTTAGTATTTTTCAATTTCATGATTTTATTGACAACATCGTAAGGGGTAACTGATTGGGCACGCCACAATTGTGGCGATAAGTCCCCTCTTTGAGGAGTGGCTGGAGAGGCGCCACGGCGTCCTCACCTTCCGCCTGACGCAGGTCCTCACCGGACATGGATGTTTCGGGAGGTTCCTGTTTAGGATTAAGCGGGAGGAAACGCCCGGGTGTCACCACTGTGTGGATCGCCCGGAGGACACGGTGGAGCATACGGTGGAGGTCTGCCCAGCTTGGGCGGAGCACCGCCGTGTCCTCACGGAGGCGATCGGCGGCGGCGATCTCTCGCGTCCGGCTCTGGTGCAGGCCATGGTTCGGAGCGAGAGTGCATGGGAGGCCGTCACCTCCTTCTGCGAAGCAGTTATGCTAGCGAAGGAGGAGGCGGAATGCGTGAGGGTGAGACAAGGTTCGCGCCCTCGCGCCCTTAGTCGCCGCAGGAGACGCCCCGGGCGTCGGGAGTCGCAAGCCGATTTCCGGCCACCGTAGGCGCAGGCCTGCGGACGGTGAGCGATGGGTAGCTCGCCGTCCGATAACGACCAGGCCCGGGTCGACGGCGCGTTGTGTTCCACGCGCGCCTCAAAGAGATGTCAGCACAAACTGACGGGGTCCGTTAGGACCAATGCCTGCCAGGGTTGCGAGTTTGTCCGAACGGGATATCGTGGCCCTGGCACACAGGCAACGGAAGGAACACGGGTGGGTTTTAGTCAGTAAAAGTCTGACACTCCCTCCCGCTCCACCCAGAGCGGGAGAAGTTATTTGATGATTTCCCACCCCAAAAAAAGGGGTAACTGGTGTTAAAAAACGGGAGTTTGGTTTGTTATAGTGTAGAGTATTAGCGTAGTTTATTGTATTATTTGTTAATTTTGAAATGTCATCAATAAAAAAGTTGTTGAATGTTTGTGCTATAGCATCAGGAGCAGTTATTACGAGTAGTTGGTTATTATATTTTATTCTATTGAAAGCAGTATTCCTTGATACGGCTCGCATTGTGAGTAAGTTCCTATCTCCTGCAGCTCTAACAACTGGTAACTCGGACCCTGCTCCCAACACCGGCGGAACTCAATTTTTTAAATATTTTTGAATGATTTTTTTTTTATATCTTTACTGTAGGGAAATATTTAAAAATGTATTGGTAAGAAAAAAAAAAACAAACGACATAATTATTATTATAAATTAGACATCCTACCTACATGATAACACGCAATTACTAAACTTGCCTGGATGTGACAGCCCCGACTCACTGCATACTGAAACATACTTAGATGTCATGTAGCGGTCTATATGTGTTAGTGTGTTCATTCGACCATTTTGTTCCTAGTTGAAATACTGTATGATTTGAACCTCAGAACAATTAAATTTGAACAAACGAAATCGCTAAGAAAAGTGACAAGGTCTGTCATTTTTTGTTTACTAACAGCGACACAAATAATACATTACTCTTTGCTCCAGATGGACAAGGTGGCATTATCCGGAAGACTTAACTTCTGCTGATTTGTGTATCGATATGTTTTGTTTGCTAATGTCTTCAACAAAAAAATACACCCCATCACTAAAAAAATATTTTACATAGGTGCTGCTCGGGGACTGAAAATAATATTAATAAACTGTTCCACCGAACCGCACTTATCAAAATTTTGTTTCAGGGCGGTTAGTGGAAGTGCTCAGGTGCTGTTCGGACAAGTGCTGTTGAAATCAGTGCTCTGAGTGGAATGCCTCGTTTATTTTAGACATCGAAGGCATCGAAAGAAACTTTGTAAGAAAAGGTGTTTTTTGATGTGTTATATCTATATACATGACGTGCGTACACCTAATAGTTAGGTACCTATTTTACTTCTAACAGTCCTAGCCTCAAAATACCGAAATTTTATAAAAAAAATATGAAACTCATATTAAAAGTTATCAATTTTGTTTTCAATCTTTAAATCGTACCACTTTCTTTTCTTTATTCAATTAAAGTGAGGGCTTGTGGCTAAGTAATAACAGCCACACGGGTCGATCTAACAGGTTAAGCTACGCTTGCCGCGGTGGGTCCGTGGATGGGCGACCATCTTTACATACCAAGATTGTTGACGACCAGTAACCAACCTCTTTTTATACTCATACTAATGTTTCTTTTTTTATATTGATGCCTTTGTTTCTTTCCTACGTCATTGTCTAAAAAATTCCTTAAAGAATATACATATACAGTGAATGTGTTTCCTTCAATAAGTACCAAGCCATCCTCATCTTCAACAATGTTCACTCCGTGACTCGGAAAGCACGTGAAGCCGATGGTCCCGGCTGTCATGCGTGGATCTTTAACAGTCGTTACGGGTAGTCAGAAGCCCGAAAGTCTGACAGCCAGTCTTACCGAGGGGTATCGCATTACCGAGTAACTGGGTTGTGGAGGTCTAACAGGCAGTCGCTGCATCTGCATCAGGTTAGACTGGAAGCCGACCCCAACATGATAACACATGATTCAAAAGTAAAAATAAAATCTAATAGCATTTACAGTTTAAAATAAAGATAACTAAAACTCAATTGAATACCAGCCTTTTATGGCCCCCCTGCAGATCCAAGGCCTCTTCTAACTCAGAGAAGGCATTGATCATCATGCTTGCCTAAGATGGGTTGGAGATTTCAGACCTTTAATAACGCACTTCAAAACAACCCTCAGTATATTTTCATAATAGCCGCTAATAACACCAACTGTTGAACTTCCAGTACTTGCCGGGGATCGAGTATAAAATAATGGACTAGTTGTCTCGTTAACAATGGACAAAATATGAAATAAGGCAAATGTTTTGTACATTTGACTGACTCCTAGGTCACAGGGTTCTCCTAGTTTAGGAGGCAGGGTTTTTCACTATTAGTGCAGCCTTTTCCCAAAATCAAATGTACCTATTGTGAAATGTATTGGAATTGTTTAAAAGGGCATTTTGTGTCAATAAACTTATTTTATTTATTTATTTTTATTTCTATCTGCATCTTTTATGGGCAAATAAGTGCCCTCTTTAGTCAATGTGAAATTTGATAATTAATCTAAAATGAAGTGATCCGTTCCCTAAAGCTAGTAAAACTATAATTTAAAATAAGGATTAATCTAAATAATATTTTCACTGCACTACCGAATAGTTGAAATTGAAATTATTTATTAATAATCAAGTACATCATACATACCAATTTGAACGGTGATCCCCAAACTAGACGTTAGTCTGTATCTTGGGAATCAGAAACTACTACCGAATAGTATTTTTCATTTCTCATACTCGGAAAGTAGTGTTTGTTTGATCTGAGTAGCGGGTGGAATGCGCTGCTTCCCACCCTAGGGCGGGAAAGACTAATAGTAATTGCTCCCCTCCCTAGGACGGGAATGAATTTTAAAAATAGAACTAAATTTGGTTAGGTAGTTGGCTACGAAAATTTTTACGCAATAAAAAAAAATATCGATTAAAAAAAAACTGCGGTCTTGTGAGACTTTAAAAATTTAAAAAGACTATTATAATTTGACGGAATACTAACTCTGTAAGCTGTACCGAAATTCAAAATCTGGGTTTTATATAGACTAATATTTGATTATATATGAGTTCAAGCGATGTTGAAATGTTGACCCTTGATTCGGTTAAAGACGAGGCAAATACAGTAATCGAAAATCTTTTACCAGAAATTTCAAAGGAAATATATTTAAATAAGTACATACAGTGATTTTATGAAGTGGCGAGCAAACAAAAAAATAAAATATTTTAGAATAACTAACTTTTTTTACTTTCCTTATATTCGAAATGAAAAGTAGAGTGTTTAACACGGGTGAAAGTCATCAATTCCTACTCGGACTACAGCCGCCCTCGCCACGCTCGGGCGTCTAAATACCTCGTATGGGAATTGATTTCTTTCGACCCTTGTATAACAATCTACTATTCTATCCTTTAATAACCCACCTCAAAACAACCCTCAGTATATTTTCCTAGCAGCCTTTATTACCAACAACTGTTGCATTTCCAGTACTCGCCGGGGATCGAGTATATAATAATGGACTAGTTGTCTCACTAACAACGTGTGGGAACCACATTAATGGGCTATTCATTACTTTGGTGGCTGGGGATTTTATAGTTTCATTGGAGAGGGAAAATATTGTGTTATTGTTGACATAAATGTTATTTGTTTGTTTTTTGAAAATCTAGTAATTGTATGTAGCAAATGAAATTAATACGTCACGCATATCATAAGACATGCAAATTATCAAAGTTCAAAAAAGACATAATCATAGTATCTAATTCGTAATATTTTGTTATTTTTGTCTGTTGTGGTTATTCTTTTTTTTTCTTATTCATTTGTATTTATATTTATTGATCTTTGTTTGTTTAATTCACTTTGTTTCATTTGTATGATTATCGTGTTATGTATTTTCATTTATTTTATATCATTTCAGCCAAAAGAAGTCCACTGCTGACCATAACGTCCATTAGCAATTCTTCGGGCTATGTCGGTTACCTTGGGTCGCCTGCGGATCTCTTAATGAAAAAATGTATTTTATTAATAGCGAATTATAATCTGTCGCAACACCGTCAAAGTACAAATTATTAATGTTGTAACAAATTTTTAAATGTATTTTCATTATGGCAACTGAATGTATTATTTTACATTGGCAACACTTAGAAATAACGGTTATGATGTTATCGTTATTTCTGGGTGGGGCAACAGTCATTTTAAATAGTAAAATGTAGTGCGGAGCCAGTCGTTTAGTTGTGATTTATTGCAGTTGTGCGGAATAAATGTTTTAAAAAGAGAAAAGAGGGTTCTTCTTCAAACTTATTTGGTCGGAAAAGCCGATCGCGCCCTCTGTCGGCGTGACCACGCATCCGGGTTCACTGAACAAAATAAATGCGACAGTTGCATGTTCGCGCGACGTTCGCTTTCGTTAAGACGCGGTCTATGGCTGGGGGCCTGGGGTGAAGTTTGATCTTATTTTAATTTCCGTCACACTATTACAAATAAGAATGAGGCTGTCACTGGAAATAGAACATTTTCATTTTTTATTTAGTTAAGGGGGATGCGCTAAGGTAGCCTACGAAATTCAAATTTTATTAGGTTTTTTTGCAATTTGCAGGTCAGTAACAGGTTGTATGTTGATCTAAATATGATTCGTGGCCGTAACAAATATGGCTTTATAGAGTTATAATCATTAGAATCAGCATTACAACTCTCTAAGTTCATAAAATCCTACTGAATGATTATTTCAGAAATAGTCATTCAATAACAGGTTGTATGTTGATCTAAATATGATTCGCGGGCGTAACAAATATGGCTTTACAGAGTTATCATCATTAGAATCAGCATTACAACTCTCTAAGTTCATAAAATCCTACTGAATGATTATTTCAGAAATAGTCATTCAATAGGATTTTATGAAGAGAGTTAGTAGTCTACTGGACTGCTTGTATGCTATGTACTGAACTGAATATAGACAACTCTACTATCTACTCATTTTTATACCATCATCTGACTAGCCTTTTCCCAACTATGTTGGGGTCGCCTTCCAGTCTACCCGGATGCAGCTTAATACCAGTAGTACAACGAGTGACAGCATATCTGACATCCACAACCCAGTTACTGGGTAGCACTATACCCTTTGGTAAGACTGGTTGTCAGACTTTTGGACTTCTGGGCAAGCGTTACTTTACTTGCTCGATCGACCCGTGCAGCTTTTATAATCCGGCAATGAGCCCCTTTTCAATTAAAAAACATGTCCGTCTTTATTAAGATTTTGACGTTGTCTATTTGACTCTTTGAACAAACATTAGGTTGATTATCAAATTAGCCCGAAAATTAACACAAATAACCGATACAGACAATGATCAGAGCGAGACTAGCAATTTACACTACGCTAACTTGAATTTTGGGCAATTTCCGTTTTTAATGCCAAACAATTTATAGCAAGGACTATAATTTAGTACAAAAACAATTAAACAGAAATTCCAAAAAATAATGAAGTTACTAATTTAACATAACGCTAAGTGAATGTAATTTTTCAATCGCGCGTTAAACATTACGCTATCTCATAGTTAGACGTTTTTTTGTTTTTGTTTGGGAAATTATCAAATAACTTCTCCCGCTCTGGGCGGAGAGGGAGGGTGTCAGACTTTTACTGACTAGAACCCACCCGTGTTCCTTCAGATGCCTGTGTACCAGGGCCACGATATCCCTTTCGGACAAACTCGCAACCCTGGCAGGCATTGGCCCTAACGGACCCCGTCAGTTGGTGTTGACATCTCTTTGAGGCGCGCGTGGAACACAACGCGCCGTCCACAAGCCCGCGCCTTCGGTGGCCGAGAATCGGCCTGCGATCCCGACGCCCGGAGCATCTCCCACGGCGACTCATCAAATCATCCTGCGACACATACAAACCTATCATATTCATAACTTTGTATGTAAACACCGATAAGACCGATAGCGGTAACAACAAAGTGACCTAAAAACCTAAATTCACCTTCACTTCATAAAAAAATAAGTTTCTATAAAAACCAAACCCCATATTCACTCATACGAGGAAACGGCGGAAAAAAATATTGCAGAAGTCCAAAGGTCCCTTACATGAGAGTTCATAAATGTTGCGAGTGGTCAGTGACCTTATGAGCGATGCGTGGATGTGACGTCATAAGAACACCTTGATTATGACAGCTGTGATTGATATCATGTTATACGGAAAGGGCGGTGATTTTACCCTGCAAACTTATGGGGAGTTTTTGTAGGCGAATTTACATGTGATTTAAACCTGCAATCTTATAATTCTGGAGTTTGTGTAGACGAGTATTCACGCAAGTCATAGTTTAGAGTTTATTGGGGAAATGCTGAGTTTTTTTCTCATGAAAGATGCGCCACAGCTTTATGTAAATATTGAATACCTATACTTAAATAAACAAAAGACTTTTTAAATGTTGTAATACATCTCTAAGTTCCCAGGAAAAAGTCATGAAAGATGCGCAACAACTTTTAATAAATATGGAATATACCTGCTCATAACCTGCTCATACCTGTTCCGTGTGGTGCCGTACGTAAAGAATAGCTCCATCCTATTTCTTACCGTGGGTGTCGTAAAAGGCGACTAAAGGACTTACTAGAGAACGGGCAGCAGCGTTCTCTATGCATTTTAACACCATACTGCGATCGCCAACCCACCTGCTATGCGTAGCTATTATGGTAACCCTTCCCTTCCTTTTGGGGGAGACCTATGTCCAGTAGTGGACGTCTTTCGGCTGAAATGATGGTGATAATTATACCAACATAAAAAAATGTTTTTTTAAATGTTGTAATACATCTTATGAGTTCCTAGGAAACTAGCATGAAATAGTATTCTAAATATCTATCTATGAGTGTACCATAAAGGTCCTCCACCACCACCTAAGTGAAGACAGCTTTCTCAATATTATCGACGATAAAATTAATAATTTCAAAGAATCCGCATTGCCATATAACATGGCAATGCTGCACTTTTGGGCACATCTCATGTTAAGGACAAATTTTTTGATGCCTTATTATGATGCTTTCCCCTCCCTTTTTATGGTTCCGTACCCAAGGGGTAAAACGGGAACCCTATTACTAAGGCTCCGCCTTCTGTCTATCTGTCTGTCTGTCCGTCCGTCTGTCACCAGGCTGTATCTCATGAATCGTGATAGTTAGACAGTTGAAATTTTTATCAGATGATGTATTTCTGTTGCCGCTATAACCAAAAATACTAAAAACAGAATAAAATAAATATTTAAGGGGGCAACAGGTAGACGCTTGAAATATTCACAGAATATTTGGTTATTAACTTTAAGAATAAATAATTAAATTAAAATAAAACAAATATTTAAGGGCTCCCAAACAACAAACGTGATTTTTTGCCGTTTTTATAGATAATGGGACGGAACCTTTCGTGCGCGAGTCAAACTCGCACTTGCCCGGTTTTTTATATACTTGTACATATTTCTAAGAAATTATTCCATCAAAATTAGGTTAAAAATATCTAGTTTAGGTTTATTCAAGTCGTTGAGAGGTTCTAAAATTTCTGATAACCTTAACATAAATTTTAGAATCTCTTAGTTATGTAGTAGTTTATCGCACCCAATTACATATTCTACCAAAAAATAAAAAATATATTCACAAAGTTTTTTCCCCAGTTTTGTTCAAAATCAATCAACAACCTTTTGCCAGCAAAGCCCATGCAATCCTTTTGACTGTATAAAATCAATAGCTTCAACAAAAGAGGTGTCTAGCATAGACAGGTACAATCAAACGCTGCAGCTGAAAAAAATCTGAACAGATTTTAGCAAAAGCCGTGGACAAATAGTGACCTGAGGTTCTGTGTTGTTTAGAACGATTTTCCATCAGTTTTGTAGGGCAATGGGATTCTCAAATCAACACCAAGCTAAAAGACTGTCAAACTTATGTTAGCTGCTGTGATTGATTGGCTAAAATAACAACAGCCAATCCAAACACTTTAAGGGGGATGCGCTAATGTAGCCCGCGACATTCAAATTTTATTACGTTTTTTGAAATTTTCAGGTAAGTAACAGGTTGTATGTTGATCTAAATATGATTCGCGGCCGTAACAAATATGGTTTACAGAATTATAATCATTAGAATTGGCAATACAATTAACTCTCTTCGTAAAATCCTATTGAATTACTATTTCTGAAATAATCATTCAGTAGGATTTTATGAACTTAGAGAGTTGTAATGCTGATTAATATCAAATTTCAAAGTAGTTTTGGTCAACAAAAAGAATCAACGAACCGAGGTATTTTATCAAAAATCAAAATCAAAATCGTTTATTTGCATAAAATGTGGTGGGTACAAAAGATCTTTTAAGTATATAAAATTCAGTGCAAAGACACATTCCGCCATGCACTGATGGCATACAAATATTTAATGGATGTTAGTCAGCAACATACAATACCTAATAACAATTTTTAGGTATTAAATTCGAGTTTTAGCTTAAGAATTAATTATATGAACAAAAGAACAAATTCTTCAAGCCAATACCAATTTGAATGAAAAATTTAAACAACACATTACGTATTCCAATAGTAGGTAATGTACGAGTAAGTACTCGTAGGAAAGCGACGAGGTAACTAACCTACTTACCAAAGTAACATAAATAATAACTAAGTGACTACATTGCATTCCTGGGGCCGATCGCGCTATTTCTCAACGTAATTACCGTTCGAACGGAACGTTTTTGGTTTTCGTTTAGTTTTGGTTTAGCTGATGTAAGAAACGGTATCGCGTATATTTTTTCTGAGCGACAAAATCGTTGACGGTACCCAATACTGAAAGTTCGATCGATCGTTCCTCCAACATAACTTCCAAACTAAAGCTAAATCATTTCCGTTGAAATGATTAGCGCGATACGAAATGTGTCTAACGTAACGTTTTTGGTTGTGGTTTAGTTTTGGTATTAACGTTCAAAATTAGCGCGATCGGCCCCCTGAAGTGGTAGGACTGACATGATCTTTTGTTGAGAAATTCGCCGATTGTATAAAAACTAAGCGATATCAACCATTTTTTAACCGACTTCCAAAAAGGAGGAGGTTAATGTTCGGCTGTATGTTTTTTTTTATGTATGGTCACCGATTACTCCGTCATTTGTGGACGGATTTTAAAAATTCTTTTTTTGTTTGGAAGGGTATGCTCCCGGGGTGGTCCCATTGCCACCAAATCAGAATCTGATAAGGGGATCCCATGGAAATCGAGGAAAATCCTCAAATTTTATAGGCATACCGATAGCAATTTGAGTATTATTTATAGTAACTCGTGCATTTGCTCTCGGAAAGCACCATTTGGTGAAATGGAACTGATGATGAAGACCACAGATGGCCACCAGAACTACTTAATAATAAGTATTTCACCGTTGCGATTCGATTAGGCACTTTAATATGGTTGATAAGCAATTTGTGCTCGTCAAAATGCATATGGTGAAGACACCATCAGTTCTCCTGGTTCTTACCAGGAGAACTCCTCAACAATTAACGCCCCTGCATCGGGAAAAGCAATATTTTGTAAAAGGTGATGAGCATTTGACATTAGGCTATTGTAAATTAGATAAATTACAATAAAAGTCGGTTTTTTTTTTTTATAAAAAGTTTTTTTTATCTCACATGATGTTCGAGAAGTGTCACCACAGAGTACCATACTATCTAGTTAAGTAAAGCTGAATTGGTAGACGACGCAATCGTTCAAGCTGGCAGTCCTAGGTCCTAGTCCCATTTCTTTCCGCAACGTTCCTTGAATATTCTGCCCGCTTTGCTGCATAGATACTTACGACAAAAACATATCCTTCCACGGCTTAGCTTTCGTCGCTCATCTCAAGTCACTGTATGAAACCCAGCCTAAACTTCACATTTCTAGGGCATATTCTATTCAAAAGATGAGGTATATTTTCAAACTGTGTTCTCAAGTGGGGGAACAAATACATATATTCATGAGGATAAATGCTTGTCTGCGAGTGGTTTAGATTTTTTTTCGTTTCAATATGGAAGTTGCCTGTTGAGTTTTACTTTATTTTAAGGTCGAGGTCCTTGTTTTTGTGTGAGAATAATAAAGGAATGAAATAAACGAGAGTTTTAGTTACGGGAATGTGTCTCGTCACTTGATTTTAATTGGAACGGTATCTTGAACATAATAATTATGTTGTACGCGTTGTAAATCACAAGAGTGCATCATGTGACTTTTATTTACGTCATTCACATAAGGTTTAAAATATAAAATGCATGACACGCTCGTTTTAAGCAAAAACTATACCTGGATTTTGTCTTGAGAAGTACAAGTATTAAAGCAATAGGTCTTTATTGTTTTTAAGACGATGACTGCATGATATTGTTTATACATATAGATATACATAGGTCATCTTGTTTCCATCTTTTTTCACTTTTCACGCAGTCGAGTTTTTTTTTTTGTTTTTTCGATGATACCCCCCTTGACATAGTTCGCCGACTTTCATTTTTGTCTATTTTACAATTAGGTGTCTGGTTATCGCCCTAATGAATTTTGATTAATGTCATGTCTTTAGTGACACACAAGATTAAGACAAATAGATTGATTTACATCAATCATCAAAATAGGCCACGCGTTTGGTCTCTAGAGCGCCACAAAAGAACAAACATACATATAAAGGCTGATAAACACATTATCCTCCTTTGCGTCGCGTAGTCGGATAAAAACGAAATAAATAAATAATACTAATGTCTTGCAGTTCGAGCAGACGATAATACTGCATTAGATTTAGCAGGTTAATGTGAGTATTTATGTCTATAGGGCAGTGGGCTGGCCATGTTTGTCGAAGGACCGATGGCCGGTGGAGACCGCGTATCGGCAAGCGTAGTGTGGGGCGCCCCCCAGCTAGACGGACCGACGATCTTAAGAAGGTGGCTGGGTCAGACTGGATGCGGAAAGCGGAGGACAGGGTGTTGTGGCGCAGCCTGGGAGAGGCCTATGTCCAGCAGTGGACTGCTATAGGCTGAGTTGATGTCTATACGCCTGCTTATTACAATGTAATACAGATTGAAAGGAGAAATAGAAGCGGTCTTCTGTCAGTCTAATGTAGATAGTTGCTTATAACGATGTTGCAAAGTCAGAAGTATCCTAGAACATCTATTCTATCTGCGGGAACCCTTTGCCTACGCCCGTCCTTCTAATGCACCTTGCAGGTCGCATCTTAGAAATCTCCATATCTTTCAATCCGCTCCCCACTCTACCGACTTCTACTCCTACTCCTTCACTATGCATGCGGTTCGATTGTAGAATTCACTTCCGCCTGACATTAGGGACAGCCAAACTGTTGCAGTTTTTAAAAGAGGAGTGATGAACACTATCGTTCATCACTCCTCTCACACGCATTCACAAGCATATTACAAGTTAGAGGATTATATCCAGGACAGGAATGCTTGGAAACATGCTGGTCCAGCTCCATAAGACAATCTAGTGTCTAGACAAAATCAAACTGGTTGCTATTTTAATGGTAAAATCTGTTATTTTTATGATATTGATTTTACATTCTGTGATAACCTATACTCACACACCGACTTATTTTTTTTATAAAAACATACTTTTATGATGTTTGTAAATATGTGAACATCATGTATCTATCTAATAATTAAGTTATTTTTCATTGCTTAGTTTTTAATTCGTTTTACCTATTATGGTATAGTAATTTTATTCTAGGTGCATCGTCTTCACATATAATCATATAATTAATGTAATCAAACAAAATATTGTAAAAGATTTTTAAAAGAGTACCGGTGGAGTTTCTTGCCCATTCTTCTCCATACGAAACTACCTTTTGGAAGGGGCAACTAGAATCAATTCTATTTTTTTTGTAAATTTTGACGTTCAAAAGTGCCTCTTATATGCCTATTTGAAATAAATGGTTTGACTTTGACTTTGTTCCAGTTTATTGTTCCAGACATATTGCGTATTATGTATTTATTAATTTGAGCTACATTATAATTGTATATATTTTAGTGATATTTAATTTAGAAGTATGTAAATATGTAAGTATATTCTCATATTGTATGTTTATACTTAAATTAGTGAATATTTTATTTTGTTTTCTCTTCTAGTCTTGCACACTTTGTCTACATATCTTTGTCTACTTTCTTATCACAGGTATGCTGAAATAAGCTTCACCTTTATACGTACCTATTTGTCTGTTCCTTTCTTCTTGTCTGTTTATTTATGTGTGTACATACACTTTTAAATAAATAAATTAAATAAATATTATCTAACACAAAGTCCCCCTAAACGTGGCTTCTCCAAATTTGTACTTACCTGACTATGCATATCGTTAGCGTTCATCAGCACGTTCTATTTAAACGTCCTACAAAAAACAAGGACAGCAATTCAAACCAGCACACTGCACAACACACATTGTTCTTATAAAATCCACTGTGATGTAATTTTCACAAGTGAAAATAACACTACGACGACGACGCACACATGATTAGAAACCGTTTGTTCCTGTCATCATTCTGACGGGAATATGTGTGTTACTATTTTTTTGTTTAAAATAATATGAAACACGAGTACAATGTGAATAGTGTTTTGTTTTAGGTAAATCAACATTGTTCTTGTAAAATGGTTGTTGGTTTTGATTGCAGCGTGTTTGTGGGGACAATGTTTGTACTGATTGATAGATAGATAAATAAAACATATATTAGTATTATGATTGATGCATGGGGATTACATGATAGATCCACGAATGCCAGCCGCCATTAGTAGGTCTTTATCAGTCGTTAAGGGTCGTCAGAAGCCCGAAAGTCTGACAACCAGTCTTACCAAGGGGTATCGAGTTTCCCAGTAATAACTGGGTTGTGGAGGTCAAATAGGCAGTCGCTTCATATAAAATACTGGTATTCAGCTGCATCTGGTTAGACTGGAAGCTGGCCTCAACATAGTTGGGCTTGGGAAATGGTTGTAGGCAGATGACATGGGTTTATTTAAATTCAAATTCGTTGTGTAAGCACTACTCCACAAAGAAAACAAATATTTCCCGGGTTTTTAAAGATAAATAAAAAACTTTATACAAAAAAATAAGAACCGACTACCAAAATTAACACTACAAAGTGAAAAATAATTTTAATTTCGGAAGTCGGTGTCTTTGGTGTATTTGAGTTTTTTGCCAGTGGGTCAGTTTTGAATTTATCTAAGTTACAATAGGCTAATGTTAACTGCTCATCACCTTTTACAAAATATTGCTTTTCCCGATGCTGGGACGTTGATTGTTGAGGAGTTCTCCCGGTAAGAACCAGGAGAACTGCAACTCACCATATGCATAGTGACGAGCATAAATTGCTTAATCGCAACCCGTTAAATAGGGGTACTCATTATTATATTGTTCCGGTCGCCATATGTGGTCTCCGTCATCAGTTCCACTTCACCAAATGGTGCTTTCCGAGAGCAAATGTACGAGTTACTATAAAAAATACCCAAATCGCTATAGGTTTGCCTATAAAATTTGAGGGTTTCCCTCGATTTCCATGGGATCCCCCCCTCATCTGATTCTGATTGATGACAAAAAAAGAATTTTCAAAACCGGTCCATAATTAACGGAGTAATCGCGTAACAAACATACAAAAAAAAAAAAAACATACCGCCGAATTGAGAACCTCCTCCTTTTTGGAAGTCGGTTAAAAATACATTCACACACGCACATACACACGTTTACACAAGTACCTACACACACACAAAAAAAAAGAAACAAATAAAGTAAAAATAAAAACATGGTGGCTTCCGACAGAAGAGAAAACTTATCGCTTAACACGCCTAAAGAAGTTACACATTTCAATAAAATAATGCTACTACAGTATGTTGGCGCGGGCATGGTGGTGACGCGAATCCATTAGTTTTCCCCTACCAAAAATCGCACAACGTGCCTAAAGAAATGTTCACTTCAAAATAGAAATAGTGAAATAGTATACATTTTACTATTTCTACCAAAAAACATCAACCCTTTTCCCGACGATAATCAGTGGACTAGGTTCTTGATGGAGTAGATAATTTCAACATCAATACAAAGTATAAAACAAAGTCGCATGTAAATTCGAATTTCTAATTCACTGAAGTAATCTGACATCTGCTAGCTGTCATCTTGTGTAATAAAAAAATCATATAAAATGATATAAAATAAATATACAATAATAAATGTAAAAGTCTAGAATACAATAAATATGACTATTTTATTACACAAAGTGACAGCTAGCACATGTCTTATTTCTTCCTTGAATTAATAATTCGACTTTAGTGTCTGTCTGTCCGCATTTTTTTTGTCTAAACACAGAAATCTCATATTAATTATAAAGTAAAACCTAAGCAATAAAAGTAATGTAAACACAAATATAGCAGGTAATCGAAATAACACGATTTACTTCACCAGTAAAAAAGAAAGTTAATTCTTGGTTTGCTAAAACTTCTCCTCATCAAAAGTTGGCTATTAACTTTGTAGTAAAACATCCAGTAGTTACTTACCCAGACCGGAATTAAAGTGCTCATCTTATCAAGAGCTCTACTTTAACTATTAAATGTTTCAAAGTTTATTTTTTAAATTAAATTAGATGGTAAATTCCCAATTTTATAATTGGAAATAAGGTACCAATCATTCTTTGTAATTATAGTTTCTAATAACATACATAATTATGTAATCGTTGTTACAATTTCTAACCTTATTATTCTGCTAGTATTTAAGTAGCTGGAGGCTTTCTAAAACTTTCCCTTGGTCTTTCCCCATAAATAACGGCAAACGTTGATACCATTTGCCGTTATTAATGAACTTGGCTAAAATCCAACCATCTCATTAATAAGGTCTTTAAATCTATTCAAATCTCATCATCAGGGTAAACAGAGCAGTTTAAACACCCTTTTAAATTTTATAATTGACCGAGCAAGCGAAGAGTCTCTGCTTCAAGTCTGGCAAAATTTGCTTTTCTATGTCACTTTGATGGTACTCCTCTACAGGTCGTATTTTACAACTGATGTGGTCGAAACTTGGTATACAGGTTTTACAATTTTATAGATTCATCGGGGATTTTTGATTTGAAGGGTACTTCCTCCAAAAAGGGGCAAAAAGGGGGCTACGGGATATCCCCGCCTTATGAGATCCTATTTTGATGGTTCTTTTTTATTTGAAAGGTAAAGTACTTAAAGTAAAGTCTCATAAAAATTTGGTGAAGGTCTGATGTGGATCTTCAGCGTAATGAGCAGAATAGCTCCACAAAATGTAGTAAATTGCTCACTTTTACATTTCTACGAGTGATAGTGGCCCTTCAACTACTCGGTAGGGATTGATGGAACACCTGGGACGACCTTCTCATCACAAAACTAGAGAATTCTGAAAATAATTTTCAATATTGTCTAAAACTAGGCTTTGTACCAATATTGATGTTAGTGTTACAATAAGGTCACTAGATGGCGCTATTGTACATTACTAGATCGCGCTGTCGTTGTCGCTCGCCAAATGGTTAAGTCGCGTTGAACATTTTGTTTGGCTGAGTTTTGTTAGGTTTAAGTAGCTTCAAAAGTAAAGTCTCGTGTTTAACAGAAATGGTACCAACCATTTCTGTTAAACACGAGACTTTGTGGGTTAGTTTATTTCTGTTTAATTATAATCTTGCCACTTGCCATGATTGTTTTAGTTAAGCGCTTGGTTTAGCTTTGACTACCCATAGCAACAATATTTCGGCATGGCTACGACTGCTGTCTTTTATGGCACCTCGGGTCGTACCAATTTAAATTTCGAAAATTTCGACGTTGACCTATACTTAGTATCTGGCGATAGGTATTATGGGATATGCCTGCAGCAAATGCAGAGAATGGCTTCGAACGAAGTGCAGTTTTGTGCGGACAATCTATTTCCTATCCAAACCAAATAACTTTAGAGTGGTATATTAATTGTTGCAAAAAGTTTTTGCTCGCGAGGTCTACTGTTCGCAGAACTATACTAGTTAATTTCTAGCTATTATGTTGATTCGTAGAAATTCTTAAGCTCTAGTCAAGCTGAGGCGAAACCCGCGCGAGATGCATGGTGAAATCATTAATACATGCAGTTCCATAAAAACTTTTCCAGGAACAAATCTAAGAGAGATGTATTAATGATTCTAATGATTATAATTCTGTAAATACATATTTGTCTTGGTCGCGAATCATAATTATTTTGATCAAGATACAACCTGAAACTGACCTGCAAATTGCAAAAAACTTAAGAAAATTTGAATTTCGCGAGCTAGCACTGCGGATTCATCTTAACCGGTGTATTAGGTCCTTACATTTATGATACCTATTGGCGTTTTATATGGAAAAATTATGGCGAACATAGATAACCATTGTTATCTATGTTCGCCATTTTATAGGTAGTTAATAAAATCTTTGAAGCCGGTTTTGACTGCCTCATCGAAATTGATTTTTTTTCTTTGTAACAAATTGTCTAAATTCCGGCAAAAGTGGTAGTCTGTTGGAGCAAGGTCCGGCGAGTATGGTGGGTGTCGGACACATTCCAAACAAAACACCTCTAATTTAGCAACCGTTTGTTGTGCAGTGTGTAGTCTAGCGTTGTTCTGAAGCAGCAATGGGCTAGAGCAATTGACCAGTCTAGGTTTTTGTAATGGTCTGGCCAGATCTTAGGAAGCTGTAGTGGATGACACCAGCACTGGTCCATCAGGCACTTACCAGTCCCTTTTTTTCGGCAGGATTTGGCCGGTTCTCCAGGGTTTAACCATTGCGATGAGCAGTTCCGATTATCGTGCAGGATCCATTTTTCATCACAAGTAACGATACGATTCAAAATCTTTTCGTTATTGTGTCGGTTGAGTAATGTAACGCAGCACTTGACGCATGTTTGTTGGTGTGCTTCACTCAGTTGATGCGGTATCCATTTTTCGAGCTTTTTCACTGTTCCAATATGTTTTTTATAAAAAAAAAAAAAATGTTTTATCACTCACACCGAAGCTTGTCGCCAACTCAGACGTGGTTTGCGATGGATCCGCTTCCACGATCACTTTTAATTCTTCATTGTCAAGTCAACCCGACTTGACAATGAAGAATTAAAAGTGATCAGGCCGTCCACGGGGTTTGTTCTGTAGGTCAAAATTTCCAGAATGAAAACGATGCAACCAAACCATACAGTGTTTTCTTGTACAGTAGCTTCCTCTTACACATCATTAATCTTTCGACCTGTTTCTGCAGCGTTGGTGCCACGGTGGAACTTGTATTCGTAAATAACGTGATTTTTTAAGTTTTCCATAATGTGGACAGACTTCAAAGAAAAATCAAATGGCGCGAAATCAAATGAATAGCTAAATTTAAAACAAATCCACTAGCTTGTATTAGAAATAAGTTTCAATTGGGAATTCCAAACCAAACGACCCAGATTTGGCGGTTTGATTTGAGGTCAAAGTGGCCAGTTCGACAAAACGCCAATTTCATATGTAAGGATCTAAATTTCCATTAATGTTGTACGGTCAGCAACCGCACATGGTGCTTTGGTCTAGTTACAAAATACTGCAAATATTGTTAAATAAGAAAATGTAGTATCATCACGGACGCAAGTGCGTCAGTCTTCGGTTTTACATCGAGCTCGCACAACATTAACATTTTCTATTACATTAGTTTAGTGCAGTTTGTCATTAAATACTTTCTTGAAACATGAACATTTATTTTATTAACATTCAAAATTACATGTAAGGGCTTGCCCTTACAAAAGTATTGGTGGCTGTGTAACTTCACAGGAAAAAATCATTGGAAGTTGTTTGAAAATCTCCTGCTCGAGTGGATACTATAATCATTCCTAGGAAATGGAAAATCAAGCATGAGGGCCCTTTGATAAAGTTTTGCTGCATTTAATGTGCAGTCTACATAGGTATGTATGTTTGACCTTATATGTTTTATCGACTGGAAACTACGTAGGTAGGAAAGGAATACGTTTTTTGTGGCACAACAATTTTCTAGCTAAGAAATGCGGGTACTAAATGGGTTTTTTTTATCATGATGTTAATTTTGATGATGATGTGAGTAATGTTGTAAATTTTTAAATGTGTTTATATAATCTTGTATGCTTTTATATTATATAGAGTGATTTCAAACATAATGTAAATTGTTTACGAATAAATCGCATTGAATTGATTTAATGAAAGCTGTCATTGTTTTTGTCGTAATTTGATAATCTTTTGTACCTTTAAAAAAGTCTGCTGCTAATGCCAGTAAAACTTTCCTACGTAAACACAATAATATCTAACTAAAGGCCAGCGCACACAGGCGCGGCGGACGGCGGGAGACGGTATCGAGGTGAAAATGCCGCCGGCCAGCGCACACTGATGATTTCCGATGCCGGGCCTACTGGATCCAGCGGCATCCCGCGGTATGCCACGGGGCGTGCCCGGTGGCCCCTCGAGCTTGCTTAGCAACTACGCAACGCAGTCGAAAAGTTGCTTCTGATCGAGTTGGTAGTGTTGAAGTTTTGAAATGTTAGATTTGGATTTGGTGTTACTATCGATTTTCGCAGACGAAGAACAGGCACATGCGATCATATATAATATCATCGATCTCACGATCTTATATTATACTAGCGGTCTCCGGCGCATACCGTCGCATGCCTTTGCGTCCTGCCGCACGTCGTCGCATCCCGCCGCGGTATCCACCAGCGCGCTCTTCAATACCCGAAAGAAATCCCCTTCGATGCTCCGTGGTCGGTCTCTGAGCTTTGTCAATCTTGTTACCATTAGATACGTACAAATTTTCGTTGGTAAAACAATACCTTGCCTTGTCGTCCGCCGATGTCCGCTGGCCTTAAAGGTTTAACTTTTAACTAGAAACTGGGTTCGTTACTCTTCCATCTAACTTCGAGTAATGCCTGTGCCAATTACTGTGGCATCGTTATTGTGAGCTTTAAAAATATTCAACCTACGGATGTTATTCGTATCAATTAACTTTGTAGATAAAAAAACTTTACAATTTTTTTTTTTCGACAACTAAAGGAGTAGTCATCAAGATGATAATTGAATGAAAATTGGAGAATTAAAACCTGCTTTTAATCACAAAATTTAAAAAAGAAACACTAATTAACATTTATCCCTTAATCATTACTATCCACAGTCTTTTCGTTTTCATGAAGGGCAAGCCTCCTTTTAGGTACCCCGTAATATCATGCTACTTTATGCAACCATTTATTGAGCCCGTGACCCTTTGCTTAGAATGCAGATTGCTCTACCAAACCATCGTCGTCAATCCATAATTTTATTATTTTTCCTCCGCTGCACGGCACATGAAACTAGCTTTCTTTACATAGTGTATCCTAAAAATATTGCCAGCATTTGCTTTACTTAAGATAGGTTCAGCCATCCTGTGGGAAATCAAGATCTTGCAGTATGAGATTATCTTTGGATCGTACTCTTTTCAGGAGCGATGGGAATAGTTGAGGTGGAAGCCTTCTCAGCCTGGGATATAATTGAGTATTATGAGCTTAGAATCTTACCATGGTCATGTTGTACTCGTTCAAACAAGGTTAGGGTAGCACCACCGTTTCAACATGTTGCGGTTATGTCTGCTAGGGCTTTTATTCAATTTTTTGTTTTTTTTTTATGTTAAGTAGGTACCTATATTATTTGATGACCTTGTTAAATCAAAAGCCAATCCCTCCTGACCGGTTTTTAAAAGTAGGAGGAGGTTAATTAAGTACTTTACTAATTAACGGTGATATCTTTTAAGCTGATAATAATACACTTTATTCAAAGAAGATCAGTATTCAATAGTTCGAAGATATCTTATGAAAAAAAAAAGAAAACTATAGTAAGCCTCAATATCATTTGGGAAGAACGCAATACAAGATCAATCAGACCGTGTTGATCTCCGGATCTCGCCATAAAATATAACATCAAACCACTACAAGATGACAGGATTCGTTTCATAAAATCCAACGTGGCTCGAAATAGATTTCACGCGACTTGAGTCCGTCGAAAACGAATGTTTCTTTTTCGGTTTTGGTGCTCAATGATAGAACTTGATTTAAATTGTTTTTCAACAAATGTGATGGACATTGGGTACTTTGGTATGGCATTTAATGAGAGTTTTATTAAGTTAATAAGATACAATGGTGTGTTTACTTTGTGTTAATTTAGCAACTATACCTACAGAGAATCACAAATATTCGGAGGCTGTCCAGCACTAGCCTGCGTAAAATTAAAACTGCGAGAATGTATTTTCCATTTCATCTTACAGTTCACTGAATGATGGACATAAGTGCACTTTCTCTCTACAATGGGAAAGCGGGTTGTTAACCCAGCAAGCTCTCAGACGAAATAATAATAAAATGTTTGTATTACTTCACTACGACTCATCTGGAGGAGCATCAACGCAAGTGGTTTTTTCACAAATATTTTCATTTTTCAGTTATTTTTTTCAAACTAACTTTTTTTCTTTCTTTATCTTAACAGAAAACCTTTTCATCTTACACTACGATTTATTAGAAGAGCAGTGGCCACCACAGCCATGTCATGAAAATGGTGTTAGCGGGGTTTGACTTTACGGTTTAAAAACGACCTCTAAAAAAAAAGAAAAAAAAAAAGAAGAAAATAAAGGGAAAAGGAAAGAAAGGAAAGAAAATGAAGAAAAATTAAAGAAAGAAAAATAGTTTCATTTGTCACAGAACGTGCACTCGTGCAAACAAAAATATATGATAATTCAAATAATTATTTTTAAAACAATACAGATATAGACTAATGAACACAGAACATAAATAGGCTGCTGCGTACGCCGTGACTGTGACAAGAAGGCTTCCACTCAGCATGATGCTGAGAGAGATCATTTACAGTGGTCACCCGCCGAAAACACCAACTTACCTTCATAAATAACGTTTCAGTGACGTCATTTGCCGGTAAATTAAAGACGCTATGTGGCTACCGTTCTTCTAGAAAGCCGTAGCTTTAGTCATGATTCTCTCAAATAACTGACAGTAGAATTAATTCGTATCCTCCATTAAAGACTTTCACCCTAAAACCGCGGTGACCTGACCGCTTTGATCAGACCATTAGATATGTACCTATATCAAATTCGTGTCCATCTTTGTTACCGCTAAAAGCTTTTTATGCACTAATCGCGATGCATGATGATTGATGATAATATTAGTGGTTGCTGAACATCGACTTGAAAGTGTAGGATGGTAGCCCGAAGTTATATTATTTTGATTGAACCCAACGCACCAGTGGTAGCCCTCGAAATTAATATTATGAAATTAATAATTAATTTGCAGGAGTCAGGTTGTATCTTGATTAAAATATGATTTGCGACCATAACAAGTTAGATCTGTTCCATGAGAACAGGGGGCCGATCGCGCTATTTCTCAACGTAATTACCGTTCCAACGGAACGTTTTTTGCTTTGGTTAAGTTTTGGTTTAGCTGATGTAAGAAACGGTATCGCGCTATTTTTTCTGAGCGACAAAATCATTGACGTTACCCAATACTGAAAGTTCGATCGATCGTTCCTCCAACGTAACTTCCAGAGTAAAGCTAAATCGTTTCCGTTGAAATGATTAGCGCGATACGAAATGTGTCTAACGTAAACGTAACGGTTTTGGTTGTGGTTTAGTTTTGGTATTAACGTTCAAAATTAGCGCGATGGGCCCCCAGATCTCTTATGCAATAAATCTAACATAGATGTGTGATGATTATAATTCTGTAAATACATATTTGTTATGGTCGCAAATTATATTTTGATTTTCGCGGGCTATATTCCAAACAACTGTAAAAATATGTAGGGGACACAGATCAGAAAACTGTTTTATGATCTGAGGTAGGGGACTATTTATGAGTGTGTTTTAGGTTAATTTGTGATCTCCTGTGTTGAGTCCCAATAAATAATTTTTCTTTCTTTCTTTCTTTATACGCACAGATCAAAAGAACTGTGTAAAAAATATGCACCCGTAACACACTAACAATAATTGCAGTGCCTTTAATTTTATTTTTCTAATTTGGCTTCACAAATCAATGGGCCACATATTCAAAATTCATTTATTTATGTTACACTTTACTTACTTTACACTTATTTGGGTCACAGAAGTTCATATGTGTACCAAATTTCAACTTAATCGGTCCAGTAGATTCGGAGCAAATCGGCTGTGACGGACGGACAGACAGACAGTCAGCCAGCCAGACAGACGACGAGTGATCCTATAAGGGCTCCGTGTTTTTCTTTTGAAGTACGGAACCCTAAAAACCAAGAATTAAATCCAGAAGCACAGTTGGGAAATTGTTGCACTCACTGAAATTCTAGTTGAATACGTTTTTTTTTAATGGCGCGTTATTTACTCGATTAAATTACCTATGAAATATCATAAGTTTAGGAAACAATAAAAGTTGTTCTGTCTAAACACTGTTTAGACGATGCAATTCATTTCTTGCTTCAATTCTATTGTATACCACAGGCAAGAAACTTGCCTCGCGTAAATGGGGCTTAAGGGTTTTTTTCGCAATTATGTAGCTACCTAATGACTAGATACTAATGTAATATTAACTAGCAAAAGCCGCATTTGCTGCTGTTCAATTAAGTAGCGTCGCTATGCCAACAAGGCTTTAGTATCACTCCACAGAAAATCACCCCTTTACCCAGATAACCCTAAAAATCAGCTCAACATTTTCCTTAATGTCGGGCGATAAATTAATTAAGGGAAATAATTGGAAATCATTTATAACGGGCTTGTAAGACTCTGCGGGGCCGGATATTTGTGTTGCACGAAATGCTTAGCCGTCTTATCTCGGTTCATTTGATTAAACTTGTAATTAAATAATGAAACTGTTTTAGGATAACTATGAACAAAATACTGCTGGTTCGGGTTGTTATTTTTTTTTGTGCGAACAGACTTTAGTTGTTATTCTTATTGTACGGTCAAGGAAATTAATTGTTAAAAAAAAACCTGACCTGACCTTGCGTTAATTTGCCATGTTTCAAACAACTGTCAAAGAATGACGGTTGTAATTTGAATATGCAGACAGTTTTAGTTGGTACTCAATTTTATTTGCAATTAATTTCCTCGACCCAAAAATGTTATTTTGACGAGTGTATATCTTTTATCGTGTGTATATCAAAGTCAAATTATTTATTTCAAATTGTCACTTAAAAGGTACTTTTGAACGTTAAAATGTACAAAAAAAATAGAATTGATTCTAGTCGCCCCTCCCAAAAGGTAGTTTCGTATGTAGAAGAATGGGCAAGGAACTCAACCATTACTCTTTTATTTTTATCGAGCGTTGGCAGACCAATAGACAGGTGGGTGAACGTCATACAGAAGATCGCGGGGAAGACCTGGGTGAGACTCGCACAGACCAGGGAAGCATAGCACAGGGAGGAGGCCTACACTCAGCAGTGGGTGGAACAAGGCTACAAATGATGATGATAATTATGGCAAAAAAAAACACTTTCTCTCTCCATAAACATCATCATTACATAATACAGTTCCTTGCTCTTGTTTCATATTTATTATTGTATATTTAAATATATAGCATGTCGCATCATGGGTGGCCGAGATGCGAAACATCGGGTCTTCTTCACGATCCTACATAGTTTAGGTAGGTGTGGGCACTTTAGTGGGTCAATCAACTCAGCCTATCGCAGTCCACTGCTGGACATAGGCCTCTCCCAGGCTGCGCCACAACACCCTGTCCTCCGCCTTCCGCATCCAGTCTGACCCAGCCACCTTCTTAAGGTCGTCGGTCCATCTAGCTGGGGGGCATCCCACACTACGCTTGCCGATACGCGGTCTCCACTCCAGGACTCGTCTGCTCCATCGACCATCGGTCCTTCGACAAACATGGCCAGCCCACTGCCACTTCAGTTTGCTTACTCTGCAAGCTATGTCGGTAACTCCGGTTCTTTTCCGAATAATTTCATTCCTGATCTTATCCTTCAAAGAGACTCCAAGCATAGCCCGCTCCATAGCACGCTGCGCAACCTTTAGTGGGTACTCGAACGAAAAGATAATTCGAATTTAAAATAACTTTAATAAATTAACGAACGAAATAAACACGTAGGTCCGAAACAAACACGTGCGTTGGTACTGAGCGTTTGCCAAGACTATCCGAGCTCGACTGTCAACTATCGCAACACTCGGTCTCTCCTCCAGTCCTCGGTCCTCGCTGCATCCCCTCCACCGACTATTGTGTCCAAGCTGTAGGGATCGCTTGCGTTTCCGATCACGTGATTATTCGTTACGAATCAAATTGTTAGATGGCGCTGTCCGATGTACTGTGGCGCCATCTATCCACAACATATATTTATATAGATAAGTGTATGCTTTATGTATGTATGTATGTATTTATTGTATAATGTAAATGGTACACCACTGACTATCTGCAGTACTGTCTCTCCTTCTCCCTTTAATCCATCCAAAGGTTGTCTGTAAAAGATCGCTTTTAGCGATAAGACCGCCCATTGTGTCACCCTATGTAAAATTTCAACATTGAAATCTGTATTTTTATGGTGTAGAATTGTAGATAATAAAGAGTATTCTAATCGTGTTATATTCTATTCTAAAATTGAAGCATGTGCTGAAACATATTATATTACAGTCACCTTACGTTCGTCACCCCAAAACACCGCGTTTCGTCAACACTTTGATAATATTTTAACCGCATTGAATCGGGAACCTAATAATATTCAAATTATTTGTAGTAATACATAGTTGCAAGTAAGCTACCTAGCTAGTTACCAAATAGGTAGTTTGTCTGTACTTCATTGCTAAACCGGGGTACTTTATTTTCAAGTACTAACACGTGTATTCTCTTGTTTCAGGTAGTGACGCTGATGATATTTAAACAAGCTGACATTTTGCTGTTATTTCAACAATTCTAGTGACGTCAATGACATTGCTACAAGTAGGTATACACGCTCAACTACCCCAAAATAATGTTCTATTAGAAAAAAATATGGTGAATTTTTTTGTTAGAAAAAAATGTAATTATGTAGTTGCAATGAAGGGTTCATAAAATGGGATATCTGGAGCAATACGTCCTAAGGAATATTAAAATAAAACAGTTATATGAGATGGTGGTTTAGCAGCGTTCAATAATTTTTGACTTCGATACTTATTACGACTATTTATAAATAATTTTCAACCCCTCAAGCAGAAACATTTGATAAGCGCAGCACTGTCGTAACTCAAAACTGTAATCACTCAAACTACAAAGCATCTTCACAGTCACAACTTCCAATTTCAAAGAATTAGTGTTGATCATTTTCCATATTTAAAGGTGCATTTTTCATATTTTAAGGAGGTAGCTTTGATACGTATTATAGTACCAACCAATAACCGTTGTACAATGGCCCGTATTGCTTTTGAAAACTCTAGTAAAGCACAGTGGTACTTATTTCGTTCGATTTGGATCCATGTCAAAGAGTGCACACTGCACAGTCGTCCTTTTTGATGTAACACTATTAATGGCCAGTACCGTGGATATTTCATTCAGTTGAAACTCATCAAAGTTGCAGCGAGATTCTCGGCATTGGTGTTTGAAAACCTTATGAATGGAGTGACCTATTTTTGAGTCGCGCACAGCTTGTACTAGTAAAGTGATTTTAAGACGTCTTAATTCGAAATGGAAGGAATTTCCCAGTGCTACTTCATAGAATAAGCACCGGATGAAGACTTTTAAGATTTTACTACGAGGTTGGTTTTTTGCTTTCAGTATAATCCTGAAATGTTTAGTAGGTAGGTTTATTTTGGAATAGATTTTGTGACTATTGTAAAATAAGAAGGAGGAGCTAGGAGCTTGTGGCTAAATGATAACTGCCGCACGGGTCGATCGATCAGGTTAAGCTACGCTTGCTGCGGTTGGTCCGTGGATGGGTGACCATCTGTTCATACCAGGATTCCTCCGTGCCTTGGAAAGCACGTTAAGCCGTTGGTCCCGGCTGTCATTTGTAGATCTTTGACAGTTGTTACTGGTCGTCGGAAGCCCAAAAGTCTGACAACCGTTCTTACCAAGGGATATCGTGTTTACCAGTAACTGGGTTTTGGAGGTCAGATAGGCAGTCACTCCATGTAAAATACTAGTATTCAGCTGCATCCGGTTAGACTGGAAGCCGACCCCAACATAATTGGGAAACGGCTAGGCAGATGATGATGTAAAATAAGAAATAGTTATCAATGCACTTTTACGAAACTTATTTTTTTAAATAAGCAAATATAATTCACGTTACTTAAAAAAAAATAAGTATCGTAAAGGTGCATGCACGTAGGTAAGTGTAGTAAAATAACTTCTAAAAAAACTTGTTTCCTCAATTCATATTTCAAGCAATTAAGGAGTCATCGACCGCAGGTGGTGTTACTTAAAGTATGCGTTTAGAAAACTATTTTATTTTTGTTTTATCGTATTAAGATATACTAATATATAATTTAGAAAAAGCAAAAAGATTAAGCTTTATTCTCTACCATAAAAGCCAACAAAAAACACGTACATTAAAGCAGGGACCGTACAACCCCGGTTAAGGGTTAAGCCTTTCGAAGGGGTAACCCATTTAATGGGTTACCTTTATCATGATGTAACCCATTGAATGGGTTTTATACTAGAAACCCAATGAAAGGGTTACATGATAACCCATTGAATGGGTTTTATACTTGAAACCCAATGAAAGGGTTACATGATAACCCATTCAATGGGTTCTATACCTACTTGAAACCCAGTGACATGAAAAAACCATAATATTATGTTATTTCGATATCCGCCCAGCCCAATTTTATCTCTATTCTACCCAGGGACCATTTTGGTTACCATTTTAGAAAAACCCATACGGTGTGGGTAATTTTGAATGGCTTAAAGTAAGCCGTTCAAAAGGGTTACCCATACCGTATGGGTTTTTACGAAAACCCTTTCAACGGGTAACCAAAATTTAATTTTAGCTGTTCAAAAGGGTTACCCATACCGTATGGGTTTTTACGGAAACCCTTTCAACGGGTAACCAAAATTTAATCTTAGCTGTTCAAAAGGGTTACCCATATCGTTTGGGTTTTTGTTTAACCGCTTAGAAAAACCCTATCGAAAACCCTTTCGATGGGTAACCAAAATGGTCCCTGCATTAAAGCAATAAAACGTCCAAACATAATACCTAATATGTGGAACTTTTCAATAATAGACTTTACGCAAATCAGACCAACCCAATATATTCGAACCCTCTTCAGAAATCATAATAGTAGGTTGACCCTTGTCGGGGCAAGTGGACGTATCCATCACGACACTACACCATTTTCTAGATCTTTCTCTCAGGGATAGAAGCGGCTCTCAAATATTTATGACCTTTTATGTAAAACTAGCTGTTACCCATGACTTCGCTTGCGATTAAGGATGGAAAATAGCCTATGAACTTCTCCAGGTCCGCCGGTGTCGGAGCCAGGGTCCAACCTACCGGTGCACTACAAAGCAAGTTGCTGGTGAATAATTTGGGCCACTTGGTTATGTATGTGCAAGTACTCGTCGTTAGCCAGACAAGAATAATCAGAATTAATACCTTAAGTCTGATGGACTTACCCGGACAATGGCATGTCCGACACACGTCAACCGTCCCATCCTTCATAATAAGTCTCCGGTAGTTATTCGTCAAGATAACTTCGTCCACAATTGCATAAACAAAACCTTTAGTTTCCCCGAAATGGTCAACAAAACCTACCCAGGATACTGATGCTAAGAAATATACACCGGGCTCATGAAGATCTCGATAGTAGCGCCCGTGGAGCTCCTTGCTTTGCCATACCTCCTTGCGGTCATCGGCAGTAAATACTACAGGTTTGTGCCAATCCTCTTTAGCCAGAGTGCGGGGTGAGCCCTTTGTCCACTGCGACCACATCACGGTGCAAACCCATACCCACTTAAGCTTTAAGAAAATATTCCCTGAGGCAGTCTTCGCATTTAAAAAGCCTCATGAATAATTATTATTAATGATCTCCTCAATCAAAACCCTATACACATACGCTTAAATACCTGACTAATATCATCCATCATCGTTTTATAGCATCCTTATTAGCTAAATAAGCATAATAACACGATAAGATATTCAAAACGCCATTATTTAATCACATAAAACACCCATCCAGCCAGTCCCAGCCACCACATACATATGTTTAAGTCTAGTATTTATTATATTTACTTGCACAAGTTCCTGTTTTTCAAACATGCTGAATATTGGTGTGAGAGCAGTGGTGGCCCAGTGGTAACGTCCCCGACTTACGAGTTGTGTAGGTCGTGGGTTTGAACCCAGGCAGGCGCTTTACTTTGTGTAAATAATTTCATCACCACTGCTCTCAAAACGGTGAAGGAAAACATCGTGAGGAAACCGGCATGTCCTAGAACCAAAAATTCAAAGACATGTGACATCTACCAACCCGCACTGGGCCCGCGTGGTAGATTTACAGCCCACTCCCTCTCGAAGAGAGGAGGCCTGTGTCCCAGTAGTGGAAACATTATCGGCTGATTATGTGAATATTATGTAAAATATTATATTCTTGTCTTATTATAGCGACCATTCATAGTTTTGTAAACTGCTGACTTCTTAGAAAAGTTGCTCTCTTTCAGATTTGTTTTACCATTTAAAAAAGTTGTAATGAGAAATGAAAAATGTTTTTTTTTTATATTTTTTTACCTCAAGTCTGGTGTTAATTTTAAGCCCAGTGGGATGTTTTTGTTTAAATATTCTAATTTACGTTCTCGAATGCTGATGAAATTTTATACTTCTCCTCTCTTCCCACCGTTTTATGCTAATATATTTCTATACATTTTCTATCTTTATTAATTAGAAATTTGACGCTCTCAGCGTTTTATTTTTAGGGTTTCGTATCCAAAGGGTAAAACGGGAACCCTATTATTAAGGCTCCGCCGTCTGTCTGTCTGTCCGTCTGTCACCAGGCTGTATCTCATGAACCGTGATAGTTAGACAGCTGAAATTTTCACTGATGATGTATTTCTGTTGCCGCTATAACAACAAATACCAAAAAATAGAATAAAATAAATGTTTAAGGAGGTCTCATACAACAAACGTGATTTTTTTGCCGTTTTTATAGATAATGGTACGGAACCCTTCGTGCGCGAGTCCGACTCGCACTTGGCCGGTTTTTATTTATTCAGGTGCTTAAATGTAGTTGTTGTTTAAAACATAATATTGAACACTTGCGAGGATTTTGCATTTTTTATTAGAAAATTCTACCTTTATGTTACCTGCTTGTTCGGGTAAGTATAGTAATTTCAAAAGAAACTTCACGCTTATAATAGTGGTGGAAACTGAATAGGTAGGGGTCTCACGTCTTTGAGCAAAACTTTGAGAGCAACTGATCCGCCACTTACTTGGGTATACCCGTATACCCGAATTTGAGACACTGATCCTTTATATATATTCTACTCATGATACCTGAGGCCCCAGCAGGAACGCATGACGTAAACGCAACGTAAATTCTACCTATATCTACTATAATATTTCAGTTTGCCACAAACACAATAAGTCAATCTGCCTAGCCTTTTCCCAACTATATTGGGATCGGCTTCCAGTCTAACCGAATGCAGCTGAATACCAGTATTTTACATGAAGCGACTGCCTATCTGACCTCCACAACCCAGTCACTGGGTAATACGATACCCCTTGGTAAGACTGGTTGTCAGAATTTCGGGCTTCTGACGACCCATAACGACTGTCAAAGATCCACGAATTACGCCTTTACGTGCTTTCCAAGGCACGGAGGAGTCTTGGTATGTAAAGATGTTCACCCATCCATGGACCAACCCCGGCAAGCGTAGCTTAACCTGATGGATCGACCCGTGCGGCTGTTATTACTTAGCCACGAGCTCCTCAACAAGCACAATAAGTATCACCCAAAAATACGAACAGTCTTAAAAACTAAGTTAAATATTAGGTGAGAAACAAGTCTAGTCAAGTTTTGTCTCTTAAGATACAGGATACAGTTTAAGAGGCAGAGTTTAATCTATTGTGTACAGATGTCTACAGCATCCAAATGTTTCATGTTTATGTGATTGTTCGCTACCATAAATTCAACAATTGTAAACTTATCTGTATGTGTTTTTTGGAAATAAAGAAAATTTTTTGTAAGTATTAAATTTCAATTTTAAAATTGGTTTCGTTCAATACGAGTATTAGAATCGTTAGAATTTATGTTACGTTTAATCTGTGCATTCGTGCTAGGCCCACTGTAAGATCTTTTGAATTATTTTATTGTCTATGCGCTCTATCAGATTATTTCAATTAATCATTGTCGTTGACCCATGATTTGGAAACTCGATATTTGGAAATCGGGTCATGGAATTGTTACCAAATTCTATCTACTAATGTTCTCGTGCGTTTCATAAGCTAGACTTGCCCCTTAATTTACGTCCTGTAGCCAAAAGAGTTGTCATACCTATTCCAACGCGTAAATGTCTATTATAATAATGGTGTTTACTAGGATGTATTGTCGATTCTGACTCGGCTGGGTAGCGTTTGGGAAACTACGCAACATCTTCTCGTCCCACATACCGCTGTCTCGAGACGAAAGTCTTTAACCAGTGTGTGTTGTCAATGATGACCTATCGCAATGAAACGTGTTCGCTCACAATGAAGAAGCAGTAGAAGTCTGAAAGTCACACAAAAGGAAATGGAGAGGGTTATGCTTGGAGCATAGCCCTCTCCATTCCCTACGTGATCAAATCAGAGATCTGTATGAAAACAAAGGTAACCGACATAGCCTGAAGAATTACCAAAAATAAGTGGCACTGGGCACACATTGGTCGCAGAACAGATGGCCGATGGGGCCGAAATGATCAGGGGGTCTACTCCGAAGCGTTAAACCGAAGTATCGGCCGCATCCCCGCTGAAGTGGCGACTGCGTTCCGGACGACTTAGCATTCAAAGGCCTCCCTTATGGTGGGTGGATTGATGACCTGGTGAAGGCCGCGTAAATCCGCTGGATGCGGGAACTACAGAACCGGTCAAACTGGCGGTGCTTGGGCGAGGCCTATGTCCAGAAGTGGACGTCTTTCGGCTGAAATTATGAGGATGACTAAGGTGTTAAATAATCACGTATTTCAGTTAAACTTTTCGTTTCTGTAGTTTCTGCCTACCCCTATGAGAAAAGGCGTGAGTGAATGTATGTATATTATTATCCTGAAAAAAAGAAACAAAGTTGGCTTTTTCATTTCTAAACAAATCAACTTAAGGCCATTTCTCGTATTTAAAAACGTTCCGAATTTATTTGTAATCTCAAGCATGACCTTCCAGAGAATGTTCTTAAAAATACGAAAGAAGCCCGTCTGAAACGTAACCCTCTTTCCGAGTACCGTACTCGGAAAAAGGGGGGTCTTTGTATCAACAATATCTTGGATAAAAGAAGCGTGCAGCTGTAATCAACGTACCAAAAGCTGTCTAGTTAAGTGGTTCTAAGTTAGCGCTAAGTTCCTTGTTCTAGGCTAAGTGCCGAAATGCGGTTAAAACTAGGTTCAACTTAGCAACTTCACTTCCGCGCTTTAGTAAGTAGGAGTAGCTGCATTAACCGCAGGTTTTAATTAATTAATTTTCACGGCATAAACAAAACGGTAACATTGAATATAAACCATTCGACTTTAAAAAGTTAAGTTAACTTTATTCTATGCGTTGTACCATTTTCCTCTCATACCATTAATATATTATATTTTATCCCATTAAAGCCGTGCCGATCGCAGTTTTGCTAAAAGTTTTTCATGCGCTTGGAAAGCATTTACCAAAGCCTTTTACTTTACACAGGGATCTGTTAAAAGTTATACCGTGAAAAGCAGTTTTTTCTATGCTGCCTGAAAAAAGAGTAGGTAAAATAATGGAAATTAATTATTAAGCAAAGTGATTACCAACTTAATTGTCCGTTTATTCAAATCACATCTGTAATTCATTGACAGTTGTATGAAATGGTTATATCACGCAAATTGTAACGTGTCAATTTGATTATTATCTAATTATTTTTTCTGACTGTACGCGGTGTGTGTTCATACATACATAATTAGCCATTTTTTTTTATTATTCTTAACTAAATACTTAAAATTAAATTTTGTGAGTAATAATTAATAGTGCTAAAATAATTTACTGCTTATGTATGACATGTACGAGTAGTCACTATGGGTGAAATGTATTGTGTGTACAATGCCTGAATTAAAATTATTTTATTTTTTATTACATGCTTCCGGCCATCACGAAGCGGGATTTAAGAGTTTTTTTTTCTCATAACCATTATTTGTCACTATTCGTCAGCGTTACTATACGGTCATAAGAGCTTCAGGGCCACTAAACACTGTATGTACGTGATAATAATTTGTCAAAAGTATTGATTATAAACCCATGCATTAATTTGCTCTTAGCTCGCGATAAAACTGAAGATTGCTTGAACAAAACAATCTAGCATAGAGAAGTGAACCATTTAGTCCCTAAAACCCCAAATTTAAGGCCAAATTAAAGTGCACTGTTGGATTGCAACTTTCGGCACTGAGCCAAGCGTTGAAAATCCAATAGCGTGTTTTTATTTGTCATACAGGTGTCGTCTAGTGTTAGTGAAAACGGGCATGAATCATCCAAAAACCACCAGATGTTTTAGAGTTACATACCTAGTTCCTAACCCTTTCCACGCAAACTGTGTCCAAAATTAAGTTCTCACCTCTAAAGTTAAGTCCGTCTGTCCCTAACTAAAAGTACGTAAAGAACACGCGAACTGTAATCAGCTTGTTGATACGGGCTACAATTAATTAAGTAAGTTTCCCTCTGACGGTCTTTGATCCTCCGGGAGTGACTGATACCTCCACTTTGTTAAAGTTGAAACAAATGTTTTGTTAGAAAAATGATGTGGGTATTAGCGGGGTGGAGTGGACCGTTTTGTGGCACAGTACTTAACTTAAAAACTTACATAACATCACGCCATGTTCTTGGGATTTTTTTTTTTAAACGTTTCTGCACACTAGAAATTTCTCCTGTATCGTGGGTGCGTTTACAAACATTTAAACTCACATACACAAACAGCCAGACCCGGAACAACTACTTGTAGGGCATACAAATATTTGTTCAGAGCAGGAATCGAACCCGCGACACGCAGCGCAGCAGTCAATCGCTTAACCACTGCGCCAACCGTGCCGATTCATCCCAAATATGGGACCCTTCATTGTGCGTGAATGCAATATTACACAAATTAGAAAATATTAGATATTTCCTGCAAAAGAAAAGAGAAAATTCATAAAAAAAAGGTTATATAGGTAAAGCGGATGCTGCTTTGGCGCCTATGAGTACTATAAAATAATGATTAAAATCTCCACAAAAGCATTAAAACAGTGACCAACCTATCGCTGTTAAAAGTAACTTGATTGACCTTTAACAGTTATCAAAATTATGCGTAAAGTAATTTCCATAACAAGGACAGACTCGACAAAAACATAGTGACCTATTTTTGAAAGGTTAATCATTTTCTCTGTTAAGAGGAAAATTGAATTCATTATCGCAAACCAAGTTTATTTAAAGTTTACCAGAGGCAAAGTAATATTTCTTATACTCAATGGCAATAAAACACGGTTCACATAAGCCATTCAAATTGGTTGAAGCAATGAAATTGAACATTCATACTATATTTATGTCGCAGATAGATTGTCGAATCCACTGTTTTACAAAACAGCTCCATTATGCAAAACAGCTGAACGACTTTTATCAATTTTCCGTAATTACTGAACTTTAATACGCAGAATTGCATAAAAGTTTTGCATTTATCAATGCAACGGGTCAACGATTAGAGGTTATATGTAAAACAGCGTGAAATGAAACTTCAGATTGTATATTTTAGTTCAAAACTGTCTCGCTCTGTGTGTCTTATCAACGATAATGGCGTCCGAAAAAGAAATAAATAAAACGAGTCATAATTATGACTGAAAATTAATATTCTACATAATTCAAGTGAAAACGGTGACTTTGGACTCGGGACGAGGCCCGTATTAATAAACGTTATTCAGCCCAAGAGCTCGCACTTGATAACAGTCTTAAGGTCATGATCGTATTAATAAACATAATAATTGATGTACTCAAGTTACGGCTTGGGTTTACGTTATCAGCCGAGTGATGGGCTAATTAATAAACGAAAATCGACACTTAAGTATACAATAGATGTGTGTACTCGAGATTCTTAAATCTGAGTGTAGGCAGTCCGTGACTTGAGGTCGTGATTAGTAGCGTTTGAAAATATTTTGGGTGAAATTTATTATTATTATAATGAATTAGAGTACTACGACGATATTTTTGACAAAAATCTATATATAGTTAATATATTTATATATTTCTTAATTTCTATTTAAAGTTAATTTTTTGATGTAATGTAACACCTCTTAAAATATTGGTACTTAATTTGTTAGCACCTTATATAGGTGACTCGAATCCTTTTGAGTTACCAAGTGAAAATTAAAAAAAAAAACCGACCAAGTGCGTGTCGGACCACGCACAATGAAAGGTTCCGTAGTTGGGATGAATTTATCCCAAAAACAAACTTAACATTGTAGTTGGTCAATTTTCCAACACTGCAAATGTAAGTTGGTCGAATATTACTAGTTAACTTGTAGAGCATACATAAGGAAAGATAGACAGACGAACATGGCGAAACTATAAGGTTCCTTGTTGACTACGGAACCCTAAAAATGATCAAGATTTGTTCAAGAGTCACATTAATAAAAAGACTCTGGTGAAATACAGTGGTCAGAGGTCTTCCAATTTCCCTAGAAATATTTATAACGTGATACAGCGCTATACATTAAAGTTTAAACAAAATACAAGTATTTCAATAAATCTTACTACTTAGCAAGAACGAAATGTGATGAATGTCAATCTAAACTTCGGTCAATGTGATGTTATCGTTCATCAAGTACAGCGCCTTGAGGAGCTGATCTTGGTAACTGAGATACTGTTTTCATGTGTTTATTAATTAGTAATGATCTTGAGATGCTGATATCGTAATAATGGCGTATCAAATAATTACACACTTGAGTACGTCCTTGGGGAACGTTTATTAATACGGGCCTAAGAAAGAGTTTTATGAAAGTCAGACCTAAAAATACTACACTCGGCGTCACAAAAATCGCACCTCTTTAATTCCCGTCAAAGTCATTTTAACCCTATTAATCAATGGTAGACATATGATTATAAGGTATCATTGGAATGGCAATTAATTTAAATTTCAGAATCAATAGATTTGGTTTTTTGTTTACCAGGGAATAAAAAAAGCAAGCTAATGCAAATGATTAAAAAGTTAAATTTAATTTTATCAGCAAAAATTGCAACAAACTGCAACGATAAAACGATCTTGGAGGTCTTGGAGAGTGGTAGGGGCAGGATCACGTGCCCGTACTCGCCGTTTCAGTTCATCCCAAAGGTGCTCAATAGGGTTCAGGTCTGGACTACGCGCCGGCCAGCGCATAACAGGGATCCCAACTTCTTGCAGATAGTCACTTACAATTAATGCGGTGTGACAGCGGGCGTTATCGTGCATTGACGTGAACCCACTGCCAACAAAACCCGCATAAGGGACAACCTGCTCCTCTAAGATCTCTGTTATGTACAGATGAGCAGTCAGCGACCCTTGCCCGTGGGCATTTCCAGTCCGAGAAACACACAAAAGGTTCGTTTTGCCGTCGATTGACATGTCGCCCCAGAACATGCACGAGCCACCCCCGTATTCCACTGTCTCTTGAATAGAGGCTTGTGCGAATCGTTCCCCTTGCCTCCTGTACACTCTTCTACGCCTTTCATTGCAGAAAAGACACACCCTCGTCTCATCCGAGAAGAGCACAGCTCTCCATTGGTCTATTGTCCAATCCACATGGTCACGGGCAAATTGCAACCGGTCTCTTCTATGCTGTGCAGTCAATTTTGGCCCTGTAGCAGCCCTGTGAGCTGCAATTTACTTCTCCCGCATTCTTCTTCTAATCGTGGAGATGCTTACAGAAGTTCTGCGAGCTGATCGCAGTTGTTGTGCTTATGCTAATGAGATCTGTTGTGTTTAGGAATTCTAACTAATGTTAATTTAAAGGTCGTTAAATATACTTTCAATTGATACTAATATTAATTAGGTTTAATGTATTTGTTGATGGCGGGACATGGTTGAAACTTATTTTCGGGGAGGTGCGATTTTTGTGACGCCGAGTGTATATTTAGTATTTTTAGGACTGACTTTCATAAAACGCTGATGACTCATATGGTGGCTATTGCCAAGTAACTGCGGCCAAGTTGTACTTGCCGGGCGCTGCAGCGGCACCGCTCGCTTCGCTCGCTCGGCTCGCGCGTGGTTGGTCACAGTTCTAATTCAACCTAATCCTAGCTAATTTACTGCGACCGATTCGGCATTAGAAGCCACACCAAACGCTTATTGTGACTGCAGATAAGCCATTCTGCATTAAGTCTGAACGTGGGTAGCAGTTTTGTTAAACGTACGCAATCCTACTAAACGTTTTGTTCAGCTCTTTTGTAAAACATCTGGCGGTTATGTAAAATAGAGGATTCAATCCATCTGTGACATACGAGTATACATACATACTAAATTCAAAATTAACTCTGCCTGTCTGTTACCTTTTTACACCTAAACCACTGAACCGATCGTAACGTAATGTAAAAAATATAACTTAACAGATAGGTAGCCTAGGACTGTTTAGGTTCGTCAGGCTAGGATTATTCAAAAATTATGAAATACCTACTTATAGTGAATCATTTAATGGGGAGACGTTTTCTCCATCTTTCAATCAAATCAGTTGAACCATGTAATTTCCAACATTAAAAACATCTCAGCTGTTTAGCTAAGGTCTGCTCTGATTCTATTATATTTAGAATCCTATAAAACAAGATTAAAAAAAAATAACTTCATTACAATTACTCCGAACCGTCGAAAAAAACTTTGGAGCGATTTTGCCAACTTCACGGAACGTTAGTGCTAACAAATAGCCCTTGTTATTATTCTAAATGTTGCTCAACTTCACGGGCAATTAATAGAAAAAGTTCTCATGAATATTTTACGTTTGTGTTTTCGTGGTTTTGACATTTTTCTTCCTTTTTTTAAGGGTTAGGACATTTTTAGTTCTGTTCTGTGGTTATAGGTACCTGAATAACTCAGGCCGTCGTTCCTGAGAAAAAGGGTCTTGACAGACTGACAGACAGACAGACAGACGGACAAAGAAGTGATCCTATAAGGGTTCTGTTGTTTCTTATGGTGTACGGAACCCTAAAAAGGGCAGACTGCCCAGGATATGCCAAAACTAAACTTTTGAGCTCAGTAGAGATGTGTTGTGTGAGGAGCTTGTGGCTAAATAATAACTGCCGCACGGGTCGATCGATCAGGTTAAGCTACACTTACCGCGGTTGTTTCATGGATGGGTGACCATCTGTTCATACCAAGATTCCTCCGTGCCTCGGACAGCACGTTAAGCCGTTGGTCCCGGCTGTCATTTGTAGATCTTTGACAGTTGTTACGGCTCGTCAGAAGCCTTACAAGTCAGCAGTCTTACCAAGGGATATCGTGTTACCCAGTAACTGGGTTGTGGAGGTCAGATAGGCAGTCGCTCCATGTAAAATACTGGTATTCAGCTGCATCCGGTTAGACTGGAAGCCGACCCCAACATAGTTGGGAAAAGGCTAGGCAGATGACAGAGATGTGTTAACAGCGATACCCGTGGGTGGCCGCTTTTTATTAACTTTTTATTGGCGAATCATGTGCCTATTGTATTAAAGCACAAGATACTATATGAAATCACAATTTAATTACTGAAAATCGCTCCATAATTATGTTCACTCCAGAACTGCACAAAAGAATACAGAAAAGCTATATTTTCTTCAACACAAAAACGTGTTATCATGTTCCAAAACAGAATGAATAGTGAAACATTATGTCGTCGACAATAAACGAGAGAGTAGATTCTACGTTAATAGACGTGTCGTAAATATTGTCCTTCCGGCCCTGTTTATTGAAATTAATGGCATTATGACCGGTTTTTATAGAGCTTTCGTACCAAATGTGCTGGAGATTGATTTTCGGAATGAACCATAATTTTTCGATAATGTTGGTGATAATGTTATGGTGTGTTAGACTGGATCATTTGAAATGCTTGACATAGGCTATGGAAGACTTGCCGTTCGAATAGGTAATGATGATACAGATGATGAAATAATATAGAAATTATCTACATGTTTAAGACCTTAATTATTAGTGATTAAGTAAATTATAAATAATAAATTAACTAACATGTCCCTATTCTTAGGATTTATGTTAAATATTGTTAAGAAAACAGTTTTTTTTTTTTTTAACGTTGCCCCACACTAGGAATTTCTCCTGTATCGTGGGTGCGTTTACAAACATTTAAACTCACATACACAAACAGCCAGACCCGGAACAACTACTTGTAGGTCATACAAATATTATTTCCGTGCGGGAATCGAACCCGCGACACGCAGCGCAGCAGTCAATCGCTTAACCACTGCGCCAACCATGCCGCCAATCGTGCCGTTGTCCTAACAGTAATTGTAAGAACTCATGCCGCCTGTGATACAGGTTTATCCTAGCATCATACTTTGTAATACCTACATTATTTCTTAGATTTATACTGTGTTTTTCCCATTTTTAATTTTTAATAAATTTTATTATTTATTTATTTTATTAATATCTAAGTTTAGATTGACCCTCGTAGGAAAAATCGCTTTGGGCGAAATGGGCGCTCCACAAACTGTTAGGTACCAGAACATAAGAAGCTACTTATTATTTATACCTATATAATGTGTAACTGAATTAATGCACATACAGAAAGTAGTTTGTTCGGAATCGTTTACTGAATTGATTTCTGTCATTTTTAATATTGGTAATTTTTTATCCCAAAAATAATTAAAACTACTTAAATTACAGTCAGACTTCCGCTGTACAGTCAAAACAAACCAAAATGGACGAAGTACCTACTACGCTAGACCCTTTATACGTGAGCGACTTTGTGCGTGCGTAGATGTTGTTACCAGCATTTTTTTCCCAGAATCAGTATAACTAATTTCATAAATAAACAATGATTTGAAACATAATAGTAAGAAATCAGTAAATGTACCTACCTATTCTGATTCTAACATAATATTATTTATTATTTATTTAATACTTTAGCACGAAAAATGTACAGAGGCGGACTTAACGCCATAGGCATTTTCTACGAGTCAACCTTTGGGTGATGCAGAGACAACCAGTGGTAGGTGAAATAACAAAAATTGTGAAATCAATATTTATTTAAATATAAGGATATATATACATATAACTATTAAAAACATTATACATAAATATAAGACCAAATAAATACATATTTACACGAATATACCTATAAACCAAACAAACAATGGGAAAACTTTACCGTTGTGATGATACTGCCAGCTTGTTACGAATGTGTTCGCGAACTTTAACTTTAAAGGTTAATCGGTTGGTTGCCATCCTGATTTCCTAGGGATATGTATTCTATTTAGGGTGTTTGTAGGTGTGCATTAATTCCGAGGCATTTGTTGTACATTTAAAAAAATACCAAATCACTTAGGTAGGCTTACAACAATTGCTATTTGATTTACGTGGGTTTGACGTCTTTTGACAAAATTACTTATTTAAAAAGGAGGCAAGTAGGTCCGTAGTTGTTGGTTTATAAAATAAGTCTATTCTTGCCTAAATATAAAATGTTAAAAAAAACAAAAAAAAAATATTTTATGCCTGAAATAAAAGGCTTTTTTATTTTATTTTATTTTTATTAAGGCTCGTACAGTCTGGTGCAATATCGTGGGCGCCACGGGTAGGCGCGATAGGCAGCGCGACGCTCAGCGCCACATTTGCCGTAAGTTTCAATAGAAATTGTGCTACTAGTGTCGCGTCGCGCCTGTCTGTTAGCTTTAAGTAAGTTGAAATGGAGTAGTCATTTAGACAACAAACTAAACAGGGCTTGCATCAGCTTCTGGCAGTGCAAGAAAATGATAGGTAAGAAGTGGGGCCTATCCCCCAAAATTATACTGTGGCTGTACACGGCGGTGATCCGCCCCATGATCACCTACGGGGCTGTAGTCTGGTGGCCCCGCACTGAGCTAGTTACAGCCTCCAACAAACTACAACGCATGCAAAGACTGGCCTGCATGGCGACTACGGGCTGCATGAGGACTACTCCGGCTGCAGCAGTCGAGGCCATGCTGGGACTACCACCACTTCACCTGTTCATACAGCAGGAAGCGACGATGGCGGCGGTACGTCTAAATGCACTAGATCTCTGGGGTAAGAGAGACACTATACACACCGCGCTGCTGGCGAGACTCAATAAAGAGTTTCCTATTACGAAATACGGGTACCCAAACAATTTATCTTTGATAAAAAATACAGAATCCAACTTCACGAGGACCACCGATGCGAGGGGTTGCGCCCCGCAGAGCTGCGTATCTTCACAGATGGATCCAAAACAGGTAGTGGCACAGGTGCTGGGATCTTCTCGGAGGACTTGAACATACACATAGCCACGCCTTTGGGGATCCATAACACAGTGTTCCAGGCCGAATGCATGGGCATTTCTCTGGCCGCCTCGGCCATCATGGCCAGACAAGTTAAGGACCACTCGATTCGTATACTATCAGACAGCATGTCTGTCCTGCAAGCGCTAAGCAGTCACACTGTTGACTCTGGGCTAATATACGAGTGTCACCAGCGCCTCAACCAGGTGGGTAGCCTCAACAACATAACCATTCAATGGATCAAAGGACACAGCGGTTCGCTAGGCAACGATGCAGCCGATGAACTTGCCAGAAGGGGGTCGAGCATGGCACCGGTGGGACCTGTGCCCATCGTGCCACTCCCCTTCGGGTACTTACGCACTCTGGTAAGGAAACGCACCAGGGATCAACATCACAAACTATGGTCGGACCAAGGTGAGTGTAGGCAGGCCAAGGAAGCACTCCCTACAATTGATGGCCGCCTCACGAAACAGGTTCTCCGACTAACTAAGCAACAGCTGCGTACAATGACAGCAGCTTTAACTGGCCACGGGTCATTTAATAAACACCTCTTTGTCATATGAGTCACAGACAGTCCGCTGTGCAGGGCCTGCATGGAGGATGACGAGATAGCAGCGCACCTGCTACTATACTGCCCAGTGGTCGCCACATACAGGGCAAAGTACTTCGGTAACCCAGGTACCCTCTGTGAGATTGTCAGTAACACCAAGGCGTTGCTGACCTTCCTTGAGGAGCTGGGGTGGATCGAATAATTGATGTTCCCACCCGTACGCAAAATACGCGCATATTGACGTGGAGTTGCGGAAACCAGCCCGTTTTACCTATTTTACCTAGCTTTAAAGCCAATCGTTACGAAGGTACATTTATTATAATACCGTAATACTTTTTGGAATTCCTAATAGCTCTGGCATCCTTTTACCATTATCTGCCAACCCTCATACTATGTTGAGGTCGGCTTCCTGTCTAACGAAATGCGTGTAGCAGTGCCAAGCTCTTTGTGAAAGAACTCATCCGTGGGAAAAGACGTCAACGAGGACGATGACGGCGCCGAAGTAGCGATACATATTTACTATGGCCGTAAGCCCACCGCACGTCCGTCATCCGAGCGACAGGATTCCTGGCCCCCGGTAGTTCGGCGGGACCACTAGAACTCGGCCCGTCACAATACAAAATACGTCTAATCTTGTCCACAAACTGCCGTCGCACTGGCGCCGTTTGCTTGACTTTTGTTTCGTCTATCATAACATACTGAACCACCGAGTTCGTTCACGGTGAGCAAACGGTCACCGTCACCAGGACGTAACGTTGGGTTCAAATAATATAATTTCTCGTTGACGTCCCGTTGTCGGCGGCGGTAAACAAACGAAACAAGACGACGTCGATGACGTGTTGAATGTCAGTTCAAAGTCATAAAATGACAAGGTCTATTTATCCATGTGACATATTGATAGTTTCAACCTTAGTGAAGTTTCAATTTAGTGACAATTTTTGTCAAAAATTATAAATCATTAATGAGGTCGACTATACCTATTATCAGGGCCCTTTAACAGAAGCCTTGTCGCATTTCGATTATAAATTAAACACAAACACATAACATCACGGCTGTAATCCTCGAAGGGTTAGCCAGAGGTACGTATAGAACATCTACATTTCACCATTTATGTTTAAGTCGAATGTAATAGGGGGCGAGGCCATTGCCATCAACCGGGCACAAAACCAGACCCCGGGCTGGTAGCGAGAGTTTGAGGAGTGGCTAGAGAGGCGCCATGGTGTCCTCACTTTCTGCCTGACACAGGTCCTCACCGGACACAGTTGTTTCGGTAGGTTCTTATTCAGAATAAAGCGGGAGGAAACGCCCGAGTGTCCCCACTGTGTGGATCGCCCGGAGGACACAGTGGAGCATACGGTGGAGGTTTGCCCTGCTTGGGCGAAGCACTGCCGTGTCATCATGGGGGCGATCGAAGGCGGCGATCTCTCGCGTCCGGCCCTGGTTCAGGCCATGGTTCGGAGCGAGAGTGCATGGGAGGCCGTCACCTCCTTCTGCGAAACAGTAATGCTCGCGAAGGAGGAGGTGGAATGCGTGAGGGACAGGCAAGGTTCGCGCCCTTGCACCCCTAGTCGCTGCAGGAGACGCCCCGGGCGTCGGGAGTCGCAGGCCGATTCCTGGCCACCGTAGGCGTGGGCTTGCGGATGGTGAGCGATGGACAGCTCGCCGTCCGATAAGGACCAGGCTCGGGTCGACGGCGCGTTGTATTCTACGCGCGCCTCAAAGAGATCTCAGCACCAACTGACGGGGTCCGTTAGGGCCAATGCCTGCCAGGGTTGCGATTTTGTCCGAAAGGGATATCGTGGCCCTATCGTAGCCCTAGTAAATGACAAATTAATAACGCTTTGTGTTGACTGTTAGATGTAGTTTTTAGCCGACTTCTAAAAAAGGAGGAGGTTCTCAATTCGGATGTTTGTTTTTTTTTTTTTTTGTTTTATGTTTCTTCGCGCATAACTCCGTCGCTTGCCAACCGATTTGAAAAATTATTTTATGTTGGAAAGGGTATACTTTCCAAATGGTCCCATGAAAGTTTTATCGAAATCGGACAAGCAGTTTTTGAAAAATCAACAAACATCTTGAAATTTATCTACATTGTCTACATTAACGATCTTTTCGTTTACTCTGCATTGCGTTTTTTGTTCGCACATAACTCCGTCTTTTACGAACCGATTTGGAAAATTCTTTTTCGGCACTAAAAAGTGAAAAATAAAAAACTTTTTACACCCTTTTTTATACCCTTTCCAACAAAAAAAAAAAATTCAAATCGGTTGGCAAGCGACGGAGTCAGCGCGAACAAACACAAAAAAAAAATTGGAAGCATCCGAATTGAGAACCTCCTCCTTTTTTAGTAGTCGGTTAAAAATAAAACTACTTCTAACAGTCAACACAAAGCGTTATTAATTTGTCATTTACTATTTCCATGAAGAAAAACAGTAAGAATAACAGTTCCTTATCTCCGCTCGTTTAGTTATAAATCAAGGATACCTAGGTACATCTTGTACATCGCCTAAGGGCACCATTAGAGTCAGCGATAGAAACCATTAGATTTATTGACTCCAAAAACAAAGATAATACCTAGAAGTAATGAAAATATCCTTTGGTAAAACATGTTGTAATTGGTAACGACCATGAATTACGAGTTGTAGGTCGTAGGTTCGAACTATGACAGGTGCTTTACTTTGTGTAAATTATTTCATCACCACAGCTCTCAAAACGGTGAAGAAAAACATCGCGAGGAACCCTGGCAGGCATTGGCCCTAACGGACCCCGGTAGTTGGTGCTGACATCTCTTTGAGGCGCGCGTGGAACACCACCGAAAGCTGTCGGTAGCGTGTGACGTTTTTGAGAGTCGGTGATGGACACACGCTGTCGGTCGCTGTCGGCTTGTGGTCAGATAGACCGCAACCTAAGAAAGTTAACAGTCACGTCAATTAAAACTGCTACGTATGTGGAACGCCTCATTGTCTTCAATACTATAAAAATCAAAAGAGTAGCCCATATATCTTTAACAGCTACTGACAAAACTGTTTTCAGTACAGGACTGTATTTAACGTCGATCTCATATTCTTAATAAACAATAAAATCAACTCGTACTCGCGAGTTAATTTGCACTCAATCGAATATCAGGGAGTCGATCAAAATATTTCAATCCTCGTAAACATGGATAAAATATTATGTAGTGAAAAAGAAAATCTCTGGACTGAGTAAGCAATTTCTGTCGAATTACTGACGGAAATTATGTATACCTGAACCCTTCACCCTTTTTATCTATAAGGAAAAATTACAGACATGTTCTGAGGGAGACGCACGTGCCATACAAAGTATGGAATAAATTATAGCCGCAAGTTCTTATCGATTTGGAACTTGTGGCTAGCAGGGCTTAAAACCGGTTAATTTTTATTTCCGAAGATACAAATTATTTTTGATACAATTGATATTAGCTTCAAAGATTGCTTCATCACATTAAGTTCAGTATTGATTGTGTCACAAAATATTAAATAATTAACGAAATATATTCGAAAACCTTTTATAATAACGATTACGGTTACATAGAAAATTATCCGGTGTCCGAGCCCTGGTGGCTAGGACTAGGAAAGGACGTATAAGCTAAATTCTAATTTTACTATCAAAAGTCATCAAAATCAGCACATTTTGAACGTCAAAATTACGAAAAGCCCGCCTTTCACTATTTCCTAGTACTTTAGCTGGGAAGAAGTTTCGCAAAAACCTCCCCAGCAGTACAATATTAATTTTACCAATTGGTAAAACCTTTTGGTTCTCCTCAAAAACCTCTCTATTTTTCACAGCCATAATTTAGCTTATAAATCCTCTCCTAGTTCTATTCCCAATTCAAAAAATGCAGAACAAAGGCTTTGGTTTTTCTTTTAATTATAGCTTTGTTTTCAAAGAACAGAGAGCGAGAGCAGTGGTGGCCCAGTGGCAACGGCCTCGACTTACGAGTAGTAAGGTCGTAGGTTCGAACCAGACAGGCGCTCTATCACCACTGCTCTCATAACCACACCAATCCTAAACCTCACCATAACGGTGAAGGAAAAACATCGTGAGGAAACCGGCATGTCCTAGAACTAAAATATTCGAAGAGATGTGACATCCACCAACCCGCACCGGGCCCACGTGGTGGCCCACTCCCTCTCACAGAAAGAGGAGGCCTGTGTCCCAGCAGTGGGACCATTATAGGCAGATTATGTTTCAAAGAACTGGTGAAGGTGAAGTTTTTGTTCTTGTAAGTCCAGTTATTCCCTGAACGATAAACAACTAGAAACAACTATCATTCACTCCTTTTCAATTCACGAACGAAACTAAAACCCGGAATCCTCTTTACACCACTACCAGCAATTGAAGGCAGCATTCACTATAAACAAAGGTTGGAACAAACAGTAAATCCAATTTTATTCGGGCACGTAACTGTGCTATCATTGGGTGGCAGTCGCCAAACCTAACGTTATCCTTATTACACCAGCAGGGATCCAGCTCACCACTTCGTATTACGGTGACGACCGCGATGTGAGAAGTTTTGGAGCTGATACATTACGAAGGCTCATGATAAAGTAACTTTTCAAATTACTAAACCATTTAAGTTCAGAGGGGGAAGGTTTTAGGGTAATAAAAAGAGTTAATTAATTAAAAACTAAAAACCCAACTGCGTAAAAAATGAACTTAAAAAAGATGGAAAGAAGATTTATATTATAAATTAGCGCAGTCGGGTTTTTAGATTCTTTTAATTACCTTTTTTTATTTTACACTTTTTAGTTTACGGTAAATTCGGTTATTTACTCACTAATAATCGGGTGATAACGGCCTCTTACTCACTCACTTCAAAGGTTCGGGATAGATTTTTAAAATTTCTTATTTACATTTAAACATATAATTTGTATATATAATATTTATGTAATCTCCTTTTAAAACCCTTCATTTTGATAACCCACTCGATAGGTTTGGGAGATACTTTTTTTTAAACCTTTTAGCGCTGAAAACCCACCATTTTTTTTTTATATTTTAATATACCCGGTGACACTCGCGCCATAAAGACGAATCTAACGACATATGATTCATCAAAATCGGTTCAGCCATTTAGTAGTTACGAGGGAACATACGGACGTACATACATACATACCTACATACAGGTCAAACACATAACCCTCCTTTTTTGGCTTCACCGCAGTCGGGTAAAAATGTGCTATGGATGCCAGGGAAATATTAAATTCGTTAATTTTGTAAAGATTTTCATCTGTTACTTTTGAAGGAAATAATTCCAAGTTCCTACAAAACGCTGTATTTATCTGGAAATATAAAAGTTGTATATCAGCTCTAGTGTCATATGGTTGCAAGAGAAATGTTAAATAATTATAGAGAGTTACAGTTAACATTTACAGGCTTCAGCAACTTGTATGAGTTGTTCTTTGAAAACATTGATCAAAAGTAAATAGCACTACGTATGTAGGTATTGATGACTTCTTTAATGAATGAAATTCAAAGGGCATTCATATAATATATTTCTCAACCCATTTGAATCATCAGACAAATCGACGCTATGGTTCACTTAACCTCATTGAGATAGTTTCTTGATGAACGAAACTTTATCGTGTATGTACATGTATTATTGCCACCTCCACCCAAATCTGTCTTCCCACCTCCTCGTCAAGATAAAGTTAGAGACCGCGGCTCTGACACCAACCTGCGATCCGCAGAACTCTCCTAAATTGATCTACCTGTTGATTCGAATCGCTCTGGCCTTATGTGAGATTTGTACGATATGCTCGTGTAGGATTCATTACTGAGATGCCTGTTGCTTTCAAATGAATGAGGCGTTTGATATTGGAAGTAGATGTTTCTACTTTTCAGTTTCTAGTTTGTATTTATTTATTTTGTACAATTCCCCTGCGATTTCGTTCATCTTTACTCATTTCACGGTGGTTGTTTGGGGTAAAGAACAGTCTATGTAACTTTCCATGCTAAAACGACGCTGCTTGAATATATATTTTTTGTTATAATGCCAATAAACTCATTTCTCTTTATTTCTTTCTTTCTGTACTGTATTATATATAATTTGTCTACCTCAGTTATCTACGCAATATAAAAGCAGCATGACGACTGAATCTGAGATATTACCTATTCTAATTTATTTATACAGAAGGTACATTTTGGTTTCAAGACTTCAGTAGGACCAACAGAAATAACATACGCTCGGGGACCTACTGGTACGACAAAAAAATAGGTCCACGAGATAACATCCACTTTTGTACAGTAGTAAGTACTGGCGCAAAAATTAATGATAACACATTCCATGAATCGAAACAATATTTATTTTAGGGAAACTCGAACCCGTTCTGCTCGTAAAGTCACAGATATTATATTGTTAGTATCTTCATTTGCATCACAAAGTTATACATTATATTCATTACAAATACATTAAAATCATTTTATACAATACTAGCTGCGCCCCGCGGTTTCACCCGCGTAAGTCTCGATCCCGTGGGAATATCGGAATAAAGAGTAGCCTATGTCTTAATTCAGGGTGTCAGCTATCTCCATACAAAATTTTATCAAAATTGGTCTAGCCGTTTGAGCGTGAAGAAGTAACAAACATACACACACACACACTCACAAACTTTCGCCGTTATAATATTAGTGTGATGTAACGTGATAATAAGGATAAGGATATCACGCGACTAACTATATATTTAACCTAGGTACTAAATTAAATAACTAACTAACTAAATAAACCAAAAAAACCAAAGGGAACCCTTAGTCGTCGAAGTACTCGTCCACATCACTGTCATCTGGAAACGTGCCCAATAGACCGGCAGCATTGCCACGTTGAAAGGCAAACAATATTCTTTACATTTGAAGTCATAAAACCCAGTCTTGCAAAAATTCATAATCTACCGTATCTTCACTGATATAATCTGTATCTCATCTCCTTTGATACAGATGTTTACCACTCCGTGCCTACTGACTCGAGGAACTTAATCAAAATTGTAAATGTATTATTAATGGAAATGAGATACTGCATTTTTTTTGCGTGACAGATTAGCAAATTGTCGCTGCCTACGCGTTATCATTTATCATTGACTAGCGACCCGCCCCTGCCTTGCACGGGTATTTTCAGTATTAGGTATTGTGAGATTTCTGTACGTACGTATAAACCTTCAGGAATAAATTCTCTAATTGATAGTAAAACTGCATTAAAATCTGTTGCTTAGTTTAGAAGAACAACGCGGGTTACGAGTTTGTCTGAAAGGGATATCGTGGCCCTGGCACACAGGCATCTGAAGGAACACGGGTAGGTTTTAATCAGTAAAACTCTGACACGCCCTCCCGCTCCGCCCAGAGCGGGAAAAGTTATTTAATCATTTCCCACACGAAAAAACAAAATAAAAAAAAGAGGTCACAGTCACAAAGAGACACGAAAAACGACTTTGTTTTAAACATGTATAGATATAAAAATTGATAAATTTAAGGTTGTCTGGTAGTTAAAGCCCTAGTTAGTTTAGACGTCCACTGCTGGACATACGCCTCCGCCATGCACCGCCACTTTGAACGGTTCTGTGCTTCCCGCATCTAGCGGATTCCTGCGGCCTTCACAAGGTCATCAGTCCAACTTGTAAGACGCCTTCCAACGCTACGTCTTCCGGTACGCGGTCGCCACTCCAGAATCTTTCAGCCCCATCGGCCATCTGTTCTGCGAGCAATGTGGTCTGCCCACTGCCACTTAATTTTGGCAATTATTCGGGCTATGTCGGCCTTATACCTTGATTCGCCTGTGGATCTCTTTATTTCTGATTTAATCACGAAGTCTGAATACCTAGAATCTGACTCATCTAATGGCTAACAGAGCATTGCATGTAGCCAGTATTGGTTTTAGGATAAAATGTGTCCGTTCCTTTTTCTGTAAACTGAAATCTAGTCTAACTTTCATCTATGTACGAAGTTGTTGCTGAATGTAATGATAATTTATTTATCAATCAAATGGCGTAAATCCCATTCGGTTTTGTCCTACAATTTTTACAAGTTACATACCTACTTGCTTCAGCCCGCGAATTCAACTTTACGATAAAATAAATCCGTTGGCAATAGTACAGTTTTTTACCGATGGAAGAAAGTTTGTAATCGGATCAGCGCTTCCGGAGATCACCTCTTACAGACAAACATACAATTTTACCATTATAATATTAGTTTAGAAAAACTAAAATTTAAAGCGAGCTCTACTTATTCCTTATTCTTTACAGTTCATGATGATGCCTTTCTTTTAGAAATAGCAAAGCCATTAACAACAGTGATAGATTTCACCCACAAAGCATCAAAGAAACCCCATTCTGATTGCCATGGAAATCATAAAATTAGCTCTCTTGATCCTGACTCAAAGATGGCTGCAGTCACTTCAATTAAAATATTTGATGGCTTCCTTCAATGAGCTCAACAAACGGCTAAACTGTAAAAGGTTGGAGGTAATTTAATTTTCAATGTCCCAAAGGTTTCTTGTCGATTCACAAAACGTAATTGTAAAAAAAAACGGGCATGAAAATTATATTGTGTTCGCAATCTAAGATGGCATTGGTTGTATTGCATTGCTGGCTGTACCGACAGACTCTGCTAGCTCCACAAACAAAAATCCTATAAGACAAAGGACGTTCTGACTGGCTGCCGACGTAGCCCGCTCCCAATAGTTTATACAAAAATCCTATATAAAGAGTGCGAGTCGAACTCGCGCACGAAGGGTTCTGTGCCATTATCTATAAAAACGGCATAAAAATCACGTTTGTTGTAAATTTAAATAAAACAAATATTTAAGGGGGGCACCCCCCCTTAAATATTTGTTGTATTTTAATTTAATTATTTATTTTTAAAGTGAATATATAACTAAATATTCTGTGAATATTTCAAGCGTCTACCTGTTGCCGTTATCAATATCGAGCAAAAATGAGCAAAAAAATCACGTCTATTGTATGGGAGCCCCCTTAAATATTGATTTTGTTCTGTTTTTTAGTATTTGTTGTTAGAGCGGCAACAGAAATACATCATCTGTGAAAATTTCTACTGTCTAACTATCACGGTTCACGAGATACAGCCTGACAGACAGACAGACCGGACAGACGTCCTGTACAAACAATAAATTTGCCAAAAATCCCTCAGAAAAGACGTTCAGTTTTAACCCGACTTTAAAAAAAATCCGGGAGACTTTTCCAATTGGTAAAACTGGTTGTCAGACTTTCAGGCTTCTGATGACCCGTAACAACTGTCAAAGATCTAGAAAGCAGCCGGGACCGACGGCTTAACGTGCTTTCCGAGGCATGGAATCGTGGCAAGCGTTGCTTAACCTGATCGATCAACCCGTGCAGCTGTTTTTACTTAGCCACAAGCACCTTATATACACTAATACATTGTATATAGGTACTGGACTGTATCATGTGCTTTCAAAGTTTTAAGTTTCCACTTCTATCGCAGTCCCCATGACTGTTTATTTTTTTATTAATTAAATAGACTAGCTGACCGTAGTAGACCGCTGTAGTGCGTTCCTGTGGAGAATTATGGGCAAGAAACTCGCAAGAACATTCTTTTAAATAAAAATATTGGTAACATCATACATATTGAAATTATAAATATTATGTAAAAACGATGTTGCAAGATGTTGTTTACGTCCAAGTATAAAATAATCGGTCCAGTAGATTCGGAGTAAATCGTCTGTGACAGACGGACAGACAGACAGATGCACGAGTGATCCTATAAGAATTCCATTTCATTTTGAGGGGTGGAACCCTAAAAAACACTTCAAAAATAAAATAATTGAAATACCTCGTGGCAGCTTTAGGAGATGAGCAGTCCCTACTGACGGCGCCCATTCATATGACGTATGGAGCACTATTCAGCAAAACCCTTTTTGAAGGGAACCGAATGATCCAACATCCACCTTCTTATCTTTTCCAGGATGCTGGGCGGCGTGGGAGGGCGGCACGCGTCCGTGCGCCGGCGCGGCAGCTCCCCGGGCGTGCGACGATATGCGGCAGGCGCGGCCGCCGCAGACGATTCGCCGCCGGCGTCGCCGCGGCCGGTGCGCCGGCGCCGGGCCGCGATGGCTGCATCAGACCACAAGACCTGCGCGCTCATACATACGAGGCTCAAATTGGGAGATATTATGTAAGTGTTTACTTTAATACTTCTTTTTTATTACGATATGGGCTCTCTGTGACGTCGTTCTCACCAGATGGTAAGCGTAATCATTTCTCTTTAGAAACTCATTGAAACTCCCATGCTGGCCATTATTTATGGGCTATATTTATAAACGATGATTAAAGTTATGTTTAAACGTCAAAAATGTATGGTTATTCACTCGCTTAATATTACTTAACTTTAACCAGCGTTATATAAATAAAGTGGTATGGGTGGTAACTAGATGACCAGACAGACTTATCCTGTCCTCAGTTTTTTCCCGAATTTCAAGATTTTACACGAAACTTTTCCAATTTTTTCTTTCCATAGGAACCTGACTCGGTCTATTACGAACATTTTAAAATAACACAACATCACGCCTGTAATCCCCGAAGGGTTACGCAGGTATACCTATATAGTACCTACACCCACATTTCGCCAGTTATTTTTAAATCCCATGTAATAGGGGGCGAGCCTTTTCAATAAAATGCCAATTTATACATATACATACGTGCAAATTTTCCTGATTAATAAGCAAAAAGCGCCAAAAAAATTTAAATAATTTTTCTGAGGTACAGTATTCTATCTATTAGATTTGCTTTTTTCACGAGACCTGTTTCGCTTAAAATGAATTGCAACTCGGCAACGCAGTCGGCAACTCACTTTCAAATGTTACACAGCTAGACTACACTTGCCTTACATTTTACATTTTATCTATAAAATTATCTAGTGATTAGTACCTATTTAGTAGATAGTAGCGTGACTATCATAGCTCGGCTTTGTGAATCAAGCCCATAACTAGCTTAAATTCTCATAAATCATTTCGTAAACATATAAATCTCTATCTTCTCTCTGTAATCTGCATTTTCGCTTGTAAACCCTCCTAGAGCTTAGGAGCGAAAATAAGATTTTAAGCTGAGGGCTGTCTAAAAATGTTATTTGGGCATTATTGTTACTTTTATAGTATGTCAATGTATAGCAAATTATATTGATTCTTGAACACATAGAATTCGTACTATTTTGAGATGTTTTGTTTTTAATTACTTGAAAAAATGAATTGCAAAATCAAATTTACGATGATACAACATGATAAAGAATTTGATAACTTTAAAGTTTTAATAATCCTTTCACTTCCAACATGTATTATCTTTTTACACAAACTCTTAGTTACTTATTTCCTAGAAATATTGATTGAATTTATAGTAAAAAATGTAAATTAATGTCAGCAAAACATTTTAAAACATACGAACAAAAAGTTGGAAGTTAAAATTAACGTGAGTCGCCCTCTAATAATTTCTTGTCAAAGCTTTTAGATTCAAAACATACGAAGCGCCACCGTAGCCACGTAGCAAGTGGAAAACAGTGGAACTTTATCATAACTGCCATTCCAGAGCGCTCTAGCGACAGTCACTTGAACCACTAACTAAAATTATCTAGTAACGCCATCTAGTGCCGGGTTAGCAGCGGAAAAATGTTGAACTAAAATGGTCCTCTGACACAAGCGGCCGGTACGGGAAAAACGGTAACATGATTCTGCGACGCTAGAGCCATCTAGCTTCATGAATTTTGTGGGAAAAGCTTCTGCGTACCGAAAGTTCGCTATGTCAGAGGACGAATACTGAGCTTGGGTGACCTTGGGTGGTTTTTGTTCACGGCCGATAGATGTCGCTACTTGTCTCAGACAGACGACGATGGACAGTCTTTGACTCTTGCTTAGTGTACTTGGCCTAATTTCGTGTTTAAAGAAACGTGTAACGTGGCTTCTTAGTAAGGTTTAATTGAATAATAATACATTAATTCCGATAACTATCTAGTATTATAGTTTAAACAAGATACTTAGGTACTTTATACTTAATCTGGCCTAAACTGAATCAGTAAAAATATCTACCCCATCCAAAATCAGATTCAACATTCGCCAGAATACCGCAACATCGACAAAGGCCTATTCGTCGAAGTATTCCGACCGATGCTATCGATTTGAAATTCAATTTCCATTCGGAGTCCAAAACAGAAGACTGTCGGATTCAATTCTGTAATAATAGAGTCTCGTGAAGTCGTCCGTTCACCACGTTCGGCCAGTGTAAATGGAGCAGACTTGCTTCCTGCCTCCACGTGGTGAGATGCCATTATTGATTTCCGGCGCGAGAACGAGACAGCGCCATATCACAATTTGTTGCACTATTTTCCGTCCCATTCTTTCGCCAATATATGACCTATTTCTATGCCGCTTTCCCTATATTAATACAGCCTAAGTAATTAGGTGAAAAGTTTGGTTGGCGCGATGTAATCTAAACAGTGGTTTGGTTATAATGATGTGTTTGTTTTTTTGTATTTTTTTTTCCTGTTATGTTGAACTACGATACTGCTTCGCGTCATTGAGTACGGAATAGAACCTTTCAGCTCGAAATTGTAGATTGAATAATAAAGCGGTTAAGGTATACCTTTACGTTTTAGGGTCATTGCGTTTTGTTACTTTTAATGTTGGAAGTCGATATTGCACCTCCGCTCAAACATTTTCACAACTCAAAAAATTGGATTCGATTCAGAAAACTTCAAAATCTTATGTCAGATAGTGTCATACTTAAGACTGATTTTTTTTACTTACGACACTATTTGAGCGGAGGTGCGATATTTGGATTTCTAAATCTAATTCATAATCATTTTTTATGCTTAAAATGCATGTAATGTACGTACCTACATAAATTACATGATTATTTTATTAAAAACATGCTTTGGCATTAATTTGTTGAATAAATACTATTATGGATAGGTACTATGACCACCTAATATTTTAAATAGTTTAATACAAAATTATATCTTAATTTTAGAAAATAAACGATAGTTTTATTATTATTTATTATATATACTCGTATATATATATTTATTACCAACTAACAATAATTTTTAATCATGATAAAATTGCACTTATTTTGCTAATTTCACTATCCTATAATCAAACTTTTAAAAACCTATCAATAATAACACAATCACCATTCTCAGTAATCACCAAACCGAGCAACAATTGTGGGTAGAACAGTAAATCAGCAGATTACCGGTGGCCAGCGGTTCGACGCACCTGCACCACACGGCTTACGGGAATAAATACCCGGGATTAGCACCGCGTTAATTGGACTTATTTTATACGTATAAGTAGGGAAAATTGTTGAAAATATTTTAATTATGATGTGTCATTAAATAATTAAGTAGTTTTCATCAAAGAATAATGTGTTTTCTGTTGCTTATTTTACGCTTGTTTCCTTTGTGGTAATTTTTCACGCCTTTTCCAAACAGTTCTTGCATCGAAGCACTTTTGGTTGAAATTAGTTCATTCTGATGCGCCTAGAATTGAATTTTTGTTACCTAATCAGACCCTTGTTACACTATCACGCCATTCTGGATAAAATTTTATACATAGAAGGAAATTCATTATCTGCCTAGCCTTTTCCCAACTATGTTGGGGTCGACTTCCAGTCTAAACGGATGCAGCTGAATACCAGTATTTTACATGGAGCCTATCTGACCTCCGCAACCCAGTTACTGGGTAACGCGATACAGGGTTGGTAGGACTCGTAACAACACTGTCAAAGATTAAAGTATGGGACACGTAGTCGTGTCCCATACTTTCATAATTGGTAGTACCTAATTACGTTTTCTATTTATATTTGTTTTTTATTTATTACCCTAGTGGGGTCTATAAGTATCCATAGGCGAGTCCGCGGCATCATAGCGGGCCCTATCTGAATACCAGCGCTGCGGTATTTGTTTTTTAAATATCGCAGCATTATGCAGAGACAGGAGCCTTTTTGGCATCGCACAAGTCTTGATTGTTTTTATTTTTGGATATTATTAGTTTAAATGCTATTTTTGTATTTCTTGTGCGTGTCCCAAATAAAATATTTTTCTTTCTTTACTACTAATACCGGGGTGAATACTAGTATTCACCCCGAAAAATCACTGGCTTTGCTATCAATCATGTAGCTAAAGAAAACATCGAGAGCAAACCCAATCACATCACACTATAATCAGATATATATATATCTCACACTAATATTATAAAGGCGAAAGTTTGTGAGTGTGTGTGTGTATGTTTGTTACTTCTTCACGCTCAAACGGCTGGACCAATTTTGATACAATTTTGTATGGAGGTAGCTGACACCCTGGATTAACATATAGGCTACTTATTATCCCGATATGCTCACGGGATCGAGACTTACGCGGGTGAAACCGCGGGGCGCAGCTAGTCTTATTAATATCACGATTAATGCCAAAGTTGGATATACATACATTTATATTGTTACTTACTACGAGTACGATAAACCTACATACAATCCCAACCAAATTATCAATGTAAAGTACAGATTTTAAATGGTTTGGGCATTACTTTGGCTACTTAACGTCTCGTATAAACTGGGCCTGTGAACCATGCCAACTATGTGAATAGAGTCGCGGGATGAAACTAGTTCATAAATAATAAACTTCAGAGGCATGCCAACCAACATGGAGTAAATAAAAAACAAGCGAGCCTTACAGTTATCGCATAAATGAAATGTAACATCTGACATCACACCTTGGTAACCCAACTGAGCAGCGACAGAATTTGACCTCAAAATTTGAAAAAGCTAAATACTGAAATATTTATCCGAATAGTAATTCATTACTATTGGTCGCCCACTGGTTGAAATTCGACCCCCTCTACTCACAATCTATCTAATTATTACTCGTACTTATTCCATGCTCAAGCTGTCACTTCCTGTTACACACTTCCGTCCCTTTTCATGAAATCACTCCCACAGACAGCGAGAGGAAACATGTTATACATCAAAAATAGAAACTTGCATGGCATGGTCACGAAAATTCCTATTTTTGATAAAACGTTTTTTGTTTTTCTTGTTATTCGGCCCCTTTTTTTGGGTGGGAAATTATCAAATAACTTCTCCCGCTGTGGGCGGAGCGGGATCCCAGTGTCAGACTTTTACTGACTAAAACCCACTCGTGTTCCTTCAGTTGGGCCACGATAACCCTTTCGGACAAACTCCCATCCCTTGCAGGCATTGGCCCTAACGGACCCCATCATTTCGTGCTAACATCTCTTTAAAGCGCGCGTGGAACACAACGCGCCGTTGACCCGGGCCTGGTCCTTATCGGACGGCGAGCTACCCGTCGCTCACCGTCCGAAAGCCCGCGCGTACGATGGCCGGGAATCGGCCTGTGACTCCCGACGCCCGGGGCGTCTCCTGCGGCGACTCGGGGCGTGAGGGCGCTAAATTTTACCTCTCACTCACACGTTCCGCCTCCTCCTTCGCGAGCATGAAAAAGGTGATGGCCTCCCATGCAATCTCGCTCCGAACCAAGGCCTGAACCAGGGCCGGACGCGAATCAGGCTGGTACGGGGTTACCGCACGGTCTCCCGTGAGCGGCTCCCTGTCGTTTCGGGTGACGCAGGTGCTCTCGGGGCATGGTTGCTTCGGGAAGTACCTGTGTCGCATAAACAGGGAGCCGGACGCCCGGTGTCACCACTGCGTCGACTGCCGGGAGGACACGGCGCGGCATACGCTGGCAGAGTGTGCCGCTTGGGAGGAGCCTCGCCGTGCCCTCATCTCAGGAGTAGGCAGTGACCTATCGCTGCCGGCCGTGGTCGAGTCGATGGCCGGCAGCGAGGAGTCCTGGGACGCGGTGGTATCCTTCTGCGAAACAGTCGTGTCGCAGAAGGAGGCTGCGGAAAGGGAGCGGGAGATCTCGTCCGCTCACCCGGCCCGCAGCAGGCGCACTGGGCGTCGGCAGAGGGCAGACAATGCCCTCTTCCGGCCCCCCTAAATGGGTCCAGGGACGGCGGACTCGGGGACGTCCGCCGCCCCCTATCACACTGGACCCGAGGTGGCGGCGCGTAGTGTTCCACGCGCGCCCCTTTGAGACGTCGCGGGGGGGTCTAACACCTCACCCCCCCCGCAGACTTGAGGTGGCCCGGCAGAGGCGGGCCGGCACTAGCCGGGGATCACGGAAGTAATACTAGCTCCCAAGATCCCCGGTGCAAGTGTGAGAAGGGAACACCGGGGTGGTTTTTAGTCAGTAAGAGTCTGACAGACCCCTCCGCCCACCCCAGGGCGGAGGACATCCATGAGGATTTTCCACCCCGGCAACAAAAAAAAAAAAAAAAAAAAACGGTCTCCCGTGAGGCGGCGAGCCTCCTTGCCGGACTGCCGCCATGGGATCTGGAGGTGAAAGTCCTCGCGCACATCTGGGAGTAGCGCGAGGAGGCGAAACGCCGGGGTGAAACTCCGCTGCCGCGAGAAATCACGGCACGGCGGACAGAGCTCCGGCAGGATCTCATGGCGACATGGAGAGTGCGATTGTCGCAACCCAGCGCTGGGCATGCCACAACTGTGGCGATAAGTCCCCTCTTTGAGGAGTGGCTAGAGAGGCGCCACGGCGTCCTCACCTTCCGCCTGACGCAGGTCCTCACCGGACACGGTTGTTTCGGGAGGTTCCTGTTCAGGATAAAGCGGGAGGAAACGCCCGGGTGTCACCACTGTGTGGATCGCCCGGAGGACACGGTGGAGCATACGGTGGAGGTCTGCCCAGCTTGGGCGGAGCACCGCCGTGTCCTCACGGAGGCGATCGGCGGCGGCGATCTCTCACGTCCGGCCCTGGTTCAGGCCATGGTTCGGAGCGAGAGTGCATGGGAGGCCGTCACCTCCTTCTGCGAAGCAGTTATGCTAGCGAAGGAGGAGGCGGAACGCGTGAGTTTTTTTTTATATTAAAGAATAAACACTTCAAAATAAATACTATTAGAATATAAAGGTAACACTATACATTTTGCAATACTAAAGCGGAATCCCAACGGGTAAAAATCGCCTAAAGCATAATCGCATCCAAAAGCTTGTTGATAAATGCTTATTTATTTAAGATTCAAATGCTAGAGATTACTTTCACCAATTTCAGCAACAATCTCATTAAAATTCTAATTCAAAACAAAACGAGAAAACAAAGGAAAAGCAAAAGAAGATAGCACCAGTGTTGTCACAAATCAAAGAAGCTGTAAATGAGTGCAATCTTTTACGGCGAGGCGATAACGCAAGAGTTTGCAAAATAAACAGTTTGCTAAAGAAAACGGAACTTGAAGTAATTGAATCTTGCAAAACAATGCGACGACACTTCCGTTTCGTAATAGCTCTTCTAATAAATACGAGCTTCAATAAATATTGTAACATGTTGCCATAAATTCGTTTTATCATAATATAGTTTCCTACATGTGCAAATAATATCCTTTGGTCCTTCGAGGCGGAAATGTACCAATACATTTCCGCCTCGAAGGACCAAAAAGATGTGAGTACGATTTACACCACAGAACGTTTGTTGATTAACAATGATGGACAAGCCATAGTTCAAGTGCTGTGGGCCGTTGAAAGACAGTTGTGGGATTAAAAAAAATCGGCCAAGTGCGAGTCGGACTCGCGCACGAAGGGTTCCGTACCATCATCTATAAAAATGGCAAAAAATCGCATTTGTTATATGGGGGCCCCCCTTAAATATTTATTTTATTTTAATTGAATTATTTATTTTTAAAGTGAATATATAACTAAATATTCTGTGAACATTTCAAGCGTCTACCTGTTGCCGTTATCAATATCGAGCAAAAACTAGCAAAAAAGTCATGTTTGTTGTATGGGAGCCCCCTTAAATATTTATTTTATTCTGTTTTTGTATTATTTTTTGTTATAGTGGCAACAGAAATATCTGTTTCCGCTCAATCGTCATCTGTGAAAATTTCAACTGTCTAACTATCACGGTTCATGAGATACATCCTGGTGACAGACGGAGAGACAGACAGATGGCGGAGTCTTAGTAATAGGGTTCCCGTTTTACCCCTTGGGTACGGAACCCTAAAAACGAGCGAGACTTACAGTAGTCGCATGTGATGTGTAACATCATACCTGGGTAATAAGCAACTGAGTAGTGACAGAAATTAACCTCACAATTCAATCAATCAACTCAGCCTATAGCAGTCCACTGCTGGACATAGGCCTCTCCCAGGCTGCGCCACAACACCCTGTCCTCCGCTTTCCGCATCCAGTCTGTCCCAGCCACCTTTTTAAGGTCGTCGGTCCATCTAGCTGGGGGGCGCCCCACACTACGCTTGCCGCCCCACAATTACCTCACAATGAAAAAAACCTAAATACTGAAATATTTATTCAAACAATTATTCATTACTAGCGATCGCCCACTGGTCGAACGCTCCCCTATACTTACAATCTATATAGTACTTACAAATTCCATGCTATTATAAAGTACTCACTAATTACATGCTATTAAAAATTACTTAGTTACCTATGCTCAAGCTGGTACTTCCTGTTTCACACTTCCGTCCCTTTTCACGAAATCACTTCTACAGAAAGCGAGAAGAACTATGTTACAAATCAAAAAAATATTGGAATTGACATAAAGTACCGAAAAGCTGATGTCAATCCTGCTGAACGTCGTTGTAGAAATATACGAAACGCTTTGGAAGCGATTGCCACTTGCCCTAGACCCACGGGTAATACGATAATTTAACAGTTTGCAATGGAAATGGAACTTAAGGCGCTGACAAGAGGCAAATGATAAAATTAGGCTTGTCTTAAACAAAAAAACTGCCAAATCTGTATGGTTTGTGGTAGCGGAAAAAATGTTATTCTTTAACATATTTCGAAGAACTTGGTCCTGGGATCTCGATACAAATGAATGGTAAACTAATCCTTTACTTTGAGTTTCAATCCAAAATATCTGTATTAAATATCAATGTACGGTTGGTATTTGATTAATAACAAGAACGTCTTATTTTTATGCAGAGCTTGGTTGTTTTTATTTTCGATTACCCAACAAATTTTTGAGTAAATAGATAATTGCTTCATATTTTGCAATAAATTACAAGCGTTGTGTCATCGCGTTTTTTTTCTTTTGTATGCAATCTGACAGAGACCGCGGTTTAGCTGTTGTCAGCGTCTTAATGGAAAATAATTGAAAGACGCAAAAGCAGGACGATACCACGTTTTGCAGGCCTTAAATTTTGCTTTGTGTTGCACTTGCAGGGCGGAATGTAAAGGCTTCTATATACTGGCGCGACTTGTCGCGTGACGTGACACCGGTAGAACAATTTCCTTGAATTTTTCATAGAAATTGTTCTACCGGTGTCGCGTCGCGTACCATAGATCTATGCTTCGTACGTTTCCCTATACTGTACTGTACACATCGCGAAATAGGACAATTTCTTTTGTACTGGGCCTAGCGTTGGTTTCCAGATTGGCCGTCGCGGCCTGTTGTCAGCGGCCTACCAGTGGCCGTAGGTGGCCTACGCAATGTTTGGGGGCAATGGGTTTGTAAAAACGAGTACTTTATCTACTTATAGTACAGTACATTACTGCAGCGGCCAGCAAAAGAGGCATTGGTGGACGAACGTGTAAATGTGGGCCGAGGCAAAGCCGAGGCACACAATACGTGACTCCATCAATGCCTGGTTGCAGCCAAGGCTAGTATAGTGCCTAGTTCCCCAAATAATGCGTGGAAATTCAAACTAAGTAAATTATTTATAAATTCCAGATTCAATGACAAACAACGATCAATTTTCACGCGCCAATATGTTCATTTGTTTTTTTTTTAATAAACAGCTTTCTATTTGCAAGCCAGTTCGAAATTTAAATAAAACCTTTGATAAGTTACCTCCTTGGTTGCTATGTTTCGGAGTATAAGATCGTTCCATTTTTAAATTACTCGATAGATATGAGTTTACTATGTAATTTATTTGGCCGCTAATCCTCGACATATATGGATTTTCATACAACTTTTCGTGGCCGCTGCTCGCATGTATTTGGCCAGTACTGCAATTTCGATTTATCTCGAAGAAGGTTGTCAAAATAATGCTCAAATTGTCAAGCATGTTTGAGAAAAAGATTATTATTATATTATATAATTATGTGAAATCACGTTACTATTACACACATAGGGTAATATTCCGTTATGAGAACTCATTGCCGACAAACCGTTTTGCCGTTTGGCAAATACTGATTATTGTTGTAATGTGTATTTTTTCGGGAAACAATAAAAGAACAATCGAATTTAGGAAAAAAAACCGGTCACGAGCGAGTCGGACTCGCGCACCGAGGGTTCCGTACGTATATAATTATGATGTTGATGATTTCTGAAAAACTGTGCTATTTAGAGACATCGTTTTAATTTTCCTGTAATGTTTACATAAACTTCTATCACATAGAATAATTTCAGATTTTTCTCTATGCAAACTTCGGAGATGGCTACGGGGGGTACGGTTTTTTTTAAATTTTTCATCTAAATTCGAAAACTTGATGCCTTAAAAAAAAATGCTTGAGAATGTGCAAACAGCGCTCTTTCATATGATACCCCGCATGCCCTAGTAGACTCTATTCGAATTTTTAAGACCCCCTTTCAGGCCCGGTTGCAAAAACGTGTATCGTGGACTCATTTGAATTGGCATGCGTTCTCCTGGGTAGCACTAACAAGAAACTATGGATCCAAATTCATCAGCCCCATTTTCTGATTGTGAATTAGAAAATTTCATCCTTCCAGACATGGCTCTGCATTTTTAGACTCACAATATGAATAATATCATGTTTAGACTTAAAAGAGAACATGACCTATGAGTTTGTTTCAGCATTTCTTCTCAGGGATTAGTCAGCTAGGAAATGCTGGCACCATTTACTTAATTTAAAAATTTTGACTAAAAATAAAAATATATATAAATTTTTGAGTAAACGTGTCGTTGAAGACCTACTTGCAGGAATAAACTTAAAAATAAAGAAAAAAAAAATATTTTCATTTCATTTTACATTTAGTAGTGGAATTTATAGACTTTTAAAAACTGAACTCGCCCGGGCCCTGAGATTTGTGTTCATTGACCTGCTGATTCTGCTCGATCCCGTGTGCGTACTGTTTGGTAGATAAGCAACTGCATTCAAATTGTGCAGTGCAATAATACCTAACAAAACTGTAAGTATCAAGCAATTGCTAAAATTATGGCTTGTGAATAAAAAAACTTTTTCTGAGAGGTCGAGCGGGCTGGTCGAATTGAACGCTGTATTCCTCTATACGAAACGATTTTATTTTTTGAGAAAAATAAACTAGCTACCTAGTTTTCCTAGCATGTAAATGCTCGCAAAGCTCATGTTGGAATTTTAATGGCTACAAAGTGATGTATTTTGTTAGTTCATATTAGGTTGTTTTTTAGTTCATAGACATTTAATAATGTAAAATTCCTGGAAGGACCTAGTTCTGTTGTAAGGGCACTTACGACCTGCTTGAATTTTTTTCGTAAAACAAATTAAATTAAACGCTGGACAGTCTAATAAATGACTAATGACTACTTTGCAATTAACAAACGAACATTTAACAGGTACATCATTTTAAATCTGTAAATCAAAAAGAGTTACTTAAGATGGTGGTGTTTTTCCTCCACGTTATATTCATGGGTCAACCTAAAACACGTAGAAGACACACACTAAAAAAGACTGCACTAAAAAGGCATACGAGTACGTCGCCATACCTCCCTCCTTTTAATTTATGGCAGCGGCAGCTTTGTGAACACGACGTGTGAAATTATTTCCCTCTTGTCGTCGGAGCGTAGAACGATGCCCATTTCTCCCTCCGTTTTGCCTTCACCGCACCGGTGTAACCGCAGCCTAATACACGTTTGTTTTTAGTTTTATTTAGGTTGGTCCTGTTTTCTATGTTTGCTCGTCCAATCCTCGTTAAAGTTGGTAAAATTCCACGGCTGAAAATGGGCCTCTCGATGTCCGCTATTATTAAAATGTTCATTAGCCCCACTCTTGGAATACGGATAAACATGTAGCAGTGTATTCTTGTTAGAAAACAAGAGCACTGTTATTTCCCATAATGTATAGTTCACTTTTATTTCATATTAGCTGCGTCCCGCGGTTTCACCCGTGTTAGTCTCGATCCCGTGGGAATATCGGGATAAAAAGTAGCCTATGTCTTATTCCAGGGTGTCAGCTACCTCCATACAAAATTTTATCAAAATTGGTCTAGCCATTTGAGCGTGAAGAAGTAACAAACATACACACACACTCACAAACTTTCGCCTTTATAATATTGGTGTGATTTCGGTAACCACATATGTCTAATCAGGCCAATAGTCTGATTGTGCGAATTCATCCAAAACTATACATTCCATAAAAAAGCTTCACATCAAAACAGCTTATCTGCAAGAAACTGGAGACTAAGTTTTACCCCCTTTTCTTAGAAATATCTTGGCATGAAGCCAATTATTACAGTCTGCACTTAATATTAAATCACAGTACCAATGAAAACGCACTAACTAAATCACTTACAATACTAACACGTTCAATATTTAGTTAGCAATCAATCGCTTAGCACATTGACTGATTAAGGTAGGCGATAGCCCGTACAGTGTTGGGTATCAAAGGGAGTTCAAAGGATCGTTTAATGCAAATTGCTTGCACTTGCGTTTGATTGAATGGGTTAACTAAACGCATACAAAGTCTAGGTGAATTGTAGGCATTGATTTCTTCTGAGATAATTAAAATATAGTCTGTCAGCGTTCATAACAACTTAACCTTTATGAAAAGTCTAAACATAATTTATCAACATTAAATTGAGTCGGAAGACTCATTTAAGCCCGTATTATAGAACTTCACTCAATACTAAAGCATTACTTAAAACTAGATTCATGCCATTTGATTGGTTGAAACTAGTTTTAAGTAATGCTTGAGTATTGTGTGACGTTCTGTAATACGGGAATTAAACTCTCAATTTAATACTCTAGTGATAATTCGATTTTATTTGCCCAATTGAGAAGTATTCTATGATAGCATGTCAAAGTCAAATTATTTATTTCAAATAGGCACATAAGAGGCACTTTTGAACATCAAAATTTACAAAAAAATAGAATTGATTCTAGTTGCCCCTCTTTTTCTTATTTCTCTTTAGAGGGTTTGGTTTCCGCACTTAGTCCTTCATGTAGACCATTGTGCGTGGGCCATGGCGGCCGTCAATTGGTTTATTCCAACCAGCCCACCTCCCTCCAGAAGCTGATTAGGTCTTCTGGTCTGCATAGAATATCTGTGAAAGATCTGGGTGACCCGAGGGTTTCTTTTCTGATATGGCTGACGCCTGTGCAGTCAAAGAGCACATGCGCAACGGTTTCATCAGCCTCCATGCAAGCCCTGCACAGAGGGCTGTCCGTTAAGCCTATAGTGTGGAAGTGTTTGTTTAGTGAGCATCTAGTTGGCCCTTGGCCCTTCCAAAAGGTAGTTTCGTATGTAGAAGAATGGGAAAGAAATTCCACCGATATTCTTTTAAAAATGTTTTACAATATTTTGTTTGAGTGCATTAATTATATGATTATATGTGAAGACGATGCACCTAGAATAAAATTACTATACCATAATAAGTAAAAATAAATAAAAATGCCCATGCCAAGCAGATTCCCCCTCACTATTTGATGGACGCTGCATCCTGCATGCACCTAGTAATCATTCTGCACCCCTGGAGGGATACACTGATGGATAAAAAGACAAACGTAATAAATACCTTAACTTAAGGGGGATGCCCTTAAGTAAAGGTATTTAACCTTAACTTAAGGGCATCCCCCTTAAGTTAAGGTATTTATTACGTTTGTCTTTTTTCGCTGAGGTAGCCCGCGAAATTCAAATTTTATTACGTTTTTTGCAATTTGCTGGTCTTTGTCAGGTTGTATGTTGATCTAAATATGATTCGCGGCCGTAACAAATATGGCTTTACAGGATTGTAATCATTAGAATCGGCAATACAACTAACTCTCTTCGTAAAATCCTATTGAATGACTATTTCTGAAATAATCATTCAGTAGGATTTTATGAACTTAGAGAGTTGTAATGCTGATTCTAATGATTATAATTCTGTAAAGCCATATTTGTTACGGCCGCGAATCATATTTAGATCAACATACAACCTGTTACTGACCTGCAAATTGCAAAAACGTAATAAAATTTGAATTCGCGGGCTACCTTAGCGCACCCCCCTTAAAGATACGATTCTTATTTGTATAGATGTGTTCCATTTCTTTTGTCCTACCATAAAAATCACTTAGTATTCTAACTCTATTTGAAACTTCACAATAGTAAGTCAAAGGTATGAGAAGAAAATGGAAGCCGTATGTATGTAGGTACTTATGTAGTGACAGCCAATCACTTACAAGCACTACCTACAATCCTTTTCCGGAGCCAACCTTTAAAACTTGAGTGGGATGAAGCATATGTGATGCAGTTAAGTTTCTATTTACATTTGCACAGTTTTCACATTGGATTAACATGAAAATAAGGAGAGATTATTTACTCAATTTTCTGTTATGATTCTAGTTGTAAAATGTGAAGTTTCAGAAAAAGATGCCGTTGGTTTTCTTTTTACCCGACTGCGGCGAAGCCAAAAAAGGATGGTTTTGTTTGACCTGTATGTATGTATGTCTGTCCCTATGTTCCCTCGTAACTACTAAAAGGCTGAACCGATTTTGATGAATGATATGTCATTAGATTCGTCTTTATTGCGCGAGTGTCATCAAAATGGCGGGTTTTTCGCGCAAAAGGAGTGTCTTCAAAAAAAAATATCTCCCAAGCCTATCGAGTGGGGTATCATAGTGAAGGGTTTTGAAAAGTGATTACAAAAAAATATACTTATAAATATATAAAATAAAAAAAAAGTTAATTTATTTAGAACGGAGCTGCGCACCTATTCACAACCATTTGATTCGGTTTTGGATTCGAGGTATTTCGCAACATAATTTAAGTGCTACTATAAAACATGCATAGAGTAATTAATTAATTAATTTAAAAAATAAAAAACCCGACTCCGTAAAAAGTGAACTTAAAAAAAGATGGAAACAAGATTTATATAAATTAAAAAGTACTATAAACAATCTCATGCAGTCAGAGGCAATAGGTCGTTATTGTTAGGAAGATGGCTCCGACTGCATGAGATTGTTTATAGTACTTATTAATTTATATAAATTTTGTTTCCATCTTTTTTTAAGTTCACTTTTTACGGAGTCGGGTTTTTTATTTTTTAAATTAATTAATTAATTACTCTATGCATGTTTTATAGTAGCACTTAAATTATGTTGCGAAATACCTCGAATCCAAAACCGAATCAAATGGTTGTGAATAGGTGCGCAGCTCCGTTCTAAATATTAAGTTACTTAGACTAAAGCTTCAACAAATATTCTGCTTGCTTGCAATCATGGTACCGTCAAGCTAACAATCTCATTGTATACGAAACCAGCAAACTAGACTTATTATCAAAATAGTACGTGAACTAAAAACAAGTCTATGCATTTCTATCGTGTATGGTTCGTACAAAGTACATAGATAAGCGGTCAGTCCCACAGTCCCGGGAATAGAGGACGCAGCAGCTCGGCGCACTGCAGCAGCCATTAATGTCGAGGTGTGGTCGATGTTACACAGTATGAATGTGCGTGGGAATGTGTGGTAATATGCGTGAATTATTGGTTCACTTTCTGATGGGCCTTTGATTAAGAATAGAATAGAATACTCTATAATATGTACACCATAAAAATTACAGATATAAATATAGAAATTTTACATAGTGTGGCACAATGGGCGTCGCTAAAAGAGATCTTTTAAAGACAACCTTTGGATGTTAAGGGGGAAGGAGAGACAATACTGCTGGTAGTCTGTGGTGTGCTATTTACATATACAATATAATAAATATATACATACATAACACATATTAAACTTATCTATATAATTAAGTCACGTTATTTCTGAAAATTTGGCGTAAAAAAGCGAAAACTAGCTGGTTTGATGTGGGTTGAGAAACACCATGGTTATTGATGATAATATTATTTAGAACAAACGTTAATTTGTTATCTTTTTTATAAAAATACTGTTACAAGAGAATGTAACATATTTTTCAGCTTAACATTATGTCATTGCAGGGCAAAAAACATTTTTTGTATTCTTCTTCTTTCGTATCGATGGTGCGTTAGTCGCTTCAGTTGCGTTTTCTATGTCCTCTAATAAATGACTCTGTATGTATGATTTTTATTGAAAACAAACCTTGTTTTGGACATTTCTTGCCCATTCTTCGCCATACGTAACTACCCTTTGAAAGGGGCAACTAAAATTAATTCAGTTTTTTTGTCAATTTTGACGTTCAAAAGTGCATTTTATGTGCCTATTTGAAATAAATAATTTGACTTTGGCTTTGACTTAATTAAGCCTTATGAAATTAAAAAATAAGGGTTCCTTGTTGACTACGGAATCCTAAAAACAGGCAATCACGGGGACTACCGACAGTAGTGAAAACTTCAAACTTTGGAATAAAATAATTATATATATAATATATACACCGTGGCATTTTAGTCGTCCCACAACGGCAGTCCACTTCATGTATCCAATGACTACTAATGAGTCGTAAAGATAAAAAATATTTATTAACATTTTTTTTAAATATTATTCAATAAGACGCATGATGTAGTTTGAAAAGCCCTGTAATGAGCGCGGTGCGAGCCTTATGCTCCATTCCGCACCGCCCGTGGAACGCAAGGCTCGCACCGCGCTCATAACAGGGTGTTTCATGCGTCACAATGAATAATATTTTTTTTTAATTATTAAAATGTTAATAAATATTTTTTTTACTTTTATGAATGATTAGTAGTCATTTGATACATGAAGTGGGCTGCCGTTGTAAGACGATTAAAATACCACGGTGTATTTATATATATTTGCGTATATATGTACCTACACAGGCCGCTGCATGTCGCAAGTATGGCGCAACACATCATATTAGCATGTCGGTGACGCGGTTAGCATGCCGGTAACGCGGTTAGCATGTAAAGCGAACCCATAAGTTTTGCCCCTACTAAAAATCTCTCAACGCGCCTAAAGATGTTTTCACTTTAATAATAAATTGACAAGCTAAGCATACCTACACAAATTCACAAGTTAAATTTTACAATATCTCAAAATATTCTACAATTCAAATTATTTATCACTATTTCAACAATATGTCTATCCTATAGGATATCCTACAGGCGTCTATGTAGTGTGAGCCGTCTATTGTTCGACGTTGACGCTTTTCTAGGTTCGTAGGTCAATTGCAGCGAAGTCGGGTCACGGCACCTTCTTCTACCAACGCCTTTGAAAGAAATATACTGTTCCTATATATCTACAGATTGTAACTTGTAGCTTTGTAGCTTTTAACATTCAATTAAGTTAATGTTGTACACGGCGAAAACGTAATGTGGATTTTTTTTTAAGTAATTTTGAAATGGAATGTAAAAAGACAGTAACGACATTCTTACCTATAGCTCATTTTTGGAATTAGACCATATAGTATCATAAATGATTTTAGCTAGATCTTTAACTTGAAATAACATGTACAGGCATAATAATATGATTATCATCTGCCTAGAATTTTCCCAACTATGTTGCGGTCAGCTTCCAGTCTAACGGGATGCAGCTGAATAACAATATTTTAAATTGAGCGGCTACCTATATGACCTCCACAACCCAGTTACTGGGTAGTAAGTACGATTCCCGTTGGTAAGACTGGTTGTAAGACTTTCGGTCTTCTGACAACCCGTAACGACTATCAAAGATCTATAAATGACAGCCGTCACCGGTTTAACCTGACCGATCGACCAGTGCAGCTGTTATTACTTCACAAGCAATAATAATATGTATAATGTATTGAATTAATGCAAAATTATTAAAAAAAAACCGGGCAAATGCGAGTCGGACTCGCGCACTAAGGGTTCCGTACCATTATCTACAAAAACGGCAAAAAAATCACGTTTGTTGTATGGCCCCCTTAAATATTTTAATTATTTTAATTTAATTATTTATTTTTAAAGTGAATATATAACTAAATATTCTGTGAATATAAATATCAAGTAAAAACGAGCAAAAAAATCATGTTTGTTGTATGAGAGCCTTCTTAAATATTTATTTTATTCCGTTTTTTAGTATTTTTTGTTATAGCGGCAACAGAAATACATCATCTGTGAAAATTTCAACTGTCTAACTATCACGGTTCATGAGATACAGCCTGGTGACAGACGGACAGACAGACAGACGGCAGAGCCTTAGTAATAGGGTTCCCGTTTTACCCTTTGGGTACAGAACCTTAAAAAAGGTAAACATCTTTGTGCGAAAAAATACAATTTATGTAAGAAAACTGCTGTAGTTTTTGCCTAAAACCATGGGCAAAAGGCGTGATTCTTTATGTGAAGTAGGGTACATAGAGGTACACATAAATACAACAGGTGCTACAATCATATACCTGCCTAAACAGACGAGATCCTTATAAACTGGTATTAAGTGATTCTCTGTGAGCGAAGACTTGCCAAATACAACAAAAACTGCCTAGCAATGTGCGTACGCATTAATAACAAAATGCCAAGTCGCTTTAAGGTATTAAACTCGAGGAAACTAAAGATTAAATTACACAAGTGGCTTAATGAATGTAATTTTTACAGTTTAAAAGATTTTGTGGATGTTAGATGTTGATTCCTTGCTCATTTTGTTAAAACAGAAATTTTTGCTTGCTATGTTTTTTCTTAGCGAAACATGTTGGTCTACTCCAATGATATTAACGCCAATATATACCATGTTTTACGCAAATAAATGATTTACTTACTTTACTTACTAAAATTTTACGATTAAAACAATTTTTAATCCTAGGTGCAAAATTCAAACAAGAAACCAACTCAGACTCCGAAGCCGAACCAACTAGCTAAACAGCTAAAGGAACATGAACCGCTCTAAGTTAAGTAGTAACTTGAACGTTAAGAGATTGCAAAGCTACAGACGGGGCTGCTGACCCATTTCTGAAGTTAATTTTTTTAACTGCATTTGACCTGATAACGCTTTACAATTTTCTAAGGATTTGAATAATTAATTTTAGTTATTAGATTTCTTTAGTAGGTCGGGGTGGACGCAAAAAACCCAATATCTATGTCTCAAAAATATAATTAATGCGTTCGTTAGTTTCATGTTTATGTGTCCATAGTGGGTGCCAAAATTAAAAGAAAACCTGTACCTGTAAAAACAAATTTAACAGGTAAACAAATAAATTTAAAAAAAAATCGTTAGGAAATAGCCTCTGAACCATTTGCTGTGTACAAATTGTTTATTGCAACCCAAAAAAAAACAAAATAACAAACAAAAATACGGCTGTACAATATCATAGTTTTCCCATCCAAAATAGAAAACTAATAACTAAACAGCATCACGTTAAAACGTAAATTCCTCAAAAAAAAACAGTTCAAAAAAATTCAAAACTCGAACACACAAAGACCCCCTTACACGACATGAAAATGCCCGCTCACACGAGTAGCGAGCGCGTCTGCTACGTTGCACGGTTGCAGTGCACCGGTCGTCGACCTCGGTCAGTAGGTCACCGCCGCCGCGGCAGGACACTGCATCCCCTTCCGTACTTGAACTTTGCGATTGACGGGCTGTAAAACTGGGACGGTTGTAGGGAACTGGTAGGGATGTTCGCAGAATTGAGAGATTTGACAACGTATAGTAAATACTTGGGAATTTCTCGGAAGCGGCTTGCAACTGCGTCTAGCTATTTCACGTTCGTGTTTACGCGGGGGTTTGGGTTTGTTTACGCGTGTTTTTATTTCACGGCTGTTTTATAGAGTAAATAATTCTGTGTTGTGGAAGTATAAGTAGGTACTTAATTAAATGTTACTTGGTCATAGATTAAGCATGCTGTCTTATTTTAATTTTGTTTTCTATTTTTAATTCTGAATCTCAATTATTCCTTACAAACTTAAACACATTAATCTAATAGAAAGTATCGGTAAATACAATCAATAGAACTTAGGCATAACTACAAATTCAAATTAAAAGAATTTGCATATGAACAGAAAGCTGCAGCTATTATCCTCTTTAAAAAAATATTACGCTTTTACTTCATATTTTCTACGAGCGTCTGTCCACGACTTCTTCCACGTGGAAGTCAAATATACCATACAACATAATATAATATATTATTATAATTTTTATTTCAAAGAATCTCCATAGAAGTTAACATAATTTATATCACACAATAACACACAATCATAAACATACATACACATACATAAACTCACGCCTACTTCCCCTGGGGGTAGGCAGAAACTATAGAATGCCACCTGCTACGCTCCTTACATACTCCTTTTGCTTCGCCTACGTTCATACATCTGGTCATACACGCACGCCGATTGCGAGTACTACGCACCTGACCTTTCTGAAGAACATCACCAATTTGGTCACTACATGTCCTCCTAGGGCGTCCGGCGTTTCCACTCACCTCTGCTTTATAAATACCATTTGTTAGTCGCGTTCCACTCATCCTCTCAACATGACCAAACCATCTAAGCATACTCTTTTCAATTTTTACAATCATAAAATAAAATCATAAACTATTAGTGTATTAGTGATAAAAAATTGTACCTAAAATTATGTTAGTATGGTTAGTACCTATACTTAACTGATGCCTATGGCCGTCATTATCCACTGATTTTGGAAAGGACAGTCAAAACGGGCAGCAATAGCATTTAGGATGCTGTTGCTGCTGGTTCGTAGACGGTGCAGCAATGAGTTTGCTTTTTGCGCATGCTGGCTTGAAAGCCATCCGTTCGCGCTTCAGCAAACATACCAGACGCGCTGTAGAACCACGGCAGCCCCAACAGCATCCTAAAAGCGTTATTATACTGGGTGCGCAGGGCTCCGTAGCTAACGTATTATATAGGTTTTTTTCTTTTATCTTTCTATATTTTTTATTGTAATGGATCAGTGTGTCCAGAGATTACCAGTTACAAACAAACAATTTTACATCTTTATAATACTAAGTTTAAAAGACCAGTAAATCAAATATACAAAACATAACATAACAGTAACATCATGCCTGTACTCCCAAAGAAGTATGCAAAGGTGCTAAATACACTACACCCACATTTACAGTACCCACATATTTCATCAGTATAACTCTAGAATTGAGGCTATTATTGCCACAAAACAAAAGCACATCAAACCACCCACAACACTCAGGTCCTCTCATAATTGTTCGATGCAGCACATAACTGGGTTACCTGAGCACTTAATGTTATAAAGTATTGGACGGCATTGTCAACATCGCTCCCTAGTTCCTGCTCTGTAAACATGAACTAGACCAATGAAGGGAAATTGTGTTAGGTGGGTAGGCAGACTCGTGTGCTGGTTCTAATTGAGTATGTTTAGGTAAAGATATAGTTGACTACCTGTCTACGAGTATACGTTTGAAAAACTTAGGTAAGAAAAACAGGCAGGTAGACAAGTATCAAAAGTTGAAAAATTACCAAATAGATTGTTGAAAATTACGGAGTGATCAACATAATATCTATTTGAAGAGAAAATTACATGCGATTTTAGTGTGGAGGCAGAAATGAATCACACATGATTGTGATTATCAATCAATTAACAACTCAGCCTATCACAGTCCACTGCTGGACATATGCCTCTCCCAGGCTGCGTCACAACACTCTGTCATCCGCCTTCCGCATCCAGTCTGTCTCAGCCACCTTTTTAATGTCGTCGGCCCATCTAGCTGAGGGGCGTCCCACACTACGCTTGCCGATACGTGGTCTTCATTCCAGTGATAAACATGGCCAGCCCACTGACACTTCAGCTCGCTTACTCTGCCAGCTAAGTTGGAAACTCCTGTTCTTTTCCGGATAATTTATTTCCTGATTTTATCCTTCAAGGAAACTTCGAGCATAGCTCGCTTCATAGCAAGCTGAGCGACCTTAAATTTTTGGACGAGCCCGACTGTCAGTGTCCACGTTTCTTCACCGTATGTCATAACGGGCAGGAGGCATTGGTAGAAGACCTTAATCTTCAAATACGAGTATTGCAGGATAGGCGACGAAAAGACTTGACGGAGTTTTCCAAATGCTGTCCAACCCAACTGGATCCTTCTGTCGGCTTCTTTCTCAACGTTTTGTCTACCGAGCTGGATGACTTGCACTAGGTAGCCATACTTCTTCACAACTTCGCGAAGCGACCCTTCGATTTGGATTGTAATCAGCAGGACGTGAGAATTGTACATGACTTTCGTCTTGTCCAAATTCATGCCGAGGCCAACCCACCAGAGGCTCCATTTAGGCTGTGCAACATCTGGTCTAACTGTTCCAGTGTCTCTATAATTATGACGATGTCATCAGCCAAACGGAGGTGTGAGATGTACTCACCGTATATGTTGATTCCTTTCCAGTCCAGTCCAGTGACTTAAAGACGTCCTCCAACGCATTAGTGAAAATTTTCGGGGATATCACATCCCTATGTCTCACCCTTCTAAGCAGTGGATGGGGCTGGTTTTATTGTACTTCTGGACAGTTATCCTGGCAGCGTCATACAAACATCTGAACACTTCGATATAGTGCCAATCAATTCGACATCATTGCAGAGAGGCCAGTACTGCCCATATTTCGATGAAGTCGATGGCTTTCTCGTAGTCCACGAATGCCATACACAGCAGCTGGTTCCACTCCTTGGTCTTCTGTACAATTTGCCAAACAGTATGGGTGTGGTCTACGGTACTAAAGTCTTTTCGAAAACCGGCTTGTTCTAGTGGCTGGAACTCGTCAAGTCTCCTGGCGAGACGGTTCGTGACGACCCTCGAGAACAGCTTGTATACGTGGCTCAGGATTGAAATGGGTCGAAAGTTCATCAGCAAGGTTTTGTCACCTTTATGAAGAACGGAACCACCGCACCTCTGTTATACTCCTCGGGCATTGTACCTTATGATTGTGATTATAATAACTTGTTAACACAATACAACTTTTCTTTTAAACATTTTGTAAGAGAGACACAATAAAGTGCTTTATCGTGTCTCTGTGTAAAGAATACGACATAATTTTCTTTTTCTGAAATTTTAGTGCGTATTTTAATTTATATTTAACAACTCAAACTCAAAGTGTTTATTTCCAATAAACCAATTCCAGGCACTTTTGAATTGTCAAGGAGTCTGTCAGTCAGAAAGATGAAGCTAGTTGCCTATTCCAAAGCGTTGTAGGCTCCTTTTCATAAAATAAAAATAGTTTAACCTATTACGTTTTGGAATATCCGGCGATATTTTTTTTCTAGCAAAAAAACACTATTAAATAAAAACTTACAATTTAAATGAAAATACAACGGCCATCATCCATTATTACGAGTACAAGCTATAAAAAGTCTGACAACCAGTCTTACCCAGTAACTGGGTTGTGGAGGTCAGATAGACAGTCGCTCCATGTAAAGCACTGGTATTCAGCTGCATCCGGTTAGACTGGAAGCCGACCCCTACATAGTTGGGAAAAAACTAGGCAGATATACAAGCTATAAAAAGAGCAACCCACACGTAAAAATAAAACACTACGCGACAGCACAAGTTGTGGTAACACGCTACTGATAAATATTACGTTTTTCTTTCATATTACTGTCGTAAATAACGAACACTCATCACTTGACAATGGTTTAATGTGCATGTAAAAGGCGACGTTAGAAGGAAATGCTAACTGAACTGTACTGAGATGGGAAACCAGGCTCGGACTTAGTACAAAGCACAGATTTTAATCGTTAGATTCGCGCTTTGTTTTTTCGGGGGGAAACCTTCAAAAGGCACCTGGACTTTGGGAAAAAAGACCAGGGAGTGAGGGATTCTTACCTCACTAAAACCAACCCGGTGATCACCATCAGCACATGGAGGGGATCCCGTTACCTCTTAATATACCAATTCGGAACCCCCTCAGTGCAACGCCTGTTAGGGCACGTCTCTGGGGAGACTATAAAGACGTCTCCCCTGAGCCTCGCTATGCACGGCAGCACGTGATCACAGTGCCACCAGATTCACCCTACCGCATCAAAAGATAGTCACGTTTCTGTTTCGTTTTGACACACACACTGCTAGTTGCACGTAGGTCCATTCAATTGAATTCCCCATTAAAAGTAATTCTGTATTTATCTAACGTAACGTGTCAGAATGTGACAGCTTTACTTTTAATTGGGAATTAAAAATGGACTTACGTGCAACTGGCGGTGACTTGATTGTCATGGAAACGGTATTTATATAATGTGTGAGCTCACTCTTCTCAGTATGGACACTTTTTCGCGTGACTAAGTAGGTACATAAACATAATCAGCCTATAATGTACCCTCTGCTGGGACATAAGGTTACTCTCTGTGAGAGGGAGTGGGCCATAAGGCTGCCTGTCCACCGGAGCGGAGAAACTGAGAAATATTAACTAATAGGATTACAAATCCCTGTCCAATTGCAATCCTATTGGTTAATATTTCTCCGTTTCTCCGCTCCGCTCCGGTGGACAGGCAGCCTAATCCACCACGCGGGCCTAGTGCGGGATGGCGGAAGTCACATGTCTTCGATTTTTTTGTTTTAGGACATGCTGGTTTCTTACGATGTTTTCATTCACCGTTTTGAGAGCAGTGTAAATAAATAATTTATACAAAGTAAAGTGCCTGCTTAGGTTCGAACCCATGACCTAAAAACTCGTAAGTCGTTACTACTAGGCCATAACTGCTCAAACTTCTAGGTAAATCTAGCGATTTAAATATTTGGTACCTAGGATATTAATCTATAATGCATATGTAGCCTGTTGACACTATATGCAAAATAAGCTCAATTTCAAGCTCATATTAAACCCGGATCAAACGTAAACCTAGTCATACACAGAATCTATGCTAACCTTAAACGCATATCTTTTCTAGGGGCTCGTGGAAAATGTTAACAGAAAATGTGTCGATCGAAGGTTAAGTTACGTCTGCTGCGGTCGGTTCGTGGATGGGTGACCATCCATTACACATCGAGACCCCTCCGTGCCTCGGAAAGCACGTTAAGGCGATGGTCCCGGCTGTCATTCGTAGATCTTTGACAGTCGCTACGGGTAGTCTGAAGCCCGAATGTCTGAAGACTAGTCAGGTGTCCTGACTGGCCAGCCAGGTTGTGGAGGTCAGATAGGCAATCTCTCCATGTAAAATACTGGTATACTGTTGCAGTCGGTTAAACTGCTAGCTGATCGTAACATAATTGGGACGGCTATACTGATTGATTGATTCAAATCCGTTACTGTTTTGATTGATTTAGGTGTATATATTATATTTATAGTTTTAATAGGTGTATAGATGTATATCTTTAAATTTAAATAATATTTATTCCTCAATCCTCGCTATTGCGCCTACCACTGTTTGTCTCTGCATCGCCCAAAGGTTGACTGGTAGAAAATGCCTATGGCCGCCTCTGAACATTTGTGTTCTTATAGTATTAAATAAATTCTGAACATATTCGACAGGAAAACTCTTTTTGGAATTTTTTTTTAGTCAAACAGTGAGTATTTATGTTTTACAGCCACTCTTCGGAAGGTAAAAGACAAAAATGCGACAGAAATATCGATATTTTAACATATAGCAACTGCCAACTGACCTCCACAAGCCAATTATCGGGCAAAGCGATACCACTCTACAATTATCAGTTGTATTTCGTGTATTTCACACTATAGAACAAATAAATTACTTGTACGTAATTGGGCTGTTTGTATACATTCCGACTTTTTTCCTTGAAGTTTAATATTAAATACTGTAACCGGGCGTTAATGACAAGACAAAACGAGTTTTAGAAAGAGACTGGTACACAAGTATGAGTGACAGGGACGTCGCTTTACAAAACTGAAATTTTTCCACATCTTGATGAGGTACAAGAGGGAGGGGACAAGAATTCATTTAATTGTCTAAAATTTGTGTTCCATGAAGGCCCCCAGAGACAGGCACGACGCGACAGTGCGACACGATTCCGTAGAATAAATGAAAAAAAGAGTCACAATGCGGCATGTCGTGCGACAAGTCGCGCCTGTCTGTGGGCGCCTTAATACATTGTCAATGTGTAGCTACAATTAAGTATTCAATATGTAATAATATTTTTTGTGGCATTGATACAACAATTTATCGAACAAAGATTGGAAACAATTAAATGGATTAATGTCGATTTAAACATATTTTTGAGACTGACTGTGCCAATAAGAAAGAGACATACGTATGAGTGACAGAGACAACACTCTACAAAGCCGCTATTTTTCTTCAACTTGATATGGCACATTTACAGATACTCACAGTACCAAAAAAACAGTCAAAATAAAAATCAAAAATCATTTATTCAAACTAGGTTGAATCAGCACATTTTGCACGTCAAAAATTACATAAGACAGTCCTCTGTATATTTGCATACCTAATGTTCTCCTTGTTCTAGTAATTATCTTCCTCCATCCATATGTTTATTTGCCTACTAATTATTATAAACAATTTGCGTAATGGAGAGGAGCTCGTGGCTAAGTAATAACAGCCGCACGGGTCGATCCATCAGGTTAAGCTACGCTTGCCGGGATTGGTCCGTGGATGGGTTACATACCGAGACTCCACCGTGCCCCGAAAAGCACGTTAAGCCGTTGGTCCTGGCTGTCATTCGTGGATCTTTGACAGTCGTTACAGGTCGTCAGAACCCCGAAAGTCTGACAACCAGTCTTACCAAGGGGTATCGTATTACCCAGTTACTGGGTTGTGGAGGTCAGATAGGCAGTCGCTCCGTGTAAAATACTGGTATTCAGCTGCTGGTTAGACTGGAAGCCGATCCCAACATAGTTGGGAAAAGGCTAGGCAGATAGATAATTTGCGTAATGGAATGTATAGTTGTACACAACTGAATTGCGTGACTACCCTCCGTTTGTGATCCCGTAGGAACGCTGAAGAATTGTTAACTCATGTTGCTGTAATGGATTGGCATCGATGGAGCGGAAGTTTTTACGTGAATTTGTATATTATAGAGTTGTCGGATGTTTTTGAATATGTGTGAGTTTCCGTATTTATTGGATAACTAGCTTCTGCCGCGACTTCATCTGCGTGAACTTTAGAATACATATGTCATTTACCGGGATAACAAGTATCACATACATAAACCCACGCCTTCTTCCCATGGGGGTAGGCAGAAACTATGGAACACCACCTGCTGCGCTCCTTACACACTCCTTTTGCTTCGCGTACGTTCATACATCGTCATACATGCACGCCGGTTGCGAGTACTACGCACCTGACCTTTCTGAAGAACATCACCGATTTGGTCACTATATTTCCTCCTAGGATTTATAAAGCGGAGGTGAGTGGAAACGCCGGGAGAGGGGGGATTTCACTCACTTCCGCTTTATAAATACCTTTTGTTAGTCGCCTTTTACTCATCCTCTCAACATGACCAAACCATCTAAGCATACTCATTTTAATTTTTGATAGTACATCTTCTTTTAAAGTACACCATTGCCTTATCACCTCATTTTTCAGCCTATCATTTATAGTCACGCCAGGCACGCTTCGCAAGGAATGCATTTCTACAGCATTTATTCTACTTTCATGCTTCTTTTGCCACACCCAACATTCACTTCCATACATAAGCGTAGGCACCAGCACACCATTGTGAACAGCCAGTCGAGCCTCTTTGGGCATCGACTGATTGGTCACAATCGCATGTATAGAACCATTCACTTTATTTCCCCCATTTACTCTCCTTTTCACATCTTTATCAATCTTTCCATCCCTTGTAAACTGATTCCCCTAATATATGAACTCACTTACTTGCTCCACACACACTTATCATTTATTTTCACATCACACACCGATACATCCTCTTCTCTTTCAAACACCATGACCTTCGTCTTATTCACATTAATATTTATCCCTTTCCTCGAATACGCTTCATCCATCACAGTCACCATGTCTTGCAACTGTTTTGCAGACGAAGCAAGTAGAACTTGATCATCTGCGTAGAGAAGGCATTTGACAGGCAACTCATTCATTCTCAATCCGCACTCACTCTCTTTTAAATCTATCAGACAACTATCCATGTACAAGTTGAACAGCCACAGTGACGCTACACAACCCTGTCTTAGACCCCTTGATATGCAGAACCAGTCTTTGTATGTCCCATTTAACCTAACACAAGCACTGGAATCCTTGTATAAAGATTTCAAACGAAAAAAAGAAAAAACGATAAAGAGTTTGTATGTGTTAAACCAGGTTATAATTTATCTGTGCGCCAAATTTCATCAAAATCCATTTAGCCGTTTTTGCGTGATTGAGTTACGAACATCCAAACATAGAAACTTTCATATTCATAATATTAATATGCATTAATATTAATAATATTAGTACTAGGATAAGTAATCGTGGTAACTATCTGGTAATTCCAAAAAAAACCATTGCTATTTGCACTAGCTCTATACGGACTACAGCTATTTGGCCTGCAAAATGCTACTACAAATAGGCAGAACACAACGTCTTTTAGAGCTCACGCCCGCTCCGGAAAAAAATCTTTATGAGTTCAACGTACGAACGCTGCTAAAGAGAACTGCAGTAGACGAGCAGATATTTTTTCATTAATTTTAGTACTAATAATAATAAAATCTATAGTAGACTACTAATAATAAAATCTATAGTAGATGCTAATTAGGTCGGGTTATTATGTTTAAAGCCAGATTATTTTTAAATTATATTGACCAAAAAATTACACAAAACCTACTTTTCCATAACTCAATCAATATAATATAATCAATCACACTAATATTATAAAGGCGAAAGTTTGTGAGTGTGTGTGTATGTTTGTTACTTCTTCACACTCAAACGGCTGGACCAACTTTGATAAAATTTTGTATGGAGGTAGCTGACCCTGGATAGGCTAGGTACTTTTTATCCCGATATTCCCACGGGATCGAGACTTACGCGGGTGAAACCATCCACCAACATTCCATTCGCACGATACAGTAAACATACGTACTATTACTAATAATGATTTACACCGGCGCCCGCTCACTTATGAATTACAAATTCTCAATTGTTTGCCAAGCTATGTTGAACCGTTGAACGGTGCCTACATTATCGCATAGTTTACTATGGCTTATTATTAAATCATCTGACTATGGCAGTTGGAATTACAATAGAATGCAGTGTTACTAAGGTGGATGTATTTTTATGATGGGGAGAGAAGTTATGAAAGACTCTTACGAGGTCGTAGTGCTTCACGCTGAGCGATGGCCATTTTGCGTGGATGTGACGCATATTTTCCCCCAACTTGTTCTTTGTGTTGGTCCAGTAAAACTATGTTTCCATCTATATGTGCATATTCATGTATCATGTTACACATGATTGAAAAAATAAATTTACCTTTATCTTCATTGTTGTGTTCTTTCTTTGTGTTATGTTTACTGCAAATAAACAAATTTTCTTTCTTCTCTGTTTCACCACACGTAATTCTGTCATCAAGCAGGTTTGCTGTTTGATTAGGAGTATCATAGATCTATGGTTAAGAGGGTACAGGTAAAATTACAATCAGACCTTCAAACAATTTTTTTGATGTTATAAGTTATCATTGATTTTTCAGCTGTTTCATGCGCTGATATAACCAGGGAATACGGAATGTTTTTCTTCGGGTTTAGCTTTTGCCGCGTGTATAGAGCAGCAGAGGCACCTGCACCTTTGTTTTCCACTGATTTTTCCGGAACCTTCATCTGCATGTGATGAGAATGGCTACTGAAAAGTTTACTGATAAAGATAAGCATAATCCGTCACCTTAAATAAGGAAGGATAACTGCACGTACTACAAACCAAGAAACACTTAAGATTATTGAGCCAACATAGTAAGTTAAGTATCCTACAAGTTCTCTGCTTCCATTTCCCGGGTCATTGTATTTTGTTCGAGCGGAAAACAAACGTAGTAAAATATTCCAATATAACTATGGTACGTATAGTAAGAACTGGGTTAATAAAAAGAAAACTATCCGCTTACAATGTACCGGCTATACATTGAAATACTTTATGCGAAGACAGTGTACGGTGAAAAAGAAGAAAACAGTAAAGTGCGAGTTGGGTTGTAATATTTCTGATAATGTATACGATCTACGATCGTATTTGGACCCCTGTCCGCAGTAATTTATTGTAAAAGCTTAGTTTCCAAAAAAATCGTTTAAAAATAACAACTGGGTACAAGGAAAAATTGCAGTCAAACTAGCTTTGTGAAAACTATCACCGTTTCAGTAGCCCCTTAATTTTGTTTGATTTAGTAACTGACTCTTAAGGCATAATCAGCCTATGATGTTCCAAATGCTGGGACACAGGCCTCCTCTCTTCGAGAGGGAGTGGGCCGTAATCCTCTACGCGGGCACAGTGCGGGTTGGTAGATGTCACATGTCTGTGAATTTTTGGTTCTAGGACATGCCGGTTTCCTTACGATGTTTTCCTTCACCGTTTTGAGAGCAGTGGTGATGAAATTATTTACACAAAGTAAAGCACCTGCTTAGGTTCGAACCCACAACCTACAACTCGTAAGTCCGGCCATTACCACGCTCGCCACCATTGCTATCAGACTCTTAGGGTGAATTTCATCATTGAAACTGCATGCGATCAGCCAGCTAAACCGCGTTTAAGAGCTGTCAGTGTCATTATTGTTGAGAAATGTTGACACTGACAGCTTTTTAGATGTGCTGATCGCGTTCAGTTTCATTGAGGAAATTTGGCAGTAGACGACGTGTAAGAAAACCTAAGAAAATCATCTTCGTGTAACAGGTCATGGCCCCAAACAAGCTTCTAAGTCTAAGCAAACCAAACCAAGATATTAGGACATCTAACAAAAAACAAACAAAACGTTTCCTCCAAGATTGCACATCGTACAAGAACAAAGCAACATCGTACGGAACCCTAAAAAGCAGTCCAATACGGCCTACATGAACAAAGAGTTCGCTGCAAAGTGCAATATTCACTGGACACGGATCTCGAAAACGCGGACATGGCTCGAAAATATTTATACGTAGATTTGGACTTTGTTCTCCTCTTGTGAATACATTTCGGGTTTTGTATGCAGTGTAATATCAAGAGCGTTGGAGCGGTGATGGAATGAATTGTGAAGAATTATGGGTTCTGGAATGTTGGACTGCGATGTGCTATGCTTTTTATTGAGGACGTTTTGTAAGATACGAGAAATTTTAAGATGAGACAAACGTAGTGTAGTATATGTTTGCAAAAGAAAACGACACCATGGTCTCCAACGTGCTTTTTCAGAATGGTGGCTGTAAGTAACCTTTCTCGTTTATAGTTTTTTTTTTTTACCTACGTGTAGCTGCCACGATTTTAGAATCAATATATTAAATACGTGAAGTGAAAACGTTGTACCCCTTTTTACGAAAGTTACGCGGATGGTGCAGTATATATTATAGGCACAGTTAAAGTTTATATGGAGGAGGGCTGCAGAAAGCTAATAAATGTATATCACAAGTGTTAGAAAAAAACTAAATTAATAAAAAAAGCAAGCACAAACAAAAGCACACACACAAATAGTAACAGGGCCTCGTGACTTGAAGATAGATGGGTGACAGAAGTGACAGCTTGAGCATGGAATAAGTAAGTACTTCTTCATAGCATTGAATTGGTAAGTACTGTATAATGGCATGGAATTAGTATACCTACTCATAGAATTAGTAAGTAGGTACTAAGTATATATCTAGATTATAAGTAGAGGGGGTCGAGACCAGTGGGTGACCACTAGTTTTATATAAATGGAGATCATTCGGAGAACAAATCTAACCTCAAATATTGATCGCCTATCAATTTAGCCACGCAGTTTCAGTTCCTCTGTAAAGTACCAAAGCCAAATAAGCAGCAGCTACACCAGTAGAACACCAGCTACCAAGCTCCATAAAAATCTATTCAATTTATTCAAAAACCGTCTCTTATTTTACATTTAAAATTCTTTAAAGCTCCGTGTAATGTAAACTGGGACTCCTTTTAATCGTGCAAGCAAGGCTCGCGTCTAACGGGGTACGTTTGTGACCCGCTCTAGTTTAGGGAGCTGGTCAAGTACCTTTGGAAATTCGGGATTTGCTCGTGAATTCCCGATGCAATTTTTCGTTTTAATGGAGTACAACGTTGCTCGGGGTACGCAGTTCGGAGGACGGTTCATTGTTGATATGTAAATGGTGATACGAAGAGGTTGTACTTGTATGGAAGAGTTAGCTGCAGTTTTGACTCTCTATCAGGATACGATACTTTGAGATAGGATAGGAGACTTTGAATAAAATTAAAATAATGATCCAGTAATCTTGATATAAACATCGTACATAACATATTCACTATTAAAGATACGCCTACCTTTTAATAGTAATAAATATGGAGCGTCCAATAAATAACTTACCCTAGGGATAATAAATATTAATTAAGTACTAAATAAAAATAATAATAAATAATTTTCAAATGTTACTAAATAAATGTACATAATCATAAAACAATAACAAACAAATTAAAAAAAACATAATTACAATATTAATTATAACAACTAAGTAGTCAAATAAAAGCCCTCATACTCTCTCCTACTTTTGCTGTGCCCGACAGGGTCCACAATGATCATAATTCTGTAAAACCAACCACCTAAGTTCACATGTGGAAGCAGTAAATATATTGAGTATTGAGTATCGTTTATCTATACATCCCCTATAAAACCCATGCTATAAATCCCCTATAAAAGTTTCTGAAACAGTTAGCTTATTGCCAACATTAAAACAACCAGTGTCATAGTTACTTACCTTAATATCATCCAAACGACTGTTATAATGTTGTACTAAATTTAATTATGCAACTCCTTTGCTTTTTCGATCCCTTTCTTACTCATCAAGCAGCCACATTCTTAGTACGTACTGAATTCGTGGTATCTTTATGAATTAACAAAAAAGAACATTGTCATGCACGCGCGTTTCACTACCACAGAGCCGTAATTAAAAAAAAAACATATAGTTTATTCGAATTCAGGTCGTATCCCGTCATTTTTGTTCGATTTGTATTGCAAAAATGTATTACTTTGTTGTTTACAAAAATGAGTGATACATGCTTTGATAACACCACCAGATATTTCTAATGCAGCAAAGAACATAATATCATGGGTGTAGATAGTCTTGTATGCAACTGTACATAATTAGGTATTAAAACAGTTGCATAAATAACTATTTGATTATGAAGCAGCAAAGCTATTATAAACTAAAAGTCAGCAAAAAATAACACTGATTACAAGTTTCTGAAAACCAAAATCAGTTAAAGTGAAATAAGCATTTCGTCGTATCAGTTTGTTGACTAGCGTTTTTCTAGGTACTGCACAGCGCGAATGATGCCATCTTTATCATCATGATGCATAATGTGCTAGGGTTGGGTTTTCTGGAAAATAATTGGTCACCCCCTAGAGGTCGTAGATGGTGACCAATGGATAATTTTCAGCCTATTTCTACGATGATATTATTTATAGTGAGTAGTAAGTAATGGGAAGTCTATATTCAACAACTCATGTTTAAGACTTGAGATTGACACTCTCCTGTGGTTTTACCTTACTGCTCGGTTCCTATAGTAAAAAAATCGGCCAAGTGCGTGTCGGACCACGCACAATGAAGGGTTCCGTAGTTGGGATGAAATTATCCCAAAAACAAACTTAACATTGTAGTTGAAAAACATGTTCTGCCATTCATCGATATAAGTCACGGTCAATTCTCCAGCTGCAAATTTAAATTGGTCGGCTATTACTTGTTAACTTGTAAAGACTACAGTTTTCCTTATCGTTTCTTTATATACAGGGTGGCAGGGACATCCACGCGCAACCTGATACCATGGATTCAGTACATCATACTTGTCCCCCGTGCGTTGAAATTTTTCGTCGGTATTTAAAAAAAAAACTGCTGTTTCCTACAGAAGTGCAATTTGGTACAAATGTATGGAACTTGGGGCGAAATTTTTTTTAATAACCGACAATTTTTTTTAACGCTGGGGTGTCAAGAATTATGTACTGAATCCATGGTAACAGGATGCGCGTCGATGTCCCTGCCACCCTGTATACTACTGCCATGAATTTTTTCACATATCCAAAAATAACCATTAAGCTGGCCCTACTATTACACTCGACTCTAACAAAAATTTGCACTTTAAAGCTTAATATTACGCAAACGGATCCCTGAATCGAAAAATGGTCTTCACAGACCCTCAAAATTTTTGCACGGCCTATCCAACGATGCCCACATCATGGGATAGACGAGAAAACCAATATCATCCTCTCTTTACGTGTAACGGGGTACAGTAAAAAAGATTTTACTTTACCACTACACATTTTGTCAGCGAGATTATGATATATGTATACCCATGCCAAATTATAGGTTTCTAGTACCGAGTCTCTGAGCTAAGCAGGGGACAGACAGGCGGACAGAGTAAAAAAAAAAATGGTTTTTTTTTTTGACATAAGGAGTTACATTTTAATTTGAAGCCCTGACTCCTGTGCTAGGTGGTACCTGTGTTACAGGAGTCAGTGTCTTTCCCTGTTTTTGGAACAATAATAATAGATGCAATAAAATTAAAATAACATAAAATTATAAATTAAGGAATTTTTTGCATGCATGCTCTTGAGTAGTTTGTGTGCGTTTTTGTTGTATTTTGTGTGTATGTGTGAGTGTGTGGTATTATGATAGGATGTATGTGTGAGTGATTGTGCTTGGTGGGTAGTCTTTGGGTTATAATATCTGAGAGTTTGTTTGCCTACATTACTAATTAACTATCACGAGTATTGTTCTTTAATTAAGTTTTCTGTCTGTGGATAATCCAGTGTTTGAAGCTTCCTCCTCCTTATAGTGAAATTATAAGGGTTCCTTTCCTTAAATACGGAACCCAAAAAATTATAAAATTTGTAAGTTAACATCATCTGCAAGTGAAGAATATTTGTTTGTCGGCCGCGCTAAACCATGTGTTACGTGCGATTTTACTGTTAAAATACGTTACAACCATTGGTTAATTATATGAAATAGTTATTTAAAAGACCTTTACCTAGCCATTACCTGCATCAAGGTGGCTCAATTCTCACGAAACAAGCTTTCTAGGAAAACATTGCCAACCAATTATTATTTTACACCCAAGTTCGATAGGTACCTATGTAACGATCCTGCAATCTGAAATACATGGAATAGATTAATTTCATATGTCCATAACTTTAAGCGGCTAAGCAGACATGCTATTGCATCTGCGATCAGCGATTTTGTCGCTTTTCGGAAGCTCGATACATCGACTAAACACTACGCATTCATTCAGATGCAAGTCGCAACGTTAGTGAGGCTTTGTGATATCTGCGTTTAAAGCAATGAGTCGCCAAAGCGCGATGCAGGACCAAAAAATCGCTGGAAACGCCCGGTTTTGTTATCGCAGCCGATCCCATAGAGCAAGATTCAGATACCACACTTTGACTTTACTTTGTTATGTAAGCTTTTCATATGTCAAACTTATTCATTATGATTATGGTTTAAGGTTTTTATTCGTACTAGCTGCGCCCCACGGTTTCTCCCGCGTAAGTCTCGATCCCGTAGGAATATCGGGATAAAAAGTAGCATATACGTTAATCCAGTGTGTCAGCTACCTCCATAAATTTTATGAAAATTGGTCCAGCTGTTTGAGCGTGAAAAAGTAACAAACACACACAGACACACGCACACACCCCGGCACACACACACACCCACCCCAACACACACACACACACACTCTCACAAACTTTCAACTTTATAATATTAGTGTGATGCGCTTACGTTACTTAGCGCAGTTAAGTCAAAGTTCGATTTATGAATTTTGCCCATATATTTGTTAAAACACAATGTATGATTTAAGGTGTCGTAAAAGGGATCCCTTCTTTTCGCATAATGTTCTTTGTCCTAATATACTTCGGCATAACGATTTTGGCACAATTTGTTTTGGCATAATAATACTTCGGCATAATTTTTTTAGACATACATTTTATGTTGGCATAATCATCTTAAAGACTAATTTGTTTTGGCATAAATTTGATTCGCATAACGTTAGTAGGCCTAATGACTATTGAATATTGTTGGTTAAAAATTTAATATGCTGTGCAACAAAAGTTAGAGACAGAACCGAATTGCTGCAAAACTGACTCCACGTAGTCTTGTTTGTCCTACCCCTAGAGTGTAATTTAAAATCGCGTAGGCGCGTGGGGCCGCCGGAGGCCCGCAGTGCCGGAGCCGTGACGGAAACCCTGCCTACTGCATGCCTGCTTGCATGCTTGCTTGTTTGCTGCATGCTTGCTTGCATGCTGTATCCTTGCTTACATGCTGTATGCTTGCTTGCTTCATGCTTCCTACAGCGAAAAAAAAAACCCACAAAATTGATCAATACGTTTATTATATTAATATGTTATATATTACCTGATTCAGGAGATATGGCTTTTTTCCAATCCTATAGTATATCCTCTTCGGGCAAAAAAGCTAGGGCGTATAAACATTTAATTTCCATGGCAAATAAATAAATGGTAAATAAATTTATGCTTTAGGATATTATGCTTAAAAAAGTTATGCTTTAGAACTTTATGCTTAATAAATTTATGCTTTAGAATATTATGCTTAATCATTATTATGCTTAAAAAAAATATGGGTAAGCTGTTATGCGTATTTATATTATGCGAAAATATAATTATGCCAAACAAAATTATGCTAAGTTATATTAGGTCTTAAAATTTTATGCAAATGGATAGGGAACCGTCGTAAAATCGCCGATCGCGATGCTTACAGCAGCATGTCTGTGTTACCCTAAAACGAGTCGTCTTTCCACGTGCCATACGTTTGAGGCAGGTTATAACTAGGTCGACAAAACTTGCTACGGTTCTTTGCCAGCCGGGGTATGGCAGCCAATAAACTAGCGGGTGCCCTGAAATGAGCAGTGTTCCGGAGATGTAAAGTATTTTTAAGCTTATTCGGTTGTATCGCCGGGGAATATTATCACGTAGTAAAGTTATATTTTTCCGCGGTATGTTACTGAAGTGAATGTTTTCATTGTTTAGTGTAGTCGTTTGAGATGATAGCTAACGAGGTGAAAAACCATCCCCGCACAAACCCATGACGTAGGAACATAATGAATTGGCCAAGAAAAAGACAATTTTCGCTTAATAAAGTTCAGTAGTTGCTGGAAGGCAGCTGGAAGGTGGCTGGGGCAGTTTGAAGAACACTGAACGAGACACAACATGAACCTAAAGCTATTATTTTCAATGATATTTGGGAACTAGCTGTTATTGTTTATCTCCAGCATAATTGCGATGGCACGTGCCTATCTATAACCCACTTTTTCGTTTGTAATTTAACGTAACACTCAACAAAAACATACAATAAACCAAACATGCAATACTGTAGGTACTGTCGTGTGCGGGACGTGCTACACTACTCAAATAATGATCCTTTTCGATAGTAACTAATTTAATATATCTTTTTTAAAATGAATACATGTTTCTTTGTATGCTAAATCCAAGTCTGTCTCTGACAACCCATCATTTCAAATCTACATTCTGATTTTTTAAATATTTTTATTTATTAAGCTGCCAGTGTCAACTAGCGGTTAGGATGTTGGCGTTATCATAGAACCTCTACACTCCTCCCGGTCTGGGGGTGAAAATTTTTTTTCGCAAGAAAAAACAACCGAAAAAACACATACCTAGTTCAAGCCACCTTTATGACTATCAACTCATGACTTATTTATACCACCCTTTCTAATTAAATACTTTTTTTTTTTTTTTTATAATATTTATTTTTATTAAGTTGCCAGTGTCAAATAGCGGTTAGGATGATGGCATTATCATAGAACCTCTACCGTACCTACATACTCGTATGTACACGAGGCGCTGCAGTCACCGCTATTTTTATGGCTTCATCGTAATAGCTGTAAGTTGCCAGCATCTGACCCGAGAGTTCTCAAATATTGTCTTTGCTATGCACCTTTATCTACTGTTCTTGATCAAGACATACAGGGGGTCTACTCCGAACATAAATCCGAAGTATCGGCCGAAAGCTCGGTCGTTTCTTTACTACGGCTAACTATCGCAGACTACGGCAAAAGAAAACCGGCCAAGTGCGAGTCGGACTCGCGCAAGAAGGGTTCTGTACCATTATCTATAAAAACGGTAAAAAAATCACGTTTGTTGTATAAGAGCCCCTCTTAAATATTTATTTTATTTTAATTTAATTATTTATTTTTAAAGTGAATATATAAGGTGCTAACAAATTAGGTACCAATACCTTTAGGGCTGGTAGTACTCGTCTCTAGGAGTAGACTTAAGTATGAAACATTGAAAAGTTTATGTTACTTTTTGGAGATAATTAGGGAAACAACGTTACTGCGTAAAAACACCCTGTTAATAGATAGACAACAATCATTGACGTTAGTCACAAACGACGATGTTCACTTGACAGAAAGTGTGTCTTGTCAGTTAAAAGCACAGGATGATTATGTTTGGGCGAAAGTTTAATTAATTTATTTTGTTCCGTAAATTAAAACAAAAATATCATATAAATAGTTTTCTTAATTTCTATTTAAAGTTAATTGTTTTGATGTAATGTAACACCTCTTAAAATATTGGTACTTAATTTGTTAGCACCTTATATAGGTAACTAAATATTCTGTGAATATTTCAAGCGTCTTCCTGTTGCCGTTATCAATATCGAGCAAAAAAATCACGTTTGTTGTATGGGAGCCCCCTTAAATATTTTTTTTATTCTGTTTTTTTTTGTATTTAAACGGCAACAGAAATACATCATCTGTGAAAATTTCAACTGTCTAACTATCACGGTTCATGAGATATAGCCTGGTGACAGATGGACAGACAGACAGACAGACGGCGGAGCCTTAGTAATAGGGTTCCCGTTTTACCCTTTGGGTACGGAACCCTAAAAAGACAGTCGAAGAGATAAGCCAAAGTTAAAACTGTGACTTGAAGTCGGGTAAGGACTCAAAGTCAAAAAAGGAAACTTTGGAAGTTATAAAACGGCCGAACATTCGGCGGATACTTCGGTTTAGCGCTTCGGAGTAGGCCCCCTCGTTCGCAATGGTTTTTCCAACATCATAATCATGTTGGATTTGAGATTATAATTATTTTCATTTACTTTCTTTATTTTTTCGTAAGTTACTAACCTGCCATGGTGTCAGAGTTTTAATGCCGACCATGGACCTCTAACTTGGCTTCTTATGCCGTCGAGAAATATCTCTCAGGCATGCCGCCGCCGCCGGTTTCCTCAGGATATTTTCCCACACTGTTTTTTAAGCAAGTGATAAATAAAAAACCGGCCAAGTGCGTGTCGGACTACGCACAATGAAGGGTTCCGTAGTAAGGATGAATTTATCCCTAAAACAAACTTAACATGATAAACCTACAAATTAACAATTTTAGAACTTTTCCTTTACTTATGCTGTCAGACTCGCTTCTGCCAAAATTTCATGATTCTAGGTCAACGGGAAGTACCCTATAGGTTTTGATTTATGTGCGAGATATTCGTAATTTTTTTAATGTTTTAAAACTACAAATTTACAATTTTTAGACATTTTCCTTTACTTGTGCTGTGAGACCTTGCTTCTGCCCAAATTTCATGATTCTAGGTCAACGGGAAGTACCCTATAGGTTTTGATTTATTTGCGAGTATCGAAATATGTCGCAATAATGTCGCTTATATCGCCGTATATTTTTATTGCGTTGACTTGGAAGCTTGATTTTTTTTTGAGTTTGAGCTTGAGCTTCAAGGGACCATAGACTTACGTATTTGATATTAATTTCAACTTGATACCTCTACGCGTTCCTGAGAAAAATGGTCTTGACAGACTGACAGACAGACAGACGAAGTGATCCTATAAGGGTTCCGTTTTTTCCTTTTGAGGTACGGAACCCTAAAAACAGTGTAGGTCCATGTGTGGCATAAAAACTCTGACACCAGGTTAGTGACTAACCACACGAAAAAAAGAAAAGTAAATGAACATAATTATTATAATCTCAAATCCAACACAATACGCACATGAATCCAAAAAGTCAGAGATGCGTGGCTTGGGCTCGAACTCGAGGCCTATGACTTGCCAGTCTGACAATCACACCACTTGGCTATCACTGATGTTAGCAGTCTACATTTACTGAAGAGAGGAGTTTCCTCTCGTACTTAATCTGTTAAAAAAGTTATATTCAAATGATTTTTTGACGTATTTTAGTTAAACAGTCATAACAGCTGACCTGCTTTTAGGTAGATTACCGATGACTTAGTAGACTTGATGAACTCATGAACCAGAAACCATGGAAACTTATCAGACAGAACCTATTTACATACTCCTAAGTTTCGCTTCCAAGTTCAGTCCTCTGCAATGTCTTAATGAGCTTTTAGTCACTGCTGAGGCTATCAATGGGGAAATGAATAGGTAAATACTCAACTATATAAGAACTTTGTAAATAATAAATCAGTAACACAACATGGGGATCGACTCCAGGTGTTCACGATTTGTAACCTCGTGCGGATACTAGGCCAATGAGGTAATTTCCAAGACTAAGTGAGTTGTTCGGGTTAGTGGGCGCAGTTTACGAAACATCTTCATGGTCATACAATATTCAATGCTGCGACACAAGGTGCGACCATAATGTTCTCGTTCTGTTTGTTGTTCTCATGTGTGCGAAGTATGACGTAGGTAGGTATAGTGTGTTCGCTGTACTTGTCATAATACGTAAACAAATATGGCACACTGACATTAAGGTTATACAAAAATAATTTATTAAAAGCAGTTTTCTCAAACATGTTTGGAGATTCGAGCTTTATTTTGACAACCTTCTTCGAGATTTAATCGAAATTGCTGTACTGGCCAAATACATGCGAGCAGCGGCCACAAAAAGTTGTATTAAAATCCATATTTTTTGTCATGGCATAATCACATAGCATATGTATCGTAAAATTTAAAAATGGAACGATCTTCTACTCCGAGACATGGCAATCAAGGAGGTAACTTATCACAGGTTTTATTTAAACTTCGAACTGGCTTGCAAGTAGAAACCTGTTTATTGAAAAAAAAAACGAATGAACTCATTGGCTCGTGAAAAATTATCGTTGTTCGTCATTGAATCTGGAATTTATAATTAATTTACTTAGTTTTAATTTCCGCGCATTATTTGAGTAAAGCTCTATACAAGCCTTGGCCGCAACCAGGCATAGATGGACGAATATGTGAGCCGAGGCGATTGCAGGCCGCTGCAGTAATGTACTATTTTGATGTAATTCATAACAGACATAACACACATAATCACCCTATAACGTTCCCACTGCTGGGATATAGGCCTCCTCTCGGTGAGAGGGAGTGGGCCGTAATCTACCACGTGGCGCAGTGCGGTTTGGTAGATGTCACATGTCATCGAATTTTTGCTTCTAGGTAATGCCGGTTTCCTCACGATATTTTCCTGCACCGTTTTGAGAGCAGTGGTGATGAAGTAGTTTATGAAAAGTAAAGCGCCTTTCGGGGTTCAAACCACGTTACCACTAGCCCACCACTACTGCCACTGTGATACATTCATAACATACTTAATTTACAGACATACGCAGGACTAACGCTGGGGAACGAGCACCTCTTAGACGCCTTATTGATTCTTATCTAGGCAATCATTTAGGAAAATGGCTCTGGATATTTTGTTTAGCGAGTATTTTAGTGAAATTAAGCTAAGCTAAGTAATTAAGTATCATAGCAATATTGTGGAAGCGACTATTGTTTTATTTTTCTTTTTTATACTTGTCTTTGGCACTTTTAACCTTTAGTTAAATCGCGGACAATGGTGTGGGTGACATGATTGTTAAATCTTAGTTTAAGTATTTCTTTGTATTTTTAGCATGTAACTGTTTTTTGTCCCTAATAAATAAATAAATAATTTAAAAAGACCGAGACATTAAAAACTAACTTCAAATGTATGGTTGATGCCAAAGTTCATTCACAATACCACTTACTTGAGTCGGAATTGACTTAGGGAAACTATTCTTACGAAAATCCAAGACTTTTTAAGTAGGTACGGCGTTCTGAAATACACAGTGCATATTCTCAATCGCTTTGTAAACAAGCATATTACAAGTTAGAGGATTATATCCAGGACAGGAATGCTTGGAAACATGCTGGTCCAGCTCCATAGGACAATCTAGCTAGAGTCTAGACAAAAACAAACTGGTTGCTATTTTTATGGTAAAATCTGTTATGTTTATGATAATGATCTGTCCTATCACTCATACTGACTTATTTTTTTTTTTTTTTAGAAAAACATACTTTTATGATGTTTGTAAATATGTGAGCACACAGTAAAAATAACTTAATTATTAGATAGATACATATCTATCTAATAATTAAGTTATTTTTCATTGCTTAGTTTTTAATTCTTTTAACTATTCTATATGTAATTTTATTCTAGGTGCATCGTCTTCACATATAATCATATAATTAATGTACTCAAACAAAATATTGTAATGTATGTAATGTATGTTTTACAATATTTTTTCTACTCCATTCTTCTTCATAAGAAACTACCTTTTGAAAGGGGCAACTGGAATCAATTCTATTTTTTTGTAATTTTTGACGATCAAAAGTGCCTCTTATGTGCCTATTTGAAATAAATGGTATGACTTTGACTTTGCTCAGTTCATCTCCCAAGCTTTTTGGTATTTTAACGTGAAATTTGGATTCACAACGTCGCTCGGATGTATGTAATTTAAACCATGTTCCGAATGAAACCTGAGAACATACGAGGAGCATAATTTATAATGTTTCTCATGCGTATCCTTTTGAGCAAAAATACATGTGACCTGAAAATGGGCGCCCGTCTCATATAGAAACATACATTATGTACGATGCAGCGATAGAATTCCGTATTTATGATATTGCTTCAGTTACGTTGAACAAAGGACATTTATTTTATCCCATAATATTACGAATTAATGTCCACATTTCAGTAAAATATAGTTATCTATAATTTTCGATGAATTGAGGAACCGAAGTTGGAAATAGCAATGCAAAACGGCTATGAGACTCGACTGTTAGTTGACCTAAAGGTAGTTCGGGTCAGCTCCAAGTTGCTTTGAATCTAACTGAACGACCGCCGTTTGGTATTTGCAACCAACGAAGTTCAAGTGTCGGAATTCTAAGATTGAAATATCATTCAATGTCAGTTTACAGCCTCATTTTATATTATATAGTCAATCAATATCAGGCAACAATAAAAAGCAAGGCAGAAAACATGGCTCTTATGTCTTCTTTTACATACCTACTAATCAGTCCCTGTTTTTCTCCATTATAGAGCCTATAAACAGCAGCCATCATCAGGCACTCTTCTGACACTACCACAATATCAACCGCTGAAAATCGGCTGTTGCTGAAAACCAGCGCTGGGGCTCTGTCTCGCATAGGGTCGCAGCATTATGATGTGACGCATATTTTCCCCGACTTGTTCTTTTTTGTATTTGTGTTCTTTCTTTGCGTCATGTTTACCCCAAAAAACGTATTTCCTATCTAACCAATTTCCACAAACTTTCTTCTACCATAAAATATATAGCATGCATTTATCTAATACGCAGCCCCAACTTTGCATTTAAAAGCTTACACAGATTTATTGCTCAGCACCCGACGTGAAATCGAGCCAGCCTTCGAAGCCACGTGCTTCGGAGATTAGATTGCACTAAACAGAGAACGGAAACCTGCTGAACACCAAACAATGTCGTCACCTAACTTTGTTAGTTTGAACTCAAGCATTATGTACTGCAGGCAGTGTGCAGTGGCTGGAAGATCATTTACGTTTTGCATATATTTAAATGCGTGTTTTGATGATGGGTAAATAAAGTCAGTTTTCTGTTCGTGCAACGTGTCGCGCTTAGCTATGAGTTGTTAATCAAACTCCCTGTACTTACCTATGATTGTAGTTAAAGGTCAGGTTAAACGAGGGATTGATTCCTTTTTCGCCACATTCCTTTTTGGACATATTCTTGTTTCGGCACATTATTTTAAGTAATCACTGTACGTACTGTTTAAGTTTTGTCTTTTATTTTTATTGATTAAAATATAATATTTTACTAATAAATATTACTTTATTTTATTACACAAGCAAAGTCACAAGTATTTCATCGTATAATTTATTTACGGAAAACGGAATATGTCCAAAAAGGAATGTGCCGAAAAAGGAATCAATCAATCGAGGGATATACTTTTTGAGAGTAAACTCATGAAAATGAACAAGTTACTAAAGGACTAACTCCGAAATTTGAAAAAAAAATATCTGTAGTTCCCTACGTAAAAATATCTATAATGTACATTGGGTCGGCTTCCAATCGAACCGGATGCAGCTAAGTACCAGTATTTTACATGGAGCGACTGCCTACCTGACCTCCACTACCCAGTTACTGGGTAATATGATACCCCTTGGTAATAATGGTTGTCAGACTTTCGGGCTTCTGACGATCCGTAACGACTGTGGAATATCCACGAATGACAGCCGGGAACAACGAATTAACGAGGAGGAATGGAGGGGTCTCGGTATGTAATGGAGGGTCACCCATCTACGGACCGACCTCGGCAAGCATTGCTTTACCTTGAAGATCGACCCCTGTGGCTGTTATTATTTATCCACGAGCCCCTCACTGAACTCATGAGTTCAGTTGAACGTTGAAAACGCGAACAAAGTTGTTTCATGAAAGTGGAAAAAATCTGTTGTTCTAATGATGCTGACTTGTTTTTTGCGATATCCGCTTTGGTCCCTTAGTAAAACTTGTTCATAATGATGAGTACAACGAATCCTTCGACTTTCACTCAAGTAGGTAATTACTAAAAACTACCAACATCAACATCAACATCTGACTAAGATTTTGTCTGGACTTTAAAAGAGACTCTGGCCTCTGAGTTAGTTTCGGCCTTTCTTCTCAGAGTAGTCAGATAGAAAACGCCGTTCTCATCTAGTTTTTAAATATGATTGACGTCTATAAGTTTTTGTACCTACAAACCTATTTACAGAAATAAAATCATTTATCATTTTTTTAACCAATCTTCTTCTACATTGTTCACACAGTCAGTCAGTGCACGCATTTGTCAGTACTAATGCGTGCACTGACTGAACAGATCCACTCAGTCTGTGTGGTTCTTTCCTGAAAAGACCATTTCAAACACCAATCAACATGACCTTCACATGATCTGCCCAAGATTATGTCTGGACTTAAAAAGAAACTGTGACCTCTCGAGTTTGTTTCGGCCTTTCTTTCAGAGTAGTCAGATAAGAAACGCCGATCTCATCTAGTTTTGAAAATATGTTTGTAGGTACAACCCTATTAACCTTATCATTTATGACTTCAAGCTTACTTCACAGCTCACTTCAAGCTTGCTTCACCTCAGTTTCTACGGTGACATTTTTACGGAAAAGACGAGAGGTCTACTCCGAAGCGCTAAACCGAAGTATCGGCCGAATGTTCGGCCGTTTTATAACTGCCGTAGTTTCCTTTTTTGACTTTGAGTCCTTACCCGACTTCAAGTCACAGTTTTGACTTTGGCTTATCTCTTCGACTGTCTTTTTTTTTGCCGTAGTCAGCGATAGTTAGCCGTAGTAAAGAAACGACCGAACATTCAGCCGGTAGTCCGGATTTATGTTCGGAGTAGACCCCCAGCAGATCATCGACTTGAAGATGTATTGCAGCGACTTTGCTGATTTTGCCAAGCTTGTCTCTTTAAGTTAAGACATTAAGGTTCCATCTGACCTGTGGGTTAATTGCGTAACACACATACAATGCCAATTGGTCGCAATGGGTTTCATTTTGACATTCACTCACATCCATTGCGTTATTTACGTTGTTGAGCAGACAAATTTTTCAAACCAATGAAGCAATGGATTAACAATATCCTTCAAAACTCTCGGATTAAGATTTCATAACACCCAGATCTGATACTAAAAGACTAGACCAACATTTTTCGGACGTGATTCAAATCGGAACCAGACAAGAGTTTATCTCGAAGCCTAAGGCCGCTTGTAGACGCCCGTTTTTTTCATCGGACCACGGAAGTTTTTCATATTCATATGAGTTGGACACCGGTCCGGTGCATGTACATCATCACACGCTTCCGCTGTAACCTTAACACCACCGCAAGTCTGGTGAAAACAACGGTCCATCGTTTACAAGCAGGCTAAGAGTTGTTGTGCGTTGCTCCGAGTTCAAATCCAATAAAATACTGTGCGAAGTATTATAGTACCAAAGGCTCAGTGACAATTTAATAACAGTCACAAAATGGCACTTAAACACCTTTATAAAAGTCACCCGAATCTTATAGAATATGTATCAGCTACACTTACTTAAACAAGGTAAAGGGAAATGCATAGATTTCGAGATGATGCTCTATAACCGTGCGTCGCTTTATAAGTAACAGGATAGATAGAATATAAAATGTATGTTTCAAAAACAATGTAAAACCTAGCCTTACAAAAAAAAATGCCTGTTTATGATAAAAAAAACCTTTTGTATTGAATTTAAAATCTTTAGAAGCCTTTTTATATATTAAATATTTCTGTTCTCCTTTTTATCGACTCACGGAGTCATTATGTTACCTTTTATAACTGGTTGATTTATTTGTATATCTCATATGCTAAGTGAGCTGTTTGTTTTCTTTATGGGAATGAATTATTTAAATCGATAAGGCAGAGCAGAGAATCCGATTTAAAAGAATTGTTTCAAAATGTGCACTCGTGTTGACTGTAATTGGCTTAGTTCTAGGAACTGTTTAAAAGTGACTTCGGTTTGTGGAATATAAATATTGACATTATGAAACTACCTATCTGAAAAATTCGTCAAAATATTTTAATATAATCGTACCAACACAAAGTTACTTGCCCTAATATTTATAAGTTACTTATGTACAAGCATATCCACACCTTTGACAAGATAACCTAGGGAACATCCTCCGTAGATGCCGTATATGAGATGATGAGGTGCTAGGCAGCTAGCCGGAAGGAAATCCTGCATCGTATTGTGCCAGATAGAATCTGTTTGGGTTAGCACACTCGAGCGAAGTCGTAAAATTTTGACGACGCGGCGACGACGTGTCTCGCTGCAAGCAAACAGACACCAACACCTACCGATTTATATATCTATCTATTATGTGTACCGTAAGTATGTATAGGTATAACAACTTAACAATATACCTTTATTAGGGTCAATGTTACTTGAATTGAAAAATGATAACACATACTCCGTATGGCGAGGTTCAGGCCAATAACACGAATAATGAAGAGCCACGTCGTCACGTCAATCAGTCTGCGTGTCGAGCATATTTACACTTATCAATCTGCCTCCAAGTGAGAGTGCACAGTGACGACCTTTCGTAAGGTGCAGAACCCAAGAGTAGAATCGATAGGTAGCGTGTGTTGTGTTGCGTGGGCCGTGTGCGGTGTGGTGCCGGTGCACGCGGTGCAGGCCGGAGGCCGAAGGCTCGGTCGCGCGGTGCGGCCGCCGGCGGTGCGGGCGTGCGCGCGCAGCGGCGGCGGCGTGGCGGGCGCGGGCGGTGCGCGGGTCAGTGGCGTGCAGCGCGCGCCGCGGACGCCCGCACCGCAGTGTCGAGCAGGAGCCCGCCATGCCCGGCCCGCGCCTATCCCGCGCCGCCTGACAGCATGGCCCACCCGACCGCCACCATCACACGCAGCCACGCTCTGACGACGGTACGCATCAGTGAACGCATTTTGCGAAACGTGACCCCCAAGCCCGCAGCGTAACCGCCACCCCCATCCACGCTCCGCGCTACTTCCGATCAGTGACAGTGTTGCCGGAGTCCGGTCGGCCAGTGAGGGTCGGTCAGCGCAAAGGTCTCGTCTCAATTCGATCGTCCGCAGACCGAAAGGAGTAGGCGCGAGTGGTCGCCGCGCGCCCGCTAGATGGCGCCTGGAGTCGCTCCTGCGGCGAGCGCTCTCCGCCCGCGCCCCGCCGTCGCCGTCGCCGCCTTTTGTTTCGCGCCGTTCGTGTACATAAAATAATAATTGGCAGGCCGGTGGTGAGCACCGCCGCTCGGCGCCGAGCCGTCGCTGACGTCAGCGGAGCCCGGGCTCGCGCCCCAGCCGACGACGGCCCGGCTTCCCCGACCTTCCGTCAGCGCCGTCTACCACTCGCTCGACACACGACACTGACACGTCAGGCTCTACACTAACCCTCCGCCCCTCTTACGTGCCAAATCCAAAACGAGACGTTCACATTCAATCGACTGAATTTTGAAGACGTTTACAAAATATTCTGTAATTTTAGTACAATCGTGGCGTATCTGAAGGTCCGCGTTGGGTGCGAGCGATATGATAGCTATGACGCACCAAAAATGTGTAGGTTTCATTCATGTAACCTACAAGGGTTGGCAATTGATCTGCACCTAGCAACAACGGCGGCGGCGAGGGCGACCATCTTCTTGAGTCTTTAGCTAAATGTTCGGTGGTTTTATTGCGAGAATGGCGAGAATCGAAGCAGTAAATAGTCGTGGATTCATTTAGTTAAAGGACTGCCGTGGGTGCTGAGTCGCGCCGCGCCCATGCCCCTAACTCTGGTGAGTGATAGATTGTAAGGCTTCGTGTGCCATTTTCGCGAGAAATACCGCGTAGGTGTTTTTATCACCCTAAGCTGAACTTAGATGTTTCGAAACAAGAGTGGATATAGTGTATTTTGTATTTACAATATTGTCTGCGTCTATACGTTATGTTGTGTGGATTATACCAACGCTGTAGTCATTATTCAGCCATTTCACATCCAATTAATTTAATTATAAACACCATTCCTCCTTTATTTCATTTATTAAAGTAAAGTTACAACGTTTGTTCAGTTTCATGTTACGATTTTCTTTTTTACGAATAGTTAATCATGTTTTATTCATCGCGTGAATAAGAGCCGCAATCATACAATGTAGGGCACACACGTGATTATTAAGTGATTAGATAAAAATGATATTGTATTAATGTACAAAGTGTTTTCTATAACAAAATGATCAATAAACAGGTTATGACAGAAACTGAAAATAGCCTGAAATTCATGAAACCAGAATTTTCATTCAATATACATTGCTCATGTACAGCAGTTATATTCTCCATTCCCATAGATAAGCGTGTAATAGTCCTAATCTTTATTATAAAACTGCTAACTTCACGGCTCTCCGAAAAACGTTTCTAAGATTCAACTAAAGATGGCGGTTACTATACGTAGCGAAAAGAGCACGAGCGAGGACTGAAAATATATGCTTTAATATACAGAAATACGTTCAAATAGCTTTGGTTTACGCATTTTTTGTTGGACTAAAGTTGTATGACACATAAAATTGTACTCTGTTTTATGCTTGTTCACTTTCCAATGCTTTGCTACGCATGCTTCTTAGTGACCTAAAGTTCAAATGTCGGATAAAATATTATCAAGAACAATGTTATATGTATTGTTTTCAGCTGTAGCGTTATTATTTTTGTATTGTCTAATTACAAAGATTATGTCACTTCAGTCTAGAAATTGGAATCGTGGCATCATATTGTTTCACATTGGATCTGTTCTCTGTGTAAAATATTATGTAGAAATGTGGACAGAAATAGACTTTCAATGTTAAAATGGCGGGTAAGCAATAAAATAACCCCAAATCTAATATTCCACAGCATGAAACCAGTTTCAAAACCCAAGCATTATGATGTTAGTAAACGTTTTCTTTCAGCATATTGTAATCGACGAGGTGTACCTAATTGTGTTAATATTACCATAAAGTGAAAACAGTACATTTTCTTTCTATGAATCTAAATGTTAATGTTTCCTTGATCTAACTACTAATTGAAAACTCAAGCTCAAACCTACCAAGCTATAAATACCCACGTACATATCCTCCGTCACACTAAAGCAGTAACACTGTAGTTTTATTGCCCTGACTATTATTATTAACATTACTAAAATTTTCCATAACAGCCTGTAGAGTTCCACTGTCAACAACATCAGTTTCTACAACTCATTTAAAGATAATTCATGATAATATGGGATCGCATGTTAATCATGTGAGGCTCAAAAGGGGAGTTCGGAAAAAATCACGAAAGATCACACCCCGCCCCTTGTGATATTTCGTAATTTTTAAGAAACGCGCGCGATTTCTAACCTGAAAAGCCGCGCGTGACCTTGACTCGCCGACATTAAATACAGGTATAAATTACATTATACCTGTATAAAGAAAAAATATCCTGAATTTTTTTAAGATACTTGGTACCAAAAAAATACACGTGATTTTGGGTAGGGGGTAGTCTAAAACGCAGACTGGCGCGATATCGCGGGCGCGACAGACAGCGCGACACTTTCCATCAAGTTTTCATATAAATTGTGCTACTAGTGTCGTGTCGCGCTTGTCTGCGGGAGTCTTAACAGTCTAACCAAATCAGTATTAATATTAATAGATTTTCAACAATTCACTCTGGTAGCACTTAATAAATTCTCTGTAAAGAGCTATTTTGATATTCAGCTGAGAAATGCTGGCCAACTGAAACCACATTTTAGCCCACAACGGAATTAGGACAAGATACAACCTTTAGGAATTAGGTCAGTTAAGTGTGATATTGTCTGTAGACAAAGTCAAGATACGCTCGTTTAGCGCTTCATCGCTTATATTCACGATTTTGGCTTCTATAACGGATCGGTTTCATCACTATTAAGTATGGTTTGTCCATCATGGCTTTGCGGAAGAACTTATATTCATATAGTCTTGGTAACGTCACCCCCGTTTTAAAATCCCGGTATATGATTCACACATACAAGAGATAAACTCTACAATCCGCAAAGTGATTGCCGAGTGCATCAGATGCTACATTCTCCTTTAAAGTTAAAGTTCGCGAGCACATTCACAAGAAGCTGGCAGTCTCATCACAACGGTAATATTTTCCCATTGTTTGTCTTATTTGTTTTAATATATTTATTTGTTCCTAGATTTATATATAATTAGGTGTATATATTATATTTATAGTTTTAATAGGTATATGTATAGGTATCCTTTTAAATAATATTTATTCCTCAATTCTCGCTATTGCACCTACCACTGTTTTTCTCTGCATCGCCCAAAGGTTGACTGATAGAAAACGCCTATGGCATTAAGTCCGCCTCTGTACATTTGTGTGCTTAAAGTATTAAATAAATAATACATTCAACAGCTCTGTAACTACATATCGAAGTTATGACAAACTGACATATACTGATCAATCTAGTTAACCCATTCGATGCCAAGAAGCGACCAAAACTATACGATAAAAATCAATTATTCGTCCAAATAGTTGCCATTACTATTGAACCAACAACCATACGTAATATCTCATTTCCCTGCTGACCTAACTAATATTGCATGAATTCGGTTGATCCGATCCCCATTCAGCAGCGAAACAATAAATCACCTGTAACTACATATAAGATAATAAAAACTAAAATCACCTGTAACTACACACATTTCCAACGATAATCGTAATTCCTTAAGTGCATTTTGGCCACATTACGATATTAATTAAAATGTATAAACGAGTTTGGTTTATTTTCAGCAACAAATATTTTCGCATTTATATACAATATTTTCATTTTTTCCTAAAAGCCTAAATGTACCTTATTGATCTATCAATGTTCATTGCAATCAATTGATTACTTATTGATGTATCAATTACTTTTACTTGTTTTACTGAGCGATATGAAACTTCCTCAAACTGATTGCTAACATACTTGGATAGACGACACGAGTACCAAAAAAACTCATACTCAAACATTTTGTAGTCACCCAACAGTCTCTAAAACTACCATTTGACCTTTATCCAACTGGTAGAAACACCACTTTAAGGTCAGAACCTCAAAACCAGTTGGTACTTTTTGTACTACTCTATAACCAATGACATACTCATGACTCATCTGAACTTTGTTAACAATCACGTAGGTAATCGAATCTGGGGCAAAGTAGCATCCAGAAGAAGATAATGGTAGCATATTATGTCGTTTAAGACCCATCATTGTTCAAGTACGGGAACGAGATGGAGCTATGGGACAGGTGGTGTCATCGCTCTTTCGCAATATCTCAATGACAGTTTTAACACTTCAAAGCCCCAGGGCGATAAAATCGCAGGATGTGATCTATCACCATCGCATGATGAGCGTGGATTCGTTTATTGTCGGTCACTTTGTTGTATTAAGAGAGTCTATATAGGGTGTTTGGTACATGCAATGTCAATCATTTTTTAAAGTGTCAGGAAACGTTGCGTTAGCCTCAAATGTTTTTTTTTAATATGAATTGTCATTTCTTGAATAGCAAACCATCAGAAAGGACTCAAAGAATCCCAACTAAATACTTTAAGACCTGATGAAAGTAGTCAAGTAGGTTGCACTTCGGAAATAATCGTTATATTGCATTTAACTGGCTAAGAACAAAGAAAATAATTATCTCGAAAGCGGCTATTTATGACAAAGGTGGCACTTTTGGTTAAAATGATCCCCTCCTCTTTTAGAACTGATATCGTGCTACAGAACATTCTGTATAGTGTACTCGTAACTCACATCCATCACGTATTGGAATTGATACTCGTGTTTTGACAGAGCTGTTAGTAGCAGTGCACCCGTTTGACATAGGTAAGGTGAAATTTTATTGTAACATTTCTTTTAACATTTTTTTTTTGTTTTTTTTTTTATTGACTCCTACGTCACAGGTTCTCCTAGTTTGGGAGTCAGGGTTTACTCTATCTGTATGACCTTTATTCAGCGTAATTCATTCGACCTAGTTTTAAAGCATTGTTGTAGGTTTTTTTTGTATAAATAAAGATTTTTATTATCATTATACTAGCGTTCTGTTACTACTAGTGTGTGTGTTTTTCTGACTGTGTTTTGTAGGTTCGCCCCTTATTACATGGGACTTAAACATTGGCGAAATGGTGTATAATACAACTTTGCCTAACCCTCGGGGATTACAGGCCTGTTATGTGTTATTATTGATTTTTGGTTACTTCTGGAGAAGAATAGCTCTGTAGCTGCCTTATTCTTATTGTGTCATCCATTTATTATTGATGTAACCATGTGCACTCACACTAACGTAATGCTCTATGCATCGTGGCGTTGAATGACACAGGCAGATCATTGAACTCTAAAGTCAATTGACACGCTTTGGTTATTTTCTTATCTGATATCAGTACGAACTGCATGAGAACAGCATGCTCGTGCGTACAATAAAAATGGATTGACTTCCCAGAACGCACCGAACGTTTACATTTTCATTGGGGGTCGCTTTAATTTATTACTATACCTAACATAGATTTAAATAACCTTTATTCTTCTTTTGTTTTTATTCTTAAACTTATCAAAATACTAGCGACCCACCCACCCTGTTTCGCTTTTGTGCCATGATGACGTCATGTCAAATCATCAAGATTTCTGTGCTATACTTAAACCTAGCCGGAATCCTATAGAGTATTAATAATGGTAAAAAGTACATTAAAACACATTTTGTTGTTACGAAGATCTAAGCGGTCACACGGACAGACACGAAAAGCGACTTTTTTTTATCGTGAAACATGCCTGAGAGATATTTTTCGACGACATGTGAAGCTAAGTCAGACGCCCATGGGTGGCTTTAAAACTCTGACACCATGTTAGTAACTAACCAGACGAAAAAAAAAAAACTATCGTTAGATAAATAAATAGAAACAGAAAATTCAACTTCAAAAGATATCGTGCAAAGACACCGTTTGATAAGAATCCCATAAAATCTCAAACAAATGCAATGTCGTGGAATATTGTAATACTTCTCAACGATTTTTTTTTTGTTTAACGTTTAAAAATATATCAGACTGATTGATTGTACGTTGACTTCTTCACTATCGATGGATTCATTCATTCATTCATTCACTCACCTACTAACAAGTTCATTAACTTCCTTAGTAGAGAGAGAGAGAGTAATTGAAAGGGATTCGTCTCGCCCCGCAGACAGATCGTCGAGCTATCCAGGAAATCTGGTAGTACTGGGTACTGCAGTTTCATAATAAACAATAACTTTTCTTATCTCAATAACAGTGCTTTATTTTTAGAAAATACTTTTGTTATGACTAGACGAAGGATTTAGGCCAAATTTGTTTAATTTTGAATCTGGTACCATAATAATTGAAATAAGTATAAGAAGACGAATATACTTCTCTAGTTGACATACATTATATCTAAGTATAGTCAGGGATATTATTTGGTTATCAAAATGACTACCAATTTATAAGTCCGTATGTTCCACTGACAAGATACATCATACATCACCTGTTTTGTAGAATATTGACAGATATTAACCGAAATTACCGGCAACCACAACTTAATTTACTAGTTCTGCGAACAGTAGACCTCGCGAGCACAAACTTTTTTGCAACAGTTAATATACCACTAAACACCACAACCACCACACCATGGTAAATACCATGTTTTTTTTAAAATAACCTATAATACCTATCGCCAGATAGTAAGCATAGGTCAACATTGAAATTTTTGAAATTAATTCCATTCGACGTGCCATAAACGACAGCAGATATTTAAAAACATGACAACGTTCAATAAGTCAAAATTTAAAAACCAGAAATGAGCAATTTACTGCATTTTGAGCAGCTATTCTGCTCATCACGCCGAAGATCCTTTTCAAATCTTCACCAAATTTCTATGAGACGAATTTAAAGTTACTACTTTTCAAATTAAAAAAGATCCATTGAAATCGGATCTCATACGACGAAGATATCCAGTAGCCGCCTTTTTGCCCCTTTTTGGAGGAAGTACCCCTCCAATCAAAAATCCCCGATAACAATTTTTTTTTTATAAAGTCGGTATACCTGTATATCAAGTTTCGTCCAGATCGCATTTAAAATACGACCTGTAGTAGAAGTAGCAACAAACTGACAGAAGAAAGGTCATTTTGCCAGACTTGAAACAGAGACGCTGTGCTCGCTTCGCTGGCTCGGTCAATTATCTAGTGCCCTATAACACAACTCTGCAATTGCCTAGTTCAAAGCTAGTTTTCATTTATAACTTTTCAAGTGGCTTTTCATTTTCCATTCTCTGTTTTTCCACAAAATGTCGTATAACAAAAGTAATCAAGGGAACATAATTTGGAATAGAAACAAATGAAAGATTCTAATTAACCCTCTCTAACTTGCACTGCATTCTATCAAGTCAAAGACTTGACGATGCTTCGTTGAGAAATATACATACATATATAATAAAATAGTAACGAAGTCATATCTGTACATTGAATATATTTTTCATTTCATATATTTTTTTTTATTTATGAAAATAGTAATTGAACGAGTCTGATGCCGATAATATAGTTTTTAAAAATATTGTCAGTTTTTCAGTTTATCTAGACAAACGCAAAATCTGCTGAATGGATTTGGATGAAATTTGGCACACAGGTAGTTTAGAACCTGGGTTATCACAGTGAAAATGCTATGGTATTAACACAAAGGGTACTTTTAATCCCAGTATTACATTTCCTTGGGAGATTTTCCGTCATCCACGCGGGCAAAGGTTAGTAAGTATTAAATATATCTCTATATAGATTTTGCAATATGAATTTATAGTTTTGTGTGGGTGGGAATTGAGGCAGGTAATAATAACATTTTCTGTGAGTTTAACTGTATGTTTATTAATTTGTAATTCAATAGAAATTTATTTCCAAAAAAAATAATCTTTTTTAGGGTTCCGTACCCAAAGGGAAACCCGGGAAAAAAAAAACGGGAACCCTATTACTAAGGCTCCGCCGTCTGTCTGTCCGTCTGTCACCAGGCTGTATCTCATGAACCGTGATAGTTAGACAGTTGAAATTTTCACAGATGATGTATTTATGTTGCCGCTATAACAAAAAACAGAATAAAACAAATATTTAAGGGGGCTCCCATACAAACAAACGTGATTTTTTTGCTCGATATTGATAACGGCAACAGGTAGACGCTTGAAATATTCACATAATATTTAGATATATATTCACTTTAAAAATAAAGAATTAAATTAAAATAAAACAAATATTTAAGGGGGGCTCCCAAACAACAAACGTGATTTTTTTGCCGTTTTTATAGATGATGGTACGGAACCCTTCGTGTGCGAGTCCGACTCGCACTTGGCTGGTTTTTTATTTGTTTTTTTGGTTTACAGAGACAGCTATCCTATACTCAAATTTATAAATATTAGAAGATTTTGTATGGTTTTATTATTTCCTAAAAGAAAGCTCAAAGTCATGTACGGAAATCCTCCTAGATTTTAGTCTGGGAGAACGAAGGGTTATATAACTCGACTCACTCGTACCGATGAAAGCCCCATGGTGTTCCTCCTACCACCGTAAGTCGGAAGCGTAGGATTCACACAATCTCCGCGCTGCAATCCCACTTATATCTTATAACTTGCTCTATCTTGAATTAGTACCAGTTAAAATAAACTCTGATTATTTATACAACTTTCTTCTATTTTGCCTACACAACATAATTACCCACGCATTTCAAACTTGGTTTTTAAAGAAAACTTATCAGAAGTCTACAATAACAGCCGAACAGCGCGGAAAACATGCAGATACTTCCTATGCAACGATGATTTGCAAGCTACCCGCTTTTTAGCAATAAATGCTGGCTGGTTATACGCCGACCTAGTTCGCTGTTGTTTGTTTTCCCGTGTAAACATATTGTATAGAATCGAAGCCCCGAGATCATGGGGCAATTTGTTGCAGTGCTGTTTTAACAACAATGTTTTTGTAAGGAATATAATATTAATTTGTTTGAAGGAGACGTAGTTCTGTTACATTATAATGATAGATCCGTTTCCAGCACCCTCTGGATTTGCTTATAATCTCTTCTTACGGTTTGATTCGTCATTATTTTAGAAACTTCCTTAAACTTTTAGAACTCTAGCAATTACATTAGGACATTATAGAATGTTAATACAAGAAATAGCATTCAGTGGTTAAATCTAATATATGTTTAAACTCTCTTAATGATCTCAATCATCTTCGTGAAGAAAAATATATTAAGTATCTTATTTTCAAAATTGTCTTTTTAGTCCATCAATATCACTAATCGGAAAGCAGTGGTGGCCTAGTGGTAACAGCCGCGACTTACGAGTTGCAGGTCGTAGGTTCGAAACCAGACAGGTGCTTTACTTTTTGTAAATTATTTCATCACCACTGCTCTCAAAACGGTGAAGGAAAACATCGTGAGGAAACGGGAATAACCGAGAAATAAAAATAAAAACAGTTCAAAGACATGTGACATCTACCAACACGCACTGAGCCTGCACGCACTGGGCCGTGGTGGATTACGACCCACTTTCTCTCACAGAGAGGAGGCATGTGTCCCAGCAGTGGGAACATTATAGGCTGATTGAGGTAAATTTAAAAAAAAAGCTATTCGATCTAGAAATCAAAACAAGACCTCAAGTGGCAGCGCTTTATTCAGCGGCCACTAACAAACTCTGCTGACGCTTTAAAACCAAACTGCACTAAAATCTATTCCGGTATTCTGTTTTGGGCTAATGGAGCGAGCACGGACAATACGCCCGCCGGCTTTAGACCAATTAGCCGATAATGACGGCTCTATAAGCCTGGCGTAATGGTCTGTTGACGTTCAGTGGACGTTTAATTTATTGACTAGAATTGATGAACTGAGATTTGTTTTAGTTGTGTGGGGTAAAAGACGTGGGGTATAATATAAAAGACGTGGGGTATAATATAAAAGACGTGGGGTATAATGGAAGTGAAGCTTGTTATAGTAGCATTAGTCAGCCATGAAAGGCCAGGCAGCCAGGGAGTTTAGAGCAATGAAGTCCATAGGTAAATCTTTAGCAAAACTAGCCAGTATTTAATAAAATCCTGTTACAAGAAATACTAATATGAATTCATTTGTTAATTATACACCGTGCCATTTTAACTTAACTTGACTACTAATCATTCATGAAAGTAAAAAAAATATTTATTTAACATTTGAAAAATAAATAAATATATTATTCATTATGACGCATGATGTAGTTAGAAACACCCTGTTATGCGCTTTGCGCTCCATTCCGCACCGCCTTTGGAACGCAAGGATCGCACCGTGCTTGTAACAGGAAGTTTCAAACTCCATCATGCGTCATAATGAATAATATTTTTGTTTTAATTTCTCAAGTATTAATCAATATTTTTTTTACTTTCATGAATGATTAGTAGTCATTGGATACAATAAGTGGGCTGCCGTTGTAAGACTATTAAAATGCCACGGTGTATAACTGCTTACAAAAAGAAAACGAGATTTTCTGATATTTGCTTATGATACGCCGTTGTGTCTGCTATATTTCGGCGTAAAGAGACTACGATCATAGTACCTATATTTGTACTGATTTTACCTTAGATGGATTTTTTGTGACAATCTCCTAAGCAAGTACTAGGTCATACAACAATTAATGGGATGCATATTATTATGTAGGTATTATTCACATACAAAACTAAACAATGAAAAGCCATTTACTTTGCTACGCTTGTTGCGGTCGGTTCGTCGATGGGTGACCATCCATAACGTATCGAGAACCCTCCGTGCCTCGTAAAACACGTTAATCCGTTGGTCCCGGCTGTCATTCGTAGATATTTGACAGTCGTTACGGGTAGTCAGACGCCCTAAAGTCCGACAACCAGTCTTACTGGGTTGTGGAGGTCAGATGGCAGTCGCTCCATGTAAAATACTGGTGTAGCGGCATCAACATCGCCACATGCGAACTACGCGTCACACTGACGTCACGCAAATCCTGCATCGCGCAAGCAAAGTTTACCGCGCAACTAGCATATATACAACGCCCCGACATCAACCGTCAGGCAGTTGCCCACCAGACACAACACCCGTATGGTCGGAGGATCCACCCTTTTCTATGGTGGATGAGTGAACTTTACACCCTGTTCCTCATACCACCAAACTGGTATTCGGCTGCATGCGGTTAGACTGGAAGCGGACCCCAATATAGTTGGGAAAAGGCTAGGCAGATTGATTTTGAAAAGCCATTTGAATTTTTTACTCGAGCCATCATTCACTTTCTACTAACCAAGTAACACACAAGCGAGTAAGCACATAATCCGTTAAGGGGGATGCGCTATGGTAGACCGTGAAATACAAATTTTCTTAAGTTTTTTGCAATTTGCAGGTCAGTAACAAGTTGTATGTTGATCTAAATATGATTCGCGGCCATAACAAATATGGCTTTACAGAATTATAATCAGCATTATTACTCTCTAAGCTCATAAAAACCTACTAAATGATTATTTCAGAAATAGTCATTCAATAGGATTTTTCGAAGAGAGTTAGTTGTATTGCCGATTCTAATGATTATAATTCTGTAAAACCATATTAGTTACGGCCGTGAATCATATTTAGATCAACATACAACCTGTTACTGACCTGCAAATTGCAAAAAACGTAATAAAATTTGAATTTCGCGGGCTACCTTAGCGCATCCCTCTAACGCCAGTAGCACACCTCCGCCACGAAACCATCACAGCGAAACCGCAGTAGTTCAATTCAACTGGCTCGCGTCATGTTTCGCTACTCGAATCGGATGCGATTAGCGAACATGACGCGAACCAGTTGAATTGAACTTCCGCGGTTTCGCTGCTACGGTTTCGCGACGGAGATGTGCTACCGGCGTTAAAGCCACAACACCGACCGATTAAGGACAATATTAACTAGCCAATCGATTTACACTCTAGTGCGGTGCCTGCGCACCCGCTGCACTGATTGTCGGTCACAATGATAACTGGGAGTCAATTGATAAGCTCATATTGTTATATTGAAGTTAGTTACGTTTATGGAAAGTTGTGTGAATTTTGTTATCTTGTAATGATGAGGTTGTTTTTTGAAGGCAGGGTTTTGGGAGCATTTTGATTTCAATTAAGGTTATTTATTTATTCATAATCTGCATTAACAATAGCATACATAAAGTCTGTCAAACTGCATAACAGTTTGTCGGCAGTAGTTCGTCTAGCAATGGATTACAAAATTTGAAAACAAAAAAAGAATTTTCAAAATCCGTCCACAATTGACGGAGTAATCGGTGTGCAACATAAAAAAAAAAAAAAACATACATACAGCCGAACATATGACCTCCTCCTTTTTGGAAGTCGGTGAAAATGAATTATGCTAAGTAAACTATAAAATAATCTATCTACAGTTCTGGAAATATGAAAATAGGAGTCTAATATATTGTCATGCTTTATTTGCAGTATCGTTAATTACTATTTTTTAGGGTTCCGTACCGAAAGGGTAAAATGGGAACCCTATTACTAAGGCTCCGCCGTTTGTCTGTCTGTCACCAGGCTGTATCTCATGAACCGTGATAGCTAGACAGTTGAAATTTTCACAGATGATGTATTTCTGTTGCCGCTATAACAACAAATACTAAATACAGAATAAAATCAATATTTCAGGCGGCTCCCATACGACAAACGTGATTTTTTGCTCGTTTTTGCTCGATATTGATAACGGCAACAGGTAGACGCTTGAAATATTCACAGAATATTTAGTTATATATTCACTTTTAAAAATAAACAATTAAATTAAAATAAAATAAATATTTAAATGCCAAAAAAATCACGTTTGTTGTATGGGAGCCCCCATACAACAAACGTGATTTTTTTGGCATTTTTATAGATAATGGTACGGAACCCTTCGTGCGCGAGTCCGACTCACACTTGGCCGGTTTTTTTGTGTTAACCAGTGACTATTTTGTGTGCAGTTAACCAGTTAGTTAGTTCTCAAAGGTGATTTTTGGCCCTAACAAATCATCGCTGCTCGGTTCACCAGTTCTGATATACTAACAAAACTGATACACATAACTGGCTAAAATGTGGGTGTACTATAGGTACACCTCTGCCAAACCCTCAGGGGATTACAGGCGTGATGTAATGTTATGGTATACTAAAAATTACATCCATATACGAACAAGAAACTCGACCACGAAGTAAATATTAATTCATGGACTAGACCAATTAAAACGAACAACTGCAGCTGAATTTACTTTTCAACCACACCTCAAACCGTTGAAATTTTCTCACCAAACGAGCAAATCACCTACCAGTCCTAATTAAAAGGTTCCTATTCTAATGTAAACAGCAGATGGTCGACTCGGATAGAGAACAATTATCGAGCGATATCTCGGATTACATCACCCTAGAGAATATGAAGTTAGCGGGCGATTCTATTTGCATAAATTGCGCTTTCAATTAAACTTAGATCTGCGACTGATGCATTGACGAGTCTCTTTATAGCGTGGGATAATAGAAATAGGGTCCAGATTGTGAATAAATGAAGAACTGTGAGTGAATTGGTTTACGTATTTTCAGATCAATCACGTATAAGATAAAATAACGTTAAGGTAAAATAAGTTGACATATTAAAGTTGAGGAGTATTACGGATCATAGCAGGTGGCTTTCTGTAGTTTCTGCTTACCCACATGGGAAGAAGGCGTGAGTTTGTGTGTATAGATTAAAGTTACACTACCACACGTATTGTTGGTATCTGTCAGTATTTATTTATGTTAGCATTTCATGCTGTCACTTCAATTAATATGAAGCTTGCAGCTTGCGGCAAAGGAAGCCAAACCAACCTTTAAGTCAAAAGCTTATTTCGATGAAAGAAGTTGAATATTACAGTTTCCAAACACCAGACAAAAGTGAGTGTATGGGCTACCATAAATTTAATGTCAGCGGTGTAGATGAAGCATAAGTGGCTGTCATAGATTGTGTATGTTCTAAGTGTATGGGCTACTATAAATTGATTGTCTGCGGTGTAGATGAAAAGTAAGTTGCTGTCATAGATTGTGTATGTTCTAAGTGTATGGGCTAATATAAATTGAATGTCTACGGTGTAGATGAAGCGTAAGTTTCTGTCATAGATTGTGTATGTTCTAAGTGTATGGGCTACTATAAATTGATTGTCTGCGGTGTAGATGAAAAGTAAGTTGCTGTCATAGATTGTGTATGTTCTAAGTGTATGGGCTAATATAAATTGAATGTCTACGGTGTAGATGAAGCGTAAGTTTCTGTCATAGATTGTGTATGTTCTAAGTGTATGGGCTACTATAAATTGATTGTCTGCGGTGTAGATGAAAAGTAAGTTGCTGTCATAGATTGTGTATGTTCTAAGTGTATGGGCTAATATAAATTGAATGTCTACGGTGTAGATGAAGCGTAAGTTTCTGTCATAGATTGTGTATGTTCTAAGTGTATGGGCTACTATAAATTGATTGTCTGCGGTGTAGATGAAAAGTAAGTTGCTGTCATAGATTGTGTATGTTCTAAGTGTATGGGCTGATATAAACTGATTGTCTGCGGTGTAGATGAACCGTAAGTTTCTGTCATAGATTGTGTATGTTCTAAGTGTATGGGCTGATATAAACTGATTGTCTGCGGTGTAGATGAAAAGTAAGTTTCTGTCATAGATTGTGTATGTTCTAAGTGTATGGGCTGATATAAACTGATTGTCTGCGGTGTAGATGAAAAGTAAGTTTCTGTCATAGATTGTGTATGTTCTAAGTGTATGGGCTGATATAAACTGATTGTCTGCGGTGTAGATGAACCGTAAGTTTCTGTCATAGATTGTGTATGTTCTAAGTGTATGGGCTGATATAAACTGATTGTCTGCGGTGTAGATGAAAAGTAAGTTTCTGTCATAGATTGTGTATGTTCTAAGTGTATGGGCTACTATAAATTGAATGTCTGCGGTGTAGATGAACCGTAAGTTTCTGTCATAGTTTCTATTTCTACAAACACCTAAGTTGTTTCCTAGTTAACTAAATAGTACTATTTATAAGCAGTGAATCACTTGTTTGAAAGTTCTAATAGTAGAAAATGGCATACATAATATTATGTAATACACGGTCAAGTTATTAGAACCAATACATGTTGACAACACATAGACAACAGAACTTACCTACGAGGGCCGTCGAAATGACGTCATTGATCATTGATCGATCGTACGTATATAACTTTTACCATTACGGAAAAGCGTAGTTATAAGTGGCTATAAGACGTATAGGAATCGATTGAATTAAGTAGCTAAACTTGCTGATGTGTAGGCTACTTTGCGTAGGTTTCATGGAACCTAATGACACAGTTATCAGTAGCTGGTTATGGTTGAGGCACAAGTGCAATGAGAGATTTCATGGATATCACGTTCACCATTCATTTTATTAATTCGTTCATCAATCAGTTACGACAAAAAAAATAGGCACTTTGACACTTTTGACAGGCGAATGTGACGTTTCAGTCATCATCATCAGCCTATAGCAGTCCACTGCAGGACATAGGTCTCTTCAATTGCACGCCATTCATCTCGATTCTCGGCAACTCTCATCCAGCTGCCACCAGCCACCCTGCGAAGATCGTCGCTCCACCTAGCCTGACGGCGTCCTACCTTACGTTTGCCGATTCGCGGTCTCCACTCAAGAACACGTCTACCCCAACGGTCATCGGTTCTACGGCTAATATGGCCGGCTCATTGCCACTTCAGCTTGCTTATTCCGTGGGCTGCCACTTAATGAACGTCATTTCAGAAAACCCTCATTGTTACGTGTATTCACGTCTTAACATAGGATTTATAAACTTATGTTTCTTCTTTTACTCCCTTTCCAATTATTATTGAAAGTTGGCCCCCAACTCCGAATATTTCTCCTTGTCCTTTGTGAGGTGGAACAGGTCAGTAGCACTCGTGACCCCAGTCCATTCACGAATCTGCCTATCAAAGGCGTCCCTCTCTCTTTTCCACATATGTCTGTCCTCTGTTATTGCGGGCCAGTCTTTTCGGTAGGAGCCAAGTTTGTCCCTTTCTTTTTTGTCTTGTTCTGCCGCAAAGGGGCCTAGCAGTTAATGAGTCGCAATTAGTGGTTCTTTTAATCCACATCTCATCTGATTGTTCTCTATCCAATAGCAAATTGTGTTTAATATTGAATATAGAATATACTAGAATAATTAGAATACTCTTTATTAAGTAGGTACACCATATAAATTACAGATATAAATGTAGACATTTTACATAGGGTGACACAGTGGGTGGTCTTATCTTTTAAAGACAACCTTTGGATGGATCATGGGGAAGGAGAAATAATACTGTAGGTAGTCTGTTTATATACATACAATAAATACATACATACATAATACATATTGAACCTGTCCATATAAATATATTCAATAATAATCATAAAAGAAGTGCAAAGAACAAAAAAAATAATTATGTTTAAAGAGGGAGATAGTGTTTTTAATATTAATCCTTTAAAAACTTATAGAGGAATAATACACAAGATTTACATTTATGCTGAATGTTTTTTCATATCAGCTGTTAGTCGCATTTTGGTGGATTTACACTCTCATACAACACTCCCACATGCACAACAAAAAACACTTACCTATTTTAATTTTCAATTTTTTACTTTATAATTTTTTTACTTTTAAATTTTTTATTATTTTATTTTTACTTTTCTTTTTTGGATTTATTTGTTATTGTTCTTTTTTAACCCTTACTATATTTTCATCTCTGGAATCTGGAACGCTGTCGTCTCCCTCTTGGAGGTGGGCGTTAATAGCTGCGACACAGTTGTAACTAATGTAGCTATTTACGTACGCAATCAATTTATAAAATGTGTTATTGTTCCAATAAAGATTATGTATTATTAATAATAATACGAGTAATATAATACATAATCTTTATCGACTTCAACATAGATGTGTTAAGACTAGGCAAACATAGCATCTAGGTGTTTTGTTATAGGTATATAGGCAAATACCTATGTAGTTTTTATCGACAATGGTGGTTACTGGTTTCTGCTGGCTGTGGGCATCTAAAATACCCAGAGTAATTACAGCCGTACGGTTTGTTCGAAGGTAAAGGTACACTTGCCGCAATCGGTTCGTGGATAGGTGACCATCCATTCAAAAAAATCAAAATCAATATATTTTAACGTTTATCAGGGTTTTTTAAAAATCTACCCCAAACGGGGTGAAAAGGGGTAGTCAAAAAGGAAACCGTGACTCAAAATCAAAATATTTTATTGCACATAAACCTACATGGGCACTTATGAAACGTCAGAAGCTAGGTGCATGGTTCCAATTTGTCGTTTTCTATGGAGAAGAACCGGCAAGAAACGACCTCGGTTACTCTTTTAAAACTAATTGGCCTTTAAAATGTTTTCAAATTACAGTGTTAATAGTTATGGGAGGACTGTGTAGGCCCGTCAACAGGTCCAGGTACCTGTACTTAACAAAATAGAAAATGGTCTACAAATCTTCAGTCTATTAAGCCTACAACGTTCTCACATTACATATCGAGATTCGTGCCTCGGAAAGTACGTTAAGCCGTAGCTCTTGACTGTCATTCGTAGATCTTTGACAATCGTTATGTGTAGTCAGAAGCCCGAAAGTCTGACAACCAGTCTAACCAAAGCATATCGCGTTACCTATTAACTGGATTATGAACATCAGATAGGCAGTCGCACCATGTAAAAATACTGGTATTCAGCTGCATCTGGTTAGACTGCAAGCCGACTCTAAAATGATTGGGTATAGGCTAGGTAGATTGACCTAAATATAAAGTTGAAAATATATGCCCCTTTCAAAACACTATTTTCATTTGTAGCTCTGTTAGGGTTCTATAATAATGCTTTTAATTCCCTAATAACAGTAGCGTAGCGTGCAGTGACATCTTGATTGCTCTAAGTAATTAAAGTCTAGTTGACAAAAGCCCAGTTACATGTTCCATCTGATACTGTCGTGACGTCACCGCTGAGTTATGACGTGTTGTTCTCTATTCTCGACTGCTATTTGTTTTTGTTGTCGATATTACTGTTAAGTATTGAAGTAACAAGGCAATTGGAACTTGTTACTTGGGAAGATCCAATATGAGTTTTAAAAATTGTTGTAGTTGTTGTTGTTGTAGTAATTTTATTCTAGGTGCATCGTCTTCACATATAATCATATAATTAATGTAATCAAACAAAATATTGTAAAACATTTTTAAAAGAGTACCGGTGGAGTTTCTTGCCCATTCTTTTCCATACGAAACTACCTTTTGGAGGGGGCAACTAGAATCAATTCAATTTTTGTTTGTAAATTTTGACGTTCAAAAGTGCCTCTTATGTGCCTATTTGAAATAAATGGTTTGACTTTGACTTTGACTTTTGTTTATTTTAATAATCTATACCAATATTATAAATACACACAATATGCAACACACACTTACTCATGACATAACATAACATGTTGCACTGACCGCAAATAAATTGGGATTGGGCAAGAGACTGATGATGACCGATTTTATAAATGGCTTTATAAATGATTTTATAAAATTGGGATTGACCAAGAGACTGATGATGACCGACTTTATAAATGCGAAAGTAGCTCAGTCTGCCTGTTACCTTTTACGATTTCGATGAAATTTGGCATACATGTAGAGTATGAGCTAGGTTAAGATAAAGAATACTTTTTTCCGGTGGGTAATTTCCGACCTCCACGCCGCCGAAACCGCGGAAAATTTATATCAAAATCATAATTAATTTATAGTTGCATCATGTCATCACATTCTAACTTGAATTGAGCTGCACGATAACTGAAAAATGCGTGCACTGACTGGACAGGTCCACTCAAATCTATGTGGTTCTTGCCTCAAAAGACCATTTCAGACACCAATCTACATGATCCTCAAATGATCTGACCAAGATTATTATATCCGTATTTTTATATACACATTGACATTGATGAGTATACAATAATATATATATATAAAAGAGATATTTACTTTGTAAAGTATTATATTGTTTTAATTATTGTAAATGTTAAGACTATGTGGGGCATTGTTTTTTTTTTTTCTCGGCTAGTTTTTATTATGGTCTGGCAGTTTGAATAATTTATGCGGCCTACCCAAATGTCCTTTCTTTGGTATTGTTCGTTGAATCGTTGAGCTCCTTAAGTTCTGAGTTGAGCTGCACGACTACTTGTCCGTAGTTGTGCAGCTCAACTCAGAACTAATGCATGCACTGACTGGACAGGTAAATCTGTGTGGTTCTTTCATCAAAAGATCATTTCAGACATCAATCTACACATGATCTGACCAAGATTATGTCTGGACTTTAAAAGAGACTGTGACCTCCGAGTTTATTTCGGCGTTTCTTCTCAGAGTCAGATAGGAAACACCTCATCTAGTTTTTAAAATATGATTGACATGTAAAAGTGTTGGTACAAACCTACTCATGGAAATAAATTATTTATTATTTAACAAAGATGTGCTTGGATTAGGTAATTTATTCATTTAAAATGGATTTTAGAATTTCATTAGAATCAAATAGTCACTTTTATACAAATATCAAACGATCACACATTTGTCATGCTTAACTTAGTTGTATGACGTGCTATGTGATACATATCACACTGACATAAAGTTCAAATTAGATTGATCGTCGTCATCGTCAAACATATCAACTAACAAGTGGTTTTCTTTAATAATAAATTCCGTTTTAAGTTTTCGTCGCTTTATTTATGAAGCTTACATAGCACATTTCAAATTATTTAAGAGTGACTATAAACTTTTCTATTGTTTATTGAAACTTATTAACATAACATCACGCATGTATTTTCCCGAAGGGTTATGCAGAGGGGTATCTAGTATTACACCCACATTTCGCCAGTCATAATTGGTTAGTCAAACATTGGTGTTACAAAGATCAAGTCCAATTTATGAATAGATAACTTGTCATTCACATCTAGCCCAAACTCAGCTCACCGTTTGTTCAAATATTGGAACAAACATTTGCTCGCTGCCAATTTACTTGTAGTTTCGAACGTTGCACTAGAGCTGTTGAATAGAGATATAAACTAACATGTTGGGAGATGTCTACGGGCCTTAGCCAAATATCGCTGTTAAGAGAAATGTGAACCTGAGCGTTTATTGTTAAAGATAAAGGTCTTACTCCTGGTCATAGTGTTGTTAAGATGCGCTTCCATAAGGCGCTTTTAACACGTTTTTCTTGCCGTGAAAAACTACGGTTTATTCGCCGTGGAAGCTTGTTGACAAACACGTTTTTCTACGGCGTGGTTCATACCTATCAAGGCACGGTTGTCAGTGTTGTATGGATCACTACGGAAACTTGTTGACAAACACATTTTTCTACAGCGCGGTTTATACGCCGTACCGTAAAGAAACCGTATCGTGTACAAAGAGCCTAACAGGTGACCTACGGTTGAAATCTTGTCCAGTATTGTACACAGAATATTTCAGAATATTAGCTATCACCGTGGTAAAAAGACTGGCTTCGGTCAGTAGGCTGATAGCACGACTAACAAACTGCCCAAGTGCGCACAAACGCTTCTACCTATCATTACTCGTGGATGATATGTACAATAATTGAATGTTAGGTTATAATTAGTTAATTAAGTAAACTTAAATAAAACCATCCTCATGCACTCTCAATCACACACACTCACCCTCACACGCCCTCATACACACCCACCTCACTCAAACTTCACATAAATCACCTACTAGTCCACACATACTCATAAACACTTCACTCACGTTTGGATCATTTACTTATTATATTGTAATATAATTTAAAATAATGTAACACTAGTTAGTTATTAGTTTTTCAAAATTAATTAGTAGAACAACCAAACATATTTGCTTTGTTGGCATTTTTATTGTTGAAAAATCGAGGGAAAAGGCACTGAAAACCGAAATACAGGCATTGCCTAGTTCGGTTGCAGTGGCTACATCCATTTTATTAGAATCTAATACTGTCAAACTATTTTATGTAAAACATTACTCATTGTTTTGAGATATAAATTATTTAACAAAAAAACGCATTGTTGATCTAGTTAATACATACAACCGGGACAACCGGTAGTCATAAAGAGTTCTATACTCCATAGTCATAAGTCTCGAGTTCGAACCCAAGGCACGCACCTGACTTTTCGAATTCATGTATGTATTGTATCAACTGCTTAAAAAACGGTGAAGGAAAACATCGTGCCTGAACGATATTTCTCGACGGCATGTAAAGCCAAGCCAGAGGCCCATGGGTGGCATAAAACTCTGACACCAAGTTAGTCACTAAACACGAAAAAGAAGAATAATCCATGACATGATTTCACAGAGTAAAAAAGAGTACAGTCGTATTTATACGCAATAAGGAATAATACATACCATAGGGATAGGCAGAAATTACAGAACGCCACCTAAATAAAAAAAAACTCACACAATCATAGGAATCTTCATAGAAACCATAATAGACGGATATGCACTTTGGTTCTACCACAGACGTTATTTCCCGTAGACACCAAGCTTGATTCAATTTTCTTCGAAAGCGTATACTTAACTTCTTTTCCTGGCACGCTTATGTCATAGTAATACGAAGCGAGTATGCAATGTGGTTGTAGATCGTCCACCCTCTGGAAGTACTTTTACTATTAAGTTTTTTTTTACATAACATAATATAACATTCCGCCTGCATTCCCCGAATGGTTAGGCAGTACTTAGCGAATTCTACATTTCTCCAGTTATGTTTAAGTCCCTTGTCATAGGGTGCGAGTTATCAACCGGGTACAAATCCAGACTCGGGCTGCTTATGAGAAGTTCATTACGATAACCCAAAAGACATTGCCCGACCTGGAAATCGAACCCAGGAGGGCATCACGCTCAGCACACAGTATTTTGCAATGCACAAAAATATACAGTTTTAAAACTTACGCGCAAGACTGCGAATCGGACAAATAGACATGGAATGTCAAAATACTCAACTCCACAACACGAAGCCCAGTCCGCCACTAATTACATTATAAATACAGCAACTCACCAATGCGATGCAACGATTTAATTGTCCCACTGATGTCTTTGTCTATTCCACAACAGCCTTCGCCTATTTATTGGCAAAGTATTGATCGGCTTCTGTAACTTTCTGTGTACAGTCGCTCAATAACAAGGTTATGTACCTTTCTACTCACAGTTTTGATAATTTTTACTGATTTTTTTAACCGATGGCTTGACTGTATTAAAGATGATTCGGCTAGAAAGTGACGACTAATCAAGAAGAGGAAAGAAAGAAAAATAGATTAATTTGTCACAGAAACACGTGCATACAAAAAGATATGAAAATTCAAATAAAAAACATAAAACAATACACATCTTATGAACACAGAACATAGATAGTCGGCAGCTGTACGCCGTGACTGTGACGAAGGCTTCCACTCAGCATGATGCTGTGCTTTGGGGGATCCACTGTAGAGCGCTGATGTAGAAGAAATGCTGCGCTGACCCCAAATAAATTGGAATAAGAGCAAGAGAATTATGATAACTTTGAACTACAAACTCTTCAAAAGAAAATGAAGGTTCGAAAAAATGAAATTATGAGGAACAGGGTGTAAAAAGGGAGGATCCTCCGACCAGTCGGGGGTTGTGTCTGGCTGGCAATTGCCCGTCTGGAAGGAGGATACTCCCTTTTCTATAGAGGATGAGTGAACTTTATACCCTGTCCACTGCCCTGCGCCTGTGCCCTATCGGGTGTATGCGTGTGTGTGAGAGTGGATCCTAGTCATAAGTCCGTTATACGAAAATATAATGATATATTTGAAAACTGCTTAAACTTTTTGTTCCGCGACTGTACCTTACCTAGCCAGCCGATCAACAGCCGGTAAATGATCTACGGAACGTCGACCTTTCTCCTACGAGCGGTCTACGAGTAACAGAATAACCTCAAGACCTCAGACACAACAATTAGAATTGTATATGCATAACACAACAACTAATTCTATAATTGAAGTTCATGCAACTAATATTTTTAATTTTTTAACCATAATTATGGATTTAAGTAGGTTTTCGTAAATATTGTAGCTGTAAATTACAATTTTGAGCTATGGCTGTGTTTCTAAATAATAAATTGATATATTAGACAACAGGACTTAGCTGTAGTTTTAGTAACGACTTAACTGCAAATAGTTAAACGTGTATATGTGTGTGCTTAGCCAATGCATTTTGATGTAGTTTTCACCATAATTAATTTAAAGAATTTATTCCGGATGGTTAACGAGTATTGTACATTAATTATGACTTATATATAATAAAAAAATCTCCATGTTTTGGTGGTGGCCCATGGCAGTGGTAACGACCGCGACTTACGAATTGTAGATTCAGACCATCCAATCAGAACCACAAATTCGAAGACATGTGACATTCTAGCAACTTGCACTGCGCCCGCGTGGTAGATTACATCCCACTCCCTCTCACCGAGACGAGGCCTGTGTCCCAACAGAAGGAACGTTATAGGCTGACAGGGAGTGGGCCGTAATCCACCACACGGGCCCAGTTGGTAGATTCAAGTTACAAGTCTTCGAATTTTTGATTCTAGGACATGTCGGTTTCATCACGATGTTTTTCTTCACCGTTTTGAGAGCAGTGGTAATGAAATAGTTTATACAAAGTAAAGCGCCTGTCTGGGTTCGAACCCACGGCCTACAACTCGTAAGTCATGGCCGTTAACATCAATTCAGTTGCCGAATCTGTATAGAACTAACATACAGAACTTGTGTTTATTTTGTAATATGATATATATCAACTGGTAACTGTTACTAGACGTATGCATAATTAACGGTTGGTTGTTCGGTATTGGGACAGTGTAAAGTTATTCGCAGACCGGTCGATGTTGCACACACGTAATTACATAACAGTCTTATGACGTTTATTGCTGAACATGAGTGTACTATCTTTAGAAGTCTAGCTAAAGGGCTAGATCTTAGATTTATAAAGCATAGTCCCACTGGGACTCAGGCCTCCTCTCTTCGAGAGGGAGTGGGCTGTATGTATCTACCACGCGGGCCCAGTGCGGGATTGAGTTTGAGAGAGAGAGTTGCGAGTTTGTCCGAAAGGGATATCGTGGCCCTGGCATACAGGCATCTGAAGGAACACGGATGAGTTTTAGTCAGTAAAAGTCTGATACGCCCTCCCGCTCCGCCCAGAGCGGGAGAAGTTATTTGATAACTTCCCAGCCAGAAAAAAAGGGCCCATTGCAGGATGGTAGATGTCACATATTTTCGATTTTTTGGTTCTAGGACATTGTCGGTTCTTTTGTGAGTTTCTTGAGCGAGGAAATCGTTGATAGTCAGTCGCTTCTTCGTTTGCGGTGGGACAAGTGCCTTAACCACAGGGTTAATTGATTTTATAACGACATAAAACTGCCATACTTTTTATTGGTGGACCTATGACGTCATACCCGCGGCCATCCATCAATAGCGTCTGTCGTTAATTTTAATTTTATTAAGTTTGCTTTAGTAGTTTTTGAGTTAGCTTCAATAATACGTATTTAAAATAATTTGTATTTGTATGTTGATGGTGTTATAAAACTTCCTGTCTTTTTTGTTAATATAGCTAGTGACAGGAACTAAAAAGTGAAAATAAAAAACTTTTATTAAATACCAGAAAAAAACAACCGATTCCAAAACAACACTTTAATTTCGGAAGTCGATGGCTTAAAACGAAAATCCCAAAAAAGAAGTCATGTCAGATGAAGTTGTAAAGTAGTTAGCTAATACTACAATTTTGAACTTTTGTGGCAAAATGGCCAATATTTGACGTACTGTATCTCGGGTTCTTTGGGACCTACAGAGTTAGGGCTGCGCTCAAATTGTAGCAAATTATACCTTGTAGAAGTTATAAGTAAAAATCTGAAAGAAATTTCAAGGATTTTCGAGTACCATGCAGTTCATGGTGTCTTTCGAAGCTGCAATCTCGGTAGTGACCGACCGAAACATCTTTTTTTGCGGAAACTGAAACCGAAGGTTCAGTTTTGATTATAGGTTCGGTCCAAACCGAAACCGAACCTTTTATTGAATACCACGAACACAATTAAAAATAAAATATCAATTAAAATTTAACATTGTAACTAGATCTTGAGAAAAATGTGCTTATTGCCCACACTTCTTTTAAAAAAGTGCAATTATACAACTACTCCGTCTGTCTCCCGTATTCATCACGAAACCAGCTTAGGTACGATACCTATCATAATATCGAATTATCGGAATTATCAATACCAAGACTAAGCAGGCGTACAAAGTCGTCAACATCCCTCAAATTGACCTTATTTGACTTATCAATCAATCAATCAAATATATTTTAATTGATCAAAACAATAAAATGAAATTAGGTTACACGTCAATATTAAAAACCGAAACCGAAACTTCGGTTGAACACTAGTATCTATGCAAAGAACATCCCAAAAAATCAGTACAGTGCAAATGTTTGCGACCTAACGCGATTTTTGTGTCTACGGCGACTGGCGTATGTGTCTTAAATCACAATTTTATTAATTAATTATATTTTGCTTGTAGAAAATTTTACTGCTGCAGGGTAAATGCCTCTATTTCCCATACAGTACAGGTCGCTGTTAATGCAGGCCAGTCCTTTCAATAATAGTCTAGGTCTTCCCAATATCTTTGCCTTCATTATATGAAATTAAATTGTTTATTCTGTAAATCAGCTATCGGAATCACTTTTACATGTCATATTAAAAAAATAAGCTAGATGGAGTCGACATTTCCTATCTGACTACCCCTGAGAAGAAATGGCGAAACAAGCTCAGGGATCAAAGTCTCTTTTAAAGTCTAGACATAATCTTGGTTACATCAGGTGAGGACCATTTAGATCCGTGTCTGAATGGTCTTTTGAGGAAAAAACACACACAAACACAAATTTGAGTGGACCTATCCAGTCAGTGCAAGCATTTGTTAGTAATCGTGTAGCTCGACTCAGGACTTGAGGAGCTCAATGACTCGACGAACAATACCAAAGAAAGAAACTTAGCACAATCAGATTAGTACATTATTTCAACTGTAAATAAGACAATATGCATTATGTCATTATGCTGTAAGTTCTTACATATAAGTAGCCTTGTTCTTATTCTTTTCCTTTTGAATCGATGGTACCCTTTTAGTAGGTGCTGATACAAAAAAAAAATATTGTTGTTCTTTTTTTTTTTCATTTCAAATACCCCTTTTATTAGTGAAGTCTTACTCTTTCTTGTTTTACAGTGAACAGCACAAACAGAATATTTTTTACTTGTAGACACTCTTATTGTAGTTTTCAGAGATACTTTGCTTCAACTTTAAAACCGTACATAATCACCTGATAGCGTGTTCTTACCCATAACAGTTAGTTTTAGATAGCTACGATATATTTTCCAAATTCTAGACTACGTAAAGTTTATTTTTCAGTGTTGTAAATGATAAATGGTTTTATTTCTGTAAGTAGGTTTGTACAAATACTTTTACACGTCAATCATATTTTAAAAACTAGATGAGCTCGGCGTTTCCTATCCAACTTCTCTGAGAAGAAAGGCCGAAACAAACTCAGAGGTCACAGTCTCTTTTAAAAGTAAAGACATAATCTTGGTCAGATCATCTGATCCGAGGACCATGGAAATTGTTGTCTGAAATTATGGTCGTTTGAGGAAAGAACCACACAGTATGCGTGGACCTGTCTAGTCAGTGCAGGCATTTGTTAGTAATCGTGCAGCTCAACTCAGAACTTAAGGAGCTCAACGATTCGATGAACAATACCAAAAAAGAAGAAATACATTTGGGTAGGTCGCATAAAGTACTTGAACGTAATTATGTTACGAGTAGGTATAAATTAATTACGCTTTCTAATAACAGATTGTCCTAAACTCCGCGTACTCTTATTTGATTAAACTTATCAATATCATTGTCAGTAGGCCAACGCTGCAATGGGCTGATTCGAACGCACAAATTCTCAACCACAACCACCACAACCACAACACAACACACAACACACACAACACACAACACAACACACACACACAACCCACAACACAACACACAACTTTGATCTTTATAAAGACATTGGATTATCATCAAAAAATACACAATACTGAACACAACAGGAAAATATTTAACTGAACCTCTTAAACCTTTTTGCGCTTCTAATGACGCACACATTTTTTAATAATCGAGCCTCTTTTTAACTTTCTGGCTTTTTCTCACAGTTGGTCGCAGTAATTAAGCTAGGGTTCCCCAACCAAATGGGATAGGTTAGGTTGAAACTGTGACCAGCCGCTACATCCCAGTTGATCGCAGTTACTGGGCTATTTAGTATTAGGTAGGAATTATTTTATTAGGTAGGGATTAAATAGGAATTATTTAGGGTTCATAAAAAGAGGCGCAATCATTAGGTACTTTAGAGTGTTCAATAATATTTTTGAGGACACAGGCCTCCTCTATTAGAGAGTGAGTGGGCCGTAATCTACCACGCGTGCCCAGTATGGATTTGTAGATGTCACATGTCTTCGAATTTTTGGTTCTAGGACATACCGGTCCCCTCACGGCGTTTTCCTTCACCGTTTTGAGAGCAGTGGTGATGATATTATTTACACAAAGTAAATCGCCTGCTTGGGTTCGAGCCCGCGACCTACAACTCGTAAGTCGGGTCCGTTACCCGATTAAATACATGCCAGCACAAAACTTAGTTAGATTCCAACGATTTTGCAAGAGTGCACGTAGTAGATGGCTTGCAAAATATTATTTTTTAATTGCAGCATACAAACCTATTTAGCGAACTTTCCAACAAGAATATTGCTTTTTATACCATTAAATAGGGTTAAAAGCTACATATAAAAGAATACCAGCTCATAATACTAAACAATTTCACGTCAGTTTAATTCTGTAAAAGTGTAAAGCGACTTTTATGCGTTCTTAACAACGACCCATGGGTTGTTATAAATGTGATGTTGTACACTATTATGTCCTACGAAGCATTTAGTGTTTATTGCGTTAATTAAATAAAAACGTGGTAAAACTTAGTAACTGGGTGAGACTGGCGCAATTTAATGTCTTTAAAATAATTATTTACTCCAAGGTATAATCATAATCATACGAAACTGATTCGAAACTGTCAAATTTTCCCAATCAACCTTGCACCTTATGCTGTAGGGATAAAGTTAAAAATCTATTAAAGAAATTTGACAGATTGTAGTAGCTTGATGTGCTGGCGTCTGTACGTTCTGTTTACGTTATTTCTGCTTGAGTATAGTTTTCGACGATTTTTATGTTTTTTTTTGGTATAGTGGCGTGTGCTAGTTAACATAAGGCAAATAATTTAATGTTGTGTTGCGTAATGCAAATTCTTTTACATTATATTGTATAGATTTAAGTTTTATATCTGAATAGACAGCTGTGCTGCTGGGGAGTTTGTTGCGCCACTTCTTCTTCCCAGCTAAAGCACTAGGAAGTGGTGAAGGGTGGGCGTTTTTGGGGGACTGTCTTATGTAATTTTTGACGTTCGAAAAGTGCTGATTCTCAGCCTAGTTTGAATAAATGACTTTTGATTTGATTTAATTTGATTTGATAAATATTTATTAAAAGTCAAAAAAGTCAAATTATTTATTTCAAATAGGCACATAGACGGCACTTTTGAACGTCAAAATTTACAAATAAAATAGAATTGATTCTAGTCGCCCCTTCCAAAAGGTAGCTTCGTATGGAGAAGAATGGGCAAGAAACTCCACCGTTACTCTTTTAAAATGTTTTACAATATTTGGTATTGGTACATCAATTATATAATTATATGTGAAGACGATGCACCTAGAATAAAATTACTATACCACAATAGGTAAAAAGAATTAATAATGAAGCAATGAGATAAATTAATTATGTGATAGATACATGGTGCTCACATATTTACAAACATTGTAAAAAAAAAAAAAAAAGTTTTCCTAAAATAATCAGTGTGTGAGTTAAGGTAATCACAGAGTGTAAAATAAATGTCATAAAAATAATAAAATATACAATTCAAATAGCAATCAGTTATATTTTGTCTAGACTCTAGATTGTCCTATGGAGCTGGACCAGCATGTTTCCAAGCGTTCTTATCCTGGATATAATCCTCTAATTTGTAATAAGCTTGTTTACAAAGTGTACTTTTTATATGAGTTTTAAATTTTCTTTCATTTAATTGCAATATATCACAAGGTATTTTGTTGTAACATTTAACACAGTACCCCATAAAAGATGTATGTATTTACTTCAACATTACAGGCATTGGTTATTAAAATGTAGAATCGTGTCTAAGGTAAGAGGGTCCTGAGTTACAGATCACCTTAAATCGTCACTCGGTACTTTTGTACCCGGTCATAAGTAATTTTGTCCCATATTGGCTAACATAAAAAATAAATGGCGACCTGCATAACACACGTACAGTACGTGCCAATATTCATGGAGTAGTCAGATTGAAACTTTAGTCTGTACTATCATATTTTTATTCATCATTTTGCCCTACTGATAGGTATCTTTCCATTGCTAAAAGGAAGCTAAAAGACTTCCTGATTAAAAAGGCATACTACTCTGTAGAAGAATTCCCTGAAGATAATTAATTATTAAATACTAAAATGATTGTGATACTTAAGATAATGTGATATTAACTTTATGAATAGTATGAGATAATATAAAATATATGAATAATGATGATTAATATAATATAAACTGTACTGTGTGTTAACTGTGATATTGAGTATGTAATTTTTTTTTTCTTCGTATATTTTATGACCATTTAAATTGAATACTTTAACAGGCAACTAAATTCTAGAACCTACGTATTGTTAACATCTTCAAAATCCTGTACACTTAGGTCGCGATAAAGAATTTGAATTTGAATCTTTGTGCGTTGGCTTCATATAAAATATAATTTTAGGATAGAATTAAAAATAATGTCAATCAAAGACAATTTTATTTTTATTGTTTGTCAATGCGTTTTCCTTTGCTCTAGAACACCACGTGAAATATTAACATTATTTATCGAAATAAACAAAGAAAGAACAAGCATCAATTTATTGGGACTGGCACAGATCACAAAATAAAACACTCATAGAAACATAAAGATAAAAACCAAAAAAAAAAAGTATAAATGTTTTAAAATAAATGGACACATTCAGGGAAATACAAACCAGCTATACCCAAGCTCATTTAAAATTCCAGTTCCCCACGAAAATTAACACTTAAACATACCTCATATTATAATAATAAAGTTAAAACTCACTAACATTTTCCTAATTCACTTTACACCTGACAAAACACTGAACAAACCTCGTTATCCGATATTTTTAATGCCGAAATATCGGAGTAGCCTGCCGTCATGCGATTGCGTGTACTCCATATTTTTATTCGAAACAACGGGGAAATCATTGTATAAACAGAACTCATTTAAACCTCCCCATCCTGAGAAGTTAGGTTGCTTAAACCTGGTTGACACGCACTGTAAGGTTTGTAGTGTTGACTGGTGGTTTGCACACACACACTTTGATTATGGTCCCAGATCATCATTACAGCCGAAAGACTGCTAGACATAGGCCTCCCTCAAAGGGGGGAGTTTGCCATAATCGCCACGCTTGGCCTTTTTGGGTGGGATATTATCAAATAACTTCTCCCACTCTGGGCGGAGCGTGAGGGCGTGTCAGACTTTTACTGACTAAAATCTGAACGTCATTGGCATAATTATTAGTCTCCCATAGGTTTATCGTCAAGTTTTATTTTAATATAAATATTTGGTGTTGTTTCCATTAATTTCTAAACCCAAAAGTTTAATTGTGTATTATCATCATATCATATTATTTCTATGGAGGTAGATATATTTCAGTGCAGCCTGAACAGGTTCACAGAAGTAGCACTGAAGTGCATTGAAAACCTTTAGAGGCCATTTTATTGTTATTTCTGTTAATTTAGGATAAGCATGATGTATGTTTTATTGTAGTAACATCGCATTGGCACATTATAGCTGTTATGGTGTTATTTACGTAATTTTTAAATAAAAAAATAAATAAAAAAAAAACTATCATTACAAGATTTGTTAACCCAATGCAATAAATGCACCCCTATTCTAACTTTATCGATACTTTAAAATAATAATTATAAACAACGCATAATCAGCCTACTTCTGGGACACAGGCCTCCTCTCTTCGAGAGCAATGCAATTCTTGTGAATGCCAGATAACAAAAGTCTTAGTAACGTATTCTCATTTGTCCCTAAACCTAAGTTCAGCAGTCGTACCACTTCACGTTAGTCGATGGCGTATACAATGAAGATATATATGTTTGCCTCTTTATGATCTGTAGGTATTACCAACACAACGGGCAAAATATTGATCACAACGGTGTATAAGCTCAATATTTACACAAAAAAAAAACAAAACAAACAAGCTTACACGTGGACCCTATACACACTCCACAATAACGAGCCAGTAAAATTACGGAATAACATCGTCTATAATATTAACATGGACCAATTAAAACGTGCGACGGGCGCCCTCTAGCGTATTTTAAGAGGTTTAAAGCCGGTGCGGACCGGACGCGTTAAAAAATTAAACTTATGGTATTATGAGCACGTCTTATGGATGTGTTGAGTCGATTGTGAATGGTCATTTGGTAAATGGGTCAGAACGTACAAATTATATATTGAAGTAGCTTTTCGTGTCCATCTGTATGACTGCGTTATTCTTCTAAACTACGCAACTGATTTTGATGCCGTTTTCAACATCATTTAGAGAATTTATCCCGGAAGGTTTATGTGTATCGATGTTTTCAAGTCGTTGAGCTCCTTAAGTCTTGAGTTGAGCTGCACGATTACTGACAAATACTTGCACTGATAGGACAGGTCCACTCAAATTTGTTTGGTTATTTCCTCAAAAGACAATTTCATACACGGACCTACATGGTCCTCACATGATCTGACCAAGATTAAGTCTGGACTTTAAAGAGACTACTACTGACTGACCCCTGAGTTTGTTTCGCCATTTCTCCTCAAGGGTAGTCAGATAGGAAATGTCAACTCCATCTAGCTTATTTTTTAACTTCTTATATGACGTGTAAAAGTGATTCCGATATCCTATTTACAGAATAAACAATTTCATTTCATCTCGTGAAAACCGTATGAAGCAGGGGCGCGTCACTAGTATTTGTATAAAATTGGAATAAAATAAATTGTTTGCCTGAAATACATTGGAATTTTTGGTAGAGATATACTGAAGTACAATAAATAAATTGCTCTTTGAAGCTGTGAGATTGCGTTTTTAAATAACTTATTTCAGAGAACATTGAACTCCACTTTTTTTCGGTACAAAAATGGTTTGATTGATGTGAAGTACGGAGTTACGGGAAGTATAATTTACAGAAAATTGCAAATACAACTACAAACATATTGTAATTGTAGTAAAATACATTTTCAAATGTGCTTTTATTATTTGCTATAATATTTTCTACATTTTGTTGTTTTCATGCGAACCATTTAATTCAATTATTATTATGTTATAACATAAACGGCTATATATCCGTGCTACAAACTTACTACAAAAGGAGCTTGTGGCTAAGTAACAACTGCCGCACGGGTCAATCGATCAGGTTAAGCTACGCTTGCTGCGGTTGGTCCGTGGATGGGTGACCATCTTTTCATACCAAGATTCCTCCGTGCCTCGGAAAGCACGTTAAGCTATTCGTCCCGGCTGTCATTTGTAGATCTTTGACAGTTGTTACGGGTCGACAGCAGCCCAAAAGTCTGAAACCAGTCATGCAGTCTCACCAAGGGATATCGTGTTACCCTGGAACTGGGTTGTGGAGGTCAGATAGGCAGTCGCTCCATGTAAAATACTGGTATTCAGCTGCATCTGGTTAGACTGGAAGCCGACCCCAATATAGTTGGGAAAAGGCTAGGCAGATGATGATCCGTGCTACAAACTAGAATGTTATAAACCATAACAAGAATGTTATAAAGCACAATTTAAATGCACTTTAATTAAATTGTAAGTCTACTCTTAATGTTTCCAATTTCCGAAGCGTGTAATACAAAAGAAAGCTTACGACCTTGTCACACTATTAAACCACTATCGTACGAATGACCTAAATGACGCAATGGGAAAACCTTCCCTTTCTATAACGGTACAAGATTAGGTTCCCATAGAGAAAAATATATAAAATGCCCTATATTTCCTTTTCCTGGAACCACTCGTCGCAACCAAGCATTGAATCTAAAATGTTTTATAATTCCCTATTTTCTGCATGAAAGTGAAACGCTACGCCGTAGCACGAGCTACGAAGCTCGTAGACGGTCTACAAGTTCGTAGCGTACAAATTAATCATCGAGCTGTTAATTCATTTATGTTGGGTTATTTTCATCGATTCACTTTCGTTGGCAACTAGTAAGTTGCTGTTCGTAATAACGTTGTTAGTATGTTGAGACTAAATACTTTTTTATTTTCTGTTTAGATTCGGTTTAAGCGTAGGAAGGGGGGAGTAGTATTAAAACTGAGCTATTGTCAATTTCTGATGTTTTTTTCGTAGAATACTTTTACATCAAGAAGATGTAGTAACAAAAATTTAAAAGAGTATGCTTACATGGTTTGGTCATGTTGAGAGGATGAGTGGAACGCGACTAACAAAAGGTATTTATAAAGCAGAGGTGAGTGGAAACGCCGGGAGGGGACACCCTAGGAGGACATATAGTGACCAAATTGGTGATGTTCTTCAGAAAGGTCAGGTGCGTAGTACTCACGATCGGCGTGCGTGTATGACCAGATGTATGAACGTAGGTGAAGCAAAAGGAGTATATAAGGAGCGTAGCAGGTGGCGTTCTATAGTTTCTGCCTATCCCCATGGGAAGAAGGCGTGAGTTTATGTGTGTGTGTGTGTATTTTCATCAATCCACATCAGTTTGTCTCATATCTCATATGAGATCATAATCACTCAATAACATGTTTACGTCGCCTTCGTGACGTACATAACATAATTATTCAAACACTAAAGCACAACGGCACACTTCCTGTAGCATAATATAGTTCGTTTTAATATCGAACTGTTAATGGCGTTCATTCTATACAAAAATATAGTGACAATTCTTTGAACAGAGTCAAAGATGACGAGACGGGCGTCTGACGTCACTCGCGGCACTCTGCGGCTGCGGCTATCGATCGGATAAGCTCGTGTCATCTCGCTCGCTCCAGTGATCTCATCTCGCGCTATCCCGCTCGCACTCGCGTACCTTCGCCTCAGTGAAAAGCTGCGTTCCGAAATACGCTACTAATATTTATTTTAACGCAACCACCCGGGTTTATACACGTGGTAGCCGAGTCGCTTTTACCTGAATGTTCTCATTGCATTTGAACTTTATGGTAAAAAATATCACAATAGAACACAATGTAACTCTAGGTTACTATCAAACATGAAACTAATTTGGTATATCAAAATGTTCACTTACATGAATTCTGTAAATTCTCATTACTATTTAATTAATTAGTTTGTTAATAATGCATTATTCTTGGAAAGTTTGAACGGCTAACTACCGCGAAGGATGACATAATCGGTTCTATTTGAACTCGGCAGAATATAATGGACGATGACCTGCGTATTGATGAACTTGGCATAGAATTTTGGTACCTATAGTAGGTATATATGTACACTTGAATGTTGTATCTATAGGCTTGTTTACATAAAAACATGATATTTTATTGGAAACTATATCGCAATATAAATCTGAAACTGCTAACCCGTCTTGAGCATGCATGGTGATCAATGCTCGTGCCTTCTCTGTATAAGAAGAGGCTTTTTGCCCAGCAGTGGGACTATAAAAGGCTGGTATTATTATATTATCGCAATGCTGGTGTCTATTTAATTCGGATACGGCTCAAGTATATTGATATACTTGATTGAAAAGATGGCATTGTGTTGTATTCAGCATTGGAACAGACAAAATAACACACTTCAATTGGCAGTAAGAATTAAAAAATTGGAAGGTGAATTTAAAATAATCATAATAATGAAACTTTATAATAATCTACCGGCAGATATCAGGAGCTCATCCTCTTTTAACATATTTAAAACTAAACATAAACAGTACGTCACTAACAACGCAAAACTATTAAGTTGACAACGTAAGCTAATTAGTGTTGCACATAAAATGCGACATCGTATCTACTTACATTAAAAAAAAATTCTACTGGACTACACTTACCTTAGTCATGTATTTATTCGCTAAGTGAACAATGCATGCTCTTTTAGAATAATTAAAGAATCTTTAAACCTAATTTCTTAAATAATTTGTTCATACTAGCGAGAGTTTTCTTCATGCCCTACAGATTTTATTCTACATCCTCATCAGAGAAACCCAATATTTATCTTTATCCTTTTAATGTAAATGTATATTGCTTGAAATGTAAGATAATGATTCAATATACTATGAAAATTCACTTGGACATTGGTTCAAGTGGATTTTCTGAGTAGCAACAGTATATAACATTAAAGTAACCTAGTCTTATTTAAAAAATTGCTAAAATCAGCAGGCGTGTTGGTCAATATTCATTTATGTTTAGTATGGGAAGAGGATTTTGAACTTTAAGGCGCTGACAAGAGGCAAATAATAAAAGTTGGCTTGTCTTAAACAAAAAAGTTGCCAAATCTATATGTTATTCTTGAACATATTTCTCAGAACTTGGTTGTTACCAAAACACGTTTAGAAAAAAAAAACTGGATACAAATTAACGGTAAACTAACCCTTTACTTTGAGTTTCAATCCAAAATATCTGTATTAAATATCAACGTCATCATCATCATCTGCCTAGCCTTTTCCCAACTATGTTGGGGTCGGCTTCCAGTCTAACCGGATGCAGCTGAATACCAGTATTTTACATGGAGCGACTGCCTATCTGACCTCAGACTTATGGGCTTCTGACGACCCGTAACAACTGTCAAAGATCTACAAATGGCAGCCGGGACCAACGGCTTAGCGTGCTTAAATATCAACGTACGGTTGGCATTTAAATAACAACAAGAACGTCTTATTTTGCTGTAATTGCTTCATATTTTGCAATAAATTACAAGCGTTGTATTATCGCGCTTCTCTTTCTTTTGTATGCAATCTGACAGTGACCGCGGTTTAGCTGCTGTCAGCGTCTTAATGGGTCAAATAAAGTCAGATTACAGTAAATAGCCTATAATTAACTGCCTCGCTGGTCTAGTGGTCCCAAGCGTTACTGTTGAGCGTGAGGTCTTGGGTTCATTCGTTTTTCCATCCGGAATTTCTCCGTAGTCTGGATTTGCGCCCGGTTGATGGCAATAGACTCGCTCCCATGGGACTTAAACATAACTGGCGAAACGTGGGTGTGCTATAGGTACACCTCTGACTTACCGTTCGGATATTACAGGCGTGATGTTATGTATGTATGTGTAGTAAATAGCAGAACAGGTAAAGGTATAGTTAGTACTGAAAAAAAACGTAGGTTCGCCCGATAAGCTATTGTACGAGTAGCTGAACCGCCGCCGCGCCGGTTATACGAGTAAAAACATAGTCATACTAGCAATACAGTACTCTGTAAAGGCTGCCGGGCGTAGGTACATAATATACATTAGGCTACATCAATACACATACATACATATACATAAACTCACGCCTTCTTCCCATGGGGGTAGGCAGAAACTATAGAACGCCACCTGCTACGCTCCTTACATACTCCTTTTGCTTCACCTACGTTCATACATCTGGTCATACACGCACGCCGATTGCGAGTACTACGCACCTGACCTTTCTGAAGAACATCATCATCATCATGTTTAATATTAAACGCGTTTAGCATTACTTAGGTATCTTTTTTCAGAATTGATCGCTTTCCTAACGCTGCTGTTTGCTAAAAGAGCGGTAGCCACCACACAATGGCCGTAGAGTCAAAGTTAAATTAAATAGGCACATAAAAGGCACTTTTGAATGTCAAATTTACAAAAAATAAGATTTGTTTCTAGTCGCCCTTTCCAAAAGGTAGTTTCGTATGGGGAAGAATGGGCAAGAAACTCCACCGTTACTCTTTTAAAATGTTTTATAACATTTTGTTTAGGTACATTTATTATATAATTATACTAGCTGACCCGGCAAACTTAGTACCACCTTATACAGACAGCAGCGCCACCTACCGAGTCCAGTTGTGTTTTCAAACCATCCAGGAACCCGTTAAAATATAAATCCAATATTTCAACCAAATCGGTCCAGCTTTTTAGGAGGAGTTAAGTGACAAACACACGTACAGAAGCATTATATATATTAAGAAGATGTGAAAACGATGCACCTGGAATAAAATGACTATACCACAAATAGGTAAAAATAATTAAAATGAAGCAATGACGGATAAATTAATTATCTGATTGATACATGGTGCTCAAATATTTACAAACATCACCAACTTACTTTCATAAATAACGTTTCAGTGACGTCATTCGCCGGTAAATTGCGAACGCTTTGTGGCGGCCGTCATTCTTCTAGGAAGCCGTAGGTAGCTTTAGGAAATGGAATATATGAAATATTGATTTAAATACTGGCGTTTAAGGACTGCCCCGGTCGTCTAGTGATCGCAAGCACTACTGCTGAACATGGGGTCCGGGGTTCGATTCCCAGGTCGGGCAAAGTGTTATTGGGTTTTTCCACCAGGAATTTCTCAGTAGCAGCCCGGAGTCTGGAGTTGCACCCGGTTGATGGCAATAGGTTCGCCCCCTATGACATGGGACTTTAAACATAACTGCGCATAACGAAACGCGGGTGTACTATAGGTACACCTCTGCTTAACCCTTTGAGGATTATAGCCGTTATGTTATGTTATGTTGATTTAAATACAAGATAAAACACTCCCTGGGGAGTCCGCCTCATTTGATGACTTTTTATCACGGCACAAACTAATAAAAAAATAAAAAATAAATCTTTTATTTTCTTTTCTTATTTTTTTTCTTTCTTCTTTTTTTCTTTAAACTCTTATTTTTGTCCGTTGTTTACTTTGAAAACGTAGTTTCTGTCAAAAACTCACAATTTACCCATACTACGCCTCTCCACACTGATCATTTACCAGCATTATTTGCACCCGTTTAGAGCTCATAATCCTGATTGTCCCACCATACAGTTTAATTAAGTGTCACGTTTTTGAGTCACGCTAGATCGCTCCTCTTAGCTCTGCATGGATGAATTTTCTGTGCAAACTAAAAAAAAAATGCAATGCGGGCGCCACGCATACAGATTAAACCAGTGTGCGTGAACAAATATGCACGACTTGAAATCGTGGGCACAGCAAAAAGAGAAGCGAAAATAGTAATCCCTTTTGGCGTTATAATAATATTGTTTTCTGTTTTTTATAGTTTTAAGGTGTATTTTTTGCTGTAATGCCAATAAACGCATTTTTCTCTCTTTCTTTCTAATCAATTTCTGCCCGAGTTGTTCCACAAATGCTAGGTTGCATGTTTTAAGACTTATTCTGTCTTAAAACATGCTTTATATTATTCTGGGCCCACTGCCAAACTTCGCTTTTCAACTAACCGTTACTTTATAAAATATTATTTAAAACGAAAAAGAATTTCGAACTGATATGCTGAGGTGCTGGGTTCTATTCCCAGGTCATGCGAGGTGTTATTAGGTTTCTTCATCAGGAATATCTCGGTAGGTAGCAGCCCGGAGTCTGGATTTGTGCCCGGTTGATGGCAATAGGCTCGCCCCCTATTACATGGGACTTAAACATAACTGGCGAAATGTGGGTGTACTATAGGTACACCACTGCCTAACCCTTCGAGGATTACAGGCGTGATGTTATATTATTATTAATGGAATATTTTCGTCAAGCCACAGACAACTGGCTAAGATTCGATTTGACATCAGATTAACTGATTAAGGGCTTAATTAGGCTTCCGGAAACCGAGGGTGACTTGAAATCAGCGCTGTGCTGTGGGTCCCCCATAGCACAGCATCATGCTGAGTGCAAGCCTTCTTGTCACAGTCATGACGTGCAGCTGCCGACTATTTGATTTTTTGTGCTCGTGATTATATGCAGATCTGTTTTGTGTAATGTTTACTTACTCGAGTTTATTATTGTTTTCGTATGCACGTGTTTCTGTGACGAATAAAATAGTTTTTCATTCTTTTCTTTCTTTCTATTACTTCGTTTTCGCTTAGCGTTCTTTCTGACTTTTTTTCTTTTTGTTCGGTTTTTTAGGGTTCTAGCCTGATGTTAAAAGGCTTTCCTCAATAATTAGGCTATCAAATGCTAAAATATTTTTTCAAATCCGACTCGTTGTTCCAGAGATTAGCGCGTTAAAACAAAAAAAAAAACTCTTTAGATTTATTATTAGTATATTATTGAACATTCGGTACCCTACAAAATGGTTGAGCGGGATGGTTCTAATCCACGCGTCATGTTCGTAAACAGGCGCCGTCAGTAGAGACCGGTCATCTCTTAACTGCCAGGGTTTATTTGTAATCTTTTAATCTTATATTTTGTTGTTGTTTTTTTACGTTGTTCTCACATATAGAAGCGACAAGAATAATGTAAACAGGATTTGGTAATATCTTGATTTAAAAGAGTGTCCTTGGAGTTTCTTGCCTGTTCTTCTCCATAGAGGTCTACGTTTTGGAATGGGCAAATAGCTTCAACCTGCTGACTAACTGACCGACTCTTTGACAATTCAAAAGTGCCTGTAATTGGTTTAACTGAAATAAATGCTTTGAGTTCGAGTGGTTCCTCCTTCTTAATGCATCTCTTATATGTTTCTAATCATAACACAGTCAGAGTCTGAATTTGTAGCTGGCTAACCGCAATAGGCTCGCTCTTTATTACTTAGGACATAAACATCTCACCAGTATACACCTCTGCCTACTCCTTCAGAATACAGACGTGATGTTATGATATGTTAATATTGGTTATATCATTTATTGTTTAAACTAATCTACCAACTTACAAACTATACATATTAAATAAAATAAAAATTATTTAACACTAAACCTAACAACCTTTCCTTGTGATGTCGGACGTAAAGAATAGCACTATCCAATTTATTCCCGTGGGTGTCGTAAAAGGCGACTAAGGGGCTTACTAAAGAATGGTCAGCAGCGTTCTCTATGCATTTTAACACCATACTGCGATCGCCAACCCGCCTGCCAAGCGTGGCGATTATGGCTAACCGCCCCTCTTTTGAGGGAGGCATTTGTTCAGCAGTGGACGTCTTTCGACTGGAATAATGATGATGAAACTTAACAACAAACTAACTGGATAATATGTTAATATAGATATATGTTTCTGATACATTGGAAATGTCATACGTTACCACATTAAGAATAACTGCGTCATGGAACGCTTTCCTCGTCAAAATGTCGCAAGGTACGTGAGCTTTTACATTAAAGTATAATTTTTCGCCGTTCCATCCAAATATTCCGGTTCACCGAATTGGATCAAATTAAATAAATTCGTGGTATCGTATTAACATCATGATTTTATGTAAACGTTCAGAAGTGGAGTTATTTAAAACTGCAATTAAACAATTGATGCGATTTTACAAATAAAATATCGTAATGCAAAGCTATTTCATTATTTCTATTACTTTTCGTTGCTATTTTCAAAGAAACTACAAATTGATGCATTTTTCCATACTTTATGGACGCCGAATTAACAGTAAAAGTATTAAAAGAATAAACAGTAATGGTGAAAAATAAGATAAGCAGTCACTGCATGTAATTACTGGTATGCAAATGAATCCGGTTAGACTGAAAGCTGACCCCAACATAATTGATAAAAGGTAGGTAGATGATGAACAGTAAGAAGCACTAAGAGTTCTGCACAGGTTCACTACAGGGTCCATAAAATTGTTCTAATATGTATTTTTTACCACCTCTATGTAGGTATAAATTATGGATTGCAATAAAGATATTTGATTTGATTTTAATTAAATAAATTAAATTGTATCAGATCGCTGTACAACGTAACGTATAAATATTTTATAAAAATGATTTTGCAAGATTTTTTTTTTCAATACACTTTTAGGTGTATAAAATTGGTTCGTACAACATAACAGAAATTTTTTAACAAGTTTTAAAATTAACGATATATCACGCTTATTTTGCTGTTGAATTTTAGCAAAATGGTGAACGCACTCAATGGTTCGTTGAACAACGACTTCATTTGCAATATTTACTTTTTATTTTTCACCGTATAGGAATAAATACGAAAATAAATATTTTCAATTTTATCGTATTTGTCTGTTGTAGTCCAATATTGGTTCAAATAAAAGCGTAGGCATGCCCGTACATATCAGGGTAGCGGCGTGTGTATCAATTAAAATCCGGTGTTGGTTTGGTCATTGAACTATCACAGGTGGAATGGTACAACTGACATATTTTTTTTTGTACCTATACAAACTTTATTTCGTATTCATTTGTAAAAAATGTCCTTTCATTTATTACACACAGCAACATAGCTCTAGTTTATACAACTCTTTAGGTTCAAATTGCCCTATTGAATGACTATTTCATGAAATAATGACATTTGAGGCGCCAATTCTAACTTAGACGATGATTAATGATACTAATGATTATAATTCTGTAAATACATATTTGTTACGGCCACGAATCACATTTCGATCAAAATACAGCCTGACACTGACCTGCCTATTGCGAAAACCCAAAGAAAATTTGAACTTCGCGCTGCCTCAGCGCATCCTCTTTAAATGTTACCCTCATTCATAGTGCAAGTAATAATACCATAACGGACGCGTCAATCACACTATTATTATAAAGGTGAAAGTTTGTGAGTGTGTTTGTGTGTGTGTATGTTTGTTACTTCTTCACGCTCAAACGGCAGGACCAATTTTGATAAAATTTTGTATGGAGGTAGCTGACACCCTGGATTAAGACATAGGCTACTTTTTATCCCGATGTTCCTACGGGATCGAGACTTACGCGGGTGAAACCGCGGAACGCAGCTAGTATTGATAATAAATAATCATTATCTCAAACTAGTCTCCGTAACTTCCGTCAGTTCCTTTCTTGCTACAATACGCTTCACCTCCATAACATATTAAAAGGGGGAGATGTGTTACGCGCTAACATCGCAATCAGTAAACCTGGGCTCGGCGCACGACTACATGCACTAAAACTCACACATCTGTGATCAGTGTGATCACAGTCGCAAACCTAGCTCTAGTACTCGTTGCCAATAAGTGCCAATTTCACCAATGAAACTGAACGCGATCAGCACATAAACCACTTTTAAGAGCTGTCAGTGTCATTATTATCTTTGTAATATTGACACTGACAGCTCTTGAACTCGGTTTAAATGTGCTGATCGCGTTCAGTTTCATTGGTGAAATTCGCCCTTAGGCTCGCAACTCGCGCATTATGTGTGTATCGCGTCTCTCACGCATGCTTGTAATATCTACCTCGCTCTCACAAACATGGCGAAGCAAACATTAAATATTATTATAAATTTCAACAAATTACCATTTTTCGCTGTACTCACTTTCACTGTACTGTAAAATAAGACACACGGGGTTACTTAACACTCGTAGTGTTAAGTAACCCCGTGTGTCTTATTTTTAGGGTTCCTTACCCAAAGGGTTAAACGGGAACCCTATTACTAAGGCTCCGCCGTCTGTCTGTCTGTCCGTCTGTCACCAGGCTGTATCTCATGCACCGTGATAGATAGACAATTGAAATTTTCACAAATGATGTATTTCTGTTGCCGCTATAACAACAAATACTAAAAAATAGAATAAAATATATATTTTTTTTAAATTTTAGGGGGCTCCCATACAACAATTGTGATTTTTTTTTGTTCGTTTTTGCTCGATTTTGATAACGGCGACAGGTAGACGCTTCAAATATTCACAGAATATTTAGTTATATATTCACTTTAAAAATAAATAATTAAATTAAAATATTTAAGGGGAAACAAATATTTAACCCTTAAATATTTGTTTTATTTTAATTTAATTATTTATTTTTAAAATGAATACAACAAACGTTTTGCCGTTTTTATACATAATGGTACGGAACCCTTCGTGCGCGAGTCCGACTCGCACTTGGCCGGCTTTTCTTCGTTGTATTATTAAAACACTGTTTAGCTGCACAAGAAGTCATTTTGATGCGTATTTATCACAAAAATAACTGTTATTATGGAGCTGTTTGGTCAACGATATTCCGTGAGCGACTGAGTGCCAACTACGGGCCATCACTTAGTTTGATAGGACCAGGTGCTGTTACTAAGTCCCGTTCTACCGCTTTTAATACATCAATGCAACCAACACGTTATTATCGGTGCATAGCTGACAAAAGCGTTACACAGCTGAAGTCTCCTCCTACCCCTATGTCACCGTGCAAGTAATGGTCTTAACTCGTCACACCCGCCCTACTTCCCCGCTTAATTACTGACCCGGTATAATTCTAACGCATTTCACATTACACTGTTGAATTTGTTGCATTTTCTTTATGAATTGTTTAAATTTTATTATTTTAAACATGTTTTTTTATGGTTTTGAGTTGGGTGAGTAAGTTTCCGTCGAAGTGTTTAAATTCGAGGTATTTTAATAGTTTTTTTTTTTTTAATTACACGTTGTTTACATTTCTGCAAGTTTTTTCACAACCGCAAACTATGTATTTAGACTAAGGCCCTTACACCACAAAACCCTAAACACATTTAACGCTAAACAAATTTAAAACATCGTTCTTGTTCTGTCATTTATTTGAAGATGACAGAGACAGAATGATATTTTAACTTCGTTTAGCGTTAAATGTTTAAGTGCCAATTTCACCGATGAAACTGAGCCAAAAAAAAGCGGGCTTTAAGTAAGTAATCAACTATTTTTTACATGCACAATGTTAGATCAGAAAAGAACTACATATTGGTACCAATAGAAAATGACACTTATGATAGTGATTTCAGTCCAATTTTGTTAAAATTTTATCGAATTCTATTGCTCATGCATTTGTATTTTCAAACATATTATTTTTGGACAGGATACTCCTCTCGATAAGAAAAAAAAATCTAAGGTCTAAAAAGGTTAAGTATGATTGCACTTATCTTCAATTTTGCTGAATTTAAAACTGGATTCACTTAGAGAAAACTAGTTTCAGAAGAGTTTCGAAGTTGGTGTTTTAGCACGAATAAAGATGATAGGCTTATAAATGTAAAATAGATAGCTTTTCAGATAAATTATTTTGTACAGTGCCGTCCACATGTTGCATATTATTTAGATATTTATATACCCACGTTTTTGTTTAAAGAGTAACTTTGGTGTTTTTCCCCATTCTTCTCCACACGGAACTACATTTTAGAAGAGGCAACTAGATTACATTATTCCTTTTTCTTGTTTTTGAAATTCAAAAGTACCATTTAAATTAATGGTCTAATTGAAATAAAAGATTTTGTAATATTTAGTCCACTTTACGAAGGCAGATGATGTCCACACGGCTACACATCAAGCTATGCACTTCCAGTATAAGCTGACCTCGCGTTATGTAGGATTTCCGTACATGAGAGGACAGCGTAAACTGGATTTGTATAGCTTGATGTGTAGCCAGCCGTGTGTACAATCAACTATCATACTTAGTACAGTTATATTCAAGAGTAATATTTAGTACAGTGACATCCACAAGTGCATGACATTGTGGGTCACAAGTGTTCTGTATTTAGTCCACTTTTAAGCGACAGACGATGCTTAACCCAACTGCAATACTGAGCACAGCAACGTACAATGGCGTCCACAAGTATTATTAAGTTGAGTAAATATCGCGTATGACGTCCATGGACACTTGAGTCGCCGCTGAGTACTGTAATCCACTTTGCGTGGTCTGACGTTGTGACGTGAGTGAACAGCTGATGGCTTGAACAGTTACGGGTTAAGTCGGTTTTGTTAGCTGCATAGAAACGTGTTTATAGGTCGGTGGGTTTATTGTGATATTAGGACGATGAGAGCTATGGAAAAATTTGACAGACGTGGCAAATTTTATTCTGAAGGACATATTTTTTCATATGAGATAGACGTTAACAGTTTTTTTTTAAAAGTAGAGATATTAACTTGAACCAATATACTATTTCTACCAATTATATTATAAATAAAAAGACGTAGATAGGTTACCTACTCAATATTCGTTCTTCAAAAACGGCACAATGACCCGCTATTACATGACACGTGGAAGTAGGACGGCATGTCGTAATTATCGGGAGCGAAAAAGAGACAAGACGAAAAAAATGTGGCTAATTAGCCAAGTTTTAACATGCCACTTGCGGAGCGTGTATAACGTATCCACCTCTTTTAACTTATAATATCACTAGCTGCGCCCCGCGGTTTCACCAGCGTAAGTCTCGATCCCGTGGGAATATCGAGATAAAAAGTAGCCTAAGTCTTAATCCAGGGTGTCAGCTACCTCCATACAAAATTTTATCAAAATTGGTCAAGCTGTTTTAGCGTGAAGAAGTAACAAACATACACACACACACACTCACAAACTTGCACCTATATAATACTAGCTGCGCCCCGCGGTTTTACCCGCGTAAGCCTCGATCCCGTGGGAATATCGGGATGAAAAGTAGCCTATGTCTTAATCCAGGGTGTCAGCTACCTCCATACAAAATTTTATCAAAATTGGTCCAGCCGTTTGAGCGTGAAGAAGTAACAAACACACACACACACTCACAAACTTTCGCCTTTATAATATTAGTGTGATTGGTTTCTACCACCAAACAGTTTTCTGTTCCAACTTGAAAGGGTATACAGTGTCGGTGAAACTGACTGATTAACAGGGACAATATTCATGTGGGCTGAACAGCTTGATACATTTGCAGTTGTTATAAATGTGTAGAAAACATAAAAAACTCGAGAGAAAAAAACGACGCGACACATTACAATGTCATCCTCTGCATCTCCTCGCCCTAAATTCAAAATAAATTCTAAATTCGATTCCATAATCCGCGCTGTCATTGGTGCTAGTTCCCTCACCTGACGGTATCGTTGGCAGCTCTGTAGCGGTCATTTTTGGCGGGAAATTGCCCCATATCCGACGATCGTCGATACCTCGACACGACTCGTTTTGTCAGTCAAACGTTGTTTGGATACTGCGCCTCTATGAATTTTTCATGCAGTGATTGACATGTTTGGTCTAGTGATGGTTTAGAGCTCGGGATTTTGAATTTCAAACTGTGTTATGCGCGTTGTTTTGGAACTAGAGATGTGTTATGCATGTGGGTCACGTTGCATACAGTTACAAGTTTTTGTACTTTAAACGTGCTGCCATTATGATTTCTGAATACACTGTTTTGCACAAAGAATAGTGAAGGTCTTAGAACTTTGTTTTTATTTTATTGGTCAAAAATGAAAACTTTTTCATATCAATTTTTGTGCGTCAGATCACCTTGAAAGTTTAGACGTAAAATATTATACGAATGGACTTAAGAAAAACATAACAATAAATTTTTGATACTAGCACCTTGCCAAATCAATATTATGGGGAATTATGAAGGTTAAACTTAACGTTTGGAAACTGACAAACTTTGCAATATTTTACCTACTTTTAAATTATACTATAACATAAAATATTAATACATTTAATTTTAGGTACCCATTTCCGAATCACATTATTGTGCAGAATTCACAAAAAATTGTTTCGCTTCTGCAATTTTGGCAGTAAACGGTCCGATTCACACGATCGGAGTAAACTAGAGAACGTTAGTTAGCATTGCAGAAGCTGTAGCCTCCATGGCGACGTGTTTACAAGCTCGACTGGCGTGCCAACCGGCAATAAGTCGCCTGGCAACGCCAGCGACCATTTACTAATGGCAACTTAACGTAAAACTAACGACGTAAAACGTCACATAGATAATATTACCAACTTACTTGTTTTCAATGACGATGGTAACTTTTACCGCATTTTATCCTGTTGTGACCTTCGATATTGTCATCAGCCTAACGTAATTCACTGCTGGAACTAATGCCTCGTCAATAATAGACCAAAAATAAAAATAATTTATTCAGATAGACTGAATCAGCATTTTTAACATTAATAATTACATAAGACGGTCCCCCAACACGCCGCTTCCTAGTGCTTTTTTCTGACGAAAAAGTGGCACAACAACCACCCTTAGTAACACATTTATGTTATCTTTCTTAAGATTCTTTCTTTCTTTTCTTTTTTTTTTCTTTCTTAACTTCATGATCGTCATTTTACTATAAGTAACCTGTCTTACTCTCACTGCTACTTGAATTAAAAATGCAGTAAGTAGAAAAAGATTTTGCGTTTCATTTTATGTTCTGACAAACTGGGACAATTCGACGGTACGAACCGAAAAACAAAGCATTTGACACAATATTCAGAATTCAAGCACAGGTAGGTAAATATTTGTATAGCTATATATTTTTATTTTTAGGTTTGACTAAATATATTGCTATTCGTTTTACTATTTATTTAAATTAAATATCTAAATAGTTGAATAGCTAAATATAATATTTATATTTAGCTATTCGTGTTTTTGTTGGGTTTATTTGTATAGCTAAGCTATTTATAAAATGAAAATGCAGATTGGATGCAAAACGTGCTTCATTTAATGCTCTCTTGTACAGCAGTGTCAATATTGACGTTTAAAAACAATGACAGTAATGATATAAGTCAAACTAAATGTTGTGTTGCCAACAGTTTTACTATTAATTTAAACTGAATAGCTAAAATTTGAATACCTAAATATTTATATTTAGCAATTTGTGTTCTACTATACATTTTAAAATTCCATTGTGATTTATGTAAGCGCGGAAATATTGCGTGAACAATAAGCGTTCACGGCATGACAAACTTCTATAGGCAAAGTAAATTCAAATACAGAATCTGTTCAAAATAATACTTAATTAGAAAATGAAATTAAGACACTGAACGTTTTCGACAATTTATTGGGACACAATGTTCAAAACAACACGATCAATGCAAATGCCACTGCACGTGTACGGCATTGACATTAACAGCGTCTTTATTTCGTAGTAATAAGGTTGAATTTTGTAGTTTAATGGTTACTGTTGACATGCTGTTGACTGAATTTTATGGTGTTACAAATATAGTATTTACAAAAACCCATATTATTATAAAATAGGTCTTTTTTCAAAGTTGCAATCTTAGCATCACGAGAAAATCGTTTTTGAATTTTCGTAAGTGTAAGGTATTTCTGCTCGTGACTGTAGATTGCAAAACAAAGCATTTAAATGTGGTTAGTCTTCCCGGGCTTAATGTTAACTGGATGCAAACGATGGCACGATGGTTGTCTAGACTTAGCTTAGACTACTACTTTCTGCAATACCTGTGCGCCTAGTACGAACGCGCGACATAAGTGTTACGAAATATCTAAACTCCATTTGAAATAAGAATAAACCTTTTTTACAGTCCCTTCAACCGATTTGGACTTCTATTCTATAGGCATAAGGATGGCATTAAAAGCAAAAACATGTTTACAATACTAACTGTTTATTAAAGCTGCCATTTGTCATCTCACCAACGCAATAGAAGTCAAAATCGGTTGAACGGGTTGTAAAAAGGTTTAAATTTCTAATCTTATTTCAAATGGAGTATAGTGGTTTTCAAACTGCAAATACAATTATCCTATAGCATTTTGGTTAATTTTTTGCCCCTTTTGCAAAACAATTATCAAAACAATCATATTTTATGTTAGAAATAGTTAACTAAAGCTCATCTAGCCTTGCTAATATTGACTTTTCACACAAATAATTTAGTTTTTAGTTTTTAAACATAGCTACTCAATGGAAATACTGTCTAACTGCATTGGTTAAAATTTATAATTGTAAACTTTATTTATAAACCTTTTTATAGAACCTATTAGCTATTCCTTTGTACATATATTTTACTGCCTTATTCTGCGAAGTTAAGCTGAAACTTTATTGATATAAGAATCCGTACATTTATAATTGATTATATTTGTCCTAATTAACCCGATAACAAAGTTGTTTCTCACATCGGCGCCTCGCAGTCTTGATCTGTCTACGCCGCTACGCCGTAGCATTCGCAAGTCTACTCCCGCTACGCCGTAGCAATCGCATCTCTGAAAGCGTCAGTTCTACGAATTCGGATCCGATACCCAGACTAAACAGCTGCAGTTGGATTCTCCATTTCTCGGTATTTTGAAAGGGAAAGCTTTTGTCGGATGCAAACGAAATGATTTCTCGTTATTTGTATAATTTCCAGCTTAACATTCAGAGCTTTAAGGTCAAGTTCTTAAGACACTGTTAGGTGTTTTATCAACTTGGACTTAAAGCTATAGCTTACAAAATGTTCCAAATTTAACTGTTCCAAATTCTTAATGGAAAATAGTGACTAATAGACTTTTCTCTAACATGCTTGGAAATTCGAGCATTATTTTGACAACCTTCTTCGAGATAAATGGAAATTGCTGTACTGGCCAAATACATGCGAGCGGCCACCAAAGAGTTGTATGAAAATCCATGTGTCGTGGTTTAGCGGCCAAATAAATTAAAACATAGTAAACTCATATCTATCGTGTAATTTAAAATCCGGCCAGGTGCGAGTCGGACTCGCGCACGAAGGGTTCCGTACCATCATCTATAAAAATGGCAAAAAAATCACGTTTGTTGTATGGGAGCCCCCCTTAAATATTTATTTTATTCTGTTTGTTTGTATTTTGTTGTTATAGCGGCAATAGAAATACATCATCTGTGAAAACTTCAACTGTCTAACTATCACGGTTCATGAGATACAGCCTGGTGACAGACGGACAGACAGACAGACAGACAGACAGACGGACAGACAGACAGACAGACGGCGGAGCCTTAGTAATAGGGTTCCCGGTTTACCCTTTGGGTACGGAACCCTAAAAATGGAACGACCTTTTACTCCGAAACATGGCAACCAAGGAGGTAACTTATCAAAGGTTTTATTTAAATTTAGAACTGGCTTTTAAGCAAGTTCAAAATTCTAAATTCAAATTATTTGTAAATAGAAAGCTGTTTATTGAAAAAAAAAACAATTAAACATTGGCGCGTGAAAAATGATCGTTGTTCGTCTTTGAATCTGGAATTTATAAATAATTTACTTTGTTTTAATTTCCGCGCATTATTTGAGAAAAGCACTATACACGCCTTGGCCGCAACCAGGCATTGATGGACTCACGTATGCGTGCCTTGGCTTTGCCTCGGCCCTCATTTTCATGTTCGTCCATCAAAGCCACTGTTGCAGGCCGCAGCAGTAATGTACTATTGTTGAACTTGGCCATTTAGGCCTCGATGCATTTAGTTTTTTGGACGATAACAAGATATTCGTTTGCTTGTTGTTACTACTACTTACACTAAATAGTACCAGCAGAACAGGTTTGCTCAATATACCTCAAATTAGTCTTTTCCAATTAATTTACTAGTTTCACACTCAAAGGTATTGAGACTCGTGCCCTATTTTGGTTATGGAAGCGTATTCCTAAATTCTCAAGTATAATATTGTATTTTTGCTGCTTATGGTTAGATTTGAAGCCAACCCCAACATAGTTGGGAAAAGGCTAGGCAGATGTTGATAATTGTACGATTTAAGGTCCAAAGAACATGCAGTTTTCTCCTAAAATAAATTATACATGTTTCTAAAAGCTTATTTTTAATTTTGTAAATTTATGTCATTTTATATATGGTCTATTAGACTACCACAGCATGTAATGTGACATTTACTGATCATTGACTTGTATAAGCTTTCAAAAGAAAAAAAAAGAGTAAGTGAGAGATAGAGTGAGTAAGTTTAGAAAATTGCCAAAAAATTAGAAGACAAAAAAACCTAAACAAATTAAAAACATCATAAAAGCCTACTTTACTGTGGGGAAGTATGAAATGGAGGATGTCAGCGTGTAGGTTCTCAGCCATAAACTTAAGTGAGCAACTATAAAAAATAAGCTTATAGCACACATAATCTTATTGTATTTAGAGTAAGCGCTATATTTAATTTACAAAAACCATGAAAAGTTAGAAGAAACAAATAGTTTTTTTTTTTTTAAAGCTGGGGGCTTAAGCAAACTACATCTTCCACATCGCATATCATTGAGCTGTTTTATTCAGTTCGGCGTCCCACAGCCCTCGGTGATGGTTAAGTCTTTTTTAATTGGTGAATTTTTAGTTACGTACAGCTGATTTTTAGCCCCATAAAATACAGTTGGATTAACCCATACAATATTTATTCCTTGTAATTTACCAAAGTCAAAGTGATATTATTTATTTCAAATTGGCATATAAAAGACACTTTTAAACGTCCAAATATCCAAAAAAAAATATTCTAGTTGCCCCTTCTAAAAGGTAGTTTCATATGGAGAAGAGTGAGCAAGAAACTCCACCATTACTCTTTTAAGATATTTTACAATAATTTTTATAGGTACTTACATTAATATATGCGAAGACGATGCACCTACATTAAAATGACTATAACACAATATGTAAAACGAATTAAAAATGAAGCAACGACAGATAATTTAATTATGTGATGGATACATCGTGCTCACATACTTGGAAACATCGTAAAAGTATACGTTATCCTAAAAAAAAAAAAAACTGTATGAGTTAAGGTAATCACAGAATGTAAAATCAATGTCATAAAATTAGATATACAATTAAAGTAGCAACCAGTTTGATTTTGTCTAGACTCTAGATTGTCCTATGGAGCTGGAACAGCAGACCTGCAATGATAATATTAATATTAATATTCCTGATCATCGACTCGTATGAAAAAAGCTGGGGCTAAAACAAACTACATCTTCGACGTCGCATATTATCGAGCCGTTTCACCCAGTTCGGCGTCGCGGAGTCTTCGCTTCGCGTTCGGTAGCGGTCATTACCCCGTGTTTCAGCAACGCCTCATATAATCTGGCCTTCACTTGTAAGATTTCTTTGCGCAATCATTTTTAGTATCGCCATAGTAACGTGTTTAGTACTTTTTAAGTAGCTGTAAACTAGATATTGGTTGTTAATTTTTTCGACAGTGTTTGGGTTGGTAAGTCTTTTTGATGGTATTTACAATCTATTTGGCTCTTGCGCATAACCTTCGATGAAAGATCAATGTTTATTATTCAATTATGTAGAGGGATCACTATGATGGCTATGGAAACCATTAGAGATAGGATGAAAAACTTACCCTGTATACAAGAACTCATCCATAGTTCAATGAATCTTTTTTTTGGGTGGGAATTTATCAAACAACTTCTCCCGCTCTGGGCGGAGCGAGACTTTTACTGACTAAAACCTACCCGTGCTTCTTCAGATGCCTGTGTGCCAGGGCCACGATATCCCTTTCGGACTAACTTGCAACCCTGACAGGGAATCTATTAGAAAAATTCGTAAATCTGGCAAAATTACTCCAATACGAGGTCTTTTAAGGGATGTTTTCTTTGGTTCTTTGAAATTGAACTTCTAACCACAGCTATTCAAGCAAGCCTTGGAACCGCTTAAGGAATAAGCGAAAGTACAGTTATCGACAATAATTTATTAGATTTTCTACAATTTATATTCCCTACCATAATATTATATCAATGTGTAGCTACAATTAAAAACCTATCATGTAATATGTGATGGACCAGACGTATCGTCCCCGACTTACGAGTGGTCATGTGTTCAAACCCAAGCAGGTGATTTACTTTGTGTAATTTATTTCGTCACTACTGCGCTCAAAACGGTGAAGGAAAACATCATGAGGAAACCGGCATGTCTTAGAGCCAAAAATTCTAAGACATGTCACATCCACCAACCCGCACTGGGCCTGTTGGATTACGGCCCGTTCCTTCTCACAGATAGGAGGTCTGTGTCCCAGCAGTGGGATCATAATAGGCTGATTATGCATAAGTAATAATGTTTTGTGGCTACACATTGATACAATATATTTGAACATAGATTGCAGACAATTAAAATAAATTCGTCATCAGCCATAACAGAATATTCTTTATTATGTACACCATAAACATTACAGATATAAATGTTGACATTTTACATAGGGTGACACAATGGGCGGTCTTATCGCTGAAAGACTTTTTTCGCGGTTTTTTTTTTTTATTTAATAAATGTACATATTTATAAAGCAATAACAAATAAATTAACAAAATAATAATTACAATATTAATTATAACAACTAAGTAGTCAAATAAAAGCCCTCATACTCTCTCCTACTTTTGCTGTGCCCGACAGGGTCCACAATGATCATAATTCTGTAAAACCAACCACCTAAGTAAGCAATAAATATATTGAGTATTGAGTATTGTAATTAAAGGGATTAAAGGGAGACGGAGAGACAATACTGCAGAATAAATACATACATACATAAAGCATACACTTATCTATATAAATATATATATATATAATAATAAACATATTAATAATATACAATAATAAACATGAAACAAGAGCAAGGAACTGTATTATGTAATGATGATGTTTAAGGAGTGAGGAAGTGTTTTTAGGGTTATTACTATGGCTTCACCATCTGTCTGTCTGTCCGTCTGTCACCAGGCTGTATCTCATGAACCGTGATAGCTAGACAGTTGAAATTTTCACAGATGATGTATTTATGTTGTCGCTATAACAACACATACCAAAAAACAGAATAAAACAAATATTTAAGGGGACCCCCATACAACAAACGTGATTTTTTTGCTCGTTTTTGCTCGATATCGGTAAGGGCAAAAAGTAGACGCTTGAAATGTTCACAGAACAATTAGTTTATATTTTAGGGGGGCCCCCATATAACAAACGTGTTTTTTTGGCATTTTTTTAGATAATGATACTTACGGAACTCTTCGTGCGCGAGTCCAACTCGCACTTGGCCGGTTTTTTTTTACCTGAATTTTAAAAGTAGACAAAGATTGAGCATGCCTTATCGACACGGGCAAGGCATTCCATAATTGTACTGCTTGAACTGTTAAAGATTTGTCATAAAGGCTGGTGGAATGCATCGGCATCTCTAGTCTCAAGTTTTCCGATTACCTCAGATACCATCACATTTCAGCCGAAACACGTCCACTGTTGGAAAAATAAATTCTTTTCGATTAGTAATTTATATGAGGCTGACTGTACATTAATAGTAACAAATGCTAGCGCCACGGTGAGTACAACGTAAATGCAAATCGTAACTCAGATTAAAAATAGACTACATACATTACCATACTAATTCTAGGTTAAGACCGCCATACATTTTCCAGTCTGGCAACAGAAGTATTTCTAATGTAGGAAAAGAAATCCATCTTTTCTTTTATTGTGAGAATATTTCTAATACTGTAAGCTGACTTAAACGTAGTTAGAAAGTGGACTCTACATCAAAGCATTGATTTTCGGACAAGTTTGTGTACACTTGCACTACGAAAATGGCCCGTACCGCTACGACATAGTGTTAAATTGTTACCACTGATGTGTGTGGTCGACTGTACGTGTGCTGAGAAAGGAGCCTTTTAAGCGTCGCGCGTCGAACAGGTCTCTATTATTATTATTTTTTTTCCTTTTTTTTCCTGTGCGTGTCCCAAATAAAATATTTGTCTTTCTTTCTTCTTATATACGAAAACGTATCCGTAACTATCTAAGAACTAAGATTTATTGGAACTAACTTTTAATACTTACATAGATAGATTAACCTGACTGCATCGGTCTATTGATCGCGAGCGCTACTACTGAGCTCGTCGTCTGGGGTTCGATTCCCAGGTCATGCGAGGTGGTTTTGAGGTTTTTTAATCAGGAATTTCTCAGTAGGTAGCAGCCCGGAGTCTGGATTTGTGCCTTGTTAATGGCAATAGGCTCGCCCCCTATTACATGGGACTTAAACATAACTGGCGAAACGTGGGTGTACTTTAGGTGCTAGGTGCACCGCTGCCTTACACTTCGGGGATTACAGGCGTAATATTATGTAGATTAACAGACAGATAGAAACTGAACTATCTGGCAAAATGTGAGTGTACTAAAATACAACTTAAGCGGAGGTGTATTTTACCCTTTGGGGATCACATGCGTGATATTATCTATAGTTACATAATTATAGATAGATAATATTCATTATAACAAACTAAAACTAAGAATAATATGACTTAACATACACAAGCTTAGTAAACTTCGTACTAGGCAGAACGTTAGAATGACTGAAAAGAACACGTGCAGTATTCATGTGTTGAGAAATAAATGACCTGAAGAAATGTTGATGCTCTTCGTAAATAGTGACGCGGACCATCACCGCCGACATGCATCCAAATAAACGAGTACCCATAGTAACTCGTCGAACGTGGAAGCTGCACTATTCGGTTTAAAGACATTTTATTTCTCAACGAACAAATTACAGTTCACTTGAAGAGAAACTTAACTAAATTAGCAAAAGGTTACGACGTTCAAGCCATCCATGAAACTGAACACCATAGTTTCAATTACAAAATATATAGCAGGTAGGTATGTACTTTAGTCTAAATAAAATATAAAACTATAAAACTCCTTAGGCCTTTTTTAAATGTTGGTATGCTTGTGTCTCTGACTATTTTAGGTAGCTTATTGTATAGCCGGACACCCTCATACTGTATAGTTTTCCTGCCGTACAGGGTTCGTTCACTATTGCTCTTTTGTTTGAAATTGTAATAGTGTTTGTAGAAACAAATGACCTTTACAAGGTGGAGACAACAATACAATGCAATACCTATTAACACTTTAATTTGAAAATATTGCAGAAGCTATTTTTTTTTTAAAGAGTAACCTTGTAGTTTGTTGCCGGCTCTTCTCTGAAACGATCAATTGGAACCGTGCACCTAGCTTCTGACGTTTCATAAGTGCCCCTGTACCTAGGCTTATGTAAAATAATATAATTATTTTGATTTTGAATAAATTAAACTTTATCTATCCCTTTACTGCTTACAAAACATATGTAGTTAAGTCACTTTAACTATACTTATTTCGGCTGCTGAGAGATTGCGTGAGAACTGTCAGCTGGACTCGATTAGGAACTAATTAAGTTTAAATTCGTAAAACACGTTTTCTTTTGTACTGAGTTGACAAGTGTTAGGAACGGATTCTCTCATAGGCCGGAGTTTAGTCGGCTGATCGGCAAAACCCATAGTCGAATTTATTTGATAGTTTCAAAATACTATGCATTAGTATTGCCAGTGTTTTCATTGATTGTCCTATTGTTGTCTCCACATTTTATATTGCATAGGCAATCATCTCTAAACAATAGTTAATAGAAACAGCTAACATCTAAATGTAGTTTAATTCGACTAATTGTTTTATTCTTATTAGTTAATGGTTTCGAGTTTCGACTATCTTGTTTGTTGCATCGTTAACAGAACCTAATAATTTGGGTGATTATAAATAGTTAAACTAAAACTCCTTTTTCTGTTTCAGTTTTCAGTATACTTAACAATACTACAATAAGCCAAATGATAAGACAATTCGAGTAATAATACCCGTTTCATTTAATTCTTGAAACGAAACAGATTCCCTACGCGTTAGTTTGTCTTAATTTGACGCCGAATACTAAATGTTACAAAGACAAAAAATCAATGGGCAACATAGTCCTAGTGTCAAAATGTACAAATTGCCTAGGGCCAAAATGTAATTTTGCCCAAATGCCGCTTTCATCTCTCAGCGTTAGTTTATCAGAACCAAAGACTTTATTTGAAATAATGTTTTACAACACTATAATCAAACAAAATTCTAAAACCTCACATTAATCCCTCCAATCACATAACCTCACACGTATAAAATATCGCCTATATTTAAACGCCGAAGCCCCGCTCCCTGTGCCTATTAATACAGCGTCAAACCCGGTTAACCATGGTAACTGAGTTACTTACACCTAACTGGGTAACGCTTCATAGTCACCTCTGTGTATCAATGCGGTTGTAAAGTTCGTTGCACACCGGATTGGCTCGTAATTTGGTATAAGCCTCGCCGCAATTGGTTTAATAGAGGAGTGACGTTATTGTGACGGGATTCGACCGTGATATGAAATGTTGAATTTTAATTGTAATTGTGTTTTCCAAACTTTGTATGAAACACTGCCGTGTTTAGACTTTTATGTTGTATGGAATAAAAAAGAGTTTATTTGTCTCACTGGATAACGCTTCATAGTCATCTATGTGTATCAATCCGGTTGTAAAGTTCTATGCATACGTTCGTTGTTCTTTGTAAGTTTGTGTACTTCAGTCTTTCCGGAATTGGTTAATAAGGGTTAGTGACGTGATTCTGTCGGATAAGGCCGTGATACGTAGTGGATTTTGCGATAGAATGTGAACTGCTGTTGTCTATTTGAGAAATGTCTGCCAATCCAACTTGAGCAAGCGTAGTGATTAACACTTGTACCTTCTGTGTATGAGAAAACGCCTTAAATCTGCAGTAAAAAGCTACAAAAATACAATGCCTTTCAAGTCATTAATGTCATCATAACATGTTTTAAGTAAATACTTAATGAAAAGCTGCACTTGATACCTACTTTATCACCAAAACTTATTTTTCCACAAAATTAAGTGTAATTTCTTTATTAAAAACTTGTTAACAATTTCTGCGACACAAAACACTAAAACCTTATAAAACTGCAGTGACCCAATTCGCGTACATAAAATAACTTTTTAAATAAGTTATTAATTACAGGTAGAAGTAAAAATGGGGCTGTTCATTAACACTGTTGTTAACTGGACATTCTTTCTGAGTGATGTTACTAATGTGGGTCATATATTGTGAAGCAGTGGGCGTCTCCACCACGTGTATTAATTTTATTCCCGGCGGTTTGCTCCGAGCTGTTTTAACATTGTCTCTATAATATAGCGTGTAGGTAAAATTAGCTGGTTTTGGTAGGAATAACAGTGACATTGTGTCTTAGATTTGAAACCGATATTGATTGAAACAACAGCCTAAACTTTAATTGGAATTATAAAGTTTGTAAATTTTTACTTATTTATTTATATATTTAACCATTTATGTACACACATATATAAACATACAAGAAGAAAGGAACACAAAAATACGTACAAAGGTGATGCTTATTTCTAAAGAAATCTCAATCTCTCTTTGTGTTTCTTTAATCTATAACTTTTTTGGTGTCGAGAATATATAGAATTCTATCTATCTTTAAGTGTCTAAATTTCCTACTGGAATTTCTCAATAATCAATATAATTTATGGGAACGTCTGTAGTAGGTACAGATTTTGTAAATGTATTTGTTCGAAAGATAACTCCATTCACGTTTCTATAAAAAACTCAACTAAGTACCATCTGACTTTAGAAAGTCATTGACACACGAAAATAGATTTTGACTTTCGAATGTCATTTCGTAAGCAAACACATTCAGTCACAAAAATAACACATTACACAAAAAAAATACAGCATCAAAGTCACCAATCCCACACATTCCCGCATTAGTCAGAATGCGGTATCACAGAACTATTCCCGGGAACGGTGAGGTGACCTCGAAAACGCTATAACGCTATGGCGCCGCGCCGTCGCCCTATCTCCCGCCAAGGACCGAAGGACAACCCACTGGCTGTTTTCCAGACAATGCAGAGCTTGTTACGTCATCACATGTTATTGGTCCTGGATTGGAAGGATGTTTTGACTGTTAGTGGATTAGGATGGATGCTAAGTACATAGTAGCTTGGCGGGGAAGTGAAGCGTGTTAGCAGTTTTGTTTTCATTTCTAAAATTTGTGTTTAGCCGAATATTAATGTGTAATAGTGGTGGATTATGAACCATTAAGTGTTCATGAAGCTGCATTAGTGTAGGCAATTGAAACAAAACAGTGCAACATCACGTTAAGTTCTCTCAAGAAGTCCGCGCGAGGTTTCAGTAAAGTGAAACTAAGTAAGTCTTACTGAAACTCAAGGGGAGCGGGCGGGATATCATCTATTATCTTTATCATGCATTGAATGGAGTTCATTTCATAATTTGTACTTGTTACCTAATTTTACATGACACTGGCTAAATGCACAAACCGTGCGAAGACAAAAAGGAAAAAAAAAGTACATAGTAATGCATCATTTGTAGTTTGTTAACTTGAAGTTATTGAACTTAAGTGCCGCTAACTACTAAACTAATACTGATATAAATAATGTCCCTAATTAGCTACGATACGTAACATTGAAAACAATATAAACACTTTTATAATGGTTTCAATTGATTAGCCTATAGATTCCTAGATATTGTTTTACATTCCATCAGTTCACCATTTATTCCTATGTAAATGAAAGCTATATAGGTATAGAGGAAGTACTTATTCATTTTCTTCTTACTCATTTTATTAATAAATCACATTCCAGTCCCCGCAATTCTTGCTGTCTACTTACACTATACTACTGTTCTGTCTGCATTTATATAAAAGTTGAATGGACTTCCTATAAGACTCCCAGTCTGACTCAACGTGAAACCCGTGAAATAATAAACTTACGGTCAAATCTTAGGCACCGACAAATACTCAGAGATTTCTAGGACAAACAGGAATGAAGTTCAATGGCGAATTCATTCACAATCCACAGTTATAGTACACCATAAATAAACTTCAAAACAAGGACGAGGTTATGTGTTTTAAAGCTAAAAAATCTTAAAGAATATTGCCAAAATCCACTGCCTTAGCAAAGGCAAAAAACATGCTACTGCGAATCATCTTAAGATTATTCATAGGTATGACAAAAACTTAATGAACCCAAAAAAATATAATTTAGAATCTGAACCAAAATAATTACCCATATCAATAAATTCCTGCGTTCCAACGAACCTAATCCAATGCATTAAAATTGAAACAGGTCAGGCCTGTTTCAGTTTTATTACAACAGGGATTAACAATTATTAATTGAAACACAACAAAGCAATGTAATTATATCACCGCTAATTCGCATCACTCAATTAATATCAGTATTCAAGCAATTAAATGTCGGTGCTATCCATTAATTAATAGTATTAATACTGCAATTCCGAATCCCAGATTCAGTTTAAATGATTCTATAATTATTGAAGCTGAAATATTTCATGAATTCTCGGCTAAGGTGTTGGTATGTTGATTTATAAAATTATATAACATACTAGCTGGTTTTAGCAAACAGAACCATCGGAAAAATCTCTTCAATCCATCTTCTATTTCGTTAATAGAACGAGACTGATTTAAATAATAGATTCACTAGAATCAAATTGAAACAAATCCAAATATAGAACAGAAGCTTAACTTTTCTTATTCCTAAAATAGTATATCTCTTAACAGACGAGCATATTAAATTATATATTTGTCTTTGTATTTCTCCTATCTAATACTGCATCTGCAGATTCACCCACTCTACTATATTATTTTCCATTATATTCGGTTCACAACCATTTACAAAGTTCAACTGGAACTTCGAACCGGTTCAAGCAATAGTTCTGTAGCCAAAATGAAACAGGGTATAAAGCTCTGGTGCGAGGGAGGTGGCCCCATTCGGCTCGGCGCCCGGTCGGCGGGGCGGCGGCGCCGTCTCGTCTGCCTCATCTCCGAAAAAACCAGATCAACCGGCGCCTTGGAAGACACCCAGAGATTTTTTGCCTATAGATGTAGGCCTCGAGGTCACCCGCCTGTTATGTTAATGGGCCCGGGAAAACCCTATGGTATACGAAATATTATAATTTGTGAGTGTCGTCGAGTGATAGGTCATTTTTCTCAAGTTAAGGACGTTTTTGTTTGTATTTTCATCAACGTTAAGTTTGTTGTGTCGCTTAACTTGATAGCGGGAAAGTAAAAAAATGTTAATGGTGTCTTGTATCTTTGAATCAAGTGGCGTAGCATACAGTATCGTATCCTTTGGCTGTATGCAGATACTACTTAAGATTCTAAGCAAGATAATAGAACACGCTCTTCTTTAGTTGCCAGGCTTTCACTATAATACAACCAATCACATAATAGGTATTGCATATTAATAAATTAAGGTTTTTATTCATTTAAATCTGCTCACCTTTCCCTCTTTCCCTCTGCGTACCATTTAACCGTCACACCGTAATATTACCCGGGTAAATTTTATTGTGACCTGCTTCAACTTTAATTTTCGTAGTTGCATTTAATCAAAGCACAATAATATTTTACCTTACCCACCTCCACGTCCTGGTATGTTTTAATAGTACAATAGATCTGATTAATGAGCCAAGTAAATAAAGCTAAGGAATCACTACAATTGATCATGGCACATAAGATTATGAACAAGAATTGAATGTTCAAAATTACTGTATATATAATATTACTTATTAATCAGCGTTGTATGAACATATCGTAGGAAAATGCATGTGTCAACTTCTAATTTACATTGTGTTTACTTCGCGCGTTCGCGCTCTGTATACCAAACTAGTTTAATTCTGCCCGTACTTCGACCGCGTGAAATTTCTTGTTTTAACCCGCCCATTGTGACACACTATGTAAAATTTCAACATTAATATCTGTCTTAATTATGGTGTACATAATCTATTCTACTCGATAATACTGTAGCTTCTCATTAGTGAAAGAATCAAAAATCGGATTTTTAGGATACGGAAAGATTATCCCCTATATACAAACTCACTTTTTTTACCTATTTATAATTATTATTATAGAACTATAAATTAATCAGCGTTGTGTGAACATATCATAATAAAATGCATACGTCAACATTTTAGATCGGGTTTACTTCGCGCGTTCGTGCTGGCCTCTGTATACCAAATAACTTGTTCATCTGTACATAAGAAACCGTATGTGTTTTTAAATAGATTATACACTACATATCCGTTACCTTCGAACATTGTTTGGCTGAAAGTTCACCAGCTTAACAGAATTCAGTGACCTTACTGTGAATATACTTACAAGATTGATTACTTATGTAGCTGTTACTTTTAAGGCCGGCTCTCACTAGACAGCACGACGCGGCAAAGCATTCACGCCGGTAGCACATCTCCGCCGCGAAACCATAGCAGCGAAACCGCGGTAGTTCAATTCAACTGGTTCGCGTCATGTTCCGCTAGTCGCATTCGATTCGAGTAGCGAAACATGACGCGAGCCAGTTCAATTGAACTACTGCGGTTTCGCTGTGATAGTTTCGTGGCGGAGGTATGCTACTGGCGTCAAAGTATGGCCCCACCAACGCTGAAGCCTTTCGCGGCATGCTGCAGCTTCCCGCGTTATGCTCAAGTCCTTTTATGACGATATCAACGATATATGAGTGCTAAGGGTATGAAAATAAGATTCACAATCATTTTTAAAATCCGATTACGAAAATCCTTTCCGCCGTGCCGCCTATTCGTGTGCGAAAATGCTTTGTATGGTTCTGTAGGTAGAAACAATTCTCCTGTTGCTAAGTAAAAATTGCTCACAACTTGATTGCTCGTAAACGGTCTTTAAAGAATAGGAATGTACCTTTATGACCACTGAAAATCACCGCTGTGCTGTGGGTTCCTCATAGTACAGCATCATGCTGAGAGGAAACCTTCATATCACAGTCATGACGTGTCAGCTGCCGACTATTTCTGCCTTGAGCTTGTGATTATCATAAATATAATCAGCCTATAATGTTCCCATGACTGCTGGGACACAGGCGTCCTCTCTTCGAGAGGAAGTGGGCTGTTATCTATCACGCGGGCCCAGTGCGGGTTGGTAGATGTCTTCGAATTTTTGATTCTAGGACCTGCCGGTTTCCTCACGATGTTTTCTTTCACCGTTTTGAAAACAGTTGTGGTGAAAAAAATATTTACACAAAGTAAGGCGCCAGCCTGGGTTCGAACCCACGACCTTACAACTTGTAAGCCGTTACCACTGGACCACCACTGCTCTCACTGGACTGCCACTGCTCGTGATTAAGTATTATATAGATCTATTTTGTTTAATTTTCTGTTAATGTTACTTACTCGAGCTAATTATCTTTTTGTATGTACGTGTTTCTGTGACAAATCAACTTATTTTTCTTTATTTCTTTCTTTCTTTATGGGAAAATAATGAAGGAGTGGTTGGAAACGAATGTTTTCCGAATGGTGATAAGTTTGTGAAAGTTCACTTTGCCTGCATGAATAGGTAATAGTTTTATGAACTTCATTTACTATTAATTTATTTACTTCATAATAAAGTAACATAATCCATTTGGGCAACAAGTCAAAGTAAAATATTATGGTCTTCTTATTTTTTTTTTAAATAATCTTCACATATTAATCCACGACCACTTTTAAAAAACTACTCAAATAGTATAGTCGGCAGCATATCAATTTACCACAAACTGGAAAATTTTCTCATTCGATTATGAACTTAAATATCAACACTTTAATGTTTAAAATCATTTGGAGAAATTTGACAGTGTGTATCTGTGTTGAACTGAAACTTTTATTTGATGTTTGTTTGAGCCCGAATATCAAGCGAACATTGCATTATATTTAAATTTTTCACAAAATAATTATTATAAAAAAATTCTAATTTTTGTAAAACTCCCAACAGTTTAATTTTAATATTTTCATGTAAGTGAATTATTTTATGAGAAGACACATATCTCAAACCTCGTTTCACGTCTATCCGATGTTTATAAGTTAGAGTTACCATTTACGTGGTTAAAAAAACTACGAAGCAATGCAATGTTAAATACATTCAATTTAATTAAAAATCGTCCAACATGAAGGCATCGAACGTTCATTATAGATCACCTACAAGAAGACACTGCATCTTTTTAACCGAATTCAAAAAGCAGGAGGTTATGTATTCGGTGGGTTTTAGGTTTTAAATTAATAGCATTGTCTTGATAAATATAAGTAGGAAGTAGTCTCGGCACTGGCGAAAGCCATGCCATGATTTGATTAGTCGACCGATTTTTTTGCAGATCATTATTTGTCAAAATAACACATCAAAGTCTTAGGAAGGCTTCAAGTGCAACATTATAATACGTTTTTCAAACATCTTCTTAATTAAATTCATTCATTCAATTCTTCAATAGGCTCGCGCATGGGACTTAAACATAACTGGCGAAATGTGTGTCTACCATAGGTGCACCTCTGCCTAACCCTTCGGGGAATACAGGCGTGTAGATAGTTTTTATCCCGATTTTCCAACGGGATCGAGACTTACGCGGGTGAAACCGCGGGGCGCAGCTAGTCACATCACACTAATATTATAAAGGCGAAAGTTTGTGCGTGTGTGTGTGTGTATGTTTGTTACTTCTTCACGCTCTAACGGCTAGACCAATTTTGATAAATTTTGTATAGAGGTAGCTGACACCCTGGATTAAGACATAGGCTACTTTTTATCCCGATATTCCCACGGAATCGAGACTTACGTGGGTGAAACCGCGGGGCGCAGCTAGTATATTATAAATGCGAAAGTAAGTTTGTTTGTTTGTTATCTTTTCACGCCTGAACCACTGAACCGATCATCCTGAAATTTTGCATATACGTTGTCAGGTGTACAGAAACGGACATAGGGTACCTTTCATCCCGGAAAAAGTACTGTTCCCGAGGAAAACAACAATAACGTTCTTATGATAATAGATGGCGCCACGTGTCTTAAGAATCATAATTGAATTATGTTATGGGATGTATTTAATAGCACTTTAAATTTCAAAAAGCTGAGTACAGTACAACCCGAAATGATTGTCAAATTCTAAATTAACGCGAGCGAAGCCGCGGGCTAAAACTAGTATAGATCTATATAATTTCACAACTCCATAAAAATCACACATTTTGCCGATTCCCAAAAAGTCCAATGCGGTTTCACCATAAATCATTGAATTCCATAAATTGACCGAGTTGCCAAAATGTAATGTTGCCTCGTGTAAATCGGACAAAATGGAAAGTGGCCAAATATAACTCATTGTAAATCCTTGAATAAACGAAAGTTGGCGATACCATGGCTGCTGTATGCCATAACCACGCATTATCTTTAATACTGTGAACAACTTGGCACAAAATCTCATGTGTATGTAATTTAGGTACCTATATACTGGGATTCACTGTTGACCTCGATTTACAACGAAAAATATTGTAACTATTTTTATAACGATGATAATTATATTATACGCATTGCCGTATAAGTTCGTTAAAGTATGTTGTATTATTGTACTGAATTATACAGTTTATATACTTTTTTTTTTTACATTAATATGACCGAAGTGACAGCTAGAATCTGTAATTTTTTCCACTGAATTATTAATACTAGTATCTTTCCATATAATCGTTTATTTAGCTTTTATCATGCTGATAACACATCAGTACTTAACAACCCAAGTTTATTATAAACGCGGGTAGTTTACAAAATAACAAATTTTATTAGCTATTACCACTTTGAGGGTATTCAAAAATAATTCGTTTAAGCTCGTGTTGCACAATCGACAGAAAACCTGAATATGTTTAGTGTTATGTAGTATTTAAGCATTTGTAATTAAATACAGATTAGGAAGAATAATGAAGTAAACAAATAATGTTAGGATAAGTGTTAGTTGTCAAATGAAGGTGCAGACAACATGTCGTGAGTACATTTATTTTGTTTTTTTTTTATACCATTTTAAAGTGTAAAAACAGATGAGTGAATATTAATTATTAAGTTGTGGCTGCAGTGACTTTTAAATCATCCTAGCGGGTCCTGGCTTACAAAAAACTTGATTTGAGATCTGACTGAACTCGATAGCAAGATGAATAATACATATACTATAAATATATATATTTTTTTAATATCGCAGCATTATGCTGAGATAGGAGCCTTTTTGGCATCGCACAAGTCTTGATTGTTTTTATTTTTGGATATTGTTAGTTTCTATTTTTGTATTTCTTGTGCGTGTCCCAAATAAAATATTTTACTTTCTTTATTTCTTTCAAATAATTGAACGTTTTTTGTTGGTGCACGTAGAAACATGAACATTTAAAGCCATCGTTTTTATATGGTATTTTTCTTTTTCGTCCGTCATGTTGCAAATAATATCAGATCTTTCAAATACAAGCGCATATTTCCAAAAACCCTGCGTTTTCCAATCCATCAGTTTCGTTTACCCTGTTTGAACCACTGACTAACTCCGCTCCTAAGACGACCCACTGACCCATTAACTTATATATTACTTTTTGAAATCATTGGTTTGCACCCAATTTTTTGTAACACACGCTCAATTCAATTCAAATCTTTATTGCATATCTCACTGTACTAGCAGATAAATTGTCCCCGAAACGATCAATTACAATTGTCAATCTTAACGTGGTTGATACACATCAATGCGCTAAATGATTCTCTACAAAATGCAATTGAAGCAATTGACAATATTACGAGATTGACAGCATATGACAAAATTTTGATTGATGGCAATTGACGCGTCTACCTATTAATGTTCAATGACAGCAAATGACAATCAATATTTTAATAACGACCCCGCCAGCATACATGACGGACGTAAAATGTTCTGTCTCATCTCAGTTTATACCATTTTAACCGACTTCCAAAAAGGAGGAGGTTATAGGTATGTTCGTCTGTATTTTTTTTAATATATGTTCACCGATTTCTCCGTCAATTTTGAAAATCCTTTTTTCATACCAAACGTCCATCTTTTCTTTTTCTCTGAGTTGAACCAGCAACAGTTATTGCTAGAAATAGAATGAAAGAAAAATATTTTATTTTGGACACGCACAAGAAATACAAAAATAGCATTTAAAACTAACCATATAAAAAAAAACAATCAAGACTTGTGCGATGCCAAAAAGGCTTCCATCTCAGCATTAATGCTGTGATATTTAAAAAAAAAACCTTATCTTATTTGCGTTTGAAACCATTGTTTATGAGTGACGCGACTTTTCTCAGCACAATTCAGAAATCGAATAAGACGTGAATGATACACCTTCAATTGAAGCTTCATTCGTCTATCATTTGAAATCTTCATTCACGTAAACTTTGAAAATAAAATTACAATTGTTCGTTTTGGGGACCCCTTAAACAAACGTTCTCATTGCACTGCACTGGCAGATAACTTTTGTTCATTATTTTATTTTAAAAGTTAAGATAATGTTTATGGTTTTATATAATAATGTGACGTCCATAGCGTGAACGTCAACAAAAAAGATAAGTAGCCAAGTATTGCAATTTCTTTTCAAACTATGCTGTGCGTTTTTTCATTATTATTTTAATTATTATTCAAAATTTACTATTAATTTTAGAATATACATACACATATAGAACACACTTCTTTTATGGGGAACTGTGTTAAATGTTATAATAAAATACCATTAGATATTCTTCAACTAAATGAGAAGAAATTTAAAACATGCATTAAACGCACAATATGTAGACAAGCATATTATAAGTTGGATGATTATATCGTAGATAAAGATGCTTGGCTTAATCCTGCTCCACAACAACTTGGGCTCACTTGTTAGAATTTTAATATTTGGAAGTGATGCTTCCCCCCTTTTTTATTTTTTGTTTTGACATTACATTCGTAACTATCGTTTATTTTTATGTACTTAATCAAGTTTTAGTTGTGTGTGATGTGAATGGGATTATTGTTCAATATAAGTGATTAAAGTAGTAGCTTGTCTATTTGGAATGTTCAAAATCGCTTCTGTCTCATCATAAGAAAGTTTTAGTAGGTAGTGTTGTATTTTCTTTTTACAGTGGGTCTTATTAAGTGGATATTAATAACTTTGTTGATTTTGTCATATAAATAAGGACTAAGGAAAATGAAGAATTTCTTAATAAAAAAATATTTATGTATTGCATACTTTGCTTAGGTAGTGTTAGAACTATGAGTACTGATTAGCAATCATTGCAACGTCCATCCATTTATGAATTAAACCTACAACGTACAGCGAACATCCATTGACGCAGCTACCGCAAGCATAAAGGCAAGCACACACTTTACCGCTGTGCCAACACGATCGGCCCAGTAATATAAGACCGACATGCCCCCCTACTCTCATATCCAGACGACAATAACTCGAGTGTTCTAGCTAATGAGGCGGTCGAAGGGCAAGATGCGCCGATGTCCTTAGTCGTGGCCGATCACTCGACCTCCCTACCTCCCTATTTTACCCCCTCTTATCCCTTCTCCCCTCGCTCCCGCACTCCGTGCCTCTATTGTGTTCATGAGGTTTTTGGGTGTCTGTTCTTTCATGAAAATTGTGTTAAATTTTCATAATACTAAGTTCGAATGATTGTTTTTTTTTAGCTGTCATTTGTTTAGAAGGACGTTTAATTCTGCAGTGTTTCTTGATGCACGATGAAATCATTATACTTTTTAACTGACATAAAACAGGAAGACCGTGATTTGTAATGTTCCTTTTTATTAAGCTCGCGTAGTTATTAGGTAGGTTTTATTATTTATAAGTTCCCAAACCAATCCAAACAAACCCAATTCCCAAACTTACTTCTGCTAACGGAAACAGTAAATTAAAACTTATGCTCCAATTAAAAATATATAAGTCGCTAAGGCATTAAAACGTGTTGTTTAAGTAGAATCCATTAAAAATGGACACGCATACTTCCAAATGAAATCTAGTTGAGGTTTAAAGCATAAATACAATAGGTACACACGGCTATACATCAAGCTATACATTTCCAGTATACTTTGACATCTCATTGTACGGAAATCCTACTGAATGCGAGATCAGCTTATACTGGAAAAATATAGCTTGATGTGTAGCCGTGTTTACCTAACATAAATGCCTCACGACATCATTTTCATGATGCACTCCCTTACCTTAATAGGTAAGTATGATTTCGTTTCGTTCGTTTCGGACCTAAGGTTAAATCGTCAGCTATTTTCTTTAATAACTATTAAATATAAAAAAAAACATTTATTTGAAATCCTCATAACAAGTCCTTTCATTTGATATGTCACACGACCAGCTTACAAAACATTTTTTTTTCATTTAAGTTACACGTTCGTGGGTTTGGGTCACAGAATTTTATATGTAATCGAAATTTCAACTTAATCGGTCTATTATATTCGGAACAAATTGGCTCTGGCAGACAGACAGACACACAAGTGATCATAAAAGTGTTCTGTTTTTTTCATTCGGACGTACAGAATCCTAAAAATTAGCGTAGAAGTCATCATTGTTCTTCATATAAGAAAAGAGATGGTGTATAAAATTAAGAAAGAAAATTACCTTAAACCTTAAAACTATTAGAAATTAAATACTTAATTATGCCAATCGACAACTAAGGCAAACCAAGGCTTCCGCAATCCCTACATAGCTCCATTTTTCTCTTGCACTGGAGCAATGACGGATCTAACTCTGGGTAGTTCTTTCCATGGTATTAAATCTACCTTGTGTACCCACTATAAATGTACAAAATAGTCTAAATAATTATGTGTGTAAAAAATATACATCGTTATGTCACGTAATAGAAACTTCCTAAAATACAAATGGATGCCCACCTGTATTAGTTTTTCTTTATTTTGTAGTTCGGTTGACCTAGATCTGAACAACTCAAGGGGTCAGTCACATTAGCTGGACGCGAGACACTCCCGATTTGGGAGACCGAATGTGAACTCATCAGGAATTGTGTTACAAGAATTGGGCTCCCCTTGATTTTATTGAATGAAACGGTCATTACACGACCGTTTTGAGTAGTTTCATCCAATCATGGGATCCGGGAGCTTGCCTCGTTTTGTCTACACTAAGTGGTTAGTTGCTATTTCCTACGCATCCATCATTCTCCTGCCCTTAACCCAATTTATTTAGGGTCGGCGCAACATGTCTTAGTCTTCCATACTTCTATGTGTCATCTCGGTAGTCACTCCCTTTCTAGCCATATCATCTTTCACACAGTCCATCCATCGTTTCTTTGGTCTTCCCCTACTCGTATAGCCATCCACATGTATGCTCAAAACTTTCCTGGCGACATTTCCCTCATTCCTCAGCATCGCATGCCCATACCATGACAACCTTCTTCCGCACAAATTTTCAGTCACTGGTGTCACTTTCAGACTTCCTCTTATATACTCATTTCTTATTCTATCCATTCGATACAACCACACATCCTTCTTAGCATTCTCATCTCAAATGCATGCAATTGCCTTTTCCTACCGGCATTATACTATTTTAAAAGGACAAATTCCCTACGAATCCAAACAGTTCTGCTATTTGTTAATTGCGTGCAATGTACTATAGTTTATTAGTCTCTCAAAGTTTCCCTTTAGATGGCAACCCCTGATAACAGTCGAAAACTGGCGTATTAATTAATCTAATGTACTGAAATCGTGGCTTCCTTTTCTACCGTCACATGTTCAAACCTACGTATGACACAGAATAACTACAGAAGGTTGGGTTCATATGAGTATAAAGAGTGAACATAGATGTGTAGGTACGAGCCAAGATCTATGAATGAACGTTGCTTAGCTCGTGCTTTCACTTAAACATATTCCTGTGTCTATTTTGCAGTCGTAGTTTGACAGATGTGCGGCAGTGACAGAATTAACGCTTAGTCTAAGTGCGTACTAAGTAACGTTTTCAGATCTCGGCCTCAGCTCTCAGTAAATCATCACACTGGAAGCGATTCGTTTCCCCGATCCGATCTTGATGGTACGGTGCACTTTTGTTTCAAATTGTACCTGCAGTACCTATTTCGCATACTCGACAGATCGGTTCAAATGATCGTGTAGCATTCAGCATTCTGTGTTTAGAAGTTCTCGAATTATAGCCGGATGCCTGTCGCTAGAGCGCTTGCATTCGTTGACCGTGAATTGTGTCTATGTGTGCGTGCATTTTCACTCGTTGCATGGAGTCGACTTTCTGTCTTATTCTGGGGCACTGACCTAGATTTCCATGTTGTCTATTCAATTTTGCCACACACGTAATATATAGTAGGATGTCAGTACATGTCGTAATACAATTACCATTGTGAAGAAAAGATTCCAGTTTCCGCGATTTTCTGATTATGGTGTTGTTGCTTTGAAGGTCGGAAAGCAGTTTATAGCACGTTAATTTCGTTTTTAGGGTTCCGTACCTCAAAAAAAAAGAACGGAACCCTTATAGGGGTCACTTGGGTGTCTTTTTTTATTTCTCTTGTATCGTGGGTGCGTTTACAAACATTTAAACTCACATACACAAACAGCCAGACCCGAAACAACTACTTATATTTGTCATACAAATATTTGTTCCGTGCGGGAATCGAACCCGCGACACGCAGCGCAGCAGTCAATCGCTTAACAACTGCGCCAACCGTGCCGTCCATCCGTCGTCCGTCTGTTTGTCTGTCTGCCCGTCTGTCACAGCCCATTTGCTCCGAATCTACTGGACCGATTAAGTTGAAAGGACCATGGGCAAAAATGTATGGATCCTGGTCCAATATACCAACAGTGTTACAACCTATGCCAAATGAAAGGATTTGAAGAGTAAAATATTTCATGCTATAGCGCCAAGCCGAAATTGAGCGCGATCATGGTGTTTAAAACCTAACCTTATTTTATTTAAATATTTAAATAAAAATGGTCAAGTATTTGATCACAGTTTCGCCTGGTGGTTAGTGTCGGTATTTTCAAGATTACTTATATATTACATAATTTTTAGGGTTCGGTATTTTCAAAGCAGATGGGTAGAACTTAAAGTATAAAAGAAACAACAAATGTTATATTGTAGCTTTATTAATAGTTCTGTATAATCAGTGTTATCTCTTAAAATAATTACAAAAATAGCTTAATATAATATTATAACTAAATAATTATTCAACAATAATCTCATCTAAACGTAGTGCCGGTCTATGAAATCCTTCCAGTCTACTCAGCCCCAAGTACCATATTATAGAGATTACATGCGCACAGCTCCCTATAGTGGGTCGACCCGTAAGACATGTACAATAATAATGTATTATCGCTTCTCGGCACTTGATCACGGTCAATTAATGTGTAAATGTAATATGTTTTTGATCTAACGTGTCGAGATTGTACTCGTCCCCTGAGTAGCCATACGTTAGTTTGCATAATATTACATTGCTGCAAGTCGTGCAAGTTACTCTGCCGATATATTTCTATTGTATAGAGACCGCTTTCACGCAAGTGTTAGCTAGCGTACGATCGTGCAAGCTTAAGCTGATAAGTGCCAAGAGCAAAGAGAATTAAATCATCTATGGTTAATACGGGAAAGTCTTGCAACTGGGGAAGATTTGCTTCCATTGTTTCAAACGCGACTCACTGTCTATTAAGATTTTTTAATGTTACGTACTCATATAAAAGGTTTGGAGAGTTCATCTTTATGTTTATTATGCTCAAAATGTCACGAGCAAGTCTATTATCAGTAGCTACTTTATAAAACGCGTTACTTTATAAGCGCAGCTGCAATTTTAAAATCAACAAACATGTGAGGCAACGCTCTATTAAAATAATCTTGCCGTAACAATTTGAATCGGTTCTTAAACTTGCCATTAACCACTTCCACCACCCAACGAATGATAGTCACTAATCTAGATTTATTGGCCTGCTCTGTTGTCAATTGGCATTCATTCCTATCCTTTGTTGGAGGAAAATGTGTTTCATATCCTAGCGATTGATTCCAGGTCCATGATACAGTCTCTGAAGCCTCGATCCAAAACAAATACATCATTTGGTTCAAAGAACATATGAAATGCATGAGTCTCGTCTACACACAAGTTGGTTATAATCGTTGCATCACTGGTTGTTGCGGCGTATGGACCAAAGACATCTATTATGTAACCGTCACTGCAAACAAAAAGGGTTTCAACAAGTTTTGAAACTTGTGGTGACTGTATGTTAACTTTTGAAAAAGAAAGTTGATACTTTTTTCAATGTAGACATATGTTCCATCACAAATGACTATGGCTGTTGTGTTGTTGTCATTACCAAAAATACTCCTCGGTAAAAACAAGTTCCCATCCAACATATTCTGTCTCGAAATATTGTTCATGCCTAAGTGAGTACTTACAAAATCGGCTGTTAAATGTTATCTGGCTAGTGCTAGTTTCCTTTCCAGGGTTCAGCGTGACATATTAAACAGGCTTGATAGTCTTTCATTAGACTCACCTGTACGCAATTTCGATAAATATACGCCAATTATAGTACGAGGATGATTAGTCACTGGTGTCAATGAAGGAGTTTCTTGTAAAAGCACATCGGATTGCCCAGTAGTGAGTCCAGTCCAAAAGACCATGTCATTGATACTTAACGATCCTAACAATTCAAATTCGATCCTAGCTCCTTGATTAAGAGCTGATATTAACATATTAGACATATCTGTGAAAAAGTCAACCGAAAAATCGTGCGACACGTTACTGTGCTCAAGTAATGAATCCCACACGTTACCTTCCAAATGCTCTTGACAGACTCTTGCACTAATCGGAATGTACAAACGCTGTGTACGTAGAACATATAATTTAATTGTGGTGGGTATTCTTTTTCGTTCAATGTTGTGACAATAGTTGAAAATGCAATGATTTGCTGTGTTTGGTGCTCTAATATATTCGGGGGAATAAAACATTTGTTCAACAGAAATGTTCTCCGCCGCAGGTTCCACGTCAGCCACCGCAAGTTCCACGTCCTCCACCGCAGGCTCTTCAAAGTTTTCTTCTGCATTTTGCATTGCTGCAAAAGCAGCATTAATCCTTTGCCAGCAACGATGCATTTTGTTTATTATTATACACAACCTGAAAATAAATATGCCAATATGAGAATAGTTAAAGGCTACTGAAATATGACATTTATCCCACTGTGGTTTTTGTTTAATAGGCTTGCTTAAACGGATAGTAGTTAGAGCGTAGTATTCTTATTATAACATAACATAGTGGATAGTGTTTTCTTTCGTTATAAAGACAATTTGCTATATGGCATAGTAGTCAATTTGCTTCTGACTGAATAAGAGTGTTTTTCTATGTTTTATGACAGCAATGACATATAAAAAATACACAGATTTTTTATATAATATCTAAAAATATATAAATAAGCCCATACCTCGATCAAGGCGTTTTGTCGCACATATTCTGCAAACTGAGGTCGACGTTGTGGAATATTTGCTCCCAAAATATGCCTTCTTGTTCGTACTACGCGCGAGCGCAGACATAATACACAGCGGCTATCTGCCATTACACTATTCACCAAGAGCGTTTGCTAAAATCGTGTTCAATTAGAAGTCCGATAGTCACATGTACGTAAGCAATATCGAAGTCAAATAAAACGGGCCGGGGTCAGAAAGTCGCAAAACAAGCCGATAGTAACACAAAAACAAGGAGCGTAAACAAGATGCGAGCAAGGACTGACTTCACATTGCTTTGCTCGGACCGCACAAATTGCGAGCGGGCGAGGGGTATGAGAGAGGGGGAAATGTGTGCATACCGACGCGACGTACGCGCAGGTACAGAAATAATAGAACAAAAAGCTTTTGTATAGTTTATGATGCTAAGAATTTTTATGCTTTTTTGTTTACAAAATGTATCAAAACACCATGTTCGCGTCGGATATTGACTTAGGCGTCATAGTATAAAATAAAATGTACACCAAAACCGTTCATTTGGTATCACATCCAACGTTGTTGAGGGATTGGACCAAAATTACTCAATGTCCTTTGGTACACATATGAACATCTGTGACCCAAACACGGACGTGTAACGTAAATAAATAAGTTTTGAATATGGGGGTCACTTTTCGGGGGCAAATTAGAAAAACGAAAAAAAAAGTTTAGCAAACTGTACCGTGTTACATATTGTGACTGTCTGTCATTTACTCCTAATTAATAACAAAATAACTTAAATGGAAGTTCTTATTTCTAAATAAACATATTAGTGGACCACTTACAAACACATTAAGATCTCTATTTTATGGCTGACAGCCCGACAGAATGTTACCGTAATTAATAACGAAATATCCTTTTAGAAACCCATTCCATTTATATTTTATGGGACGTAAACTGGCCCTTTCAAGAAATTGTAAAAATATTTTAATTATTATATTATATTAATATACTTTGCATCCCTCTATTGTTTATTAGCTTTCTAAAACCACACTCAATTTCATATGTATGAATTCCTAAATCTTATTTAACATTTCTTTTAATACTTTCCTTACTCTATTAATGAGCTAAGATGTTAGACTTCTTCATATTTGGAATTCACTTAATCTCTGTCAGTGGGAGAGTGTCCAGTCTGGAGACGAGCTCTACAGGGCCGTACGGAGGCGGGGTGCGGCCTTTTCCCCTAAGGGGGAAACTGACCTAAACTGAATTAGGAAAAACGAAAATATTATCAGCCAGGGTCGTTTTGGTACAGTCACAATATCAAATGAAAGGGCTTATTGTAAGAAATTGAGATATATTTTTTTCACAATTATAAAATAAATACTGTTAAAATGATTTATGAAAATAGACGAAAATTTACGGGGCTATTCTAATAATAAGAATAGAAAACTATTCTCCGAAACTACTGAGCCTAAAATTTAAAAAAAAAATACAGATAAGTAAAGTAAAGACCTATTGGTCTTTACTTATAGATTACAGGAAAACCTATAAGAAGTCTATGATCTTAAAATAACATGGTAAATCTCTCAATATTGTGCGTACAAACTTACATTTGCAGTTGGAATGTATGAGGGAACATGTCTTTCAACTACATTGTTAAGTTTGTTCTTGGTATAAATTCTTCCCGACTACGGAACCCTTCATTGTGCGTGGTCCGACACGCACTTGGCCGGTTTTTTAAGCACTTTTTACGTTTACTCTTTACAGATTTTATTTAAGTGAAATAAGAATTTAATGCCTTGTATTAACGAAATACCAATAAGTCTGTCTCAAGTAGTGGTCTACATAAATGTAAAAATTACAGGCTGATAATCATACTCTTCGATATGATGCACCATCTCAAAAAATCTTATAAAATTATGTTTCTGCCATTAATAACTGCGCTTTTTTCATCAACATTAAACTGGAAATTATCATAGAAACGTCTTAACATTTGCTAAGTGAGGCTATTCATATTTTATAATTTAACATAGTTTTAGTTTCATATTTAGCGGGACATTGGTTTTTAATTGATAATGATATCATTAACCGCTCGAGCCTTCCCAGTCATGCACAGAAGTATTTGATGATATTTTAACACGCTACGGCGCACCGAATTAATAATAGGTACTACTAGCTTATGCTACCCTGGTACATATAACTTCTTGATTAAATAATACGGTTTGCTAGAACTTCTGTGATATGTAGGTGGATCGAATTATGTGGCGTGTACTTGTATGCTTAAGGAAGCTTTTTAAGATGTTGAAAAATATCTCGACTTTCAATGTAATTTTTTGGGATACTGACATATTATTGCGTTTTTGTCATAACTTTCATAAAGTCTGAACATTTTCATTCGTTAATAAAAACGTATGTAACAAAGACCACTAATAAGAAGTGGAGAATTACTCATTCTTATCTGAAAATCTTCTACCAGTCACTTATTTACTGTTTATTTATTTAAATTCCTGTGGTAATCGCACCAGAAGAGAACCTAGTCCAGTCATGCAAAATGAGACGCTAATCAACTGAAGAACTCCGCTCCCTTGTACTAGGAGCACATACTCCAAAACAGGTTCCACTTTATTAACTATACGGTGTTACATTCCAGGTTGGCGGCAGCGCAGGAGGCGGCGGGGGCGCAGGCTCGCGCGGCGCCAGCTGATACCATGGGCGGCGCGCACCAGCCCGCTACTCCAGGGCCCAGCTCACTCTTTATATTTGCCGACGAAAATCCTATTCGGAGGTCAGTATACAATTTATATTACTACTACTAAAGCCATGTTTACAGTAGCGCAATATTGTTTGGAAAAGTGTCCAACTGAAAAGCGTTTAAAAGAAATTTAACGCATTTATTTGTTTCTGGCCCATCTTCACATTTGACATAATAATATTGAGGTCCTCGACTGCCCCAGAAAGAGGGTAATGCTTTTTAACAAGCTTTTATTTGGGAAACGTGTTTTATAAATAAACTTTTCTTTACACTCAGTATCTTGATTGTTTGATTAATAAAGCTGTATCTATCTGTCTGCGCAGTTTAATGACCTTTCCTCTCACACACGTAAAACAATTGCAATCTGACAGTACTCGAATCACACAAGTCAGTCGGTAACTGTGTCAAACTAAGCGACTGTACATAATCTCGCCCTATTAGAGAAAGTAGAAATTAGTCAAAATAATGCTTGCACACAACTCGTTCCTGAAACATAGGTTTTACGCTTCGAAGAGACTTTTAGATTACGTATAATATTTTACATTATACATAGTTTACAGGAAGGACCGAAGGAGGCTAGTCGTTTGATGTCATTTCTAAAGTTATTCACAAAAATATCAAATCTTTCGAAGAAAAGCGACATGAAGTTATTATCAAGAAGCCCTCTTACACGAATACATACAACACTGCAGGCTAACTTTATTGTTCTACTTGCGACCGGGTGTTTAAAACTAAATTCGGTCTAGCGAGTCATCTATTTCTTGCACACGCAAGAAATTGATTTCTAAGGGTTCCCGTTATCGAAATCGATAAAGAAGACTATATTATAAAGTTATATTCAAATACATAACCAACAAAAACAATAAAAAGGCAACTGCAGGTATTATAAATGACGAGAATACTGCTAACAAACTGCAACACAATTATTCAGGAAGACTGAGTAAAAATTGAAAATGTTTCTGTATAAAACTATGAAAAAATAAATAACAAAAGAAAATCGACTGCTATTTTCACGTAGCCGGTAAAAATAAAAAATGAAACATCACGATTAATGACCATGGAACGAAAAACAAGCGGGGAAATGAAAGGTTTTATATATTTATTTAAAAGGTAGGCGTAGATAATTGGGTGTCATTCAACGGGATATAGTTTGGCATCCGATATGCGTGGTGCCGGCGGAACGTAAATAAATATAAATTGGAAAGTTTACAGTGACGTGAAATGTAATTTAGTTATTTGTTTTCGTTGTTGTTTACTACGAAATAATAATAAATACCTACATAGCTGTGATTGCCAACACGGGTGTTTACTTGCACTGGAGAACTTATTCAATTGGTAAAACATTGTAAAAGCCAATTATTTAAAAAAAAGTAACCATGCAGGTTCTTACCGGCTCTTCTCCTTATCAAACGACCAATTGGAACCGTGCACGTAGCTTCTGGCGTTTCATAAGTGCCCAAAAGGTAAGGTATATGGGATATAAAATATATTGATTTTGATACTTTTTGGCAAAAGTTTTTTGAGAGAACTTCTGGGAGATACTGTCCTTTATTTAGAAGCATGGCATTGGCTGAATACAATCATAATTCCTGCACATAAATAAAAACCTCACAATATTATCAATCTATTCAGCAAAAGCAACATAGATTCGACACAATTTCAATCCAAAATCATAAAATCCCAATTAAAATTAACACAAACCACGCAGACATAATACACCGTAGAGGGAACCTAAATCAAACCTCAAAAACGTCCACTATCGTCTTCATATTACGAGTTAACCCTCCGCAACATCTGGCCAGAACTTAGCATGGAGCGAAAGCGGGTCACTATTGCCCCCACTTATACATATTAACCGCATACCTTATTTGCCCCCCTTATGCATTTTGTAAACAAGAACGTTCTTACACTAGGTATTCGTAATTTGATAACAAAAAGAGATTGTACTGCGGAACGAGACACAGTTTCGCTTTGTTTTCCTTTGTATGGTTCCGTTTAGATTGTTTTAAGGAATTACCAGTGTGGTTATTTTTTTAATTGGAAAGGTTTTCAATGTAAACTGCCGCTCATTCATTTGAATCAATAGCAGCAGCTCTTAATGGCAGAAAACTTACTATACTTTTTCCGTTACAAATGGAACTATGGCAGTCTCTTGGTGTCATCTAGCCAGACTAGCTTAAACTAGGTATAATTAATAATGCATACTTTTTAAGTCCCTCATGTCCTACAAAACCTTTAGCTAAATAAAACTAGCAGTTCCGCGAACAGTAGACCTAGCGTACACAAACTTTTTTGCAACAATTAATATACCACTAAAGTTCAAGTAGTTAGGGCCGATTCCATTAATATAAATCTAAAAGTGAGCAATTTATTGAATTTTGAGGAGCTATTCAGCTCATCACGCCGAAGATCCCATCAGATTTTCACCAAATTTCTATGAGTCAAGCTTAAAAAAAAAAAAAAAAATATCGTAATCTGATCTCATAAGGTGGAGATATCCAGTAGCCCTTTTTGTCCCTTTTTGGAGGGAGAACCCCTCCAATCAAAAATCCTCCAAAATAACGAAAATCTTTAAAACCGTAAAACCTGTATACCAAGTTTCGTCCAGATCGGTTATAAAATACGACCTGTAGAGGAGTACCAACAAAATGACAGAGGAAATTTTGCCAGACTTGACGCTACGCTCGTTCGGTCAAAAAATATTGCAGGAAACCTGTTACCATGGATTCAGTACATCATACTTGACCCCGTGCGTTGAAATTTCTCGTCGGAAATTAAAAAAAAATTGCTGTTTCCTACAGAAGTGTAAATGTATGGAACAGCGAATGTCCCTTCCACCCTGTATACAAGTAATGTAAAATGAGTACGTACGTATATTTGTTTTTCAAATAAATTTTTCTTTATCCTTATTACTTGTTCAGTCACACGAACGTAAAAGGTTGTCTGACTCCTAAATAAAGTAACCTAAATAATATTTCATGGATTTTTAAAGGCCATGTTAATCATCGAACTACTAATACACTCGACCTAAAATAATAAACTTCCAAGACAACATACACACCCCACGTTTGTGTTATTTGTGATAAGCAGTCAAGATTTTAATTTGAACATCTGAAACTATAAAAAAAAATTGGTGGTCATGGACTGCCTTAAAACTTATTGCTCAACGCACCTAAAGAAGTTTTCACTTCAACAGAATAATGATTATCAATAACTCAATTTTAACTATGCACAGTATACACAAATTAAACTTTTCACGTGCTCAATTTAACTTCACTTACTGCACTACTGTCGTCGCGGGCATGTTGGTGACGCGCACCCATAAGTTTTTGCCCTACCAGAAATCGCTCAACAGTTTTCATTTCAAAAATTTACGCGTGCAGCACCCTACTCGTGACAGAAGTGAAAATTCTAGAAAAATTAAGAATAATAGAGATTTAGTGTGTAAGACAGAGAGAGTTAAATACATCTTTGTTTTCTCTCATGTAACGAAATTTACCTAAACGTGAAGCTTCCCTGAAATTTCACTCTCAATTTCTCATCCAAATCGAATCGTCGCCTAAGAAGATTCAGCTCAAAAACGCAAAATTGCTTTAATAACTTAGCCTGACATTTTACCCAACAAAGTAAAAATTTCAAAAGAAAATCAACAACGAACACAAAACGTAAACAAAAAAGAATCAATGATTTCCATTGAAGCCCCCAAACCTCGAACACGTCAGTCATTTAATTGTGAAACGTTTTCGTTTGACATATTTCCGTGTAGTCACGAAATTCATGATGGTTACTTTAAATTATGTATATAGGACGTCGCAAAAGGTATATATTTCTTGATTAGTTGGAAAACTGTCCCTTGTTGTTTTCTATTTTGAATTTAATTTTGTAAATGGGGTATATTGAATTTCACACCATCCTTGACCATAATTTGGTTGAAAATAAAAATAGTCGAAATTGTTTTTTTTTTTTTTTTGATGTGACAACTGATGGTTACTTAGTAGATATCTGACGATTTTCTTGTTTTAAGTAGTAGCTTTTTAGGATTATGCTGGCCAGGAAACTTAAATTTTCTGTTACGTGTCGATCTCTCACGATCTATTTTAAAATAGCACCTAGTTAAAGCCTAACCTAAATATCTGAAAACAGGACAGCTCTTTTAATACATCTTCAGACTCGCTGTCATTTATAAAAAATCTGTTCGAAAACAAAGACTGGCAAGTCTTTTACCATGAAACAGTAAGTAAAACACGAACTGCATAAAATGCTTGTCCATTCGACAGAATGTTGCAAGAAAACCTTATAAAGTTGTAAAACTTTTCACACCTGGCTAAGTTTCGCTGTAAGCAGCACATAGACGGCCGTCGAAGATTCATAGTCAACATTTAGCTTTAAATGTTCTGGCATACATTGATATAGGAACTTGCTGTAGAACCTGCAAGATGGGAACTATATTGTATGGGAGTTCGGAGTCTGAATTTTTAGTAGATATTCTTTTGTTTTTTTTTTAATGGGATGGAATTATTTTCGCTTTCAAAGTGTCGGTCATGTCAGTGTGTGTATGATTTGACACAACAGCTACAGCCTTCCACAATTATTTTACCTCTGACAGCAACCCAACAGAAACCTTATTGCAACTAGAATAAAGATCACTATGATTTTGACAGTGATGCAATATCACAGGTAACATAACTGAGAAAGGAATCATCTTCTACTCGTTGAGCGACAGAATAGGCAAAAATCTGTAAAGATGTGAAACATCTATAGGCGTACGTAAAACCGATTGCTGGCGGGGCGACGCATGCCGCGTGGCGATCGGCCGCTATACACTTATACAGTCTATATGTAGTAGTGTGTAAATGCGTGTGTAGTGCGATGTTTCACATCTGCCAGTCGTACCGTGACGGCCTAATTGCAAAAAGCTTATGAAAAATATATGTAGTACAATATCAACGTTTATCTCGAGTGTGTTGAGATTTACTGTTAATTTCTCTACCCCTCACCACTAGACTGTCTACGACTCTTCGTTATTGAATGATTATGCAAAAACAAACAGATTGTACAAAATGCAGACCCTTTATTAGCGAAGTAATGATTAGGGACTGTTTAACCATAAATTTTTGACGTTTAAACGTCTCTTAACTTTGTGCAACATTTATGATTATAAATGAACCACTTAATACAGTATAATAGCCATTCTCTCCCAGTCCATCGAGGGAAACAGTTTTCTATATTCAATTATAAAAATGTATACAAAATTAATGAACTAACAAACACTTTTTATACACACGTCGACATAGTAGCCAACAGACACAAAAAAGGCACCCCGTATCCCAATTATCCACAGTTTTACGTTAGCCTACATAATAACGGTCGTGAGAACGTTCAAAGCTAACTGCATTATCTAATTATTGCTCAGTAATTGGATCGCGACACAGTAGCCCTATTATCTTATATGTATACTCGTATAGCTCCTATTATCGCTTCTAATCGGAAGGTACCCCGATAATATTTTGTATCATAACGCTAGCTCCTTGCCTATTTGTGAGAGGAAATTATTTACGTGTCATTAAAGTGTCTTCGGTAATTGAGAAAGAAGGTTCAGTTTAAACTTTATTGAAATAAAAATGTTGGATGTATTTAATATATTTATGTGATACATTGATGTCTTTCATGTAGGTAACTAATAATTAAAAGCACTTTGTTTGGATTATTTCTAACCTGAGATCGATAATGGTTTTAGATTTTGATAATTCATTCAGTCACCACTGAAGCAATATAGGGGAAAACCTAGTTAACCTACGAGAAACCTTATACTATAAATTCAATTTTTTATATAAAATGAATTCTATTTCCAGGTACACAAAGTTCATCATCGAGTGGCCGCCCTTCGAGTACGCGGTGCTGCTTACCATCATCGCCAACTGCGTGGTGCTGGCGCTGGAGGAGCATTTGCCCAACGGCGATAAGACCATCTTAGCACAGAATCTGGTAATTTCAACCTTATGATTACACCATTAAAGTGCTTTACAGCTTATACATAATATTAAAACTACTGCTTACTAGTTTGCTAAAGATGACCCGACATTTTCCTTCGTCATCAAATAAACTTATACCCAAAATGGCAATTGCGTACACATACAGATAGTTTGATGTGGCGGCCCAGTGGTAAGGGCCCCCCCGACTCATGAGTTGCAGGTCATGGGTTCAAACCCAAGCAGGCGCTTTACTTTGTATAAATAATTTCATCACCACTGCTCTTAAAACAGTGAAGGAAAACATCGTAAGGAAACTGGTATGTCCTAGAACCAAAAATTCGAAGACATGTGACATCTACCAACCCGCACTGGGCCCGCGTGGTAGATTACGGCCCACTCCCTCTCGAAGAGAGGAGGCCTGTGGCCCAGCAGTGGGAATATTATAGGATGATTATATTATGTTATGTTGTACAGATAGTTTAGACACTTATATATATGTATTTTGTACAATTTATATCACTCTACGATAAGTACATAAACTATTCACAATAGTGCAAGCTGTGCGATTTTTATTAGATAACTTTAATAAGTTCAAACACGTTTAAAAAAATAAACACATGTTATTATCAATGTCATATTATTATCTTCATCCTCATTTATCAGGGTTATGTGCAACACGTCTTCTTCTTCCACATCTTCATCCCTGTTAGCCGTTACCTCAGTAATCACCTTTCTAGCCATATCATCTTTAATACAATCAAACCATCGTATCTTCATTCTCGCTCTACTCAAATGAAATCAAAGCATTTAATTCAATTAAACCATTTTTACTTTTGATCTGTCAAGACTTTCATATCTATCTACATTTATACTCCAAAATTTCCTCACGTGATGAGTACCTCATTCCTCCGCATCACACCATGACAACCGATTTCCACACAACTTCTCAGTCACCGGCATCACTTTCATACTTCCTCTTACATACTCATTGCTAATACTGTCCATTCGTGTAAGATACGTGTGTAGAATACAAGAGGGATGTGTGGTGCATGCCTCTTTATTATTCATGATTCAGCTGCATGCCATTGCCTTTCATTCATCTCTTTTGTGGCCCTACATCCTGATCCAGACAAGGCAGTTGGTCTAACTAGTGTGTTAATGCTGTTACTTGTCATAATAAGACATTGTGATCATTAATGCGTCTTTCGAGCATGATAATAATCTCTCTAATCTTTCCAATAATTGACTATTGTGATGTATGTTACTATGACCTGAATGCAGATCTCCTTATTAAACTTGACCGCCTTCGTATTCAATCTTCGTAAGTATGATCATGTGTCCGCGCACCGATTGGTTTTAAAATGGTTGCCCATTAGTCAGCGCAGAGAGTTGAGGGCTTTGTCTATGTTGTTTTCCAAACTCGACAAACCCACTTTTCCTTCTTACCTAACTTCCCATGTTCAATACTTGTGCTCTGCCCATAGTAAAAATCTTCGTTCCACCAACAATCGTCTTCTACGATGTCCTTCTCACCGCTCTGGTTTCATTCACTCTTTTCTTTCTTTTTCCAGGCGGTTTTTCTTTGGAATGCGCTCCCTCTGAGCATCAGGGTGGCAACCAGTCGGTTAACATTTAAAGTGAAGGCACGGGAATATATTCGTAAGAAAATGGCAGAATCATCCCAGCGCCAATTCGTTTTCTCCTCCACCAATCATTATTTCTCCTAACACTTTTTATTTTGTTTAGAAGTATGTATGTATCTATGTATTATAGTTTTTTTTTTCGAGTTATCTTTCCCCTATGTTGCAACTACCATGTTTTGTCTCTTCATCAACCTAAGTTTGACTGGTAGAAAATGTCTCCGGCATTAAGTTCGCCTTTGTACAGTATTTTTTTTTACTTGTGCATAAAGTTTCAATAAATAAATCAAGGTAACAGAATTATGTCCATAGTGCTTAGTTTTAGTCGTTAGGGGTCGTCAGAAGCCCGAAAGTCTGACAATCACTTACCAAGGGGCATCGTGTTACCCAGTAACTGGGTTGTGGAGGTCAGATAGGCAGTCGCTCCATGTAAAATACTGGTATCCAGCTGCATCCAGTTAGACTGGAAGCTGACACCAACATAGTTGGGAAAGCAGATGATGATTGCTTATAACTGGTCCATCTCACGAAGCGTCGTCGGCCATAATTATATGTGTTAATTACACGTATAAATCGTTTCTGTGTACTTAAGCTCGGGTGCGCTTACTATTGGCCGAGTTGCCTTCACAAACACAGAAACATGATGTACGTAGTCACGTACAATGCTGAATACACAGCCAGGCAAGACCGACAACGCTTTGTGAGATAAACTTAGATACGTTTGATAAATATACTAGGCTACGGAGCTCATAGCTACCGCTTTAATGCAATCTAAATTGTATTTAATACGCCATGATTATTATAGTCCTTGTGTACATTAAAACTAATGATTTCTGTGCAAATACTGACAACGTAATCATCTTTTATTTTATATCTATTTACATGAATACTGAACACTGTTTCCATTGTTGCAGGAAAAGACCGAGGCGTACTTTTTAGGAATATTTTGTGTAGAAGCCTCGTTAAAAATCTTAGCATTAGGTTTTGTTTTACACAGGGGATCGTATCTTAGAAACGTTTGGAACATCATGGATTTTTTCGTAGTAGTAACTGGGTGAGTTTTTTAACCTATTTTGTCATCTTTATTAGTGTTAATTTACTCAATAAGAGCTACTGATGAAGTTATGTAAAGAAATCTTGATACTCTTTAGTTTAATCAATTGTCAAATGTTACGTTATCTATATATAACAAAGCATAAGAGTTTGTTTGTTTGTTTGTTTGAATACTCTAATCTCTAGAGATTAGCGTGTCTCTGTGTAAAGAATCTTTTTGCATTTGATAGCCCAATTTTTGACGAAGGTTACAAGCTATTTAACATCACGCTACAATGCTTAGGGGGCCGAGGAAAAAGAAAAAAAGTCAGAAAGAACGCTATACGAAAACGAAGTAATATCGTGGGCGGCAAATGTGGCTGTTATTTTAGTATATTGTGGTGTCTTATGACTTCCACGGGAACGAAGTCGCGGGCAAAAGCTAGTCTTTTAGATGATCGGTTGTTGGTATTTTCGTTTACTAGTCGTACCTAATAGCTGACATGACATCAGACAAAAGATTTTAAAATCGAAGTTTCTTGTTCCTAAAATTATGATTCTTTACATGACTTTTTTTTCATAACATCATTATTCACTACAAAAAAGCATCCTCGATTGCTCGAATTATATTTAACCCAAATATATCGTAGCACCGAGGCTGCTTACAGTGAACCGTCATATTGTAATCTAAATTATACAAATTACCATTTACAAACTATTAGGCCAAACAATTGGTTGACACTAAAACGTAGGACTTTAGGTTTTGTCAAACACAAAGAAGAGTTGACATTATTGAATATTCGATAACAAAAACTAGGTCGATGACGATTTTCGCCGAATACAACGTGGACGTTGACCTCCGGATGCTGCGCTCGTTCAGAGTGCTCCGACCTCTCAAGCTCGTCTCGCGGATACCAAGTAATTCACAGTAATTGGCGAAAAGTTCACATAATACCTCTACCTTATTTGTTATAGACGTTACTCGCTAGATGTTTTCGAATTTTGAAACTTTTTTGAATGTAGAACTACAGCTAGTTATGGACAATAGAATTTTTATAATTATTAGTAAAAAATACGTAGCATCGTATCCTCGACATGTTTATTGACATACTTAACATAGATTAGAAAATGTGTGAATTTTAATTAATATGTGATTTATTGAAAATGTTTAATGTTTTAAAGCTACGTGTTGCATAATAGTAAAGATTTGCTATACATTTTGTGTATTGTGTAGGTTTACATCAAATATAAAAGCTAATACGTAAGAAATTAGATAAAGAAATGGTTTTAGGTGTGAATAAATATGGTGTATTTAGATTAAAATGCGTAAAATTAACATGATTACTTAGCATATAACAATCGAACTAATTAGATACACGATATTTAGATTGTAGTTATTTTTTACATAAATTAAGGCTGTGCTTTGTCACCTACGTTTTGGTTGATTACTTTTCGTTTACATTCATAGAAGTCATATTTTTTTTTTTTTTAATGATCGTTCGAGGCCTCATGGATAACCAGCGGAGTAATCATGTAACACACTCACAATCGAAAAGGGACCAACTGTATTTTTTCTGCGGAAAAATGAAACTTGTGACCAAGCATTTACCATAAACACAGATTATTTTCAAGAATACTGTGTCTAAGGTAATAATGAATTGGCAGAAGCTATACCTGCCTGGTTTGACGGTACGGTTGGCGCAGTGGTTAAGCGATTGACTGCTGCGCTGCGTGTCGCGGGTTCGATTCCCTCACGGAACAAATATTTGTATGACCTATAAGTAGTTGTTCCGGGTCTGGCTGTTTGTGTATATGAGTTTAAATGTTTGTAAACGCACCCACGATACAGGAGAATTTCCTAAATTTTGATTTGATTTATCACTCAGAAAAATCACACGCGGATCAATTTTGATTGTGGGCGAGTAATACTAGTCACATTTCTACCAACATTTTGTTTTGAAGAATATCATTTGTTTGTTAATACAAAAGCACAGTCTTCAGTAGTAATTTATTACTCAGCTAGTTGCTAGTTCAAGCTATAGTATCGAGTGATATGTGTTTGGCAGTATCATCACGCAGCTGCCGATCGCGCCAGCCGACGTCGACTTCAGGACCTTGCGTGCCATTAGGGTGCTGAGGCCCCTTAAATTAGTATCGGGCGTTCCTAGTGAGTTCTAGAACATTCATAGATTAGTTAATCGTATTGTAGTTCCACTAGTTACACTTTTGCATAAATTTATTTTTTTTTTAAAATTGGCCGGATAGAAAAAAATGTTAGTCAAAAATTGCACTGGCAAGTTTGTATGCGGAAAAAATACTGGCCTTATACACATTGTGCCCAAAAAAAAAAATTGACGCCATTTTTAAATAAAATTATGCAACAGTGAAAATCATTGTGCACGATAACTTTTTGATTTTATATTGTGTTACCATTGTTCTGATGTCTTTTTCAATAAATAGTTAATGATTTTCATCTCTAGATATATGGCATTTAGTCAGAAAATCTATTTCTTGTTGTCTGTATCTTTATTAAAATTTTATTTTAATGTTATCATCGATAAAATTAGCAACTAACGTCGAGAAATAAACGACATATTGGTAATTATCTCTTGTTTTATCTAATTTAATTATAATGTCAAAGACAAATAATTTTTGAAACACTATCGAAATCTCTCCTTCAAAATTCATTTTATGAACTTAAAATATTATTGCCCTGTAATTTATAATTAAACACTGGATAAAATTATTTTTGCTGCTTCTCATCTTTATTTTGATTAATTTCATATTTTTAACTAATCTGCTTATCTTCCAAATTCCAATACAAATTGGAAGAGTTAACATTGGTAACTAAAATGTTATTGCACAGAATACAAGTGCCTACTCAGTAATTTTAAAATTAATGTTCAAGCTTCTTTTATTTTTAGAAAATTCTGCTCCCCATGTTTTAATTTTCCACCAAATTGATCACATTGCGCATTGGTGACATGGGAAATTGATATTCCTCCTCAATTTACAAATTATTCATGCATGAAATGGCTTATCAAAATTCAAGAGCACAATTCACCAAATAGCTTAAAAAGATTATAAATTACAGGGCAAGACATGCAATATTGAGCTTTATTGACAAATACAAATAAATACCATTTCTGTATAGGTCTGCAAGTCGTATTGAAGTCCATTATAAAGGCGATGGCGCCGCTGCTGCAGATCGGCCTCTTGGTGCTTTTCGCGATAGTCATCTTCGCTATCATCGGCCTCGAGTTCTACTCAGGGGCGCTGCATAAGACTTGTTATAATTTAGAAGATATTAGTAAGTATTTATTCACGTACCTAAATATTTTGGGACAAGACGTATTTATGAAACCCATAGAATATGAATAACCGTATATTACACAGTTCTGTGTCACTGTCTGATAAGTTAAAGACTACTAACACTCAAAATTGTCTGTCTGTTAAATTGTCTCATCGCATAAATTGTCTCTTGAGAAATGTGGTAGGGACTGCAAAAATAGATCAAACAATGTCCCAAAAAGTTTTAACAATTCGCGGAAACTTTCTTGATACCTGCTTAAGTTGCATATTACACTGCTTTATCCAAAATAATGTTTTGTTGGCAAATTAAGCCGTATACAAGTCTCGAACAGATTATACCGTAGCTTAAGTACAAATAAAACAATACATTTTATTTCCAAGAAGCAAATACGCAATAGTTTTGTATAAAAGTTTAGTCACTAAACTTTTTATATAACCCATCGGTAAATAACAGCAACCCAGTTAAAGTTTGTACGTCACTATTATGCAGTCACAAACTTACGAACGGGCGACACCATTGCATGAGGAAATTTAAATTACGACTAAACTTCAAAATGTAATAAGTAGAAGTTCAAAACTTTCAACGTTTTAATCATTGGCTATAAAAGTTAATTACTACGAGTACTACCTTCGGTAACCAGTTGTTACATTGCATTTTAAGATTATGGGCGTTGTTTGATTTTATCAGCGTAATGGGTTAAATATTTTTTTTACATCGGTATACAAAAATACTTTTTTTTTGGGTAATACTGAACTTGAGGCAAGTGAAAATTATTTCTTGAATATCATCCGTTGCAAAAGCTTAAATCAAATTATGTTAAACAAGTATTCTTTAATCCTCCACGATGAAAGATTTTAATAGATGTACACTTACATGATATAGGACCTAACACCTTAGCGAATATATTATTACAATTCTTCTCTTACGAGAAGAAATGAATTCAGTTTCCAATAAAAATAACTATACCGAAGCAGTCGCTAAACCCATTTTAATTCCCACAGGTGAAATAGTAAACGATGGCGACAGTGCGACGCCTTGCAATGCGGACAACGTTAGCCTAGCGCCATTTGGCGCGAACGTGTGTGAGTACGAGAAAAGCACGTGCCTAGAGAAGTGGGAGGGGCCGAACAGAGGCATCACGTCCTTTGACAACATTGGCTTCGCTATGCTCACCGTCTTCCAGTGCATCACCATGGAGGGCTGGACTGCCATCCTCTATTGGGTATGTGCAATTACTTACTTTTTATTACCTTTCCTCTATAACAATTCTTACAGTGTCCTTACCTAGATTAGTTACTCTCCTTCTGTGGCCAGTACAGGGGACACTGCTGTTTAAAGACTCATTTGATCATTTATACGAATGTGAATTTAATAAGCGTTGAAATTGCAAACCTAGTAGGTAAAACTCGTTTGTGTGAAACACATTTTCAAGAGCATGACCCTAGACCATTTTTATTCGCGATAGAATTATAATTTATTTTTGCCTCCTAAATTTGGAATTCTAATTAAGATTATTTGTTGCAGACGAATGACGCGCTAGGTAGTGCGTTCAACTGGATTTACTTTGTGCCTCTCATTGTATTGGGTTCATTCTTTATGCTCAACTTAGTTCTCGGTGTTCTTAGCGGGTAAGTCAACACACTTTAACATATATTTACATCTACTGCATATATTTTTATTTTGTTTACATGTTGTTTTATACTTTTTTTTATTTTTGTCTTATATTTTCATTATTACCATTGATATCCAGAGAGTTCTCTAATGAAAGAGGGCGCGTTGAACGAAGGGCTCAGTTTGTAAAAGAAAGAGCTCGTGCAATGTTCAACGCAGACTTCAATGCATATCTCAACTGGATTACAGAAGCAGGTCTTTTGAATACTGATGCTGTGCGCTCAAGTAATGCTAGAGAAAAATGTGGAAATTAATATTTAAGTTAAATTATTGGTAGAAAATGTTGAAGAAACATAAACGTTTCTTTTAAACGTATATGACTATTAATAAAATGGATCCTTATGAATCATGTGCTCAAAATATTATGTATAATATTGCTAGTCGTATTTGCTATTACACAAGACTTATTTTACGTGGTTTTTATGGTATTGATATATGCTAACTGAAACTTTTCATGATGTTTTAAAGTATTAAAACGATAAGATTGGCGATTAGTTGTATCATTAGTGCTAGAGTAGTTCAATACGCGTAATTATGTTTGCAGTGAGTTCGCTAAAGAAAGAGAGAAAGTAGAAAATAGACAAGAATTTCTTAAATTAAGAAGACAGCAGCAACTCGAGAGAGAACTCAATGGCTATGTTGAGTGGATATGTAAAGCAGGTAAGTGTGAAACATATACATACACGTACCTACTTAAAATGGCACTAGTAATAGAAATAAAACAAAATGCGTAAGTAATAGCTTAAGGAGTAACTAATTAATGTATTTGAAAGAAATATAAAATAATAAATTAACAGTATCAATAATAATTATTATTAATTACATTTATTTACCTGAAATTTTGGTTACAGAGGAAGTAATATTAGCAGAAGAAAGAACAACAGAAGAAGAAAAAATGCACATAATAGAAGGTAACGAGATTTATAGACTGTGAAATTATTTCTAGATGTGATTTAGTGAAGTACACAAGTGAATATGTAAAAAATATATGTTTAGTGATAGTTAATAATGTATAACATGTTTTTTTCTTATTACTAGCGCGGAGAAGAGCAGCGGCCAAAAAGAAGTTAAAAAACCTTGGTAAAAGTAAAAGCACAGACACTGAAGAGGAAGAACAGGATGAAGACTGTGGAGATGACGGTCAGTATCATCTTCCTATCGCATGAATGTTACATATTCCGTAATCTGAGTGTCGTGTTGTGTGTATACCTACTACAGATAAAGACATGTTCAGATTTTCTATTATAATCACAAATTCGTTTTCATTCCTCAAGCAGGAACCAAATTTTAGAAGCATGTTTTAATTTTCTTTACATTTGTTTACGTCTTTAATACTATTATTAATAGTCAGGTTAGGTCTCTTTTAACTTTCCGGTACATTAGTCACATTTGTAATCATTAAAATTCTATCCTGTTCTTTTCACGTAATTATTGTATTGTAAGTTCATGAATGTTGCATGATATTTTGTCGATAACTAACTCTTTTATTTCATTATCATCCATATTCATTTCGTATTCGTACTCTATTTGTGTGTTGGTTGTTTACAGTTCCAAAGAAAAAGCAAGGTATGGGATCAAACGTGATGCTGGTAGAATATTCCTTTTCATCTTCTACAGTAGTCAAACTAGTCTAGTTTTAGATTTAGGAATAGTTACCCTTCCCATATTATCCAACTTATAAAAACGTTTGTACGTGTTTCCCTAAATTGTCTAAATGTTAGAATGAAATTCCACTTACCTTACGTGATTCGGAGTCATCGTTTAACCGTACAGACGTCAGAATACCCTATTAATTATCTCCTGCTACTCTTCTACCTTTAGGTCCGCTATTTCCACCACCCTCACCCAAAGCTTGTATTATATTGTAGAGCGTGAGCTTCACCAAAAAGTTACCATAATACGTAACATATTTTTCTGGGGATAACATGACGGTATCTACGAAGGGGTTGTTAGTTATTTATACGAATGAAGTATCGGATTGCGACCCCGATTGAATTTCGATGCCGTTCTCATACCGTCCAATTACTTCGTGTTATAAAACTTAACGATCAAAACCAGCTTGAAAGCACAAAAGCATTTTTGTGTCGCAAATCTGTGAACGTAGTAGGACTGCTATCGTGACGTGCGTATGCTAGAGTTTAAAACAATTAGCTGAATGTTAAACCCGAATCCTTTAGTTAAATGCAAATGCCGTTGATCATGCAATAAACATTAGACCCTTAAAATTTCCGATAATTGGTAACGAACACGACTATTTACACGCGATGTATTTATAAAAAAAGCATAGGATCTTAATAGTGGCTCATATTTTTAAGCCACCAGCAGCATTGACATAATACAATTTGTGTTGTCAAGATGTGGAATTTAAAGTGTCGCCAGACAATTGCAAGATCATCGGCAACTTTAACATCAAGACATTTACTAATATTTTTTTTTATTACAACAGGTTTTCTGAAAAGTAAAGCACGGTCAGCCGGGAGGTTTGCAGACTTCTGGCGGGCTGAGAAGAGGTTTCGGTTTTGGATCAGACACACGGTCAAGACCCAATGGTTCTACTGGTTCGTCATTGTCTTGGTGCTCTTCAACACGATATGCGTGGCTGTGGAGCATTACAGACAACCCAAGTGGTTGACTTCGTTTTTATGTAAGTTTCATAAGTTTTTGTAAACTACTCATTCATTATCCACAGCCTGGCTTCACTCACTGCTGCTGGTTGTGGATGCTTGTGACCCATTTTATTAATTAAATGTTTGCTGTTTTAGATTTAAAACACTTCATGAGATTGCGATATCAATGATCAGTATCAATCAGATAACAAGAATGAACCAAAAGACTTGATATGTGCTATTTGTAAATTATTTTAGCTTGTTCTGAGTTAGAATTATTGATTTGAGCATACTCATGACTAATAAAAATATATCAATGAACCTGAACCCAATCCATATTTCCGAATACATAACAATGTTCTGCTCCACAGACTATGCCGAATTTGTGTTCCTGGGGTTGTTCATGATGGAGATGTGGGTGAAGATGTACGCGCTGGGGCCACGGATCTACTTCGAGTCGTCCTTCAACCGGTTCGACTGCGTGGTCATCTCCGGCTCCATCTTCGAGGTCGTCTGGTCCGAGGTCAAGGGTGGCTCCTTTGGTCTATCTGTCCTGAGAGCTCTAAGACTGCTGAGAATATTCAAGGTAAAACATTCATGTTACAACTTCCAACTTGAAACTTACAAGAATGTTAAAATATTTTCTACGACAATGTTTATCACAACCAATCAGAAACATAAAAGTGTAACAATGGACGTCTTTTCAACGATTTTATGTAACATACTGTATTTCGGTACTATTTTTTAACTATTACAAGAGTGTTTCTCAAATCGTGTTATTTTCCCTGGTTCTTAGTGTTCTAAGTTATTGTGTTTTTAATCGGTCTCAATTATTATTTGATAATGTAAACTCTAAACAACGTCATAAAATTATTTAAATGTCTGTGCTTATACATTATTTGTATTTTCCAGGTCACCAAATACTGGTCATCACTTCGGAACCTGGTGATATCTCTCCTTAACTCAATGAGATCCATCATCTCGCTGCTGTTCCTCCTCTTCCTCTTCATTCTCATCTTTGCACTGCTCGGCATGCAACTTTTCGGAGGACAGTTCAACTTCGAGGATGGCACGCCGCCGACCAACTTCAACACCTTTCCTATCGCGTTGCTAACTGTCTTCCAGGTAATTATGAACTTTACTCATGGACTTTACTTTAATTTTATCATTCCATTCAAAGATACCATTGCTTCAAATACACGGTGGTGCATGAGTTATCCTAATCGGAAGATGGTCCTTTTTTTACAAATGGCATTTTATATTATCGTGACTTTGATATTTGTGACATTCAATGGATTCATGTATTTTTTATTCATGCATGTTGAATTGCTGAAAAAACTTATAGCGCTTTAGTTCACGGGAACACGATATATTGTCTTCCTGTCGCTTTGCAGTTATCCATTTCTATGTTTATTTTACTACAACTATCTAACAGCTCAAGACTATTTACAGATTTGCTAAACCTAACGTATAACATAATATTGCGATACATATTGTGACCTAATTATTCTGAGATTGTATCCTACACACCTATTTTGACTAAATAAAATTAATATCTTCTTGTCTTTCTTCATTCCAGATTTTAACAGGTGAAGATTGGAACGAAGTGATGTATGATGGAATCCAGTCTCAGGGCGGTATCCAGAGGGGCATGATCTACTCGCTGTACTTCGTCATCCTCGTCTTGTTTGGCAACTACACGCTGCTAAACGTGTTCCTTGCCATCGCTGTCGACAACTTGGCTAATGCCCAGGTGCGTTCCTCCGTCTGTGCTTTGTTTTGCATTATTTGGTCTTAAATAAATGTGATCATCTCCTAAAATGATCTTAAGTAAAATTACAAGTTATCTTATAGTTTGTTTATGTGTTACTTTGGTATTAAGATCAACTAACGCAAATCAATATCAATGTGTGTGTTCACAAAGGAGACGTTCGCCAATTTGATGTATGTTGACGTCATCGCGCTCTTGTAAATCTGACGCCGCTTTCCGTGTAAATGTTGCAAATCTGTATTTACAGGAATTGACAGCGGCAGAAGAGGAACAAGTCGAGGAAGACAAGGAAAAACAGCTCCAAGTAAGTCTTAAGCTTCTCTTTGTTTATTGTACCTAGTATTCATCCTCTGATGCTTTGGAGTTTAGTTGATAGTATCACAAATTCAAAGCCATAGCATGTTCAACCACTCTTCCACAAGCATTTACTTTCAAGCGGTTGTACTAATTGGTTTAAGCTGTTGATTGGAACGAAATTTGTACATATTTCATACATTATTCCGGATAATTAGGAATTGGAGAAAGAGATGGGTGCATTACACGCGGTGGACGGCTCTCCAACGGGAGTAGACCTAAGTCCCTCTTCACCGACGAGTAGGAAGGTAAAATGAGCTCGGCATTGGCAAAGCTATGCTTCAAATGTATTGGTGTCGACGACTTAAAATATTGTTGATATTTTAACTTCCACTATTTTCATTGAATTCTTCTAAAATCTCATTCTGCAGCTTCTCTTAACACTGCATGACATTGCACGCTGTCTGATGTGTGGTTATTTCCTTTGTGTGTTCGTTCATGACTTAGATATCAACAATATTTTAAGTACGCTAGACGGGTCGATGTCGCTTATGTGAGCAGAATGTCATGATAGGTGTTTTTATCAAATCTTTATGATCTTTATCTTTAGATGGCTAATGGATGTCAACATCAACTTGACTTTTTACGTTAACTTCAACTAGGTGGCTACTTAATTCATATAAAATACATACTGGTTCATTAATTTCAATACATGATTTATTTCTAGCTTGAGGATCATTCCTTCCTTTCACATGTTTGATTTTTTTATTTCTATTTACGACATTGATTCGAAACGCATGTTTACCACAACATTCATCAGTAATGGCTTGTGTAATAATGTTTACTTTAAAATCTAAATGTGAAACTTCTAGTTATAAGTTATTGTAATTTTATTTGCGTACTTATTCATTGAATAAGTCATAATAGTGATCACTTGCTAAAAAAACATCATCATGTAATTTATCATAAAACTGTTACTGAATCTAGTGTAGTTTCCTTCGAACTTTTCAAAGAACTCTTATAGAGCCAGAGCAAGAAATTAGAAAGTAGTGGAAACAATGTAGATGAAAGCAGTATAGGGAACGTGTATTATTATGGATTTGAAATATTTCAGAACAAAAAGAAAGAAGAGGCCAAAAAAGAAGATGATGATGAGGTACCAGATGGACCAAAACCAATGCTGCCATATTCGTCCATGTTTATTTTGTCACCTACTAATCCGTAAGTCAACCTTATTATTCAAGTTATTGATCTTGTTATTCCATAAGACTTTGTTTTATTGTATTGAGATAATATTTCTGTGTTACAGAATTAGGCGAGGCGCACACTGGGTTGTAAATTTAAGATATTTTGATTTTTTTATCATGGTAGTTATATGTATGAGTTCTGCGGCTTTAGCGGCTGAAGATCCCGTAGTGGAAGAAAGTGACAGGTACGTTGCGTTTACTTCATAATTATATATATAAATCAAGTGTCCCAACAAGAACAGAAAACAGTTACCTGAACCTTTTTTATCTAGCAGAGCAGCTATCAAAAATAAATCAAGTATCAAGTTGACATTGTGAATTTCCATTATCAAAGTTGTCATACTCTTGACATCTTCCTTCTAAATATTAAATTAACATCCACATAAACTAGAATATTCAACAATCTACATTAGCGTTATGTAGTCTTAGTTGATTTTTGATTGACGGTTTGTAAAAAGGTCCTGATAAACCCAGTTGCAACAAAATTTGAGCTTTGCCATGTATGACATTGAGTTTGTATTCCCAAAACTTGATAATAAAAAGCAACTTAACTTAATCGACCTAACTTCCTCCGAATCACGTGGCTACTCTGTTTTACTTAATCTTACTCTCTCATCCATAACAGGAACAAAATCCTGAACTGCTTCGACTACGCGTTCACGGGCGTGTTTACAGTGGAGATGCTGTTGAAGATAGTGGACCTCGGCATCCTGTTCCACCCGGGCGCGTACTTACGCGACCTGTGGAACATCATGGATGCCGCCGTCGTCATATGCGCCCTTGTCAGCTTCGGATTTGAGATCGGGTATGTTTGAAATAATATTTCTAACTTTGATGACATATTTATCGATACAATAGATAGATTGGAAACGTTTTGTAAATCATGAATTTAGTTGCCGCGTATTATCTTAGACCTATAGCTGTATAACTATGCAACTAAATTTTTCATATAATTGTCTAGAGGGGAAGGTGTTCTATGTAATCTATGGTATAGATTATCTATGATGGCACTTGGTCAAGTAATGTGATAGACCTACTTTAATAAATATGTTTTAATTATTTCTAGTTTTTAATTAACTATCATAATACGGTGATAAATATGCATTCTTGCCTGTTTTGGAAATAGAATCAGGAGCATAAAGAACAATATTTTTTACCTCGATGACATATTCACCATAAATATGGTTACCACGAACTTGTACATCATTAAGAATATTGTAATGTCATTTTCATCATGGGCTTATTCTAATCTTAAATCGAAACCGTCACGCCATCATGTTCTCAAAGTAAACTATTTTCACTTTACTTTGAGAAAAAGCTAACTTCCATTTAATGATACTCTGTATGGTGGATCGACTAGAGATTATGAAAGTTGGAATACAAATTGGTGACTTCCTGTTTATTTTAATTTTAATAACTTTGACGTTATATACTAACATTATTACTGTCATCTTAACTAATTGTAATTTTCTTGTTACAGAGGCGTGAAAAAGGGTGCGGGGCAGAATCTGTCCACAATCAAGTCGTTAAGAGTGTTACGAGTGCTCAGACCTTTGAAAACTATAAAACGAGTTCCAAAGTTAAAAGCAGTGTTTGACTGTGTTGTGAACTCTTTGAAAAACGTCATTAACATTCTCATTGTGTACATATTGTTTCAATTCATATTTGCTGTAATTGCAGTTCAACTTTTTAATGGTAAATTTTTTCACTGCAACGATATCAGTAAGAATACTTTTGAAGACTGCCAGTGAGTATTGAGTTTTTATTTATTTACTTTCGTAACCTAAATAGCTTGTGTATTTTTTTTATGTATTCTTCCAATCTAAACATTTGCTCTAGTTTGACACGTGAGATTGATGTCTTTGCTTTTAATCGAGTAGCGTTTTGATGTAATGCATCGTTGAAGATGAAGAAATTGTCATGCATGAAGGTAAACGCATTACAATATCTTATCCTACAATTCTAATACAAACCTTATTGTGTGTGACAGAGGATCGTATTTCGTGTACGAATCTAACACCTTACTGCCGAAAGTCAACCAGCGCACCTGGACGACGCAATCCTTCCATTACGACAACGTAGCAGTGGCAATGCTTACGCTGTTCGCGGTGCAGACCGGGGAGGGGTGGCCTCAGTGAGTATTGATGTATTTTTTTGAAGAAGTTTTTTTAGCATTTGAATGTGTAAAATGTAAAAATATTCAATGACTAGCTTTTGTAGTAGCAGATAATAAGTATCCCTTAAAACTTTCTAAGCCAAACGTTATCAAAAGCGAAAACAGATACTTTAAAATAGAACAAATATTTATATTTTAAAAATATTCCCTTTCAAGTCTTGTCTTGATTAAACAAGATCTAATAATATGATTTATGAATTTGTAATTAGGTCAATAATTCAAGAGATACTTATTTTATTTATTTTTCTGATTACAACTGGAAGTTGGCCCAGTCTTACATCTGTGATTGTCTTGTTAGAAAACAGGACACTAACACAATTCTTTATTTACAGAGTATTACAAAATTCAATGGCCGCCACCTACGAAGACAGGGGACCCATACAAAATTTTCGAATAGAAATGTCCATATTTTATATAGTTTACTTCGTGGTGTTTCCGTTCTTCTTTGTTAACATATTCGTAGCTCTGATAATTATCACATTTCAAGAGCAGGGCGAAGCTGAACTGCAGGATGGTGAGATTGATAAGAATCAGGTGAGTTAATTAACAAAATCTTTACTCAATGTAGTTGCCAATGATATGGCATTACGTAAAAGTCAAGTAAAACCAACACCAGCAGCTCTCGATGAGGACATGATACTACATTTTTGTTTACAGAAATCGTGTATAGACTTCACGATAGAAGCACGACCTCTTGAGAGGTATATGCCAAGCAAAAGGGCGAGTTTTAAGTACAAAGTGTGGAGAATAGTCGTCTCTACGCCCTTCGAGTATTTCATCATGACCCTCATCGTTCTCAACACATTGTTGCTCATGATGAAGGTATGTATCACCGACGCTTCTGACTGTTCTAGAATAATTAATGTAAGGTCGACTACTACTAATCTAGATACAATAATAAAGATCTATTTATTTTAAGTACAAACACTTTTTCCAAAAGTGATCATACAAAATACATAAACAAAAGAAGCACTAAATGTGAAAAGTAGAAAATGATCACTTATTTAAGGTAGTTGCTAAAGAACCTAGCCTGTCTCACAAGGCACTGAAAGTGACGATCTAGATTAGCAACCAATCCTTGAAGCCTGCACAGTACCATTCTAGAGAGCTCATCAAATGTAAGTCATAAGCTCTCTAGTTTGGCAAAACTTATACTAAGACATAACCTTTGTCGTATATGCGTCTAATATATGTTCGCACCTGATAGATCCTTTTAGTGGAATTAATTGGTTAGTTGTGTAACGTCTTAAATGTCTTATATTTTAAACTATACCTGGATGACGTCATGGTACAACAACATCATTGGCACAACATTAGTACTGCCTACTAGTTTAGGTCTTTCAAAAATCACAACACACACATACACACAACATACAAAGTGTTTACGATATCACTGTACTTATTCGGCGTCAGTATACACTGCATCGGAATGCGCCGTATTTAAAATTATTACCGAGCCTATCCCGTCAAATGTACCTACCGCCAAATATCATTTTATTTTCTCCCGTGTTTCGTTGGATAATCCTGTCGTTACTCCTCGCTTGCTATTAATTAAATATGTATGTATCGGTGTTTACTGCACGATATACCTGTCCTTCCAGCACATTTATGGCACAAGATACACCAAACATTTTATTCGGTTATTCGTGCTTGTGAATGCACAACAATCTCTGGGTACAGATAGGACGTGGCATGGGCCATATATGTTGTTCGTGTTGCATGATCTTATTTAAGACCTATTCCTAATTGTCTTTATGTGGATATTGTGCATGCTTGGTGGAATGGCCTACTGCCAGGCGTGATCTGTTGGTGGCTATGGGCTGCTTTGTATATTTATTGGAAAATTGACAAAATTGATCATTTTTCTAATTTATTGAGACAAAATTTTAAAAGGAACTAAAGTTATATTACGTGGTCAAAATTATAACACATTTTTTTTATGTTCAACCCAATTTTGTTTGGTTTTATGTTCATATTATTTTAAAGATCTATATATTGTTTACTTTCCTATATACTCCTATAGTATTAAAAAACTGTTTAGCTTTAATTTCACCGTGACCCTGTCTAATTTTATGTTAGTCTAATTTAATAAGATCTTCGCACATATCCTCACCAAACTCTTATCACTTATCCCCTTGATATATTTATCCTTCTACTATATATTATGTATTACTGTTAACTGTTACATGAACCGTAACATAACTAATTACTTACTTACATTGATTCCATACAAATTTCAATTTTGTACATCACATTAAAATACTAATTCTTGTGGATGAGGTAATTTATAAAGTAACAATTATGTATTTTCATTGCCATGGGTTTATCCATAACGTCCGGCACTTCATCACAAAATGGCAGTACTATAATCAAAATGACATCTACGCGGATGTCCTCAAGTATTCGAATATGGGGTTTACTGGAATGTTTTCTGTGGAAACGGTGTTGAAAATCATCGCTTATGGTGTCAAAGTAAGTACACAAACACAAAGTATCGACCGACACATAGTACAAGTACATAATGAAATATAAATAAATACGATATAGGTACAAATGTACTCTTTCTGCTATTAACGTGATTGTTTTATCTATTTACATGACTGTATGGGATTATTTCCAGCCGTGTAATTATTATCCCTTCCCAAGTATCCAGTACTAGTTTCTCTCTGACGACGATGATGATTGTAAAGGTTTATTTGCAATAATTGTAAAGCATGGCTTCTTCTCCTGCTGCATGTAGCACTATTGTATGTGAATACACGCGTTATAATATTGTCTTTCTCCCGATTTTACTTATCCATACTTGCCGAGCGTTTTCATGAGGTAAGTAACGTGATCTTTTAAAATCTGGCGGAGATCTGCGGTTTCTGAGGTCAGTATCATTTTATATTTTTCCTGTAATAAATGTTGTCCGTCATAACACCTAATTGCATGATTGTACATTCGGAACAGCATGCTGCACGTGCACCCTATGCCACAAGTCTCGCAAATACATCTCAATAACATAATACTCATCGACAATGAAGGAACATAACACAATACGAACACACTCACTTCTACATGAAAAAAAATTACATAACAAAACATTATTTTATTAGATAATAATATCGGCTAGATAAAAATATTTTTAATCATACAAAGTTAAATGCTAGAACAAACTATGTCCATAAGATATCAAATGGATATTTTTGAATATTTTAATAAAAAAGACAGTAACACTGGTCTTGCATTTAACTTTCATTAATTTGATAATGTTTTGAGTTAAGGTTTAAAAGACTGGTATTGATTTTGTGGTAGTTTCACGAGGCTCCACCACTACTCATGGACATGTTAACATTCATGAACCTCGTCTTTACGATCTTCTTCCTTCTCGAGACCGTTTTGAAGCTGATCGCCTTCGGGTGTACGGTAAGAATTTGACACACTTTGAATTTTTATATTACCTAATTAATTAAAAGTTATTTTATCATTTAACAAGAACATGATAGCTTTATTTTTATAAAATATGCAAGAAGCCATGGGTATGTAAAGACAAAAATCAATTATAGGTGGTATAATGTGCTGAACTAATGTATTGAATCGTTTGAGATTAATGTGTGACTTTGTGCTGCAAATGTATTTAAAATAATACGAATGCATTATGGAATGTGCAAAATAATCGTGTGCGCCTAACACAATACACTATCATTATTTTATAAATATTTTAGCCTAGCTATTAATATTCAATATTGACTTGAATATATTTCAATTTAGAATTCATTTTTATAGAGAATTTACGAAATAACGCTTTTTAATTGACATAGGTTTTTAAATGCATTAACTTTTCTTAGATTTATGAATAACATATTTTTATATATTTGCATAGATTTAAAAAACTAAGAGAGATTTCCTCATTCCTTTCCTTATTCATAAAGTCCTTTGATCTTAAAACAGTCTATGAATGGAAAGTGTACATTTGTAAACAGTTTTCCTAGAAATGTTATTGTACTAGTTTTCTAAATTTCTTTTAAAATTAATTATGATTGTTGCAGAATCTTTGCTAACATATTGGTCTGTTTCCAGAATTTTTTCAAAGACCCTTGGAATACATTCGATTTCATTACGGTCATTGGAAGTATTATTGACGCCCTCATTATGGAGTTTGGCGTAAGTATCATCATCGTTTGATAAACCTTAATCTTTCTCAGCTTCTATACTTACATTTATTATACTAATTTCATTTTTGCCTACTCGATCCTTCTTTGCTGCTGGCAATTTTTATAATTATTTTTTGACTTTGATGAAAGTGAAGATAAAGGATCTATCCTGATTACAGACCGACCTTGCTGAAAACTGTGCTGACATATCCTGTCAGCAGGTAACAAATCAACTATTTGATTGCTAGGAATCTTAGATTTTTTGTAACGGATTGGTCGATGGTTTAGACAGAGTGTGTACATACTGTTGGACAGTGGTCTAATATTAGTAGTGCTAGACAATATTTTTAGAATATTAGGATGTATAGAAGTTTTGTAGTTTATAACGTATATACGGTTGTTCGCTAGGGACCAATTGTTTTTGGGGTTGTTTTAGATATTATGACAATTAAACATCGGTGTGTTAATTTCCATAAAACCCTAGAATATTTGATTTTTTTCTCGTAAATATTGCTAGATTTTTCATAATTATATTTTACATTGTGAAAAAGTATTGAAGTTTGTTCAATGCTGTACAAAGAAGTAGCTGATACAATTGTTGTATTCATTACTTTTATATTTTCATATTCTTCATTACGTAATCTGAATATAATTTAATTTCCTTAATTTTGTGATTTTATCTAGTACATCTTATCTCATTGACTATATAGGTACCTAGTTTTATTTTAACGTTGTCGTTAGTTTTAAATTATAATATTACTAGATAACTATTGGAGTATGCCTGGCTGAAACATCAGCTCGTTTGAGTACCAGACATGTCCCAAATATTTGTTGATTTTAAACGTGTGTTGTGTTTTTAATGAAGTGTTTAAGGCTTTACAAAAGGCATGGATATGTAAATGTGTATATCATTCGCAGGAGAACACATTCAACGTCGGTTTCCTTCGCCTGTTTCGAGCCGCGCGACTGATCAAGCTGCTCCGACAGGGATACACTATTCGGATACTACTCTGGACATTCGTGCAGAGTTTCAAAGCCTTACCCTACGTGTGCCTTCTCATCGCGATGCTATTCTTCATCTATGCCATCATCGGGATGCAGGTCTGTTGGAATTCCCCCTGTTCCTTGTCACATGAAATTCCTAAAACAAATTCTAACTTGATTAATATTAATATCGTTACTAACAATTTAAAAATTAAGAATATATAATACTTATTTAATTTATAACAGGAAATATAATTACATACTTGATAGGTACTTTTTTGGGGGTAATTTTTGTGTTTTACTTGAAAATAGTGTTTTTCATAGATTTTTCATACGTTTTAATTGTTTACTAGTGAAACTAGTTTTGATTATAATAAAGTTTCCTAGTTAATTTTTTAATAATAGTTAGTAGCGTTAGGGTCTAACAACCATAGGTCTTAGTGACATTAGCGTAATGCTAGGAGATGGACTCTGGCTAGAAATATTGTGAGTTCTAATCCTTTTGTGATGATGTCGTAATTTTCCACCCCTGGTACTATAGAATATTTTTGAGGGGCTAGTTAAAAATATCAGTATAGCATCAGATACTTGTTAGTATTCCTCTTATCATATGATTAGAAAAACATAGATAAGTTTAGTGTAAATTAGTCCATTTACTAATCCTAGTATTAAATAATAGACTAAAACTAACAAATTCCTAGATAATCCAAGTATTGTCAACCTTAATCCAAATTTTGTTCCAAAATGTAATCGTATTTAGTTGTGTAGTAAAATTTTCTAAAATTCAAAAATATAATAAGCCAGTCTAAGATGAATTTGTAAAATTCATCTTAGACGGACTCATAATAGTTATGAGTAGTGAGTACATTATAAGATTGGATTAAGAAAATTCAAAACCAGTATTGATAAGTTTCTAATGACAGGTTTTCGGAAACATACAATATGATCCAGATGATGCCATCAACAGGCATAACAACTTCCAATCTTTCGTGGCGGCACTCTTGCTACTATTTCGGTGAGAGTACAAAAGACGTAGCTGTTACTCAGTCTTGCGGCCACTGCCGAAAATCTGTCTCTACTATCAGTGTTACATATGTACTTACTATCATTATCATTGGCAATACTACTATCATCAATATGTATATTCATATAATCAGAACGTAGATTTAGCAGATCCTTAGTGGTGACAATATCCTGATTGGTGTCCTTAACTTTGAGATTGCTTCTTATGTTTGTATCTCTAGATAGTTTGGTACCCTTGTTTGATATCGTTTGTCGTATCCCTAGTGCTAGTTATAGATAGATACGTCATTAGGTAGAGTGTTTATTTTTGTGGGATGAAGCATAGGAGTCGGGCTACGTGTTATAATTTGCATACAAAGCTGACCTTCTGTGTTGTATCTGCTTGGACACAGGTGTTTGGCAATATAGAATTAACACCAGAGTCTGACATGAACAGACACAACAATTTTCGAAGCTTCATTCAAGCACTCATGCTACTGTTCAGGTAAGGAACATTGAATACAAGTTACTCCAGCCTGAAGAAATACTGTAAACTTTTGTATACATAGGAAAATACAAACATTTATCGAAACACCATTTAGACTGCTCTAATCAATTCAATCCAGAAGCAATCTAGTTGAAATGTAAAAAAAAGAACCTGTAGAGTAACGAGTAAGCTTCTCAATGGAGTTATGGGAGTACTTTAGAATGATTTCATTTGTGTATCATCGCGCACGTCTCATGCATGCACTTCAACTATCAAGAGTTACTTCATCACTCACTCACTGTTACTTAGTTGTGAAACGTGTAGAACAGTCTGTTTTGTGCAAACCGAATGTGTATTTTCCCATAATTGATCAATACTAAATCAATCAATACTAATTCTGGAAATGCTCTTTTTATAGTATTCTTCATTGCATTTTATAAGATTTTTTTTGAATTAGCTGTTGAATATGGAACGGTTTCTGTGAGCCACTGTATGTTTAGATGCGCGACGGGCGAGTCGTGGCCCAACATAATGTTGGCTTGCCGCAAGCCCGCCAAGTGCGACATAGCAGCAGGAAAGGCCTCCAACGAAGAATGTGGAAGTACGCTCGCCTACGCCTACTTCGTATCTTTTATATTCTTCTGTTCGTTTCTTGTGAGTATATCATTTATCACTTAAAACATTCCACCTTTTAATTGTTATACCTCTTTGAACTAGTGATTTGCTTTCAGATGTTGAATTTGTTCGTTGCCGTTATTATGGATAACTTTGACTACCTAACGAGGGACTCGTCCATCCTCGGCGCACATCATCTTGATGAATTTGTTAGAATATGGGCAGAATACGATCCAAACGCCACGTCAGTACATATTTGAAAATACTTTAGTCATATTTCAGTTTTATGATTTTCAAGGATTCGTTATTTCATAGTCTACATCTAAAACCATTATATTTTATCATTTCAGGGGTAAGATCCATTATACAGAAATGTACGATATGTTGAAGAATATGGATCCTCCTCTGGGGTTTGGTAATAAATGTCCAAATAGACTAGCATATAAGAAGCTTATTAGAATGAATATGCCGCTAGACGATGAAGGGAAAGTTAATTTTACAACAACACTATTTGCCTTAATACGAGAAAACTTAAACATCAAAATGAGATCTCGTAAGTATCACCCTATTATTCCACTATGACAATTGGTCTCTGTAGTAGACAAGAGCATGTATTGCTCACTTCGAGTGCATGATGACCGAATAATGATTTTTAAAGAACTAAATAAAGTAATCATCAAACTGTTCCTAATGTTAAATAATATCAATGTAAAATTCCAGCCGAGGAAATGGACCAAGCAGATGAGGAATTAAGAGAAACGATAACCCATATTTGGCCATTACAAGCGAAGAAGATGCTCGACTTGCTGGTGCCTCGAAACGATGTACTCAACGCTGGGAAACTGACAGTTGGGAAGATATACGCTGGACTATTGATCCTCGAAAGTTGGAGATCGACAAGGTTCAAGCAGAACGGTGTTCCGGTAAGTACAACTGCCATTTTAACGCACCTCTCAGTAAATTTGTTTTCGACACTGTATTTATGTATAATAATGGAAATTTTGATGAACATATAAATATAGTAACTTTAGTAGATCCAAATGAAGCCAGAGTAAATTCGTGTGGCTTACGCCAGTATGTATATATGTACACTTTGAGCCAAATGTAACTATTACGTGGGTAGGTAATACTACACGTTTACAAGTAGTGTTTGTTGATGGCCCCCTATAATTCCCCACATTAGTTTACAATTTGGAACATTATAGTTAGTTCTATAGAGTTGGTTGTGTTGTCTACCTGTGGTTGTATTGTTGTGTACATTTACAGAACTATATTTAAAAAAAAACTTCAATTCTATCGAAAACCATTTGTTCCTGTGTTCAGTTTACTTATCATGTAATTGGCTCCCTATAAACAAATGTCTGTATAACAAAGAGTACAACAATACAGAATCACATTAGTTGAAATCGACTCTTAACGAGTCGACTACATTGGTGGTTTACTTTTCAGGCATTCAACGAGAATAGCCCTACGGCCATTCAGCCGGTAGTATTAAAATATTTTACGGAACGAAACTTTGAATACTTTTTTCTTGCACTATTCTAGATATTTTTCTTTATCATAAATTTCTTCTCGCATTGTGTTTAAATAAATTTATTTAAAAAAAGAAACATTAAATAATACACGATGGCCTATAGACTAAATGGATGGTCAAGAAATAAAATGAACAAATAAAAAACCGTAGTTTAGAGATTGAATTAATTAAAGAATTTAGAATTAGAACTAGTGACGCACTTGATATCACATTAGTTTGGCAAACTTGTGCAAGTCAGCACGTTTGTCTGTCAAGTGTCCGTCAGGGCTTTGTAAACCACAACATGAAACCTGTCCTATAGTTGCAAAATAATGTAGTAGTTTAAAGAATGTTTGTGTTACAATGTTTGAAACCGTGTCTCGTAGATAGAAATCCTACTGTTCGTAGATTTGTTTGTCTTACCAATGTGTGTCATATCGTCCCCTTTACCTCTTGCTACTTCCTATAAAAAATATTAAATATATTCACTTTGCATTTTTAGATTAATGTGATCCATTTATTTTATACAAATTTTAAGTAGCCTGCATGGTGAAATGTTCAAACTATTCAACAGATATTTATTTCATTCTTTCGCTTTTAATATCTTACAATTTAATTTCGATTACATTTTGGCTCAATCGATATTTACCATTTTAGAAGCCTGGTGATATAAGAAACGTTAAAATATTACGCTTTCTTGCTACCTACGCTCTTATTTGCCTCGTATTTTTTATACTATAGCATAAGAATTTATTAAAATAAAAATCATTATTCTCAAGTCTGCGCATGCTGGAGAACAAAAATACTTAGTCACTCGACTACCATAACATATTTATGAGATATAAAATGCAAACGTGAACTCGCAACCTCTGCCTCTGGCTTCAACTTTGTTGCACATGATTTTATAATTATAATTGCACCCGTTTCGAAACAAGATGCTTTGTAATTTCAGCTCTTTCACGGTTTTACCGACATGGACTGAACAGAATTGACTCATAACATAATACAACTAACGTGTGATAGTTGTTTTCTCAGATACCTGTAGCCGAATTCCTCACTTACACTACAGCATATACATTTTCAATTCGGTTGTATGTCCAATTGTCCATTCGTTGGATCTCTTACACAAACAATACACACATAACACAATTAAAGAGAACTCCAGCATGGACATGATGTATGGGATGTTTGCGCAAACTCATGTAGGCTTTAGCCGTTAGTGACTATTGAGTCCTATGCGCTTGGACGCTGTGTGACATGAGCATGCGCAAGTGTGCGTGTGTGGGGGGGATGCGTGATGTGGGGTGCGTGTGTAGAAGGCGTCGCTCTTTAACTGCTTGATGGACGTGGCGGCGGGACTGGGCCCCGGCTCGCGGGCCGGCTCGCTCAGCCACGAAGGGCCCGTCAATGCTGATGGACATCCGGACGACCCGCATCTGCTTGCCAACCTCGCCAGACGTGGCAACAGAAAATCGCTCAAGTGAGTTGTGTTGTATAATTTCAACTAACATTTCATGAACTAGTAATTCTAGTAGGTATAGTTAAATATCAGCAACAGCATAATAATATCTGATAATCTTGTAGAATAAAAATCAGAGTTAACATTTTAACTACCTTTGTAATAAAAGCTTTTTTCGAAAATCATGAATTTTACAAAGAACTGGTAAAAAGATTTCAAAGAACTGATGAATTTATATATCTGCTCGTAACCGTCCAGACGCATGGCAGATTAGTGATGGCAGTCTAATAAATAAAGGTGTTATGCCAAGAGCGGCGCAGGGCAGAGTGGGTTGACTTAAAAAAAAAAGATAACAAAAACGTACTTGCCGTTCATCACGGTTCTCTTTTGTTACAGGAACAATAAAAAGGTGTGTGAAACCTTAAGTGAAACGGTGATTATATTGACTCGATCATTACTGTTGTAAACCTGATCAGCCAGAGCCATGATAGCCATTGTCTAGTGCAATCGATGTTCCCACCAATATCATTATCACAAACAAAATTTTTTGTAACAATTTTTATGAGTAAAGTGACAATTGGACAATTTACCCCATACATACGTGATGTTGGTCGAAAATGTGATGTTATATGTTAATCCGCTAAATGGGTGTTCCCCCTTTAGTTCTACTAAACATCAATGCATTTTCTTATGTCATAGATAGTCGATGTTGTAATTTTATGTTCAGAGCTTTGTTTTGGGTGTTTACTAACATGATCATAGGATACTAATGTTTGTTGTTACAACTTAGCCCTTAATATAAACAGTTTTACTAGGTATTATTGTCGTAAACAAAGTAACTTAGGGCCTTAGGCTCTTAGTAAACAATTTATGTGATGTACATTCGAAAGTATTAATCGTACAATTTAAAGTTTACAGATGGTTGTTGATGTTTAGGTAAAGAATTTCAGTAATAGATGGATTGTTTTATGTATCAATCTTGTAGAACTTTTGTCTTTTCTCTTTCTTCGATAGGGAATGGTTTTTTTAACGACTCTTCTGTCATTAGGGATGACTATTTGACAGTTTTCTTAGACATAGCACTTTTACTATCAATACATAAACATACTAACATAACGGTCATAATATCTAACATGACACCAGTACATGTCGTTTTTCTTGCCGAAATACATATTGCATGCAAACTTAATTTAACCTAGCATGTATCTAGATATTAAAATATAGATTTCCTAATCAGAATGGGTAAGTAGTGTAAAGTATGATATTGCACAAGCACGGACTGACGCATGGAATGCAAAGTTTGACACTTTCGTGTGCATGATTTGATATTTTATGGCAATCATAAATTTTGTAAATATGGGACAGTAAGTCTAATAAAACGTAAATTAAACTAGCTTGCAGATGAACACCTGTTTTATACTTGTATGGGTTTAACACAATTCATGTTGTAGGTATTGGAACTGCAAGGATCACACCACGCCTCAATGGAGTCGTTGGACGAGGGGCGATTACAAGCACCTCACACATACCAGAATGGTCATCACCACCACGGAAGATCTTCCAGTTTGAGGTAAATAACCGTAAATCACAAATCAATAACACTTTTTGTTTGTTTTATTATTTAGTTTGTTATTTCCTTTTTATGTTTATAGTGTCATCGAAGAAGAGTCCATAGATCTCAAAGTTATCGTAGTGAACAATGGTATGTGCTATGTACACATCTTCTACTAACCGAATCTACTTTCTTCAGGACTAACCAATTTCACTCCCCGATTTTCTCGGTGTTGCATGATTGGTAACATGCATGGTAAATGAACGTTGCCATTTAATATTTCTTTGTTAACCGTGGTTTATTTACAGACGAACACCAAGTCCGAGAAGACGAGGCCACTACGGAGGTTATCATCACGATATCGGGTTCTCCGACACCGTCAGCAATGTCGTCGAGATAGTAAAGCACGAACATCAAAGACACGGGCGAACTCACAGAGCCCCCCATTACTACCACCCCCATGGTAAGCGATTATTTCATTATTCCGCTAAACAAGCCAGAACTTACCATTACCAAGTACCTACCAATGACAGATATATGTAAACTTAAGTATTACAGGCAAATCTGGTGATAACCCTTGGCGTAATCCAAATAGATAATCTAGTTACTTAGATGTTCATTCTAGATCATACCGTGTGTTTTTATTTTGTTTGATAGCATATCAACAGATTTGCCATTTCGCCAAGCATTTATGGCTTAACGCTATTGCAATTTGATGACATAAATCGGCGTTTTCATAATATATATCCATATTAAAAAAATATAGCCTTTAAAACGAGCTACATGCTATTAACTATTTATTCTTATGTTATTCCTGTAGTTTTATTTATTCATACTAAAAACATTTACTGTTAACATATCAAATATATTTTATTTAGCTTCAATTAACAAATTGAAACAGTTTTGCAAACATTTTTCTTCTCATGAAGGTACTCTGAAAGTTTTGTGAGAAGATGGGAAGTCTAGCTTAACAGTAGTTGTAGATATTCATGTTTTTCGTAGTTGTAGTTATAAGAGGAAAGCGAGCGAAGCAGTTACTGCTGCAAATGATTATCATGAACTTAGATAATTAGATTGTAATATCTAGCTAATAATTGAACATTCTCACACAAGGCTAGTCTTGTAATATTATATTTGTAGCTAATTAGCTATGATTTGATAACTGCTCGTTTATTATGCTCGTGACTTATATTGTTAGCGGTACCTATCATTAATATTTTCTTCACCAGGCCACTCATAAATAGTTGTAAGTACATTACAGATTGGCAATAGATTGAGCCGCAACATATTCTAATGAAGCGTTATATACTGTAAAGTTTATATAAATTGGCCTGTATTATAATATAACAAATTAAATTAATTTGCCTGCTGCATGCTAAAATATTGGCGCCCAACCAAACATATCTGCTCCTATTTGCACATAATTTAACTGCTTAATCATGCAACAACAGAGGTGCCTAAAACGCATGCACTTTAAAGATATCACATTAAATCATGCAGCATGCAAAAGCTTAACAATGTTTTTGTATTTATTTTTGTATTCTCTGCATTAGTCTGCTATAGTTACATCAAAGAAGTCTATCTCATATTGTGATGAACAACTTTTACCAATTGTATCAAAGCATTATGCTCTCGGATCTCCTACAACTGTAGTTACAACTTTGGACACACAGCTAATCAACCAAGAAACCTATCCCTATCAATCCAAATCCGTGTCCATGAAACCTTTACATTTGGAACCACGTAGGACAGACACCCAAAACTTTTAGAGTCACCTTTGTGAGTAAGGAAATAAGGTCGGTAGTCCGACGGGCTTAGGGTAAACCGTGGTGGAAGGTACATGAAGGTATTCCTGACAGCAGGGAAGGAGTGGAGGGCGCCGCACCCCACGACCAGCCTGAGCCAGCCCTCGCGGTCGCCCAGCCCGCCACACCACACCTACGGTGAGATCCACTCGCCACACACAACGGACCTAACATACCACACTGACTATCATCACGATAAGCGCTTTGCGACTACCAACATTCAGTACTTAGGTATAAGAACAGGCACGTTACGGTAACTTATTCCGATGTTAATATAATTTGAGGTCTAAACTCGTAAAAAAAATGTTAACATTAACATGACAAACCATCACCTTGATAACATTGAACAAAACTAGGTAATACATCCTCAACTCGAATTCGAAACTGAAAAGCAGCCATGAGCAACATCAACATATTCTTCAAACTGTTTTCAAAAATTTCAGTCGGGCGTTATTATTTATATCTATAGGGCGTCATTGATTGTAAAGCAAAGGGTCTGAAACAAAATTCCAATTGGCACCTACATTAAAAATTGTTGACCCAAGACCCTTTGCTGGAATAGCAATGTGTCTAAATTATTAGTTAATCGATGTTGATGCGATCCGGCTTTGCACGTCTGTAGATGTATGAAAGCGGCGCGAGTGTAGACGGAGAGCATGGTGGATATCCACGAGAAAATTGTTTGCACATCTGTTTATTGTTTATCTGAATAGGTATACTTATACTTTGATTATGACCCCTGTTATTTTCCTTGATTTGATTCGAACGTCCTGTTATTTATGGATTATAATATCATATGTATCATTACCGCATAGCTCGATTTTATTATTGGTGGGTGTGTAGAGCATCAAATCATTCAGAGAGCAGTTTGGGCCCCGATAGGTGAGCGGGATCGGGAGCGGGACCGGGAGTGGCGAGAATGGCGTGACCGGTCGTGGGAGCGTGAAGGCGCGCGGCGCGGCCGCGGCCGGCAGCTGCCTCCCACGCCCACCAAGCCGTCCACGCTACAGGTCAAGCAGCAGCCACCCTTCACCAGAATCAGCCACAGCCCCTCGCACGTGAGTAACTAATCAAGGAAACCTGTGTCCCTATAAATCGCATTTTCCAGTCTTCTCGCAACGACATAACAAGATGCTATCCGACACATACACAACTGTATTAATTAGTGGTTAATCAGCAATTTTTGTTCTTCTAATACCTACTTTGGTACACCTCTAATTTGTGCTATGCAAACAGTTATTGAACTAACTTTTTGTTTTAAATCCGTAACAAGACGTCTACGTGCTCAATGTTCAAAAAATATAGAAGTATTTCAACAATTGTTTCAGTTATCGCTGAGGCACACCGTCAGAGAACCGTTGGAGCCTCAACACGATGAGTACGAGTACGGCCGAGAAGTTGAAAGACTGATACACCGAGATTATAGATCTAGAGAGAGGTACGTACTTCGAAATAAATCTTTTCTTAAACGAAATTTCTATGGACCTGTCATTGAGTCCGCGACGGCCAGCATCGATGGGTGAATGCGCTTATCATGGTCCGCAAATATTTCAACCAGGTAGTACAGATATTCTAGGCAGTAATTTAAAGCGCGCCAAACACAAGACTTGTTTCTCTGCTACATTGTTTTAGTTAAATTATTGTAATAAATTAGTTAGTACTGCTACTTAATATGCTAGATAGCGCATTTTGTCAGTCTATTAAAGTCTATGGCTAGACATGAGCTTCATAACTTTTGTCGAAAAATTTGGTGACTAGGATATTTTACCTGCAAAAGAAGCGCTAGAATCGTTTTTCTAGCGTCTATCGGTCGTCAGACCCTCGCTATTCAGTGCACCCATACAGGTAAGATTAACGGCTATGCAGATAACTGGGTAATTAGCGCTTTCTGCTTTCGCTAACCTCCTTTCAGTAAATTGTAGCTCTTTTGTTTTTACTGTATTGTGGCGTCCCCGCATGCAATATAGCATCGAAACAAGTGCTGTGTGAGGATGGCTTAATCGCTGGGCGTGTGCAGACGCGGCCGGGGCTACGACGCGGAGTGGGGCTCGGCGCGTGCGTACGAGGCTCCGCTGAGCTACGAGGCGGCGCTGGCGCTGGGGCGGGGCGGCGGTGCGCGCGCGCTTCCCTCGCCCGCGCCCGCGCCGCGCTTGCCCAACGGGTACAAGCCGCGCGCGAGGCACTCCGACTCCGACGAGGACGACTGGTGCTAGCGGCGCCGCCGCGCGCGCTCGCAGCGGGACGTGCGCGCGCCCCCCGCGCCCCGCGCGCCGCACTCCCTATGACGCGCCCGCGAGCGCCCCGCGCCTCGAACGATCTCGTTTTATACTCGGCGACCGTGTGTACATAGACGACTCTCGTTGCTCAGCGGTTCGGACGTCGCTCCCGGCCCTCCGCGGCCCGCCTCCGAATTCTAGTATTTACGAAGTTTTGGAAAATTTAATTTTTAATTCGCTAAAATTTTACTCCTTGATTTGTATTACGGTTAGGGCGATCGAGGTATGAGACGGTGCCGGACGACTCGTTTGCGCTAGGATTTTTACATAAAATGAAATTACTAGTCTGTATTGTAAAAGTAAACTTTCTATATTAAATTTGCACTACGTAAAGTCTACGTTATATCGCGTGGTGAGGGCGTGGGCCCCGGCCCCACCCCGCCCGACGCCGTTTCGTATTCAAGTTACACGTTGGGAGAACACTAGCGATTCATCGTCAGACAAATTAATACTAGTATTGTATAAAATATTTACATAGCGAATAATTTTTACTTAGTTAATATATACTAAATAAATAATTAAACATTTTTTATTGAATTTGCTGTCCTTCCCCCAAGTGCTTTATACCTACGTTATTTAAATTTAAATACGATTAAACTAAATAAAGATGAATTGTGTGTAAACTTTGAAAATATATTTCTGCATTAAATGATTACCCAAATTGTTAAATCGTGTACTGAGTATTGTTTAAAAGATTTTGTCGCCTGGTTTGTAACTACCTGACTTAGAGCTACGTACTTGTAATGTATAACGACGCGCAGTTTTGTGCCGAGTGGGAGTATCTTATTGCTTTGTGAGTTAACTCTAAAATATACCTCAAAGTAACATATTAGGATGTAAAATAAAGACGAGCCAAAGTTTTGTTGACTATAATTATTATTATACTAAGGAAAAACAGGATACTCCCACTGAAGAATTATACAGTCATCGACATTTTGATTAATCGCCTTTAACGTTAGCGATATTAAAAGTAGGTTATGAGTTATCACTACTTGTAAGTCTCAACAGTTCAAATATGAGTGACTTTCAATTTAAATGTTAAAAGTAGGTAATTCATAGATTAAAATATTCATTGGAAAGACACACGGACCTGATACGTTTAAGGATTTGTCGATGGCCGATTATTTCATCCGAAGCAAAACTAACAAGTGTCACCAGGCACAAAATCGAACTATAATTTGTACACTCTACATCAGAATTGGTTTACAACTTTAGTATTAAGCATATTAAATAAATAGTAATAATAAGAAAAAGATTAACCTTGATAAGAATCATCTTCATTGATCAACACCTATGCAAAAGCGGTGAAACCAATTCTGCAGACGATTGTACCGTATATTATAAATCCGATATTCGTCCTAATCCCACTTGATACTACTTACTTCATGCCATTGTCATACTAGTCACTTGTTAGCTGTCATCTTTGCTGCGACTATTGTGCTGGAGACATCAAACATTATAAATGTATTGTAAACGAAGTGTATTGTCAAATATTAGAAATACCTATAATTCGGTAAATCTTTCAATATGGTTCACTTATTTAAAAATTCTCTCTGCGTCTTACGACATCACATGTCAATGGCTAGCAATACAACAGTCGCAACAGAGAGTAAATCGTTCAACACCATCAAACACATTTGTTGCAAGCATGATGTAGGTTACTTTAGTACGACAAAATTGTAAATACATAATTTTCTGTGATAACATGATGAAAAAATTAGAATTATTATTAGAACTGTGTGATTGCATAGGGTTGTTGTTCATTTCTCTAAGGGACGACGCGTGTTTGGCATAAACCGAGAAGTGATAAAGATAGTCGACTTTAGAAGGGTATTAGCGTGTCATTTAATAATAAAGTGTTATGCCCAATAAAAGCAACATATAAAGCGGAGATATAAATTTTATTTCATATTATGTTATTCAGTTTTGATAGATATAGTACATGCGCACTAAATAGTTACCTACAGTTGCCTTTCAGTTTTCTATATAATGCCCCATTTCCGCGATGTAGTTTCTTGCCTGTGGCATACAGTACAGCAACAAAATTACTTGATTCGTCTAAACACTGCTACTTTTATTGTTACTTTAACGTATGGTATGCCTCAGGCAATTAAGTCACACCGTGTAAATCAGTCTTTAAGGATTGTGGTGTGAACATCGAAAAGGTTCGGATGAGGCGATGTTTTAATCGAGATGGAACAAACCTGTTGCTTCCAAACACGCGGCACGTCTAACAGTAGACACCTTTAGTCGAATCGGATATTACTCCCTCAATATTTTGATCGTTGTTGTTTGTTGCGAAGGGCAGGAACGAGTTATAAGATAGCTTTTATATTTTACCTCTGTTATAGTAACGAGTACAAAATGTCTACGCTGGTACACGAATCGTGTCATTTTTGTGCAGTACTGTCCATTATTATAGTACCAATACTTTGTTAATAAAATCGCCTGTTTTCATAATTCCGTTTAAACTACACGATCGATCACATTATATATGTGATCGATCGTTTTGAACAATTGATATTATTAATGTTATAATTACAATGCTAATCTAGTCGTAATAAAAGAAATAAATAAAAATTGTTTTTTAAAAAGCGTTCGCAAGGAATGCGTGTCTCACAAAATATAAACTTGTTGCCCTCGATTTCAGAGTGTTAGATTTCTTCTATGTAGTTTTATTATTTGACAAGATTGACTCATGAGAAATATTTATATTGTTATTGTATAGACGTATGGGTATTTTCGTTTTGTCATTTGTAATCGGGGTGTTAGGATGATATCTACAATAAGCCGATGGACTTTCGATGACTGAGTGGTACAATAAAGTACCGAGTGCGTCCCGCTTAAGTGTTTGTGACTCCTTCGTATTGACTACGACGCTGTTTCACCAACATACGTGTATAAGATGTGTAAATATTGTAAAATATAAAGCGGCCGTTGTGTAGAGGTCGTATGTGAAAATGTCTAGTGATATGTTACTAGTTAATGTTTAGCTAGGTAATCTCGTCCCCAACTGTCCTTGAATTTAAGTTGGGTGTTTCACTGCCTTAAAATAATAATGAAAAAATTCGATGTAATAGTTACTAAACTACTACAAATAAGTGGCATTTCAATTATTCTAATGCGTTCTATTGTTCCGTGTTCACGACACTATGTATTGATTAACAAACGACACTGCGGTTTACGTTCAAAGTATTTAGTCTGATAAATAATAGAGACAAATAATAAGAACACTGATATGACAACAGCAGCTACTAAACAAGGTGTAATAAAATTGTTAATAATTAAATTATAACTAATATAAGCACTCTCTTAGCTCACTTCCTTAATTTATGACGTTGCAAACGAGCCGTTCATTTGCGATATTCAATGTTGAGCCTGAAATTCATATTATAATAGTACTACGATATAAATAAGCTCGTGTGCTCGTTACCTATAAATTATCGAATAAATTGAACTATTGAAGTGAGATGAGAAAGTCTGAGCCAAGATGTCATGCCTGCCTTGTATCTGTGTAATCGCTTCACGACGATCATGTTTTATATTAAAAGTTATAATTATAATTGTATATTTAGCATAGAAAGTTCATCGGCGTCGAGAGAAGCACCATAGAATGTTTTTTGGTACGTTCCAATAACTTTACAGGATAGTGCAATCCTAATGATATTGTATTAATAAAGAACCAAACTTAAATTAGTATTTAAGTAATTTATTATCCTAAAACTAAAAAACTATACGCATGTTTTCACTATACTGGTAAAATGGTTATGTACAATACGAAAGAGCTACTGTTTTATATATGAATTCTTGCTCGCCTGTAAAATTTTGCAGAATGAATCATATTATAAGATTGTACAATATGAATAAATGCAAAAAGACATTTCCTCGATAATGTGTGTTTTTATTAGATTGATTTTGGAACAGCTAATAAAAGGAGTATCAACTTTAAATATTATCAATTCTAAAATCAATCTCATCATCTCCCCTAAGAAGCTTGAAGTGTAATCGCCCTGTTTTCAATAACTGTCCCGTCAAGTAGTTTCCGATAAAAACAAACAACCGTCTTGCCTTTTGCTACTAACTGAGACTTTCATACAAGCTACATCAATATTAGGCTGTTTATCAAGAGTATGTCATATGAAGAGGCCTTGGTTTACCAATGCTGGAAAGGGTCTCAGGCAGATTGAATCCCCAACTACGGACTGACTGAAGGGAATGCACCACAACTTGATTTCTATATTTTTATAACCATTAATTTGGATAATAAAAATGAAGGTCCTACCTATGCAAAATAATTGCCGTTTTGCAGTACCGGCCATTTCAAATCAAAATATATTTTTTGTTTTTCAAAATTAGTCATTGGTTTATTAATTAACGATATATTTTCATCGCATTTGAATTTTTTTCGTCATCATGGATACGTTAAAAAATCGAGTAATTATGGAATATGAGTACGATGAAAGCGACGTGCCGCTTGTACCGCTACACTACACTGAACACTACAAACGAACGCACCACAAGTTATTAGTTTGCCCGCTTCCATTCTGGAAATTTCGACCTGAAAATTTAACCCCGTGCTCGTCCAAAAACTTTGGTCGATAATGGCGAATTAAAGACAATTGTGGAAGCTAATGATATTCAATCTACAGCAGCAGTAGCTTTCGACGTTAGCATCAAAACAATATTGTCCATTTGCGTCAAATTGGCAAGGTAAAAAATCTTGACAAATGGGTGCCCCACGAACTCAATGAGCGCCAGCGCGAAGTACGCGTCGAGACGTACCTGCAACGAAAAATGGATTCTGTTTGACAATCGCAAGCGCTCAGCTGGATGAATGCTGGTTCAGCACCTAAACAATGCCCGATACGAAAACTTACCCCTAGAAAAGTGATGGTCACTGTTTGGTGGTCTAGGGCCGGTGTGATTCATCGCAGCTCCTTACCAAACGGGATGATTATTACTGCAGATGTGAAGTAAAAACAATGATGGAGAAGCTCGCACGTCTCCAACCAGCTTTGGTCAAACGCTTGTCTCCGCTGCTCCAGCACGACAACGCGCGACCTCATACTGCACAGCAGACTGTCTCCAAGTTACAAGAGCTGGAGTTGGAAGCTGTCCGTCATCAGCCATACTCACCAGATCTTGCGCCTACAAACTTCTACTGTTTCCAGAATTTGGATGACTTCTTTGGTGGGAAAAAATTCAATACCTGAGAAGCAGTACAAAATGCCTTTGAAGAATTTATTGCGGGAGTCCAGCTGGTTTCTCCAAGAAGGGCGGTCAATAAACTGCTACTGCTTTGGCAAAGATACATCAAGGCAAACCAAGGTTTGATTAATAGAAATACTTTGATTAATAGAAATAAAATTACGTTAGCTTATTTCATAAAACACGGCAACTTCTAAAGACTTAATAGCTTGTAAATAAGCTTAGAAAAGATTCAATAGATATCAAAAAGATATAAGGGTCCCCGCACACGGGCCACCGGCCACCAACCACAAAACGACGCCACCGGCATATTTCCTGTAGTTTTCATACATTTTATATGGACTCGCCGCACACGGTTGACGCCGGTGGCCGCCACGCGCTACGTATACTATACGTAAACTAGCTTCTCGTGGCGGCGGCGTTTGTGGCTGTGGCGTGAAGCCCGTGTGCGGCGACACTTAGATAGCTAAAAAGTTTTTTTTTAATCAAAGATCATCACTTCACCCTAAAGGGTGAACATCGCCTCAACTTTTTTTTTATAGTTAGGTATTACAGTTAATTTAATTAGGTATAACGAGCAGTGGTGGCCCAAAGGTAACGGTCCGACTTACGAGGTTCGAACCCAGACAGGCGCTTTACTTTGTGTACTTAATTTCATCAGCACTGCTCTCAAAACGGTGAAGGAAAACATCGTGAGAGAGATGTCCTAGAACCAAAAATTCGAAGACATTATGAAATCTAGCAACCCTTTACGGGGCACGCGAGTTATATTACAGCCCAGTCTTCCCCGAAGGGAGGAGGATAGAGTCCCAGCAGTCCACATTATGCTGATTGTGCATGTGTTATGCACTAAGTTATTTAAAATAAAAAATAACCTTACTACAGTATACAGTGTGAGTCTTCATAATGAAATGCACATATGCTAGCTAGCTTAATATTATCGACGGAAAAAATATTTAAAAAAATCTAAAAAAACAACTACATCTTTTATAGCATTTTATAAATTCCGTCGTTCGCTGCTGTGACCCCTGTGCAGCTGTGTAAGTAAATCAGTATAACTTATAAACTAAACGATCTATCACGATGAAACGAAACTCACTAATGACTGGAAATAATAAATAAAAACTACTGTCTCCAAAAAATAAAAACTAAAGAAAAACACTCGCCTTCAATTGAGAATAAGGTGTTCTTTTAACAATAATCTGATATTTTTTCATAAAATTTTACAATAATTGTAAAATTTCTAAATAAAAGCCCCGATTACCTACCCTTTTTTTATTACTTTAAATTATTCTCCATCGTATCCGCTTTCTAAAAGTAAAAATACCATGTACTCAATCACGTTTCCTATCAACTGTTACCGGCCCTTTTTTCGGGTTGGGGTGCGGGGAGGCAGGGTTAGCCAATAGACAATATTATTGTTTCATCGTGATAGATCGTTTAGTTTAAAAGTTATATCGATTTGTTTACACAGGGGTCACAGCAGCGAACAAGAATTTTAAATATGCAATAACATCTTTTTTTTAAATATATTTTCCGTCGATAAATTTAAGCTTAGTTTAATTTAATATTAATATTTAATTATTTTTTATTTAAATATTTACACATTATGAAGACTCACACTGTATTAACACCAAATCGCTTATGTATGCTAAATACATAGTAGAGAAAGAAAGTTGCAATTCAAAATGTTAAAGACACATTTACACTCAAAAACAACAAGTTTTCTTTAAATTGTTAAATTCAAATAATTCTCGTAAGTACGTAGCTAAGCAAAATAAAAAAAACTATACAAATACCAATCAAATAAATGACACCCCTTTATCTATCCGAGCCAACGTCGTGTTTCTACGTCATAGCAAAACTGCTATGACGTAACATATCTGCTACGGCGTAGCCAAACTGCTATGACGTAGCATATCTGCTACGGCGTAGCCAAACTGCTACACGCTTGCAAAGCCAGTGCCACTTAATCCAACCCAACAACGTAAAACCTTTCGTTTATTCCCATCTGCCCCCTTCGAGCTTGCCACCGGGGTGGTGGCTGGCACTAAGTAGTGGCGTTTACCACCCCGTGGCAGATGACACTTATTTAGTGTCATCTGCCCCCTTCATGATGATTATAAGGTGGTCGATTCTCCACCGCGTTCTCATATTACGTACTGGACATTATCAATAGAAATTTAAATAAAACCATTGGATATCATTAGCAACAAAAATTAATCCCTCCACCGCCACAAACCGCTACAGTACTGTAGAGGCTTGTGTCTTCCTGCCTTTAGCAGAAAACTCTGGCCGGAGATAATTTCCTATTCTAACATTCAAACGTGTCAAATATATTTTATATTGTTGTTATTAAAAATAATGTGTCAGATCTAGTATGACAGTTGAATTGTGAATTTGTCTAAGAAATAATATATTCGTTCCAAGTCCTCCGCGTTTCAATATAATTCCCCCTATTTCTAGAGGTCCCCTCTGGTAGAGATTCAAAGGGGACCTCTAGAAATAGGGAGAATACCTAGTACCAGTACCTACTTAGTGCTTTACAGTATTTTTCCATAGATTACGGAAATTCCTTGTATGTCACAATTTGCAATAGATAATCAGAGACTGCGTGGTGCGCGCGCGCAAATATACCAATATGGCGGAACCACTAGCAAGTGGAAGTTCCCAAGAGTCTGATACGATTTTTTATATTAATAAAAACAATGGTAAAGTGCTATTACTTGTGGGACATCAATATATTATAAAAAAACAATATAAAACCACTGGTCACGTGGTATGGGAGTGCTCAGGTAGAAGAAAAAATAAGTGTCGCGGTCTTTTAAGAATGAAAGTAAGTAGAAGTTTTTTTTATTACAGTTTAGTAAGTTTTTTAATCTGGTCTAGTTCAACAATTTATAACACTTAATATTATAAAGAGGAAAGATTTGTTTGTTTGTTTCTTTGTATTGAATAAACTCAAAAACTACTGAACCGATTTTCAAAATACTAACCGACAGAAAGCTACATTATCAGTGGGTAACATAGGCTATATTTTATTTTCAAAAAATGCTCTGCTATCGGGCTCCGGAATGGGTCGCTAGTTAGGTATAAGGTCAAAAATAACAAAGTTAGACATGAGTAACATAAGACATGTTGATCTAAACTGATCCAACGCGAGTCACAAATTAATAGATAAGTGCTAATATGCCAATCTGTATCTAAGTAAGTAGGTAGCTACTTATCTTTGACTTGCGTTGGGTCAGTCTTAAAGAATATTCACTTAATATGTGTTTCTTTTTATAGGGGAAGAATCTTGTAGATGATCTTGAAGCCTGACTGTACACCAGATTTCCCAAAAAATGAGACTGTAATATTATTGCAAAGAATAAAGGAGAAAATAACAGAGCCAAACTTTCCCGCCGTGCCAACTATCTACAACAAAGCAATGGCAGAGATGAATAATTCCGACGTGAGTAATATTGTGCAACTTCCTCTATTTAATAACATCAAATCATCATTATATAGGCATAGAAATAAGACAGCAGAATTGCCAAAAATATCCTGTTGTGAAGCTGAAGAGGTGGAAATCCCAGCTAGATACCAAGAATTTTTGATGGCCGACTACAGACATGAAGGAGTACGTATCATTATATTCTGCTCCAAAAAATCCAGAGAATTAATTAGAAAGGTCACGGACTTCTTCAGCGATGGTACTTTTAAAAGTTACCCAACATGTTTCAAACAATTGTACGTAATTCATGGAGATTTGGGGAGCGATAGAGAAGCCACTAACATCGTGCCGTTGTTGTACTGTCTTATGAATAAAATGACATGTAAAGCCTACGTCACTCTATTCGATTTAATAAAATCGCAGATTTCTGAGTGGGAACCATTGAAATTTAAGACAGACTTTGAAAATGCTGCGATCAAAGCTATAAAAAAATCTTTCCCAAATACAGAAATTTCCGGCTGTTATTATCATTATAATAAAAGTATTTGGAAGAAAGCAAAAGAACTTGGACTGACACAAAGATACGAAAAAATTAAGAGACGAGAAATAGAACTTAGCGCAGTATTACCTTTATTGCCTCGTAATGAGTTATTAAATGGCTGGAAATATATAACGCGTCATGATACTGAAGACCCTCAATTACTGAAATTCAGGTCCTATATGAAAAAACAGTGGATAAAGTCTGATTCGCTAGAAATTTTGTCAGTGTATGGCCAACGCCACCGAACCAACAATTTTTTGGAAGGTTGGCACAACAAGCTAAACAAAGCTATGGGAAAAAAGAATCCAAATACGAGGGCTGCACTAAAAGTATCGGGAATGGAATGTTCCTGTCATATTAAAATCTTTTTAATTGAAAACTCCTTGGTTTTAAAAATCGAATACCATTTATTTATTTAAAAAAAGATTCTCGGTCTTGTCACAAGGTTTTGTCATACTTGTTTAGTCGTTGAGAAAATGGAATTGACTCGAGAAAATTCAAGAGCGATGATTTATTATGACTTTCGAACTGGTTTAACACAAAAACAGTGTGTTGACCGGATGATTTCTGCATTTGGTGATGAAGCCCCATCCAAAACCACAATTTATCGCTGGTTTGCTGAATTTCAACGTGGACGTGTCAAGCTCAGTGATGATCCCCGTCAAGGTTGTCCAAAAACTGCAGTCACCCAAGAAAACGTTGATGCTGTGCATAAGCTGATTGAGGAAGATCGACATGTGACATACCGCGAAATTCAGGCAACTTTAGACATTGGCATGAGTCAAATACAAATAATCTTGCATGAACAATTAGGTGTAAAAAAGTTGTTTTCCCGATGGATACCGCATTCGCTCTGTGAAGAGCAAAAAGCGGCGCGCGTTACTTGGTGCGTCAGAACTCTCGAAAGATTCCACGCAGGATCCTCAAATGCTGTATACAACATTGTATCAGGTGACGAATCCTGGATATACGCGTACGAACCCGAAACAAAAAACCAGTCACGAGTTTGGGTGTTCGAAAATGAGTTAAAGCCAACAAAAATTGGTCGTTCACGGAGTGTTGCAAAAAAAATGGTGGCCACGTTTGTCTCCAAAACCGGCCATGTTACGACTATTCCTCTTGGGGGACAAAGAACGGTTAATGCAGAATGGTATGCTAGCATTTGTTTGCCACAGGTCGTTTCTGAACTCCGTAAAGAGAACTGCAACCGGCGCATCATCCTCCATCACGACAATGCGAGTTCTCACACCGCGCACAGAACAAAAGAGTTTTTAGAGCAAGAAAACATAGAATTATTAGACCATCCGCCGTACAGCCCCGACCTAAGCCCTAATGATTTCTATACTTTCCCTAAAATAAAGAATAAATTGCGTGGACAGAGATTTTCATCACCTGAAGAAGCTGTGGACGCCTACAAAACGGCCATTTTGGAGACCCCAACTTCCGAATGGAATGGTTGCTTCAATGATTGGTTCCATCGTATGGAAAAATGTGTCAACTTTCGCGGAGAATACTTCGAAAAGCAATAAATACATTTTTAAATAGTAATGTTGTGTCACTTCCTTGATTCCCGAAATGTTCAGTGCCGCCCTCGTATTATGCATTTTTTGAATATCATTGAAGAAGACGCTTCGTTAGTCAACGTTAAAAAAACTCTAATACAAAACAAAATATTTAAAAAAAGGGATCAAAAATCTATGTCCAATGACGACTTCATTCAAGACGCTCAATTAGCGTTATTGGATGATCAAATAACAGTAGGCCACTTTTTGGAAATGGTGCGTACTTAATTTAAACTTTTCTTGAATTAATATGATTACATAAGCTTACAACTGTGATTTGAATTATTATTACTATTTTTTGTTACTAATGGGTACATTATTCTAATTTTAATAATATTGTGATTAAAACTGTAATCTTAGTTGGTAATTTAAAAAAACTGTTTTTTTTTAATAATCTTGGTTAAGTTTTCGTTAGTGTCGTTAGTTAAAAAAATATAAGTAAGCGATTGGTTTTCATGACACGTAGTCATACAGTAGTACTTATATTTTTTTTTTGTATAAATACTAGTCGATTATTGTAAATTATACTGTGATTAAAACTGTGATTGGGGCAATAGAACATTATTTAAAATTAAAAGATTATTTTTCTGTAGCATAAGTTTTTGCTGATTATTCCATTTTGTGAAAATATTCATCACTTGTGTAAAAAAACTGTGACTATACCCAATAAAGAAACAGAAATGTATAAATATTGTTAGCAGCAGGCAGATGACACTAAATAAGTGTCATCTGCCACGGGGTGGTAAACGCCACTACTTAGTGCCAGCCACCACCCCGGTGGCAAGCTCGAAGGGGGCAGATGGGAATAAAGGGCAGATGACACTTATTTAGTGTCATCTGCCCCCTTCATGATGATTGTAAGGTGGTCGATTCTCCACCGCGTTCTCATATTACGTACTGGACATTATCAATAGAAATTTAAATAAAACCACTGGATATCATTAGCAATAAAAATTAACTTTAATAATGGCAAATAATTTTGGAACTTTTCTATATTTATAAAAACAATTTACATGTTGTATAAATATAATTTTAAATTCTCTATTCCTTTATTAGTATAACAGTACTCTTACAACAATATTTAAGATGGGTGTAAAATCATTACATTATTTTAACAATATTTATACATTTCTGTTTCTTTATTGGGTATAGTCACAGTTTTTTTACACAAGTGATGAATATTTTCACAAAATGGAATAATCAGCAAAAACTTATGCTACAGAAAAATAATCTTTTAATTTTAAATAATGTTCTATTGCCACAATCACAGTTTTAATCACAGTATAATTTACAATAATCGACTAGTATTTATACAAAAAAAAAAATATATAAGTAAGCGATTGGTTTTCATGACTACGTGTCATGAAAACCAATCGCTTACTTATATTTTTTTAACTAACGACACTAACGAAAACTTCACCAAGATTATTTAAAAAAATTCAGTTTTTTTAAATTACCAACTAAGATTACAGTTTTAATCACAATATTATTAAAATTAGAATAATGTACCCATTAGTAACAAAAAATAGTAATAATAATTCAAATCACAGTTGTAAGCTTATGTAATCATATTAATTCAAGAAAAGTTTAAATTAAGTACGCACCATTTCCAAAAAGTGGCCTACTGTTATTTGATCATCCAATAACGCTAATTGAGCGTCTTGAATGAAGTCGTCATTGGACATAGATTTTTGATCCCTTTTTTTAAATATTTTGTTTTGTATTAGAGTTTTTTTAACGTTGACTAACGAAGCGTCTTCTTCAATGATATTCAAAAAATGCATAATACGAGGGCGGCACTGAACATTTCGGGAATCAAGGAAGTGACACAACATTACTATTTAAAAATGTATTTATTGCTTTTCGAAGTATTCTCCGCGAAATTTGACACATTTTTCCATACGATGGAACCAATCATTGAAGCAACCATTCCATTCGGAAGTTGGTGTCTCCAAAATGGCCGTTTTGTAGACGTCCACAGCTTCTTCAGGTGATGAAAATCTCTGTCCACGCAATTTATTCTTTATTTTAGGGAAAGTATAGAAATCATTAGGGCTTAGGTCGGGGCTGTACGGCGGATGGTCTAATAATTCTATGTTTTCTTGCTCTAAAAACTCTTTTGTTCTGTGCGCGGTGTGAGAACTCGCATTGTCGTGATGGAGGATGATGCGCCGGTTGCAGTTCTCTTTACGGAGTTCAGAAACGACCTGTGGCAAACAAATGCTAGCATACCATTCTGCATTAACCGTTCTTTGTCCCCCAAGAGGAATAGTCGTAACATGGCCGGTTTTGGAGACAAACGTGGCCACCATTTTTTTTGCAACACTCCGTGAACGACCAATTTTTGTTGGCTTTAACTCATTTTCGAACACCCAAACTCGTGACTGGTTTTTTGTTTCGGGTTCGTACGCGTATATCCAGGATTCGTCACCTGATACAATGTTGTATACAGCATTTGAGGATCCTGCGTGGAATCTTTCGAGAGTTCTGACGCACCAAGTAACGCGAGCCGCTTTTTGCTCTTCACAGAGCGAATGCGGTATCCATCGGGAAAACAACTTTTTTACACCTAATTGTTCATGCAAGATTATTTGTATTTGACTCATGCCAATGTCTAAAGTTGCCTGAATTTCGCGGTATGTCACATGTCGATCTTCCTCAATCAGCTTACGCACAGCATCAACGTTTTCTTGGGTGACTGCAGTTTTTGGACGACCTTGACGGGGATCATCACTGAGCTTGACACGTCCACGTTGAAATTCAGCAAACCAGCGATAAATTGTGGTTTTGGATGGGGCTTCATCACCAAATGCAGAAATCATCCGGTCAACACACTGTTTTTGTGTTAAACCAGTTCGAAAAACATAATAAATCATCGCTCTTGAATTTTCTCGAGTCAATTCCATTTTCTCAACGACTAAACAAGTATGACAAAACCTTGTGACAAGACCGAGAATCTTTTTTTAAATAAATAAATGGTATTCGATTTTTAAAACCAAGGAGTTTTCAATTAAAAAGATTTTAATATGACAGGAACAGTGGAAATATTCCATTCCCGATACTTTTAGTGCAGCCTTCGTATTTGGATTCTTTTTTCCCATAGCTTTGTTTAGCTTGTTGTGCCAACCTTCCAAAAAATTGTTGGTTCGGTGGCGTTGGCCATACACTGACAAAATTTCTAGCGAATCAGATTTTATCCACTGTTTTTTCATATAGGACCTGAATTTCAGTAATTGATGGTCTTCAGTATCATGACGCGTTATATATTTCCAGCCATTTAATAATGCCTATATAATGATGATTTGATGTTATTAAATAGAGGAAGTTGCACAATAATACTCACGTCGGAATTATTCATCTCTGCCATTGCTTTGTTGTAGATAGTTGGCACGGCGGGAAAGTTTGGCTCTGTTATTTTCTCCTTTATTCTTTGCAATAATATTACAGTCTCATTTTTTGGGAAATCTGGTGTACAGTTGTGGGGCTTCAAGATCATCTACAAGATTCTTCCCCTATAAAAAGAAACACATATTAAGTGAATATTCTTTAAGACTGACCCAACGCAAGTCAAAGATAAGTAGCTACCTACTTACTTAGATACAGATTGGCATATTAGCACTTATCTATTAATTTGTGACTCGCGTTGGATCAGTTTAGATCAACATGTCTTATGTTACTCATGTCCAACTTTGTTATTTTTGACCTTATACCTAACTAGCGACCCATTCCGGAGCCCGATAGCAGAGCATTTTTTGAAAATAAAATATAGCCTATGTTACCCACTGATAATGTAGCTTTCTGTCGGTTAGTATTTTGAAAATCGGTTCAGTAGTTTTTGAGTTTATTCAATACAAAGAAACAAACAAACAAATCTTTCCTCTTTATAATATTAAGTGTTATAAATTGTTGAACTAGACCAGATTAAAAAACTTACTAAACTGTAATAAAAAAAACTTCTACTTACTTTCATTCTTAAAAGACCGCGACACTTATTTTTTCTTCTACCTGAGCACTCCCATATCACGTGACCAGTGGTTTTATATTGTTTTTTTATAATATATTGATGTCCCGCAAGTAATAGCACTTTACCATTGTTTTTATTAATATAAAAAATCGTATCAGACTCTTGGGAACTTCCACTTGCTAGTGGTTCCGCCATATTGGTATATTTGCGCGCGCGCACCACGCAGTCTCTGATTATCTATTGCAAATTGTGACATACAAGGAATTTCCGTAATCTATGGAAAAATACTGTAAAGCACTAAGTAGGTACTGGTACTAGGTATTCTCCCTATTTCTAGAGGTCCCCTTTGGATCTCTACCAGAGGGGACCTCTAGAAATAGGGGGAATTATATTGAAACGCGGAGGACTTGGAACGAATATATTATTTCTTAGACAAATTCACAATTCAACTGTCATACTAGATCTGACACATTATTTTTAATAACAACAATATAAAATATATTTGACACGTTTGAATGTTAGAATAGGAAATTATCTCCGGCCAGAGTTTTCTGCTAAAGGCAGGAAGACACAAGCCTCTACAGTACTGTAGCGGTTTGTGGCGTTGGAGGGATTAATTTTTGTTGCTAATGATATCCAATGGTTTTATTTAAATTTCTATTGATAATGTCCAGTACGTAATATGAGAACGGGGTGGAGAATCGACCACCTTATAATCATCATGAAGGGGGCAGATGACACTAAATAAGTGTCATCTGCCACGGGGTGGTAAACGCCACTACTTAGTGCCAGCCACCACCCCGGTGGCAAGCTCGAAGGGGGCAGATGGGAATAAACGTCATCTGCCACGGGGTGGTAAACGCCACTACTTAGTGCCAGCCACCACCCCGGTGGCAATCTCGAAGGGGGCAGATGGGAATAAAGGAAACCTTTTAGCTGCGCATTTTAACAAATTGGTTGGTTCTATAAGCGCAAAGCAGCTGTAGCAAAGTTCGGAACAGTTCTGCAACTACGTAGCAACATTCTTAGTAGTTCTGCTACGTCGTAGCGATGTGTTCTTAGAATCCCTTTTTGAGTTTTTCACTAATATCTCAAAAACTAGGCGTCCTAGATCAAAAATAATGAAACTTTCATCATCCCCTTGTATGACACCCCCTGTTAAGTTTTTCTACAGATTGATGGACGACCTTAATAATTGACCTTGACCGTGACCTTGGTCCAATTATTGTTAGATTTACATTGCAAGAAGCTGTATTTACATTACGACCTGAAATGGATAACTTGGACGATGACGAACTATTACTCGCTGCTAGCTTAAACTAAGAAATCTAGCATCAAACAGAAAAATAAAACTACTCAGAACCGAGAAAACAAATAATTTATTAGAACGCCAATATCCACAATGCACCGAGGCGGCGCACATAATACACTCCCGGACTCCACCCAATTTTTTTGAAGTGAAAACTTCTTTAGGCGCGTTGAGCACTTTTTGGGTGAACAAAAATCATGGAAAACTGTCATCGTCACGCAACGCTAGTTTTCACTTCTATCGGCAGTCCCCAATAGACTGCCCCTACATAAAAACTTTTTCTTTGGCACAATTATTATTATATTATACTTGAAGCCTTTTAAATACCTAAAGTGGAAATACACGGTGGCTGGATTTAGGACTCCGGGAGTGTATATCACAACTATAATTTAAAATATGTAGAATTGCCCATGTTGTTGCCTCGAAATGAGCCACTGCCACTCTTAAACTCGAATCACCTAATCCTAAACACACTGTACGATAAGTATCGTAGGCCCATGGCTGAGAAAACTGATTTAAAATTTTATTGAATAGATCATCAATAGTCAGATAACAATTATGAGTTGGAAACATTTCCTGAGAAAAATTGCCTGTTAGACAATTTTTCTCCCAGCCCAAAAAGGTAAAAACCAAAACTACCAGCTTATCCAGTTACACCCCTTACCCAGATAAGTTTTCAACGAATTATCAGCTCAAACAAGACACTACGACATTATACAGTGTGTGATAAGATGTTCAGTTATCAGAAAGATCCGGGGCGTCGGTACCGATGGAGCTAATATCTGCGTCGACATCGCTAGCCCCGCTTAACGTTCTCGTTCGGTCGTCGCGAGAGCTATTCAGTGTACCAGCATCATCTGTAATAGAAGTATGTTTTAAAATGTGATAAATCAAGTCTTACTGAAGTTTTAGGCCAATTTATAGCCTTAGGGAAATTGAAACCCAAATTAACATGAACAGTACTCAAGCAGCTACATAAAACAGAATAATAAGGTCACCTTGAGGATCGTTCACACGGCGTCGATCAGTAGGTTTTATTGTATAGTTGTATTGTTGTATTGTTGTTTTGGGATTACATAGCAGTCTCGTAGGGCATTTGTTTTTAACCTTAAGAACAGTGAGATTTTGACAAGTGATCCCAACTTTTTAGGTAAAATATCGTACTGAGCAGCCGCTTATCATCTAAAATGTAGGATACTATAATTTATACACAACATCACGCCTGCTTTCCTCAATGGGTTAGGCAGAGGTTTACACATTTCTCCACTATGTTTAAGTCTCATGTAGTAGGGGGCGAGCCTATTGCCATCAACCGGGCATAAATCCTGACTCCGGCAGTCCGGAGTCAGGATTTATGCCCGGTTAATTTTCTCAGTAGCAGTCTACTGAGAAAATTCCAATTGGAAAAACAAAGTAACACAGAGTAGCGACCTGGGTTTTCCGCAATGGGTTAGGCAGAGGTTTACACATTTTGCCCCTATGTTTAAGTCCCATGTAGTAGGGGGCGAGCCTATTGCCATCAACCGGGCATAAATCCTGACTCCAGACTGCTACTGAGAAAATGCCAATTTGAAAACAAAGTAACACAGAGTAGCGACCTGGGTATCCGCATGCTTAGCAGTAGCTACCAGTAGCCCAACGAGGCAGTCCTCACTAGACCAACGAGGCAGTAAACCATAATATAATTTTGAGAAAATGTTCTACCTTCAATTCCATAAGTGCGATCTATCGAGCGGTGATGTCCAATCGGCACAACCGCGGAACTGGTCGTAGGATCCCGAAGCTGTTCAAACTGGGCCGAAGGGTCAATTAAGACAGTCTGTACCAGAAAAATTGAAAATGAGGAACTAACGTTTTTTTTTTTTTTTTAAAAAGTCCCAAATCTCTCCAAATCCCCGAAGTCCACTAAAGATACTCTCTTGGTTAAACCCTTGAGTGTCATACAATGGTTCTATTAAAGCAATAATTATGCCAAGAGCAAGAAGACTACTCACGCTGACTTCGCTCTGCATTCCGGGAGAGGTATCACTGGAACTAACTGATGTGCCTCTCCCTGAACTATCCTGCGAGTGGTCACTGTGCATGCCTCGTCCATCACCTGCGCCGGCGGCAACACCAAGCATGTTTCCATTCGCGTCATACATCGGTACATTAAGTGGCGCAGCTACTGGACCAAGAAGCACTGGCTCCGGGTCTTCTTCCACCTAATTAAAGCTTTAACATTTAGTGTGCAGTGCTCGTAATCAAAGCGCATGTACCAACATAGTATCAGCTAGAAGTAAAGGGGTGTGAAGGATCGTGACTTCCGTCGCCCAGGCGTTTTACATTTCTTTATGCTTAATGGAGTACCTGAAAAAGAAATTAAAACGTTCTAGGCGCTCCATTCAGCATAAAATTATAAAAGGGAAGAGGAGTTGCAATACTCGTTTTAGAACCATAGTTAAAAACAAACAATATAAAGATTTAAAAAACAAACAATTAGGGTAAGGACAGTTTGACATGCGGAACTTACAGACTGTTGCTGACTGATCAGCTGAAACAACCAATTGGGAACAACGGCATCTTCATCTAAGACACAGGACTCGTAACTGTTTGATGATCTTCCCGATATAAACAATTCTTCTGACATCTGGAAAAATAAATGACGCTCATTTTTTGACCTAAATTAACCCATATTGTGAGCGTTACTGATAACGCCTGACCCGCAACATAATCTTCCAATGTGGTCAATCCTGTCAGCCATTATCATCATCTTTTTTTTTTGCCAGGGTGTAATATCCTCATGGATGTCCTCCGCAGAGGGGTCTGTCAGACTCTTACTGACTAAAAACCACCCGGTGTTCCCTTCCCACACTTGCACCGGGGATCTTGGGATCCAGTGCGACTTCCGCGATTCCCGGCCCGCCTTTGCGGGCCACCTCGAGTCTGGGGGGGTGAGGTGTTTCACCCCCCACCCCCCCGCGACATCTGAAAGGGGCGCGAGTCAAACACTACGCGCCGCCACCTTGGGTCCAGTATGATAGGGGGCGGCGGATTTCCCCGAGTCCGCCGTCCCTGGACCCGTTGACCGGGTGAGCGAAAGAGATCTCCCGCTCCCTTTCCGCTGCCTCCTTCTGCGACACGACTGTTTCACAGAAGGATACCACCGCGACCATCTTTCTACCCTTGTGCCAAGTTACTTAGGGTCACCGCAACACGTTTTAGGATGTAAAATGAAAGCAAGAGCGTACTTACAGCTTGCCTGTTAATTTCTACAGCCATACTGCTGGTCTCCGAGTCGATGATAGCGATCGAGTCTGGTTGATCACCAGCCACTGGCGCAGTGTCAAGAGAAAAGCCACTGAATGCTTGACCCGCAAGAGTACCCGGAGTAGTCTGTAATTTGGTCTAGTCATTTGTATATGTAATGATGATCTTCTGATGGCGACCGCAAATCGTAGTGGCAAAGCAGACAGACCGGTTACAGTTGCCTTCGGAAGAGCACCTTGAAGGTTTTTTTAATAGTACCTAGATTACTGCATCGAGCAGAAAGTGACTTCTTGTTGCATCGAGTGTTAGATGGGAGACCGAGCATCGGCGCGGGCTCTAAAAACACGTGTGCAACAAGAAGTCACGTCGAGCGAGGTGCGTAATCTGCTTTTCTTTCAAATACTACAGCAATGGCTTCATAGTTTTCGTGAGCTCACTAAAATACGCTAAAAACACACTCTCAGATACAGATTTAACCTTTCTTTCGTTTCTCCAAGACATGAAATTTTCATATGCCTTGAAATATCTGGCTATAGATTTTTCTGGTAATAGGTTAAAATTAATTATGAGCAGAACTTCATTTTTTATAGCTTCCTGCGTTAACGATAACTCGCTTTCACTAGAAGAATCAATTTTTTAGGGTTCTGTACCTCAAAAGGAAAAAACGGAACCCTTATAGGATCACTTCGTTGTCCGTCTGTCTGTCTGTCTGTCAGTCTGTCAAGACCATTTTTCTCAGGAACACGTAGAGGTATCAAGTTGAAATTAATAACAAATACGTAAGTCTATGGTCCCTTGAAGCTCTAAAGCTTCCAAGTCAACGCAATAAAAAAATACGGCGATATAAAGCGACATTATTGCGACATATTTCGATACTCGCAAATAAATCAAAACCTATAGGGTACTTCCCGTTGACCTAGAATCATGAAATTTGGCAAGAAGCAAGGTCTTACAGCACAAGTATAGGAAAAAGTCTGAAAATTGTGAATTTGTAATTCTATCACATAAAAAAAAATTGCGAATATCTCGCACATAAATCAAAACCTATAGGGTACTTCCCGTTGACCTAGAATCATGAAATTTGGCATCAAGCAAGGTCTTACAGCACAAGTAAAGGAAAAAGTCCGAAAATTGTAAATTAGTAGTTTTATCACATTAAAACAAATTGGGAATATCTCGCACATAAATCAAAACCTATAGGGTACTTCCCGTTGACCTAGAATCATGAAATTTGGGCAGAAGCAAGGTCTCACAGCACAAGTAAAGGAAAAAGTCCGAAAATTGTTAATTTGTAGTTTTATCACATAATAAAACACTTTTTGCTATTACAAACTTAAATTTTCAGTTGGTAAATTGACCGTGGCGTATATCGACATGTTTTTCAACTACAATGTTAAGTTTGTTTTAGGGATAAATTCATCCTAACTACGGAACCCTTGATTGTGCGTGGTCCGACACGCACTTGGCCGGTTTTTTACTAATTCTAATGAAATTTGTAATGTTCAGCTGTAAAAATTATTATTTCTTTACAGCCAGCACGTATGATTTTTAAATATCTTTGATTGTCCGCGTTCATTTTATTGGAATATATGAAAACTTTTTGGTCAATGAAAAGGTTTTAAAAGTAACAACAAAGCAGCAATGAATAACATACTCGTACAATCATTTTTGCACTGTTTTAACGACGCAGAAATGTTCAGGTTTCTGCTGGCATTTTGAGTTAACAACTACTATATTACTAGCTCGTTGGACAAAAAGTATTTTATGTAGTATTCCTAAAAGTACCTGGGTCAAATTTGGGTCCTTTCGCTCAAATATATCCTGCACTAAAGTCATATATTGCGTTTGTCTACAATATTACTAGCTAGTTGGAAGAAAAAGTATTTTATGTAGTATTCCTAAAAGTACCTGGGTCAAATGTGGTTCCTTTCGCTCAAATATATCCTGCACTGAAGTCGTATATTGCGTTTGTACCTCATCCAGTTCTTGCGAGGTATTCATTTCGTTATCAGCCAAATAATACTCCGAATATTTTGATTCTGATGTGATGGATTTAAATGAAATTAAATCCAAATCAGTAACTGATAACCTGGTGTCATTTAAACTAAGCGTGGACTCGTCGCCCAGTACGGAATCAAAGGTTCGAAGCAAAGTTTTTTTTATGTCGCTCCGACAGGTTTCGTCAAGACCAACGCTTTTTTTAATTCCTGGCGAAGTAACTCTATCAAAGTTAGCTTTCTGAATATCATCATTACTTAATAATACTGTATGCTGAGAACTTAAACGACGTACATTTTCGGGTGGAATAATAATTCGATCTAGCGTTTCTTCTAATATCTGTCTCATGGAATCCAGAATATGACAGCGACTGGCGTCACTGTGTAAACTCGACTCATTTACCAACTGATCCATCAGATTGTGGTTGCTTTTAATAGCAAACTTTGCCGATGATTTACGTGAGATAGTTCGTGTCCTTGAAAGATCTACATAATTTTGTTGTGGTTCCAACACAAGAACCATACTCGAAGAATCCAAAGACTTAAAAGATTCCGATTCACTTTGGATAAAATCGTCATAAATTGAAGAAGTGTCAGATTTTAGTGACCTTTTCTTTGAAACTGATGGACTAATTGCTCTTCGTTTCTCGTCACTATATTTTCGTGAAGATATTTTGACATTCGATTTATTAGAGATTTGTGCCTTTTGTCGCGCTAAAAGCGGTGTCGAACATTCCGTTTCTACTTGTGTTATGCACATACTTTTGGGTCTACCCAAATACGGCAACTTAACATTTTTTTCTTTATCTTTACTAAAGTTCTTTGTGGACTCCGGAATATTTTCTTTATTGCTAATATCTTTGTTTTCAGTCTTTTTTGCAGGCTTATACCTTTTGACAAGTTTTTTAGTCTTTGGGGGTGACGCATTATCCGATTCACTGTTATTAACCTTATAAGGTGGAGCTGAATGTCTCTTTGTCGTAACTTTAGTTCGTGTGGAAGCAGCTTTAACTGTAGCAACGCTGTTCGGGGAAGAACAAGTAGAACTATTTATAGAATGACTTGGACTATATGAACGTTTAAGCATGTCTAACTGCCTTGGGGTACTTTTATTATAATCTTTACTAGTTTCGCTAGTCTGTTCGTCAGGTGATTTAATCTTGTCTTCTATGTCGTTACGGCAGACGACATAACTAATATTCACACGCAAGTCATCACTAAATTTGAGTAAATCGCTTTTGATCTCTTCTGTATTCGAGCTCACCAGGGGAGTAATTTTGTTGACTAATGTATCAATACTGTCCCTCACGGCGTCAGAAGCAGAATCTAAACTTTTGTTAAGTACATCTTTGTGTAAAGTCTTCTTTAGATATAAAGGTATATAACTTTTCTTGGGCTTCTGCAGTTTATCGATTTCTTTTTTATTAGCAGTAACATTGGCTAACATTCCAGATCTTCTAATAGTAAACGTTGATTTTGAATTTTTTGAAGTATTTGCGCTAGAAAAGGGAAAATGTTGCAATATTTGCCATTATTTTCATTATCCCACATTATTAAAAATAAATAATACCTTATTGTGTGTTTTGATACCACCTGTAACATGTAAACGAAATTTTAATGGGGAAGCTATGGTTTAATACCTTAATTTAGTTTTTTTTTCTCATTACCTTGGTAATCGTTTTTATGGGTCTGGGTATGCCCTTACTTTTTATTGAAATTTTAGTAGCACTTTTAGAAACACGAGGCTTCTTGATCTCGGCATTCTCTTGCTGAGTAACTTTACGTAGCTTGACATTTCGAATTTGCGTAGTTTTCATAGGCTCCGCCTCCATTTGTTTTTTCTCTTGTCTTTTTCTATAAACCTTTTCCTTGGAATTTACTTTCTTCACCTTTGAATGTTCTTTAATTTTCCTAGTAACCGCTTCGTTACTTCTTCTGAACATCGAAAAATTGAAAGCTTTTTTCCGTGTATTAGCTTTTGACTTGTGTCGCTGCCACGCGCCTTGGTAGACGACATCCTCAGAAACTTGTTTATCTCTATAACTATGAACATGAATAGCACCACAGGATAGTTTTGATATTTTAGTAGGCGAGTCCATTCTTGATACTGCTTTGCTCTCAAAAGTCTCTATCAAAACATTACTTGTAGTTTTAGATGCAGTCATGCAATCAGTGCACGTCTGTGTTGTGCTGGCGAGACTTGGAGCACAAAATTCGGATCCAGAATCCTCTATTTTCAAAGTACTTGATATAGGCTTAATTAGTTTTGTTCCATTGAACGACACTGCACTGTGTACTGGTAAGCTGCGATCTGTTGCAAACGTTTGTGGACTTTGAGTCACGGAGTCAGGTATGGTCATAGTAGAACATTCAGTTTGACTGCATAAATTTACATCAGAATCTTTTATTTTGATTCCAACTCGTCTCAATCTTGGTGTTATCGTTTTGAAAGTATTAGTTTCTTGTGTAGATGTGCCAAAATCTGTACCTTTTACTTTACTGTCGACACCTACATCATTAATTTTAATACCCGTAGGAAATACCTCAGGCATCTTGACTACGGATGTACACGGAGATAAAAGCGGATAAGCCGCGAGAGAGTCGGAGCCACATTGTACATCCGTGCTTATATTGTGACGAATTCCTTTTGATGTACTGGGTTCGTTTATATCTAAAGGGGAAAATAAATTTCTATGAAAATCGTTCCACTATTCATTAAGATTTATACAGTACCTACGACACAACTTATATGTGGCATCGACAAAATTCGTAAAACTGATTTACACAACCAATAGAAATAATCGCTACCGCGCCGTTCAACGCTATTCGCGCTATATACTCCCCGCACGACTCAGTTCAATGAATCATTCCGTACACTGCGTGACAACTTAATGGGGAAGTGAACAGGTATTTTTTTTTTGTTGATATTTTTTTTCATTATCATCATCTCATTATGACTTCGCTGAAGCCGTTTAAATAGCCAAAGTCGTGAAATAATTTTTCATATTTATCAATTTATGAGTCGAGAAGCCAGAGTCTAAAAATATTTTTTTTGGGAAAGATCACTTTCAAAATCTTCAAAAGCGAACTGCGAAAGCAACTGGTGTGTCACGTAGAACAATAAGTGCTGTTTTGAAAGAGCATGACAATGCCTCGACTTCGACTAAACTGGTGATTCTCCTCGTGACAATGCCTCGACTTCGACTAAACTGGTGATTCTCCTCGTGACAATGCCTCGACTTCGACTAAACTGGTGGTTCTCCTCGTGACAATGCCTCGACTTCGACTAAACTGGTGATTCTGCTCGTGACAATGCCTCGGCTTTGACTAGTTCAACTCGTAGTTCCGCTCGTGCTTTTAGTTCGCTTAAAAAGTCCAGAAAACAGAAAGAACATCGAGTAACAACCATGCAATCATGACTTACATCTAAAAACATACCCTTTGCGTCAAATCTGCTGAAACCAGATTTGTATGAAATCATTAAACGCGACAAAGCAGAACACATTAAATAATTTACCAAATAATGGCGGAAAATGGTCAGTCTGTTTTACGGTTACCTCCCCATCACCCGGATTTTAACCCAATCGATAATATTTATTTGAGCCCAAGTGAAAGGCCACGTTAGTTCTAAAAATGTCTCGATGAATCTAATGAAAGTCAAAGAACTATTAATGGAGAAATTCGAACCTATTTTGGCGTATCCGAATGGGAAAAATAGTCGATCACGCGATAAAATGCATAATTATGCATGAGCCAATGCGACACGAGGATACTCGTAGAACAGACCCAATATTTGGATCTTAAATAGATTTATCAATGTCTTAAATGATCAGACAGCGACGAATCGTTTGATGACTTTAGTGGAGCTGCAGAGACTGGGAATACAAGTATGGATGTCGAAGATGTACAACCATTCGAATAAGAATAAACTATTTTTATAATATCTGTTATGTCGTTCTAGGACATTAAAAACATGTTGCCATGGTTTTTTATTATTACTTATTCCATTTATTGCATGCCCTTAATTAGAACGACTAAAAATATATCCTTCAAATCGAATCTAAAAAACAACCAAATAAAACAGACTTTATTTACGTGATCTTTCGCTCTGACGTCGAACATACAGGAAGAGGCACCCTGGTGCATGCTATTTGCCGATGACATTGTTCTTGTCCGTGAAGATGGACCTGAAATCCAGAGCAGATTGGAGAAATGGCAACAGAAGCTGGAGAATGTTGGCTTGAAAATCAGCAGAACCAAAACTGAATACATGTTCTGCGATTTCGGCGGTCTCTCCAGTTCTGGGGCCAGCTTGATGGCGCGCTTCTCCCGGTCTGCTCCGACTTTCGGTTCACTCGTGCAAAGCGATGGCAAAGTAGATCGGACGGTTAAACACAGAATTAACACTGGATGGATGAAATGGCGGCAGGTCACGGGAACAATCTGCGACTCCCGCATTCCTCTTAAACTTAAGGGAAAGATATATAAAATAATGGTTAGATCTGCTGTCTTGTATGGCTCAGAATGTTGTGCCACAAAAGGGATGAATGAAAGGCAATTGCATGTAGCTGAGATGAGAATGCTAAGAGGAATGTGTGGTATGACACGAATGAATAGAATAAGAAATGAGTACATAACAGGAAGTCTGAAAGTGGCACCAGTGACTGAAAAGTTGTGCGGAAATCGGTTGTCATGGTATGGGCATGTGATGTGGAGGAATGAGGAAAATGTCCTGAGGAAAGTTTTGAATATGCATGTCTATAAGAGTAGGGGAAGACCAAAGAAACGATGGATGGACTGTGTGAAAGACGATATGGCTAGAAAGGGAGTGACTGTCGAGATGACGACTAATAGAGAAGGGATAAGGGCAGGACAATGATGATTTACGTGATCTTTATTTTACAAGCAAGTTCATGTAAATCTACGCATCAATTTTACGACTTTACAAGTTATTGCGTTTGCTTAAATATAATTTTCGCATAAAACAGTAATCAAGATTGGTGATTTTTAAGGCGCACTCAGTTCGGATGTAATCAGTTTTACAAATTTTGCCCATGCAAATCTAAGTTGTGTAGCACTGTAGTATATTTATGATACAAATTGTAGATAGGTACCGTTAAGAAAAATTGTTTGTGACTGCACATTTTCAGTGATGACTTCATGCTTAGTACATAATTTTTTATCAAAATCATTACTAAAATTATCCTCACTAAGTTTTCTTTTAATTTCCGGCGCTACTATTGAGTCAGTTCCTATAGTTCTACGCAGAGCTATAGTTTCCTTATAGTCTTGCATAATAATATCAATGTGAAGACTTTCTTCAGTAGCAGATATGCAACTAGGAATGCTAACAATGTTGGTTTTATCAGCATTAGCTGTTACTTCAGGCGACTCGGTACCTTTTTCTGTTTTTAAATCTGATTGACATAGTGCTATTAAACTTCCTGGAATCTGAAAGCACAAAAATTATTACTTTAAATTTAAAATGTCAATAGCGAATTAGAAATGTCAATAACTTAGTCTATAGATAACTTGCCGGTTTGGATGCCACCACATTAAAAGTTGGATTCCCAGTATCTATTCTCTCCGACCTAAGCGCACAGTTGTCGCCTTCAGCTGGGGAATATTCACCTTCGGGATTTTTAACCATATTGGTTTTATTAGACTTCTTTCTTGCCACGTTTTTAATCAGAGTTTTACTATTATTTCTAAATTCACGTTTAATTTTAAACTTGCAGGAAGTTTTGCTTAAAGATGTCTTCGGATCTGCGAGTGATTCTCGAATACTCTTGTTACTTGTCTTGTGTTTTTTGATAGATTTCTTGTGCTTGTGTCTCAATTTAGAACCGCTATGATCAGTATTGCCAGAACTAATATCCTCGTAGTTCATTTCGTGTTTCGGATACGGTTCCACTTCAACGTCTTCGGCTAGCCATGCTTTAGTCCTTTCTAATGGGTTTGCACCCGGAGTTGGTTCTGCAGTTTTGAATACCTCCGTACAGAATGACTCCGTGCTGAATACTGGCCGAGGAATAACTAGACTAGGGGACATTCCCACAACGAATACGTTTTCTGAAAATATTGAACTAACATGAGTATTATAGAAATGTACATGTGTGTGTATGTATATGTTAGAAAGGAGTATGGGAGGTGTAAGTTAAAGGAGTATGTGATCGTACCAGGTGTGGTACGATCACATACTCCTTTTACTTCGTTTACTTTCATACATTACACGCAGAAGAAAAATGTAGTCTAATTACAGTTTACATGCCTTTCGAAAACTCGTTACTGGTTGTACTGAGAAATTCGTCTTCAATATCCACGTCAGTGACAAGATCGTTGTTATCTTCAGTGTTAGTCGTTTTCTCTGCAAAAAAATAGTTTAATCCAAATCACATTGGCCGAACATGACTTGCTTTTACTTTGTAAGCAACTTACCTATTGGCTGAATAAGATAACGATACTTATCAACAAGTTCCTTCCTGAAAACAGAAACGATATAGAATTATTAAAATAAAAATACAAAAATTATTTATTGACATAAAACAAATTTTACAACAATTAATAATAGAATTCTCCGACTCCTGCGCTAGTTATTGTGTTGCAGGAGCCAGTGTCCTCCCGTAATAAAAGAAACATGTGCATAAACTAAGAACAAAGAGAAGAAAAAAAGGAAACACAATTATTTTGATTCTTCGTGTGTGTTTGTGTATTTGCATGTGTGTTTATGTGTGATTTTGAGTTCGTGAGTTTGCATGCCCGAATGGTTTGTTAGGAAGATATACCAACTGAGCAATAGCTTTAATTTCGACAGTTCAACAACATTCATCCCGCTATTAACTTTGGCGAGCAGATAATTTTTACTTCAAAGTTACTGAGGTACATAATATACATCTAAATAGAGATATATTTTTAAAATGGTTGCTGAATGTTTGCTTGCTTTTTGTACCACTTAAGCTCTAGCCAAAATGACGCGAATCCCGCGCAGGATGGGGGACTAAATACGCGCGCGCCAATTGTGTCAACTAACTTGTATGGAGTTATTCAAACCGGCGCGGCGGCGCGAATAGCTGCGTGACCTAATATTTAAAACAATAGCTGCGCGGAATTATCTTCTGTGTGACCCGCGCGGTAATTGCGCAAAACACATAAAATTACAATTTTAATACGGAATTATAATATTCACTGTGGCTACACTGTTAAAGTACAAATTATGAATGTTGTAACAAACTATTAAACTTATTTTCATTATGGCAACTGAATGCATTATTTTTTTTGCTTTGGCAACACTTAGAAATAACGGTTATGATGTTATCGTTATTTCTGAGTGTACTCATTTTAAATAGTAAAATGTAGTGCAGAGCCAGTTGTCGTTTATGTGAAAAAGTGCAGTTGTGCGGAATAAAAAAGTTTTACCAAGAAAATAGTGTTTTTCTTCAAATTGTATTTTTAGTTCAGTCATTGCGATAAAATTGTAGAGCAGGCACATTTTTCAAACCTATGAAGCAATAGATTAAGAATTTCCTGCAAAACCCTCAATTAGGGTGCAGAGTTACAATCATTTTGAAGAGTGGTTAATTTTACCAAAATGCTGTCACTGCGTTACAAAATACCATTGTAATAGTTTTCTATCTCGTAGTCGTGTTTTCTACCTTGAAAATAGAACTCACACTCTAGTATCTTGCTCCAGCACAACATCTGGGTGTTTATCTAAAAATTAAAGACATTATAATCAAAACGTAAAATTTCATACATACCTACATCATCATAATTTCTGCTGAAAGACGTCCACTGCTGGACATAGGCCTCCCCCAAAGGAGAGGGTTTGTCATAATCGCCACGCTTGGCAGGCAGGTTGGCGATGGCAGTATGGTGTCAAAATGTATAGCAAACTCTGCTGCCCATTCTCTAGTAAGTCCCTTAGTCGCCTTTTACGACACCCACGGGAAGAAATAGGGAGGTGCTATTCTTTACGTCCGGCACCACACGGATAACATACCTACATACGTATGATTGTACCTTCATAAGGAATCATACAAAAAAACACAAGGACATAAAGCTAAGCTAAAAGAAGAAAATAAAGGTTTAGTATTATAATTGCTGTCCATTGATCAAACAATTATGACTATTTAAAAATCGCTCCGCAAACACGAGCGGTTTCATACGAACATTAATTTAAGAACGTCTAACTTATCATTGCGCCTGTTCACACATTTCGCCAGTTATGTTTAAGTCCCATGTAATAGGGGGCGAGCCTATCGCCATCAACCGGGCACAAATGCAGACTCCGGGCTGCCACTGAGAAATACCCGATGGAAAAACTGGCCGACCTGGGAATCGAACCCATGCTCAGCTGAAAGATTAAAAATATATCTTTACACCATTAATAATTTGAGATTGCGTTCCTGAAACCTGTGAGTTACATGCAGTCACAGTTATTTTACACCTGACAGCAACCTTAGAGCAACGACAATAGAGATCACTGTGATGCAAAATCAGTGGTAAACAAACTGACATTTGTGTCCAACTGACATATGTCATAGGATGGAATTTAACGTACCAGGTATCAAAGGAAAGTTCTGGATATAAGTCTTCTTGCGTCTGCTTATAGCTTTTTCAGTGAGGGTGAGGAGATCTAGCAGCTTGCATTGCATCCACCTAGCAGGGGGGGGCGTCTGTCGGCCTTTACTGGAATGTAGCGCCAACTTCATAAGCCGACATACAACCTTGTCCAACTCCGTAGTAATATCCTCATCGACCAACAACATCGTTCGAAGGTTCCTGACTTTCTGGTCCAGAGCACGGCGTAGACAACGCCCTTTGAGCAGAAAAAATTGTAAATATTTCTACGAACTGTGCTGAAATAAAATCTGTGCAAAATTATTACTTGTTCAATAATAAATAAAGCCGTTAAAAATAAAGTAATGATATTTTTTTTCAAAGACATCCTGATAAAAAACGTGATTTTACAACGAAATCGAATTTATCAGACATTAAAAGATGATAAACCCTTATTTTTATTTTATCTGTGCCTAGCTTAGTAGTCTGAAAAATCTCGAACCAGGTAAATCCGGCACGATTGTGCTGCCATCTGATACTGATTGTGAACGCAGATCTGCGGTGTCCCACTGCAAATAAAAAAGACATAATAACCTGCAAGGTAAGGAGGAAACTCACTCCGAAAAATACTTAATAAGAGTTTTGAATTTGCAGTCCTTTCAGTTCTATTTTACGTCGGTTTTATCACTGTCAAAATCAATGTGATCTTTTCTCGTTGCAATAAAGTTGCTGGTGGGTTGCTGCTTGGCTTGCTGTCAGAGATATTATTAACTGTGAAGGTACATAGCGAATTTGAGCAAACCAAATGTGTCAATTGATACGTGCGTCAAATCACTACGACACTAACTCAAAGCAATAACTGATACTAGTTTCAAACAATTATACGTCAAATTGATGAAGGATAGGAAAATAATGTACAGACCGGGAAATTAATTATTATGTAAATTGGCACCTTACGTCAATTTACCGTGTTAAAGCCGTTTAAGACAGTTGTGGTTCGAATATACGGGCAATTGAAATTGGTAGTCAATTTGCTTAACAATGAATTTCTCAGACTTTAATGAAACAACCGAAATGTATATAAAAATTTAATCATATAAATTTTGACTCACATTACTTAAGTGATCGCTTATGTACTAAAACATCTTAATTAAAACGCAACACGAAAACTTAAAATGCTTCCAACAGTGAAATAGACAAATAAAGATGAGTAGGCAGTTAGATCGTACCGCGCTGTAATACTTTGGGCTACTAAATATGAGCTATAGTTTAGTTGTGACATGAATTAAATGGACACCAACTTTTTGAAGCCATATCTTACAATACTAGCCGCCTCTAAGGCGCATCTCCACGGGCGAGAAAATCGCGGCGATAGTCTTACCGTGGCATCAAACTCAATAGAAACTCATCGCACGGTCGATAATAAATCAATCTCCACACTGCGATATCATCGTGGCGATAATTTGAAGGCAAAGCGTGACTATCGCCGCGATTGGGAGATATTTTAATATTATTATTTTCTCTCAATTAGAGCACCCGCCATCTTATCTCGTCACCACCCTTGGTTGACTGGTAGAGAATGCCTAAGGCATTCTTTTTCATTAGTCCGCCTTTGTACCTTATTGTGTGAAGTTTAAATAAATAAATAAACGATGCAAGCTTCTTGCCTGTGGCATAATTATAATAAAATTGTGATAAATAAAATATTTAAAGCACTTTTTAGCAACTTTTATTGTTGCTCCAACTCACACCACAGGCAATTCAATCTCACCGTATAATCACTTTATGATGTAATCAAGGGCAGAAATATAATCTATACAGTTAGAGAAATTAAACAAGTTTCCTAAAGTATTCATTGAAATTATTCGCATATGTCAGTATCAAAAACTATTGTGCATCTTACACTAAAATATATAATTTTGAATTTTGAATTCTCAAAAGAAATAAAAATACTATATTTCTTATTTTTTTTTTTTTTTTTATTTAGTTCTAATAAGATATTTTTTATATTTATTTTATTTTTTAGAACTTTAATTTCTATTTCCTATATTTTCTATATTTAATCCTATATTTCCTATATTTAATTTATATCTATACAGTTAGAGAAATTAAACAAGTTTCCTAAAGTATTCATTGAAATTATTCGCATATGTCATTATGAATTGTGTCAATGAGTAACTCGTTTAAATTGTTTGTTCCACTTATTTTTGGTAATAACTGTTGTTTATACCTTTAATTAAACTCTACGAACACCAAGGATCACAGTGAATTATTCATATATTTGCTTATAATACTTTTGTTATTCATGAGTCGAATGGAAATAGATTGCTACTGTGCGTTCACCATAACTTGACTCGTGACACGATTGGTAGCACTGAATTTTGCAGTCATATGATTGGTAGTTCTGTTCGTCAGTCACCATCTTGAACTCTATTAAAACGAACAAAATTCAGTGCTACGAATAGCGTCACGCGTCAAGTTAGAGTGAACGCACTATACAAATATATTTTGGCGCTCGAATGACGTCGACAGGGGGGCGCTGTTACAAAGTAGTAAACATTTTTGCAATATTGTTTTGTGAAACGTCACTTGAAATGTATTCAAAAAACAGATGGCGGCGTTAGTTTAGATTTTGACAACGCGCTAAAATAACCTTGTAGCGCTATAGCATATACATACTTAAATTCAAAATCTTATGGCTGATTTTTCAATAGTCTTTTATAAGAAGATAAACAAATCAGTTCAGGAAAATAATGGAGGACTCAATAAGGGTTTTCTGGCAGCACTGAGACGTCAAGTCAGGACCTGTCAAGTGTCTATATTTTCTTTAGTCATGACTGAATGATGAACGAATGAATGAATCGAATGATGAACGTCATCATGTATTTTATATTCATTATTGAAATGGCGCCAACTAGTGGCGTGAATTTTCATGAGAACCTCATTGTAGCAACCTATGCAACTCGTTTCTAACTAGTGTTGTTTTAACCTACTGAGAACATCTACTAGCCTATTTTAAAATAAGACTAAAATTAAGTAACACAAAATAAAATAACTACAGTTCCCGGCACGTAAGTTGGCAAGAGTAGTTAGATGCGCAGAATTTTTTAGGTCTCTTTGGTGGTCAAGCGGGACGCGGGGAATGAGGGAGCACCGTTTCGAGCACGCGATTGGTGCGGCAGTCGACATTCCCCTCCCGCACCTCGACCCGCGTTCCGTTCGCTCCCGATTACACTTGTGTGCACTAAAATTATACCCTTTGTTTTTGTTACGAATTGTTATTACTATTTTAAATTAAGTTTATTTTACGATTGTATTTTTGTGGCAGCTACTAATGAAGCCTATTGACCTTTAGTTCTCGTTAACATTGTCTTTTGAAAGGCCACCGTAAGTAAAAATATGTTATTATATATTTTATTTATAACACCTAATAAACTTAACGGATTCCTCTCCTTTCTTTAATTTTCTTCTGAACAGACATGTTTAAAATAAATGATGGCAATAACCATAGAATAAAACAATAAAAGTGACCATTTTTTTGTTGCCTATGTGTACTATGCGCGAACTTTCTCCCACTACCCCAAAACCTTGCCAAGTTACGTACATTTAGATTATACCGTTAGTCCTTTTTCACACGCTCAGACTGCCTAAGAACCGGCGCACATCTAGCGAAGCGCAGCGTTTTCATTGCCAAATAAATATCAACATTGTGTGTCTTAAAAATAAAGTCGAAAATAAATAACCTGAGACGCGCCCTTCTGTCAGCCTTTTTAATGCTCTCTAGCCGCTCTCGGGCCGTAGGTTTGTTTATTTTCAACTTTATTTCAACCCAAGCAAGGTTGATATTTGGTTGGCGGTGAAAATCACGCATCGCCAGATGCGAGATGTTAGTGCCAGGGTGGCGAATGCATGGGCAAGCCGTGTATGGCGGTAAATGTGAAATGCTTTCATATTTATTCGTACACTTTGTCATTTACCCGGTACCCCCATTACCCTGCAGTCGAGCCGTGTAAAAAAGTACTAACAAAAGAGACGGTTGATCCAACCATATCGGGTCGTCTAACAGTACTGTACGACAACGATCTACATTACATAGTTCAATCTGGTACATTTACATCAGAGAAGTCGGTCTCTTGCCACTCGTCGTCGTGCGTGGCCACCGAGGTCGCGTCCACCACTAGGCGAGAATGGATTACCACGTCGTCCACAATTTCATAGCCATTCCATTCCAGGAGATCCCTGTGAAATAATAACTTATTAGGTGCTGAAGTACGATAAAGGCGAACGTATGTATAGTCGGCATCGTAATAGCTCTTCCACTTTTGACAACAATCCTAACTAATATTATAAATGCAAAAGTGAGTTTGTTTGTTTATTACGCTTTCGCGCTAAAACGGCAGAACGGATTTGGATGAAATTTGGCAAACGGGTAGACCATGACCTGGATTAAGACATAGGATACTTTTATCCCGATATTCCCACGGGATCGCGATTTATGCGGGTGAAACCGCGGGGCACAGCTAGTTCCCAATAAATTTAATCTTCACTAAGGTTGACCTATATAACTTGAAATAAAGATAAAAACCGGCCAAGTGCGAGTCAGACTCGCGCATGAAGGGTTCCGTACCATTATCTATAAAAATGGCAAAAAAATCACATTTGTTGTATGGGAGCCCGCCTTAAACATTTGTTTTATTTTAATTTAATTATTTAACTGAGTCTAACTATCACTGAGTCTAACTATCACGGTTCATGAGATACAGCCTGGTGACAGACAGACACACAGACAGACAGCGGAGCCTTAGTAATAGGGTTCCCGTTTTTCCCTTTGTGTACGGAACCCTAAAAAATAGACCTTGTCGTTTCATGACGTGCATTCGACCATGTAAAGTCGATTTGGGGTAGCGGTTAACCCAACCAAGTGCCAGACTATCATAGTAGGGAGCCCCTATAGTATGAGGAAGCTGAATGGCTTAACTGTGCCACCTGTAATCTTCGACAATTCAGTCATCCCGTTTAGCTCCGATGTTAAGAATCTTGGTCTGCATGTCGACAGTTGTCTTGACTGGTGAAAGCAGGTCACGACTGTAAGTCAAAAAGTCACCGGAACGTTGCGGTCGCTCTATCGGTTGAAAAATCTTCTTCCATCACACATAAAGGCAATGCTTGTACAGTCCCTAATATTTCCCATGATTGACTATGGTGATGTGTGTTACTATGACCTGAATGCAGATCTCCTCAATAAACTTGACCGCCTTCTCAATAACTGTATTCGATTCGTTTTCAATCTTCGTAAGTATGACCATGTATCCGCGCACCGACTGCTTTTGAAATGGTTACCCATTCGTCAGCCCAGAGAGTTAAGGGCTCTGTCTATGTTGTTCTCTATTCTCGACAAACCCACTTCTCCTTCTTACCTGACTTCCCAAATTAAATACTTATGCTCTGCCCATAGTAAAAATCTTCGTTCCACCAACAATCGTCTTCTACGATGTCCTTCGCACCGTTCTGGCTTCATTCATTCTTCTTTCTTTGTCCAGGCGGTCTTTCTTTGGAATGCGCTCCCTCTGAACATCAGGACGGCAACCAGCCGGCTATCATTTAAAGTGAAGGCACGTGAACATATTCGTCAGAAGTTGGCCGAAGCATCTCAGCGGTGATTTGCTGGAGTCGTTTTCTTCGCTACCGGTCGTTATTTCTCCTGACAAAGTTTATTTTGGTATATATGTATATATCTATCTATGTAGTTGTATGTATGCTTGTATTTTATATTTATTTCCGAGCTATCTATCCCGTACGTTGCACCTGCCATGTTTTGTCTCTGCATCACCCTAAGGTTGACTGGTAGAAAATGCCTCAGGCATTAAGTCCGCCTTTGTACAGTGTAGTTTTTACTTGTGCATAAAGTTTTAATAAATAAATAAATAAAGTGGCGCGATTTGGTTTTATACCTCAAACAGGTTTCCTCAAGTTCACAAAGTAGTTTTTTGTTCACATTGAATAATGAACTTTATCATTAGTGTCAAAGTTCAAATAACGTGCTTATTTGCACTTTGTTACTAATTATAAAGTCGATACCCAGGATGAAAACAAGAAGTTTAAGCTGAAATTGCTCAAATTGTAGAAAAAGTATTTAGATGTATTTTTTTACTTATTTTACTCATACATATTTATACAAAACATCACGCCTGTATTCCCCGAAGGTTTGTGCAGAAGTGTACTTATAATACACTCACAGACTGCTACTGAGAAATTCCTGATGGAAAACCCAATAACACTTTACTCAACCTCGGAATCGAATCCCTCATGATCCTGAAGCAGCTACCACTAGACTGAGTCTGCCAAATAAATAATAGCTTTTCAAAAAGTTTGTACTAACCGAACCCTATCAACATCGTTGGTAATTTGCTGTAAAACGACCATGAGATCGGACAGCGGAATCTCCAGCCGGTTCACGTCTACTGAGAACTCTTCGTCGTACCGGGTGTCTATCAGGCGGTTGATCTCCTCTGACACCAGGTCTAATATGCGTGCTTCCTCCGATTTGGTCTGAAAAAATATAAAAATAAGGTTTTATGAGTAATTTAATAGGAAGGGGCGAGCCTATTGCCATCAACCGGGCACAAATCCAGACTCCGGGCTGCTACTGGGAAATTCCTGATAGAAAAACCCAATCACACTTACACACACGACAAACCCCTCTGACTCGAGCAATTCGCACCATCAATTATATTCAGGTCAAAAGTGATATATTTACGTGTCACTGGGGTGAATTCGCAAATGTACTATTGTTTACACTTTGTTACAAACAAAGATAATATTGATATGTAACATAACATAACATCACACCTGTAATCCCCGAAGGGTCAGGCAGAGGTGTACCTACCTAAAGTACACCCCCACATCATCATTGAGATGTATTATGGGTTTAATTTTAATTTTGAGTGTGGAACTTTGCTATAGCATTAGGTTAATACCTGTAATGATAGTTTTAAGGCATTTAAATAAACAAACAAATATTGTATGTGCCAAAAGATCTTTGTACAATTGTATATCCCACCTCAAAGGGATAAGCGTACTCCCTCACGATCTTATAGTACTGGTTCCAGTACGGTGCGTTGTCCCCCCAGTTGATGTTACACCAGACATGAACCCCGTCTTCTGGCTGACTGAAATTATTAAAATTCAACACCTTAGTTAGGTGACGGATTTCATTAACCACTTCTCTAGTGTGAACTATAGAGTCAATTCTGTTTTTTGCCATTAAATTTTGAGTTATTTTTGAGAACTTTTTCACTTGTAACGTCGTGCAGTTCAACCTGAAATGTAGAATAGAAACTTATGAACTGATCAAAGACAGTTTGTGTACTGCTTGTTTTAAATAAGGGAACAGCAGTTATTTCAGATTGATACAAAAGGAACATTTTAAGTTAAATTTTATTTATATCTAAATGAGGATTGTTACACGATGAATGAAACGTTTAAAGAGTTGCACTTCTTTTTATTCAGTGTGTTCTTGGATAAAAGTATAAATGTATTAAAACCCATTAACTGCTTTGATGATTGGTGACACGCGAAATATTTTAATTAAAACATCGTAATATTCAGTTTAAAACTATCGTCACAATACCGTTAACAATTCTACAATTCAAAACTAAAAATTTATTTTCTTTTTCAATTTCCAAACGTAACTAGCGCGTTTGCGTTAAGATTTTTATTCTCACCCTTATAGTCTTAGCATTATGATCTATCGGTCAAATTTTAACGCAACGAAATAGTTACGTTTACTCTCTTGCAAACTTACACTTGGGGTACTAATAATACTACCAAGCCTATATTATATCTAAATCTTCCACAACCTGCTATTAATATCCTCAATTTCATAAACTTTATGTTTGACCCTCCTTCTGGGCACCACCACATTATAGTATTCTTGACAATCGAACATCATGAAACTCTTTCCTACTTCAGCATCTAGGTTGCACTGCAGAGTCTGGTCACGGTACGAGAAAGTCTCCATGGTGAACGTTTTCTGCGTTAAAGGTACGGAGTTGCATAGAGTTGAGGAGAATATGAGAGTCATGTGTGATTGTTCATCAGGGTATAGGATCTCGGTCAGGGATTCACTGGAAAGGTTGGAAGGAGTTACTGAACTGTGCTGCAATGGCTAACTACTCCATTTGGTGGTTCAACTTTGCTTTGGATCTTTGGTAGTCATCAAACAGCTCACAAAAGGAAAGACCCCCCCCCGCCCTTATCCCCCCCCCCCCCCCCCCCCCGCCCTTATTACAAAACAAGGTTTATCTTTAAACCAAAGTTTAAACCATCTAGCCATTTTTGAATTTTGAATCTATTCCTACAAAGTAAAGTTTTAAATACAAAAACTGATGTCAGACCAACTAGGGTTTTATATTATGTCAGTTTTTGTATTTAGAACTTTATACACAATGAAGTTCAAAATGCAATAACTGACTCGATGAATTGAGCTTGGACTAAAGTTAGAAATCTTTTTGTAATAAGACGGAAGTAGTCTGGGCCACTGTCTCACGAATACGGCTATGACGTCTGTATTATATGGTGGTCCATCGAAATTTTGGTAGTTACTTTTAACGCATAATTCTCATGCTGGTACTACACGATCGTTAATTCCCAAACTGATCGTCTAACCCACCGTATGTAGAAGCGTAGTTGGGATGCACAGAGCAAAGGGCACGCCTCGCCACTGCTGGGGGCTGTATTGTCAACATTTTCCATACAAACAAAGCGTGTCACCGTTTACTCGCGCTGCGACACTAATGACGTAAGTAAAGAAACTGATGGCTTCAGCGGTGCCGGTGGCCCGTGACAGAAGTTTTACGCTCAACGCGCTTTCGACGCCACGAGTTCTTTTTTAAATAAAAGTCATTTATTCAAATTAAACTGACAATCAGCACTTTTCGAACGTCAAAAACTATACGACATAAGACAGTCCCCCAAAAACGCCCACCCTTTACCACTTCCTAATGCTTTAGCTGGGAAGAAGTGGCGCAACAAACTCCCCAGCAGCACTGCCGTCGCAGTGATTCCGTGCTGTGTTCGGGTTCGTTACAAGAGATCGCTCCAGGAGCGTTAAATCGACCAATGATTGATTAATTGATTAAATTGATCAATGGAGATAGAATACTTGTATGACCTACAAGTAGTTGTTCCGGGTCTGGCTATTTGTGTATGTGAGTTTAAATGTTTGTAAACGCACCCACGACGCAGGAGAAATTCCTAGTGTGGGGCAACGTTTTAAAAAAAAAAAAAAAAACTGGGTAGGCAAAAACACACGATCCGGCTCTCCATAAAACTGGTAATTTTTCGACGTTCACAGTGATTATAACCGTTTAGAAGTTAAGAGACCATCTTGTTCACCCAAGTTTGGAAGAAACTTCGGGTGTTGTATTCAAAATCAGAATTTGATGTCCTCACGTAACTCGAAACTTCTCTTTAACTCTAGGTTTAAACGGCGTAAAGTTGAATGAATAAAAAAAACTGTTATTTTTAAACTTACTCAGGTGGTGGTTGTAGTGACAGTGATGCCGAGCTTTCCCAGCAGGCTTCAAAGATTTCGCTGAAGTTATTGTGGTTCTGGACATCTGGAGGAAGAAGTACTATATTATGATGCACTTTTAGAGGAGAAAGAAAGTCGCATCAGTAAGAGTTGCAGTGAGAACTACACCCAGTTTCAAAACATCAAATCATTCCGCGCATTCGCGTTTTCTGCCCATTAGTTTACATTTTGATCAAATTGTTCTGGAACAGAGCACCTATACAACAATTTGTAGTTGGTAATAATATGCCACTACTTTCGCAAAAACATTACTGGAAAAATTCTGTTGACACTAAATTCACTGCTCCAACAGCCATTGTTTTCATGTTGCATTTAATACCCTAACAGTGGTTCAACAAATAACTATTTAACCAATTATTATTTTCAGAAATGGGCCATCTTTTTACCCGACTGCATGACGCAAAGGAGGGTAATGTGTTTATCAGCCCTATGTATGTATGTATGTTTGTTCCTTTGTGGTACTCTAGAGACCAAACGCGTGGGCCGATTTTGATGATTCTTACTTTCATCGATTTGTCTTAATCTTGTGAGTGCCACTAAAGACATGACAGTAATCAAAAGTCAATATGGTAACAACCAGACGCCATATTGTGAAAAAGAAAAAAAAATAAGTCGACGAACTACGTCAAGTGATGTGATATCATTGGATAGGTATTTGAAAATCATCTTTAGGTTTCTCGAATCATTTTTCTTTTGAATGACCATTTAGGATCTATAATGATTTAAAGTTGGTTAGCAACCATTCTCACTTCAATTTTCAAAACTTATAATAAACCTGTGATAAAGTTCTTATATAATCGTATGATAGATTGATAGATCTTATTAACATGAAAAATAATTATTTTAATATAATTCAATACAATTCTTAAAATCGAGTGACATACCCAGATTAATATTTATTAATCCTATTAACCTAATAATTAATCCTACCTTCAAAATGTGAAATAAAAAAAGTTATCAAAAAAAGTGCAAAATAAAAAAGTTAATTAAAAAATCAAAAATCCCGAATGTAATGAAATGACCTAATTGCCTCCGACTGCATGAGATTGTTTATAGTATTATTTTATATAAATCTTGTTTCCATCTTTTTTTAAGTTCACTTTAGAGGCAGTCGGGTTTTTTAATTTTTTTAATTAACTTATTTTTAAGTTGATAATACTTACTTCCAACCAATTGAGAAGCTAAGGAATTGAGATTGAGGTCAGCTTGCTTGTCGTAATCCTTTGCAATAAACAGTGATAGTTGACTGCAGCAGCCGTGGTGCAAAGTCCCCGGTGGTCCGGGACCAATACCCTTACAGGTCACCGTGTAATTAGGATACCTCGCCACTATGTTGCTACACCTGTAAAGACAAATATCGAAATGTTTACTACATCTGACAACACTTTCATATAATTCTTTTAAAAGGTAATGCATAGTTCATTATGAATTAGATCTTCTATTGCCTCATTCGCTATTCAATTTGTACCCCAAAATTGTTTAGTTGACATATTTGTTTTATTATTATTAAACATCTTCCGATTGGATAGATAAACCCTTGACAGATTTGTTATGGGAGTTTATTGACAGGAGAGAACTGTTCCCAGAGTTAGGAAGGTCTCTTATTAAATTAGAATTTGTTACTGAACAAGGTCCTGTAGGTGTTGTCTTTTGAGCCTTCTATCATTTATTGGTTCACATAACGCTGTAGCTAGTGTTAATTTTAGCTTTTATACGGTCTTTGTATGCTTTTGCTCTCTTCTGCCCTTTACTGTTCTCGTTCCTGTGTTCTCATGCAATTCGCTAGTTCTGATAAATAGAGGTGCATTAGTTATCTATTTTGAGTGCTTTTCTGCCACTGTAAAATCTCCACGTTAGAGTTTTTTGCTGATCCCTGTATCTCAATGCCATAATTGTCGTCTCCAAGTTTAATTGGGCGGCACTTGTCCTTTCTCAAAGTAAAAGTGACATGCACTGATTTGTTGGAGCTGGCCTTGATATGGCTTTTTTCCATCTATTTGTTGACTTTGTTCAGGTGACTCTGTAAAGCTAAATAAGCTACATTGGTTCTCATAGTAGCAAAGTGCAGCGGTGTCATCAGTGAATGTGGCAGATATGATATTATCCTATCCGTTGTGATGTATGTGTGTATGATGAGTGTGTGTAGAGTAGGGCCCAAAATAGAACCTTGCGGTACTCCGGCTTTTATATCTTGAAAGGCAGAGCAGATATCTTATATATCTTCCAAACGATTTTAAGAACAGATAGAAGTCTCAAAACGGTGAAGGAAAACATCGTGAGGAAACCAGCATTGTCTAGAACCAAAAATTCGAAGACATGTGACATCTACCAACCCGCACTGGGTCCGTGTGGTGGATTACGGCCCACTCCCTCTCACAAAGAGGAGGCCTGTGTTCCAGCAGTAGGAACATTATAGGCTGATTATGTTATGTAGAAGTTATATGGAAGTTGGTTCTTTATTTTGAAGAGCAGGCCTAAGTGCCAGATCTTATCGAATGCTTGTTGTACGTCGAGAAAGACAGCAGAGCAGTACTGCTTTTTCTCGAGAGCTTCTCTTATTTTCTTGAGATGAGATCGTTTTCATTAAGTATTCGTGTTTAATCTTCGCAAGATGATCTTCTGAAACAATTTCGATAAAGTTGGTACTCGTAGTAGACTAATTGGTCTGTAAGAAGACACAACATGCCAGGTTTCGGAATCATGATTATCTCTCACATTTTCGAGCGTTTTTTTAAGCGACATGTTCCATATAATTGGAACATGTCGCTTGACTATAGCTTTTTGATAGAATTTTGTGCATCCTGAGGGGCCAACTTACTACTTTTTAACGTGTTCCAGAATGAATACTCGTTTTTAGCTTGGGGATTCAAGTTTGCTAATTTATTCTGTAAGGTTTGCTAACTTATTCCTCTTCGATGCCAGGTACTGTTTTAGGTAGGCTGCTTTATTAAACAATCCTTTTTCTTGGAAATTGCCACACTTTTCTGAGTCGTCTCTTTTCCAGGATCTTTGTTTTTATATCCTTGTTTTTTTCCTACTACCTTGTTTTAATGTGGTTACCGGTGTACATTTCCACGCGGCTTGTTTGGTTGTTAAAGTTGTTGCTTATTTTTCGATGTCATCTTTTGTTTAAGTGTAACCTTCAAGTTGAGGTTTTGGTCTATATAGTCCCTGTATGCATCCCGGTTTTTTTTAGATACATTTTTAGTTACTTCAATATTTTGTTGTATTAACATGTGGAAACTATAGGCTTAATATGTTCCCATCATCATCATCACCAGGCCAGCCAGAAAAGCCTGGTGATGATGATGATCACCAGGCCAGCCTTGTTCCTAATGAGGCCAGACCTCCACCCTTTGCCGCCATTCTTCCTGGTTTCTGCGAGTCATTACCAGATCGTCGTCGCAATCCTTTGTAAGACGTCCACCCAGCTAATGTTGTTCCTGCCATTAGTTTAATAAGATCAATCAAAGTTTGTTTCCTAAAATAAATGATTAAAAAAATTACCAATCATGAAACTGTTCTCTGGTCCACTCAAACAGATGATCCAAACGTCGGAGTCCATTCTTCTCTAAAGCCTTGAACAGGACGTTGAAATCAGCATTGGGTGTAGTGAAAATGACAATCCTAGGTTTTATGAAGCCAAAAACAGTATGAATGAATCTTTCCAGGTCATGAGGGAGCATGTGTTCTATCATCTCAATGGCGATCACCGCATCACAGCCGATGAGCCGGTAGTCTGGATCAGCGGCATTGCCTTGGAATAGCTGGAATTGAAAACTCAAATTATGTGTATTTGATACATACAGATGTAAACATTAAAATATTACATGTGTCTCATAGAGTTTTAGAAAAAGTTTGGCATTGTAGTGTCACCATATCAGTACATGACCTGTGTGACAGAATTTTTCAAAAAAAAATTTTTGTACTTGATGAACAATATTAACACGTAAGTAGGTATTGTACACACAGCTACATATCAAGCTATACATTTCCAGTATTAGCTAATCTTGCATTGGAAATGATTTTCGTACAATGAGAGGTCAGCTTATGGTATTCAGCTGCATCCGGTTAGACTGGAAGCCGACCCCAACATAGTTGGGAAACACTAGGCAGATGATGATTATGATGAGAGGTCAGCTTATATTGGAAATGCATAGCTTGATATGTAACCGTGTGTACTATTATTGTTTAGATAACATTTTCAGACAAGAAAACTTACAGTTTATGAAAAAGCAATGTAATATCAGAAATGAAAAAAAGAATACAAAACAAATAGTTTTCTTACAGTGACTTTCAAGGGACTCTCCCGCTTTGGAGCATACTCATCACCACCAAGAAGTTCAGAGGAACATCGGAGAGGAATAGTCTCAATATCTACACCAAGAATGCAATGAATACCAGGTACTTCCTTCAGGTACTTGATGAAGCTCATGTCATGGTGCCCGAAATCCACTACCTGTAAAGCAAAATAATAATAAAAAACTATAAATGAAGAAACTGTCAGGGTAAACGTAAACATAAGCTTTAATCTTTTAAAATCTAGGCAGAAGAGTGTGATTTTGACTGATCAAAGTCTATGATATTCAACTGACACAAGATTGTATTTGTAGGGATTGGTTATCGTATCATCTCTTCATAGTTTAAACCTCATTTGTTTTTGTGTTTATTAGCTTCATACCTAATCTACTTGATAGATTTTGATGCAGCTCTCATCGTAGTTTAGATTTTGTAAGGAAGGATTTGTGCATGTAATGCAGGCCAAATTATTAATTATATGTATTGCATACTGATGCACAAACTAGTAACCTACTATGTCGTTGCACTGGCAAAGCAGAAGCAAGTAGCTAGCTCATTTGTAAAACAAGTTCCAAATTTTTACTTTCTGATGTTTTTTTTTTTTGCTAAGTATCTTACATGTAAATGAACAGTGGATTATAAACCGTTTTGTAGTGACAGAAAGAATTTCAAATTGTTTTGTCTAAGAATTCGGGGTAGGGTTGCCTGCTATAAACTAGATCCTAGGCTGATCCTAATGTTTCAGTCTTACCAAGGGGTATAGTTTTACCAAATTTTACTAAGTGACTGTATACCAGCATACAGCTGTAGGTATTCAGCTGAATACCAGTATTTTACATGCAGACTGGAAACAGACCCCCAGCATAATTGGGTAAAGGCTGGACTGATGACATTGGGACGTTGATTAAACATATACGACGAAATTTTCAGACAATACCTTCTCAATACTTCCACGCCAGCGCTCATCCAGGAGACAGTCACTGACCGCGGCGTAGCGCTGCGCATACACCGGCGGGTAGAACGTAACCCCCTTCTCTTCGTCATACTCCGAAAACACCTGGTCATCAGCCTCCTCATCCTCCAAGTCACTCCCACTTCCAGCAAAAAAACCTAATGTCAATTGCTTATAGTAAGGCCGCACTAAACGGTCTATTGCAGTAAACAAAGATTCACGAAAAAACACCAAAGTCTGAAGAGCAACAATCATGATTCACGGATTGGACTGGAGATTTCAAAATATTATGGGTCTATATTATTCTCCCAATTTAATGATGGAAAGTGGAAACGGAAAGCAGCCGACAATGCCAAGATCTTCACATGTTTATTTTCTTTTTTGTTTTGACTTTGTTTATGACAGTGACATTTGTCGGCAGAACGCAGAAAATTCATCTACATACAAACAGACATTACGCTTTTTAGGGTTCCGTTGGTACAAAGCAAGAACGGATTACGGAACCCTTCTTATTTCGTGTCCATCAGTCCATCCGTATAACACAGCTATTTTACTTGGAGACTATTGGAAATAGGTATTTTCTATGAACCGCTATACAATGGAGTAGATTACGCAAAAAAATTGGGTTGGTTGGTATGTACAGACACCAGCACATCAAGCTAGCTACTACAATCTGTCAAATTTCTTTAAAAGATCTTAACTTTATTTAACTTTACTTAGGTAACTTAACTTTATCGTTAAAGCATAAGGTTTAAGGTTGATTGGGATTTTTTTTCAATTTCGGGTAGCATGACCTGCTGGCGTCTGTACACTACACAGTAACAGAAGGATGAATTTCTTTTTTCTGGTTGGTTATGTAAATAGCGCTTTGGTTTGAATAATATAATATGTAGTACCTATAGTTTTGAGAAATTGTATATTTTGGGTTACAGCTGTTTTGAGTTTAGCATCCGCAGAAATAACTGTTCGAATATTCATCATGACTACGGAACCGTTTGTTGTACTTATACGTGGTCCGACGACATGCACTTTTTTCTGGCAATGTATTTCCCTGACTCATTCCATCGATTCAATCAATTCCAAGAGTCGATGTGATTGTACCTAATGATTCGACTTAGAAATCTCATGACCTCGTTAGAGAGTAGTATATTCCTTGCTCATGACTATCGAACCGTTTGCTGAAAGATCTACGTATGGTATTCCGAAATACCGCTCACCGAAAGGACGGTTTTCCGATAACACTCTACTCCGACGGTTTGTTGAACGAAAAAATGATTGGCCGAGGAAACGTTTCGCCGAAAATATTATTCATCGACGGTTGGTAGTCTCTGGCACTCGCCGGCCGCTGCCGCGGCACCGCTCGCTTCGTTCGCTCGGCTCGTGCGTAGGAGGTCATAGTTTTAACCTAACCTAACCTACCCATTTTCTGTCTGCGAAACATCCATAGGTGAAACGTTCTATCGACGAATTTCTCATTTTCGGCGAAACGTTTCATCGGCCAATCATTTTTTCGTTCAAAAAACCGTCGGAGTAGAGTGTTATCGGAAAACCGTCCTTTTGGTGAGCGGTATTTCGGAATACCATACGTAGATGTGCGTGGCCTGACACGCACTTTTTTGGAACGACTTGCGGTAGGAGTAAACTGACAGAAATCCTCACGTAACGAAAAAGCGTTACGCCCGAAAAACTTGTAACTTGACACTGTACAGATGGCTCTATAGTTAACAGCGAAAGGAACTTCGTTCCAACCGGATATGGATACCCCACAACACCTACCGATTATTGAAGTGAAAACTTCTTTTGGCGCGTTGAGTACTTTTTGGGTGAAAAAAAATCATGGAACTCGCGTCTTCGTAACCGAACGCTAGCTTGACGATACAATTCACAAGTTACTTAGTTTTCACTTCTATCGGCAGTCCCCGAAGACTGCCCCGCATGTTTTTTTTTTACCTGGTTATTAGGGTTATTCGCTCCTTGGCAGCTTCGTCAACCACATTTACGTAAGGGGCATGCGCTAAGGTTGACCACGAAATTCCAATTTTCATAAGTTTTTTGCAATTTGCAGGTTTGTATCAGGTTGTAAGTTGATCTAAAAATATGATTCGCGGCCCTAACAAATATGGCTTTACAGGATTATAATCATTAGAAGTTCGTAGAATCCTATTGAATGAATATTTCATGAAATAGTCATTCAATAGGATTGTACGAAAAGAGTTAGAATAATATTATCAACATACAACCTGTTAGGTACTGACCTGCAAATTGCAAAAAAACGTAAGAAAATTTGAATTTCGCGGGCTTTGTGTCTACAGATAATCCAACAAGATGGTGCTTGACTAACCCGCGGTACTGCAGACGTTCGCGGGGCCAAAGATGCTAGCAAACGCGAATGGTGCAGTAGCCAGGAGGGGAAAAATAAAGCAATAAAAAGGATTTTTCTAAACATACAAAAAAAAAACAATTATTATTGAAAAAAAAAAAACGATCGAACCTTACAGTAGTCGCAGATGTGTAACAAGTTCTCACCATGTTAAGCGAACTGCGAAATGACCCCCTCTACTTATAATCTAGACAGTACTTACTAATTCCATGAATACACTAATTCCATGCTATTAAAAAGTATTACCTAATCCATGCATAAGCTGTCACTTCCTGTTACACACTTCAGTCCCGAATTTTCACGAAAGCATTAGGCCAACGAGGCAGTAATTTGAACATGAACAAAAATAATATTCTAACATGTTTAGACAGAAACTAAAATAAAAATACCTACTTTATGTAAGTCAGTAATAGCCTATTGGTTGGTATTGTTACAAAGTCACAAAGACTGCTATTCAACTTTTTTGATTGACCAATTTTATGAAAATAGCTACACATTCTAAGTGAACCTATAGATCTATCATCACGCCTGTATTTCCCGTTGGCGTAAAGCACTGACCTCTATTAAAGGTATAAGTAAGTACACAGAGGTCAGTGGTGTAAAGGCAAATGTGTCTAAACATTTTACTTGTTTCCGAGTCATCCACCAAATGTCCACAATCCAGGAGCGACTCGTCTCCAGTTCGACATTCATACTATTGCTCGCTAAATGATGACGAAGAAAATCGGTTGCGGTAATAATTGCTACTGAAGGATTCTAAAATATGGATTCCTCAGAGTCGCGCTTTGGACCAATAAATAGACCCACGAGGGAACGACACATTCACAATCATCCTTTTTTGTGTGTTACGTCTTTCCTCGCCGTCGTCGCTCTATGAGGGATTCGTCAAAAGGGACGACAGTATCGACAAAAACTTTTATAATATGCAACTTGGAGTGTACCACTATTAATAGACGAGCTAAGGACAGGGGAAGCGTCTATTACTGCTACAGTGCTGCAAACGCTATATTGGAAAAGTCAATTAAACTTCAGAGATGTATTCTAGCACAATTATGATAATACAAAACACACATACAACTTTAGTATACCTAATTTACAAAATATTTGGGAGCATCACCTGTTTATGAATTTCTCCCATAAAAGTCTTCAGGTTTCAAAAGGATAGCCTGAGAGGATAGCACATAGTCTCGAGTTCTCGACGAATTAAGGGGTTTCCGTTTTTTTTTCCAAGAACTGTCTTCCACAGTTTTCGTCTTATAACATCTTTGGCAAATACATGGGTCCCAGTATTATGCAGTCAACAGCTGCGCAACGGGGCACATAAATATGCGAAAAAGAAGTCGCTTTTTACAAAAAATGTATGGATATTGACAGCTAGTAGCTGCCAAATTCTTAGACGTTGGATAGTAGTGACATCTGAAGTGAGTAAATAGCTGTTTTAATCTTCATTCATATAACTGACCGTACATTCCCTGCATTCAATCGATTTGATGCTATGTTTTGACCAAGAAATCGCTTGCTCAGTTATGTCTAGCCTCTTTGACCAGTTTATCTAGGACTTTTTAATCTGTACCATGTTGTGTCACGGAAATGTCAAAATGTTTATCATGTCAAAAGTATCGATGTATCGATGAAAAATAAAAGTGCGTGAAAGAAAACATTGAGTACTAACTAATCTTACACTTTAATTTTTGTTCTACGTGTGTTTCTAAATTCAGAAAACTTAGGTTCATGAATTAAGTACATTTAGTTAAGGTCTTTCGGTCGAAACAGCACAAAGTTTTTATCTCCGAAAGCAACATGAAATGTAACCTTCCAAATCTGATCACAAGTTTTAACTTGTTGTTTATTTTGTTCTATCATGATAATGATTTTATAGCTATTAAGTATTACTACAGATTTGTCTTAAAATCTTAACTTTACGTGCGACCTCCACTAATATTTTTTTAATAGGATGGGTATGAACCAACCTGATGTACTCTTGAAACAGTAATTTAATATTTTTTCAGAAAAATGGGATTTGATAAACATTTTAATCAAGACCATTGTTATTTGGATGATCCTGCAGACAGTGTGGCAATGAATGTGGAAATTATGGAAGAGAATTATCAAGTTCCTCAGAATAATGCTATCCTTGAAAAACCTGTCATAAGGTACTGTGCATTTATTTAGGTAGATGTTTATCAAATTACATAATGCCTCTTGCGCCTGCTAGAATCATTACTCCTTTTGCTTAGTTTAAAGAAAAAAAAAAAAAACGATTTGATTTTCTTAAAGTAGAGTAGACTTATTTCAAGCAGAAGCAACATTACATTGAATTATCATCTACTTCACATCAACTGGAAGATGTTTGTAATGACTATTAAATTTTATAAGTTAAGGTTCTGTAAAAAGTTGTGTAACACAAAAGACAACCTTCAATGCCTGATTGTATTGGGTTTCATACTGAATTGCATTGTCAAAAAACCAACAGCGCTCGGATTGGCCGGTCCACTGAGCGCACTGGATTGTCCGGTGTGCACCCAACTAATAGTCTTTCACTAGCTTTTGCTTGTACACACTGGTCTAAAAAGAATTTGTCTTTTTTCAGGTATTTAGATATATCAGGGAGTTCTAATAGTAGAATGATTGTTAGTAGTGAAGATACTAATAAATATTCCAAAAAAGGTAAATAAATAAATACATCAAATTAAAAAAAATATATGTGAATAATAACTAAATAATGTACCCATAGTCCAAACTGGATTGCGAATTAAATAAAAAAAAAAATGCATTTATTTTATTTATTCAAAATTAGTTTATTCAAACTAGGCTGCGAATCAACACTTTTGGAATGTCAAAAATTACATAAGACAGTCCCCCAAAAACGCCCACCCTTCACTACTTCCTAGTGCTTTAGCTGGGAAGAAGTGGCACAACAAACTCCCCAGCAGCACAGCTGTTTGTTCAGTTAGAAAACATGATTCTATACAATATAATGTAATGCAAAACCATTCAACTAAATTGTTAAAAATATGGATTAAATATTATTTATTTTCCAGCACTTGTATACCTTCCATACAGCGAATACTGTTCGGATCACAAAGGTTTGTTCTTGCATTTAGATGAGAAACTTGTGAAGCCCGGTGACAAATTTGCTTCCCATGACGACTTTGTTCAATACTTGAATGAGAATGCAAAGAGATGGTGCTTTTACTACAGGTGTTCTGATTCACGTAAACCTAACACTGGTTATGAAACTTATACATACAATTGTGTTTATTTGAGAAATAAAGAGAAGTATAAGAAGAAAGGGTTGAGAAAGAGGTTTGTAATTCCCATTTTTAAAACTACAGTATTATTAGCAAAAAAAATTACTGTGTATTTTTTGCATGCTGCCTTGACTTAATCTGCCGAGATTGAATAATCACAATATAGGAATTAGCTATCCATCTCTTGAGGTGATCAAGACAAAACCAGGTTACCTCTCACAATAACAGAGTATCATACATAATATATTCGGTGTTACAGAAACAATAACATGAAGACTGATTGCCCATGCAAAATAAAATTACGGCATCTACCCAATGAGAAAGAACTGACAGTTGTCTACGTTTGCAATCATCACGATCATGAATTATCTTTACAAGAATTTTACAAGCTGCAGCATGGCCGGCGTTTACCACCGTATGTCAAAGAAGAGGTAATAATCTTACATATTCTTTTACTATAATTATTATGTGTAATATTCGTAATTTTATAATTGCAACCAGGGACCGTACAACCCCGGTTAAGAGTTAAGCCTTTCGAAGGGGTAACCCATTCAATGGGTTACCTTTATCATGATGTAACACATTGAATGGGTTTTATACTAGAAACCTAGTGAAAGGGTTATATGATAACCCATTGAATGGGTCTTATAGTTGAAACCCAGTGAAATGGTTACAACAATAACCCATTCAATGGGTTCTATACCTACTTGAAACCCAGTGACATGAAAAAATCATAATATAATATTATGTTATTTCGATATTCGCCCATTACGCGTAGCATGACCAATTCTATCTCTATTCTACCCAGGGACCATTTTGGTTACCATTTTAGAAAAACCCTTTCCGTTGAAAGGGTTTTCTATAGGGTTTTTCCAAGCAGTTAATCAAAAACCCGTATGGTGTGGGCAATTTTGAATGGCTTAACTTAAGCCGTTCAAAAGGGTTACCAAAATACAATTTAAGCCGTTCAAAAGGGTTACCCAAATTGTATAGTTTTTTGATTAACCACTTAGAAAAACACTATCGAAAACCCTTTCAATGGGTAACCAAAAATGGTCCCTGATTGCAACCACTAGTTTGTGTGTTTGTGGAGGTATGGAGGAATATGGTGGAAAGTTCCTCCATTAAAAGGGAAGACTTTCCAACCAGACAGGTGTTGTGTCTGGTGGCCTACTGTTTGAAGGGTGATGTTGAGCTGTTGTATACAGTGTTTAATTTAAATGACTGAAAACCTCTTAAGGGATCACTGTACTCATCATTACGAACAACCTTTATAATAGCTTTCAGTTAATTCAATTACACCTTGTATATTCAGATTTCGCGGTAAATATTGGTTGCGTGATGTAGGATTCTGTGACGTTACTAGACGTGGCAGTATAGATGTCGCCACAAGTTTGTTTGTCCATTGTAAAAATATGTCCTTTTGATTTATGCCAATTTGACACCAGTGTTTCTATTGCACTTCCGTATTTTTTTTTTCATTTACAGATAAAGGACTTTCTGCAACTTAAAGTCGATATAATGAGAATCAAATCGTATGTTGAAATGGAAACGGGATTCACTATGAGTCGTCCATTTTTCTATGCTCTAGAAAAGAATTTGAAGAGCAGAGAGGTAGAAAGACATATCAGTGACCAGAGATTGATGTTGTTGAAACAAAAAATTGCAGGTAATTTATTTAATTTTACTTCTACCGAAAATCTGGGATAAAGCTGGGTTGGTGATTGTAGCCATGACTAAAGGGAAAATAGACACAAGGAATATCACACCCCATTACGATGTGGGTTACACAACATAATGTCACGTAAATTGAGTTTTTCGCTAATAGTATTTATAACAATTTCGTATAATTATTTGCAGCCGTTGACGAAATGTATGGCAACAATGAGGAAGAAAACGGAGATGCACAGTCAGAGCAGGTGCAAGATCGTAAGTACTAATTAAGAACGTCAGACATTGCTTTGCACGGCAAATCGTGATGTTTTACATATAAGAACAGCGCAGACGGAGACCAGTGCAGAGTGGAGGATTTTCTGATGGCATTGAGCTATATTATCGTCATTATGATAATAATAAAATCATCAGTGTTATAAAGTGCAAACGAGAAAGCGTTAGCGCGCTCGAAGACGCCCGGAGCTGATTGATATTTTCAATGTCATCAGATTTCAATTCTTCCAACTTTGCACTTTAAAACACTGAATACAAAGTATTAAATTTAATAAGAACACCTCTACTCGACGCTTCTCGGTCTGCGCTGAGCCTGTGAAATAAAATAACCAAATGTATCGAGCCCAATTTTGTTATATTTACCTCAGATGCTGATGATCGTATTATTGAAGCAACTAAAAAAATAAAGCACAGGCGAGCAATCCAACCTGCGGAAAAAGCAAGACCAAACAAAACTCCGCCACTGAAAAGACGTAAGCAACATGGCAGTACCTAGTACTACAATTATTTAAAAAAAAATTACACAGCACATAACAATAATACTTGATTTCAAATTCACAGGATCAAAAACAAATGAAATTGTGACGTCTTCTCAAGACTCCAAAAGAGTAAAAATTAAAAAAGAACATACAGAAAATACGTACAACACTGAAACATTGCAAAGTGTGAAGCATTTACAAGAATCCGTAAAATGTGAAATACAAAGAAACCCATGGATCGCAGATCAGTGTGTTCCGGTATTGCCTAATAGGTAGATAATTTAATGATTTTCTCTTATTTTAACCTAATTACTATTAACCATTAAATATTGAATTTTCTGCTATTAGTAAAGGCACTTATACTTGACTATTATTTTCAGAACTGCAAAAAAACCTGAACCTAGTGAAGAATCTGTACACATACAAACAGTTGAACATTTAGATGAAGACATTCACTTATTGGCACAAAAAGCAATCGAAAACATGAGCTACACAATAGAATATTGTTCTGATGATAATCATGAAATCATTAGTAATGAACTCGTTGAAATCATTAATGAAGGCCAAGCTAACGAAGTTGAGGAAAACGATATTGATAATATTGCTTACGAAACGGTCGTCACTGATGACATTGATGAAACTCAGAACGTAATGGAAGAAGAATACATTGATCAAGATCAAACTTTCGAAGAAAGTCTTGAATACCAAATGGTTTCGCAAGAAGACGTAAATGACCAAAGTGAAATTTTGAATGATTTTGACAATACTGAGGATATAGTCGAAGAAGAAAATCATGTAGAAGATACTGGAGAAAATAATCATGTAGTAGAATATGTAGATGATTTGGTTAGTGAAGGAAGTGCACAAGATGTTGCGGTCCAAACTGGAGACGATGCGAATGGCAATGCTAGTACTGCACATTCATTACTGCCAGTTTTCGATGTGTATATGAAAGATGGAAATGTTACGGGTTTTGTTGTGAGTGATAACTTGATCAGCGGGCTGAAAGATGGCGTGGATAAAGAAATTCAAACTAGTGAAGATGTAACAGCCAGGTGAGATTCATATATTTTATAAACGTTTTTTTCTACATCATTATGAATAACTACTTTGTTTATTCATAAAAACTATATTCCTATTTTAAATCCATGGTTGTAAATGTAGTTTTGAAGAATATCATCTCCACATCACGTTCTATCTTTGCTTACGAACTTACTTCCACTTTACATCTGTTACAGCGACACACAAGAGTTAGGAAACGAAGATTTTGATGGAGAGATAATCCATAACATCTCTAACAATAAATCTGGTGACACATACACAAAACATGAATACGTACATAAATACAACATAGACAAATATATGACGCAGCCTCACTTCCCGAAATATGTTGAAACTCTTGCAAAGGAGACGTACATGGACGTTCTCCATATGTTCACGAACATATACAACGAAAAGGCCATGTTCAAAATTACTACGACGCAAAGAGGGAAAGAGGGGAACACTAGAATATGGTACATAAAAGATGGTCATCGATCAAAGGGGCGCAGAAAAGATGAAACCCAAAGGGAAAAGTTGGGGCAAAATCTGCAAAGCATCTTCATTTTGAAGGAAAAACTAAGATATATGAAGAAAAAGAATAGCGAATTACTGTCAAAGAATAAGCAATTGGAAGAAGTCGCGCTAAGACTTGTGGAGATGACAGAGGAGCCGTAGTATATTATGTTTTTTCTGTAAGAGATTAATAAAAAGGTTAAGTTACTGTTACAATGGTATATTTCCATTTATTTAAAAGAACATGAAAACACTTCGCTTGAAATATTGGTCAGACCCTTTTCGTGTCTACTTGAAAAAACACAAATGAACACGTAGTTTCTTGCCCCTTTCTGGGCTTTCTCGATTCTCTTATTTTTTTTAACAATCTTGTCGCCTTTTGTATTGGGTCATGAATATAAACACTAATGGACCAAGCATTAAGCCCTGAGGTACTCATTGTTGAACAGGCAGGCATTTTAGCAAATCTCGCTACATTACTATTGAAGTTACATAACCAAAAATGCAGATAATTATTTATTACACTGCATTTCTAGTCACCATACTTTGCAGGTAGCAAAGTTTTCGTTTAAGAGACATGACTCATGCTGTACGCAATCGAAGGGTTTGAAAAAATCTTCGGTACATTCCAATGCTTTCTATGAATTCTCTTGAATTATTCCGAAAATATTTTAGAGGTGTTCGAAGCTACCTCCTTCCGAGACTTGTTAAGTACGTCTTATAGCAAGCAAGTAACAAGTAACTTACCCTTGCTGGCCGAACAAGGCGAATCACACCAGTGCCATTTTGCCATCCTTGTGTTTATATTGCCTTTGCCACAAAGAGGTCAGGTAGCGAATTGATGATTGTTACTAGTTGTCTGTCTAGTCTCATAAAAACGTCTGACGGAGGAAACTTCATCTATCAACATTATTAAGCATTGCTAATGATTGTTGTGTCGGTCACGCCTACCACTGTCGTCGAACTTTTAGCAGAGACATTCGCTCGCCAAAAAGTTCTGAGAGACAAACTTTAGAACCTTAGGCTCTCAACTCAATGAAAAGTCGCGAAGTGTCGATTTCATAAATTTTGTTTCTGTGTTTCACAGTGTTTTCAGCTATAAAGCGAACTTTTACAAAAACCTACCCAATAAAAACAATAGTAGAGAATATAAAGCCAATGTTTGTTTAATTTTTATCGACTCTCCAGCGCTTATGTAGTTGTGACCTTTGATAATTGACTCCGTCGCTATGCTATGCGTGGTTATGCAACATTGCAACGTTACCTTTAGACTCATCTCTGTTTGGTCAGTGCCTGTCAGTTATGCGACATGGAGCCAGGACAACCAAGCGGACATTCTCTTTGGTTGACATTGAATATTTTGGGGAGTATGTCCTTGCTAGGATGTGATCCTTCCATCAAATCCTACGCGAAGTAGGTGTATTGCTTAACCCTCTTATAGCTTAGGATTCATTAAATAATTTGTGGTAATGTGCGCGATACATTAGATACATGGATATTTTTTAAACATTCTTCCATATTACACAAAAAATTTAAAAAACAAAAACTGTTACAAAACCAGCGACTTGGTTTCGTCAAGGAGTTTTGGCAACACCTTGTTATTCTTCGCCCTACCTAGTAGAGTACCTACCTACAAGCTTATTATATAAAAATAATCTCAAATATAAGAATATATATATATATTTGCACATTGAATCGACACAGACTCAATTATGTTCCACACCTTAACTTGTACCGGCAAAACCTAATAATCTCGCCTCAGGAATCTTTTGATGGGCACACTACCTGCCTACACCAATACCTACGCGAATACTAACATATAATTAATTTTGCGATTGCACTACGTTTATGAGTGTTATCTACGTGGTATCGAAATGTGAAAGTTTAAAACTATTGTCTGTCACTCTCATTGTCTGTGATTTATCTTGCGATCTTGTCGCCGACCGGTTTCATTTATGCAAATAAGCTGTTCTGAGTTCTGATGAAATTATCGATCTGGATTGTAGGTAGGTATTGCTTGTTCCGTATTCCGAGAATGTGTCATTGATACGGTTCGAAGTTAACTATTGTGCGAAGGTATGTGTCAGTTAGGTAAATTGTTAAGATAAATAACTGGGTGATTGCTAATATGTGGCCTAGAGTTTAATGGTTTCCATTAAAATGTAATTATGGTGGAACACCACCATAATTACTTCCTAACGCTAAACTAAGCTGGAATAGCTTTGAGTTAGTGCCTAGTAGTGAAGGCACCGAAAGCGGTAAAAGTTGCATTGTATAAACAACGGTAAATTAATTACTGGTTCGCCTTTCGGAAATTGTGTACCGGTACCAGCAGGATCTACCTGCCTAAAAGTATTGCTATTTTAACCGACTTCCAAAAAAGAGGAGGTTATATGTACGTCTGTATGTTTTTTAGGGTTCCGTACCTCAAAAGGAAAAAAACGGAACCCTTATAGGATCACTTCGTTGTCCGTCTGTCTGTCTGTCAGTCTGTCAAGACACTTTTTCTCAGGAACGCGTTAAGGTATCAAGTTGAAATTAATATCAAATAAGTAGGCCAACGGTCCCTCGGAGTTATAAAAAAATCTAGCTTCTAAGTGAACGCAATACAAAAATACGGTGATTTATGCGACATATTTTGTTTCTCGCAAATAAATCAATATATACCTACTTCCCGTTGACCTAGAATCGTGAAATTTGGCAAGAAGCAAGGTCTCACAGCAAAAGTAAGGGAAAAAGTCCAAAAATTGTTAATTTGTAGTTTTATAACACAAAAAAAGATTTTTTTGCAATGACAAACTTACATTTTCAATTGGGAAATTGACCGTGGCGTATATCGTTGTATGAGAGAACATGTTTTTCAACTACAATGTTAAGTTTGTTTTTGGGATAAATTCATCCTAACTATGGAACCATTAATTGTGCGTGGTCCGACACGCACTTGTTTGTATGCATGTTCACCGATTTCTCCGTCATTGAGGACTGATTTTGTTTTTTTTGAATGGTTGTTTGAGTTAGTCCCATTGGCACCAAGTCAAACTCTGATGAGGGGATCCCGAGGATATCGAGGGAAATCCTCAAATTTTATAGGCACACCCTTAGATAGCGATTTTTGTATTTTTTATAGTAACTCATGCATTTGCCCTCGGAAAGCACTATTTGGTGAAGTGTAACTGATGATGAAGACCACAGATGGCCACCGGAACTTGGGGAAGTGTAACTGATGGTTATCCTGGTTCTTACCAGGAGAACTCAACAATTAACGCCCCTGCATCGTGAAAATCCATATTTTGTAAAAAGGTGATGAGCAGTTCACATAGGGATATTGTAACTTAGATAATAATTAATTAATTATAAAATACTATTTACAAAAAAAAAACCAACTTACAAATAAAACACTACAATGTGAAAAATAACTTTAATTTCGGAAGTCGTGGCAAAAAACTAAAATACAGGTCCAAAGACACCGAATTCCGAAATTAAATTTATGGAGTTATGCAATTTTCTCTCAGACGGCGACTAGGCAGTTAACCCACCGGATTTGCCTTAAAGTAATCAAAACCATGATCATAATCTAGTAGCCCCAAGCTCAAATCTCTAATCTTATATCAGCGACCGATCGGAACAAGCTGATAGTAACAATCTGGCAGGCGAGGTCACGCGATCTTCTAGGAGCATGTCGAAGGAGATTGTACGAAAGTGCGCACGCGCATACGGCAGCTGTTTTTGTGCGCAAGCTTGCGCGTAACGCGGGCTATTTTGATTATGTATTTGATTGTATATCCGCTGTCTGTTTTTGTGAGGCGTAAGAGTAGTTGAGTACCTGAGTTCCCGGATAGTAGATAATTGTATTCTGCTGTTAAGCACCTAATGACGAATGGACGAAAGTAAATGTTTTTGTCGATGGTTTGACAGCAATATCATAGACGGAGACACGAAAGTCTCTAAAATTATAAATGATTTTTGCTACAAACAACACAGCTTTATCAATATTTTATGGAGAATAATAACGATACGAACATGCCGAGTTAAATTCTGAATGGTCAATATTAGATATACTATACAGTTGCTGTAGGCACCATATTTTTTTATTCAATTTTGACCTGCGTATAGTGCTAATTAAAATAACTTGAAAAATTTAACCTTTAGGACCGCACCTTTCTGTTTTGAACTGGACAAACATAATCTACACATGCAAAAGACAAAGTATTTTTGGTCATGTGCCAGCAATGTACACTATTGTCAGTCAGTCAGTACTCATTATGTAATGTCTTTTAGTTAAGTATTACATTAGGCAAATATTTTTTACCTCCGCCTTGTATTACACTGAACGATTTTGCAATCATTTATTGACACATCGTTATGTAGGTACAGGATATTATAGCTAATTATCGTTATGTCAATAACTATAATCTGCTATTAGTTAAAAGGTCTCTCGGTAAAAAGGTAGTGTATTTTGGGGAACATTTACCTATATGAAATACCGATCAACATAGCCATAGTGTTGTGTCAGTAATCTTCTGTGTGATTTCATGATCAGTACGCTCATTTTGCTCTCAGTCTGTCCGTTAAAGTAAAGTAAAGTTTATTTATTTGCATTGATTGTAGGTACATATGGTATTAAAAAAACTGGCCAATTGCGAGTCGGACTCACGCACGAAGGGTTCCGTACCATTATCTATAAAAATGTCAAAAAAATCACGTTTGTTGTATGGGAGCCCCCTTAAATATTTATACATAACTGTGTTGTTTGTAGCAAAACTCATTTTTGCCTGGTGACAGACGGACAGACAGACAGACAGACGGCGGAGCCGTATTAGTGATAGGGTTCCCGTTTTACCCTTTGGGTACGGAACCCTAAAAATGGTTGTGATCACAGATTTAGAGTAGGCTAGATACCGCATGTTCATTAGATAGTATGAAAACCGAGCGTGTCATCGTTTTTATACCTACGATGACGTCACCCCAGCCATTTAGTGATGTGCTCAACGTTAACAGAATCATTTCAATCGCTAAGCGTGTCTGTGAGCTAATATACTTCGTTAGGAGTGGACGTGCGTTGACATGCAATAGGAAGTCGCAATAAAGCCCGAAGTTTGTGCACAGCACAAACTTCGGAGCAAGCTTGGTCGGACGGCTTGTGGTATCTAGCTTACTCTAAAACTGTGGTTGTGATCTTTGCAATCTACCTTAGATTAGACATGCAAACATTAATGAATGAAGTCAAAACGGGTACAATCAAATAAGTTGGTTTGTCGTCAAATTGCATAAAAATAATATAACTATCTTAAATTAGAAATTTACTTTAGGGTACATTTAAGTCATTGTCCTTTAGAAAATCATTAATCGAGTAGTAACATTTTTCAATCAATATTGCTGTTAACTTCTTTTTAACACGCTTTTTAAAATTGTGTATTGTGTCATCGTTAGTATGCATAAACATATCTCGGGAACCACACATTCATATAAAAGTTTTCTGACTAGGTTTTAGTACAAATAAGTCCACGTGAGCAGAACCGCGGGCTCAGCTATAGTTGTCGTATCAAACTAATTCATGATCAAACGAAGTTTTCTCCGCAAATCTCTTAAGATTCCTTACGCTACTCTACTTCAATCCATCGCATATTTTCTCTTTTAACTTGGCTGAATACATTGGTTTTTATACAAACGCGTTCGCCACACGCATACGACACGACTCCAATAAATTAGGGTACGTATTAAAATGCGTATCGTATCAGCATAGTGTCTGATTTTTGGAATGGACAGTTAACTTGCCGAAACGCGCTCCAGTTCTTTGTTTTACTTAATAATATTATTAATTGTATTCCTGTATGTCGTAAGTGGTACGAGGTGTTGTGAGAAATAGTGTTGTATTGATTTTCTTTTATGTATTTTTATGCCACTACAGATTGCCAGTTGTGAAATCAACTCTTTTCAGTGCTATTTCTGTATCTAGTACATGTTCCTACGACATGAGAGCCTTCAAGAAAAGAATTTAAGGGGGATGCGCTAAGGTAGCCCGCGAAATTCAAATTTTATTACGTTTTTTGCAATTTGCAATCCTATTGAATGACTATTTCTGAAATAATCATTCAGTAGGATTTTATGAACTTAGAGAGTTGTAATGCTGATTCTAATGATTATAATTCTGTAAAGCCATATTTGTTACGGCCGCGAATCATATTTAGATCAACATACCACCTGTTACTGACCTGCAAATTGCAAAAAACGTAATAAAATTTCGCGGGCTACCTTAGCGCATCCCCCTTATTGTCTCCTTAAAAGGTCGGCAATGCATCCGTTGTTCTGGTGGTAATTATCGTCTAATTTAAAACTGCACGCCCCCCACGCATGTATTTTTTTGTGGTGGGGCGTGCTGTTTAAAAGTCAGACGAAATCTACAGATGTGCATGGGCAGAGATTGACTGACATCAGGCGACCCGCATTTTGTCAGTTCGTTAAGAAAAATGGCTATTGGTACGAAACAGGATACTTCTTTTTGATGTCAGTCTGTGAATATTAAAATATCAAACAATTCTCCAAAACCAGACTGTACTTAATGTAATGATAGCTGATTGGGTACCTAGACACAGCTGATAAATGCCTTTGAAACATTTTGTGAAGCGTACAAGTGTATAAACATAATGGACCTCCATGTTAGACCTACACGACGAATGGCAAAGTAAGTAGGTACCTAGGTATCTAACTACAGTTAAGTAAATCAATCATGTTAGAAGTCACAGGTAGCACTTACCTTCGTGTAGATTTTGATATTAAATTGTTTAAACAATGTCAGGGTACTAAAACATGGTAAACGAGCAGATTAATAATGTAACTCGCTAGTCAGGTACTTTCTCAGTCGCCCAAGCAAAAAAAGTGGCACTAGATGAATGTATCTAAGCTTCTGTGGGCTTGTCCTCAAAAAATTACAAATCAAAGCAACAATTTCAATTAGAACTTTAGTTGTCTCCAGGTGACTACTTTACATACTTTTGAACTGCTGACATGTTTAGCCAGTCAGGTAGTTGCGTTTCCAAAATATCGAGAAAGAAGTTGTTTTGAAAAGAATAGACAAGATGTTCCCTTCAGTTGTAACCTTCGTAGGGTCTACTTGTGCTTACACGAACTACTTACTGAGTAAGCATAGCATAATCAGCCTATCAGCATATCGTTCACACTGCTGGGACACAGGCCTCCTCTCTTCGAGAGGAAGTGGGCTGTAATCTACCACGCGGGCCCAGTGCGGGTTGGTAGATGTCACGTCTTCGAATTTTTGGTTCTAGGCCATGCCGGTTTCTTCACTATGTTTTCCTTCACCGTTTTGAGAGCAGGGGTGATAAAATAATTTACACAAAGTAAAGCGCCTGCCTGGGTTCGAATCCACGACTCTCGTAATTCAGGGCCGTTTCCACTCGGTCACCACTGCTCTGCTGCTGCACGTGTTGACCCACAATTTATTATAACGAGGTTAATCTTAGGATATGCTTAGGTTCGATAGCTTTATTTTGTAACCTACGATTACGCATACATAACAAACAATAAAGCATTGAACAAAGTCTGAGTCACTCCACCAACTTACATAGACACATTTACATAAAAGCAGACTTATCTAACTGATAAATAAATGAAAGTTTATATATTGCTGTATGAATATCTCTGATCATTACATGTAAGTAGATACTGTAAGCCTACTGTCTTGTAAGAGTGTTCTTAGAGAGAGTTCTTCTAAACTACAACAACGGATTTTGATGCGCTTTCATCATCATTTAGAAAATTTATACATAAGTATTAAACATACCTACATAAAATGAAGAAATTTCGATGTTTTGTCTAGATATAAAAACCGTGCGAAGCAGGGGCGGGACGCTAGTATACCTATAGCTATATATACAAAATTATTTTTAGTATAATGCGAAACCTCAATATAGTTTGTTCAGAACTGAATCGATTTCAATAATTTTTACACCATGTTATATTCTGTCCCAAAAATATTTAAGTGGTGAAAAATTTTACGTTAATAATGTCACCATTTAATTACTTACAATACAATCGCCGTACGGTTAGGTACCTACTGCCAAATTATTATCAATGAGCGCAAGACGACCCTGGAGGTGCGGGGGCGCCGCGCCGCTGTTTTTGTACGGTAACATAACAACCATATAACTTAGATTTTTCATGATACAGTTTTGAAAATTTGTACATAGATTCTTTACATAAAAATACTAGACACGTGTTTCGGGTTTCGCATCTATTAAAACTAATATTGTAGATATATATAAATGTACCATGTGTTGCCGGACGTAAAGAATCACCATCCTAATTGTTCCCATGGGTGTCGTAAAAGGCGACTAAGGACTTACTAGAGAATGGGCAGCGATGTTCTCTATGCATTTTAACACCATGCTGCGATCGCCAACCCGCCTGCCAAGCGTGGCGATTATGGTAAACCCCCCTTTGGTGGAGGCCTGTGTCCAGTAGTGGACGTCTTTCAGCTGAAATGATGATGATGATGATATATAAATAAAATACTAGCCTATTATTGTCCTATTTCTGGCAAAGGTCTCTTCTCATACGGAGAAGGCATGAGCATTGATCACCACGCATGCTCCAGAAGGGTTGGCGATTTGACTTATAATACATATACACCGTGGCATTTTAATCGTCTTACAACGGCAGCCCACTTCATGTATCCAATGACTACTAATCATTCATGAAAGTGAAAAATATTTATTAAAATTTGAATAAATAAAAATAAAAAAAAACTTTATGACGCATGACGTAGATTGAACACCCTGTTACGAGCGCGATGCGAGCCTTGCGTTCCAAGTGCGGCACGGAATGGAGCGCAAGGCTCGCACCGCGCTCATAACAGGGAGTTTCATACTAAATCATCAGCGACTTATTGAACAAAAAACCTGACTTACATTTATAAAAAAAAACTGAACACCTTATTAAAATAATTATTGAAACTAAGCTGTAATATTTCTTGTTCATAATTTCTCAATTAGTGAGAGGTTGTTATCCTCTGACCTACGAGCTGTAATTGTAATATTTAATTCAATGAACTGTTACTTCAAGAATTAAGGTATTCCGTAGGCGCGGGCCTGCGGACGGTGAGCGATGGGTAGCTCGCCGTCCGATAAGGACGGCCCGGGTCGCCGGCGCGTTGTGTTCCACGCGCGCCTCAAATAGATATCAGCACCAACTGACGGGGTCCGGTAGGACCAATGCCTGTCAGGGTTACGAGTTTGTCCGAAAGGGATATCGTGGCCCTGGCACACAGGCAACGGAAGGAACACGGGTGGGTTTTAGTCAGTAAAAGTCTGACACGCCCTCCCGCTCCGCCCAGGGCGGGAGAAGTTATTTGATAATTTCCCACCCAAAAAAAAAGAAAAGGTATTGATGAAATATCTGTATCTGCAAGAATATGTGACGGAGCCAGTGTATTTTATTCTTTATTTGTTAAGTAGAAAAAGGAAGCAAAGGAGTATGTAAGCAGTTCTGTAGTTTCTGCCTACCCCAGTGGGAAGCAAGCGTGAGTTTATGTGTGTGTGTATTTGTTAGAAACTGTCTATGAAAAGCTTTGACATGATATTAAACGTGAAGATATAATTGTTATAGTTTGGTAGGTAAATAGTTGCTACACCGAATTGAGCCCAAAATTGACAGATTATTGTTACGAAAATAGCAAATACTGTTTGATTTAGGTGATGGTTACATTAGAAACTAAACTAAAAAAAAATACAAAAAAAAAACCTTTAATTTAAAGATCACTGACCTACGTAATTCACAAGGTTCAAGATAAGGTCTAAAAATTTATGGCGTCAGAGGTTCAACATTTTAAGGAAAACGTACTTATTAAACTTTTGTCAAATCGGCAAATTTTGACTCGAAAAGGGATATCAAATAGTTGCAAACTTCACGAACATGCGAATTTATAATTAATTACTCACAAGTTTTGGTATATATTCTGTCTTAAACATACACATAGCTTGCATATAGTCATGAAAAAAATAGGTATTTTAGGCACTTCCAAGTAAGCCTTTTCAGATCACCACGGTCAAAAAAGGGTTCAGGGTCCGTATCAACTGTTGAACTGTTGTTAGATTATAAGATAAACTGTGAGTCCTCGTCTCCACCTACCATCTTTCTTTTGCTGTGCCCGACAGGATCAACGATTGTTCTCTAACCTAATAAAGATAAGAGCAAGAAAGATTTGAGTATTGAGTATTTAACAGTTATGTATATATAGTTAGCTATTTATGTATATAAACTTCTCGAACACAATAAGGTACAAAGGCGGACTTAATGCCTTAGGCATTCTCTACCAGTCAACCAAAGGTGGTGAAAAGGTAAGATGGCGGGTGCTCTGATTGAGAGAAAAAAAACAATATAAAAAAATGAGTACATAAACAGGTATAATTTTTAAATATTCTAGGTGGCTACATTTATTGCGGCGTCAGAGGCGTTGTTCAGATCGTCAAGGGTGTAGATGAACGCACATTTAGGATACTACACATTCCTGCCAGGGTTGCGAGTTTGTCCGAAAGGGATATCGTGGCCCTGGCACACAGGCAACGGAAGGAACACGGGTGGGTTTTAGTCAGTAAAAGTCTGACACGCCCTCTCGCTCCGCCCAGAGCGGGAGAAGTTATTTGATAATTTCCCACCCAAAAAAAAAAAAAAAAAGCCATTCTCTACCAGTCAACCAAGGGTGGTGAAGAAATAAGATGGCGGGTGCTCTGATTGAGAGAAAAAGAACAATATAAAAAAATGAGTACATAAATAGGTATAATTTTTAAATATTCTATCTATTAATTAAATTCATTATCGTAGCTACAAGGCGTTTCATGAATACAAAATAATTCTGTCTGATTAATTTATTAAATATCTGGTCGAGACCTTGAAATTAGACATGCATACAGTCCTTTTCCGATGATATGTACATAAGTGCTATTTCGAAGACTTCTTTGGAATTTTGAACGTGGCGAAAAAGTGAGAAGTTTGCATTTTCAAGGACACTTGAGCTGCGTGAGAGCAAGTAAGAAAACTTTTCAAATAAACCGAAGCTCCAGTCTGTTGCACCATCGGTTCGTAATCCCTCAGATTCCTAGGATCTCATTAGAATTGTAGTTAACATAATCAGCTGATGATGGGGCTATGTAACCGCGTAATGTTAGAACAAATTATTATTGTTTCACTAATAGAAGAATTTGTTAAATCACGCCTAAGTCTTACCGGTTCCGAAGCGTGCGCAGGCGAAGAAAAGGCGCGCGCGACGCCGGAGTTCGTCAGTCTCGCCAGGGTCGCCACAAGGGTCGGACCACAATCTAGTCATTAAAAACTTTTTTATAATTGTAATTTTTATAATTTTGTAATCAAAACGTCATCATGAAAGTGTTCATCGTATTAACAGCAGTCACCGCGCTAGCGAGTAAGTATATTTGATATAAGTTTTATATATTTGTGACAATATGTTATCATGTAAAGTATTCTGTATGGAAGAAGAAAACTATTGGTTTATGTGGAAAAACTGCTTCTACAGATATAATTTTCATTAGAAATGATAAAGAATCTAGAAATAGCTCGTATTGGTTATTCAATCATTCATTCTCTGATTAATATTCTCAGTGTCATGTGAATATATAATGTCAAAGTGTGTAACCTATATACTTAGACTGGTTGCAAAACAAAAAAAATGCCACGTAGTCGATATTTGTCTCAAAAAAGTTAATTTAAAATATTTCAATATCGATCAGTATATAAGACTTCAACGAGTGCACCTTTTTTATAAAATCAAGTATTATTTATTTTGAACTGCTTTTTATGATCATAAACTCCTCATATATTATTTTAATAATAAGTTTATATTGAAATATACCCCGCGCGTTATATGCCTCGTTGGTCTAGTGGTTGCAAGCACGACTGCTGAGCATGAGGTCCCGGGTTCGATTCCCAGGTCGGGTAAAGTGATTTTGGGATTTTCCATTAGGAATTTCTCAGAAGCAGCCCGGAGTGTGGATTTGATCCCGATTGATGGCAATAGGCTCGCCCCCTATTACATGGGACTTAAACATAACTGGCGAAATGTGGGTGTACTATTAGGTACACCTCTGCCTAACCCTTCGGGGATTACAGGCGTGATGTTATGTGAAATATACGAAAATAATCAGTCCTTTGACAACCATCCTTTGAGTGTAGTTCAGTTGATGTACATACCTACCCATATTTTCTACCTATATTATTATCATAGGAACAGCTTAGTTACTTCCTTAACATAACGCAATTAAGGTCCCTTGTTATATACCACGCAACAATACTTAATAAGCCTATGTAACTATTGCGAAAATATTATACAACCAGCTGTTGACCTGGCTAATTGTACCTACGCATATAATAACTGTTCGCACAACACTTTTATGACGATCTACCTAAGAAAAAAGAACTCGCAGATTGCCTTTCTTTATCAGTCAAGAAGCCTAGATCTGACGTATAAAGGTTGTAACACAATATAATATTGTTTATGCAGATAACCATAAGCAGAATTCATATCCTTTGCTAAATGCTTTAGACAATGCTGAAATACTGAAACACTGAAGTTACTATACTTGAAACCAGTAAAAGTAATCAATTTTATGCACGAATATTTCGATCAAAGTGATCTAAATCTTGATGCCGACATTTAATTTCAGAATACTTTTGAAATTGATCGTACCTGATACAAATGTATGTCAAATATATTAAAAGATATATTGAGAAATGTATAGATACTTAACCATTTACCTATGTACAGTATAAACATACTTGTGACCGTATGTGGTATACTTTCCTGGACCAGAGCTTGCTTATGGCTTGATTGAGACCCATGGGATAGAAGAATAGGTACAATATTTATGTGATCCCCTTGAAAGTTGGTAGAATCAACAAGGCTAGAAATGTAGGTATTTTCGTGGTTAGTGACTAGCCTGGTGTCAGGGTTTTTATGCCGCCCATGGGCCTCTGACTTGGCTTTACACGCCGTCGACAAATATCTTTCAGGCATGCCATGCCGGTTTCCTCACGATGTTTTCCTTCACCGTTTTTTAAGTGATAATTATAGAATACGCACATAAATCTGAAAATTCAGAAGCGCGTGCCTTGGGTTCGAACTCGAGACCTATGACTTAGCAGTCTGTCGGTCACACCGCTAGGCTGTCACTGCAATGTACATAGGATACCATGATATATTAATTAAAATAAAACAGAACCACATTAGAAGAAACTTCTGATATTATCTCCAATCCCAAGAGTTAATCCCAAACCAGTGTAATACGAAAATATTCCTACAAATGTCATAATCAATTCCCATCACGTACTTTCGGGTTCAATTGTCTAGTAATGGCCCGTTAGCCAGCCTCGCTTGCATTAATAAAATATGTGCAATAAATTAGTAACCCAACCGTGTGTAATGGCTGCATGCAATCAGGTCTATATGTCGTTACTAATTGTTATTTATCCTTATTAAAATGGTGGCAGTTTTCGAGTACCTTTAAATATGAAGAGCATTTATGACACTCCCTTTGAATTTCACTGACATAATTATAGGTACTTATATCAATGCCTAATGTCAACAATATGGATATCAGTGATATACATTAATATTTAAAATTAAGAATAGAATTTTATTATCGCCTTTTGGTATGACAACATATTATTTGTAAATTAAATAGTTAATTTATACTTAAACCTATGAAAGCAAGCTTCAATAAATAACAAGTAAAGGTCAAAAGTACCTACTATAGTAACACGCACTAATTTCAGGATATTTACCCACTAAAGCGTACAGTCCAATTCTTCAAAGAAATACTCAAAAGAGTTTCACTTACAATCAGCATGGAAAACTATAAAATAATACCGAAACGAAATGAAAATAAACAGAAAATTGCGTTTACATTTCCAATCGAGTGGTTTTGTTGTAACCCTACATTGACATTCACTTGCTTTGAATATTTTTTACCGTGAAATAAAAATAAGTTCATGCGTTTCTACAAAGTATTGCGTAGCATTGTGTTGACATCGGTGATATTAAAATTTACGCAAATATTGTAGGCTTTTGTAATAAGCATTGCGGAGAGAGCATGGATTTATGTTTGTAATATATTGTGCTGAAACTTTAGTGGTTTAGGATATTTATTGGTTTGTCTTTGTGCTTTGCGAAATAGGTAGATGTTGATTTCTTTGATAAAAAGGTGTCACAGTGAAATATTGTTTTGCAAAGCTAGCATGAAAAGGAAACAATTTCGTCGCCAAAAGTTTATATTCCATGGTCATCTTCAATATATAGGCATTTATGTTTATTACCATGAAGCTATTACTATTCTAATATATTTTAATTTCTTACTGTAACATTTCTATTAATAAAAATTAATTGTTAATCATAATAAAAATGATTTGTGTAAGACAGTAATAAACGTTTAGGTAGATTAATGTAAAGAGTAATAAGCATAATTTATCCGAACAATCTTAATTATGACAGGTTAATGATAATAATACAATTACCATGATTAATTGTGTGTATTATGCGTTAAAATCTATGTAGGTACCTTAATAAATTCAGGCATAACATAATGGTCGTTTCCAGTAAGGATTTTGCGAAACCACTTTACTTAAATATCATAATATGTAAATTCTGAAGCCTGTTAAGGAAATCCTAATCCTACATATATTATTTGAGGAAGAAGAAGTCTAGCAATTAAATGCTTAACATGAAAACTTGTCTAAGTTTCCTAAAATAACCTCTGAACAATTGAAGGTACAAATGTTTCACATTTACTCGTAAAAGCAAATATAAATAAGTTAATGGAATTGCTTGTCAAGCCACTGAGCAAATAAAACTCAAACCCGTTTGCCGGAATGTCTGTATCCATAAGATATGTCTTAAGTTATTTTCGTATGCCTGTCACTACCTGAGAAAAACGTGATTCGCAGGTACGTCCGTGTTTTAAATATATTTCGCTTTTTTTATTGGATAACAAATCATTAATATTCAGGGTTAGGTCTCAGAATATCTTGTAGTCTGAACCTGTTCGAAACTTTCGCTTATCTTCGATCTGTAGTTAATTATGAAGACTACAATTAGCCACGGTAATGCATCTTTTAATGCAAATTCTTGTTGTGTATTGAACATTACTTGTTTTGCGTTTAAATATGTAAGTGGTATTAATAAAACATAGAACACCTATGATTGTAATAATAAGTCATCGAATGCATAATATAAGCTGACATTATTAAAATATTTCTTCAATTAATCTGTTGGTTGAACATCTGTTAATTATCATACAGTTTAATATTCTTGTAAGTTGATCATAGTCTTCATTGCAGCTATAAATAGTAGACTCTTCTATTTCTTTATATTTTTCAGCTTTAAAAGAAGTTTCTTCTCTATCTTCATTCGTATTACTTCTCGTCTTGTTTTAATTCAAGGATCCATTTATTTTAGTTAGACCTTGGATATCTACACTAACAACAGAGAACCTTATATCTCTTATGATATCTCCATGTTCTCTGTCAGATTTTCTTCATCATCACCTTCCTTTTTATCAAAAGTTTTAGGTTCTACTATCAGTCCAAGCTGATGTTTCTCTAATATAACATTAGATAATTCTAGAAAAATAAATTTTCATCACATAACACATCCAACAGAACAGTATCTTTATAGGTCAGTATGATCTCGACCCTTGCTGCATCAGCGCGATGCACTGGTGTCGTAAGTTTCGAGTGACTTTCACTTCTTGCGTCATGCGACCGAGTCGGTTCGGGTACGTCTCGATAATCATGTGTTACATTATACTACGAGCTTTTGTTGATGTATTGATCGATTGGCGATGTTTTATGTTAGACTGTTAGCTAAAGATAAGTTTGAAGTTTAGTGATACAGCTACGTTGTAATAGTAAATCAAAGAAGCATGAATGATAATAGCTAAAGATAGACATTTACCCAAGTTAAATAAAGATATGAAATAGAGAGTGTCAGTACCTAAATAGTACAGTAAACATGCCACTGAATAAACCTCTACTTTAAGTTTCAAATAAAGAACAGATTCTTAGCAGTTCTTTTGACATTTCCTAGATAGCTAAACTATTCGGTGATAGAGACATTCTTGCAAAATTGTATCTAACGAAGTAGATTCTTACCAAATATTACAACCAAAATTATTTGATATTCTTATCTATCAATTATTGTTTCTATACCGTCAACTGATCCCTCTTATATAGGAGATAGAACCCACACGGGCTATTTGAATGGAATTACTTACATTGCGTCGCACACACGTTACAAGATCTCCGGGTCGTGTGAGGCAGTTTTATAATATCTGTTACTTAGGTCACTTGATGACATCCTTTTCTTGGTACCTTTATACAAAAAGGTAGTATTATTTTAAGAAAATAACTTTGGTGATTTCAGTCTGGAGGTAGTTTTGAGAAAAAAGTATGAATTAGGTCAATTGGGCATAAAAACCTTTTCCTTTCATGTTTTCATGGAAATCGATCCACTGATCGATACTACTACTAGTACTTACTATCCATTCTAAAAAATCAATATTATTTCTCACTAGAAATAATATTGGCTTTTTAGAATGGATAGTGTAGACTTTATCGTTTTCACATAGTACACGATTTGATATGTTCATAATTTATCTCTTTGGTCGATGATTTGGTATAGGCATGTGAAGCGGAGGAATGAGGGAAATGTCGCCAGGAAAGTTTTGAGTACGAATGTGGAGTAGAGAAAGACCAAAGAAACGATGGATGGACTGTGTGAAAGATTATATGGCTAGTAAGGGACTGACTACCGAGATGACAACTAATACAGAAGTATGGAAGACAAATACATATTGCGCCGACCCGAAATAAATTCGGATAAAACCAGGAGAATGATGGATGATGCTGATGGTCGATAAATCATTAGCAAAGAGTTCGTGACTTTTACTACTTATTTTGATTATTTAGATATATTTAGATACAAGTATTTCCTACATATGGACAGTAAAAAGGTCAAGATTAAATCCTGCAGAATTGTATATTTATGATAATGTCATCAACTTGATATTAATCAGGTCAGCTTTGTTAGCATAAATTCATAGAAGATTCGATAACCTAGAGACATTTCCTGAATTACATATTTTATGATGTAATTTAATATTTAAATTTAATTTTATAAGCTATTCTTGTCTATATTTAAATCACGAATTTCAATCTGTTTAATAGATATTAAAATACAAGCGAATTAAATTAATAATACTATGTAAAACTACTACTTATGTTAATATAATACGGCCTTGACAATTAGAGTTGAAAACCGCTAATCGGAAAATGTCAATCTAAATATTCAGTTATTGATGTAAACCGGTGCGCATCACTAAGTATCTTTGAGCAGTGAATATTCTCAACAAACACTAATAATAATCGAGATGAAAATAAAAAAAAATAAAAAATTATTTGAAACATAATTTTTTCTCTACCCTTCACAAAATTGTTTTCAAATTTCATTAAAGTCTTTAAATGAAAATATGTTTCGTCATTGAACAAGCAACAAACTATTCAATATCATCATAGCAATGAAAGTGAAACAAAAAGACTCCATCACTAAAGCAGCCGCAAAAAATATTTGCACAACTCAAGCAAAGAAACCGATCACAACATTATTCGTAACATATCGAGCAGTCGAGAACAGTCGAATGTATGTCACCTCTTATATAAGTACATAACAGTACATACTTATGTAACACAAACTTGATCTGTATCTCAGAAGGAAAAACTTGCTTATTTACCTAAATCGGCTTTCACTGACCGGTTCGATTTTTGGGCAAACCTGTCCGACTGGAACCGATTCGGACGAACGATTCTGTAACTAATCTAATTAAGGAGTTAATGAATTATTATTTATCGCTGCGAAGTAATAACTTTATAAAATAATGATAGATAGTAAGTAGGTCCTTTTAATTGTTTTGGGGCAACACTTTTTAGATGTTGCTGTAATGTTCGCGTTTAGAGTTAATTAGGGCGCGTTTTGGCAATAACTTTTGAAATAATAATGTTGACGAAAGATTTATTTAACATATTTACTACTTCACATGTTTTGTAAAGACCGTAAATAAAAATATTTGTACAATTACGTTTTCTGAGGTTATCTGGAAAACAAATTGCAACAATCATCAACATTATCTTTGCCCGTTTCCCAATTTCTTAGGGGTCGGTACAACATGTCTTGTTGTTCCGTACTCCTCTTTTAGTCGTCAAACAAATTGAAACAATATAACAGCCTGAATTTTCCAAACTACAGGGCGTTAACAGAAAATCATTCAAAGCATTGAAGGACACATAAATTCTTCTTCTACAAAGAATACAACCTTCCCCAAAAAACAAGTCACTAAAGTAAACTTTCCTTCACAGGTGCACAATTTAAATGCCCAAACAAGGACGGCCAATACGAGGACGAGGTTCAATGTGACAAGTTCTACGAGTGCGTGGATGGCAAGGCGACCACCAAGCTGTGCCCCGATGGCCTGGTGTTTGACCCTACCATCAGGAAGATCAACAAGTGCGACCAGCCCTTCAATGTAGACTGTGGAGACAGGACTGAGCTGCGTAAGTTATTTGTTTTTTTATCTAAGGTTTTCACGTAGGAGATTCTACTACGAGTTAATGCCCTTTACAATGACTCAAGTTTTTGTTCTCCTTTTTGTGCTTGGCTCTCTTGAAATAGTTTTCTACTGAATTCGAACTATACTGTGAATTGTTTGAAGAGATCATTCAAAACGAAATAGTTGATTTTGTGGGAGCGAGTGCTTATTTGACAATACAGACAGATAAGAAACAGATTTAAAATATTTCCGATATTATAATATTTACTAGAACGCGTGTAACTGCTACCAGTAGCAACCGCGGTAGTTTTAGAAATAATACAAAACTTAAACAAGCAGCCAGATTCGCAGAGCTCATATCACTAGAACACTTCTGATATCAATAGAACACTATTCTCGGAAGCGAATTACAAAAGCCACAGGAGGAAAAATTATCAACTAAATGTGTTGTCCAACTGCTAGTTAGATAAAATGTCAGTATGAGGTCACTTGCGACAATTCTCATGAAGTGAAGGTATCCTGTCTACCTTTGACCGACTAGGTCGTGGCGACACGCGGCTGACTTTCTAGGCCAACGGGTAGACAATTCTAGACATTCATATATGTGCGTATTTGAAATGTGTAGTAGCTCCGAGTATGTCATTTATCTATTTATAGCTTGTGTCGAAAGATGGAAAAGTTTCGGTAGAGAAATAAATAACTTATAGGTTTAATTGTCAGCTGCTCATCATCATCTTTCTGTCCTTGTTCCAACTTGGGCGTTTTCTCCTTCTACCCTCCCGTGTCAACTCCGTATTGCCAGCTTGTATTTCATCAATTAACGCTTTCACGGGCGGTGAAGGAGACACAATAGAAGTTTTATTGTTATGACGTCATAAGGCGTTCACTGTCCGCGAAAGGGTTAAGTGGTTTCTTATGAAGGTTTTACGGGTTAATTTTACATGCCGACCGTTACTTTTCTGAATTATTTAGAAAACGTAAACGATTCTACGGTGTATTCTAAGTAATAACATTTGCATTGGAATGTGTTGTAAAGTTACGGAGTTCGTTCAAATGTGTGGAATGCAACAACTTAAAGTTCGTGACTTGGATTTTGAGTAGCTTTGACAATGTCAGCTTACATGACTGTGTGGATATGAACGAAAAATTAATTTTTTACTTAACGAAGTTGGCCAGACAACTCGACAGAATATGGAAAAGCCACTATTAAAAAGTAATTGAAAAAGTTGTCCAATCAAATTATCCAGAGACAAAATAATATCGTCGATGGCAAAGTTAAAGGCGAAAAACCAAAACATTTATAAATGTCCGGAACTAAGCACATAACAGGCGTAAATAATTTAAAATAGCTGCAAACGGTCTCTCGAGCTCTTGACATAACTGAGTGAAAGAGCCCAAACCAAATTGACTTCCTGAACTGCGTAATGCAGCTGTCATTTCCTAGGTTAAATGACCAATAATCAAGGCCGAGTCACCAACAATACTCAATGCCAGGTCAAGCAGACTCCTTGCATTCCTAGTCTGAAGATACAAAATCAAGTTTTAAAGATATTCGAATTTCGAAAAGTAGTTTACATTGGTCTAAGCAACCTGTCTTAATTAATGGTTTAGATGTGCAACTATAATTAATGGAGCAATGTTATTAAAATGCAATAGGTCACGCGAAAAGCTATTGCTATTATTTTTAGATTGTTGATTTTACAGTTTGCATAATTGGTTTTATGTGCTGCATTTTTTATGATCTTTGCATAAGCTTTGAATTGATGGTTAATTAGCGTTGCAAATGTGTTTGGAAATATGGTTTTTTTTTACACTTTTGCTAAATTGCAATATCCACACATACTCGAAGAAGGCATCTTTCTCTCGCTGTCTCTTGTAGCATCATTTAACATACTCAACTCCATTTTTTCTTTGCAGAGCCGGCCAAGTCCAGCGAGAAGTGTCCTCGCCGCAACGGTTTCTTCGCCCACCCTGACCCCACCGTCTGCAACATCTTCTTCAACTGCATTGAAGGCGACTCCACTGAGGTCAAGTGTACCGCCGGTCTCCACTTCGACGAGTACTCCGGAACCTGCGTGTGGCCTGACTCCATTGGCAGACAAGGATGCCAGGCTCAAGAGAGTGAGTATTTTTTTCCCTATTCTCTTTTTAAATAACTTCAAGTTAATCCTTCTTTCTCTCGTTTTGGCATCTATAAGAAAATAGCTTATACCTTTACAAAAAAGTTATTTGGTCAGCAAAATCAATAAAGCTGCTGACTGTCCAAGATGTGCCGGACGTCGTACCTACATAAGTATGGTCACTAGTGGATACTCTTTGATATGATTCTGGTGTGTTATGTAACTAACCTTTTCTCAATAATGCAGCCGAAATCAGTCAAGATCATCAATCACAATCTAAATAGTTTCCATTGATCAAGTCTCAAAAATTCAAATTATAACCTACGTATCTCCTATTACAGAGAAAACCAAAGACGGTTTCGAATGCCCCGAGTCACCAAAGCTGGACTCCCAAGGCCAGATCGTTGCCCACCCCAAGTTCCCCCACCCCAACGACTGCCAGAGGTTCTACGTGTGCCTGAACGGCGTTGAGCCCCGTGACCTTGGCTGCATGGCCGGAGAGGTCTACAATGAGGAGTCAGAGAGGTGTGATGCGCCTGAGAACGTGCGCGGATGGTGAGTTTATTTGACATGGTTTTTGGAACTAATATAATTATAGCGTAGTTTAAACCGGAGGGATAGGCAGAGGAACACATTTGACCACCTAAATGCAATAGTCATTCTTGGAGATATTTCTTTCTAATACTTTGGGGTTGATATGGTAGAACAGTTCACAACATGAATGTTTGGTAACCGATGTATGAGTTGTTCATGCAAGTATTGAATGATGACTGAGCTAAAGGAATCCCTATACTATACGTTCCATTAAATATTAAAATCATTTGTAGTTCATAATTTAATTTGAGTATGCAATAATAAAATAATTGTCATGAGTTTAGAAAGTCCCCGCTGACAAACAAATAGTGTACGTTTGTTTATATTATAAGAAATGTAATTTAATTATTTTTTTTCTGTTTACAGTGAGGACTGGTACAAAGACTCCGAGGACGCCGCCCCCGCACCCAAAGCGAGATCTTAAGACCTAGTGATATCGTAATATAGTTGTATGTTAAGACTTGATAAGTTAAATACATTTTAAGTTAAATATGTGCATTTTATTTTATGACTGTATCCTATGTGACTGGTTTGAAATCTGATACGATTATGGCCACCAGCTTGAGCCAATGCCCATTTTTGTCTGTATAACCATTTGTACTTAATCAAAAATGTTGAAATCCCATCATGCATGTTACTGTATCCCACCATAAAATCAGCTTGTAAATGACACCCACCTTGCCTTGTCTCAACTATGTTGGGGTCGACTTCCAGTTTAACCAGATGCAGATGAATACTAGTATTATACATTGACCGACTGCCTTGCCTATCTGACCTCCACAACCCAGTTATTCGGTAACACGATACCCCTTGCTAAGGACTGGTTGTCAGACTTTCGGGCATCTGACGACCTGTAACAACTGTCAAAAATCTACAAATAACAGCTGGGACCAATGGCTTAACGTGCTTTCCGAGGCACAGGTGGAGGGGTCTTGGTGTGTATAGATGATCACCCATCCACGGACCAACAGTGGCAAGCGTAGCTTAACCTGATCGATCGACCAGTGTGGCTGATATTACTTAGCCACAAGTCCCTCACAAATCAGCTCAATCACAAATAAGAAATCTAAAACAGGTTAGCAATGTGTTAAGGCGCTGACAAGAGGCAAATGGTCGAAGTAGGGTAGTCTTAAACAAAAAAAATGCCAAATCTATATAGTTTATGATAGCGGAAAAATATATGTTATTCTTGAACATATTTCTCAGGACTTGGTTGTTGCCAAAACACGTATAGAAAAAAAAAATCTCGATACACATTAACTGTAAACTATCCCTTTACTTTGAGTTTCAATCCAAAATATCTGTATTAAATATCAACGTACGGTTGGTATTTAATTAATAACAAGAACGTCTTATTGGTATGCAGAACTTGGTTGTTTTTTATTTTCGATTACCCAATTCATTTTTGAGTAAATAGATAATTGCTTCATATTTTGCAATAAATTACAAGCTTTGTGTCATCGCGCTTCTCTTTCTTTTGTATACAGGTCTGACAGTGACCGCGGTTTACCTTTTGTCAGCGTCTTAAGTTAGCTTCACCCTTTGAGTTCTCCTTATCTCAGAGAGCTCATTTACTTGGGGTCGGCTCAACACCTGTTCTTCTTCCATTTTCCCTCTCTGCATAAGCATATCAGAGATCTACGCATAATAAATTCATTCCATCTGTGGCTCCGTCATAGACAGCATCCATCGCTTTCCATCAGACGTGATCGAGGTGTCAGGAGCAGGTCGATTAAGCAATAAAAAAAAATACTACAAGCTTTTCTGAATTCTAACCAATCAAGAAATTACGATCACCATAATTAATCAAACGAATAGGGACTTTTCAAATATCGCTATTGTTATAGAATGCATGAGTTATATAAACTGCTAACTAGTTACATGTCATCTGATGATATTTCTCCTTTTTAAACTAAAAAAAACAATGATTCCTTATGACTCAAATGAAAAAAAGTCAAACAATAATGGATAAAGATTAAAGCCTTGTGGCACTCTTACTGTACTCCGATGACACCAAATGAAATATACTGTATGCATTTCTGTCTAACTGTATGTATTCAGCTGCATCCGGTAAGACTGGAAGCCGACCCCAACATAGTTGTGAAAAGGCTAGGCAGATTAATTGATGCATGTCCCCCTAAACTAAAACGTGCGTGTTTGAGGTTTTGCTACACACAAATGTATGAAGAAAACCAGGTCACAAAAATATTAGTAGTTAGTATGCGATTTATTTTTATTTTTAATTAAGACATAGACAAGAGTACTCTTATATTTTTAAAGGGCTTTATTGGACCCTTATGGCTCTCTAAATCATACCGCCTTGTGCTTCGTGCCTGTCGATCGAACGTCCGTTTAAAGTAATGAAGTCAAATGATACGTAGAAAATCAATGGCATGTATTAAATCCAACCTCAAATAATTTGCTTTCTTAAAAATATTATTAAACACCATAATGTAATGATTGCTCGTCATTTTGTGAACCATAATACCATACCACCATACCATTCCTATTGTGGGGCCTATCCTAAACTACGACTAACTGTGAGAGAAGGGCAGAAAGTTAAAAAGTGGCTCAATTATTAAAAAAAGAATGCATCATTAAAAGCGCAAAAAGTTTTTACAGGTTCATTAATTTAAAAAAGCGTATATCATTAGAATCTCAGAAGTTGCGTGTTCATTACGTCGGGGTCCCCTGTATAGAGGAATGAGGAACAGGGTGTAAAGTTCACTCATCCTCCATAGAAAACGGAGGATCCTCCGACCAGACGGGTGGGCAACTGCTCGACGCTTGATGTCGGGAAGTTGTATATAATATTATGCTAGTCATGCAGTAAACTCTGCTTGCGCGATGCAGGATCTTGCGTGACGTCAGTGTGATGCGATGTAAATGCCGCCACAAGCTCAAAATTTTAGAGGACCAGTTAAATATTTCCCATAATCTTGGCCCATCAAAAGGCAATAGCAGGTAATATTGCCTTTACATGCAATTGCAACATAATACGTTGCATCATGCCTTCAGCGCTTGAAAACTGAAGCATTGTTCATTGTCATTACAGTGAATATCCCTGTATCACAGAATGTACCATCTACTACATATACTATGATGCAGTGGTTAGTGGCTATTGCAGATCATAAATTAAGAATTCTACTTTAAGTATTCTCTAATATTGCTCTTTTTTTTAAATATCATTCCTATATTTTGCTTGTACCTTACTGTATCAAAATATTAGGTACTTACCGAACTAGGGGTTGAAAATGGACGAGGTATGCCTGTCCTTTGTATGAAAATTCAGTCTCACCCCTGGGGTCGAGTGTGAACTATGTTTAAGGGTTGAGAGGAAACAAATAAACAAATCTTTTTTTAAGGGTCGAGGGGCCGAGAGTGGACTAAACTTTTTTCCAGTCGATTGTTATACTTATACAGAATAATTAAGTTTCGTTTTCCTCCGATTACTGCCAAATGCACGTAGTAAGTAGCATAGACAGTCTGGTCTGCCTATGTGACCACATTACACAACCCAACCCACACAACAATTAACAAAGACGGAAAAAAAAATACGCAGAATGAAATATAACAAATGTCTCATTGTAATGCATCATCTAACACATTGTCAGACAATTATAAAATTAGTCACATCCTCTCACTACGGGCTTTGTACTGTTTAAAAACTTGTAACTACATAATATGTCATACACAATGAGCTTTCAAAAATTAGTTCTCACAGCACGTAGGAAATATAACGTAATAGTGTAGGAGACAATGTGCATGTGAATATGTTGAGGAGTACTGAGAATTGGCCACCCTACTTGTTGTTGAACGAGGTGAAGGAGGCAATGTAACGTTACGATTGGCCGGAGGGCCAGTCGTAAGTCACATTTAAAACAAAAAGTACATCAAACTGTGACGGAACGCCACAGTAGATAACAGAACATACTTACGTACATACATATACGCAGAGAGCCTACAAAGTTCTACGCGTGCAGTATAAAAATGATGTTGATGGGGCTTCCGCGCTTCTGCATCACTTCGTAGATGTTCGCGGAAGCCCGTAATGACGATTTTCATGCCATTACGGGGAAAAGAACAGCGCCAATAATGGGTAGGTTGCGCGGAAGCTCCAACAGCATCCGAAAAACATTATGAGACATGGACAGTCCCTTCGTAAGGCACTGTGTACGGAGGCACGTGCCAACGTGTGTTGGGCAACGTTGTTATTAGTTGTTTTAGTTTGTAAAAGTTTACTAACATAGTTTTTAAGTCATTGTTACTAATAATATAAGGATTGTGTGTACTTGTATGTTTAGTCCGAATGAAAGAATAATAATTATTTTATTTATAAAAAGTACCTAAGTATGAGTAGGAGTTCCAGGTTCTTCGATTTCGCACGGCTCGGGTCGCTCGTATGACAGGAAGCAGGATCGGCAGGCAGTAGAGGAGCAGGACGAGGACGAGGCTGCAGCGTTTAGCGTCGGACTGATTCAGGAGGAGGTTGTCAACATCCCTGTCCAGAGGAGGGATTTTGTCCTGGCCTCTTACGGCATGCAGGAGTAGGCGACTGCGACGTATTACGCCATGCACGCGGAGAGTGAGAGTCACAGAATTCACACAGGTTTAGTTTTAAAAGTGGGTTCAATTAATACACAAGATTAAACAGAGATCAAACTGAGGTAAACTAAGAGCAAAATGACTTAAACCGGCATAAAACTGAGCTTAAACAGACTTGAGCTAAAAAAAATGAATCTCAAGTAAAACTGAACCCTTGTCAGGTCAGGTCACAAAACTTATTAAGATATTGGTGATCTCAGCTGTAGGTACATCAGCAGCCCTACCCTAAGGCTGCGGTAATCCGCTGGATGCGAGAAGCAAGGACTGGTCGATGTTGCGATGCTTGAGGGAAGCACATGTCCAGCAGTATAGACTTCCTTCAGTCTTTGGGCTAAATTGATCATGATAAATTACTGTTATTTTTTTTTATTGGTCCTTTAATTGTCCGAAATAATATGTTATTGTTTTATTTATAAATGTTATACATACTTAAACTCACGCCTTCTTCCCATGGGGATAGGCAGAAACTATAGAACGCCACCTACTACGCTCCTCACATACTCCTTTTGCTTCGCCGACGTTCATACATCTGGCCACACACGACACCGGTTGATAGTATACTACGGACCCGACCTTTCTGAAGAACATCACCAATTAGGTCACTATATGTCCTCCTAGGACTTCCCTTCCCGGCGTTTCCACTCACGTCTGTTTTGTAAATACCTTTTGTTAGTCGCCTTTCACTCATCCTCTCAACATGAGCAAACCATCTAAGCATACTCTTTAATTTTTTTGTCACACATTTATAAATATATTTATTTATTTAAATCACAATTATAACACCTTTACAGACTCATCCCAGGAGATGTTTTAAGTCACATGTCTATATAAAATTACATTAAATAAAATGATGATACACTGCTGACCAGCCTCTTTTACAATATTATCATCCACCAAAAAGTCCTAACGAAGGAATCCCAGTAGTTTCACTACAGGCATTGGACGAGCTCCCATGAAGTGGCAGCTGTCAAACCACATTTTTAGATAAATTCAAGACAATGTTGCTTACATTTTCCATAATTGGTATTAAACTGAACATGATTCTCGTTATTTCCACACGCTGGGAAGACAGTGCTGTTGGCATTTGACATGCGTGTGTCTGAGCATAGCATTTGACTCTCATTTGACATTTATATGACCTTTAACTATCGTCAATGTGAATACGTTTATGTAAAAGCTGTTATGTGCAAAGGTAGTTTGGTTTCCATCGTACCTAGAAACAGTGATACCTTCACGGGAAAATGGTCCTTATTACAAGATAAGCGGTCGTATTTAAATTAATTATTACTATGTAACACCGTACCAGACTGTATACTTATATAGAATCAGCAGCATATGCTGTCAGAAAAATCCGTCAATTTACTGATGTAGATACCGCGAGGCTAGTCTATTTTAGTTACTTTCATAGTATCATGTCTTACGGTATTTTACTTTGGGGACGGGCTGCAGACATCGAGTCTATTTTTATTCTGCAGAAAAGAGCCATCAGAGCCATATATAATCTCCGCAGGCGCGATTCTCTTAGGGAACTGTTTAAGAATATTAACATCATGACGGTGTCTTGTCAATATATCTATGAAAACATCATGTACGTAAGAAAAAATTTACATCTTTTTAGTAAAAGAGGCGAAAGACATAATTATAGTACTAGAAGTAGGGATCTATTAGCTCAACCAGGTTTCAGACTGGCTAAAGTAGACTCATCTTTCATGGGGTACTGTTTAAAATGTTATAATAAAATTCCTCCCCACATACTTCAACTGAATGAGACGAAATTCAAATTTTGTATAAAACGCACACTATGCAAGCAGGCATATTATAGGCTGGGGGATTACATCGCTGATAGAAATGCTTGGCTCAATGCTGGTCCTGCTCCACAACGTCAACTAATTGATTAACATTTGAAAATACTGTTGGAGCTGCTGAAGATTGTAAGACCATCTTTTCATTGTATAAACTCAATCACCTTTGTATTATATAATTGCATAAGACAGGTGTGAGTACTATGTACAATAGAGCTACCATTTACCGGGTAATATGTCTTTCATTGACTTGAATATGTCCTGGCAGCTGAGAGTATGTCATGCTCACTCAGATGTCTCGCTGATGGTGGCGTGTGTGTTGGATCATTTAGCTCCCTTCAAAATGGTTGAGCTGAATGGTGCTGATCCATGCGTCATGTTCGTGAACGGGCGCTGTCAGTTGGGACTGGTCATCTCTTAGCTGCCACGGCTTATTTTTAATTATTTTAGTTTTGAATTGTTTTTTTTTTATCACGGACGCTTCTGACGTTTTGCATCGTTCTCACATGTATATTTTCAATAAGAATGATGTAACCAATACTTTGTATCAAATATTTTATTTTAAAAGAGTGTCTGTGGAGTTTCTTGCCCGTTCTTCTCCATAGGAACCTACTATTTGGAATGGGCAACTAGCTTCATATTTGTAACTGACCGACTTGTTGACAATTCAAAAGTGCCTGTAAATGGTTTAATTGAAATAAATGCTTTGAGTTTGAGTTGAGAAAGATATAGCTATACGAAAATAATACTTCCTACATTTTTTTTTGTGCCACAGTTCCCGTATAAAAATTACCGAGAAAAAGAGAGAGTAGGTATAACTAATTCTTCTAGTGGCGATCAAATTTTTATTTCAGTGTTTCAGCCATGTTATATTTTTTATATTCAAACTGCAATTATTTTGCGAATTGATGGTCCATACATGATCAACCATCAAAAAGAAGACCCTGAGTAAACTTTTTCTCTTATGGCGCTGACAAGAGGCAAATGATAAAAGTAGACTTGTCTTAAACAAAAAAATTGCCAAATCTATATACTTTGTGGTAGGGGTAAAAAATATATGTTATTCTTGAACATATTTCTCAGAACTTGGTTGTTACCAAAACCCGTTTAGAAAAAAAAATGTTGATACAAATTAACGGTAAACTAACCCTTTACTTTGAGTTTCAATCCAAAATATCTGTATTAAATATCAACGTACGGTTGGTATTTAATTAATAACAAGAGCCTCTTATTTGTATGCTTGGTTGTTTTTTATTTTAGATTACTCAACTCATTTTTGAGTAAATAGATAATTGCTTCATAATTTGCAATAAATCAACCAGCGTTGTGTCATCGCGCTTCTATTTCTTTTGTATGCAGTCTGACAGTGACGCCGGTTTAGCTGTCGTCTTAAGGTTGATCCGCAGCGGTAGCCCACGAAATGAAAATTTTCTTACTACAACCTGACACTGACCTGCAAATTGCAAAAAACTAAATTCAAATTTAGAGTCCATACGATAATAACGCAAAACAAAATTAAAAAATCCCTTTCAAATCTTTTACATGAAGTAGTTTGCAAAGGTCGACAACCTCAGTAATGTCTTCCAATCTAAACTCAGGTATTGTTTATTTTTAGTGGCCTCCAAAAGTGTTCACCTTGTAAACTGGAAGACCTCTGGTTACTGCGGATTGCAGTTAGGGATCAGTGGGGATGAAATGAAACGTTTTGCTTAACTTAATGCAGATTTCAATGAAAGAGTACGGTACTAACGGCATTCATCCGCACAACCTGCAGACTGGTAAATCTTTTTACTACGTCATGTCCGCAGAAGATATCGTAAGACTTATTGCTAGTAGGCCCTTGGTAGCTTTACAAGGGCTTTTTATATCTCGACTGTAATATCCTCCAGGATAGTTCAAGCTGTTACCAGACTATGCTGTTGAAGCTGGTTGATACTCAGTTATTCGTCAGTTCTGGGTCCTTAGAGTCAAAGGTTATAAAAGGAAAAAGATTGATTGTTTGCCCATAAAGTGCCATAACACGAGTAGTTAAAATTATCGACAGCCCTCCTGATTCACTGGATTCCGAACGTAATCGATCAATTAAATTACTCTACCTTTGTCCGCACATGAACATGATCGCTTTTAGTATAACAGTGATTTTTGTAAACGGAACCCAATCATTCTTAATAATACACAAAATCGTTATATAGTATGAGAAAGGAGTACAGTCATGATGAGATTTTAATGATAATGATTCGGTTTTATTTAAACTGTCTGTATTAAAGCTTAGTAATTAAAGCTTAATGTAATTTAGATAGATATCTAGATTTTGAAACTAACGAGTACAATGAAGGTATTATTTTATTTTTGTATTGTGTTGATTTTAGTGTTTGCATTGGTATATTTATTTATTTGTAATATCTACAGATTAATGGTGTCGATATCATTGATGCTCTGAATATGATGTTGAAAGTCTTTGCTCAGTAAATTATATTGATTGTAAAATAAAATGTTACCTAGAAGGGAGATTTATATATTACACATACGAGTACATACATAAACTCACGCCTTCTTCTCATGGGGGCAGGCAGAAACTATAGAACACCACCTGCTACGCTCCTTACATACTCCTTTTGCTTCGTTTGCGTTCCTACATCTGGCACACACACACACACATATACATTTATTTTGACAAATCTTAAATACAATATAAAGCTAACATTTATGTATTATGTACAAGTAAATATAAAAAAGGGAGGAGCGCTTTGGACATAAACATCCTTATCTGGAATGATGTTATTTATTTTAAGAAAAAAAAATATTCTCATATTAACTAAATTTCTACGTAGATAGATAGTTACACCATTTTTTTATAAGAAATGGGATATTCCCATATTACGTGTGACAAGTCGACTTATTCGTGTCTCCAATAGAACGAACAGTAAGCATTATAAAGAATTTCATTACGGAGATCACACCCATTTACATTAAGATTAAAAAGTTAATTTCTTCATTAATCTGAATACTACCATTCATCCATATTCATCTGCAGGTAACAATCCCTTGTCACCTTACTTGGGAGATCCAGTTTCATTTAAAAATGTCAACCAATATTTATTTATTGGGTTTCGACGGTACCTACCTATGTAAACTAGGTACAGTAAATCGCATATCATTGGTGACAATTCGACATTGACAGCGCATTTATTTAATTGCAGTAAGAGTGATTTTCGTAGTAAGTGTTACCACTGACTGTACCTACATAGTACCTGTTAGTAGGTGCTTAAATTATACTTTTTGGCATGCCATTGAACGCGGAGAAGGGCCCTTAATTACGATTTATTATATCTCCTTGGTAACCGTTTTGTTCTTAATGAACTGATTATGATCTCATTGTAGAGGTGGTCTTTTGAGTCTTTAGAATTTTGTAGAAAAGAAAAGCACGAATGCAACATGATTAATCTGAACTGACGGAGTAATCATATATATATATATATTTTAAACGTTGCCCCACACTAGGAATTTCTCCTGTATCGTGGGTGCGTTTACAAACATTTAAACTCACATACACAAACAGCCAGACCCGGAACAATTACTTATAGGTCATACAAATATTTGTTCCGTGCGGGAATCGAACCCGCGACTGTTCTGCGAAGCTGTAATGCTAGCGAAGGAGGAGGCGGAACGCGTGAGGGTGAGGCAAGGTTCGCGCCCTCGCGCCCTTAGTCGCTGCAGGAGACGCCCCGGGCGTTGGGAGTCGCAAGCCGATTTTCGGCCACCGTAGGCGCGGGCGTGCGGACGGTGAGCGATGGGTAGCTCGCCGTCCGATAAGGACCAGGCCCGGGTCGACGGCGCGTTGTTCTCCACGCGCGCCTCAACGAGATCTCAGCACCAACTGACGGGGTCCGTTAGGACCAATGCCTGCCAGGGTTGCGAGTTTGTCCGAAAGGGATATCGTGACCCTGGCACACAGGCAACGGAAGGAACACGGGTGGGTTTTAATCAGTAAAAGTCTGACACGCCCTCCCGCTGCGCCCAGAGCGGGAGAAGTTATTTGATTTCCCCCCCAAAAAAAAAAAGGTATATCTAATAGGTAATACGGGCTGGTGTCCGCAACTCCACGTCAAAGCGCGTATTTTGCATACGGGTGGGAAAATCAGTTATTCGATCTACCCCAGCTCTTCAAGGAAGGCCAGCAATACCTTGGTGTTACTGACAATCTCACGTAGGGTACCTGGGTCACCGAAGTACTTTGCCCCGTATGTGGCAACCACCGGGCAATTTAGCAGCATATGACCTGCTGTCTCGTCGTCCTCCATGCAGGCCCTGCACAGCATACTGTATGTGACTCCTATGACAAAGAGCTGTGTTTAGGATTTCGTTGCCGCTATAACAACAAATACTAAAAAACAGAATAAAATAAATATATACGGGGGCTCCCATACAACAAACGTGATTTTTTTGCCATTTTTATAGATAATGGTACGGAACCCTTCGTGCGCGAGTCCGACTCGCACTTAGCCGGTTTTTATCCTTGATGGCCAGTTATAGCTGCTGTAACCCAGATCGGGTAAAGTTTTACTGGGTGTTTCTATCTGGAATTTCTTATTAGCAGCACGGAGTCTAGATTTGTGCCCGGTTGATGGAAATAAATAAGCCCCTTTTACATGGGGCTTAAACATACCTGGCGAAATGTGGGTGAACTATAAGTACACCTCTGCCTAACCCTTTGGGGAAACAAGGCGCGATGTATGTTATGTAGATGAATTAATTTCTAGGGAGCTCCTAATCTAGCGTTCATACTAAGCGTAAGAACGTTAAGAGCGTTTTATTAAAAAAATATTATGTAAGTATACTTGTTTGAAGAGCTTGTGGCTAAATAATAACTGCCGCACGGGTCGATCGATCAGGTTAAGCTACGCTTGCCGCGGTTGGTCCGTGGATGGGTGACCATCTGTTCATACCAAGATTCCTCCGTGCCTCGGAAAGTACGTTAAGCCGTTGGTCTCGGCTGTCATTTGTAGATATTTGTCAGTTGTTACGGGTCGTCAGAAGCCCAAAAGTCTGACAACCAGTCTTACCAAGGGATATCGTGTTACCCAGTAACTGGGTTGTGGAGGTCAGATAGGCAGTCGTTCCATGTAAAATACTGGTATTCAGCTGCATCCAGTTAGACTGAAAGCCGACCCCACCATAGTTGGATAAAGGCTAGGCAGATGAAGACTTGTTTGAAGATGAAACAAAAACTGCCTGAAATAAAATAAACTTTAACTAACCGGAGAACACTGAAAGTAAATTACAACATGAGACCAACAAATGAAAAACAAATGCAAGCGCCAAATCAAAATTCAATACTTTTGAAATTCTCCAATCCATTACATTACATTAAAACTAAACTTTTTGTTTTTATAAGAGCTATTAGTTATTTATTTATCCATCGTGCAAGTGTAGCAAATAGCGTTGTGCAAGGCAGCAAGGCGTTGTGTAAGTGTGTGCTGGTTATTTTTACGTTGCGCTTATGACCTAGCGCTGACTTAGACTTACAAAATGTCTATCAATTAATTCTCTACCTAATAATTTTTGTAGCAGTCAAGTGATGTAATAAATGTGTGGATATTTCTATTGGATAAAATGCGGTAATGGTCAAGGTTCACTCACGGGTATGCAAGTACCAGATATGAATTAAACAATTGTTCAAATTTGGCCCTTCGATACGCTCATACGATACTAATTGAAAATAAAAAGGTTCCGTTATTGAAAGGTACGAGACTGTCTCAGAATAATAAACTAGTATGTTAGATGAAGGGAGAGAGAGGCTCTAGCAATACGTGAAGAAAATTTCGAAGAGGTGTCAACTATTTTAAGTCTCACTGGTGAATATCACGCAAAAGGATTTATTATATCAGGTAAAAAGATTTACCGTGATAAAGTGCTACAGTTTAGTGAAAGGCCGTCGGAAGTGTTCAGAACAGTCTCACCATATAGATCATTGTTGTTCAGTGTTTCAACACGCATAATAAGTTACACTATTATTATGTCATTTTATTGCTTGTGTTGGTAGGTATATCTGTAAAAAGAAAAGGTTAGCTTTTGCTTACTCCGAAACCCTAGATCGCTTCTAAAACCACGGGGTCTACTCTGGGGCGCTAAACCGAAGTATCGGCCGAATGTTCGGCCGTTTTATAACTTCCACAGTTTCCTTTTTTGACTTTGAGTCCATACCGGACTTCAAGTCACAGTTTTGACTTTGGCTTATCTCTTCGACTGTCTTTTTAGGGTTCCGTACCCAAAGGGTAAAACGGGAACCCTATTACTAAGGCTCCGCCGTCTGTCTGTCTGTCTGTCCGTCTGTCACCAGGCTGTATCTCATGAACCGTGATAGTTAGACAGTTGAAATTTTCACAGATGATGTATTTCTGTTTCCGCTATAACAACAAATACTAAACAACAGAATAAAATAAATATTTAAGGGGGCTCCCATACAACAAACGTGATTTTTTTGCTCGTTTTGTCTCGATATTGATAACGGCAACAGGTAGACGCTTGAAATATTCACAGAATATTTAGTTATATATTCACTTTAAAAATAAATAATTAAATTAAAATAAAACAAATATTTATGGGAGGCTCCCATACAACAAACGTGATTTTTAGACGGAACCATTCGTGCGCGAGTCCAACTCGCACTTGGCTGGTTTTTTTCTTTATTTTTTCGCCGTAGTCAGCAATGGTTAGCCGTAGTAAAGAAATGACCGAACATTCGGCCGATACTTGAGTTTAGCGCTTCGGAGTAGACCCCCCGGTATTCAGAATTGACCGATTTTCGGGCGTTGTTTGCTACTTTAAAGGCCCATGGTACGTACAATCGCTAATATTTTTCGAAATTATATACTTCATGGCCCGGAATTAACGCACACTGCCAAACACCCCAATTAGAATATTATGTTATAATCATTGGATATGTTCGCAGACGTGCAGAATGACGGCTTCGCTGTGATCAGATGCAAAAGTGCAGCATCCCTGTTGCAGAGAGTGCGTGGCAGCTCCAACAGTCTCCTGGGTGTCATTGCTAGCAAACTGGATTGCCCTAACATTTACTTTTTAAGCCAACTGCATGTACCTGCTAATAGGAACGTAGTTGTTTAGGAACTTGGAACTTGTTGTTTTTGTTGTTGTATGTTTTGTAAATATTACCACACAGATACACGCACTCATATACCTACTTTAAATACTAATAATAATGTCACTCTCTGTATTTATTATTTTTTGGGTACTTCGTAATTGGCGTAATGTTTCGAATAATATAAATGTTAAATTTACATGTCAGCTGTGAAGCTACCTTATATTAAATTAATTAATTAATAACTGAGTTTGTAAGTAAATTCTTATAATCATAATACATACACTAAAGTTTTGCTATCACACTAATATTATAAAGGCGAAAGTTTGTGATTGTGTGTGTTTGTTACTTCTTCACGCTCAAACGGCGGCGGTGAGGCCAATTTTGATAAAATTTTGTATGGAGGTAGCTGAAACCCTGGATTAACATATAGGCTACTTACGCGGGTGAATCCGCGGGGTGCAGCTAGTTATGTATAAAACATTGTTAAGCGAGCATGAGGTCCTGGGTTCGATTCCGAGGTCGGGCCAAGTGCTATTGGGATTTTCCATTAGGAATTTCTCAGTAGCAGTCCAGAGTCTGGATTTGTGCCCGGTTGATGGCAATAGGCTCGCCCTCTATTACATGGGACTTAAACATAACTGGCGAAATGTGGGTGTACTATGGGTACACCTCTGCCTACCCCTTCGGGGATTACAGGCGTATGTATGTATTTATTTATTCAATTAGTTATACTGATTGTGGGAAAAATTGTGGTCACATTGGAAATCTGCGCACGCACATAGAACCCGTTTATGGGTCTAGCATAATAAGTTATTCGTCCATTTTGGTTTGTTTTGACTGTACGACGGAAGTGTGATTTACGTACTTTTAATTATTTTTGAGATAAAAAATTACGTATATTAAAAATTATAGAAGTCGGTTCAGTAAACCGTAAAAGAGCAGTGGTGGCTGAGTGGTAATAGCCGCGGCTTACGAGTTGTAGGTCGTAGATTCGAACCCAGACAGGCGCTTTACTTTGTGTAAATTATTTTCATCACCACTGCTCTCAAAACGGTGAAGGAAAACATCGTGAGGAAACCGGCGTGTCCTAGAACTAAAAAATTCGAAGACATGTGATATCTACCAACCCGCACCGAGCCCGCGTGGTGGATTACGGCCCACTCCCTCTCACAGAAAGAGGAGGCCTGTGTCGCAGCAGTGGGAACATTATAGGCTAATTATGTTATGGTTCAGTAAACGATACTGAACTAACGACTTTCATAATGTGCACTAATTCAGTTACACATTATATAGCAGCATACCTACTATCGTCCAAAAGGAGATTGAAGGAGCTGTACAATGACCTTGATGATGATAAAGAATTAGATAAGTATTAAAAAGGCAGATTAGCGAGGGTCGCAGGTTCCCTCGTTTAAAGTTATTGATATAACTTATTAGAACCATAGTTTTTAGGGTTCCGTACCCAAACGGTAAAACGGGAACCCTATTACTAAGGCTCCGCCGTCTGTCTGTCTGTCTGTCTGTCTGTCACCAGGCTGTATCTCATGAACCGTGATAGTTAGACAGTTGAAATTTTCATAGATGATGTATTTCTGTTGCCGCTATAACAACAAATACTAAAAAACAGAATAAAATAAATATTTAAGGGGGCTCCCATAAAACAAACGCGATTTTTTTGCTCGTTTTTGCTCGATATTGATAACGGCAACAGGTAGACGCTTGAAAAATTCACAGAATATTTAGTTATATATTCACTTTAAAAATAAATAATTAAATTGAAATAAAACAATTATGTAAGGGGGGCTCCCATACAACAAACGTGTTTGTTTTCCCATTTTTATAGATAATAAGTACGGAATCCTTCGTGCGCGAGTCCGACTCGCACTTGGCCGGTTTTTTACTTACATTTTGAACATGTCAAAGTCAGATTAGGCCTAGTTTTATCCATTGTATCAACAGCACCCTCAAAGGTCAAACTTTCCAATTATGAAACACAGTTTAGAAATCAGTTCAATGGCTGTGGACTGTGAAAATACACAAAACTAGGTAATTGAGGCTAATTATAATTAGCGTGTACTAAAATTCTTTCATACACTCAACTAGTTTAACGATTAATATCTATGTTAGGACTTGCACAGAAGTTCTAACTGATAATACATGCATTTATGTGCGTAGAGTAGGTATGATTTGGAAGTAGGTACTGTGAAAGAATAAGCAAAGTCTAGAACTGGGGGCTCTTAGGTTATTATTGTAATAAAATACTGCGAAATATGGTATTTTATTTGGGATTTAGATTTATTGACGGAGTAGAAAACATGTTTTTTTTTTTGTATGGCATTTCGCAGGTTGTATAGCACCCAGGAGGTTGTCGGCTGCTTATCCGGAGTATCCCGTGGTGCCTTAAGAAATACATGGATTCTTTTGGCAATAGTTAATCATATAAATGTTTAAAAGTGCCCTTTATGTGCCTATTTGAAAATAAATAATTTGACTTGACTATAGTTGCCAATGACGAAAACAATAAAATTGGACAATGATAATCCTTAATGGACTTTTAACACGGAAAGTCAGCAATGGTTATTACTATTATTTCTTCAACCTTTTAGATTACAACATTGTTAAATTATCTCACCTATGCGTGTGATGTAAGTCTCTTGACAACCAGTCATCGTGCTTGTTGGCGCCCGGCGTAAGGCCGGTTCCATATACCAAGACGCACGCAATGTCGTATAGAAAATCAATATTGTCATGATCGAGGTTCGTACAGGTGAGAAAATTACACATTATGAATAGCATGGGCACATATACTGTAATAAAAAGAAACAGACGCAAACATGATGGATTTTCAAGATAACGTTTTCTGCTATTAGATAGTCAAAATAGCTGATATATATATACCTTGAAAATCCATTATGTTTCCGTCTGAATCCATCCCTCATGAATGTAATTAAATCGTAACTAAATTCGCAATTTGTTTTTGGGATTGATATGTCATTAATTTTCTATTCTACTTTTCTCTATGACAATGGTGCCGTTGTCGACAATGCTGCCAATGTCAGATGTGTTACGAGAAAATAATAAAAAATAAAAAATACTATTAATAAAGAAACAGGAACCTAAATCCAATACTACTGGTTCATGAATAATCGAATTTAATGTGAGACTTGTTGACGAGTATTAATTAGTACACTGAAACAAACAGATAAAAAATATTGTTAGTTATAATAATTTTTATATTTTATTTATTTATGTATTTCTAAAACACTTAGGCTATTTTACAATTTGGTTTTTAGCCACACAACAAAAACCTCACATATATAAACTGACGAGTGAGGGAAACTGACCAGTGATACGCGGACTCCACGGTTTATCTGTGTGCTATCGAGCAGTTCCTTTTAAGTTTAACATATTGTTATTTTTAAATGTTAATTACTACAATGATATATTTTATAATGATGATAAGAACTTAAACGTACATTAATATTTACATACATTAGGAGAAATTTTGCGTAAGGAAACGCTTTGTTTTGTACTTATAACTTTTCGAACACATTTTGTATAACGTTTGCAAGTCTTCTGGAAGTTTATTAAGAAAAAAAGGTACTAAATAATCTGCAACCCTCATCCGGTACACATTATAACATTTTGGTAGGATGTATTTATTTTTAAGTGGTATCGTTCTCAAAAAGTCATGTCTTGTTTTTTCGATTAGCAGCTCGTCTATTAACTTCCGCAAGAGTAAAAAATTCAACTTTATTGAACACATTCATAACATTTCAGTATTTAAAAAGATCGTCGTCACTGTTTTTGAATTTCTTAATACGGAGATGAGTGACCACAAACCACATAAAAATCATCATAATTTTATATTATAAGGTAATGCGGATAAGAAACATGAGTCTCAAAGAGATTTGGGACGAATTTGTTAGTAGGGAATCATTAATTTTATTCGACAATCAGTTTTCTTAAATAAAATCACTACTATTTCAAAAATCACGCCTAAAGTAATTTTGTGAATAAATATTTATCGAAAAAATCAGTATTCAGGTAACTCAAAACCACCTTAAAAATAAATAAAGAAAAGTAGTACGTCGGAGGAATAGAGTCCAAGGCCAAAAATGGTCCTTCGATCCCGAGACAATGGTTATCCGATTACATCGAAAATATTCTTGCCTTAAAAACCGAATAAAATAAAAGTAGGTTTCAGATTATTTTTTCCTTGTGATGTAACTAATAATAGCTCACCAGTCACCATGTCACCTCCTCGAAGGTAAAATGTGAAATGGTAAAGTAATGGTAAAGGTGAAATGCTGTAAATCCATATATCTTTATACGTACTATAAATTAAAATCGCTTTTTGTGACTGTCTGTGTGACCGCGTTGTTCTTCTAAAAGTACGCAACGGATTTGGATACGGTTTTCATCATCATTTAAAGTATTTATTTCGGAAGGTTTATAATGCATTCATATTAAACTTACATTGAATATTTAGAGATAATAATGATGAGATGATTTGTGTTTTTGATTTGGAGTATGTAAGGAGCGTAGCAGGTGGCGTTCTATATAGTTTCTGCCTACCCCCATGGGAAGAAGGCGTGAGTTTATGTATGTGTGAATATTTAGTTATTTTGTGGAGTCGAAAACACCGTGCAAAGCAGAGGCGGGCCGCTTTTTCTTTTTTTTGTTTGGGCGGGAAATTATCAAATAACTTCTCCCGCTCTGGGCGGGTGGAGCGGAGTGTCAGACTTTTACTGACTACTCGTAAAACCCACCCATGTTCCTTCCGCTGCCTGTGTGCCAGGGCCACGATATCCCTTTCGGACAAACTCGCAAAGGGGCGGGCCGCTGGTAGTAGATATTCTTTTGTTTCTATTCCTTATTCTATACAATAGTTACATACATACAAATAAATACAATTGAAGTGTCTGTTTGTAATGCCAAAATAACAGCTTTTTACTAAATGCTTAAGAAAGTATATACGGTACTTACATATAACAAAAAAAAATAACAAAAAAAGATGTCCGTCTGTCAGTTTGTTCCGGGTAATCTCCGAAACAGCTGGACTGATTTTGACGGGACTTTCACTGGGAGATAGCTGATATTATAAGAAGTAACTTAGACTTCTTTTTTTGATTTTAGAAAAAGCCACGCGGGCGTAGCGGCGGGCAGCAGCTAGTAGATAATAAGTTTAGCCTACTTTATGCATGTGTGCTAAACTTATCTACACACAATCGTGACTGGAAATCGTCAAATCATCTTTTTTTATTTATTTTCATGCCTGTTTAGTGTTTAGTTTTAACATCAACAGATTAATTTAATTGTACGTACCTAATTGTAAGCGCACATCGCATTCGTTTTATAAGTTGTTTTTATAATATGTGGAAAATGCCACTAAAATGCTACTTACTATTTTTTTTTTTAATTTTGTGTAATATTGTCATTACAATATTACACAAACTAAAATAAAAAAACGGGAAAAAAAACGGTTACACATTTGTAACCGTTTATTTTCCCTAATAAATAAAATAAAATAAAAATCATGGAGGTGACTTTAACGACAGAAAAAAATGATATGCGAATAATAGACAACTGACTCAATCGTATAGGCTTTCAGCATCTTCGTGTAGGCTTTCGCGTTATGTGAAAGCTTGTTGACTACACGACTAGGTACGGTCAACAGCTCCTCTAGGGTAACACTTACGACAACCGCCTGCATAGTCAGAATATAATGTTCCCACCGCTGGGACACAGGCCTCCTCTCTTCGAAAGGGAGTGGGCTGTAATCTACCTCGCGAGCCGCGCGGGTTGGTAGATGTCACATGTCAACGAATTTTTAGTTCTAGGACATGCCGGTTTCCTTCACCGTTTTGAGAGTAGTGGCGACGAAATTATATACACAAACAAAATTGCCTTCCTGGGTTCGAACGCAAGACCTACAACTCGTAAGTCGGGGCAGATTACACTTGGCTACGGGTAACAGCCACCTGACTGCTACAGAATACAGTGGTCAACAATCGCTTGTAACAGCGCTTGAATGACATTGGCAGGAGTCGTCAACATTCGAAGCGTCGGAAACATTTGTAAAATTGTATTATAAAAACAAGATGGCGGCGGCGGCGTCAGTTCCGATTTTAGTCACGCGCCAATAGATTCTTAAAAATTGTACAAAGAGGCTAAAACTACCACTTGCTCACTTCAGATGTCGCTACTATCCATACATGATGTCTAAGAATTTGGCAGCTAGCTGTCACTATCCATACATTTTTTGTAAAGAAGCGACTTCTTTTATAATAATTAAATAATTGTGCAGCTGTTGACTGCAAAAATACGGGGACCCATGTATTTACCAAAGATGTTAAAACTCGAAAACTGTAGAAGAATACTCTCGGAAAAAAAAACGGAAACCCGATATTTCGTCGAGACTATGTGCTATCCTTTTGAAACCTGAAGAATTTTATGGGAAAAATTTGTATACAGGTGATGCTCTCAGGAGAACTAAGTCTGTTTTCTTCACCTACAGGCACTTGTGATGTGATATTATGTAAATGTAAAGGTGTGTGTTTTGTACTATCATATTGGATCAGTGCTAGAATACATCTCTGAAGTTTTTCTGTCAAGAAGATTATCCTCGAGTTGGTTACCTACTTCTGTCGTACGCCTCCAGTCTTCAACAGAAAAATAACTTAAAGTCAACAAACACAAAATAACTATACTAATATTGACTTTTCCACTATAGCTATTTTTTTTGCAGTAGTAGTATACATATTTATCTAGTTTTCGTTTAATTTGTGATCGACACAAAAGTAAACAAACAAAACAATGGCGGCTTGTGGACGGACAACTGTGCTGCCACCTATGACGAGCTTTCAGTTTTTAACCCCATTCTTAAGCCACTAACATCGACAAAATTATTACCATGATCATCGGCCGACTGTACCTATTCAATAAAACATTTAATATTTTATTATTGCTTATGGTGTAATCTACTACATCCTTCCCAACAAAGGTGCTTCTGTGCATAAAACGTGTCGCCACATCCAGTCGTGGTCACGACAATCGACTCATGTGTCCACAGCCTAAGTAGCGGTCGTGAATATGCACACGCAACGTTAGGACCCCGTGTCTAGTTCACAATGCCTAGACCAGTTTGGTAGGCATGCTGTTACTCAACTATAAATGTGCTAATATTGCCTAATACTCGTATCGGTTTATCAGTTTAATTGTATCTGTATTGGCACGGGACAGTTGAAATGTATTTGACTTAATTGATTACATGTCAGAAGTCTGCCTAGCCTTTTGCCAACTAAATTAGGGTTGGCTTCCAGTCTAACCAGATGCAGCTGAATACCAGTATTTTACATGTAGCGACTGCCTATTTGACCTCCATACCCCAGTCACTGGGTAGCACTTTAGTTACCCCTTGGTAAGTCTGGTTGTCAGACTTTTGGGCTTTTGGGACTTTCCGTAAGGACTGTCAAAGATCTACGAATGACAGCTGGAACCAACGGCTTAACGTGCTTTCCAAGACACGGAGGGGTGTCAATATGTAGTGGATGGCCAGCCATCTACGGACCGACCTCGATAAGCTTAGTTTAACCTATCATCGATCTGTGTGGCTTTTATTATTTAGCCACGAGCCCCTTCTAACATGTCAGAACTCAAAGTACATATAATAAGCTTTTGTTATAGCTTCATTGATTTGAAAACCTCGACTGCCTCTAGGTTGGTGTAGGTGGTTGTTGGTCTAGTGGTCGCAAGCGCTACTGCTGAGCATGATGTCCTGTGTTCGATTCCCAGGTCGGGCAAAGTGTTATTGGGTTTTTCTATCTGGGATTTCTCAGTAGCAGCCTGGAGTCTGGATTTGTGCCCGGTTGATGGCAATAGGCTCCCTATTACATCACATCAACCCTTCGGGGAAACAACGCGTGATGTTATGTTATGATTTCACAACATAGTACCTAATTCCTTCCTTTCATTGAATTCCTTGAGTATGTTTCGCCACTGCTTTTCAGTGGTAATCAGATAGGAAATGTAAGGGCCATACAGCATTAAAAAAAAGAACTTGATTTGAATAGTTGGTACATTACTGCAGCGTCCTACAAAAGCGGCATTGATGGACGAACGTGAAAATGTGGGCCGAGGCGAAGCTGAGGCACTCATAGGTGAGTCCATCAATGCCTGGTTGCGGCCAAGGCTTGTATGGTGCTTTTCTCAAATAATGCGCGGAAATTCAAACTAAGTAAATTATTTATAAATTCCAGATTTAATGACGAACAACGATAATTTTTCACGCGCCAATATGTTAATTTGTTTCTTTTTTACTTTAAACAGCTCTAATTGCAAGCCAGTTCGAATTTTAAATAAATTCTTTGATAAGCTACCTCCTTGGTTGCCATGTGCCGACGTAAAAAGTTCGTTCCATTTTTAAATTACACGACAGATATGAGTTTTCATAGTAATTTATTCGGCCGCTAAATACGACAGATATGGATTTTCATACTAACATTGCCGGCCGCCTGCTCGTATGTATTTGACCAGTAAAGCATTTAAGGCAATCCGATTTTGAACGAATTTATTTACACACACATGCACATAAACTCACGCCTTCTTCCCATGGGGGTAGGCAGAAACTACAGAACGTCACCTACTAAGATCCTTACATATTCCATTTGCTAATTTATTTACTGACCATTAAAACTGTTAAAGTATGTACCTGTGTGTAAAAGTGTAATATAGTGTACCAAAATATTTAAATGTCTGTATGATTTTGAACAAATAAAATTATTCTTATTCTTATTCTTACCTAATGATGATTTTCAATTCATGCGCATATCAATCATAACTGGATTGGCAACAATGGCAGCTATTTCCAATCCTTAGGGCATATTATAGCATCGAGTAGATAGTAGATTCGCTTTTCAAGCATTCACTTTCACTCATTAATAGTTACGATAAAATTGCGAAAAAAAACAGCTCAAGACTTAATTGTCATTAATTTCAAGCTATAGGTAAATAAGACGTAGCTAATTTAACCTTTTAACATTAGTCTCTGTTTATCTTATGAAGGTTTGCAGGAGTTGGAATATCTTGACAGCAGGTGGCGACCTGCCGTCAAGATATGCCGATAGCTGCACAGACAAACGGAATCTTTCAATTTATATTTGTATACATATCTCCATATTTATACAAATATTAATGATTCTGGTCGTCTGTTACGTTATCACGGTTTAACCGCTGAACAGATTTTGATGAAATTTGGCACTGAGGTAGCCTGAACCCTGAGGAAAGACGTAGGTTAAGCATACTTTTTTCAGTAAATTCCTGAGTATTAGTAATGAAGTGAAGTCGGTTGGTGCAATTTGTATGGGAAATAGAGAAAATTCCAGATTTTTAAGTTTATCTTAACTGTGCTTTTAAGCAACCTTTTAGTTCATAGTTTACAGCAGTGAATAGACTGCAAAATAATGTTCATTCTGTATCTTATATGCTTGAACATAGCGATTTATTTTGCTATAACAAACAAGGTTCATAGTTGTAAACCCACGTAGTCTTACAAAACGAAAGTATTTGAAAGTAGTATATTATGTTAATTTAACTAGAGTAAGTAAGAACTATGGCAATGTCTTCGATGAAAGTTTTTATCGATAAGATTACATCCCTACAGGGTAAGCAGAAGAGCAGGTAGCAATGTAATATTTGCATAAGTTTTTTCATAAGGCAAAATCAAAATATACATATATAAATATATATATATATTTTACATAAACCTACATGGGCACTTATGTAACGTCAAAAGCTGGGTATACGGTTCTAATTGGTCGTTTCCTATGAAGAAGAGCCGGCAAGAAACTCCACGGTTACTCTTTTAAAAATAGTTGGCTTCTACAATGTTTTCAAATTACAATGTTAATAGGTGTCTACAACCTATAAAGCCTACAACGTTCTCACGTTAACAAAATATAAAAGAATCTATATAAAATAATGTTAAAATAATAAAAATAAAAAGCTATTTAATACCCTGTCCACAACTATGGTAGCTGTGTTTTCTACTACTACTACCCACAATACGCAGTACTCTTTTTTTGGGTGGGGTAACCTCCCGAAACAACCGTGTCCGGTGAGGACCTGTGTCAGACAGAAGGTGAAGACGCCGTGGCGGCTTCTAGCCACTCTTCAAAGAGGGGACTTATCGCCAAAATTGTGGCGTGCCCAGCGCTGGGTTGCGACAATCGCACTCTCCATGTTGCCATGAGATCCCGCCGGAGCTCTGTTCGCTGTGCTGTGATTTCTCGCGGCAGCGGAGTTACACCCCGGCGTTTCACCTCTTCGCGCCACTCCCTTATATGCGCGAGGTAGCACATACATCATGCAAAAGACTATAAATACAGTTTCTAAAAATATTGTTTTACTAGTTGTTGCCCGCGACTTCATCTGGGATCCTGGATAAAAAGTAGCCTCAGTCCTTCTCCGGGTCATGATCTACCCATGTGCCAAATTTCACATAAATCTGTTCAGCCAAGCATGTTTGAGAAAAAGCTGTTATTTTGATATTACAAAACAGACAGTTCAATTTTATTTATTTGTAATATAGTTAAGAAACAAATTTAAGTAAATAAGTACGTAAGTGTAGTTTTTAATGCATCGGAAGACATAAATGGTAGTGTTTAAAACTGTATTGGCAGTTTTAAACACTACCATTTATGTCTTCCGATATATACCAATAAAATCGAAGTATTTAAACGATTGTCACAACCTTCAATTGCCTACAAGTTAATAATAAAAATTAACATTCCTTTTTGCCACTGTCACCATGTTTACGTAGAGTTTTCATATTTAAAATTGTGGCGGATTTCCGCTTAATTGCCTATCTAAGAACCTACTCGTATTAATGTAATTCGCCTGTATAATATTAGTGTGATAAACCAATTACAGCTACTTTTGAATTGTCAAGCGGTCGGTCAGTCATAATGATGAAGCTAGTTGCCCATTCCAAAGCTTAGTAGGTGGGCACCTATGGAGAAGAACGAGCAAGAAACTCCACGGACACTCTTTTAAATAGACATGGTTACAAAATATTGGTTACATCATTCGTGTTGAAATTATACATGTGACAACGATGCAAAACGTCAAAAGCGCCCGTAATGAAAAGATAAAAAAAAACAATTCAAAAATTTAATTAAAATAAGCCATGGCCGCTAAGAGATGACCGACCAGTCCCTACTGATGGCGCCCGTTCACAAACATGACGCATGGATTAGCACCATTCAGCTCAACCATTTTGAAGGGAGCAAATGATCCAACATACCCGCCACCATCAGCGAGACATTACAGTGAGCATGACATACTCTCAGCCGCCAGAGCACATTCAAGTCAATGAAAGACGTGCCCAGTAAATGGTAGCTTTATAGTAAGTACATAGTACTCACACATGAGCTATGCAATAATATAATACTATTAGATCCTAGACTAATTATCCTCACTCCCCCTACGGGACGGGGCCCGCCTAGCGTGGGCCGTCACCAGTCTGGGTCAGCAGAAGTCGCATTTGCACCTGCAGCCCCCCGACGCAAGTGTACGAGGGAACACCGGGGTGGTTTTAGTCAGTAAGAGTCTGACAGACCCCCTACCCACCCCAGGGCGGAGGATATCCATGAGGATTTCCACCCCACCAAAAAAAAAAGGAACGTCCGCCGGCACCGTGAACCCATCTACCTATTTAGTAGTATTGTGCTATAGTGCTGATAGGTTGCTACATCAAATACTGGGAAAAAGTTGTTAAATGTTCGATGATGACAGCTAAATAACAAGATAATTTATTGCCAATCTAATTTAATTTCCAAATCTAGGCTAATATTTAAATACCTATCTACTATTAAGAAAGGACGTGACCTTTCTAAGACTATATAATACCAAGCTTAATATTATGTTATGTGAACATAACTGACTCCCCTAAAGACCTTCATAATTTGATGCACATTAACGATGTTTCTTTTCATTACTATGCAACCCAACAGCGATGCCTCCTATAAAAAATAAGTACCCATTCCGAAAACCAGGATACGGCTATCATATAAATGCATAGTAATAAGGTACCAATTGATTGAACCAAACAGCATTTAATTCCATGAAATTGGCCGTGACGTGGCCATTTTGGAGGCTATCGTCTTTGGACCTCGACAATGCGGCTATATATACATACCTACATTTATACATTATGTATGCCTATGTATAGGTTCTGTTATTGGTAAGTGTCGTGACTTTTCTTGGTGACTTGATACACTCACTGTAATGAGAGGTCGCGCACTAGGTTAGGGTGCGAGCAAAATTATTTAAAAGAAATTGAATTTTGAATTTTTATTTTTTAGAAATTGGCCAATTTAGTGTAATGCAACGCCTTTTCAGTAGGAATATTTCTGAATTTATATTCTTGCACACATACAAACTTTGTATATAGCAACATTTAACGCATTATTTAATTAGGTACTCAATATAATATCAGTTTAGACTTTATACTTCTTGAAGACAACCTTTAGGTTCCAAGGCTCGAAGAGAATTGGTAACTTAGCAACTACACGACGTCCTAAATAATTACGTACACGCGCGCGCGCGTTACGTTATTTTGTTGTTGTTTACGTTCTGTTAAAAAACCAGTACTTTTACGGTAACTGTGAAATGAGATACTTTTAAACTTCATGACTTGATACAGAAATCTTTTGAGGCAAATCACATACTTTCAATTTTATATTTAGTATTTAAAATCACTACAAATCTTATTAATATTTGGTAATCATGACATTCGGCCATACGACACTGTGTTGCCTCCGGGCACACACACAACAATCATAAAATTTATTTTTTAAAATAAATCATGGCATTAGCAAACATCAATCACATTGGATAAATAAGTAGTTGTGACTGCAGACAGTTTTCTAGGCTTTCATTGCACATGTTGCCCGTCCTCCGTCAAATTTTCTTAACATTAAGAAACTAGCTTTTGTCCGCGACTTCACCCGCTCCGACGGAAACGTACTTCCGTAATAAAAAGTATCTTGTGTTTTAATCCAGGTTATGAACTATCTGTGTACCAATTTCAAAATGTGTGCCTATTAGTAGCATAATACTAATGATTGAAATACTATCGTGGATTCATGCAAGCCTAGTACTTTTTTCACAAAAATATTGTGATGCTCGGCTAATATGCATGATATAAATATAATTAATAGCCTATATATAGCACTCAGGAATAATGTAGCTTTCTACCATTGATGTTTTTTTAAAAAAAATTGGATAATAAGTTCCGGAGATTACACCCCCACAAACAACCTTACAAAACAAACAAATTTTACCTCTTTATAATATTATTATAGGAAACCAGCATGTCCTAGAACCAAAAATGCGAAGATATATGACATATACCAACCCGCACTGGGCCAGCGTGGTAGATTGCAGCCCACTCCCTCTCGAAGAGAGGTCTGAGTCCCAGCAGTGTGAACATTATAGGCTGATTATATGATATATTATAGTATAGATAAAATAATAATATCTGCCTGTAACTGTCCTATCTATTACACAGGGCAAAAGGCATCTATTATCAAAAGAAGAAAATAGCATTGAAAACCATACTAGTTCATTACAAATTGATTAATTTACGGTGGTATAATTTAGAAAATTATAAATTGAGAATGTTATTATGAGAAATTGTATTATAAAAGATCATGTAAATATACTGGGTCGATTGCAATGTGCAATAACGAGGCGTTGGTACCAAAATACACGTATCTATATCAATAATTTCCTCATACATTATATACAAAATAAATTGGTCGATAATAAATTACTCCTCTTCTAATAACCTGTCAAAATAGACAAAGTAATTGATTTCCTATATTCAATAACAAAACTAATACAAGAACGACAAGCAATTCAAATCGATATGAAGATTAATTACACACTACACACCCAAAAACATACAGCAGACAAATAATATTTAAAAAATAAATACATAATACTAAAGTTATATCTCGTGTGTAAGCTTCATCAGACACTGTTTTTTTATTTAAACTTTCATTGACTTTCATCGCAATCATTTCGGTCGTGTGTGGTGTAGTAAGCTGCGCTTGCGCCAGCCACAATAGTCCCCGCTCGCAATACGGAGCAACCTTCGAAAGGAAACGCACGTACGAACAGTTTAATTCTATTTATATTTTCTACCTCAAATAAATTTAATAAAAAAAAATGAAAAGTTTACTTCTTGTCGTCGGTTTTGTGTGCGGGTTAGGTAAGTGTCACTTTATTTTATTTTTGTTACTTTGTTAAGTTAAGTGTAAGTTTAAATTAAGTTAAATTGTACATTAACTTGATAAAGTTAACGAGGTGTGATGCCAACGGGAATTCGATTGTAAAATTGGGTGGTTCAACTTGTGTTAGAGTTGTCTATAATAGTGCCTTCATGCAGTACTGTTTTACTTTAGTACTAATGTTTTTAAGTTATTTACTAAAATATTGATTGGTACATTCATATATTTTTTTTTGTAATTAATCAAGTAGGTACTCATAAAGTTCCAATGGAAAAGTTCTCGCATATATCAGTTATGTGACTTTGTAAAAGCTTTTTCCGTCATCGTTTACATAAACAACACCTTCCATTTTCTTCTAGAGTTTAATAAACTCGTTTAGGCCACCATTAGGCTGACATAATATTTACATGTCTTACATCTGTATGTATTTTACGTAACATTTGTGGGCATTCTGTTGACCCTTTTCAAATAGTACAGAAAGTCAACAGTCGTACATAACTCGTAGTTTCGCAATGAGCGGTATTGTGACTCAATCGGAACTGCACCGAAAGTGGTGAATAATCAATCAGTTATACCTTATTAAACCTTTAGTCACAGTTCACACTTTATTACGTGGCCCATTATGGGCCATCTCTAACTATATCTACCAGTATATATATTATATATAGCCTGTATGACCACTTTGTTCTTCTAAACTCGCAATGGATCTTCATAGGGTTGTCTCCACGTTGTCTCCATTATTTATAGAATTTATAATTCGTTCATATAAAACTGATAGATAATAAAAAAATCTTGATGTTTTGTGAAGTTGCGGGTGATTAGTTTCTGTTATAATTTAATTCAGTAGTCGTCGTGTTTGTTGTGCCTTATAAGGCCAATTTGACATTGTATGCAGTATGCATAGCTGGGTCGTATTAAGTTACCATTTTAGTCAATGAATCGAATATTTCAGTCACACTACAGTGCCGTTACTTGTAGCGGTCATTGTCCATATTTAGCCATATTAATGGGTTCCATTATGATTTTAAATTATTTCATTTGTTAATTGTGAATTTCAAAATGCATTGTCATCCCTGCCAAGTTCTGGTTTCAGTTCTTTCTACATGATTAAACTGTGATACATACTTGATCGAGCTTTTACTGATTACGACAATGCCTTAGGGTTTTGGTGATGCAATTTAAGAATTTTCTAGAACATTTCTTTGGAGAATGAACCTATTGGTACCTTCTCTATATATGTGTTTATACAGTAAACATATTGACACTTTTAAAAGGAAAATTAGGACTTAGTACGACACCAACTATATGAATCGTTTATTTCGGGGTAAATGAATTAAATAGTTCCGTCTTGCCTTTAATTAAGGCATATCTTAGGAAGGAATTATTGTATTATATTCTCGAATGACGTTAGAGGTTTGTCGTACACTTTTGCAATAGTTTTGTGTGAAACTGGAACTGTTGTCTTATTTATTAGTCACTTGTTACGAATTTAGTTATTTAGGTTTCCTACGTTTGCCTAGTCTACATACAATTGCTAGTTTAATTGAAATGTATAACAATCTAAAAACTTTGAATACAGTTTCCAAATCTGTTTGGTGTTGTAGATGTTGAAAACTTATTGTTGTATTTGTGATTTTATTTTTATTTTATTATTTCTGTATTAAGTTTGTCTAAGAATGTTTGCAACCGGCAGTTTGCTTGCTTGATATATTTAATTATATCTCTTTAGGGATTTCCAGGGCCTTAAATGTTTAATGAAAATCGTAGTCTATCACGTGGGTCATCTGCACAGTGGAAGTGACCCTTAAATGTCTATGAAAACCCTCTGAGAAAAGAGGAGTCTCATTACTGGCGGGAAATAGCCTTTATATGTTTAGCGGTGAATTTTTACATCAAAACAATTGTTAACATATCAACATATACCTACGTAAGATCATAAATAACATGTTATGATTCGGATATCCTTATTTTCGTTCGCCCTTCCAAATTACATAATTGAAAACAAAACAATTACAAATTGTGTTAACATCATTTACGTATTAACATTCCTGGTTTTAATAACTCTTATTAAACGCGTTTGTATTGCTTTCCGATACTCATTACATTTGGTAATTGGTCTGTTAATAAACATAATAATTGATTAATAAACATTAAGTCGAGACTTAGATATTACAATTTTTTAACTGATTATTACTCAGGTAAGATGTTCCGGGATTACCTATTTAGAGTACTTAATTACTGATTATGTAAAAGTATCTCTTTGGTAAGGTTAGGAGAATTAGGTTCGCATGAGAAGTAAGAACCACTCGTGTCTTCAGGAGTCATGTTAAGCGAGGTATCAATTTTTATAATGCACTGAAAGACAAATTATCTGATAAAATATACACGTAAATATAAGCAACAAGTAACCTAGTCATTTCAATTAAAATGTATAATAAATTACCAGAAATAATGAAAGAAGAACAAAAACAATTTCTATTATCGAAATGCTATTATAATATCAATGAAAATTTAAATGACAAATTTTAAATTTCATGTACGTGTGTGTACTATAGTATAAGATTATATAACATAAAGATTTATGTAGTATACAAGTAAGTTGTCGAATAAAAGCCCTCTTCCTCTCTTACTTTTGCTGTGTCCGACAGGGGCCAAAATGATCATAATATCTTTGTAAAAACTACCACCTAAATTCACATGTAATAAAAAATATATTGAGTATATGCGACTAAATGGGCTATCTTTTTTAATTTTCTAGTATATTTTCGTAGATTTTCTACGCTTGGCAAGACATTTAGGTGTCCTGCAGTGTTACTAAACATTAGGTCAATAAAATGTTCTGTACTGTAACCTATATTATCGATGTAGTTCGGCTTCGTCTTCCTTTCACTTCAATGTTCGATGCTCCACTTAATTTGCCTAATACACATGTTGCAAGGGCATGGAAACTCGGAAAGTTTTCGAAACTTACGTCACGATTGGCGTTCGTAGGTAATTTTGTTAAGTAGTGTTAGTTCTAAGAGTGATGAAGTAAGGATAGTAGTATTGTAACACGATACAGCAAAACAGACACAGAAGACTAAGTAAACCTAATGCAGATTTTCGTGAAAAGTTAACAACTGAGGCTGTTAGACAGTTGACAACTGAGGCTTACCAAGGGGTATCGTATTACCCAGTAACTAGGTTGTGGAGAGCAGTCACTCCATGTAAAATACTGGTATTCATCTGCATTCGGTTAGACTGGAAACCGATTATTTGGGAAAAGTTGACAACTGAGGTTAATTTTTTTTTATAGTAATTCTTAAATTGTTTCTTTTAATTTCTGATAAAACAATGTTCACGATCTAGAAACAAAAAATCTAGCCGACTTGAGAACCTCCTCCTTTTTGTGAAGTCGGTTAAAAATACGTACAATTAATTAGCACATCTCATGGGACGTCGCTAAATAGCTAACGTGCAGATCGAGGTGTGGTCAGACCTCGAAAAGCATAAACTGGTGGTCATGGCTGCAATAGGACTGAAAGCTTACAATTTTGATAACCGGTTAAAATATCCGGTATTCTGCAGTTATTTAACTGCAAAGGTCGATGTTTAGTAATTAATTCAAGTGTAGTTTTTAGTCTAGACGTTGATCCTAACGCAAGCGCTGTGAATCTGTCTCGCATAGGGTCAGAGCATTACTAAATACTTTATTTGCATTCCACAATGTGTACTTCGGTGGTAATTTAAAATTATACGTGATCATTAAAGACCCTGTCAGGCACAGCAAAATAGTAGAACATTATGCTGAGCTATGGCCGTTTTGCGTGGATGTGACGCATATTTTCCCCAACTTGTTCTGTTTTTTTCTTTACGTCTAGTTTTCATAAAATAAACTTATTTTCTTTCTTTCATTCGTTTTTATATTTGAGTAATGGTTTAAACTTTGACTAATGATCGCTTTGAAAGGTATTACGGGTAATCAAATAAATCAATTGGAACCATAGGTGAGATACACTACAAATGGCTACTATATTTATATTTCTTTTCAAAAGCAGTTAGGTAGGTACTCATTAATTTATTATTGATTTCTACATCCATACTAAAATCAAATAAATACTGCCTACACAAGTTACACTTTAGGTTTTGTAACTTAGTAATTATATTTTAAAAGTAATGACATGTCAGCTTGTTACGACCTAAAATGTATCTGAACTCATTTCGAAACGCTTTTTTCAGTTTGGTAATAGTGACAACAGTACAGTAATAAATTGTTCGATTCATTTCATTTACACAATAAAATATATTAAAGTGTGGTTTATACGAAGTTAGCTGGCGGCGTTTAATTTACATTGATTTCTTACTAATTTCATAGATAATATGACATAACATCAGGGCCTCAAGTCTGCTATTACAATAGTGTCAGAATGGTCGATCATTGATTTCATAATTGTTGATTTTGACAAGTTTGGTAATCTACTATTATAATGGCGTCATTATGACTTTCCAATGGTCGGCCACTGACACTACATTGAAAGAAATTGCAAAGAAAATGATCGACCATTATGAATTTACCAGATTACGAATTTTTAGCAAAATGACAGTGGCATGACAATGGCATCGTGTTGGAATGACTGAATTTATAAAAATAGCAGACTTGGGCCCCAGGCCTCTATTCCCTGAAGGGTTAGGCAGCGGTGTACCTATAGTACACCGCCAAGTCTCATGTAGAAGGGGGCGAGCCAATTGCCACCAACCATCCAATTGCCATCCAGACTCGATGATTCAATGTAAATTAGAGCAATGCATGACACGTCAGATTTCTCGATTAGGTATAGGTAGGTAGCTACGCTTGCCACTGTTAGTCCGTGGATGGGTGACCATCTTTACATACCGAGACCCCTCCGTGGCTCGGAAAGCACGTAAAGCCGTTGGTCCCGGCTGTCATTTGTGGATCTTTGACAGTCGTTTCGGGTCATCAGAAGCCCGAAAGTCTGTTATCCGGTCTAACTAACGAGTATCGTATTATCCAGTAACGGCGTTGTGCAGGTCAGATAGACAGTCGCTCCAAGTAAAATACTGGTATTCAGCTGCATCTACTTAGACTGCAAGTCAACCCCCTGGGAAAGGGCTGGGCAGATGGTGAGGTAGGTAGTCGTACCAATACCTATTTGAACTTATATAAGATTATATCAGTCAATGTCAATCACGTAATTTCATTGGAATTCAAGTATGATGACAGAGCTTTACATGAGCGAAATTTTATCAATAATTTTATGACTATCTCAAAAGAAAAACCTGTTATCTTTGCAAGGTTCTAGAATTAATGTGAGGTCAGTCTGTATTGGTTTGAATCTTTCATTCAGACTTTTTTACTTTATGGAGCGATTGTCTATCTGTACATAACTTTTTTTCAAACCTACACTAAGCTTGCTGGTATGCAGTCTCTACTCCAGGACCGTCTGCTCTACCAGCCATCAAATAAACATAATGATGTTTACTGTCCGTCAACTCCAAAAATATCACTGTCAACAGTTACCTAATCAAGTTATAACTCACACTTTGCTTCATTTTTAACACTTTCTACTCTCACTAAGATACTGATCAAGTACTCATGATGCAACAAGTTGTTTGATTGCTAAATACAAGGCGAACTTGAGTCGCTGTCACTTCAATCTTAAGGCTTCGATTGACAATTGCCGGGGTCAACAACTTAGTCTAGAACGTAATGGAAGTAATTTAGCTCTTTTATGTACTGTCAACAGAAGAAGTATGAGGTCAGTTAAGCAAATAGCTACTCTTTGTATCTTACATCTGTTGAAGTTTACTCAGTTAGCCCCTGGATGCGGGTAACCAAGGACAAATAATCGTGGCGATATTTTTGGGTGACCTGTGTAAGAGTTGAAATATTATACCTTGACATTACCCCAGTATTCCCCGAAGGGTAAGGCACATAAAGTACACCCAAAAAAGTAGACAAAAGTCGTTTTCAAAAGTTGACGGTTTTCGTCTATTAATTTATAATAATCTATTTATAATCTTTATTGACATAAGTTATGCAAACATTTTTATGAATTCCCTAGCTCCTGCGCTGTATTACAGGAGCTAGTGTCAACCCCTAGTTACTGTGTTACAAGTTATATAAGGCATCCAAAGATTACAATTAATAATAATAATATGATGAAAATTTCCTGTAAAATTCCAGGATGTTTACAAATATCTCGCCTGTAACCAAAATCTGTTGTTGACTGTATAATTTACTCATTAGACTAGTAATTTCGTTCAAGGTTGGTCTTGGACATTAAAATTCTAAGTTACTATAATTCAGAATTTTAATGTCTCAAGTTACTTATTCGGGTAATTTAAAGTACTGTTTTGCATGTAATAAAACAGATGAGATTACCATTAAGCTTGAACATTAGATTGGTTTTGGTAATGTATTCCACCTATTGCGCGTTTAAAGAATAAATTAAAATTTGTTTATTTGTTGATAATTTGCATATCAATTAAGTAATAGGAAGGTCCGTAATATTATCAACCTTTTGACAACACGTATTAACTTTCACCAAGGAACAGATACAAAATGTATGGCAATATCATTTTAATTATCCGCGTTGGTCACCAACATCAAAAGAAAATATGGAAAACATTTTACGTGCCACAATACTTTAAAATTGCCCACGACTTGCTCAGTTCCCTGTTCCCTATCCCTGTTAGTTCTAGATATGATATTGACATACACAATGTACCAATACAATCATCGATATATATTTCACCTCCTACAAAGGACATCAAGCAACAGGAAACAATACAACTCCTACACAGCCGGAGTCACCGCCGAAAGCAAGCTAGTCATTTTAATATCACCCTCTATAATGGAACTAAGTGAGCATTAACAATAGATGGTAACAAAGGAACGTTGAGCAATGTCTTGGGTGTATTGTGCTTTGTTTTAGAACTGCCTGTATAGCCTGAGATAGGTCGTAGCTTAGTTCTATTGGTAGGTTCGATTTAGTGCTGAAGACGTGCCCTTGGGATATGGAAGGATTATTAGAGCCGAAACGGATATGCATCCTTGAGCAAGCATTGGAATAGTGGAGAGACGGGTAAATTTAAATTATGTATATATATAACCTCTGCCTAACCCTTCAGGGTATACAGGCATACAGGTATTCCCTGAAGGGTGAGGGTGTATGATATGATGATTTGCATTTGTATAAAAAAAATAGTTATGTATTTTCTGAAAAAAATTAAGGAGGTATTTACTCAAAAGATAAAGCTTTTTTTTATTCAAAATTATTTCTTGACTTCCGCTTCCTTGGCGCTACTGGCGAGCACGAGGTCCGGGGTTTGATTCCCAGGTCGGCCAAAGTGTTATTGGGTTTTTTTCCACCAGGAATTTCTCAGTAGCAGCCCGGAGTCTGGATTTGTACCCGGTTGATGTCAATAGGCTCGCCCCCTATTACATGGGACTTAAACATAACTGGCGAAACGTGGTGTACTATAGGTACACCTCTGCCTAACCCTTCGGGGATTACAGGCGTGATGTTATGTGTGTGTATTCCTTGAATTTGTGAGGTTCAATTATCTTATATTTATTTATTGCAATGAATTCAATTTCCATTACATAATTAAGTTCAATCATCATCATCTGCCTAGATCCTCGATCGTAGCTCGACAACGGTTGATCCAGTTTCGTCAAAAAGTGCGACGTATAACAAAATGAGTAACAGGTGTTTCCACTCAAATGATAGTAATAATTCAGTAATAATTACTCATACGGCTACTGGCTGGAATTAGTTCAAAGACATAGCGGCCTTGACTTAGGCGTTCAGTTACTTACAGTAACTACTGGTTGTGTGTATTGCTGGTCTTAGTTTTGTTAACGTTGAGTGTGTCTGATGTGAGTGATCTTGGTGTTGCTTTCGTTTGGTTTCTTTTTATTTGTAAGGTTTTTTTTAAAATTTAAATGGATTCATATGTGTAGTTTTTGTATAATCGATGTAAATGAACGCACTCACTCATTAACTAATTTTCGATGTTTTAAAGCTAGAATTTGATCAAAACTAAAATTTCTGAGTATTTGTTTATAACAATTGTCTGTGGTAACACCGTTTGACTTTGGCATGGCCTAGCGTAGTAAGCAGTTTTAATAGATTAAGAGGACAGCTTATACTGGGTTTGTAACCACTGACGTGCCAAGTGCGTACCTACGTCCATTTTATCAACATATTTTGTTGTGAATCGCCCAATTTTCAGTCTTATCCCAATTAAATTAAAACATATTTTTCTTTAGAATATGGCCAAATGTTTCTAATGTTAAATAATCGCCTGCCAGTTTTAATTATAAATATAAATCCTAATATTTCAGTTTCAGCACAAGAATTCAACTGTCCACAGAAGAGTGGTTTCTACCCGGATTCCTACCAGTGCGACCTTTACTACGAATGCAGAAAAGGTCAGTACAAAACTACAAAGGTCATCCGTGCAGTGCATAGGTCCCTAAAGCTCTGATGACGTAAAAGAAGATGGTTGTGATGGCGAAGATTATTTGTGGTATTCCAGGTTTCACTGTATAAGTGGGCTTTAATCGTTTTTGAATTGGAGGTAATAATTAAGTAGTTTATGTGCCGCAAAATAATAGTTTTTAGTTTTAACGTGAGAAAAGAGACGCTGGTATTTTTTAATTACGCTGTTTACTACCTCAGGGAGTTTTCATCGTAAAATTGCTCGAAAAAGTTACGGTTAATTTGCTTTATTTCACATAATATATTTTTTGTTATCGTCTAAAATAAAAGCGGCGTTTCTAATTATGTATTGCATTTTATGAGTACTAAGAATTTTTACAAGCACTGTTTCTTCATTAACTGCTTTCAAGATGGCATTAAGCCTTATAAATTATTGTAGCCTGTGCAATAGAATATTTAAACACGTTTGGCTACAAATGATTCTCGCTTCAAACAGTTCGAATATTTATTTACACAGCCGTAAACTTTCTAACACCATAAAATACATCTCTAACACCAAAATGTCCCATTTACCAATAGGTCATTCAATTAAACCAATAGGTTCGATTTGACATTTGAAATTTCCCGCCAATGCACGTGCTTACCTACTACGAATTCAATTAATGAGTAGGCTCATTGTAAAATGTGACATTACTACACAAAATGTCGTGACTACTCGTATTTTTTGCCAACATTCGGCCACTCTCATTACTATAGCAAGTAGAGTGTAAAAATTCCTAATATTTCCTCATTATTAAGTAGCGAAATGTTACGAAGGCGACCATAACTGGGTAATAAAGTGTTTGCACGGTATTGCCAAAAATATTTATATCGGTAATCATGTGTGCATGCAAAAATAGTATCTTATGACTGACACACACATTACACAGCTCGGCTATGATCGAGTGGTGAGAATAACGTATGAAGAATTTTATCAGTAAATAAGTCTGAAGATATCTTTGTGCAGAAAAATAATTAATTTTATTAATAGCAAAGTGATTTAATTATAGCTTTTGAGTAATTAAAAAAAACAATTAAAACCCCATAATTTATTAGAAGGGTTACTTACGACCGTGTCAGTGGCAACTTTTGGCTGCAAACTGCCATGAACTGTTATTACATAATATTATATCATCAACATTGCAATAAAAAATGTTAATTAATGTATTAGATAGGACCTTTAACAATTGCAAAATGTATGATGAAACTAAATCAAACCAGTTGAGATGGTAAACAGCCTGTTAATTCCGTATGTGAAGTTGTGTTAGCCACCAACGACATGAGATAGTGTTTTTAGGCTTTATAGCTCAAAATCAAGTCAACCTATTCAAGTAGGTTACTACTACATTTAAATCACCTATTAGGTAATTGAATTTTCTAATTTATACAAAACAGCTTTTCTCTCTGTTTGTATGGCAACTTACAGAAGAGAATGTGAGGCAGATGCAGTGGGAATATTAACAAGATTTCTATTATTTAAACATTTCATGGCGAATTTAAATTTGAATTTTACATGCTTGCAAGTTAAAAGCATTGTGAAAAGAGAAAGCTAAAAGCGATAATAGTTTACGATCTTTAAATAATTATAATTACTATTTAAAATTTTATGTACATACGAGTACCAGCTATTATTAATTTCGTGATTGTGGTTTTTAAATCGTGAGTGTTAAAAATAGTTGAAATTATTTATCGAAAGTATGATTGATAACTTATTTTAAATATTATTTGCAGATAATTTTTAGAGAGTTATAGTATGAGTGATCTCTTACTTAGTTTTAGTTTTATGTTAAAATCAGTTCAGTAAACTAAGCAACAATGGACTGTATTTTATTTTTACTAGCTGCGCTCCGCGGTTTCACCCGCGTAAGTCTCGATCCCATGGGAATATCGGGATAAAAAGTAGCCTGTCGTAATCCAGGGTGTCAGCTACCTCCAAACATTTTTTTATCAAAATTGGTCCAGCCGTTTGAGCGTGAAGAAGTAACAAACATACACACACACACACACACACACAAACTTTTGCCTTTATAATATTAGTGTGATGATGATTAATTAATGAACAAAACAAAATATAAACAGAAACATCACAAAATGCTCAATATGTTTGTCTGTATGTTGAAACAACTACTTTTAAAGCAATCTTAATACTTAATAACTATATCATTATTGTTTAATGTCTGTAACTTGGCGTATTTTAGATTTAAGGTACATTTGTCATGATTTGTCATTGTGCACGTTCGCCGGATTAGATTCGTGTTACCAAACATTTTGATAAAACGTGATAGGTCATCTTAAGACTGATCGTAGGATAATCTGGAATTTATTTAATGATTTCAGTGTATTTGTCAAAAGTATTGATCAAAGTAAATTTCGCTTAGACCGGTGTATTATTGAGACTAAAACTATTATAAGTTGCTATTTTAGTCGCCTTAATAGTAAAGTTCTGATTATCAACCTTCCTGGGCGCGAATGTCCCTATCACCAAGATAATGTATTGTCACTGTGGGACAATCCTTGTACTGTTTTTACTAACGGCTCCATTTTCGTAATTTTTAGGGTTCGTTAAGCTCGAATGACAAAACGGAACGCTTATAGGATCACTCGTGTGTCTGTCTGTCGCAGCCAATTTGCTCCGAATCTAATGGACCGATTAAGTTGAAAATCGGTACAAATATCAATTTCTGTGACTCAAATACGGACGTATTACGTAAATAAATGAATTAAAAAAATGGGGGTCAATTATGCGAAATAAATTAGAAAAAAAAGTATTGGTCACTGTATCGTGTGACATATCAAATAAAAGGGCTTACTGTGGTCTCAAGTATATATATTTTTTTATAATTTTCGAATAAATGGTTTAAAAGTTATTGAAGAAAATAGATGAAAGTTGACCATTCCCCCTAATCTCCGAAACTACTGAGCTTAAAATTTAAAGACAATACAATACAGAAAATATTTATATTCTTATAGATTACAAAAAAACCTATAAGATGTCTATGGTCTTAAAATAACATGGTGATTCTTCCCAAAATCGTGCTCCCAAACGTACATTTGCAATGTAAGTTTGTATATAGTTGGAATTTATCGGAGAACATGTTTTTCAAGTACAATGTTAAGTTTGTTCCTGGGATAAATTCATCCCAACAACCCTTCATTGTGCGCGGTCCGACACGCACTAGGCTGATTTTTTTTCAGTTACTATTACTAAACCATGTTGCAAATAAACCTTAGCGTGATACCAACTTTAGAATACATTTTCACTAACAAAAGCTGTTCGAAATAACCATACAATTTTAGGAAACCCTCATAACCTCTATAATACTCTAGATATAGTAGCGATAATAGTTAGTCTTAATATACACATGTATGTAGTGACATTTTGTAATGCACTAACATATGCATTCCTGTATTTCCGTCAGAAATACAAGTGAGCGGTATTCTGTGGTTTTGCAATGCCTATATAGGTATGTGTCGAGTTAACAGATAATTGTATAAGTAGATAATTATTGTAGTAGATAATCTATAGTTTTATAGGCTCATTTCAAAGTTTTTGATGGGTATGAGCCGTGTCATACGACTGACCCTATTAATCTTTTGTTTGGGTATGTACGAGTACATCTTGTATAGCAAACAAATACGTAGGTCCTATACCATTTTGAGGGTAGGGATTAATCCCCTTATTCATAAAACTTAGCATACCTATTTTAGTAAAAATAGGTTTTATCACATTCTAACAAACACAAAGGTCAAAGTGACAAATAAGGACAAATGAACATTAGCAGCATTTTAATTAAAATAGGTTTGATAGATGTTTATGAATAAGAGCCTAAGAGTGCAAGAAATTTTAACTGGATGAACCTGCAAAATAAGGTCCTTGTCAAGAACAGTCACTATGACGCAGCGTCCATACGCTAAAACTAAAAAAAAAAAAAAATATAAAATCTAAATTATTTAGCTATATCTTTTTCACTTACCTATTTGTAATTTTTTCGTCTACACAGGTGTATCGGAAGCGAAGCTGTGTCCCGACGGTCTAGTCTTCAATGATGAGAACATCAACAAGGAACTATGCGACATCCCTTCCAATGTAGACTGCGGAGACAGGAAAGAGCTGCGTAAGTATCGTACCCATTACTACCGTAATGAGAAACTATGGGGGGCTGGTGGCTAATCAATAACAGCCGCACAAGTCGATCTTCAAGGTTATGCAACGCCTGCCAAGGTTGGCCCGTGGATTGGTGAACATCCATTACATTCTGACCCTTCCGTGCCACGGAAAGCACGTTAATCTGTTGGTCCCAGCGGTCAATTGTAGATCTTTGACCGTCGTTACGGGTAGTCAGAAGCCCAAAAGTCTGACAACCAGTTATACCAAGGGGTATCGTGTTACCCAGTTACTGGATTGTGGAGGTGCGATCGGCAGTCGCTCCATGTAAAATGCTGGTTTTAGCTGCAGCCGGTTAGGACTGGATACCTACCCCAACATAGTTGCGAAAAAGCTAGGCAGTTGATGATCCTCATGAAAGACTATGGCCATGAATCCCCCTGATTTACTAGAATTCAGCTTAGTTTAGTTAAGTTGCTACAAACTAACATCGAAAGTTATGAAATGTTACTTCTACGAGCGAAACCAATTTATTTGTTATCATATTATTATTTTGAATTTATTGAGCAATCGACTTTTACTTGAACAGTTTTATTGAGGAAATGCTCGCAAGATTTTGGGCGCTGTTAATTACGACTATGGTAGAGTCGGCAAACGAGGTTGAGCTTGTTTATTGCCAAACATTTTGTTTACATACCGACAGGAATGTAAACAAAATATTTACAAAACAAAATATATACCATACAAGCTCGACGTGGTTGATTCATGTGTTTCATCTTTTTACCAAAAGTTCTGAAACGAAAGTTTTTATGATTAAATTTAACTTATTATTATTACAAATTTTTTAAAAGTTTTTTTTTCCACAGAGGAGCCAAAGCCGTCTAAAGGCTGCCCCAGACAGAACGGATATTTCCGACATCCCGATCCTCAGGTACGTTGTGAAACCAACCAGTATTGTAACTAGCAGTGTGCCCTCCAACGCAAAGGGCAGTGAACGGAAAAATAGTTAAGATCTGATTGGATCTTGAACCGTATGTTAATGATGAGCATTAAAATTTGGATTTTATTGAGGTTATTGACATCAAGACGGGCAACTGAAGTTACAACTTACACCTTTAAGATTTGACCTTTAAGAAATTATGATTGAAATATCCATAAAAAAGAATATCAGTATGATTTTCCAACATATCTGTTGGAAAATCATATTGATATTCTATAAAGGAATTTGAACTGTTGCCATTAAAAATTAGAGTTCTGGGGGAGTATATAGAGAGAATTCAAATAAATAAAAAATATTCTTTCATATTTAGCTATTTCTTTTTTATTACTGAGTCCTCAAGGCCTTACTTACATACGATGTTATTTATTAAATTAATCTATTCAATAATACAGGCTTGCGACAAGTTTCACTACTGCTCGGACGGCACGCCCAACGAGATGCCCTGCCCTCCCGGTCTGTACTTCGACGAGGAGTCCTCCAACTGTGACTGGAAGGACTCCGTCAAGAGGCAGTGTGATCAACTCACCAAGGGTACGTTGCACAGAGAACGTTCTTCAGTTAATATAATGTGATCTCTTCCTTCATCAAGAATGAAAATAAAAATAAGTAACCCTTCTGAATTGGAGTGCAAATCAAGATAAATTTCTAGATCTAGGTAATTTAGTACGATGGAATTTGTAGCTTGTTTATGATCATAAATTCGAGAAAAAAGTTAAGTTGCTACTCTGATACTCAACATATTATCATTAAGTTCATGATCGAGTGACACAGGGTGTTTCAAAGCAATGGATTATTTTTTTCTCAAGAGCTAAAACAATTAGGCATTGGAAGCTCTTTCTTGTAATGTTTCAACATAAAAATCGGCACCTTCATTTACATGGATCCCGCTTCTTCTGTCAAAATATATTGTGTACTGACAAATTATCTCTAATTTCCAGACTTGCTTGACGACGGTTTCTCCTGCCCCGATGGTGAAGTAATGGGACCCAATGGCCGTGCTATGCCCCACCCCACTTTCCCTCACCCAGAAGACTGCCGGAAGTTCTACATCTGCCGCAATGGCGTGCAGCCCCAGAAGGGACTCTGCCCGCTTGGCAAGGTCTACAACGAGGACAACTTCATATGCGATGACGCTGAAAATGTTCAAGGATGGTAAGGACGTAACTTAATAGGTTAGATATAGTAGACATTGTCTGATCAACTACAGGTCCTGACTGAGTGATATGGTTGATTTAGTTCAGGTTAAGTTTGAACCCTAGAAAGTGATTATGGTGTTATATAGGGAACTGTCAAAGAAATGTTTGGTCCAGTGTGAAAAATTTATCTTTTCCTGTATAGTTCGACTTTTTTCTGCCCCTAGTGACAACATTTAAAGGGTACTTAGTACCAATTAATGCAAGTGTCCGGCAAAACAGACAGTGCTCGAATTAAGAAACCATCGCTTATTTAGAATCGCTTAATTTAATGTTAAAGACGGTCTAGTTGTAAAGATACACATACCTGGAAGTCCACTTAAACCCAATTATTAAACTTATTTTTGTGTATTTCAGTGAAAACTACTATGAAGGCCAGACGTTTGAGAAGAAGGCATCTAAGAAGGCTTGAAGTGTGTCATACTTATTAAGATATTAGTTATGTATTCATAAATATTTAATAAGACACTATGCGTTTCATTTACCCTCCAAGTAGTATCTAATAGAAAAGTCAATATTCCTACATTAAAAGTGTATACGTTATATAATTGGTAAAAACGTAGTAGGTTAAAGAATACAAAGCTGAAAATTAATAAAATTATAGTCTCAAAAGTAAGCAATTGTAGAAATAAAATTATAAGCAAACACTCATTAAGAAGAATATAAATGTTGATGGATAGAGACTGAAAGAAAGACCTAAGAAAAGATGGATGAATTTTGCGAGCTGTGAATAACAGAGTGATGGCTGACACCCCGGAGAATGGAAGAAAATAACGGGTTGCGCCGACCCAAACTAATATAGCAGAAAGAAGATGGTGATGATGAAGATATTTATAAATAATAAAATAAAATTCATTTATTTCGGGTAACTGGGCCCATAGAAGTCAATTTACAAAACATATCACACTAATAATATAATACAATTGAATAAAATAATAGTAATAAAATTCATAATAAATGTCAAAAATTCAAAATAAAATAAAATAAAATAAGATACCATTACAATTAAAATATTATACAATTAAAATAATACATACAAAGACACACACAAGAATTAATAATGCCTGACAAACGGCCTAACCGGAACGTACCTGCTGCAGCAATGCAGCATGTAGGGGCAGTCCAGCCTATCAGCAATCATCGCCAGGACTGAGTTGGAGCTGGCCCATACTCATATGCAGCGCCCCCTACTGGCTACGACGTGAAGCACGAAGTCATTGCCTTGAGTAAATTGAGTTACCAAAATATTGAATGCAACCAAGAACCTTAAAAAATAAAATATTCAGACAAAAAGTCCATAGGCAAGCCAAGGTCGTTAGTAACAAGAATTTTGCTTATAACTAATGTTAGTAACAAAAATTAAAAAGAAGACACTAGTCTACCCCTGCACAGTATCATCGGTATCGCATCACATGGAGTTCAGTGAACCCACTGAGCAGAACAGCCTAGGTACTTTGACGAAACCACTGGTATTAAGGCCATGAAACCAAACGGAAACGATCTTACTACCAGGGCGTCAGATAGTAAAATCTATGGCCAGTACTTTATTAGAGGAAAAGCAAGCAGGATTTCAACCTTGTTGTTTTTAATGCGTAGTTCTCTTACTCTAAGGTATAGCTCTATAGGTATGACGGCGCAGCAAGTGCTAACTGCACTACTACTACTGGAATCACCGAAAAGGTCGGATAAAAGTAACACTGGCTGCTGACAGTCACTCTAGCAGAGCGTCGCATCGATGGTTGCGTGGCGGCTGTCTTCTGATGACAGAAAATGGTTTCAGGAGAGCCGCTTTCGTACCACGTCCACGACGAACTGCTATATTCCAGCACAAACCTGATGATATTGAAGCTACTGAACCACTATTACGATGATCACTTCTGGTAAATGCTATCCTGTGCCGTTAGGTATATATTTTTTAATAATAAAACTAAAGAGTTTGTTTTCTTTATTTGTTTTAACGCGCTAATCTCTGAAACTATCAGTCAGATTAAAAAAAAAACTTTTTGCATTAAAAAGGCTATAAGCTATTTAACATGACGCTAGGATCCTTAGAGCCGAGCAAAAAGATAAAAAGGAAATAAAGCTAAGCGAAAACGAAGTAATATTGCGGGCAGGCGATGCAATGAGACGGGGTAGGTCGGGGAACAAGAAATATCACGCATGGAAGTCGCGGGTAGATGCCCATGATATACGTTTATTTATTCACTCCAAACAAATAGATTCTATAGGTAGCTATTCTTTCAAATTCACCCAAAGCGCAACAGAATATGTCGACGTCATCAGCAATGAGGTTGAGAGTGCGGAGCGGCGCTCACAACACAATACACAACATGATAGCAACTGTAACAAAACAAATTATCTCCACTTACTAGTACATCTTACTTTACGTTAACTCTATCAATATTATTATATTATATTATATATGCAGGGATCGAATCTGGAACGAGGTGATCCGGCAGAGAACCAAAGTTGTCGACATAGCCCACAGAATAAGCAAGCTGAAGTGGCAATGGGCCGGCCATATTAGCCGCAGAACCGATGACCGTTGGGGTAGACGTGTTCTTGAGTGGAGACCGCGAATCGGCAAACGTAAGGTAGGACGCCCTCAAGCTAGGTGGAGCGACGAACTTCGCAGGGTGGCTGGTGGCAGCTGGATGAGAGTTGCCGAGAATCGAGCTGAATGGCGTGCAATTGGAGAGGTCTATGTCCAGCAGTGGACTGCTATAGGCTGATGATGATGATATATGCATTTTCACGGGCCTCTAAAAATCATGAAATCAATGTGACGTAATTTATGGATGGCCTATGGGGCCATGAAACAAAAGGTTAAAGCCACATTCCTAATAATAGGTTAATCTAAACCCAGTATCCCATTCCAAGTTAATTGAAAGGACTACTGTGATAATCGTAAGTTTTATTATAGAACCACAAACGTTTAGTCATTATCATTGAAATTATCCTCACGTAATAATCATAAATACAAATTGTCTTGCTAATTTTATTTGAGCAAGTAAAGCCTTTGGCCGTATTGCAAATCAATTGCGGATAATAATTGTAGCATTTGCGCAAGCGCAGGCGCAGTCGCCTGTACTCGATACATCGATGTAAGAAAAGTAGTATAGACAGATTTTGAAGGGATTCAAAAGGAAGAAGTTAAAATAAATCCTTGATTGATTAAATTATAATGAATCTTATATGGTGATTGATAATAATGTTTTTTTTTTCTATATCCTAGATTAGTGACAATCGTTTGGAGGAGCTCGTGGCTAAGTAATAACAGCCGCACGGGTCGATCCACCAGGTTAAGCTATACTTGCCGGGGTTGGTCCGTGAATGCGTGACCATCTTTACATACTGAAACTCCTCCGTGCCTCGGAAAGCACGTTAAGACGTTGGTCCCAGCTGTCATTCGTGGAACGTTTACAGTCGTAACGGGTAGTCAGAAGTCTGAAAGTAATATAATAATATAATCTTACAACCAATCTTACCAAGGGGTATTGTATTACCCAGTTACTGGGTTGTGGAGGTCAGATAGGCAGTCGCTCCATGTAAAATACTGGTATTCAGACTAGAAGCTGACCTCAAAATTGGTGGGAAAAGGCGGGCAGATTGATTGAGCTAGTGACAATCGTATTCAAAGCGACTCGAGTATTTCTACAACAACTTTGAACAGGATTGACTGGTTTATGGTGGCTTATGAAAATCCAATACATTTTGACTTGTCCATCAACGTTATCTGGTTATCACTGATAGAATGTCACTTTGTTTACGCCCTCAGGTATAGATAAATATGAATGTGGACATTATAATAATACAGATTTAATGTTTCCTTTCTAACGTCCACTGTCGGCATTCAAGTGAACTTCTAGCAAACAAACGAGGAACATATTGTTAGTAGTTCATGTTTATCATCGAGAGATGGCGCCACTTATCTTTTCATAGCTTATGCTACACAACGTCTTCAGCCTTCGAAGGCGGTGTTTACACATTTGCTCTATGCACCAATACTAATAAATCTTATTGTGCTATATTTATTTTCCAGCGTGATACATTCCGTTGTGCAATTACGTCAAAATATTTGGTCCTGACTCAGGTACTAATGGATCTTTAACGAACTAGAGAATTTATTAATCATTCTGTTTCATTTTTATATTGTGTGAAACCAGGTTATATGGAAACGAAAAATTTTGTAGAATATGTTTTGAAGGGACTAAAATCAGATTAAATAGCCGTTCAAAAATTCTAGGTTACATTTCGTAACCCTGTAAAAACAATTTGTAAAAATCACCATTAACATTGCATCACGTGCAAGTTATGGAATTATAATTAAAATTTTGTAGAGCCTCAGGTTACATATTAAATTACATCCTTGTCATACATAACCATTGGGCTGCTACTTTCAATGAGTTCATAATCGAATTGACGTCAATTCGATATCAACGGGACAGGAAGATATTGATTCGTTTGGCGTATCAAGTAATCAGTGCATAAAACAATCATGATTAAGTACCAAATAAAACTCACTTTGGTATGAAGCTGACCTGAATCGGACATTTTTGAATGCCAATATTTCTATTCATATTGTTTATTCAGAATTAAAATTAAATGCACATAGATAAGAACTTATACATAATCCTACTAATAAATGTGAAAGTTTGTATGTTCCGATGTTTGTTACTCAAAAACGACTGAACGGAATTGGATGAACAAGGACACACAGATGGCTTATGATAGGATATTTTTTATCCCGGTAGTACGTTCCCGTTGGATAATTTCCGACCGCCACCTGGGCGAAGTTGCACAAAAGCTAGTTTATTAATAAAACTAAAAATATAATATCCTAACTTGACTAAAACTTTTAACAAACTAAAACATGGCGTCAACAACTTCCTCCGCATCGCTTTCGGCTGGTAATATACCCAAGAGACTGGCGGTATAGCCAATATTTCTTGTTAAAAGCCAAAGTCCAGCAGTTGTGAATTATTCATATGTTACTGATAATAAAATGTCCGGTCGCTTGAAAATTTTCAGGTTTTTTATTTCAGTTTATGCGAAAGAGTAGCGCAAATCAGAGTGACTTAATTTCAACTGTGGATGGCAATAGGCTGCAGATATTAGGTTCAGTTCAGATGTTTTATCAAAGATACTCGGTATGCAGAAAAAAGTAAATAGGTAAAGACTTATTTCTTCATCTTAACTTATTTTTAGGGTATTTGGCTGCTATAAAAAAAAATAGAATATGAATTAATGTTTATTTTTAAAGGTCCAAGCTAAAAAATATCTGTGAAAAAATAAATAAAATCGGTGGAAAAAAGGAGAAGTTACACGCTTTTTAAATTATTCTACTATCCTTGTCATGCAATACGATCATTGTACTGAATGGCGCGAAATTACTATGGCGTTCCTGTGTTGTGACGTCAGATCGCAGCAGTGCTCTCTCTGTTTAGAATAGACTTTAAAACGCATATAACTTCGGCAGTTTTTGAGGTAATAAAACATTTTTTTTTGCTGTGCCTTAATTTTTTTGTTGTTTTCGAAAAATTTTAATTAAAAACCAACAGTCAAATACCCTGAATCCTAATTAAATTAATACCATCTTAACAAAGTAGGTGTAAAAGCCTTAGAGAATTCTGACAATTTCATTTGCCTTTTGAGTCCTATGTTACATAACATAATAACATCATGCTTGTATTCCCCGAAGGATAAGCCCACACACCCACACCAGCACACACACCCACACCAGCACACACACACACACCTACACCCACACCCACACCAGCACACACACCCACACCAGCACACACACCCACACCAGCACACACACACACACCTACCCCCACACCCACCACCCACACCCACATTTCGCCAGTTATGTTTGAGTCCCATGTAATAGAGCCTATTACCATCAACCGGGCACAAATCCAGACTCCGGGCTGCTACTGAGAAATTCTAGATGTAAAACCAAATAAAACTTTTCCCGACCTGGGAATCGAACCCAGAACTTCATGCTTAGCAGTAGTGCTTGCGCCCACTAGACCAAGGAGTACTACCTTATCGATTAATTATTAAAAAAGATACCATAAAAGATACCATAAAAGAAACGTCAAACAACCATCAATATCTTCTATGACTATAGTACTTTTTTAAAACATACGTAAGTACTAGAATAGAATAGAATAGAATACTCTTTATTATGTACACCATAAAAGTTACAGATATAAATGTTGAAATTTTACACAGGGTGACACAATGGGCGGTCTTATCGCTAAAAGCGATCTTTTACAGACAACCTTTGGATGGATTAAAAAGAGAAGGAGAGACAGTACTGCAGGTAGTCAGTGGTGAACTATTTACATGTACAATAAATACATACATACACTAAGCATAACTTATCCATAATATATATATACAATAATAAACATGAAACAAGATCAAGGAACTGTATTCTGTAATGATGCTGTCTAAGAACAGAGAAAGTGTTTTTTTACCAGAATTTACTACACATTTACGAGTACTACTATATTCTTGTCAGATATATGATTTATGTTTCTCTTAGCTCTAAAACACGACTCGCGATTTTTTCGAGTGCTATCCAAATATTATGTAATTACAGTGCTATTTATCTTGTGCGAATATTACGGAGAAAGTGTTGGTGTTACTGTTCTTAGAAACGTGTAGTTTTTATTGTAAGTATATTATCTACTTAATAGAACTATGAATCGGAAAAAGAATATGACGTTTTATATTGTATATATTGTTTGAATTGAATATTTTGCATTTAAATATGGTACATAAAAGCTTTAAATATAAATAGTCCCCCATATTCCTTAAAATAAAATTATAAACAAAAAAAAACTTCAATTAGTACTACTGAGAACATGTGATCAAATAATACTTTAAAATAAAATTATATCAGTATATTACTAGTGAAGTCTTATTTGGAGATTTGCATATAATAAGAAAAAAATACTTTTATTGTAGAACATATTATTAAAGAACCCGCTAGCTCTCTGATTTCATTACGTATTTGGTTATAGATTTTGACAGACATATTATTATAATAATAAACTTATTGTTCTGAAATACTGTTCTTCTACATCTTGTTATAGGTCTTATTGATGAAACAATTTTGCAGCGTGATAGCTTTATGGAATTTTTATCGATAATCTCAGGTATACTTACCTAGTAGAGTTTTCTTTGTATTTGTAAAATACTAGTTTCATTAAAACTTAGAAGATCAATCCCACTCAGTAACGAATAGAAATAAGTAAATGTATCTTGTCTTTAAACGTAAAGTTTGAGTAAATTTTCTTGCTGTTAACAAACAAAATCGTAATCGTTGGTCTTATGCATTCGCCTTCAGACACTTCAACTTAGGACATATGAAATTATAAGTATTGAATTTCTTAACATAACATAGCGCCACGCTTGTATTCCCCGAAGGGTTAGGCAGAGGTGTACCCATAATACATCCACTTATGTTTAAGTCCCATATAGTAGGGTCGAGCCTAATGCCATCAACCGGGCACAAACCCAGACTCCGGGATACTACTGAGAAATTGCCCGTCCTGGGGGTCGAACCCAGAACCTCATGCTCAACATTAGCACTTCCAACCACTAGAGCAACGAGGTAGAGGTATTGAACTTCTTATAGAATATGACGTCATTTAACATTTTTTTTGTTTTTAATTCACTGCTCCAAAGCATACTGTACGTTTCGGCTAGGATTTTTTTTGGTCATATAAATGAGGTATAATATTTCATAATACCGCAATTTGGTTCAGTAAAGCAGCTAAAAAAATTCATTTTCTGTTGTTTAAGAAACCTCTGTTTAAATTACCGCCTCCAAGTATTTCCTAACTCCTGGTCGCGTCGAGTGTCTTTACAACATAACTAGTGGAGCGACTGATAACAGATAACGGCTACTTTTTGTCGGGTGACTCGAATCGTGACCGATTTGTGCGCGTACGCAACTCGTAATAATGCCCGCTTGTTTCATCGATCAGATTTTTTTTCGTGTACTGTAATGGTAATTGATGTTTGTTAATGACTGATTGTAGAATGATTGGTTGTGGTATCAGCTGTTGTTTTTAGGGTTCTGTCATCAAAAGGGCGGAAAAGTCATAGGATCCCGTCTACTTGGGGTCCTACGTCTTTTTGGTAAAAAGCTCTCAGTAACAAAAGGTCGAAGGTGGATAAAGTCTGTTTTTTATTTTGATGTTTCTCATCCACTTGAAAATGTATTATATTATTTATATTTCTGATTTTATTTAATACGATTAATAATTAAAAAAAAATAACAGAACATATCTGCACTTAAAAAATATCCACCAGAATATTCTTTTATGAAAAAATAAATAACGACAAAATTGTCGCATGACCTAGAGATAAATAATTTAGGACTCATATCTTACTTGGCACAAAACCAGAACGCAAATGTATGATTGGCAGTTTTGTTGAGGAGATAAGTAATAAATATTATTATTCAGTCAAAACCCTTTCTCAACATAATGCATCGTGGCCAATATGTCGATTAAGTTTAGCCGCTTACTTTGTCTACCAGGTCCAGTATTCCGAAATAGTGAGCGTATTAATTTAGAAGTTTTCGAAATGGGAGCAGTTCTGTATAAATTGTGTGTATTACCACTTGGTTCCGGCAGTTTGTAAGGCCTACAAATAAAGGGGCTGGCGAAATTAGAACGTAGATATTTTACTGTAGACTTTAGAATATAGTTCTGTATGAGACTCAAAATCAAAAATCTAAATCAAAAGTGTTATCACATCACACTAATATTATAAAGGCGAAAGTTTGTGAGTGTGTGTGTTTGTTACTTCTTCACGCTCAAACGGATAGACCAATTTTGATAAAATGTTGTATGGAGGTAGCTGACACCCTGGATTATCATATAGGCTACTTTTTACCCCGATATTCCCACGGGATCGATACTTGCGCGGGTGAAACTCCGGGGCGCAGCTAGTTTCACATAAAATAGTTCCAATTGGTCGCTTCTTATGGAGAAGAGCCGGCAAGAAACTCCCACTGGAGTTGAACAATGGATAAGGATGTAATAACGCACCTAACTGCACAAAGCGATACAAGTGCTTCCAGGAGTCTCGCATCAATTGATAGTGTATAATTAAGTAGCCATACACCCGATGGGATTTTCCATCAGCAAAAATCCATCCAAACTGCCATACAAACTTTCAAGATTTCGGATTTTGAAAGTGGTTAAAAGGGCACTTTCAAAAATCCTTCCTTAGTGGTCACTTTCATTGTATAAGGAACTCTTGCTCCACACGACCCAGCGGTTTACGTTGTGCGTTAGTCTGTCAGTGAATTTAAGAATTATATTAAGTAGACTGAATCATTACTTTATCAGTTAGTGCTTGAACAATTAAACATATTAAATTAGAATTAAATGTTTTTAATTATTATCTTTATTTTATAATATTATTTTTAATAATTATTATTTATTATTGTTTTTTATTATTTATATTTTTTTTATTTTTTTTTATTAAGGAGTATGTAAGGAGCGTAGCAGGTGGCGTTCTTTAGTTTATGCCTAGCCCCATGGGAAGAAGGCGTGAGTTTATGTATGTGTATGTAAGTAAGTAAGTAAAATTTTATTTGTTTAAACATGGTGTACATGATATACATTACAGGCAAGATAATATGACATACAGAAAGTTCTAACATGTTCAGCCGCATATCGTGGCGTACAAATTGGTAGGAAGAGATGGTGCAAAAACCGTGTTATTATTCATCAAAATTAAATTATAGAAATTATAAAATCATCATTATTAATTAAAGATTAAGTATCATTACAATTCACCAAGCACATTTTTTAGATAAAATTAAATGTCAAAGTAGTCATTAAATAAATTTGTCAATAAAAAAAAAATATTAATTGCTATCATACAAAATTACAACTACAATTATTTCACAAAAAACAATAGATTACAATAACATGTCAATAAAATACAACATCGTCATCTCAAAATCGAAGAAAAATTGTCCTCTTTCATAAACTCCGCTATACTGTAATATGCTCTTTCAGTTAGTAAACTCTTCAATTTACTTTTAAGAGCAGATATATTTAATGATCTCCATGATTTAGGCAATTTGTTAAAGATGGCTGGACCCATGCAAAAGATGCTCTTACGCATAAGAGCGGTTTTAGCGCCTTGACCACAAAGTTTGAAGTTATCACGTCTATTTCTAGGGACAGCATCAGACAAAAGCTGAAATAAATGACTATTTGATTTAATGAACATTACTGTTTCCAGGATATATAACGAGGGCAATGTCAATATCTTACATTCTATAAAATGAGATTTACAGCTGTCCGTTGTTTGCAGTCTAAACATCGATCGAATGCACCTTTTCTGTGCCCGAAACGCTATTTCGTTGTCCGTGCTATTCCCCCAAAAGATGACTCCATATCTAAGAATTGATTCGGCTAAACCATAGTAAGCAGTAATTAGCGCATCTGTATTGAGAACCACAGCAAGCTGTTTCAGAGCGTAGGCTACACTACTCAATTTTTTACTCAGTGCCTCTATTTGAGGTTTCCAATTCAATCTAGAATCTATTATTAGTCCCAGAAATTTTATTGTGTCAGCTTCATGGATATTTATATTATCAAATTGAATATTAAGATTGTTAATTGTTTGTGTCCGTTGTCTAAAGTGCATTACGTTAGTCTTTTTTAAATTAATTATTAAATTATTAGAATTTAACCAATTTATAATAGATATTAGTGAATTATTAATGTCATGTTCATATTTGTTTATGTCATTACAAGCTATGGTAATAGTGCAATCGTCAGCAAAAAGTGTCATTGGTTGATCAGTAACGTTAGGCAAGTCATTTATATACAGGGTGAACAACGGAGGCCCCAATACACTGCCTTGAGGTACTCCGTACATAACTTCGCGTTCCTCTGACCTTGAAGTTTCTTCACGTTTACTTTTTTTATTTATTGCACTGATTTCTGTAACTTGTTTTCGGTTATGAAGATATGATTTAATTAATTCTAAAACGTTGCACGACATTATGTAAAAACTCATAAATAGCCAAATTTATACTTTTATTTTTACGAAATCCCTTTTGTTCGTCACTTAATATATTATATTTTTCTAAATAGTTATTAATTTTACCATATATATATTTTTCGAACACCTTAGATAAAACTGGTATAAGCGCGATCGGTCTGTAATTTATCATTAATTCATGATTATCTTTCTTATATAGCGGTTTTACTATAGACTTCTTCTTCAATGCATCAGGAAACACACCTGCACTTATGCAAAGATTAATAATGAAACACAGATAAGTACATATTTCAAATGCAACTGCTTTCAATATTTTTGTGGCAATACCATCGTAGCCAACGCTGTTCGTGTTTTTTAGCTTCATTATAATATTTAGTATGTCATAGGGCGTAGACGGAGCCATAAACATAGATTGTGCTCTGCCAATAATTAATGACGTTGAGTTTGTTCCCGCGTTAATTGTCGGTTGTATTTTATCTATAAAATAATTATTAAATGTATTGGCTATGTCCTTTGGGTGTGTGATGTCTTTACTTTCAAATTTGATGCAAGAAATTGAGTTTTTCGGGGCATTGTATTTACTCTTATTAATTATTTGCCACGTAGTTTTAGACTTGTTATTAGATGTTTTAATATTGTAATTGTTTTGTGCTTTCTGAGTTAGATTAATAATTCTTTTGAGTAATTTTGAATATCTTTTGAATTTATCTCTATTAGCTTGACTTGGTTTCAACCTATATTCCCATAGAAGCTTCCGTTTGTTTTTACTACACAACTTTATCCCACGTGATACCCAAGTTGGTTTTTTAGTAGTCTTAATGGTAATAATTTTGCTGGGGAAACATAATTCGTAGAATAATTGGAACGTTTCAATAAAACAGTTGTAGGCTGCATTAGGATCGTCCATCTCGTACATGTCTGAGAAGGATAGACTACTTAGACAAGTCATGAATTTTTCTATATTTACCTGACTGTAGTCTCTTGTACTTTTGTATGTGAACAATTATATGATTTGTTTGCCTTTTCTCAGCTTTTTTGTCATCATTACTAAGCTGCTGTAATTAGTTTCTCACAGAACAAAGTTAAACTGACCCCCTTAATTTTAAAAGTCTTACAACTAAAATGGTATTAAGGTATTCTTATTTAATTTAAATACGTAACGTTTTAAGTAAGATAACTATCATTATCAGCCTCTAGGAAAGAAGTTACTCCAATTGCCATCCTCTGAATCATAACACAGTCACATATATGGCGCATGGCCAAAACCAGAACTAACGCCGTCGTTGATTATTGTTTATTGTTCATTAAAACGGTAACACCAATTACATTAATTAACATAGAGATTGAAACAGGTATAGTAAACAAAAATATTTCAAATACTTACATATAGGTAATAGAGTACACCTTAGCATACTTTCTCTCACAAAACATCAGACAAACACGCATAATTCTACTCCATTCATCAGCAAACAGATCACATTCAGGGTTGGTTGTCAGGAGGGCGTTAAGCATCCATAACGTATTAGATGACGGCGGCGCGAACAGATTGTTGCCATATTGTTTTTCAATACATTTTACAAAACAAATGTCATTCTCAAGGTCATTTGACCGCCAAAATATCGTAGCAGCAGTGTAAGCCTTGATAAGAATAAGTTAATGAATGACATTAGAATACAAGCTTTTGCATGCCTCACAAAGCTTCTGTGAGGAAGAAAGAAAGAAAATACGTTTATACGGCGACGGCGGCGGTTTGCAGTGTTCTTCTACTCTCGATATGCCACCTTGTCAAAATTTCCAAATATATTTTTTATTTTATACTCTCAATTATTATACGTGGAATTCATATTAGCTGGGAAGTTTTAAAAACTAGAGACTAGACATTATAATATTATTATTTTTTAGTGATATATATACCTTGTTATATTTAACAAAACATGTAATTTAAAAATTACGTGGTGCTTTCGGTTGGTAAGTGGGTCTCTTTGTCGTCATGATTAACGTCGTCACTTATAATGGATTAATCTAAATTTTCTTCTATAAGTTTTCTTTCATCCTTTGGATGACCCATATTGATATTTGTTATCAAGCTCATACATAACCGATCAAAAGATATTAACAAAAATCGATGAATTTTCTTAGATTTTTTTTCTTTAAAATTGATCGTCAACATGTTTTTGTCTGTGAGGCGTACAATTTGGGATTTTCCATTTTTTTTTAAAGTATCATCATATACGATTACATCACAACTGTGGTTGCTTGTTAACATCACAAACTATTCGTTTTACAACCATCTGACTGGCACTTACCTAACAGAATTCGTACCTTTTAAATTATTTCCTATTTCACAGGCAATGTTCAAAATTTCTTTAAATAACACAAACAAATATCCGTTGTTAAAACATGCACTGAACATAAGCTTAGCATAAAGAAAAGTGATTACGAAACATGAGAAGCTGACAACCTACCACGCTCAGACTTGCAAAACGAGCACATTTTACCTACCGAACACGTTCAACTGAGCAAAAGGAGACAAACAGATCTATATCAATGATATTATAAGTAAAAAGACATAGATAGATTACCTACTCAACATTCGATCTTCAAAAACGACACAATGACCCGCTATTAGAAGACACGTGGAAGTAGGACGGCATGTCGTAATTATCGGGAGCGAAAAAGAGACAAGACGAAGAAAATGTTGCCAATTAGCCAAGTTTTGACGTGGCACTTGCGGAGCGTGTATAAACCTATCTACCTCTTTTATTACTTACAATATCATTGTACCTATATACATATATAAGCAAAATAGAGCAACTCGTAGTACAGTTCTGAAGGATTCTACCTATTGTTTCACACCCATACGGCACTATGGAAATAACAGTTGAATCTGAAACCCGACTGCGCTACAGCAAAGACAGGTTTATGTTTTTAAATAAAGAAAAGAAAGAAAGAAAAAAATATTTTATTTGTCACAGAAACACGAAAACATAATAAACTCGAGTAACATTACACAAAACAGATTTACATATAATCACGAGAAAAACAAATAGTCGGCAGTGCACGTCATGCCTGTGACAAGAAGGCTTGCACTCTGAATGACGCAGTGGTCACCCGAAAAATACGTACGGAAGCCAAGTCAGGTTTAAGAAGAGGCTCCCTATTTTTATGTTAATTTGCATGAATATTCTGAAACAGTCACACATACAAGCAAAATGAAACTTTAGTATATGACTTATTGGATCTTTTTCTTTCCATGTTGAAGACAGTTGCGTAATTTTAATATTTTCTCTCGATACATTTCTTATTAGAAAATCATGTCTTTTTAAGGATAATTATAAACAACAAACAAGATTGTTTGGCTTTTATGTCTAAATTAAATATTCACAGCAGGAAAATATAGTTCATTATCCACCCACTAGATATTTTTCTCTAGATCAATTTTACTTTAGTTATAAACGAAATAAGAATTGAGACTTACGCTATTTAGTTTCGTGCTCGAACACAGACCGCATGCGATATTCAACTTTATTACTGATGTGTTAGCGTTTAGCACATAACGGAGTGACGGGGAGCAAGGGGCGGAGTTAGCGTGGAAATATGATTTAGACTGCCTGCTCTTAATGAGATGTAACATAGGTAAATCACACTAATATTATAAAGACGAAAGTTTGTGAGTGTGTGTGTGTGTATGTTTGTTACTTCTTCACGCTCAAACTGCTGGACCAATTTTGATAAAATTTTGTATGGAGGTAGCTGACACCCTGGATTAAGACATAGGCTACTTTTTATCCCGATATTCCGACGGGATCGAGACTTACGCGGGTGAAATCGCGGGGCGCAGCTAGTATTATAAATGCGAAAGTTTGTGAGTGTGTGTGTGTGTGTGTATGTTTGTTACTTCTTCACGCTCAAACGGCTGGACCAATTTTGATAAAATTTTGTATGGAGGTAGCTGACACCCTGGATTAAGACATAGGCTACTTTTTATCCCGATATTCCCACGGGATCGAGACTTACGCGGGTGAAACCGCGGGACGCAGCTAGTAGGTACCAAAATAAAATAAAACAAACAGTACTTAGAATATAATGCTTATACAACCAATTATAAGAATAAATAATATTAAATAGATTCATCGGGCTATATTAAATAATTAAAATAGTGCAACTGTTATACATCCTTAAGGCTCGTGCAGACTGGCGTGATATCGCGGGTGCGACAGGCAGCGTGACACTTTCAATTAAGTTTTCATAGAAATTGTGCTACTAGTGTCGCGTCGCGCTGTCGCATCGCGCATGTCTGTGGGAGCCTTTATTAACAGAAGTATAAGAAAACCAGTTGAATGACTCAATAATAAATACCATTGTATCATCACATAACAAGTTGCTTCTTGCTGTATGTTTATTCATTTGTTTCTTTTTCACGCCGAGTTTTTGGGTGGTTGTTGCATGAAAAACGAAAAGTAGATAACCACTGTAGCTGCTTTCACCGAAATTACGAGCATCAAATCGGAGGAGTCTGTTTTTATAAAAAACTGCCGTACATTGGTACTTACCGTATTTTCGTGAAAACTCTAGAAGTCCTAATAACACAGCTTGAATTACCTAGGTGCCATAAAATCAATGTTTTTTCGAAAATTTAAATATTCAGAAGAGACATATATTTTTGTGAACTTTAGGTTTTTATTTAAGATTATATTTACATAATATACAGGGTGGCGATTTAGTCACCTGCATCTATTAAGAGGGTCGATGCTTGCGAAACAACTTTCGCTAAGAAAAAAAAAAAAAAAAACTGTTCATACATTTATCTAAATTGTCTGTCTACTGTTTTATAGGAATTTGTTATTTTTTTCTGAATTGGATATGATTTTCACAGCAAAAGTTGTTTAGTATGACCAATAGAACCAGTGCTCGTTTACGGAGACGCGGGGCGTCGCGCGGCGCATCGGACGTTTTTCTGTTTACAGAGAGGCGGTGCGTGCAGCGGCCCCCCGCGTCATGACACGCGCAAACTCAAACATATGGCAATGTACGATGTTGTTTATGGAGACGCGGGGCGTGAAGAGTAGCGGTGTCCGCTGCTGCGGTCGCGGCGGTACTTCTAGCGTGTAGCGTAGCGGGTTTCGCCGTATGCTCGTACTGGGGCATGCGACGCCGCGGGTGTTGTTACGTTTTACCCTGAACGGAGAATTACAGATACGCAACGCCGCGTGCACCGCCACGGTAAAAGTCGCGTGCGACGCGGCGGTGCCATCCGCGTGCTCCGCCTGCATTTCAAGCAACCGCGTGTAAAATCACTTCTCCGTAAACGCTCTCATACAACGCCATATGTCTGAATTTAGTGCGGACCGGACCGCCCAACGCGACGCGCGACGCCCCGCGTCTCCGTAAAGAAGGCCTTACGCTAACAATCTTATAAAATAATCAATCAATCTGCCTAGCCTTTTCGCAACTCTGTTGGGGTCGGGTTCCAGTCTAACCAGATGCAGCTGAATACCAGTATTTTACATGGAGCGACTGCCTATGTTCTATGTTAGCGGGTTCGGTTTCCGCACCTAGTCCTTCATGTGGACCATTGTGCGTGGGCCATGGCGGCCGTCGTTGGTTATTCCAACTAGCCCACCTCCCTCCAGAAGCTGATTAGGTCTCCTGGTCTGCTTAAGATATCTGTGAAAGATCTGGGTGACCCGAGGGTTTCTGTTCTGATCTGGGTGACGCCTGTGCATTCAAAGAGCACGTGCGCAACGGTTTCTTCAGCTTCCATGCAAGCCCTGCACAGAGGGCTGTCCGTTATGCCTATTGTGTGGAAGTGCTTATTCAGTGAGCAGGGGTCCGTGATGGTCCCCGTCACTAGGCGCAGGCCGTTCCTGTCCAGGCGTAGCAACCGCCTGGTTAGCCTGCCATCTAAGGACGGCATAGCTTCCCTGGATTGCCTGCAGCCCGGTGTCGAGGTCCACCAGTTCTGTGCTTGTGTGTGGGTGAACTCTTGTAGCCACCTGCGTAGTTGGTTGAAGGGGATGGGTACGATAGGTTCGGGTCCACAGACTGACGTGCTGGATGCTCTCCTAGCAAGTTGGTCAGCTGCGTCGTTACCTAGTGATCCGCTGTGTCCTTTTATCCATTGCAGTGTCACTGTGTTACGGTTGCACACTGTCACCCGTTCCAGTGCGTTGTGACATTCTAGTGTTAGTCTGGAGGTAATATAATTTTTCCCCAAGGATTGCAAGACTGAGGCACTATCGGAGAGTATACGTATACGGGTGTCCGTAACTTTCCTGGCTTCTATGGCGTAAGCCGCTTGTATAATGCCCACACATTCCGCCTGGTAGACGGTGTTGAACAATCCCAGCGGGCTGGATATATTTATGTTGAAGTCATGTGAGAAAACTCCGACTCCGGTTCCGGAGTCGGTCTTTGATCCGTCGGTGTATACTCTCATCTCCTTCGGGCCTGAGTAGTCACACCATTCTTCTGTGAGTATGATGTTGTAGTGCTTCTGAAAGAAGTGTAGTTTCGGGGCTTTGTCGCAGGGTGATGCCATCATCGGTTGTCGTTTGATTGCATCTTCCCTTATGCGTGTGTGCTTGACCCTAGAGTCTCTGCTCAGGGTTCCCAATATATATAGCCTGAAGGCTGCCAGAGCTGCCTCCTCTCGCACGATGAGGTGCAGGGGTGGCAGTCCCAGCATTACTTGTAGTGCGGCAGTAGGTGCAGTCCTCATGCTGCTGGTTATTGCTACACAAGCGAACCGCTGCAGTTTATCGAGGTCTTTTTGGGCTGTGCTCAGGTCCGTCCTGGGCCACCAGACCAGTGAGCCGTATGTGATAATTGGTCGAATGACTGTGGTGTATAGCCAAAGCTACTGCCTATCTGACCTCCACAACCCAGTAGGTGACTGGGTAATACGATACGCCTTGGTAAAACTGGTATTCAGACTTTTGAGCTTCTGACGACCCGTAATGACTGTCTAAGATCCACAAATGACAGAATCGGTACGGGACGAGGAGTCTCGGTATGTAAAGTTGGTCACCCATCCACGGACCAACCTCGGCAAGCGTAGCTTAACCTGATGGATCGACCCGTGCGGCTGTTATTACTTAGCCACAAGCTCCTCAGAAATAATAATATGTACATGTATATAAAAACTTTTATGAACTTGAATTATTATAGTGGAATTGCGTGTTTTTAGGCATTTTATTCAACAGTGAGATTTTGACACCAAAAACATGCAGTTAACTGGCTTGTAAACAAATAGAAAAACTATATGTTTTGGGATAGGTATTATAGAAATACATGGGTTCCTAAAAAACAATTGACAACAAAATGCGTGACGTTTCATAACAATTGTAATACATTACAGTGACAGAACTTACAATATAATAAGTCTCAACTATCTAGAATCGAGATATTATTATCTAGATACACACAATACACAATTAATATCCCTGTCATCTTAATCACATACGTTGATAGATATTCCTGTCATTGACACAGTGACAGCGAGTTTCTCTCACGACTTTGCGCAATAAGATTAAAGTTTAATTTCGATTAATTACTATCACTTCCAGGCTTGTATGTCTGTGTCGTATTGTCAATCAAAGCACGCCGCGTGAGGTATATGGCCGTTTTCGTAAGAGGTGACTTGAGACCGATACGGACAGGTGCTGTATTCATAGTCTTGCTGTAGCTTAAAATTATAATATAACCGAGGAGGCTGGATGGATATTTTTTGTTTACTTTTCAAATTCTATTCATAGAGCATGATTTTCTATTGAGAAAATCAGTGGTGGCCCAGTGAAAGCAGTGGTGGCCCAGTGGTAACGACCGTGACTTACGAGCTGTAGGTCGAACCTAGATAGGCGCTTTACTTTGTGTAAATTATTTCATCACAACTGCTCTCAAAACGGTGAAGGAAAACATCGTGAGGAAACTGGCATGCGATCCTAGAACCAAAAATTCGAAGACATGTGACATCCACTAACCCGCACTGCGCCCGCATGGTGGATTACGGCCTATTCCCTCTCACAGAGTGGCCTGTGTCCCAGCAGTGGGAACATTACAGGCTGATTATGCTATTCTATGAGCATGATTTTCATGTTTTTGAAAACTTGCCAGGTTTGTTTTTTCTTCCCATACCTTCATAAACATGTAAATAAATCATAACTCGTACGGTTCGTTCTTTATAGAAACAAACTAGCTGCGCCCCGCGGTTTCACCCACGTAAGTCTCGATTCCGTGGGAATATCGGGATAAAAAGTAGCCTATATGTTAATCTAGGGTGTCAGCTACCTCTATACAAAATTTTTATAAAATTGGTCCAGCCGTTTGAGCGTAAAGAAGTAACAAACACACACACACTCACTCACAAACTTTCGCCTTTATAATATTAGTGTGGTAATGATAACAATGATAATAACTAATATGGTACCGACACCTTTATAACTATAGCAAATTATTGTTTTGTCTAGTGGCTCATTCTGAGGCACAACCATGATTTTTTTTTGCTGAAATATAGTTTCAGGTAGTTTTGTAACTGTGATAGGTCAGTTTTGAAGTAAAACTTCTTTACGCACGCTTGACTTGGGGAGAAAGCTGGTGAATGCGTGACGAGAGCGTTACGGAAGCGAGCGAGCGGATGGTGAGAGGGAGATATAAGTTAGTGAAGATAGAAAGAGCTGGAGTTACGTTTCGTATATTACTGATTAGTATTACTATTTGTAAGTTTAACTTCAGTCGTGTGGTCTAAAGCAAGCTCGTTTTTTTTTTTCAATAAATGCCTCAATACTGTCAATTGCATTATGTTTTAATAATAGCTAAAACCAACCCTGACAAATATAAAGCGGCTTACTATCTGACAAATAAGAATCTGATAAAAAAGAAAACCATAACCACACTATAGATACCACCGCCAACCAGCGTTCGGCGGGCGGTCGGTGGTCTGCGCGCGCGCAGCCAGTGCTACCGGGCCCTCTACGACGCGCACACGTCGCGGCAACCACACACACAAACAAACAAGCAAACATGAGGAGTAGTGCACAGTTCGCGGTTTTGTTCGCCTGCGTGGCTTACGGTAAGTTTTATACGTACATTCGTGATAGTAATATACCTAAGCTGAAAGTACTATTATTAATAAGGGTACGGGTAGTATAGACTCAAATTAGAATCACTGCTGTACCCTTTGGGGATGTAAGCGTGATTAAATTTATGTTATGTACTAATTAATGTAACTCAACATCAAACCAACATTTGGTTATGCAGTGCCCTGACAGGGTTCATGTACAAAAGCCGACAGCAATTATATAAGGGGTATTTATACGGGGTATTTCATAGATATTTATAGAAAAAAAAGTTAGCTCTTAAGTGGGTTAAATGATGGGATAATAATAATTATTAAACCAGTCAGGTTGCTGATTTGACCTTTGACAAGTTAAAGCCCCAATTCACAGAAGAATTCTAAAAAGCAACCAACTTAATATTCTAGAATCGTAATTTCTATAACCGTAAAGTAGTGTCATAATAAAATACTTAATAATCTCTCACTGCGTAAAATTAATTAATAAATAATATTTATTCTGAATTCTTATAATATATATTATATCACCCATATATAATAAACCTTTGGTATTTTGTAAGTCACAGATATTGTTATATATACATGTTATAAATCGCTTTCGTGTCTGTTTGTACGACCGCGTTGTTCTTACAAGCTTCGTAACTGATTTTGATGCCATTTGCACCTTTATTTAGAGAATTTATACGTTTATATTTAATACAGAAATCTCGATGTTATATCAAGTCGAGAAAACAATGTGAATCAGAGACGGGTCGCTCGTATTAATACATAATAGGTATGTAACATAACTACTATCATATACAAACATTAACGCCTCCATATAATTATATGTATAAACAAGTATACAAAACCAGAATATATTTAGATCCTATGATTAGCTTTTCACGAGTGAATAGTCTGATTTTAGTAAACCAACCAAACTTGTTTAGCCTCGTAACAAAATGGTAACTACATTACACACGACGGACTGCCTAGTCTTAAATGTCAATAAATAACATATTACAATATGCAAGCTTTTGTAAAACAAATTATTATTAACCAACATTCCTTCAGTTTCGTCACGAAAGGCCAGAGGTTTTGACTACGAAAAATATCAAATTATACATATATTCAAATAGCCAAATTTTTGACAGTATTATGTCTTTCTTATATTGATTTCATGATGAAAGAGACACAGTTCATATATTCTTATTAATCAAACACGTTTTTAACAGATTTAATACATTTTTCGGCTAAAGTCGAAGATAAAGTTAATTATTAAAATTATTGTTATTGCAAATAATGAAAGGCGAATCTGCTAACAAGCGTTGACATTTAGTTACTTACGGTTGATTTTATCAACGCCAGATATCTCTACCTTACTGGGGATTTTTTTTTTGTTATAACTAAAAAAAGTTACTTCTGCCAATTTTGTTTAGTAAACTATACAAAACTAGCATACGTAATTTTTTTTCCAGTGGTATAACGATATCTAGCGTTGTTAAAATCAATCTTAAAGCTTCTTCTTCTTTCTTCTTCTCGTTTATTACAAGAGCGGTGGCCGCCACATAGCGTCTGAAATTTACCAGCGTATATCGTCACTGAAACGTTATTCATGAAAGTAATTTGGTGTGTTTTTCTAAGGCCCGTATTACAGAACATCACAAGCTAGATTCAAGCCATTTGCTTGGTTGAAACTAGTTTTAAGTAATGCTTGAGTATTGAGTGACGTTCTGTAATACGGGACTAAGAGAGCGTTTTTTGACACCGTAAATTCAAACCTGACTGTCATTATTTTCCTACAGCCGTTATGTGGCGGCGACCGCTCTTCTATGAAACTATCTATAATCTCCTAGAAACTTCATTAATTTGTCTTCACTCCTCCATAAAAACAGTTTTACCTAACTGCTGTGTGTTATGTAAGTGTTTGCTGCGACAAGTTATGTTAACATTCTGTCAGTTTTTGTTCAAATTCTTGACACGAATACCGATATATTCAACTGCACGCACAAAACCATTAACCCGAATATTAATTACATAAATATCAAGTTTAAATTAACTATCGTTTCAACAAAAAAGCCTAACCACCTTTAGTAATTAAAAAAAAACAGTGTTTAAATTAGCAGTATTAGCCCAACACATGAAACAAAATATCAATTAATACTTAGTTCGCGTATAATTGTATAAAATAGAGCTGTTTCCTGCAGTCGGTTACCCAACCAATTGGAAAGGGAGCCGGAATCGAGACCGTTTGTACAAAACTCAAGGTCCACCTGCTTCTGAACGACATTTAAAAATTATATATATTTGGGCCGACCTGTGGGTGATTTATGTGTCGTTGTGAAATGTCAATGGGCATTGAAATGTCTGATGTGTTATGATTATGAGTTATGACAAAGTGGGTTTATGACGATCGCTTCTAGTTTGACTTCATTTAACGTTCAATTTCGCATAAATATAATACGTAGTTGCAAAAAAAAAAACGTCAAAAATCGATAATGTAGAATAGAATTTGTCTTGGATCCTTTGAAATGACGCTCTCTTCTCTGAAATATATAATTTGTTGTGTTCTCAGTAGGGAACACAACAAATTATATATTTCCCCTACTTTCGTACTTTCGTTCGTAGTGCGTGTACCGAACTGTTATCTGCCCCTCGTCATGGAAGAAGACTTTTGGCCGCAGGACGTGGTATTCCGTCACTTCCGCGGACAAGTTCCACAGATCAGCATAATTTAATATAGTGCAAAGTGAAGTGCTACTAACATAGTCTTAAGCCTTTTTATTAACACAAGTTTTGTTTACATTACAATATGTATGTTTAGGTTAAGGTATTTTTCTATGGGCCTGTGTCGCCTGAAAAAAACGTTATTATTATTATAATAAATGCGAAAGTAAGTGTCTATCTGTACGTTACCTTTTCACGCCTAAACCACTTAACCGATCTTTCTGGATGGGCCTGGGTCCTGGAGAAGGACTTACGCTAATTTTCATTCCGGATATTAGTATAAACAAGTGCGGTTCGGACCACGCAAAATGAAGGTCTCCGTAGTGGGGATTAATTTATCCTAAGAACAAACTTAGCATTGTAGTTGAAAAACATGTTCTCTCATACATTCTAACTGAAAATGTAAGTTTGTACGCACAGTATTGAGTGATTTACTATGTTTTTTTAAGACCATAGACTTCTTATAGGTTGTCCTGTAATCTATAAGTAAAGAACTATTTACTGTTTTTTTTTTTCTAAATTTTAGGCTCAGTAGTTTCGGAAATAAGGATTTTCTTAAATAACTTTAAAAATGTTTATTTTAAAATAATAAAAAAAAATATCTGAAGATCTTACAATAAGCCCTTTCATTTGATATGTCACACGGGCCCGTAGGAAAACTTTTCTTATAATTATCTTCTAATTTGCCCCCCAAAAGTGACCCCCATATTCAACATTAATTTATTTACGTTACACGTCCGTGTTTGGGTCACAGAATTACATATGTGTACCGAATTTAAACTTTATCGGTCCAGTAGATTCGGAGCAAATTGGCTGTGACAGATGGACAGACAGACACGAAGTGATCCTATAAGGGTTCCGTTTTTTCCTTTTAGAGATACGGAACCCTACAAAATTATCAAATACAAAATACACACGGACGAAGACGCGGGCAACACATAAAAAATTTGTTAATTCATTAATTTAATTTGTTTTAAATCCATATTAGAGTATTCAACAAACACAATACAACGTTTTTTTGTCGAAATACTCTTTCATACTAATTATACAAACCATCCTAGTTGTATAATTCCCAACGTGCACTGAAAAGTAATAAAACAATGATAATCGTGAGATAAAAGACTAAATAATCGCATGGTTATAATCCGTAATTGTTAGGTGTAAATTGTATAACAGGCGTACGCCAAAACCGCTCGTATGAAAGAGTTCAACGCGCTACTTACACAATCCATTGTATGTTTAGTGATTTTTATCTCCCTCATAAACTCGTAAGCACCTGCTTTTGTTCGTAATGTAAGTACTAATATTTATAGTAACTTCGATCCCACAAAGGATGTTATGGATGCAGTATTTTTGGAATATTTGTTAAATGAATCATGCAATTCAACGTGACGTGAATATTTATTCAAATGTGAATAGTACTTACCGGAATATGTATGCACTTAAAGAATTCAAGTGCGATTTTTATCCACGTATTATTTACGTTTGTAAGGTTATCCTATCCTTAACACTTATTTTTTTCATTCTACGAACATAGTCAGTGCAGTTCTAAGGATCTGAGTATGAAAACATTTAAAAATAAAATAGTAGTCTTTTTCTGGACAAAAATATACTTAGAAATAACATAAAAATAGAAATATCCTTGAACATACGAATAACAATAAGAAACAAAGAAAAAGTACGTCATAAACTTCAGTACAATCAAGGCAACCAATTGTACTCAGTGAAGCATTAAGAATTAGGTTCAATTACAATGTACAATGGGTTACAAAAGTGAATAAGTTTACAAAAAATATTCTCACATAAAGTACAAAAATATTCATTACCGATTAGCACTTACAAATACAAGAACACGTGTTGAGTTGATTACTGTATCATAAACACATGCTATTAGGTACTGTTTGTCTAGAACATGGCAATATTAAACTAATTGTTTATGGTAGCATTGGCAATAGTAGTAATACCAGTACTTTTTTGCCATAATAGTTTTGACATTTGGAGTCTATAACTCTTTGACTAGTTTGATTAGATATCTTCTGTTTGATTGTATTACTTGTATATAACGGCGCAGGATAGCCTATACCAGAAGTGATCATCGTATTAGTGGTTCATTAGCTTCAATATCGGACGTGGACGTGGTACGACAGCGGCTCCCCTGACATCATCTTCTGTCATCAGAAGACAGCCGCCACGAACCATCGATGCGACGCTCTGCTAGAGTGACTGTCAGCAGCCAGTGTCACTCTTATTCGACCTTTTCGGCGATTCCATTAACTTCATAACAGAAATAGACGGCGCCACTTGCTGCGCCATCATATATACTAGTGCGGTAAGAATCTGCAAAAGTATAAAAAACACCGCACTGGTGCGGTATGTGGGTTCATCTGGTAAAATGGAACGCCTCAGAGCGAGGTAACGCCGCATGAGTCTTGTTTTTTTCGTGCGTGCAGCCGGCTCCATCGAATTATAAGACGTTGTCACGTCAAAAAATTGGTATTTGAACAATATTATTTCGAAGCTTATTGAGAAAAAAATAATAATTTGAAATCAATCAATTTAAAAAAATAAATAGCCCAAAATACACAAAGAGTTCGAATGCGGAACGCGCAAAAAAGTTTGAATGCAGGAATTATACTGCAGTGCGCATGGTGAAAATTAGTACTAGATCTTTTTTCTCATTTTCTTTTTTAATAATAAAGTGAGATAAACGTATTGAGCCGAAGCGCTTACCTTTTAAGCGCTTCGACTCAATACGTTTATCTTAATAGGTTCGATCATTCAGCTTATTTATTCTCGTAATTTGAAACTCCATGGAGGAATTCTTATATATTTATTAGAGAAATAAAAAAAAACCGTAATGGATACGCACGGCGCTATACAACGGAGGGTGCGGTAAAACATGTACTTAGGTGAGAGTACCTATTTTACCGCACATTCCGTTGTATGGTGCGTAATTTTTAACTTTCGAACAATGTATTAACAGGCTTCGTAAATGCATTTTTTGAGCAAATGTGTTGAAAAAACGTTTATTTATATTAAACGATATTTTATTTTACATCTTTGTAAGTCGTCGTAACTTACAAAGAAATAAAATAAAATATGGTTTGATATATCGCGGCTAAAATAAATATATTCGTAATCATAATTTGTGGTCTCACTCTTAAGTGCATATTTATACAGCCTGTATGATTGTCTGTCCATGTACAGTGTTGATATGTGAACGAGGTTAGCCTTGCGACAGCCACTTTATGTGCCTAATTAACAATTACGCGGTCAAAGTGTCCGTTTGTTAGTTACGATATGTTTTAATGTGTTAGTCTAGTTGTGCAGCTTTTCAACAGATAACATCTATTGTTTTTTTTTTTAATAGTGAGTTACAATATATTATGTCTTCTTGTAATTTGCTATAGTCCATAATGAAATAAGATTAGTAATTTAAATAATCCTTTTTTACAGTCCGTTCAACCGATTTCGAGTTCTATTGCGTTGGTAGCATGACAAATGGCAGCTGTACTATACAGTTGGTATTGTAACCACGTTTTTTCTTTTAATGCCTTCCTTACACCTACGGAATAGAAGTCAAAATCGGTTGAACGGACTGTAAAAAACGTTTATTTAAATTTCTAATCTTATTTCAAATGTAGTATAGATCAATCAATGAACTCAGCCTATCGCAGTCCGCTGCTGGACATAGGCCTCTCCTAGGCTGCGACACAATACCCTGTCCTCCGCCTTCCGCATCCAGTCTGTCCCAACCACCTTCTTAAGGTCGTTAGTCCATCTTTCTAGGGGCGTCCCATACTACGCTTACCGATACGCGGTAAGTCTCATTTCACGACTGATCTGCTCCACCGGCCATCGGTCCTTCGACAAACATGGCCAGGCCACTGCCACTTCAGCTTGCTTATTCTGCAAGTTATGTCCCGCATTTTCGTGCCATTTTTCGTAAAACTACGGAAGTTTCTTTGCAGTAAAGTTCGAATGGTTTGGGTGTCTGCGTAATTAGACCAAGACGAGCAATTTATTGTCTCTTTTTAACCGACTTCCAAAAAGAAGGGGGTTATATTATGTTCGGCTGTATTTTTTTTTTGTGTTGGTTGAGGTTGAGTATGGATTGCCGAATTTACAATTCTGTAATAGTTAATTAAGGGGCTATCTTACCCTCTCGCACTATGCCCTCGGAGAAGGGTCCTGTGTCCCCGCAGTGAGAACATTACATGCTTATTATGTTTATGATTAATTTTGTGGCTAAAAATACATATCTACCTATTATGAAAAAAAACAAAGCAAGGTTAAAAATGTTCCAAATCACTTCTTAATTCCGTTTAATGGTGTGACCCGCAAATAGGCCACATATACGAATGCGTCAAATGATCTATCTTACAGCAATGTCACTTTTCAAAAGGAGTAAATAACATTACCCTATTAACTTAAACGTAACTGGCAAAATGTGGGTGTACTATAGGTACACCTCTGCCTAACCCTTCGGCGATTACAGGCGTGATCTTGTTGTGTGTGTAAATAACATTATTTATATGTGACAGTATAGAGATCGTAAAAATGAAATCCATATTCGTGAAACAGGAATGTCCATATCAAAATATATTATCGTCTAACTTGTGTAAAACTAGACTTTATTTTACGAAGAAGGTGTTGCCAGATTTTTTTGTTATTTTATAATAAAACAAGTAAAAGTTTATAGCTTAGATTTGGCAGCTCTCTACACAGAGATCAATATTTATTAAGAATTTGGAAACCAGTTATACCAGTTTACGTATTGTTCGAGTTGTAGAGGTCAAAGTATATGAGCCCTATCTAATTAGACCAAAATCTGACCATAGTATTTTTATACGCATAACATCACGCCTTGTTTCCCAGAAGGGTTGGGCAGAGGTGTTCCTATAGTACACACACATTTCGCCAGTTATGTTTAAGTCCTATGTGGGACAATGGGGAGCGAGCCTACTGCTATCAACCGGGCCCAAATCCAGACCCCAGGCTCCTACTGAGAAATTCCTAAAGGAACATCTCAATAACACTTTGCCCGTCCTGGGAATCGAACCTCCATAGACCAACGAGGTAGTCTAACTAATAACATAATAAGAGGTTATTATAAGTAATAACATTTAAAACCGCAATAAAATCAAGTCATCAATAAAACCTTGCGAATCGGTTTCGCTCGTATTGCCACAGATAGGCGCGTCGCTTACGCAATGTTTCGCTCATCTTATCGCCTATAAATTAACATCTGTTACGTTGCGCGTACGCACGATAATGAGCTTTCTTTTATGTCACACGTCATTTTTCGCGTATCATTCATGCTTGCAATGTCCTATGCGCAGTTTAGGGAAACGAGGGAAAATATATTATGTCCATTTATTTACATAGGTAGTCAAATGAGTATTTAAAGTTGTATTGACACTTTTGTTGATAAAAGAGAAAAGGTGAAATTTTAACATACTGATCTCATTTGGACCTTACGTTGCTCTAATGCTGAAAATCAAAATGCTTAATAATTCTTGTAGTAAAAATTGGATTGCCTTTTTTTCGCCGAACATCTCAAAATTCAGTTAAATACGTTTGAAAGACTCTTGGACAGAATTTATATATTTATTTAATGAATTCTAACTCCGAACCTTTAATCTCCGAAGTTGAAACGACTCTTATAGTGATCATTGTTGAAACCTTATTCGGTAAATGCCTATATTATTTACAGATATGATGGTGTACGTATATTCATATATTCAAGAACATACAGATAGATATTTTCGTATATTAGGCGTGTGCAACCAGTGTTCATCCTTCATAGAGTGAGCAAACATAATACTTTTGATGCCTCATTTAACACTAATGGGTTAATAGGCTGTCGATTCAAATTATCGTAACCTAGTTTCTGTAGCTGCTTCCTCAAGTTTCCGTTACCAATTGTAAAGCCATTATACATATATTTTTGGATGCAATAACAATTAAAAGATGAATCGATGAATGGGTAATAAAATATTATAACTGTGAAGTGTGGTTTCAATGAAGAAAATATTGCGATTTTGAAACCATGTCCCACTTCAAACGGAAAGGACTAGATTTATTGTCTTATTTATAAAAATATATATATTTATCTACATTTCTCATGGTTTTCTTATCAATCCAAGAGTGTCTATTGTATGTTGTTGCCAATGCTTGTTTCCAATAAAGCCTGGAATTCATATAAAGAAAATTAGATATTTTTCTGTAAAATTAAACTTTACTAATAGCCTTTATCTCAGTTGGAAAGAAAAAAAGAAAGAAAAAATAGTTATTGTGACTCAAACGGGAAGATTACAAACTAAACTAAACACAACCATAGAAAAATCAAAAGTATATAAAAAATAAAACAGAGTCCTGTACTCGTACGGGGCCAAAAGGCTTCTACCTCAGCATGATGTTGACACATTTAAAAATGTCGCAGCGGTGGTTCCATTATATACGGTTCGTGTTCGTAACTTAGGTAGGTAGGTACTTTATCTTACCTATTTACATTACGTACGATGACGATTGATTAGTTACTTAAGTCAAAACACTCTAATCGTACTTTCTCAGTATCATTGCTCGAAGATGTACTTATTCCTTATAAGAAGTTTAATGACGCCAACCGTGACATCAGCAGTAACATGACTGAGTACAGTATCAATGATTTAGTAGACTCAGATGATGAATGGATCGTTAGCGAACCACGGAATTTCACATTTTATTATATTGTGGCAAAGTCGTATACTCAGTACTAATATTATTTAATACGCACTTTGCACGACCACGAATGCTAGTGGTTTGTAGTACGTTTATGTATTATTGTAAGGAAGTATGTATCATTCTAAATAATAAGCTTTTGGTAAGAGCATAGATAGTGACTACTATTTTTTTTGATTTATCTCTTTAACTGGCAGGGCTTATTTTGTAATCTTTTAATCTTATATTTGGAATTGTTTTTTTAAATATATTGTTTTATTTTTTACATTGTTCTCACATATAGAAGCGACAAGAATAATATATATATGCTTAGGATTTTGTAATATCTTGATTTAAAAGAGTGTCCTTGGAATTTCTTGCCTGTTCTTTTCCATAGAAATCTACGTTTTGGAATGGGCAAATAGCTTCCACTTTCTGACTAACTGACCGACTCTTAGACAATTCAAAAGTGCCTGTAATTGGTTTAATTGAAATAAATGCTTTGAGTTTGAGTTTGTGTTTGATACTTAATTACCAACTATTTACTTATCAATGAATACTATCAAAATTTTCGGTTGTAAAATCATGAGTTAAATGGACATTTGTCCGGTGATATTTGTTTATGAAAATCCCAATAAACTCCAAAAGCAGAAATATATTCCTATAGTGGTTTTTTTTATTAAGAATTTTTGAAATGGCTTTATGTTAATAAAACTGGATTTAATAATATTGCCTTTTGCAAACTTGTTCACGAAATTAATGAACTTTTACTAAATTGAAGGCCATGCATGGTAGTGGCGGGAACTTTCTTCGTCATATTTGTCCTTAGACGACAACATGAGATACGTAACATCCTAGAAACTCTAGGTTTCTACGAAAAATATCTCGCAAAGAACTTCCTGTTATAATATTTCTAATATATTTTACAGGCTGCGCCCCGTGGTTTCACCCACATAAGTCTCGATCCTAAAATGTCTGGGATAAAAAGTACGAAGTCATGGTCTACCCATGTGTCAAATTTCATCCAAATCCGATCAGCCGTTTTAGCGTGAAAGCGTAACAAACAAATAAATAAACAAACTCACTTTCGCATTTATATTAATTATTAGTTTGATTATTCGTAAATTATATTTTATAACAAGAATATAGCAGCTTCCTAACTGTTATTTAAGTAAGTGGAATCAGGATTTAACAATAAAAAAGAAACAATAAAAGTCTTTTCGAAATCAAAATCTAGATTTAATTTTGTGAAATCGTATATAACTTAACTCAGCACAGCCTAAAACGAATGTATTTTTATTTGTAGACCAAAACCGCCACACCTCGATAAAAAAAATATCGCACCTCGCATCATAAAATCTAGATTTTACCAACGAGAACACCTAAAAATAATAAACCGGAATCCATATTCTAGATATTTCTACCGCCGAATCCGCCTAAAGTCAGATGAAAGTTGCTTTCTAGTCTAGTCAGTGAAAACGAGACCTCTGCCATTTGTTTAAACGGACTCGTGAAGCTACGAATCGTTGATAAGATGTTGATTTCCTATTTATTCGATAATAGGATTGCAAAACCGCGGAAGGCTCGGAGAAACCGGCTCCTAGCCATCTCAGCTTACGTCACCGAGGAAGCGTTTGACATATTCTGTCTGTGTGCTTCGTTTTAAAATACTTTTCTGTGGTTACTACCATTTAGTTCGTAGTTTTAATCAATTTGTAGTAAGTCTATGTGTTTTCCAATATTACCAGCAATAAAAAGCGAACAAAATAATAAGCTAGTGTATTAATAACATCATTTTCTCCCTATTTTGCTTGTCAATTGTTATTCGTGTATTTGCATGCGAATCCGGTTTCCTTGAATTTGTATGTATATTTATATATATATATAATGTAGGGATATATTATACTAAATAATTGTATGTATGTATGTTTATTATAAGTTTATAACCTATTTATGTACTTGTGCACCTATTTTATTTATAATTAATTATGTTATAATTTAATATTTTTTAATATTATTATTTTCTGTCAATCAGAGCACCCGCCATCTTATCTCTTCACCACCCTTAGTTGACTGGTAGAGAATGCCTAAGGCATTAAGTTCGCCTTTGTACCTTATTGTGTGCGAGAAGTTTAAATAAATGTATCGCTATAATAATATTTATAAGCAAAGGATCATTGTGTCCTTTAATTTAGTTATTTTTTTATTAAGCTATGAAACAATTTCCCTATGAATGAATGAATATTTATTTGATAAACACAGGTACATACATTAATTTAGTCTTCAGTAACAATTCAGTTGACTCTCTATGTTTTGCCAGCGGTGGAGGCGCGGGCGTACAAATTGTATAAATTACAGTAATAATAATAATTGGTAATTTGGTATAAAATTATTAAAATTAAATTCAGAAACATTTTGTATGAATAAATTAAGTATTTACAAATTCAGTAAGGTAGTTTAGATTAATGAATATTAAATTCAATAAACAAATTATACAACAAAAACACACACATTCGTTGCTAAGTCAATTTATATTAATATTATTGTCATTTAGAAATTCATCTACAGTGTAATAACATTTATATTATACATTAGAAAAAGGTAGGCTCAAAACGGTGAAGGAAACCCACCACCATCATCGGCATGACCTAGAACAAAAAAAATCGAAGACATGTGACATCCACCAGGTCGCACTGGGCCGGCGTGGTAGATTACAGCCCACCCTCTCGAAGAGAGGAGGCTTGAATCTCAGCAGTGCAGTGGGAAAATAATATAGGCTGATTATGCGGTATTAGAAAAAGTGATAATTTCTTCTTAAAGCTGGTGATCTTGAGTTTTTTCAAGGAGTCAGGTAACGTTTTATATATTCTGGGTGCTATTCAGGGTGGAGCAGCTCGTGGCTACGTAATAACAGCCGCACGTGTCGATTCATCCTGTTAAGTTAGGTACGCTTGCCGGGGTTGGTCTGTGGATGGGTGACCATCTTTACATACTGAGACTCCTCCGTGCCTCGGAAAGCACGTTAAGCTGTTGGTCCCGGCTATCATTCCTGGATCTTTGACAGTTGATAGGTCCGAAATTCCGAACCAGTCTTACCAAGGCGTATCCTATTACCCAGTTACTGGGTTGTAGACGTCAGATAGGCAGTCACTCCATGTAAAATACTAGTATTCAGCTGCATCCGGTTGGACTGAAAGCTGACCCCAACATGGTTGGGAAAAAGCTAGGCAGATTTTGGGTGCTATTCCCAATTAGCTCCCTATGTCTTCTATAATAGTCAGTCAAAGGGCAAATTCCACAACGCCAACCCGTACTGGACCCACGCCGGGCTCACTTCTTCTCCTTCTTCTTACAGAGTGGGGGCCTGTGTCCCAGCAATAGGAGCATAATAGGCTGATTATATAATGGTAGACTGATTGGTGCTCAGGTTCGTTGTTGTTAGCAAACAGAAAGACTGAGCAGCTGCTGTTGCTAATTATTTTCCTGGATGCATAGTACTACTGCTTCTATGCATAGTACTATAGTCTAATTGCCCTACTTATTGCTTAGTTTCAAATAAGTTTAATGGCAGCAACTGATTGTAGATGACTAGTAGCTATGGTTTCTGCAAGGATTGGCTAATGTTGGTAACAATGAAGAACAGTTAACCGTTGGTTAATAGAAAATAGGGAGTTTCCCACTGCATTGATGTAGTTAGAGCTGTTGTAATCTGAAATTTAATAGGTATGATACTATCGCTCAGACGGGAATAAAGATTAAAGTATTTGATAATGACCGAAACATAACGTACTTACCCATAATTTTGATAGATTCATAAGATTTCTGTACTAGATAGGTGTACATCTTTAGTAGAAAATAACTAGTTGAAATTCAGGGGTTATCTCCGGAAAACTTTACCCTTAATTACTCGCGCGGGGTCTGACAGACCCTGGTTGGTATTTAAGCATTCATATATATGAGATTTATACGTCTTTTCTAGAATTCAGTGTTTTATTGGTAATTCGAAATCGGGGTCTATGAGACCCCGCGCGACTATTAATGTAAGTGTGTTGGAGCGAGTAATTAAGTGTTAAGATTTTCCAAGATTTTTTTTCTGGAATAACATAACTTATATAATTTCCCATCTTGTTAAGTTATTCACAACTAGTCATTTAAAATTTTAAGTGGTCAGAGCTTTACTAAAAGAACCAGACCAGATTTTAGATCACACTACAATGTTTACGGTGAATCCGCAGCTGTAGCCCGCGAAATCAAATTTTCTTACGTTTTATGCAATTTGCAGGTTAGTATTAGGTTGTTTATTGTAATTTATAATTGTAAGATAACCCAGCCATAATGTTTGGAAATCTCCAAAACGCATTTGCGTATTGGAGATTTCCAAACATAACAAACATGGTAGTCGTACCTACTTTGTATGTACGAAACGTCTTTGTTCTAATAACGTACGATACGTGTATAAGATAAGGCTAGATTTATAAACAACACGAAAATCAACTGACATATCAAATTAGCCAAAGAACTCAAAATAGAATTATTACAATTTAATAAATCTCCAATTACATAAGCAAGGTCGAGCATTAGAAATTAAAATTACTTGAAACTCGATTACGGCGATATTCGACTATTACCAAGTTCCTATAATGTTTTCAGCTAAATTAAGATTTCATGCCTAGATGCTATTAAAACTACAATACCATTTTAAATAAAATAGAAACGATACAGGAAGTATGTTTGTTTATGGACTTAATAAATTATGTGAACAATTTGTATGACGTAAAAATATCTCAAATATGTAGTTGTTAGGTATTTGGGTTATTTAATTACAATTGATCTTTTTTGACATTGAAAAACAAGAAATAGCTAAGCTGTTTTTATCTCTATAAAATGCGTGACTATTTTAATGAAGTCGAAGTATATTCTATGGTATGTGTACGTATGGCTTATTTATTCATCTTAAAACTTTATTATAGTATTTGCAAATATTTCAATTAGCAACAAATTCCTCAAGATCAAACTAAAGTATTTTTATTACTTTATTAATTGAATAATGGCATCAACACATTTTATGAGCAATTGTTTTGCAATCAAATCTAAAAAACAAGTGAGCGTTACAGTAGTCGCTTATGATGTGTCATGAACTCATGACATCTGACGTCTCACCTTGGTAATAAGTAACTGAGCAGCGACAGAAATTAACCTCAAAATTTTAAAAAGCTAAATACTGAAATATTTATTCGAAAAACTATTAATTACTTGTGGTCGCCCATTGGTCGAAATTTGACCCCCTCTACTTACAATTTATAAAGTACTTACTAATTCCATGCTAGTATAAAGTACTTACTAATTCCATGCTATTAAAGAGTACTACCTTATTCCATGCCCCTCTCCTCCTGCATCCTCTCTCCTATTAAAAATTAACTTTGCTGTGCCCGACAGGGTCCATAATTGATTCGATGTTTTAACATACCAACTGTTATATTATGTACACATTATGGAATGCAATAAAGTATTGAGTATGCTCAAGCTGGCACTTCCTGTTACACACTTCCGTCCCTTTTTACGAAATCACTTCCACAGAAAGGGAGAAGAAAGATGTTACACATCAATAGTTAATCAACAAGATTGAGATAAGTATGAGATTGGCTACTACAATCACACAATAATACACATGCACCCAATAATAGAACCTGCTTTCAACTACTAAACAATTTGAATCGATTTTAAGACTACTTGACTACAGCACACGTTTCATCAATCTAAAGCAAAATACCTCTATATAGTCAATAATTACTTCAAGCGAGATAAGTATTAAAAAGGTCTCATTCCTTAATCTACTAAGGCTCCAAATATAAATAAAAATGTTTAACACATTAAAGCAAATTTCAAATAAATACTTAAAGTTAAGCTTGACTTTATTGAACTCAAATGCATGATTGGATGTAAAAGAATAGCCTTCTTTGACTATATAAAATGATTTCGCCATAAACGAAAGTATCCATCAAGATAAGCAGCCGCTAGACAATCTTTATTATAATAATTACATCAGATTGTCTACTAAACCATTGTTTAATGTAGCATATGTACGATCTAATCTGAAGCAGTTAGCGTTGACGGCGCCTGCGCATGACCATCAAGGCTAGCAACTCGCAACCAACTACTTTCGCCTTTTAACCACTCGGGCCGCTAAAATGTTGCACACACATTTTGCGATATAGATTTCTGTAACGATATAATACGAGTATATGTCACAGAGCTGGTTCAATTGAGGTAAAATGTAGTATTTTACAGTCTGAAAAGGGTATTTATAATGGTCTCCTAAATGTTGCAAAATGTATATGGATTTATTGCGATCGTGAAACCAGTTACGGTTGCACGGTGCATTAATTATTATTATCATTTATTGGTTGTAGTTAGATAAATATCGGACTAAATATGTCTAGAAAATACGTTTTCCGGCTTTCTGATTTATTAATTCATGATACTTTGGTTAAGAAACGTAACTTGGTTAAGAAAATATTATTTATTTACATAATACGAAAACTTATATTACTTGTAATATTACACGTGGCTTTACAACGAAATAAATCATAAACATAAATCATTCATGGTATTATAAATTCAAGAGGCGCGTTCGTTTTCTGTCATGACATGCGTATGCGACACTGCGACTGAGATTACATCGAACCAGAGCACAGAGCATGAATTATTCATATTTGTACGAGTAATGCTCGGATGCATTAGAATGTTGGTGCATAAAAGCAGCGATGAGCGGAACAAGGTTCATGGAACAAAACTTGGGTATTTTATGTGGAGTTTATTGAAAAACTAAAAGAGTAGGAACAGACTGTATTGTAGTTGGTTTTAAAACAAGACAGCTGCGTGGAATAACTAATTTTTGTCACTTAGTTTGCAAACAAACGTAATAAATATCTTAACAAACACTTTCACTGCTTTAAAATTTTAATTGCCATACTAATTAATTGAATTTGTTCGTTGAAATCAAATCGTTAAACGTAACATTGAAAAGTAACCTTTCCTTTAGTAATTTATTAACAATTTAAACAGAGGCTCGAGGCTACATAATAACAACTGCACGGGTCGCTTTTCAAGGTTAAGCAACGCTTGCCAAGGTCGGTCCGTGGATGGGTGACCATCCATTACATAACTCGGTATGCAATGGATGGAGACCCCTCTGTGCCTCGGAAAGCGCGTTAAGCCGTTGGTCCCGGCTGTGATTTGTACATCTCTGACAGTCATTAGGGAAGTCAGAAGGTCGAAAGTCTGACAACCAGTCTTACCAAGGAATATGTCGGTACCCAGTAACTGGGTTGTAGAGTTCCGGTAGGCAGTCGCTCCATGTAAAATACTGGTATCATGCTGCATCCGATTAGACTGGAAGCCAACCCCAACATAGTTGGTAATAGGCTAGGCAGATGATTAAAAATTTAAACAGAAAAAATAACGTAAACTTTAGAATACATTTTAATGCGAATCCTACTTAATTAAGAACCTATAGAACTAAACAGCCACATTAGACATTAGTTAAATATGAGGTAACTGATTTCATACTAATCTGTGAGATTAAAATTTTAAATGAAGATCAAAGCTTAAGTATATCGTCCTAGAGTAGCCAAAGATGGTGTAATAACTAATAATTAATGAGTGATGCTTAGGCCCATAGTTTAATCACCATGATCTAATCGCATCTTAATCATCAAGCGCAATTTAATAACAGGTTTACCTATTAGGTTAATTAGTTATAATAATTATATTCGTGGGAAATAATCTGTGAGTTTCATTCAATTGAGGGAAATTCCGCATTAGATAAGCATACAACTAAGTAGTTTAATACATGGCAGAGCATATCTTGTTTATCCCATTAAAATCGTCTATGCATGTTCACCATAATAATTATATGTAGTTACAATTTTTTTTTTATATTATATCATCAAGAAAAATTAGGACAAAACAATAAAATAAAAACCCAAGAAAAACAAAAACATTTTTATGTACTCGCATGTTTTTCGTTAAAAAAAAAAGTTGATACCAACTTTTTTTTTAAACGAAAAAAAGTGTGTTGTTTCATTTTAGCGTCCCAACACACATTATCAGTCTGTAATACCATTTGCTATGTATCGCAAGGTCACGGAAAGTATAACTGAGGCTAGTTATTTTATATAACGTTTAATATAATTAGTATTCTTAATAACCAGTTGCACACGTTACAAATACATTTATATTTTATTATTTTGTTGATACGAGTATGTAATTGACATTACAATGTTAGGCGACATTGACTTTTAATTCGATTTAGTGTCAGTCTTTTATTTTGAATGTCATTTTTATATTCAGACGAAAAAGATTGGCAAGAATGTTTTTTTGATACAAATAGTCTCTTAAATCTGCTGAAAGATACTACAAACTACTTATTAATAATAAGTTATTATATGTATTTCTTCCATCCACACCTTTGCAAAAAAATTTGACGGTACGGTTGGCGCAGTGGCTGTTTGTATATGTGAGTTTAAATGTTTGTAAACGCACCCACGATACAGGAGAAATTCCTAGTGTGTAGGAACAAGACTATTATAACTAAAAAAAATTGATGACCTACGTCACCTCACCACAGGAAGGAAAAGAGCCAGAACACAACACATCAAATATAATAGACCCATCCTAAATCACAACTACCTAAACAAAATTAACGTCAGTAAAATTTATGTTATCCCTCGGTATTTTACGCAAACTACACTTAAAGTATCATGCACCATGCATAATCAGCCTATAATGTTCCCACTGCTGGGACACAGCAGGCCCAGTGCGGGCTGGTAGATGCCACATGTCTTCGAATTTTTGGTTCTAGGATATGCCAGTTTCCGCACGATGTTTTCCTTCACCGTTTTAAGGGCAGTGGTGACGGGTACGAACTACAACTCGTAAGTCACGGCAGTTACCACTGAGCCACCGCTGCCCGTTTAAAACAATATAATTAACTCTCCAAAAACAGACATCCTAATCTAAATAATGATCTGTCTACCACTACAAACCACTTCAATTAAACGAAGATGTTCTCCTAGTACATTCGCATTGTAAAAGTAAAAGTGCTCGAGGTTATTGCTTCTGTGGCCGACATCTGTGATGACGTTGCTTCACTCACGACGCTATTCATCTGGAGCGAGATAAACGCAATCGGTGTGCGATTATTTTGTAGTTTTGTGTGAAAATTGGTATATTGTTTGAAACTAGCATGTGATGAGGAAAGTGGAAACGCAAACAAAACAACAAACTGCAAGAACTGCAACTAAACAAACTGGCTGTGCAGTTTGGCAGAGATAAAAAATATGTCTTTAAAAATATTTCTCTAAATAAACACTTTTTTTTTTTCGTATGATTAAAAGAGCTATGAATATAAATGTTGATGGATGGAGAGGGAGAGGAAGGCAAAAGAAAATATGGATTAATTGTATGAGGAATGATATGAACGAAAAGGGAGTGAATGATAGCGTGTCGGTTAACAGGAGAGAATGAAGAAGCAAACGTGTTGGCCTAAGTAACAAGGGCAGGAAAATAATGATGACGTTTTAGGATGATTGTTTGTTTATGAATCATCTACTAATCAGTCTTCATAGGTCTTAAACAGAAAAATATACTTCAGTTGAAAAGGAGCTGAACTGCATATTTTCGGCATTACCAAATTTATCACCGTAATTCATCCTAATCCGAGCTATTGATCTTTAACATAATCTCTTGAGTCAATGGCATGCCTTTTGACCACCATCTCTATTTCTTGATGTAGTCTTTCTCCAGTTCTTTTTACCAAACTATTGGTGGCCAATCCCCGGCCAGTGGAGCAGTGGTGGTTTTGTAGGTGTTTGATGTCTGTTTTTTTCTAACAAATCATTAAGAGTAACGGATACCATTTTGATCACAGAGTATTTTGCGACACTTCCTGACTGTGTTATGTGGGGTTTATTCTAAAAGGACCTGTCGTGGTCGATCATGAATATGAAAAGCAGAATATGTTAGTGGGATAGGTACTTTATAAGGAATGCGAAAAGTTAATAAAAATCAAGATGAAAAGCGATCGAATTTTTAGGTGTAAAAAAGGAGGAGATTTGGCAGATCTTAATAATCGTATAAAATTTTTAAGCCGGAGTAATGTAATTATTGAAAAATATCCAGTATTATTCGTTTTTAATAAAAATTATCTTAATTTAAAGTTATATACTTCCGAATTAGCCACCCTGTATAACAAGACTCCTAGTTTTATTGTTTCCAAATCTGCAGTCTTACAGTTGCCTCACTCACGACGCTATTCATCTGGATCGAGATAAATGCAAGAGCTGATAAAATTGTTTTGTAGTTGTGTGGAAGATAAATTATATTTTTAAAAAGAAATGATAAATTATATTTATTTAGTGTAATTTGGTCCATAAAACACTTTGAATAAAGTTAATAAATTATGTTTTAAAACTAGATGAGGTCGGTGTTTCCTATCCGACTACTCTGAGAAGAAACATCGAAACAAACTCAGAGGACGCAGTCTCTTTTAATAAAACCCAGATATAATCTTGGTGAGGCGATAATTATGAAGACCATGCAGATAAGTGTCAAGGTGGTATTTTGAGGAAAGAACCACACAGATTCGAGTGCTTTGTTTTAGGTGTTGGGGTGTGTTTTTGTATTAGCTTCATCTCTTAAACAGTTTTCATTGGTCAGAAGATAATATTTATTTAAGACATCGATAGTGATTCATTAGGAAGATTACTTATTTGTCGTACCCTTATGCATCACGACTCTTAATTTTCAAGGTCTTCAATAGATCTATTTAAACGAATAATACCTTCTTCTTTTTCAAGCTTTTCTTCTTTTTCTTATCCAGCTGGCTTGAAAGCTGCCATCTCTCATTCCTTTATGTAGTCTTGCTCTAGATCTCTTACCCAACGATAACAATACTCCTAGTTACCTAGTTATTACTGTTTCCTACTCTGTAGTACTATTTCCTAACTCTCAATGCTATTCACCAGGTACGAGATAAACGCAATAGCTATTACAATTGTTTTGTATTTCTAGTTTGTAGATTGGTGCTTCCTATGTTATTGTGGAATGACTTCCTATATTTACAGCTATAGCTCGATCTGTGTCCATTTTTTCAGTTTAAATAGCTTAGGTAATATAACTTTAATATTAATCTTTATTCCATCATCTCCTTTTGTTTTTTTGTTTTCCATTCTTGACTTTTGCTATACAGCATGTCTCAGAAAGGTGAGGTCATGACCATCAATCAGACTGAATAATTTGCTCCATGGGACCAATATCGTAATCGCGACCAAATTATTAGCCGTCCCATACATTTGGGAATAGGTATTAAAGTTTTGTATGGGACCGTTTATAATTGTTGTTATTAAAAAGTTATGCAGTTTGGTGATCTGTATCATACCCTTAAATATACACTTTTCTGATACATGCTGTATATTGGACTACTATTGATGGTATATGTAAGTGATGAGCAATATAACTTGCATGTAATGATATGCAGTATATGATTATTGTAGTATGATTTCATTAATTTCCTGATCGGAAGTAATAATAGAAACTGTACCGTTTCCAACGGTATAAGTGAAAGATTCCACTTGTTAGTTAACAGTGCGCTAAGGGAAAGTGTTGCCATAGGTCGTGGAGTAATGCTAACCTTTCACGATTTATCTGTAGCGTTTAAAGCAGGTGGATAATGGATTATAGGAAATGAAGGAACATATTTTTGGGTTCAGTTATCGTAATAAGGAACCCGATCATCTAGAAGTAATATTTATCTTATAGCAATTTGGTGCCTTTTGTTTAGTAGCCGTATAGGGATTTGAGTTCTACCTGATTCGACCGAGTTTTGATACTTTAGATGGAGAGCCTGTTAATTTACCTCTGTGAACTTTCAATTCAATGTCCTAAGATTAGACCTTTGATGTGGGGGTACTATAAGTACACCTCTGCCTAACCATTCTGGGATTACAGACGTGATGTTATGTTAGACCTTTGATTTAGTCTTTTGCCCTTTTGATTACCAACTATTAACGTTTCTAGGGTACGCAGGGTCCTTGATACGATGATAGTTATTTTGATATAGTTACAAAAATATTGACTTGATAAACATCATGAGGAAATATGGTCTTAAAGTTAATATAAGTCTGACATCGCCAACCCGTTTTGAGCAAGCGTGGTGATCAATGTGCGTGCCTTCCCCTTATGAGAAGAGGCCTGGAGTGGGACAATAATTGGCTTGTATTATATATTATTAATAGTCTTGACACTTGCTCTTCTCAACTATCCTGGCTTATTCTTAAATTACCCATTTCTAGCACTTAGATTAGGATACTCAAAAAGCTAATAAAGATCTATGTATTGCCGTATTAATTGCAGACAACCAATTTGTCTATTAATAAACCAACGTTAAAATTAAGGAGCAAATTAACTTGTCGAAATGTCTTGTAAGTTGTTTAGTGAAGAATTAAAACGATTGCGGTACTGAAGTTTGCTCAAGCTGTGTTTAGAAACCAGTAGTTAGTACATAGGGAGATTAGGTAATCTAAATAATAGATAAATAATAATAATAATATAAACTATATAAGTAGGTACTTATATAGTTTATATTATTAATAAATAATAATAATATAAACTATATAAGTAGGTACTTATATAGTTTATATTATTATTATTTATATAGTGGAATAAATGCCAAGATTACATGTACCGAAGAATAGGGTAGGTGATAAAGATCGTAGCATTGGCGTTCTGTAGTTTCTGTATACCTCCATGGGACAAAGGCGTGAGTTAATGTATGTATTATTTATTTTATGACTATACAGGGTTATTTTTAAGTCGTCAATAACCTCTTAAGGGGTCATTGTACTCATCATTAAGAACATCTTTTACTATGGGACCAAAACTGAAATCGCGAAAAAGTGAGTACAATGCCCCCTTAAGAGGTTATTGACGACTTAAAAATAACCTTGTATATTTATGTGGCATATAATTCTTCATCGCTTTGTGTTAATATCGAAATTCGAGACTTTAAATTGAGGTTGTCACTTTCTTTTTGATACAAAATGTAAGGGATGGCTTGAAATTAAAGTTTCCGTTAAACTAATGTTGGTTTCGTGCAAATCAACGTTTATCTTAATCTTTAAAATATGTGGAAAAATAAGCAAACATTTTAGTTTTAAAATCATAACTTTACATTTAACCCCAAATTCAAATTACGAAGATATGGATGAACTCTAAATGTTTCAAATTATTTGACAAATAAAATCTTTTTAACAACGCACCAGAGATTTTCAGACTACACTATCTATCGTATGTGTTTATCTAATAAAATAACTATAAAGAAAATCGTCAGTACCTATTTTGCTGATTAGTCCTGATCTTGACCTCGATCTAATTAAATTAAATAATTTAATTTAATATTTAAGACACAAAAAAATCGTGTAGCACGACCTTAGCTTGTTAAAACAGATTTCATTTACCTAATTAATCGTTCTGCCGGAGTGTGAACCAATTAGTTTAAGTACCTACTAGCTTCGACCAAGTGTTTCATTTATGGCCAATTGTCGACGACCTCAGTCACAATAGGGTTGCAACACGTCTCGCTTCAACGCACATTACACACGCATGTTATTATCGTTCATCGAAAGTGCAACCTCGAATTAGCTCTTGCCAACCCTTGATCGTTGAATCGTTGTTGATTGGTTAATGCGTGTTGAAAATGTCGTTACGTATAAACATGGGGTTAATAGTCTATAAAGCTTTTGGAAAAGGTCTCAACTGAGGTTACAAATATTAATCATTTCCCGCATACTATTTATTATTTAAGCCATAAGGCAATTCAAATAGGCCAAATATCTCTGTTTTCTGTCTATTCTTTTAAGACCAGTGGGTTAAGCTAAAAATACAATGTGACTAACGTAATATGCTACTGTGTGTCTATGGCAGTCTTTAAACTCTGAAAAGAAAAAGCGCGACACACAGTAGCGATAACTTTAGAAATCTACCACAAGACTGCGAGCAATTAAATACAATGGTACAAAATAATGACTTCTATCAATCAATCAATCAATCGTAATCAGTACGAAAAGGTCGAGTTAATATCTCACTGATTGATACAATAGAATTGTCTAGAAGCGGCATCTAGTGGCGATTGTCAGAAAAAACTATACAATTGCATAGTAGCGCCATCTAGCGATCATTCTCAAAACAATCTGTGATTTTTAAATTAATTAATATTTATTGTTTGTTTCAGCAAGCGCTGGTATCCTGTTGGAGCATGCACCTGCGTGTCCTGAGCAGTATGGAATTCAGGTAATTTTTTATTATAAATTTTTATTAGTCTTAAGTCTTCTATCAAATCAATGAAAGGTATAGACTAAGTGCGCAGTGGCATCATTTTCTTGTCATCACTACTAACAATGATTGGTGATCGCCGTTTGTTTATATCATTAATATTACAAAAGAAAAATATGCTTTCATATGATTAGACGCCTCGACACTTCTAAAGAAAACTACGGAGACGGTAAATAATTTTTACCACCATGGGTTTTCATTGTTACTCCTACGAATAATGGCCCTATCAGGTTCTCTAATAACATGATACGTTCAATACCTGGCTGCACTACTCTAGGGCATAATTTTGATTTCTCCATTAACACCATTTGTCTCTTCCCAATTTTCAGGCATACGCGCACCCTGAGCTCTGCGACCAGTTCTTCCTTTGCACCAATGGGTCCCTGACAGTAGAAACGTGCGAGAATGGTCTCCTGTTCGACGGCAAAGGCGCCGTGCACAACCACTGCAACTATCACTGGGCTGCCGACTGTGGTACCAGGAAAGCTGACTGTGAGTATTATATGTATTTTAACCAATGACAGCAGAAGCTTTTGACTAACGTCTGTAATAATAACAGAGGGACCAGAAACGAGCGGTGTAACAATAGAATAACTGAAGCAATTGCTTCAGTAGCGTAGGAATGCAGACCAGTCTGATCGTGGGCTTGTTAAAAGTACTATGTACATATACAAGACGTCGTATTTTAGAAATGTATATAAATCTCAGCATAACGTCTATTCGACCTTGTTATTGCTTTACTATCGGTTTATTGTCACTTGCACGTCATAAAGCGACAAGGTCTATTTGTCTAAGTGACAGTTAAATAGTTTCAACCTCTAAGTGCCAATTTCACCAATGACACTGAACGCGATCAACACATAAACTACATTAAGAGCTGTCAGTGTAATTATTTTCTTTGGAATATTGACACTGACAGCTCTTGAACTCGGTTTAGATGTGCTGATCGCGTTCAATTTCGTTGGTGAAATTCGCCCTAATGAAGTTTCAATTTACTGGGAATCGTTGTCAAAAGTGGTAAAGCTATTAAACTAATACACAGAGTATAATGATTATTACGTGTTTTTGTAAAAGGTATTTTTACAAATACAAGACTTTTTAATTTAAATAAATATAAAGGTTGTATAATGCTTCACCGTGCTGAAAAACACCCGCCAACAGCTGATTTCCGTCAACCTTTTCTCTCTGGATAGTGCTTTGTTTGACCCATCTTCATCATATGAATTAAATGACAAAACATCTTCTTTTCTAAATTCCAGTGGTCCCTCTATCAACTCCTGGCTGCGAGTACCAGTTCGGAATCTACCCAGACAGCGACGAGTGCTCCACCAGCTACGTCAAATGCGCGTATGGTATCCCCGAACAGGAGCCTTGCACCCCCGGCCTAGTCTACGATGAGCGCATCCATGGATGCAACTGGCCCGATCTACTCCAGCCTTTTTGCAACCCAGAAGGTATTTGATGCGTCTATATAGCTCTTTCATTCTTTGTCCTAAAATGTAAATATTGAATTGTTAAACGACAGACATTTTGATGTAAGCCATGATTGATTTTAATTAGCAATTCTTCTTGTGCCACTACACGATTACAAAATATAGGCAATTAACCATCGTAGCTCTTAGTAGCATGAAAAGTTATGTGCAATTATACACAAGTGTCAAGACCTAACTACTTTTTAGGGTTCCGTACCCAAAGGGGAACCCTAAAACGGGAACCCTATTACTAAGGCTCCGCTGTCTGTCTGTCTGTCTGTCACCAGGCTGTATCTCATGAACCGTGATAGTTAGACAGTTGAAATTTTCACAGATGATGTATTTCTGTTGCCATTATAACAAAAAATACTAAAAAACAGAATAAAATAAATATATAAGGGGGCTCCCATACAACAACCGTGATTTTTTTGCTCGTTTTTGCTGGATATTGATAACGGTAACAAATAGACGCTTGAAATGTTCACAGAGTATTTAGTTATATATTCACTTTAAAAATAAATAATTAAATTTAAATAAAACAAATATTTAAGGGGGGCTCCTATACAACAAACGCGATTTTTTTGCCATTTTTATAGATAATGGTACGGAACCGTTCGTGCGCGAGTCCGACTCGCACTTGGCCGGTTTTTTTTACAAATTCAATTGAACCTGTTTTTATAATAAATCAACTCTTAAAAAAAAAACATAAATCAACTCTTTACTAATAGCAATGCCACCTAGTGAAACAATTGAAATCAAATTTAGCAGTACTGAAATATTTATATTTCACTTTCCAACAGCTGTCGTCGGCTTCAAATGCCCCACCAAAGTGCCGTCCAACTCTCAAGCAGCAAAGTTCTGGCCCTTCCCTCGCTTCCCTGTGCCCGGTGACTGCCACAGACTCATCACCTGCGTAGAAGGTCACCCGCGTCTCATCAGTTGTGGGGAAGACAAGGTGTTCGATGACCAGAGCTTGACCTGCGAGGATCCTGAGCTGGTCCCTCACTGTGGACACGCGTGATTGGATGATGAAGCTTGGTATCATAAGATGAAAACGAAATTGATGTACCTAATAGAATACAACATACAAAAAGATAGAAAATGGAGTGGACCTACAGTTAATATAAGCGCCACATTACTTCTGAACTCCTCTTGTGCCTGATAAAATTTTCATAACACACAACATAAAGAGCAAAATTTTGCTTCATCCACCGCCTTATTACAAAACAAGATTTGTATTTTGACATGGCTTAAACCATGCAGCCAGTTTTTGTAATAAGAACATAACAGTGATTGAAATACCGTTCTTTATACAAAACTGAAAACTTAGTTAAGTACTAAGTTGTCAGTTTTGTGTTTATGAACTTTACCATAGTCGGAATAAAGTTCGAAATTCCATAAAATGGCTCCATGTTTTAAACCTGGGTCTGAAGATAAACCTTGTTTTGTAATAACCCCTTAACAGACTGTGTTTTAAACAATCGATGGCACATTTACGAACATCATAGAAATTCCTAATTTATAAACAACTGTTTTCGTTTTGTGATATGTTACTTTTATATTAATTTAATTTCACTGAATGATTGGAATATATTTCCACCGAGTCCTATTTATTCCTTATCCTAATTAACTCCGTGTGATCCCTTTAATTTCCCGAACACACACTGAAAACGAATGATTTGCCAAATACAGTTGATTCGTGAGTGATATTAGTTACCATAGACATATGTATCGTTAACCAATAGAAATGTCAAATGTATGTATTTTTCATATAGTTTTTTTTCTGTAAATATTGCTGCTGAAATAGTGGAAATGTAAATAGAAAGTTATGCGAGAAGAGAAATATATTTAATTAATTAAAGTGTGGTTTGTTTTTGTTTATTTGTGGTACGCCTAAGATTTAAAAAAAATGATTTAGCTCCTTAGCACCAGATACAAAATTACGACTATTATCGCAAAATAATTCCATTGGCCTTCCACGTCGTGACACGATTTCAGAAAAGCATTCTGTTACAGAAAACTGTAAAGATATGTAACAGATATGATACGACGAACACAGCCCCGTGCAATATTATGACCTAACACAGACGGGCCTTGTAGTGAAATAGTTGAACGTAAATCTTTGTTGTAGTTAGATCATTAAAAGGACCATAAAATTATAATTAATTCAAATGTCTCAATCCCTAAAAGTCCACAATGAGTTTAACAGGGCACACTATCCAGATTTTCTAAAAACCCATAGCCTCGTCTTCCTAAATCGCAATTTGATTTCTTCGCCTGGAATTTTGAAGTAGCAGTCCGGAGACCAGCATTTGCCCCCTGTGATTCCTGCGCCCCAAACCAAACTCACAGGGGGCAAATGCTGGTCAACTTTTTAGAGTCACAGGGGCTCTTCTTGATGAATTCGTTCTTCGAGAAGAAACCCCAAAGGAAGTGGACCTGGTAAAGTCCCGATAACGTGACAAGGAACGAGATAGACTTCATTATGACGGATAAGAGGCACATATTTAGAGATGTCTCCGTGATCAGCAGGTTTAATACCGGAAGCGATCACAGGCTTGTCCGAGGCACTCTAAATATCAATTTTAGAGCTGAGAGAATCCGAATGATGAGGCCTACTCTTCGACCTACGCAGCTCCAAACCGCTCTTGGATCCGAAAAGTTCCAACTGGAACTTCAAAATCGATTCGCCCTACTGGAAACCACAGGCACTGTCGACGAGAAACCCGTAGAGGTGGTTAAAATACTACGGGACGTGTCCAGCAGACTTTTCTCGTCGCAGCGGAAAAGTAAGTGCTCCAACAGCCGTGACATTAAGGTCGCGATTGAGCAAAACCGAAGGTCAAAAGTGTTCGCCCTGCAATTAGGGACGTCTCATTTGACGAAACTGAAAACTGCAGATGGTAGAATCGTGACATCGAAATCCGAGATACTCGAGGAAGTCGAGGATTTTTACGGACACTTATACTCAACGCGGACGGCAAAACCAGCGGGGCTTAGTGAAGATAACCATCGAGCCAAATTAACGCGCCACTATTCGGAGGACATCCCGGATGTCGACCAGAGCGAGATCAGGAATGAAGTTATCCGGAAGAGAACCGGAGTTACCAACATAGCCTGCAGAGTAAGCAAGCTGAAGTGGCAGTGGGCTGGCCATGTTTGTCGAAGGACTGATGGCCGGTGGAGCAGACGAGTCCTGGAGTGGAGACCGCGTAACGGCAAGCGTAGTGTGGGGCGCCCCCCAGCTAGATGGACCGATGACCTTAAAAAGGTGGCTGGGACAGACTGGATGCGGAAAGCGGAGGACAGGGTGTTGTGGAGGACAGCCTATGTCGAGTGTGAGAGGCCTATGTCCAGCAGTGGACTGCTATAGGCTGAGTTGATTGATTGAGTCCGGGGACTCTACTTGTGCCCGGTTAGTTACAATAGGTTTGCCCGAAATGCCACCCACATTTCGCAAGTTATAGGCGGGTATCACACCTCCACCTCGAAACAACAGCAGCGAAACCGTAGTAATTCCGCCATGCCGTGTCAGTTTTGCGACATGCGAAACTGCCTGTTCTAACTTATACATTTGATTAAGATACTATCTCTTTTCCGCATGATTTCGCCGATCTGCCCAGAAGCCGATTACACCTCTGCGTTTGTTTCGCACGTAGCTGTGGCAGTCGACAAGTTTATAAAGTGAAAATATTTTTTTTTGTAAAATGAATGTTCATTTTACGGAAAAACGTATCTAAGAGTTCCGAAGTAGACCTACATGTATTTAATAAGTCGAAAGCGACGACATGTTGCTCCCATTGCTACAATTCACCTGACTCGCATGATGTTCCGCTAATCGAATCGACCTAATGTAGTAATGTTTTGCAGTGGAATTTGTTTTGCGTCATTATTTTCGCGTCGGAGGTGTGCTAATGCCCTAGGTCGTAATTAATACTATAAGTACAGCTCTGCGTAATCTTTCAGAGAAAACAGGCGTGATGATGATGCATGTGATGTTTAAGAAATCAAACCAGAGTATATCCTTACAAAAATACTTTATTAATCTAGAATACATTAAATGCGCTACTAGTCGTCAACTGCCGCTTTGCCGCCTTTCTGGGGCCTATTGGGCTTGCGACGGCCGCTGCCTGCCGGCTTGGCAGTGGGGGGGTTCTCTAGGGCATCGAGCTCGGCATCAGTCAGCTGGCCCTTGTACCAGTCGGCGCTGGAAGGTGAAAAAGTTGTGTTAGGTACCGATGATATGAGATTGCTAGTGTTAGAGTCGGTTAATAACCTAATTTATTTAATCTTCGCTTTAAATTTATTTTAATTGATTCATGTTTTGAACACAACAACTTAATTTTTTTGTGTTAACCACCCCTGGTGACAGCTTTGGTATGACTTTAGGAGTCGATATTGTTTTAAAACATGCTATATTTTATTTTTTTTACTTGGCAGAACCAGACTTCAAGGACTTCAAGGGATTTAATAAAATATAGGCTTTTAGTTGTCAATAAATATTTGAATGCTCTCCCAAAATTCTCATCATAAAATGGCCTTATATTATTGCTATTCATAACGCGATACGTCTCTCCAATTTTTTTTTTGTTATTCTTTTGTCTTTATCTTTTTTTATAGTCGCATAAAACCTGTAACTTTGAATCCTACTTTATCATCAAGAGAGCCACTCACCATTCAGGCACCTTCCTGGCCCATTCACATTTCTTGTGGACATCATCGAAGGCCTGTCCGAGCTTGCAGCCGGAGCGACGAGGGGTGTTGCCGTTGATGCACACGTAGAAGAACTGGCACTCATCAGGATCGGCATAGCGGGGGTGCGTCAGACCGAAGGTTTCGTTCACAGGGGGGCAGTTGAAGTCAAATACATCTGTGGAAAAAATATAAATAAATACTTAGAGCTTTTTTAGAAATTATTATCTCTCAGGGTATTCATTGTGCCCATTTGTAAAATGTTCTCAACTAACTTTTTAGACCTTTGTATCCTGCTTATGCGTATGAAGTTTCTTTAAAATCGGTTCAGTCATTTCGAAAAACAAGGGCTTGAAAGTTTGTATGAAATGCCGAACGTCGTATATGCTCTTAAGATAAAATTACTTAGTAGTCCATTTTAATCATTCATTTGCAATCCACATTCGAGACAATATTACTTATCTGATATTGTTCTTAAAGCAGTTAATACTGTAGGCCATGAATGTTTTGACATTTAGAAAGGTAAATGTATCGTTAGTGTAAGTGAATTTAGAATCGAAAATGCAACTGTTGTGTAATATAATATTTTGGTTATAGAACTAGCCCAAACGTTTTCATTTTTTAAATCCTTTGGGTATTTTCAACTTATTAAACACGAACTAAGCAAAATAATCAAACATAAGACAAGTTAAACTTACCAGCAGCGCCACATCCCTTCTTCTTAGCCTCATCAGCCCAGGTGCAGATTCCAGTCTTGTCGTTGTACACCAAGCCATCAGGACAGGTGATCGCATTGAACTTGCCATCAACGCAGTAGTAGAACTTGCCGCATTCCTTCGGGTCCTCGTGGGCGAAGTAGCCGTTCAGACGAGGGCAATGCAGTTGTGGGATCGGCGTTTCTAGTGATAACAATTATTGTTTTGTTAGTTTCTTGCTTAGTTTATACTTGTGATACGCGCGTCAAAAAAGTTTAGTTTTTCAGAGTTTGAAGTAGATATACCTCACGGTATAATTCAAGAAAGTTTACAACTCGATCCAAGTGATACATAAGGTGCGTCTACGGTAAGTAAACGAGCCGAGCACGTATTCGCGTAGTGTGGACCCACTTCGAGCGTTAGGCTCGTGCCCGGCTGTGCTCCGCTGGCGGTTTTTTGACGAACACAAACCGCCTTATTACAAAACAAGATTTATATTTTGACATGGCTTAAACCATGCAGCCAGTTTTTGTAATAAGAACGTAACAGTGATTGAAATACCGTTCTTTATACAAAACTGAAAACTTAGTTCGGTACTAAGTTGTCAGTTTTGTGTTTAGGAACTTTACCATAGTCGGAATAAAGTTCGAAATTCCATAATGGCTCCATGTTTTAAACCTGGGTGTGAAGATAAACCTTGTTTTGTAATAAGGGGGATGGGGATTTGCATCGCGTTCGAGGACAGTGATCGTTTTAGGTTCGTTGAGATAAGAGAAATCCTGTCTCTTAAGTTACAGGTCACCCTAGTTTAAGAGGCAGGGCTCACCCAATTCATGTACAGACCTTGTGGTTACAGCATAACTATGTAATACCTGTCTTTACTCTTATTCCAACCTGTTGTAATCCATGTTTTACCAAATTTGAACTATAACAACTACATAATTATGTATTTTCGTCTGTAACTTATTTGAAATAAATAAATTTATTAATACTATTATTAGGCTCCGCTCGTGTTGGACAACAGTATGACTGCCGTATCAATCGCCTCATACGAATAATTTATGGCAATATCTCGACTGCTAAGCTAAAAACACATTAGTAGAAAACCAATACCAGCTTTTATGATGATTACAGATTCGTCTACAGACATTTTGAAAAACCATTAGTACACGTCAGTCTAGAGTCTGCTTAGCCTTTTCCCAACTATGTTGGGGTCGATTTCCAGTCTTGCCGGATCAGCTGTATACCAGTATTTTATATATTCATGGAACGCCTATCTGACACCACAAACCAGTCACTGGGTAACACTATACCCCTTGAAAAGACTGGTTGTCAGACTTTTGGAATTCTGACTACCCGTAACGACTGCCAAAGATCCACGAATGACAGCAGGGACCATCAGCTTAGCGACGTATTGATGCCTAAAATCTGTTTCTTACATATTAAAAGAATCTGACAGTATTATTATATTATACCACAAATAACACTTTTTATTAATAGAGTGTTTTTATTTGGAAGAACAAAACAGCTAGCAACATTTTACAAGGTCGTACTGCCCTTGATATTGGAAAGTTGTTGGCAACATTGTTGAAAACAAAAATATTATTCATCCTTCGTGCCTGATGAAAACTGACAAACAAGATACGAGTAATGTTGTTTCAAAAGGGGAAAAACTTTTTGCACTTCGATTTAGGGCTTATATCACCAAAACTAAACTTTAAATGCTTAATGAGCTAGGGATAATGATTTTTGAAAGAGCATAATACATTTTTGCCATCCATCCTCTTAAAGTATTTAGCGTCAGTTACTATCATGCTATCGTACAAATATAAAGATCCGTATATTTCGGACAGATAGTAAATTCCGCGTCGCTCCGCCAAGGCCGCGCTTCCCTTGAGTTGTGAAAGTTGTTCCAGCTCTGTTGACCTACGGCATTTATGTGTAATCCGTATTCTAATGATGTCACTAACCAGTCACTCTGTGGCTTTATCTAGGGTTGAGAGTAGGCACTGTTGTTTTTAATAAATTGTGCAAGTTTTATACCACATGACTTGTAGATACAAGTCATGTGGTCGAGGGGTTATCCCATCGGCAAAAAATACGAACTTTCATACAAAATTTCATTCCCTATTCACCGCATTACATAATCAACGTATAATGTTCCCACTGATTCCACAGGCCTCCTGTTTCTGTGAGAGGGAGTCGGCCGTAATACATCACGCGGGCCCAGTGCGGGTTGGTAGATGTCACATATCTTCGAATTTTTAGTTCTAGGACATGCCGGTTTCCTAACCATGTTTTCCTTCACCGTTGCCAGTGCCATGGTGATGAAACAATTTACACAAAGTAAAGCGCCTGTCTGGTTTCGAAGCCGTTATCATTGGGCCACCACTGCTCACTGGGCCACCACATTAGGGAATTAATTTTCAAAAACCTTCCTTAGTGCTCACCTTCACTATATGTGTAAGGAACCCCAGGGACCTCCCAGGGGGGGTTAACCCAGCGGTTAAGGCAGTCCTTTGTCAGTCAGTGACTGAATTTAAGATTGTTATTAGATTTTAATTGGTATTAATAGAACCTGCCAAAGAAAAGGTAAAATTTTCCGCTGTAGTAAAAAACTTAATTTCACCCCAAATTTATAGCTAGAGCCCCGGGGCAACATCATTATCATTTTTACTAACGTCGGACTTAAGCCTCCCTTAAAAACTGCCAGCGCAATCAATTTTGTGAGAGCCCAGAAAAGGGCAAGCCAATATTATTTGGTGTTGCAGTAACCAGTTAGCCAACTAGCCAAGTCTAATGTCTAGCCATCACTTTTGTGGTAGATAGATAGATACTTTCTACAATAGACTGATAAATGTGGCAGCCCTATTTGATTACATAACAGCAAACACGTGCTTTAGCAGTTCACGTGTCTCCCTCAGAAATATCAACTACTTAACTATTCAATTCTCGTCATAAATCTTACAAATGCCTACCGACTTTAAAACTAGCTAATAATAATTAATTGACCAGAAGTAATACCGGGTTTCCAACTAAAACTCTTAACCGTGGATCTTAGTGGTGACAATAATAAGTCACTAATCAGTTGAACGTAGTGTCTCTCAGCACAGCCTATGGCAAAGGGTAACCGATATACAACTCTTCAAAAGAATACCGTAGACTGGTGAAGGATAGTAGAGTTACCAAAATGAGCCAGCCCAATCTTTGCTCAACTCCGGCATTCGTATTATTCGGTACCCAATTATTTTGACAGGTCAGATGGTGCTACACAGAAGGGGCTTACGGCTACACTTGCCGCGGTTGGTCCGTGGATGGGTGACAATATTTACTTACCAAAACCCCTCCGTGCCTCGGAAAGCACGTTAACCCATTGGACACGGCTGTTATTTGTAGATCTTTGACAGTCGTTACGGGTCGTCAGAAGTCCGAAAGTCTGACAACCAGTCTTACCAAAGGGTATCGTGCTACCCAGTAACTGGGTTGTGGATGTCAGATAGGCAGTCGCTCCATGTAAAATACTGGTATTCAGCTGCATCCGGTTAGACTGGAAGCCGACCCCAACATAGTTGTGAAAAGGCTGGGCATTTGATGATGTGGTGGTGGCACATTTTTTGCAAAAAGTCTACGGTAAGAAAGTTCGGCGGAAGTTTACGGCGATAGTTAAATAACTTACGGAGCTTAGGTCTAGCTGAGCAGTCTAGGTTGAAGGGCAGGTCGCACTTCTCTTCCTGGGAGCTGTAGTCATTGAACACCATGCCGTCAGGACATAGCTTCTCGATTATATTACCGGCTCTGAAAATTAAAGGATTTATAGTGTTAGAGAAATCTGTTAACACGACTGTCATTGAATATTTTAGTTTTAAAGATTGTTATAGAATAATTTGATTTCATTTAAATAATTTAATTAAAATATTGATTTGTGCTCATTGGTCTTTGCTTGGAATGTGGAGGAATGTACAATTTTTTGAGCCTAAACATTTTTTTTATTACGTTGTTTTGTGTTATTTATTTTTTTGAATTGAATTATTTTGTAGCTATGCAAAGTTGTTTGTAATAATCTTTATTTATCAGTGGCAAAGTAAACAGAAGGCAATAATAATACAGTCACGCATAAGAAAACATTCATTGACTTTATAGTTATAATATTCGGAGATCCCTAAATGGTAATATTTCCAATATTGCCATCTCAACTATTCATTGGTACGGTTTACCTAAGTACAAGACAAGTATTTATGAAATTGAAGTTAGCCGACAGCGAAACCACGTTTTAAAACATTTAACATCAACGAATGCTTTCAATCCTGCAAAACACACTCAAAGTGCAAATAATCAATCTCCTCTTCAAACCACTCGGTACTCAGGCAATTCTTTGTGAATACCACTTCAACAAATACCCCGCCTTTAAGCTTCAAGCCAATATCCTTTCAAGAAACTTTTTGAACAAATATTTTGCAAGTGATATACATATTTCTGTAAGTGATGTGTTTTCTTAAAATATCACAGGGTTGATGACCGAACGAGGATAACTAAGCTGTAGTAGGTATGTAAGTTTGGGTGAGCAATAAATTATATGTATTGCCCAATGAGATTTAGTGGTGAGCTTCAAATGTTTTTTTTACGGAGTTTTGTGCATTTCAGTGTGACCACACACCAGCGCCACAACGCTACGAGTACACGTCCCCTACATTTACTTCGCCACAATTACTGCGCTACATTTTAGCTGGTATTTTATGTGGCTTCCCTGGTACCTCATAAACGGCATAACTATGTAAATGTCTATTAACTGCTCCTAAATTACGATTGTTATTCCTTCTTTTTTTAATTATTTTAGTAATATTTTATATAGATTCTTTTATAATTTGTAAATGTGAGAACGCTGTAGGCCTAATAGACTGTAGCTTTGTAAACTATCTTCTATTTTGTTAAGTACTTGGTACTTATTGACGGGCCTACACTGTCCTCCCATACCTATTAACACTGTAAGTTGGAAACATTGTTAAAGCCCACTTTTTTTTAAAAGAGTAACCGTGGAGTTTCTTGTCAGCTCTTCTCCATAGGAAACGACCAATTGGAACCGTGCACCTAGCTTCTGACGTTTCGCTTTAAGTAAAAGTCGCTTCGTTTTAAGTAAAAAAATTGATTTAGATTTTTGATTTTGAGCTAGTAGTAAATGTATCGTGTACACGCACATCGGACGCACAATTGTTGCATCTTCCAAAATGTCGACATCGTCGTCCGACGATACAGATTTCTTGATGAAAAAAAAATACGTTATTGGGTTCAGCTCTTTAATCAAGATACTACAATTTACGGTAATTTCGCAAGAGTTACGGTTCAACGAAGAAAAGTTTAATTTATATCATCAAATGTCTCAAATCGATCGATCTTGAATTCGTGTAGCGCGGCAAACATTTGGCCAGAAACCGCCCCCGCTACAAATGTGTCCTTGCTTGCGTGCTGTACGGGGGCGTTAAATGTCTCGCGATTCAAATGTGGCGCCACAATTGTCGTAATACAAGTGTGTCTGGTGTGCGGCCTGCCTTAGTAGGTACTGTTGTATTTTTGTTGGGATATTTTTAAGGTGGTTGGAGTCAGAATGCATTAAATGACTTAGCATATCCTTGAATTTTAATACTACTAAATGAGTCAGAGATTTCGGTTATTCTTATCCTGGTTTTTTACCTTTAATTTTTCGTAAAAAATATACATAAGTTAATGTTTTTGCACTTTGAAAACGTGCATAAAGAACCGATTAATCAAGCAAACTAAATGCCATTTTTTTTTTTTTGTAAAACGCCTGTTTTTCTTTTACAATCTAGCAATAAATAGTGAGTATTGTGACCAATGTCCTTTTAAAGGCTCGTGCAGACAGGCGCGACGCAACGGCGCGAAGCGACACTGGTGGAAGAATTTCTATGAAAACTTCACGGAAAATTTTCTACCGATATGTCTGCACGAGAATTAATGCTGTGAAGCATATTTTCCCCTTTTATGTACTTTATTTTTAATTTTATGACGTAAGTAAATATATTTCTTTCTTGCTGTAGTTAACTGACACCTGAAGCCTCATCTACTTTCCAAACAAAAACCAGCCCATTTCTATCCAACTTTCCAGGCAATTCTGCGTCTTTATGTACCTTTAAAACAGAAATATATTTACCTGCACTCATAATATTTGTCGCACTGCTCAGCATCAGCAAAAAAGCCGTCTTCGGGGCAGTCATTGGTGATCTCGGCCTCTGCCTCGGCTTTCCTCTCGTTGTCATTGATGGTCCGGATAGGAGGGTTCACTGGTTTCCTACCCCTGGGCTTTGGGCTTGCTGATGATGCCAGCACTGGAATGACAAAAGATTCATTAAAAAAGGGTACATTAACTTTAACATTTAGGTCCGCTTGCCCTAGAGATCTCAATTGAATTTAAAACATCTATTTCGTTTGAAGTTGTCAGAGACAGAATTATGTTTTAAATACGTTTAGCGCTAAATGTATCTAGTGATTTGTGGAGCAAACCGGTATAAGAATGGGTGAACTGAGGTTAACCTGAGGCATATTTATTGGATTAACTAAAGATAAAGATAATTTTATTTTGCAAATGTGGGTAAAGATGATAACACAAATTAATACACGATCAGCCATATTTTACCATGTAGGCATGCAATAGATACACAAAAACACAGTAACATAAAAAATATTTTTTACTAAGGAAATTAAAGTCAGTTGTTGTGGGACTAGTTACCGTGATGTTTTCGAATTAAGAAATACCTAAAATAGCAAAAGGCAAGCGTAAATAGGTTTTTAAGAGAGCAGTGGTGGCCCAGTGATAATGGCCCCGACTTACGAGTCGTTCAAGCCCAGACAGGCACTTTGCTTTGTGTAAATAATTTCATCACCACTGCTCTCAAAACGGTGAAGGAAAATATCGTGAGGAAGCCGGCATGTCGTTGAACCAAAAATTCGAAGACATTTGTGACTTTTACTAATCCGCACTGGGACCGCGTGGTGGATGACAGGCCACTTTAGACCATTAAGAAAAGAGAGGAGGCCTGAGTCCCAGTAGTGGAAATGAAGTTAAATCGTTTATATATATTTAAAAATAGGATATCGGAATCACTTTTACACGTCATATTAAAAAATAAAAATAAAAAATAAGCTAGATGTAGTCAACATTTCCTATCTGACTGGAACATTATTGGCTAATTATAAAGCGTAGGTTGCATCGGTGAGTGAGATGTTATAGAGAACCTATACTTACGTTAACCATAATTGTAGGTGTCATGTGGCATTCAGATATTTTATTTTATTGGACTTTACATAAAAATATGTAATCTCGATGTTCATAATTAGGTACTTATTTTTTTTATTCATATTCATATTCATTTATTCACATTTAAATAGAGTAAGTACAATTGGTGGTTTTACATGTTACATTATTTGGTCTTATATTCGATTTAGCGTTAGTATGGCATGTGAAGGTTAACCATGCAAGATATTAATTATAATATAGCTTATTAAGTTTATACAAAGAAATAAAAAATGAGTATTTAGTCATATTCAATATCTACATGTCTCTGAGATTCAATCGTGCCGTACGTTAAATCACATTAGTCTTTTAACCAGTCGTTTATTGAGTAAATCATTTTTTCCAGAAGTAGCTCTTTAAGATTTTTCTTAAACTTTGGCAGAGGAAGATCTCTAATGTCTGATTGTAACCTATTATATATTTTTACAAACATAACTGAACAGTTTTTTTTTAAATACCGCAGTTTTTGGTGCACATTCTAGCACTAGTCGCTGACCATGCCTTGATTTACGAGGATGGGTATTATCACATGTATAAATATCACTAGCCTTCAAAAATAGGTCAGAATTTAATTTCACGAACAAACAAATTTCAAAAATGTACATACTCGGTAGAGCTAATATTTTAAGTTTATTAAATTGAGGTTTACAAGACTCATATGGAGGAATGCCAACAATTGCTCTTATACAACTTTTTTGGGATAGAAACGCCCTCTGGTATTCTGTTGAGTTTTCCCACAGTATCTTCTGTAGGCCATACAAATTAGCATCATAACTTTACTTCTTAAGTGTTACCTAATTTGGCCTCAATTGATAACAAAACTCGTTAAGCTTTGCTTATGTAATATTGGTATACATAGCTAATTTATGTAAATATGTTAGTGTTACTTTTAAAACGGAGATAGCTAATACATAATTTTGCATTGCGTTTACTTTTTTATTTAGTTTAGTGGTTTTATTTATTAAAATAGCTGCCAATTCTTATTCACGTCCAACGCATCCTGAGCATTCAGCCTCGCTAACATTTATGACACGGTATCGGTATGAACTATGCATTAAGGTGCTGATAGACTTGAGCATTCACTTGTAATAGAACAACGAGCATTCGCCGTTTTTAAATTTGACAAACTGAACAACGAACAGAGTTAAGCATAGAGCCAAACATCGCTACGACCATTTTCACGATCATTCAAGCGAACGCTCTAGGGCTGCGCGGGCGCGGCGGCGGAACAATGACAAAATTGCTCGGCTCGGCAAAAAGCTCGAAGCAAATTTACTGTCGTTTCACTAGATTGCTCGCTTGAACGTTTCTGTTTATTGTAACATTCGCTAGAATGCTCATTACAAGTGAATGCTCAATTGTATCAGCGGCTTTAGATTTGTGCCCACACGAGAGCAAAAACAAAAGAAGAACGCATATTTATGGCAAATTGATTAGAACGATGCTGAAATATCGGGAACACTCCTACATAATAATATTACAAGTAGCTTAAAACAACGACAAAACGCTCATTTGAATAATAGTAAATAACCTTTCTATACATACAAACACATTAGATTCAATTAACTTTTTATACAGAATATTTAAAACCAATGTCACACGCGCTACATTTCCTGCGGGTATGTTGACAAAAGTAGTTCACATTGAGTCCAGCCACTTCCTTAAGTTCAATGCTGCAATTAGCTGCAGTAAAACTAAATAAGACTGCACTGTAATGTACTTTCTAAATCTTTAAACTGGACATTAATAAAATTGGAAACTTGTAGGTTAATTACAAAGCTTGGAGCTAAAAGATTTTACTATTGAAATATGAAAAAGATATTGTAGAATGTCTGTATCTGATTTCTCTCTGAAAGCGGATCTAACCTTTCGATGTATAAACGTCTGTGTTAGACTGCAGTCAATAAAACTACAGATGGCCAGCAAAATATTGCATAAGTACAGATAAAGTACCCTAAATTTTGGTAGCTTGAAAAGATGTAATGTTTCGAACTTAGTAGACAAAAGTTACATGCTCTGTAATAGACAAAATCCATGACCCATGTGCGGCTCACGGTCAGATGCCTACATTTTCATTCATTAACAAAATAAACCTTGAAAATAGGCTGGGAAAACGTGAAAGATAAGATCGCTGTTTATCAAAGAAAATACTTTAAATAGCTATATTTCACGTACGCAGATAATATGTAGGAAATATTTTTCTTATAAAGATTACCAGTCGTCGTTCAATTTCAACAGTAAGAGCTAAATTGGCTAGCGATTACCAAAACACTCATCCTTATTTGTAAATGTTTTATTTTATACTCGCGTTGTTATCGTAAATAGAAATATGAAATCAAAAGATTAAAAACAATTTGAAGCGTTAACTTGAATGTTACAAGCACTTTTCAAAACAAGAGTTTTGTAATTTTATTCTACTTATCTTTTTTTACATGATATTTGATGATTTACACGTTTTACATGATAATATTTATGATATGTGTTAACACAAAACCTATATAATTATTATCATCATGTTAAACTCTACGCAGCAACGACCCTTTTTAACTGACTTCTAAAAAAGGAGGAGGTTCTCAATTCGGATGGTTGTATTTTTTTTTTATGTTTGTTCGCGCATAACTCCGTCATTTACGAACCGATCTGGAAAATTCTTTTTCAACACTAAAAAGTGAAAAATAAAAAACTTTTTACAAAAAAAAAAACCGACTTCCAAAAAAACACTACAAAGTGAAAAATAACCCAAGAAGTCGGTTTTTTTTTTGTAAAAAGTTTTTTATATCCCTTTGAGGACGCGTGATGCAGCGAAAATGTCGAATCTAGGAAAACCTTTTCACAGTTGGTCTATCTTCCACGTACATAACTTTGTGTCCTTTTAGCCCCTAAACCTCGCTTTCATATTACGAAGTATGAAAAAAAAAACAGACGTACTTATTTTTGCAACTGCCAACATTTAAACAGATGAAAGATAAACAAAAACTGTGGTGTAAGAGCTGATTTCTCTGTTACCTAACACACGTAGCTTTGTACGAGGCAGTGTGTCCAAATATTAGTTTTGTATTAATGTTTCAATCGATAACCTTGCCTGTACGAACATAATAATAACTCGCTGTAAATGCCTAGTTTGTGATACAATTAGATTGTTGAAACAAGACTGGATACAGTGAATTTGATCCAGTGGAAAAAAAAGACGGAGAAAATTAGTACAGACGCCAGCATGTCTTTGGCGAAACTGTCAAGTTTTCCCAATCAACCTTGAACCTTATGCTTTAATCATAAAGTTGAAAACTTTTTAAAGAAATTTGACAGATTGTAGTAGCTTGATGTGCTGGCGTCTGTACATAACGAAAAAGGTTTCTAGCAATAAGTATCATTCATCATCATTTCAGCCGAAAGACGTCCACTGCTGGACATAGGCCTCCCCCAAAAGAAGGGGGAGGCCACCCCTTCTTGGCTAAGGTAATAGGTTAGCTCATTTAGTAGTTGGTTTAGTAGTTGGGTGCCTTAGTTAGGTACTCTAGACCTCCTCCATCTGTACTCTGGAAAGCTGCTATTAGATCTCATCCGAATTGTTACCTCATGGAGAACCGACGTTTCGAAATGACCTCATTTGTATAAAAATGTTGCTCAGGGTAGCAGTAGTATGTAGTTTTGACGGTAAGTGTATTTTCTAAGATCACGGTGATGGCAGTCTTTGTCAGGAACCGTGGGGTCCACTCCGAAGATAAATTCGGAGTATCAGCCGAATGTTGGGCTATTTTCTGAATACGGCTGACTATGGCTGACTACGAAAAAAGAAAAAGAAAACGACAGTTAAAGCGATAAGTCAAAGTTAAAAATGCGACTTGAAGTCAGGTAAGGACTCAAAGTCAAAAAAGGAAACTTTGAAAGTCAAGAAACGGCCGATCATTCGTCCGATACTTCGGAGTAGGCGCCTTGGACTGATTTGGCTTCGTTTGAAATCAAAGTGATCTCTGATTCATTCTCAGTATTAGATGATGCCTTTACAATTATTATTGACCTTTATAATAAATAAATTTATAGTTTGAACTATTGGAACTACTATTAAATTTTGATTAGGAAAAGGTTAAGATAATAATGATATATTATCTCGTTAACATTTTCCTAATCAAGTTAGTTTCCAGTCTAACGTTATCACTATTTTTATATTGTGTTGGCATTTGTCGGTATTCTGCTGGTACTTTTTTAAGAATACAAATTTAACATCACGCCTTGTTTCCCCAAAGTGTTAGGCAGAGGTGTACCTATAGTACACCCACATTTCGCCAGTTATTTTGAAGTCCCATGTAATAGGGGGCGAGTCTATTGCCATCAACTGAACAGAAATCCAGACTCCGAGATACTACTGAGAAATTCCAGATAGAAAAACCCAATAATACTTTGCCTGACCTGGGAATCGAACCCAAGACCTCATGCTCAGCACTGCTTGCGACCACAAGACCAACGAGGCAGTCTTTTTGAAGAATACTATTTGGAAAATAGTGTCATTTGTTACCCTAGTTAAACTACCATGAGACCCCATTCAATTGTTTATTTGAAGAATACTATTTGGAAAATAGTGTCATTTGTTACCCTAGTTAAACTACCATGAGACCCCATTCAATTGTTTATTTGAAGAATACTATTTGGAAAATAGTGTCATTTGTTACCCTAGTTAAACTACCATGAGACCCCATTCAATTGTTTATTTGAAGAATACTATTTGGAAAATAGTGTCATTTGTTACCCTAGTTAAACTACCATGAGACCCCATTCAATTGTTTATTTGAAGAATACTATTTGGAAAATAGTGTCATTTGTTACCCTAGTTAAACTACCATGAGACCCCATTCAATTGTTTATTTGAAGAATACTATTTGGAAAATAGTGTCATTTGTTACCCTAGTTAAACTACCATGAGACCCCATTCAATTGTTTATTTGAAGAATACTATTTGGAAAATAGTGTCATTTGTTACCCTAGTTAAACTACCATGAGACCCCATTCAATTGTTTATTTGAAGAATACTATTTGGAAAATAGTGTCATTTGTTACCCTAGTTAAACTACCATGAGACCCCATTCAATTGTTTATTTGAAGAATACTATTTGGAAAATAGTGTCATTTGTTACCCTAGTTAAACTACCATGAGACCCCCATTCAATTGTTTATTTGTGACGTCATCCTCATTATAAATTCCATCCATACAAAGTACATATGTATGTATGTCCATATTGTACGCATTTGAACTTTAATGGCATTCAGTGGCTCTGCGTGCGTTGAATAAGTACGCCATTTCTCCGTTACTTAGAATCGTTTTCTTAACTGTTATTTGAACTTAGGTAATCGTTGGGTAGCTATTTGATCGGGTTGTAGTCACATATGATCAACAGTTGTATTATAAAACCGAGTTATTTGTAGTTACTTGTAAAAGCCCATGATTTGAGGGTTTATTTATAAACGCTGCTCATAGTTAAGATTCGTTTAGACGTCAAACAATCTGTGGTTATGCAGTCGTTAATCATTAATTCATCATTTCAGCCGAAAGACGTCCACTGCTGGACATAAGCCTCCCCAAAACCGGGGGGTTTGCCATAATCGCCACGCTTGGCGGGCACCGCCTGGTTGGCGATCGCAGTATGGTGTTAAAAATGCATAGAGAACGCTGCTGCCCATTCTCTAGTAAGTCCCTTAGTCGCCTTTTACGACACCCACGGGAAGAAATAGGATGGTGCTGTTCTTTACGTCAGGCACCACACCGCGCTCATTAATTTGCGTTAAGCATGTGTTTTAATAAACCCCATCATGTAAAGAATCTTCAATCTTTTTTTTTTTTTTTTTGGGTGGGAAATTATCAAATAACTTGTCTCGCTCTGGGCGGAGCGGGAGGGTGTGTCAGACTTTTACTGACTAAAACCCACCCGTGTTCCTTCATTTGCCTGTGTGCCAGGGCCACGATATCCCTTTCGGACAAACTCGCAACCCTGGCAGGCATTGGCCCTAATGGACCCCGTCAATACGTGCTGACGTCTCTTTGAGGCGCGCGTGGAACACGACGCGCCGTCGACCCGGGCCTGGTCCTTATCGGACGGCGAGCTATCCATCGCTCACCGCCCGCAAGCCCGCGCCTACGGTGGCCGGAAATCGGCTTGCGACTCCCGACGCCCAGGGCGTCTCCTGCGGCGACTAGGGGCGTGAGGGCGCGAACCCTGTCTCTCCCTCACGCGCTCCGCCTCCTCCTTCGCGAGCATTACTGCTTCGCAGAAGGAGGTGACGGCCTCCTATGCACTCTCGCTCCGAACCATGGCCTGAACCAGGGCCGGACGCGAGAGATCGCCGCCGCCGATCGCCTCCGTTAGGACACGGCGGTGCTCCGCCCAAACTGGGCTGGGGAATCTTCAATCTTGAATCTTGAATCATGTCTAATAATAACAAAGACATCAAATTATTTACTTAACAATAGACAGGACATTTAAACAGACACATTTGTCCTAGTGGACAAAAGTCGCTCAGTCTAGTGTGGTATGCGGTATTCTCATGTCAAGTCGCATTCGTGTCTACCAAAGGAAAATTATTTTCAAGGTATATAATTATGCCGAATTGTCCATTATGGTTTTGCTAATCTCGTAGTGATAAAACGACTTGACTTAACCACGGTTTATTTTCGTCAGTATTTTGTAATTTACTCAGTATTTAGAAAAAATAAATAACTTTCACAGATGTTTCAAGGACCTCGTGGCTAAGTAATAACAGCCGCGGGTCTATCCATCAGGTTAAGCTACGCTTGCCGGAGTTGGTCCGTGGATGGGTGACCATCTTTACATACGGAGACTCCTCCTTACCTCGGAAAGCACGTTAAGCCGTTGGTCCCGGCTGTCATTCGTGGATCTTTGACAGTCGTTACGGGTCGTTAGAAGGCCTAAAGTTTGACAACCAGTCTTCCAAGGGGTATCGTATTACCCAGTTACTGGGTTGTGAAGGTCAGATAGGCAGTCACTCCATGTAAAATACTGGTATTCAGTTGCATCCGGTTAGGTTGAAAGCCGACCCCAACATAGTTGGGAAAAGGCTAGGCAGATAGGATATTATAGATGTTTCATACTATTTGACGGTTGGTGTCGGTAAATGTGTAACGTGTCAAACTTAGCTATTATGTAATTTTGCTATATAACGCTAGATGTCGTCACTGAGACATGGGATCACAATGTTTCTATGACATCATTTGTTACTTCTGATAGCCTCTCTATTTTATCTACTAGCTGCGCCCCGCAGTTTCACCCACGTAAGTCACGATACCATGGGAATATCGGCATAAAAAGTAGCCTATATATTAATCCATGGTGTCAGCTACCTCTCTATACAAAATTTTAGCAAAATTGGGCTAGCCGTTTGAACGTGAAGAAGTAACAAACACACACACTCACAAACTTTCGCCTTTATAATATTAGTGTGATTTAAAATCTCTTTAAATAATAATAATCATAAATAATGACTACTTTCAATGTTCGGTTATGCAAAACAATTGAAATCCATCCAACATTGACTGATGTTATTTCAGAAAATGTGAAACACTTTCTCTTTTAAAAAGGTGCGCGCGCGTTGATGTCTTTTCTTCCTAGACGTAACTGATGTCGTTACGAAGCAAACTCATTAGCTAACAAATTAACCAAGCATTTGTAAGCTTTTAACTTTTATTTTATTTTAAAAACATTGCCTGTGACTCGATTCGCATATAAACTTCAAGCCTATAAGCCTTCTGTATCTTTTTTTTTTCTTTTGTTTGGGAAATTATCAAATAGCTTCTCCCGCTCTGGGCGGAGCGGGACGGCGTGTCAGACTTTTACTGACTAAAACCTACCCGTGTTCCATCAGATGCCTGTGTGCCAGGGCCACGATATCCCTTTCGGACAATCTCGCAACCCTCGCAGGCATCGGTCCGTCAGTTGTCCGATAAGGCATTGGAGTTTAAATTTTCTTTATATTTTTTAAATTAGTTTAGGGTATATGTTCTCCGTCTTTCAGTCAAGGAAAGGCTTTAAATCTACAGAACACGATTAGGTAGTATTATGTACACCTATATGCCACTCTGGTGTAGTAATTAATAGTTTGTGTTGTTTTTCTGGTAGATTTAAGTACTAATACTAGTTTCTAAGTCGTGTGTGTAATAATCAAATGGTCTATATCTATGGGTCCGAAATAAAAGTTTTTTTTATTATTATTTGAGGTATAAGTTCTAGTTCAGTAGTTTCTACCTACCCCCATGGGAAGATGGCGTGAGTTTATGTACGTATGTATGTAATTATCCTGTAATTTCTAACTTGTTTAAGCTGTGAATTGTCTGTTAATCAGTCACGATAATATTTATGTAGATAGAAGATAAGGTACCTAATAATAAAAGTGTTTTCTATTGTCATTAATAAATTACTCAAAGCAATTACAACTTTATTACCATTGCCTGTTTAGTCTAGCATTCAAATTAGACAGGAATTGTAATTCTAAGCGTCAAGGTTAACGTGTGCCCTGACATATTGTAATACTTACTGCTCCACTGAATATTAATTTGTTATCGAAATACCTCTTTACCGAAGTATGGAGTAATGAATGTACATGATTTGAATTTATATTTTTTTTTTGTCGAAGACTTTCTTGAGAAAAGCCCAAAAAGTTTAATAATAGAATTGTTCTTTGTTTCCTTTATTTATATTTAGAATATAAAAAAAATATAAAAAGATCAAAAAAACTCACCAACTAAACAGCCCAAGAAAACGACTCCCACATACGATCGGGACGCCATCTCGTGATATCACTCCTATCACTTATTAAACTTAAATGTCACTTATAAGTGACTTTATTAATGTCTGCCTGACGTCCGCACCGCACTCTATGCCACACTGACTTATTCACTTTTTGTCATCCATTCTTAGCTGTGCTACAGCTCAGCGAAAGGTTACACTAATTCTCTATCTCCTTCCCCCGCCACACATTTTCATATCTCCATCACCCTCTCTCCGTAAACTCTTTGGATCCTGTTATTGTTCTACGTGTTCTGCAAGATATTTACAAATGCCGAAACGCAGTTATTCCGTTTATAATGAAGTTTACTTGATTAGAAAATTAATAATTAATTGATTGTTGGTCAACTGATTGCTTACTGAATGGAATTTATTGGGAAAGCAGCGCATACTGTGTTAATGTTAAATGGGTATTAATGACCATGAGTAGAGTAATTAAGTGTGCATGTACAGTTTAGGGATTATAAATTTATGTAAAATCTACAGCCTTACTTTAATAATTTCTAAAATAAACATCATTAATAACGGAATCAGATACAATAATATCGTTGTCTGTTTGAAACCTAAATAATCTGACGTAAATTTTTTTTTTAAGGCGACTTACAAAAGTTTTTTACAAGGCAAAAGTGAGTGGGAACGCTGGGACGCTCTAGGAGGACATATAGTGACCTAATTGGTGATGTCCTTCAGAAAGGTCAGGTGCGTAGTACTCGCAACCGGCGTGCGTGTATGACCAGATGCATGAACTCAAACGAAGCAAAAGGAGTATGTAAGGAGCGTAGCAGGTGGCGTTCTATAGTTTCTGCCTACCCCCATGGGAAGAAGGCGTGAGTTTATGTATGTATGTAATATTTTTTTCAGCCTGTCCGTACTTATATTCAGTACATCACCACAAAACCATCAACCATGAAAGTATCAATCAACCAACTCAGCCTATAGCAGTCCATTGCTGGACATAGGCCTCTCCCAGGCTGCGCCACAACACCCTGTCCTCCGCTTTCCGCATCCAGTCTGTCCCAGCCACCTTTTTAAGGTCGTCGATCCATCTAACTGTGGGGCGCCCCACTCTACGCTTGCCGATACGCAGTCTCCACTCCAGGACTCGTCTGCTCCACCGGCCATCGGTCCTTCGACAAACATGGCCAGCCCACTGCCACTTCAGCTTGCTTACTCTGCAGGCTATGTCGGCATGAAAGTATAAATTTTATATATTATATGATCTGTTCGTCGTATGATCGATCGTATTAAATACACAAAATGGAAGACAAACTATTGTCTTCCATTTTGTGTATTTAATACGATATACATTATAAAACTATCTATCATCTCCATCTACTATGCCTAACACCCTAACAACTAGCGTGATAGTCTTACACATGCGCATAAAATAACTTGAATCGATATACAAGTCCATAAAAGCAGTGTAACATGTTCTGCATATTATGGTACTGGCTTCTCATAATGCATGTGTCACATTTATATGTATTTACGTCTGCGAAAGAACGTTGCGTGTGGGGGACACGGCTCGATGCGTTGAAAAATGGATGACAGTCGTAAAAAGATGAATTATATTCATAATTAAAAATATACTGTCAAAAGAAAACGGGCTTTCTTTACGTAGAACTAACTTTCTGAGTAACTGTCCAACTTCTTAAGGCGCAGATATATGATTTTAGTGACTTTTAAATCTGTAATTACGCCTTCATATAATGCAAGTTATGCAAAAAAATGTATGTTAAACTAGAATGCATACACATCAATTCTATATGTGAATATTTAAGTATTGTAGTAAAATACTTTATGAAATAAATTCTGAAAGTAATGTCTACCCAAAGCATAAAAAACGATATTACTTTCAAACTACTAAAGATATTTTCATGTTTTTTTTTTGTATGAATAGACGATTTTATTGTCTACAATTTTATCTGTGATTTTTTTAAATATTCATTTTCTCGTTACTAAAAATTAATATTCCCTATGAAATCGAACGGCGGCGCGGCGTGAGTGCGACGCGCATTTGTATGGCCAAAGTCAACGGCGATTATCAGACCCTTAAGTGTAACTACACGTCCCAGCGGTGATTTGCTGGAGTCGTTTTGTTCGCTACCGGTCGTTATTTCTCCTGAAAAAGTTTATTTTGGTATATTATGTATGTATCTATCTATCTATGTATTTGTATTTATGCTTGTATTTTATAGTTATATCCAAGCTATTTATCCCGTACGTTAAATTGCACCTGCCATGTTTTGTCTCTGCATCACCCAAAGGTTGACTGCTAGAAAATGCCTCAGGCATTAAGTCCGCCTTTGTACAATGTTTTTTTACTTGTGCATAAAGTTTTAATAAATAAATAAAATATACTAATTGAAAGACAATTTTAGACTTTGTTGTCTTCGTTCGAAATTACATTAGTAAGCCTATGAGCATTTTGAAAGATCGTGGGCATTTCGTCTAGGCGAAGACCTAAAGAAAAAGCCACAAGATACCTATGGCAGTGTTGTTTATGGCTTCAAAAAGCGTGCGTAGCTCCATAGTTTTTTTTTTTGGGTGGAAAGTTATCAAATACCTTCCCCCGCTCTAGGCGGAGCGGGTGTCAGACTTATACTGACTAAAACCCACCCGCGTTCCTTCATCTGCCTGTCTACCAGGGCCATGAACCTTCATGGTGACCACCATGAAATCCCCATCATTCTCAGTCCACAAAATTAACATTAAAAATCTTGCCAAGTTGCTTGCTAGTTCTAAATTATTCTATCAACGTCTGGCCAATTTGAATATATCTCAAGCGTTTAACGGTTAAGATATATAGTAAGATGGTTGAGGTCTCTAACCAATAAAGCTGCAAAAGTACTTCTCTATCGTTTTATTTCAGTGCCTTGTGAATTGATCGTTAAGTTGATACCTCTTTGAAGTTTTTAGATTTATGATTCAGAAATAGACAGATTAAAAACGGTACCTGATTCTTCTTCTCTCGTGTCAGCACAGGGTACGCCAGACGTTCATACGTTTAATGAACGGTACTCAAGCAAAAGCAAAAAAGCGGTACGCAAGCATTCCAAACTGTTCGTTTATGTTCGTTGCGTAATAGAAGTTCGCGCAACGAATGTTTATAAAACAAATCCACGAAGCGAATACTAGCAAAGAGTACGATCCTTAAGCATCGCCACACGTGAAGGCTATTTTATACCGATTTATATTTAAGAATCAGATAAAAACAATTTGTTTTGTAGTATCTATAAGGGATTTCCCAGCATAAACATATTCGTCTTTTAATACATTAAAATTAAGCCTGACTCACCCCTACGGGGAAATACCTTAATTATAAGTAAAGGGCATAGCAAAATAATTGACGATCGCAATTTATGGTCACATCAACATTCTACATACACCGGATAGAAATCCTTCACCTTTTCCCGAGATGGCTGAGAACAAACGAACAAAATTACTCGTGTTATTTTTACTTTACATGGTGATTAAGTATCCCGGACATGTCCGAGGATATTCGCACATCGTTATTATCGTGTCCATTGTTCGTAAACTTAATAAACGAATGTTTATTTTGTGCAAAATAATAGTTTGCTACTGATTTATAAGAAATTATATTTATTGCCAATAATAATTGCTGTAGGAGTTACCCTGGACCAGTTATGGTTGGAAAAAAAATGGACGAAATATTTTTTTCTTTATTTTTATAGTCATACTAAGGACTTTTTTTTAGTTTATAAAATGAAGTGTCTCTGAAAATAAAGATACAGTGGTGAATGTGATGTCATTAAAAAATAATTATATGTTTACTAGAGGCACAACTTATGTAATAAATAGAAAACTTTTACCAAACAATTTAGAAAAATTTCAGACGTATCAATCCGCAACCGACGGGATAACAAAAAAAAAAATGTGCAATAAGATCAACCCTGATCAACTGATGCGTAAAAGTATTTTCTCACCAGTTATTTACAATAAAATCCCTAAACCCATTAGACAAATGCCCACAACGCTATTTAAACTACATCTCAGTTATGGTTGGAAAAAAAATGGACGAAATATTTTTTTCTTTATTTTTATAGTCATACTAAGGACTTTTTTTTAGTTTATAAAATGAAGTGTCTCTGAAAATAAAGATACAGTGGTGAATGTGATGTCATTAAAAAATAATTATATGTTTACTAGAGGCACAACTTATGTAATAAATAGAAAACTTTTACCAAACAATTTAGAAAAATTTCAGACGTATCAATCCGCAACCGACGGGATAACAAAAAAAAAAATGTGCAATAAGATCAACCCTGATCAACTGATGCGTAAAAGTATTTTCTCACCAGTTATTTACAATAAAATCCCTAAACCCATTAGACAAATGCCCACAACGCTATTTAAACTACATCTAAAAAAATACCTGATAGCCAAATGTTATTATAGGCTAATAGAATTTTAGAATGATCGTACTTAGTTCCTACCATTATGACATTTCTTCGATCTCAAAACACTTTTTAATTTTAAAGTTTTTATAGATTATGTTTTTAACCGTACTGCGCGACAGTAGGTTAAATTATGTTATTTATTTTGTTATGTATAAATTCAAATGGTTAACTTGACCAAAAATAAAAATAAAAATTTGTACGCCATAAATGGCAAAACATGTAGATCCTGTTCCCGAATATTATTTTATGACCATGCAATTCTATTGTATAAGTACTCATGTTTCCCCAAAAAATAAATATCTTATCTTATCTTAATAACGTGTAAACATAGATTTTTTTAATTATAAGGTAATATGACAATTATTATTTTAAAAAATGGTGAACTTCTCCCTTTCATTAAAATTATATTGAATCATGTTCTTAAAGTATCAAAATAGCACTGACAAAAATACATTGATACATTTCAAAATATAAAAATAAACCGCTAAGTGCTCAATCTTTTGCATGGGCAGTGGTAAATGTATTGAATTAATAACTTCTTTATTTCTGATAGTATGTAATGATATACGAACTGACAAAGTTAATACAGGAATACTTATAAAATGACGTATGGACGCGGAAACTTGTTTAACAAATAATTATTCCTGTTTAAAGACATACAAAATAAGTTTTATTAATTTTTAATTAAACCCAGAGTGATCTTCAGTGTACAAAAAACTAACCAAGTGCGTGTTGGACCACGCGCACTGAAGGATTCCGTAGTTGGGATGAATTTATCCCAAGAAAAATCTTTGTGGTTGAAACAATATTCTCCCATACATCGTCACGGTCGATTCTCCAACTGCCAATGTAAGATTGTAATCGCATAATTTTTTTATCTAATAAAACTACATATTAACGATTTTCGGACTTTTCTACTTGATACCTCCTCGTGTTCCTGCGAAAAAAGGGTCTTGACGGATAGACAGACAGAGGGACGGACGAAAGGACGGACAACTAAGTGATCCTACAAGGGTTCCGTTTTTCAGAAGTCAATACAGAAACCTCTTAATTATTGGTAGCTATAAAACAGCACTACTTAAAAAAAGTGTTTTCTGCATGGGTCCAATAATATTTAATAAAATTCCGGACAGCATTAAAAGTGACACCCTTCAACAATTTAAAAATAAACTTAAGGCTTTTTTGATTCGGAAATGTTATATTTCGTTATATGATTTTTTGAATGACCCTATGTGTGACATCTCAACAGTTTAATATTATTGACATTATTTTGATACACTTTTACTGACTTGTTAAAATAATTTATTAATTTATTGACTATTTGATGTTGACATTGTTAAATTTTTGCATGCCATAACTCAGGCAGAATGTACTCGGGTCACTATATTTTTATAACAACTTATTGTACAACACCTACATTCTATGCGAATAAATGATTTCCTTTTGAGGTATGGAACCCTAAGAAATATTTACAATATTAAAAAAAAAATCTAGCAGTCGTTTGAAATTTCCTTTCCATTTTAGATGTTACCTTTTAATAAAATATCACCCGTATGCAAATAGTTCCTTAATAATTATGTATTATTTAAGATGTGGATAACCTCATGAGTTACACACATATGTTATCTCTTTTTTTCTCACTACCTGTTTATTAGAATATTTGTGTAACTGTTTGTTTTCCTGAATAAAATAAATAAATAACTCAGAGAAAAAAGATCGAATAATAATCTAATTTTATTCTGCACTCAAGTTAAAATACAGCAGTAACAAACGCCACTGCTAATGCCATCTACCGAAAAAAAGGCAATCTAACTCGTAATGTATCATTCTTTCATACAACTCAGTCACGCCCTCTATTGGCAAAGTGAAGGCTTAGTTGGCGTAAAAAAACTGCCTAACTCCGCCGTCTAACACTGCTGAACATAGAATGGTTCCTAATGCAGGGTAGACTTTATAACTCAACTCATGAGTTTTTCAGTTTCAGCCTCTGCCATGTGGTTGGTTGGGTAATTTCGGTGCTGCTGAAGTGGCGACCCCGACCCAACAGGTGTAGCTACCACATAACTATGGGAAGAACGTTATTGATATCATCAATATTTTATGATAATGAATTCACAGCAGTGTCGGTGAAAACCATCAAAGTAACCAAAAGTTTAATTTCTTTAACCTCTTGGTTAGCCTTAAATCACCAAAAGGTTTGTGTCTTAGTACAGAATACTTAATACTGGTATTCATAATCTGTGTGGCCATAGTTAGTAGAAAGAGACGAACCTAGCTATCTCTCGGCTTGCAAATGAAAGCTATTTTTTTATTTTATCATTACGTTGTTGGTCAGATTGCAAACCATCACGTATTGGTTTTTCAAAAGGTATTATGTTGTCCTTGTGCTTCAAGTAGTTAGTCCCCAAAAGTGTCATTCTTATTATTTTTAAGGTGAAGAATTTTATCAGTAAATCTGATTTTATATTTATAAAAATTTGAAATGGTATGTAATTCTGGTCTTTCTAAACAACAGTCCTTGGAGTACTGCTTTGTTTAAACCAAGCGTGCCCCTAATAGCTCAAAGAGCCGTCTCTAGTTTTACAATACAGATTCTATCTGTATTAACATATTCTTCTACATATCGTCACACTGATTAATAAATCTACTCTCTACCGATTTACGCATATAATGAGCGTAAGTGTAAGATAATTGTTGATTTCGTGCGCATCATGCTAATATCGCTTTCATCCGCGCACGCGCGATAGAAAGTGATCTCCTCTGAAGCAATGGTTTCACTTTATCACAGATTTTATGACATTGTTTTATAGTATTTAGTAGAAAATTAACTTTAATGAGGTGGTGTTAAAGTGTGTTTTTGATTGGTAATGCTTCAGCTGATTTGATTTTACGATTAGCTCTTAATTCGTTAATGTTGGAAGTTAAATCATGTTCAGGTGCGGCATGAATTGTAGATACGTTTTTGGGAACCACTTTTGGTAGATAAATGTAAAATATTTTTTCTTCATTTCGATTGAAATTATATAGGTAAAGGTGAGAATTACTGATGAATGATTTACTTGAGAAATGAAATAATGGTTCAATTACAATGGCTCGATGGTTTAAACCTGGGTCTAAAGATAAATCTTGTTTTGTAATAAGTCCGATCCACCATTAAGAAATTATCAAACATTACATTACCAAGGAGAAAATTGATACTAAAAATGATTTTTAGTTTTATTATGTGTATGCGTTTATCTTTCAATATGAATACTATAATGTAAATAATATCACGCCTGTATTCCCCAAAGGGTTAGGCAGAGGTGTTCCTATAGTACACCCACATTTCGCCAGTTATGTTTAAGTCCCATGTAATACGGGGCGAGCCTGTTGCCACCAACTGGGCATAAATCCAGACTCCGGGCTGCTACTGAGAAATCCCAGATAGAAAAACCCAATAACACTTTGCCCGTCCTGGGAATCGAACCCAACCCCCATGTTGAGCACTGCTTGCAACCACAAGACCAACGAGGCAGTCTTTTTGAAGAATACTATTGGGACAATAGTGTCATCATTTACCCTAGTTTAAGTACCATGAGACCTCATTCAATTGTTTATTTGTGAGGACCTCAAGCTCAGCAGTAGTGCTTGGGATCACTAGACTAATGGGGCAGTTGTATGTAAATATCATATTTTGTTAACGTTTAATACGCGGAACCTTTAAAAGTTTGCATGAAATTGAGTCATCGTGACAGCAATGTGAAATTAGAAATGATAACAATCATGTAAATATCGAATCACTGTTTCATTACCTACTAGCGACCCGCCACTGCTTCGCAAAGTTTGACGACTTGAGAAATCAACAAGATTTTTTTATAATGTAGATGTAAGTTTAATGTAAATGAAGTAGAGACTTATACGAGTATCTTCCAGAATAAATTCGCTAAACGAGGGTGAAAACCGCATCAAAATCCGTCGCCTAGTTTAGAAAAACAATGCGATCACACATACAGATCCATAAGGCGACTTTGTTGTATAATATGTATAGATTTGAAAACTCAAACATTATTTATCTTTTTCTTAGTCAAAATAAAAATAAAGACAACATTTAGCTATTACTGTTACTTATTAAAGAATATTTTAGCTATATTGGGATCCTCATCATCATCATTCCAGGCGAAAGACGTCCACTGCTGGACATAGGCTTCCCCCAAAGTTTTGCCATAATAGCCACGCTTGGCAGGCGGGTTGTCGATCGCAGTATAGTGTTAAAAAAAATGTATAGAGAACGCTGTTGCCCAGTCTCTATTAAGTCCCTTATTCACCTTTTACGACACCCACGGGAAGAAATAGGATGGTGCTATTCTTTACGTCCGGCACCACACGACACTTGGGATTATTATATATTATATAGGGATCCTACTAAACAAAATTTGAACGTAAACAGTGCAACGGTTGCACGGGTTCAAATTCACGACACATACCGTCAAGTATGCCTCTGACTAATGATAACAAAAGATACCTTTTTTCGGGGGCAAACCTTCAAAAGGCTTTGGGGAGTGTGGGATTTTTACCTCACTAAAACCACACCGATGGTCACCATCTGCACATGGAAAGGGTCAAAAGACCCTTCCAAAACCCCCTCTGTGCAACGTCTATTAGGGCACATCTCTGGGTAGACTGTAAAGGGCCTCCCCGAAACTAAACTGTAAACTGCAAAAAGATACTAATTATTTAATTATTCTTCTTTCTCAAAACTCTTAACCTCCCAAATGTATAGTGTCTCCCAAATGTGTGTATTATAATGTGTAGTATCCCAATTGTGCGTTCATCTGCACCCTTGACGATCTGAACAACGCCTCTGACGCCGCAATAAATGTAGCCACATATTGGGCATAAACAATATAAGAAACATAGATGTACCGTCGAAACAAAAACGACACAAATAATACTTTTACCCTATTTTCTCCATATACGTATTTCTCGTGTGAAATAATTGTAACGAGCATCACTTCGGGGCGCGAGCGACTATAAATTCCATGCGTTTCTTGCACTATCAACATTAAAAACCACTTTGCCTACCCTGTGGCCTGTGAAATACCAAGATTGCATGAATGTATTCTTTTGTAGGTCGCTCTCTTATCTAGGAATCTTTCGATAAAAATAATTTATTTTTTAAGTGTAAGTAATGAATTATACATGCGGTTTACACAGATATAGTACCTATATATTACTAGATTATCTTCTCGGCTTCGCTCGCGTTTAGATCGGAAATTATCCTACGGGAACTTAATACCGGGATAAAAAAGTGTAATTTGTCCATGGTCTACATGTATGCCAGATTTCACCGAAATCCGTTCAGCCATTAGAGCGTGAAAAGGTAAGAGACGGAACGAGTTACTTTCGCATATTCTTACCTGTGTAGCAGACGCAAGCGCATCTTCGAAGTCTTAATGTTAGCGAACAGTCTGTTACATTACAAAAATAAAGCAGGCCGAATTGGTTTGACGATTGTTTTAAGACTGAGTGGAAAAGGGCTCATATGTCTCAAATAAAGTATGTGCTAGTACCTGCAGTTGTATGGCAATGATTAGCTCTAGGCAAAAAAAAAAGACTAGCTCAATACTATCGTGCTAGTCTTTTTTAGGGTTCCGTAACTAAATGGTAAAATGGTGAGAATAAGTCTGTCTGTCACAGCTGGATATCTCAAAAACTACTAATGCCATCAACTTGAAATTTGGAATAGTTTTAGATGACGTTTACCCAACTATTTTGCAAACAAGAAAGAAATTTAAAAAAATATATCTTTTTTGCAACAGGGCCTGAAAGCGGTCTTAAAAATTCGAATGGAGTCTACTAGGGCATGTGGGGTATCATATGAAAGAGCGCTGTTTGCACATACTCAAACATATTTTTTTGATGCATCATAGTTCTCGACTTTTGATGAAAAATGTAAAAAAAATACCGTTAGAAGTTTGATAGAAGTTTATGTAAAGATTACAGGCAAAATAAAACGATGTCTCTAAATAGCACAGTTTTTCAGAAATCATCAACATCATGTACGGAACCCTCGGTGCGCGAGTCCAACTCGCTCTTGACCCTTTTTTTTTCCTTATTAATGATTAGCTGGTATGTAATATTAGTCTTGGGCAAAACGATGCTGAAAAACTATTGCAGCGTCTTTTAGCCGTACGTGTGTACCGTGCTCGCGGTACGCGTGTTTTTAGGGTAATTATAAGTGCTAAAGGTCGTAGAGCTATAATATAAATCAGCTACTTTAGCTATACTTTATAACGGTTTAATTACAAATTAAAAAAGGAGAATCCCAAAGAAGAGCATATTATACTCAAGAATCAAGACTTTATTTGAATTCCACAATGTTTACTTAGGTAACTTAAAATTATATGTGATCATTATTTATTTATTTATTTACATTTGTTTTTACAGATGCGAACCCAATGTAACAAAGTAGTCATAATTTCCACACTCAGAGCCGTCACCCAAAAACCAATCAGACACCACCACCAACCAAAATGAATTATTTTTAAACTGTCCTATTTTGAATGACAGGGTCCAAATTTATACCTGCCTGCTGTATTATGGACCTGTCGGGTATAGCAAAATAATAGAGGAAGCTTTGAAAAACTTAGCTTATCAGTCTTCTGAAGTAAATCTAATATTATTATACTACTGCTATTATTGTACTAATAATTATTACGTATGTTAGCGCTTATATTTTGTCGTGTAAATATTCGTTTACACTATGATAGCATTTTTTTTTATTGTGTTTTTATTTAATTTTAATTTTTAATTTCGTAAAACACTGTGCCTATGATCCTTGTTGGTCGAAATAAACGTATTTTTTTTAATTAAAAATGTTGTTAGATTTTATATACGTATAATAATAAGATTAACAACGGTAGTTGTTGATAATGGCACTTATTTAATTGATAATAATCAATTCCTTATCTTTATAATTCTTCTTATTAAGAGATTCATTAAGGTTGGCGGAAGGCGTTGGCGCATGTTCTCTCGTAATTAACTAAACTAAATACAATAAAAGCACACATTCATGGAAATCCTACGCAGGGATCGCTACAATGGTCGTTAAAAGCTGGCAAAAATAAGTTTAAACAGCAGCAAATGAAAATAAAATTCCCAAGACTGATTTGGAACAGTAGAGCTGCTTCAAACTCAAACACAAAGCATTTATTTTAATTAAACCAATTACAGGCACTTTTTAACTGTCAAGGAGTCGGTCAGTCAGAAATATGAAGCCAGTTGCCCATTTCACAGCGTAGTAGATACCTATGGACAAGAATGGGCAAGAAACTCCATGAATACTTATGAAAGGGCTTATCCGAGAATATATTAAACCGACCATTATTTTGGTTTAAAGACTTTATCTCTATGGTTGTTAACGCTCATTCTTATCTGCACTTTTCATCGAGCGAACTAGAACTAAATTACATACGTACATCAAGATGTTGGGCAGCAGTGTCGCAATCTTTTGTTTTATTTATGACGTACTGCCATCAATAAAAAATGACAATAGTAAAAATACCTCCTTTGGCCGTATCTTGTAACAGTTAGTGTTCATATTCACACGCTATTTCGTATTTTTAGAACTTCAAAATAAAAATTATTTGAGCTTCACAATTTTTTATTTCCTTCATTATATTCTCCACTCAGTAATATTTCTAGGAAAGCAAAATGGGAAGTATTTTAGGTTCAATGAATACATGCCCGTATTTATAGGTTACCAAGATTGATTACAACCGCTTAACAAATACATCTATCTCATAATAAAATCGACTCAAAATTAAGTGTCACGCTTAACATCGTCAGCGAATTGATAACGAGACTCATCTCCTAACAAGATATTTGTAATTTATATCTCAGGACATGTAATAAAGCTTCAAAATAGAGATGAACAAGACAGGTTTGATTAATGGGGCTTCGGGCATGTTCTATCGGATCAGCGGCCATGATTTAATGGTGCAACCGGGATGCCTAGCTTAGACAGGAATCGGGTAAGTATGAGCTATGTTGCCTTAGCAGGTTGTATGGCATGTTAAATGGCATTATAGTAAGAGTACTCGTAGTTGGGATTGTAATAGAAGACGGGAATTTTTCCCAACTGCACAATGGCAAAGAAAGGGTTAGGTGGGATTAAAAAAAATGAAAGTATCTAGATTAGTATAAAGGATACATCGTTGATTTCGTTTAGAACTTGAAATTCATCTAATGATTTATTAGATTGAAATCTGTATTACATTGCGCTGTTGCATAGCTTAGTGACTGTCAAACGTCAACTGCGTATTATGACTCTGTCAACGTATGTTATCGGGCTGTTAGGTATTACCCTACGACTACAGTCAGGCCCAGAATTGTAATAAAATATCAAAGTTATTATTTTACTGTGTGAAATAAAATGAGTCAAAAATAATTGAAAACACCAAAAGTTGAGTGTTAATAAAAACAAATGACAACAGGTATATATTTTAACAACCAGCAACAAACCACCAAAAAAAGACAATAATAAAATCGATGACTCAATTTAATAATTTCATCCGCGATCTATAAAAAACTTTACTTATTATAGAACGACCGCGCCCTTTTTGGCTTTCCTTTAGTATCCTGGCTAAAACTAGATCCCACGTATGTATAGCCAAGTACTTGTTTTCGTTCTCCGACGGTATATAAGCTAGGTTTTGCTTTTAGCCCTGACATTGTCCTGTCCGTTCACTGGCTATAAGGATCGAGATGAAAATTGTAACTCTTGCCATTTTTATGTGCGCGGTTTGCGTTAAGGGCGACGCGAGTGCGAAAGATAGCCGGCAGAAGAGGTTGCTATGTAAGTACATGTGACTTGTTTTTGGTACTTTTTGGGGGTGTTAGAAGAAAATAGAGAATAACTAGAAAATATTAGATAATCTATAAATTAATTTAAAACTAATCTTGACCTAATCGTGTTTTTTTTTTGCACCGCGTTTATTAAAGGATTTCAGGACGAGTGTACCTTATCTTGTCTAATGGTCTCTTAAAGCTGCTTTTGCTGACATTATACTTAAACCTTGCAGTTCTTTCAAACTGTTCAGTTATCAAGTCAATCATCATGTTCAGTTATGTCTGAACATGATGATGGGGGGTCCTCACATAATTTCCAGATACTCGGTACAATTCAAACTTTGCTGAGCCCAGTGTTTTGATGTTCTTAAACTTTCTCCTCCGTCCTTCAAAATATTTTATAAATTGTTCAAAAAGCTAGAACCTGGAATGTGAAATGGCTACTTCGGGGGAGAACAACCGTAAATTCTATGTTAGTTACATAGTTTTAAGGGTAGTGGAATCGATGAAATTAAATTGACATGAGTGATTACATCTGTTTGATACCTCAAAGGTTGGTAATATATCACCAAAGCTTTTTATGTTGTGGTTGTCAATCAGGAGACAGTAGCCACATTCAAATGTGGTTATTGCAAATTACCAAAAAGTATTTATCAGAACCGTGTGACCCATCAAAGTTGTTCCACACTTCCCTAAAATAATTCAAAAGTCTCTATTTGAAAAAAGAACGCCTAACTACGAAACTAATTCATAAGAGACAATAGTTTGGCGCTTATTTGTGTTCTACCGTACCGAATACCGGGTACTGGAGTTCTTACTGTTGTCAGCTCAAATTGTTAAAATATCGGTCTATCATAGTCCAAAAGGATAAAACCCAAACAGAGAGATGGATTCGACCCGGATCCTCCGATTCTTTTGATTGCCGCCGGTCAGCTTACCTGCGTGCGCGCATGCACTTGACATTTTGAGTTTATTGTCACCTGTTTCTTTCAATTACATTACTCAGTAACATTTTAATTTATTTATTTACATAAAGCAACTGAGGATTTAATAAAACGACTTGAAATCGAATTACGTGTAATATAGTGAGCGAATGACGTGTTGATATTTTTATTCGTTTGTTTGCTTAATTCTCGCGAACAACAAAGAAAATATTGTTTTTTTTTACGAAAATATATTCGGATAATTGTATATTCAAAAGTGTATCGTAATCTCCTTGAATTGTTATTTATGTAATTACGTAGCTCGATGATTTTTCAGGAAGCCATTATAATCGTAAATATGAACTGAAATTATAATGGAACAGTCAATAATAGTTGATCGTAAATCAATCAGAAATCGCAAGGATCTTGCGTAAGAATTGGAGTATGTTTTGATTTATTTATCCATAGATTTCACCCAGCAATTGTTAGTGCCAAACTACTGCGAAATATTAGGCTATATTTAATCAAAAATAGAATTGAAGTAACAAAACAGTTTACAAAATCTCGTACTAAAATCAGATTTGGGTTATCGCATTGAACTACGTCATAACTTTAAAAAAACTTCACGAGACTTTCATAAAACTTTTTCACACTAATGCTGCTTATAAATACGTAGGTTTTTCATACTGAATTAAGCTCAGAAAAGCGTAATAACGATTTAATTAAAAACAAATTAATGAACAAACACCACGCCTGTAATCCCCGAAGGGTTAGGCAATAGTGTACCTAATAGTACACCCACATTTCGCTAATTATGTCCCATGTAATACAGGGCGAGCCTAATGCCATCAACCGGTCACAAATCCAGACTCCAGGCTGCTTCTGTGAAATTCCAGATGGAAATACCCAATCACACTGCCCGACCGGGGAATTAAACCCAGGACCTCACGCTCAGCAGTAGCGCTTGCAACCCCAAGATCAATGAGGCAGTCAGTTTTTTTTAAAAAAATACAATGACCAAAATGTATAGAACAAATTGTGCCTTGTTTTTTCTTGGCGGCTATTAATGAAACTTTAAAAATTTGGTACATTACTAACAAAATAATATGCCACGTTAAATCATAAAATGTCAGTCGGAACTCAGTTATTTTAGTTTATAGAGTGATTTTTGCGATGGCACATCAAGGCTTAATCCGAAACTATGGGTAGTAGAGCAAAGTGGTCAAAGGGTGGCCTAGATTTTGAACCTTATTTTTTTTATTTTTGGTAAAAACACATGCACAACTTTACAGACCCAGATTTAAGTTATTGCACAGTTAAATTATTGGCAACACTATCGCTCAGTATAACAACACAAGGTACTTTTTTTACAAAAGCTTTTTGGTTCGACTCCTGCCTCAGGCAAAAGCGTTTTCCAAAAACACAAAAAATCTAGGTAGTTAAATTTTTTGACTACTTTGCTCTGTTATTTTAGTTTCGGATTATGCTCTGAAGTCAATCTCAAAAATTACTGTTTATAAATTGATTAAACTCAGCTCGGACTAATTTCTAAGCTTTTAATTTTGTTTATGTTAGTTTCTAGTAATTGTATAAGTTTTGTTAATGGCCGCCGAAAATAAAAAAAGGCACCAGTTTTGGTTATTGGCTTTTCCCAGCACAAGCATTTACCTTAGTTGTAGAGGTTCACAGGAATACAAGTGTTAATAAATGAAGGCGCAAAGCAACTTAAAGATGTAACGATGACTCGATTGGATATAAATAGAATAGAATAGAATACTCTTTATTACGTACACCATAAAAAAAAGATACAATAACTCGAGCGTTCGATAAACTGCATCGATGCAAATAGGAATAGCAATTCGGATTGCAATAAATAAATACTTAATGTTACTTCTTTTGGGATTTGCTCATTTGCATAGCACCTTCATTGAAGAGCCAACTTCGCCCACGATTATATTTACTCCGTCTACTCCGAAGCGCTAAACCGAAGTATCGGCCGAATGTTCGACCGTTTTATAACTTCTATAGTTTCCTTTTTTGATTCCTTACCAGACTTCAAGTCACAGTTTTGACTTTGGCTTATCTCTTTGACTGCCTCATTTTTTTTCGCCTTAGTCAGCGATAGTTAGCTGTAGTAAAGAAACTACCGAACATTCGGCCGATACTTCGGATTTATGTTCATAGTAGACCCCCTGATGTTAAAAACAAAATGGTTTTGTTATTTTCTATGTAGCACTGTAATCTATACCTACTATATCTATATATTAATAAAAATGCTGAAGAGTGTTTTTATGGTTTGCTTGTTTAAACGCGCTGATCTCTGGAACTGCCAGTTGGACTTGAAAAAAATCTTTTTTGTATGTGATAGCTCAAACTCAACTCAAACTCCGCATTTATTTCAATTAAACCATTTACAGGCACTTTTGAATTGTCAAGGAGTCGGTCAATTAGAAATATGAAGTTTTTTTGCCTATTCCAAAGCGTAGGAGGTACATATTGAGAAGAACGAGCAAGAAACTCCATCGACACTCTTTTAAATTATAATGTTACAAAAATATTTTTACGTCTTTAGTGTTGAATTTTACTTGATTACTCACTCTTTTGATTTTTCACTCATTACTTGATTTTTACAACTTAATGTGAGGACGATATAACAAAAAAAAAACGCGTCCATAGTAACTACGCAAATAGAAAAAAAACAATTCTTAACTAAAACAATTAAAATAAACCGTGGCAGCTTGGAGATGATCAGTCCCAACTGACAGCGCCCCGTTCACGAACATGACGTATAGATCAGCACCATTCAGCTCAACCATTTTGAAGGGAACTAAATAGCCAAATTCTTGAGGAAGGCTACAGGCTATTTAACATTACGCTAGGATACTTTGGAGCCGATCAAAAAGGAAGAAAGTTAATCAAAACCGGCCAAGTGCGAGTCGGGCTCGCGCACGAAGGGTTCCGTACCATTATGTATAAAAATGGGAAAAAAATCACGTTTGTTGTATGGGCCCTTAAATATTTGTTTTATTTAATTTAATTATTTATTTTTAAAGTGAATATATAACTTAATATTCCGTGAATATTTCAAGCGTCTACCTGTTTCCGTTAATAATATCGAGCAAAAAAAGCACGTTTGTTTTATGGGATCCCCCTTAAATATTTATTTTATTCTGTTTTTTAGTAATTGTTGTTATAGCGGCAACAGAAATACATCATCTGTGAAAATTTCAACTGTCTAACTATCACGGTTCATGAGATACAGCCTGGTGACAGACGGACAGACAGACAGACAGACGGCGGAGCCTTAGTAATAGGGTTCCCGTTTTACCCTTTGGGTATGGAACCCTAAAAAACGAAGTAATAGCACGGGTAGCATGACTTCTGGAACGTCCAGTCGGATATGAAAAATATTTGTTTGCATTTGATAGCCCAATTCTCGAGGAAGTTCTAGGCTTGGACATCACGCTACGACTCTCAAAAATAAAAAAAAGTAATATTGTGGGCGGGCGATGCGATGCTATATTTTATGTTAAAACATAAATTTCACGCGCACGAAGGCGCGGGCAGAACTAGTAAACAAATAAATAAAAATAGACTCAATAATAATACTAAATAGTTGAGTCGAACCATTCTCTTCCTATTAGAACATCCCGCTGAAAACCATCCGAGTTAAAGTTCGTGTGCACATATGTAAAAAGCTGGCAGTATCATCAAAACGGTAATGTTTTCCCATTGTTTATCTTATCAGTTTAAGTATAATCGTGTTTTTATTTGGTCTTATATTTATGTATAATTAGGTATAATATCTATATATAATAATTAAAGTTTTTAACAGGTATATATATATATATATATATATATATCCTTATATTTAAATGCCTCTAACTGACTAATTGGTCTAGTGGTCGCAACAGCTACTGGTGAGCATGAAGTCCTGGGTTCGATTCTCAGGTCGGGTAAAGTGTTATTGGGATTTTCCATTAGGAATTTCCCAGTAGCAGACCGGAGTCTGGATTTGTGCCCGGTTGATGGCATTATAGGCTCGCCCCCTATTACATGGGACTTAAACATAACTGGCGAAATGTGGGTGTACTATAGGTACACCTCTGCCCAACCCTTCGGGGACACAAGGCGTGATGTCGTTTTGTTAAATAAATATTTATTCCTCAATTCTCGCTACTGCACTTACCACTGTTTGTCTCTGCATCACCCAAAGGTTAGCTGGTAGAAAATGCCTATGGAATTAAGTACGCCTCTGTACGTTTGTGTCCTTAAAGTATTAAAAAATAAAACAAGTCGTCTTTAACATTAAACCACTCTAAACTGCAATAAACGCGTAAAAAGTTTTTAAAGTTTCAATAATTTTAAAAAGTGTCTATCTTATGCAGTTCAATAACTTTCAGAGGATCAGTTAAAATATTTCCCATAATACTCATGACACTTTCAGAAATGAAATTCCAGTCACAATTATTAGAAATGATCATATAAGATGTACAGCAAAGTCCTGCCTACATTTTAATGGAGAATCCAGGCCGGCCGGCTATCCTTTCATCTTTCAATTACGGCTAACATGACAGGCAGTAAGGATATCTCATATTAATGCGCTGTTCACTCTCGGGCAACGATCTCGGACAATAACCTTTTGCTTCATGATGTTGCACTCTGTGTATATTTAAATAGGTAAGTATATGAAGTTTTACTTCGTTAGGAGGCCTATCACAAAATTGCATTCTGTAAGAGCCTTTAATAGAATAGAATATATGTTTATTTCATTAGTTGAGAAAACTGTGTTACATGTCACTTATCAAATGTAATTTTACATGAGCATTGGGTATGCATTTTATTTTGGCGCACTTTGTCCGGGGAGGGATGTTTTGCCACCTATTGTTGAGATCTTTTCTCACATAATTGCTTTATACAGAACAAGTGTTTTGGATTTAAGATCCCATTAGGTCTAGACCTAAAATTACTTATAAGCTAGGAGTGACTTCACGAATCAAAGCCTATGTTGACGGGGGGGGGGGCGTTCTCTTGTGGAGTGGTTTGCCTCTCTCCGATTTGTTTATATATTCAATTTCGCCTATCCTGTTTGAGAAAAGGGATGGATTGAACTGTCCATATCTCGTATACGCGGGACCGGGATCGTCGAGGCCGCTGATCGTCAGTGAGGTGAGTTTGTCGATCATATCGTGGTGGAGATCGTGTGCTCTGAGATGCCACGGGTCTTGATCAAGCATTTCCTAGAGCGTTTTTGTTTCAGTGCAACGTGGGAAGGCACCTGCAGCTTTCAGTGCCATTCTGTACTGTCTTTCTAGTTTTCTCAGATTGTTCTTGCTGTATCTTGGTATGAGTTGGATCACTCCATAGTCAAGTACTGGCAAGAGGCACGCCTGTATGATGAGTAGTTTTGTTTCGACGTTCCTTCGAAGAGCCTTTAAGCAGCCGACGCATCGCACTAAGTAGCAATTTGGCAATTGTAATTACTTTTACGTTTTTTTAAGTTTTATACAAATGTATAAAACTTAAAATAAAAGTATATTAAAAGTGTATTTATACCAGAATACCTGTTAGTTCATAAGAAAAAAAAAATGAAATTTAATTTATTGGTATAAATTTTACGTGATAATATAAGGATACATTTACAGTAAATTCTGAGCGTTATTAGTAGTTTTATGGTTTTTTACGGGATTTTTTTTTAATAGATATTCCATACTTATTTCAAAATTCTGAGCCCACTATGAACTAAACCACACTTTAAGATATATATCTATCTATTTCATTTCGTTTGCTTATGTACGGTACTTCAATCCACGACTTCGAAAAGTACCGTCGCGCATTTTATGAAAAACTTAGATAAGAAAAACATGGGAAAGGGGAGACCGCTATAAACTGTACTAAAAACTATTCTCCATCACTTAATAAGTCAATGTTGTCGAAGTCTTGCAGATTCTCAGAATAAGAAAGCCAAAGTTGGCCACTTAACGCAAAAATCATGGTCGAAATGTAGGTAATAAGCCTCTTCACCCTTCACAAAAATTTGAATTCTTCAAATAGAATAGTAATTCACTTGTTTGTCAAACGTTACATTCTGCAAGTTTTGGCGTGGTGTTTAAGTTACTGGTCTTTGGACCGCATCCTTAGCTTTCATCTTCTTAAAGCACAGAAAGTTATTGTGTTAAATACAAATATTATTAGTAAAAAACCAACTAGGTATTTTAGGTTGACAGGTTGGGCAAAATGTAATTATAATAACATTGTGTTATTTCGCAGTCTGGATTCGTACCCGGTTGATGGCACTATTGCCAGGTCAGTCTCATAATATTTCAGGAGACAACCTAACTGTCAAAATGTAAGTGCTATTCACGCGCTTGTATTCTCCTCTGGGAATACAGTACTAGTACCTACTATTAGGTTTTTAATCCCAGGAAACTGAACAATTTTATTTACACCAACAAAATCTCAAGTACCTAAATGACGGACAGAATACTTCTCCCTTATTTATTAGTGCGTGCGATCTCTCACTGAATTTATAGCTGTGTTCGAACTGTTGAGAAGAGCTATACATCTTTAAGTCCTTTATTTTGTTTTTCTGCGGCACGTTAAGGGCGATTCACATGTCGCCGCGCCGCAACTGACGGGACTGAGCCGTATCGCATTACTTCGCGGTCCCTTTGTGTGTAAATGTGTCTTTAATGCTGTCGATATTTGTCAAGTTTGTTTGGAGAAGGTGGCAGAATAAGCGTGAGAATTTACATTTGTTGGGGCGGTTAACAGGCCTTTTATAATGTCAATCGAAGTGTCTTTTATAGATTTTCAGTCGATCTTTCGAATTCGCCTGGAATCAAATCAATTTCATATTTTTTATTTAATCAATTATACAATATTAGTTTTAGTATATGCGAAACTCGAAACATGTGTCTAGTATTTTTATGTAAAGAATCTATGTACAAAATTTCAAAACTGTATCATGAAAAATCACAAAGTTATAACGTTGTTATGTTACCGAGTTATTCGTACAAAAACATGCCAACAGCGCCCTCGCGCCTCCAGGGTCGTCTTGCGCACATTGATAATAATTTGGCAGTAGGTACCTAACCGTACGGCGATTATATTGTAAGTAATTAAATGGTGATAACATTTTCCATCACACTTACTTAAATATTTTTGGGACAAAATATAACTTAAACTTAAATATTTTATATGGGTTACGCCTGAATTAAAAATTATTTGATTTTGATTTGATAACATGGTGTAAAAATCATTGAAATCGATTCAGTTCTTATTCTGAACAAACTATATTCAGGTTTCGCATATACTAAAAATAAATTTGTATAGGTACACGAGTAATAGCGCCAAACTCGTAGCAAAGTTCTGGCCCGACCCAACATAGATTAAATTGCCATCGAGAGGCCAAGAAGAATAGGCCCCCACACTAAAAAAAATACATAATTAATAGGTACCTACGGTACTATAACTAAATGTGCTTTCAATATTTTGAAGGGCGATAAAGTGTGAACTGTCTTTTAGTTTTAAACCTTTTGATTTTTTATCTGACACTCAACTAAAATAAATATTATTTTCATTTAATTCAACTGTCAGCGCGTATACACAAACCCCTGTTGAATAATCTTATGAAGACAGATCTCATGTTACGATTTATTTTACAAAATGAAATGTGAACTTAACGGTACATTGTACCAGGAAATGTTTTGATTCGAACGTATGTCTCACGCAAAGGTCCTTAGTACAAGTTACAAAAGTTTTTTTTGTGAAAAGAAGTTGTATCTAAAGAATATACAGTTATACAAGAATCATTTATTTATTTATTTATTTATTTAACCATTTATGTACACACATTATAAACATACAAGAAGAAAGGAACAGAAAAATACGTACAAAGGTGATGCTTATTTCTAAAGAAATCTCTTCCAGCATACCTGCGATAGGAAAGTCGATAAAGAGATGTAGACACCGTGTGTAAGAGTAGAAGAGAAAATAGAATACATATAATCAAAAACAATTTACTTAATAAAACTAAACAAATAATATACATACATACATACACACAAATACATACTTCTAAAATAAATATCACTAGAATATTAATTATAATTCTATTAAAATAATAAAAATATACGCAACTATGACGAAGTGGAAAGATAGTGATCTTTCACTCTTCTTTTAAATACTGAAACAGTATGGCAGTCCCTTATATCAGGTGGCAGTGAATTCCACAACCGCACCGCGTGCACAGTGAAGGAGTAGGAGTAGAAGTCGGTGGTGTGGGGAGGGGACTTAAGAAGATTTCTAAGATGCGACCTGCAAGGCGCATCAGAAGGACGAGCGTAGGAAAAACGTTCCCGCAGATAGGATGGTGTTTTAGGATTGTGAAGGAGGTTAAATAGCAGACACAAAATCCGCGAGTTCCTGCGAAGTCGAATAGGGAGCCACTTGAGTATCTTGCGAAAGTTAGAAACGTGGTCATACTTTTTAAGGTTGAAAACAAAACGAATACAGATGTTTTGCAAACGCTCAAGTTTATTTAAAAGCTCCTCGGTGGCATCCAAGTAACAGGCATCAGCGTAATCAATAATGGGCTGAATGAGAGTTTGAGCTGCATTTAGTGCAGGAATGATACTGAAAGGGTATTGTTGGTAAACATTTGTGATAATGTTTTGTGAAACTGTATTGAAAATACCGGCCAAGTGCGTGTCGGACCACGCACAATGAAGGGTTCCGTAGTGGGGATTAATTTATCGTAGGAACAAACTTAATATTGTAGTTGAAAAACATGTTCCCTCATACATTCCAACTGAAAATGTAAGTTTGTACGCACAATATGGAGATATTTACCATGTTACTTTAATATCATTGTCTTCTTATAGGGTTTTCTGTAATCTATAATTAAAAAACAATTTACTGTATTTTTTTTCAAAATTTCAGGCTCAGTAGTTTCTGAGATAAGGGAGCAACTGTCAATTTTCATCTATTTTCTTAAATAAATTCAAAAGTGTATATTTTAAAATTATAAAAAAAAATATCTGAAATTCTTACAAAAAACCCTTTCATTTGATATGTCAGACGGTAAAGTTTGCAAAACTTTTTTTTAAATTTCCTAATTTGTGTACCCTTTAAAGTGACAGCCATATTCAAAATTCAGTTATTTACGTTACACGTCCGTGTTTGAGTCACAGAAGTCCTTATGCCTACCAAATTTCAACTTAATCGGCTGTGACAGACGGACAGACAGACAGACAAACAAACATACAGCCAGACATACAGACAGACATACTTGTCGCAAATTCAAATGCAATATACATATTATGGTTTTAATAAATATAATTTACATGTTTTTGCTTTCAGTTTACGATGTACAAGGAAACCTAGTGAAGCCATACTCCAACCCCTACCCAAATAACCCGTTCCTGCAGAACTTGAGGCTCAACGCTGGTCATCTGCCTTACTATGGAAATTTCTTGAACCCGTTCTTCGGATTTATAAAGGTAAAAACACAAATTTGAAAAAAAATTGTTTGATGTCGAAAAATGTCGGTTTCTAAATAGTTTTGAACTTCAAAACATTTGAAAATAATAAGTTACATTTAACAACGTAAAGCTTCAATGCTGCAGCAATCTGAGATGAAATGTAAGGAATCTCTGACTGCTGTCAAAAGCAGAAGTAATAAAATTATTTATTATAGATGTCCCATCATTTGTAATACTGGTACAGACGCCAGCACATCAAGCTACTACAATCTGTCAAATTTCTTTAATAATAGATTTGCAACTTTATCTCTACAGCGTAAGGTTCAAGGTTGATTGGGAAAATTTTACAGTTTAGCTTGACCTGCTGGCGTCTGTACATTCCTGTGCACATTCAATCTCGCTGCTCCAATGCCAGAAAATCAATATTTTATTTTTATTTTATGTAAATTACTTTCTTCTCCACCAGGACTTCGGCAACATATTCTCCCTCACGATCCCAGTATCAAACGACGTCATCCAGCAAATCCAGAAAAACCCAGAATACCACAACAAGTTAATACTGACGCACTCCCCAGACCCAGTGATCGAACCGAACCCACTGTGCGAAGGGAAGAGGTCACAGATCCCTTCGCCGAAGCTTTGTAATAACTACCTGAACTGCTGGGACGGGTGGGCAGTTGAACAGGAATGTCCGACTGGCCTGCTATTTAGCAGTCTAGGTTACTGTGATTATTCAGATAGTGTTAACTGTGAGAGTAGGAAATTGAGTGAGTACCTTTTTGAACAATAGTGATTTTTTTTTGTGTATAGTTTTTAGGGTTCCGTACCCAAAGGGTAAAATGGGAACCCTATTACTAAGGCTCCGCCGTCTGACTGTCTGTCTGTCTGTCTGTCAGTCGCCAGGCTGTATCTCATGAACCGTTATAGTTTCACAGATGATGTATTTCTGTTGCCGCTATAACAACAAATACTAAAAAACAGAATAGAATAAATATTTAAGGGGGATCCCATACAACAAACGTGATTTTTTTGCTCTTTTTTGCTCGATATTGATAACGGCAACAGATAGCCGCTTGAAATTTTCACAGAATATTTAGTTATATATTCACTTTTAAAATAAATAATTAAATTAAAATAAAACAAATATTTAAGGGGGTCTCCCATACAACAAACGTGATCTTTTTGCCATTTTTATAGATAATGGTACGGAACCCTTCGTGCGCGAGTCCGACTCGCACTTGGCCGGTTTTTGTTTTGATATGCTTGTATGAGTATCAGTGATTATAAATAGAGGTGTTTCGAATTTAGAACGTGTGGTCATAGTTCCACTAACAGACACACCCAGACACACAATCACACACACAGATTCACACAAGGAGACTCCAGCCATCCATGAATGATGTAGGAAAAGAGACTCCAACTGAAAACGTAAGTAACTTCTCAGTTGGAGTCTCATTTACTACAAAATTCCGCGCAAGCGTTTTCTGACTTTTCTAGTACTCAAACCTTAGTTCGCCCGATAGAGTCTTTTGATCCTATAAGAAACAGGATCGACTGGAATCGAAAAAGTTTTTGTGAAAATTGCCCATTTTCTTGCTGACTGTACAATTTTTTCAAAATCTGTGAATAGGGATGAAAAATTCTCAAAAATATTAAAACAGTCTCCTAAGGCCGTTTTCTTGTAGCTGCGACAGTTAAGGTACCTGTCCGTACTGCAACATCTCAAAAATCCACCATGTATACCAACAAGGATCTTTTGGCTCTTGGCCAATATCAGAAGGCCAATTCTCGTCCTTAAAAACGTTCAAATTAAAGTTGCGATCTCATCTCAGCGACAATCAATGTCAAATACTTGTCAAAAATGTAGGGAAATCAGAGGATTTTTTGACAGATTGACACTGAGATTTGAATGCGAACGTTCTTAAAAATACGGGAATTGCCCCTCTGAACTAACGCCCGCCATCTTATTTTTTTAATACATTTCACAAACCAACTGCCGCCCTGTCCACGTCATTCAAGCTCTAAAAGATCCTTGTTGCGGTGTACTCATAAGTACTAAACCTTCATTATTTTCAATGTATGTTGTCTCATTCTCAATTTCGATTAATTTTCTTATACACGCGTACTAAAATTCCCATTAATCCTAACTTATATCCTAAATAATCATCACATTAATATTATAAAGGCGAAAGTTTGTGAGTTTGTGTGTATATTTGTTACTTCTTCACGCTCTAACGGCTGGACCAATTTTGATAAAATTTTGTATGGAGGTAGCTCTTTATCTCGATATTCCCACGGGATCGAGACTTACGCGGGTGAAACCGCGGGACGCAGCTAGTATATCATTATAAATGCGAAAGTGAGTTAGTTTGTTTGTTACATTTTCTCACTAAAACGGCTGAACGGATTTGGATGAAATTTGGCACATGGGTAGACCATGATCTGGATTAGGATATAAAATACTTTTTATCCCGGTAGTAGTTTCCCGTGTGATAATTTCCGAGCTAGTTTTCTCTATATAAATGCATACTAAACTGCGATTTCATTCGGTGAAATCTTTCGTCACCGGGTACAACATAAAACCTCAAAGCTCATTTAATATCTATAATTACATATGTGTATGTCACTAAGATAACATTTCAACATGACCGGAGATGATTTTAAAGTTAACGCAATCGAATTGATGTATCTTGTTTATTTAGTACCTTCATACTGCACATGAAATTTGTTCCTTCGGTTGATAAGTTTCATTTGAACCATTTGACTGTTCCAAGAACTAATAAAGAACTCCTGTATATTCCACTTTAACACAATTCATGATATCTACAAACGATGCACGGCCATAGGCTTACTATTCTTTCAGTCCTGACTTAAGTCATTATTCTCCAACTCCAAACTGAAGAAGACTCCAACTTCATGAAGTTGGAGTCTTCATGAAAATGAAGACTGAAAATGATCAGATGATGTGAATGATCTGATGATGATGCTGTGAATGATGAACTCTTCTTTGTTTTTTTTTCATGAAAATAAGAATAGCTCTCTTTCTCCACCAGGACTTCGGCAACATATTCTCCCTCACGATCCCAGTATCAAACGACGTCATCCAGCAAATCCAGAAAAACCCAGAATACCACAACAAGTTAATACTGACGCACTCCCCAGACCCAGTGATCGAACCGAACCCACTGTGCGAAGGGAAGAGGTCACAGATCCCTTCGCCGAAGCTTTGTAATAACTCACAATAACATAAGTCATTATTCTCCAACTCCAAACTGAAGAAGACTCCAACTTCATGAAGTTGGAGTCTTCATGAAAATGAAGACTGAAAATGATCAGATGATGTGAATGATCTGATGATGATGCTGTGAATGATGAACTCTTCTTTGTTTTTTTTTCATGAAAATAAGAATAGCTAATAGTAAAATAAAAAACCGAAAAAGTGCGTGTCGGACCGCACTTGGTCGATGAATAGTTGCATAGTTGGGATGAATTTATCCCAAGAACAAACTTGACATTCTAATTGAATAGCATGTTTTCTCATACATTCCAACTGCAATTGTAAGTTTGTACGTATATTATTGGGAGATTTACCATGTTATTTTAAGACCATAGACTTCTTTTAGGTTTTCCTGTAATATATAACTATAGGACTATTATTTATATTTTAAGCTTACCTAGTAGTTTCGGGGATAAGTTATGGTAAATTTTATTATTTATTTATTTAAACTTCTCGCACACAATTAGGTACAAAGGCGGACTTAATGCCTTAGGCATTCTCTACCAGTCAACCAAGGGTGGTGAAGAGATAAGATGGCGGTTGCTCTGATTGAGAGTTTTTTTTTTTTCATACATTTTCTTGAATAACTTTAAAACCATTTATTTTAAAATAAATATACTCGAGACATTTGATATGACACGATACAGTGTGCAAAACTTTATTTTTATTTTCTTGTTTGTCTCCCAAAAGTGACCTCCATATTCACAATTCATTTATTTACGTGTCGCGTCCGTGTTTGGGTCAGAGAAATTTATATGTGGAAAAAAGGAAATTTAAAGTAAAATTGAAATTGCAATTAATTGACCCAAATGAGAGGGATGTTACAAAAAGTTGAAACCAATAGTAATCTAAACAAATTCTAAATCTTATCGTCAATAGTAACTTTTACTATGGCACCAAAAAAATCTATCCCGGTATCAAAAGATACGTTTATTAGAATAAAAATAATATATACCACAAAATCGATTACCTACACTTGTTTTTTACATTAAGTGAAATTGATTCAAAGTGAGCACAGCAATTAATGCCTGCTTATTTAATTAAAAAATTTAGGTAGGCAGAAGGCATTAAAAAAGAAAATTGGAAGGTGGTATTTTTGGTTTTACAAAATAAAAATGTTTTTACTGTAAAATCTTTTCATTTATTTTCATTCATATTTTTACAATTATTAAACTAATCGAAAAGTTCGCACCGTTTTGTAAATATCTATATACGTAGAATCGAATATTAAAAATGCGTAAAATTTGGATTAAATTCAAAACATTTGGAGCATTTAATAATGCTTGCCAAGATACAGTATGTGAATGTTCACTGCAAAACATCTTTAACTCTGGAGTTGTGCGACCGAAAAATACCTCTAACTTATTTTCTTTTTAATGCCTCCTATCTATTAAACATACACATAAAATATCATCAAGCCTCTAATCCCCGAAGGGTTAGGCAGAGGTGTACCTATAGAACTCTCACATTAAGTCCCATGTAATAGGGGGCAAGCCTATTGCCATCAACCGGGCACAAATACAGGCTCCGGGCTGCTAGGCGAGCTGCGGGCTTAGAAATTCCTATTTAATAGTCCCAATAACACTTCGCCCGAGCTGGGAATCGAACCCAGGTCCTCATGCTCAACAGTAGCACACTGTTAAATATACCATATAATATAAGCAGGCATTAGTAATAAGGTAACTTCGAATCAATGTCGCATAATCAAAAACAAGTTTAACCGACTTTATAATCAATATTTTATTTTTCTCATAAGCTCGTTTGTTTTTTTTTACCAGGACAGATTTTTTTGGTGCCATAGTAAAAGTTACTATTGACGATAAGATCTATCGATTACCATTGTTTTCAACTTTGGACAACAACTTTCAGAATTTGGGCCAAGCTTCTAGGGAAGAGTTGCATTGTCCCAACTTAACTCGGTCCATTAAATTCGGAGCAAATTGACTGCGACAGACAGCCAGACACACGAGTGTTCCTATAAAGGTTCCGTTTTTTTAACCGACTTCCAAAAAGGAGGAGGTTATTTTGTATGTTTGTTACGCGATTACGCCGTTAATTATGGATCGATTTTGAAAATTCTTTTTTTGTTTGAAAGGGTATACTCCCGAGGTGGTCCCATTGCCACCAAATCAGAATCAGATGAGGAGATCCCATGGAAATCGAGGGAAACCCTCAAATTTTATAGGCAAACCTATAGCGATTTGGGTATTTTTTATAGTAACTCGTGCATTTGGTCTCGGAAAGCACTATTTGGTGAAGTGGAACTGATGATGGAGACCACATATGGCCACCGGAACAATATAATAATGAGTACCCCTATTTAACGGGTTGCGATTAAGCAATTTATGCTCGTCACTATGCATATGGTGAGTGGCAGTTCTCCTGGTTCTTACCAGGAGAACTCCTCAACAATCAACGTCCCAGCTTCGGAAAAAGAAATATTTTGTAAAAGGTGATGAGCAGTTAACATAAGGCTATTGTAACTTAGATAAATTCAAATCTGACCTACTAAAAAGTGTAAAATAAAAAACTTTTTACAAAAAAATAAGAACCGACTACCAAAAATAACACTACAAAGTGAAAAATAACTTTAATTTCGGAAGTCGGTGGTAAAAAACTCAAATACAGATCCAAAGACACCGACTTCCGAAATTAAAGTTATTTTTCACTTTGTACTGTTATTTTTGGTAGTCGGTTCTTATTTTTTTGTAAAAAGTTTTTTCATTCGGACATACGGAACCCTAAAAAACAAAACAACATCACGCATGTTTTCCCCGAAGTTTTAGGTAGAGGTGACCTAAAGAATAAATAAAAAACAAATATTATAATTTAAAAGGACTGGAACGTCTTTTATATCATGCACCCATACTAATATAATAAATGTGAAAGTAACTCTGTCGATGTTTCTGTGTGTCGGTCTGTCTGTTGTGTACCGAATGATAGAAATAGTGAATGTCACATTTATTTTTTCGTTATTAAACAAAGAGATACTAGAATTCGTCGAAAATACTGTTTTCCTGGGAATAACGCTTGACTCAAAGCTGCAGTGGAGTCCTCACTTACCATCAGGGCGGCTAAGTCCTGCCAACTAGGTACCTTAAACCTTCTATAAGCTATGTGAAAATGCATAGCGACTTACCAACGGATATGTAAATAATATAACCACTAGAAGATGTCGCCAGACGTGGAAATGTCAAGTTATATAAAATCCGCAGCCGGGTCGTGGTATTACGAAATACGAATGTGCCTCTGACCTGGTGTACTGGTCACGCTTATAACCTCTGAATGATTTTAAAATGTTAAGTCTGAACCCAGCCTAGAAAGAGTATTTCCGAGTAGAAATAAAAACCCAATGGCAGTAGGCACGCTTCCTATTTCAAGGATCTTTTAATTCAATATAATTGTATATCTTTTAATGTCGTATTAAATTAAAAGATCCTTGAAAGTCCTTTATATACCTCTTATTACCCCTTTGGGGAAAACAAGAGTTATGTTGGTTAAAACATAACCGGCCAATTGCGTGTCGGACACGCACAGTGAAGAGTTCCGTAGTTGGGATGAATTTTCCCAAAAACAAACTTAACATTGTAGTTGACCAACATGTTCTCCCATACATTGAAATACGTCTTTCTCTTCTTATCTCTCTCTATAATTCTCAAACTGCAAATGTATTAGATTTTTTTTTATGTGATAAAACTTCAAATTAACGGTTTTCGGACTTTTTCCTATACTTGTGTCTGAGAAGCTCGATTTAGCTCAAGGGACCGTAGACTACGTATTTGATATTAATTTCAAATTGATATCTCCACGCGTTCCTGCGAAAACGGGTATTGACAGTCTGACAGACAGACAGACGGAAAATGAAGTGATCCTATAAGGGTTCCGTTTTTATCCTTACCCTAAAAAATCACATTTATCTATGACTTTTTACATATTCTTTTATAAACTAACCCACCAATTAAAGTTCATCCAAAAGTATCAACAAAAACTTTGAATTACCTAGTTTACTAGTAAAATTATTGCTAGTAATGGTTGGACAAAGTTATCTTATTAAAAAGAAAGTAACGAAACCAATTATTGTGGCTTGACCTTGAGTTATGCCCTTGTCCACTACAGATAACTTAGATCATGTCATCATCTGCCTAGCCTTTTCCCAACTATGTTGGGGTTGGCTTCCAGTCTAACCGGATGCAGCTGAATACCAGTATTTTACATGGAGCGACTGCCTATCTGTCCTCCACAACCCAGTTGCTGGGTAACATGATATCCCTTGGTGAGACTGGTTGTCAGACTTATGGGCTTCTGACGACCCGTAACAACTGTCAAAGATCTACAAATGACAGCCGGGACCAACGGCTTAACGTGCTTTCCGAGGCACGGAGGAATCTTGGTATGAAAAGATGGTCACCCATCCACGGACCAACCGCGGCAAGCGTAGCTCAACCTGATCGATCGACCCGTGCGGCAGTTATTATTTAGCCACAAGCTCCTCGTTTTTAGATCATGTAAATTTCTTAATTAAACTATTCTTTTTCCAGGAGAACAACCACCAACGCAGCCACAATGCAGAAAAGACTTCGAAGCGTTCCGAAATGCGCTGAACTGTAACGAGTTCTTCGTATGCGTTGGAAGACAGCCTGTCAAATTCAAGTGTCCTGCTGACCTTTCATACAATCAGGTATACTTACGTAGATACTTCTTATACATGTTCCCACTGCGGGTTGGTGGTTGGAGATCCGTTTACTAATTATTAATTAATTGATTCATTTATATACTTATTATGTAATGTTTTGATCAAAGGAAAAATATTTTTTTCATATAAACTGCTCCTCTCTTTTCACCCCGAAAAGGGATGATTTTTGAAAAATCTTCAATGTTGTGTTTCGTCGTTAAATACTAATTCGATTACTTTTGACTTCATCCAGTGTATATCATTTATTTTATTTATCGCAGTGGTAACCTTCTCCAAAAACTAAATTACCCCCTTTTGCTGGTCGATTTTCACAAAACCTTATGTCTATATTTTTGTCAAAAGTATTAATACCGTTATTCAAGGTAACCGGATTGCGCGTTAAACTTCTTTCTAAACTTTGATACCTCCAATCCCCCTTTGGGGGGTTTAAAAACAAAAATAACAATCTTTATAATTTATTTTGTTAAGTATTCGTGGCAAGTTTCAAGATTATTAACTCAAGGAATAACATTTTTTCATGGAACCAAATTCGGGGGGAATTTGTCCAACCCTTAAAAGTTGAATTTCCAAAAAGCCCTTCTTGGTGCTCGCCTACATTGTAAAAGAAAGCCGTGTGCAAAATATCACGTTTCTAGTCCCAGCAGTTTCAGCTGTGCGTGTATATGTCCGTCAGTCAGTTAGTTTCTCCATGTCACCGTAAGATTGTAAGCAGCGATAGTTTATAGGTTATAACGCATTCTTTTTCGGTAGTTTATAATCTATTAATGTCAAATCGTCAAATTTTGAACGATCCCTTATTGGTAGATTTTGGCGGTAGCGATTCGGCTGGGTGCCCTGGCTGAGTTACTGCGATCAATTCTGGTCGCAGTAACTAAGGCAGGGCACCCAGACCGAGGGTTAGGTTAGGTCCAGGGATGGCGGACGCGGGGACGTCAGCCGCCCCATATCATACAAGACCCGAGGTGTCGGCGCGTAGTGTTCCACGCGCGCCCCTTTAAGACGTCACGGGGGGGGGGGGGGGGGGGGGGGCAAACACCTCACCCCCCCAGACTTGAGGTGACCCGCAAAAGCGGGTCGGCACTAGCCGGCGATCGTAGAAGTCGCACATGATCCCATGATCCCCAGCGCAAATATGGGAAGGGAACACCGGGGTGGGTTTTAGTCAGAGTCGGACAGACGATTGATTAAATAACTTGATAATCCAGCTATTGATGGTTCTGAATAATATTATTAAACTTATCTACTTGATAGAAGACCCGCGCATGTAGATTTTGAGGTAACTCAGTTGTGGCTCCAATGAGGTTCTAATTTCCATGCTTTATCTAAATAATTTAAATGCATTTCATGATGGGAGATGTATTCTTAAAATGTTTTCATTGTAATTTGAATAAACACTATTTCAAGATTATATTTGCGTATTCAAACAGATGTGAGATGGCTATAAATGCTCTAGTTACTTACGAGTACTTAGTCATCGTGTTAGTACTTTTGGCCTGCCTTATTTGATTTTTCGCAATAATTACGCACTCTGGAAACAGTGACTCATTTTACATATTCAATGCGATGTCAATATGGAAATCCTTATTTGCAATATGGCCAGTTTAACATGGTTTTATAGTTCTTTTAATAAGTTCCTACGCAATGCCGTAGCCAATTTTTATAGTATTTATTTTTCAATGCCATAAAAAGGTTCAGGTTTATTTAAATGATTCATGCTCTTTTTAGCTACTGTCAATAACACATGAAATGTTTAACTTTTTGGCTACACTTTGTTCACGTTATTATGAAAGTCTTTATTGCTATTGGTTAGTGCTATATTTTCATTCATCTTTTTCTTTTTTCAGCAACTAGGCGTCTGTGACTATCCTACTCGTGTAGACTGCTCATCGACTGCCATAAACACTGAAGTCTTTGCTCCTCAACCAACATCAGTTCAACCAGCTGCACCCACTCCCGCTCCTCTTGCACCATCCGCTCATCTTACTCCATCAAGTCCTATTGTCCCGTCTACACCTGATGCCCCATTAGCCCCTGCAGCCCCTACGGTGACTTTTGCCCCTCCTGCATCACCTATATTAGTAGCTGCACCTTCAATACTAAGCCCTGGTGAAGTCAAGACTGTGTTCTCAGAGAACTCTATAGTTAATACTCAAAGTAAGTTGAATACTTTTATGTTGAAGTCTATTATTTATTTAAGTCTTTACTATAAGTTAAGCAAGATAACTTCTTAAACAAAGACTGTTGCAAAATGTATGTGCTTCATTTCAGACATCAAATTAATTGCTCTATTTTTAAACATCAATACAATTTACCAGGTATTTGCTTAATTGTAAGTTTATTACGATGCGAATGGATACAAGCTAATTAACGAATGCCCAATCGTGGCCTAAATGATTAATTAAAATGGTCATAACTTAAGATTTCATAAGAGTTTACTACATTGAGGAATTGCAGTTTTTCGAATAGATGAATCTAGGACGGTTAGGGCGTTAGGTAGGACGCTCTCAGGCTAGGTGGAGCAACGATCTTCGCAGGGTGGCTGGTAGCAACTGGATGTGAATTGCCAAAAATCAAGCTGAATTGTGTGCAATAGGAGAGGTCTATGTCCAGTACTGGACTGGTGTAGGCCGTTTATTAATGTATCACGTAAATAAATATTAAGTGTCACTTCATATGGATTCAGTTGGGAAAGACAGAGCAATCGTTCCAGTTTCAGTGTAATTATGATTGTTTTAAGAATATGCAATACTTACTACAATGGACTGTAATAACTATTGTAGGAAGTTTCCAAAATATTCTTAATCTTTCTTTAATCTTCATCGTTATCAGACATTACTCTTACTTAACCTACATCATTTATTTTGCAGGTTGGACCTCCACCCATATAGCCATGTCTCGTCAAGATGCCATCCGTCAGCTGCATCTTGGTAACATCGCCAAAGTCGATGTCTAAGTTAACAGTATTTGTATATCTTAAGGCTTTTGCTACCTCTACTGGTAAATAATCGTTAGAAAATAGGCTAATATAGTCATGCTTGGCTAGAATGAGATCAAACAGGGCGTGTACTCTAAAAACTCTTGTAACTATAATGTTGTAACACTAACAAACCTTGTTCAAATACATATCAATAAGTTGAATTGAGCAATTAATTGGTCGTAAATCTAGTTTGGCTACTAGGTTCCGCGTAGATTAATATTAATGTCTTATTTAAGCCTAACACTCTATCAGCAACTTGCATTTTAATTTATTGAAATAATTAATAAATAAACTGTACCTAATCATTGGTTTGATTTTTTTCCATGTCACTCACTCGGTCAAATTTTCATTCATATATCTTGTGATTGGTAATCAGAAAAGCTAAGATATGATTGAAATAAAAAAGTATTTGTATAAAAATATTATTTATTTACAAAAATATTAAAAATATAAGTTCCCTAAACTTAACTTACATATTAAGTTTTATGACTAAGAACAACATATATTTCGACACAGCACCAGCACATTGTGTTGGTACCATGTCAAGGTTTTTGAAGATTTCCAAAATTTGGCAACAATTGTTTTAGACAAAAACAGACCAAAAATATTGTGGGTTTCGATTCACTTTCGAAGTCCATGGCTTAGAGATACTCGAGCGCCTCTTCAGACAGACAAAAAACCTTTCATGAATCACTAGACGCACTTGTAAAGACTAAAACAGATCAGCTTCACACAAATGATAAAAAGAAAGAAAAAGATAATAATTTATCGAATGTCAATCATCATGTTGGATGGTTCACAGTCAATGTGATATCGCTAGTCACTACAGCATATAGGACTCTAACAATAACATTTGAATCTGAAGAGGCCGTTCGTACGCTATATCAAATTGTACGGGTTTAGCTTCAGTCTGTCCTTCGAGCCGCTCCTTGACATTCAGAATCCCAACTTCTTCAAAGCTTTCAGGTCGACGTCACCGTAGTAATCCTCGCTGTAATGTTATCATGTTATGAATCAGCTGCTATAGTTTTGTTAACTGATATATATTAGGAGAAAACATCCTTTTTGTCGTTATGCGTATTCTTTGTACATACACACAATCAGTTATTTTCGTGACTAGAGTATATTTATCAGTTCCATATGAAGTAACTGTTAGAGCTTCACTACCATGAGCATTATTATAAGATTCTGCTACTGCAGTAGATGCTTTTACTTTACTTGTGAATGCCGTTGTTAATCCACATGGTATATTTATTTAGTACCCTTTTATGACACCTATGAAATTAGCACTCAAATATTATCTATCTTTGCATGTGCAGTTTGCTTTTTTACATCAATAAGTGAGGCTTTAAGCTGCACGTCTTCATAGATATTGCATTTATTTTGGCTATCTACATTTTCTATATACAAACCAAAAAAAATTAGAAAATACTAGATCAGATAGAAAATATTCATTATGTATTACGCCATATGAAATTGACTCTGAATGAAGAGCATTGTAGAAAAGCTCATGCTTACTCTTCACATTAAGATTAGAATTTAAACTTCATAGATGAACTAAGGTTTTACTTACAGAAGGGTACACCATAGAATGCATTGGTTTCAACGATAAAGAATAATTAACGTACCTGGATTCCCAAGGATGACGGTTGGCTGTTACAGTCAGTAATATAAATAATTAGACAGAAGAGAATTACTAAAAGAACCAAGAAAATATTAATATATTAGAAAGTGAATGCATTAATGAAACAGAAAACAGTGTGGTGGAAAATGTTAGGAAACAGTACTAAAGTGCATCACTATACACAGAGGAAATTAATACAACAGAAGTTATTTTTTATAAATTTTTGTTTATTTTATCACTAAAAATAAAACTTAAGTATTACAGTTTCTATTAAACAACAACACTCAGTCGCAGCGAAATAATTCAGTACAATAATATATTTACAAGGTCATGGTATTTAAACGGATACAATGGTATATCGATGTCCTCACGGATTGTAAACAGAACTACGTTGTCATAAATGCAAAACAACTTCTTTTAACGCTCGAGTTGTTTATAGTGCAAACTTTATACAGGCTGGGATAACTGGTTTCGATATAATAATGTTGAAAGGAAACTATATTTATACTAAGATGTAATATAAAATAATAAATATATCTATCGCTGTATGGTTTTACTAATTTCCTAACGTGCCTCAATGAAACTGTTCGAAGAAGCTACAACGAGAAGTATTTGGCAACTAGAAGTGATACATATCAAAAGTAGCTCACTCACTAATCAATCGAATATTTTTGAACCTGGAACACGATCTCCACACACCATGAGCAACGATTTTTTTTTTTTACTAAGCTAATATATCTGTATTGAGCCAGAATTGTCACATTGCAGAGGTTGCTCGTAGTGCGCGCAGAGTATTGGTTTATAGTTAACTAAGTGAGTATTAAAAGGTTATAGGGTGAGGAATTGTATTTAGTTCTCCTTTTGGGGGCGGGGTTTGAGCTGCTTGGGTGAGGTGCGGGTCTGGCCGTCTTGCTGGAAGCCGGTGAGCAGCTCGCTCTTGCGGATCGTCTTCAGATCCAGATCACCGTAGTAGTCCTCGCTGAAAATGTACGCGCACCTTACTACCTGCCTCGTCTACTAGCTAGCCTTAACTCTATGCATTATGGCTATCGACGACGAGTGAGCACATAAATGGCTATCTCAATTTCTAGCAACTTTTACTACGCGAGTGGTAACTTGCTGCGAGAATTGTGTAATGTAATCTTGTACACAGTCGGCGTTAAAGAGTAAACCGCCTTGAAATGGCAAAAAGAATGATATCCGCTCGCTTTTCTGACTAGCGTTATCTAACGTTTGTTTTTCTTGGCAGACAAATATGTGGTCCGGAGCTCTCGCAAAAACTTTTGAAAACGACTGGTTCTACGACCTTCAGTTAACGTGCTAAAATCGTGACCGGCGCAGGCGCATCTTAGTAGCGATCTACTTGCGATTGTTCGTCGTACACAGGCCATGAACCGGATATAAACATTTTGAAAGTTTTCTCATTGTTTCATTAATAGTTTGGTTCAGATAAATGTAACAGATTTTTTTGGTAGAAACTGCGCTTAGAACTGATAAGTTGTTAAAATACACGAGCGAACACTAGATGCTTTCATAAATGACAAGTAAGTACGTTCTAGCGCAAAGAGTTTAAAAAAACCTCATAACTATTTCATGATTGCATGTCTGCGCCAGTCACCAGCATTCTTTTGAACGTTTCCTATTTTTATGAAAGGCATTGATAATTCAACCTTTGTGTCATACTCGAACAGTTACGGCCGATACGATATGTCTTAATGAAACAACGGTCATTACCATACACACTCCGTTATGTACCGGTTGGCATTGACCACGGTCGTCCGCGCATTATACGAATATGAGCGCACTATTTTGCTCTAAGTCATGTTAATTTCAAAGTGTCCTAAATGTCGCAAGCGTGCAAGGCTCCGGACCGCATACTTGCGGCCAGCTATTCAGGTGGGCGAGCTTTACTACGTATCCACCTATGTCTACCTACACAACGACATCTGTACAATGCTGATCGATTCGTGTTTAATAAACCTAAGGCAACACGAAGTGCAACCGATCTGTGTTCGTATTATGTTTCATTATTTATGTGCAAGAAGAGTTGTTAGTCACAAGGACGACATTGGTTGTGTGGAAGTGGTTACAGGGTCTTAGGGTTTTGGGACACCAAGAAAATCATTATACCAGATTAATGTTTGGGAGCCCATTCAATATTAGTTTTTTGGTCAAGAATTTCATGATCATTAGGATACTTTCTTGGTGTCCATGATTAGGCTAGGTACTAGATGTTAATGTACCACACAAGACGCTGGTAACACCACAAAACCAGTCTTCAACCAGTGAGTAGAAGAGTCCTATAGTGCGTTCAAGCTGCCTGTTTTACTTGCGTTACTTGAACGGTGTGGATAGGACATCCGCATTCGATCGTGCAGTTATTAATACAATAGTTCCACGAATCAAGAGTCATGATGAGAAGTTGAGCTGAATTGATGTTGAAATGCGTATGTCCTATGATGTGGTGTGTATACAATATGTACACGAGGTTTAAGAAAGGTAACTCACCATCCGGGAACATCTTCGGGGTCTTCGCAGTTGCCTGTGCCATCAGCATCTCCGATCTTGAACACGGTGCCGATGGGGCATCCGTACTCGCGGGCGACTCCCTCCAGACAGATGTAGTACTTGCGGCAGTCCTCAGGGTGGGCGTGGCGGCTGAAGGAGCCAGCGTTTGACACCTCACCAGGAGCGGGGCAACCGAAACCGTTCGCTACTTCTGGGAAACACCAAAGAGGTTACGTGAGCGAGAGTGCGGAAGGCGAAACCGAAATTTAGCAGCGACAGCGGTGATGTAGTTGAAGTAAGTAAAAGTTTAATAGTACGTGCACATAGGCTTTATGTGCTTTAGATACTTAGTATTCATGATCACATTTTAACAATAAACAAAGCAGACAGATCGTTTGATCAGACTGCACGACTTTTATAGATAACAATCATTGCAATAACAATGCAGACAACTCTTGAGCTTGAATTACATTTTCAAGGATTAAAGATCTGCGGTGTCTAACGGTCATTAACATACTCGTAAACCACTGATCGACAGTTCAACCGCAAATCAATAAGGGTGCTATATTATAGGTGAAGTTACTGGTATATAACGTTCAAATGTTACGTACCCTCGTTCTTGCATTCGGGGACCTGGTCAGCCCACATGCACACACGGGATTCCCTGTCGTAGGCAAGTCCGGGGCTGCACTGGTAGCGGGAGGCTTCACCGTTCCAGCAGTTCCAGAAAGTATCGCATTTGTTTTCATCAGGGAAGATACCGTACAGCCGCGAGCAGTGGGGAGTTGTGATCGGAGGCTCTGTGGAACGAAACCAGACATTGACGAGACTAACGAAAAAACAAATGAAGATTTGAAATTTGTTTGGAACCTGCTTCAAACCAATTTTTGGCTCTTTATTTGTTTTTATTTGTCCCGGAACAATAAAAATACAATACAACATTGTTTTTTTTAATGTTCCGGGCAAGGACTCATAAATAAAAGCTAAACTACAAAAAACCCTACATCAAAATATTGATGGTTCTGCGAAATGTCATTCCATTTTGAGGATAATTGGCTATCAATCAAAAGCAGCAAAAAGCTTTAAATCTTCATTTCCATAAAAAAGCTATCGAGTTCGACAAAAAACCTACCTACTGAGCTTGGCAGCAATAAAATTAAATTTTACGAAGTGGCTCTAGTTCAAGGTAAGCAGTGATATGACTATTTATATCAAAGATAAATTTACATAAATAAGATATGTATTACTATTTGAGCATCAGGTGATGTGAAGAATAATTATGATATATATACATTATGTATAGATATTTTTGTATGCTATCAATTGGTCCAGTGACCTTTATGACATCCTGGTGGAGATTGGTATTTCGAATAATATCATCCTTATGACACATGTGTGATTATGTAAAACCGGCGGCCTTGACCGTTTGCGCTAGCAAAAGCTATTGTTGCTAAGCACTCCTTTCGATTTTTATGAGGCAGATCGCTGAATTGATGTTGGACGGAATCGCGACAGGTAAAATCGGATGATAGTTTTTGCTTTATTCTATTAAATTCTTATATTTGATTATTTGCTGGATTTCTACTTTTCTACTTTCGAAGATCTTTGAGCAAAAGAAGTGGCATTTCTTACCAAGCTGTGTCCTGTCTCCGCACTCGACGTTGTGGAGGTAGTCGCAGTTTTCAGTCAGGTATTTGGAGTCAGTGGCGTCGAAGGCAAGTCCGTTACCGCAAGTCTTGAGTTCAGCGGCACCATTGTCGCACTTCCAGTACTTGTCACAGGAGAGGTGGTGGGGGTAGAAGCCGAAGTCATCGGGACATTTGAAGGTCTCCTGACCGACCGCTGCAAAGAGAAAATTAATTAAGAATTTGTTGGAGAATCCATGTTGATAAAGAAAAGTAAATATTATTTTGTCATTAAAAGCTGTGGATTGTACAATGTGGCTGTTATCTTTTCTCGGACAAGTTTCGAATACTAAATGCTTTACATAATCTAGAAACGCCTTGGACTCCATTTTCAAACTCAATATGTTTGACAAAATGCCAATATTGGCAACAGCCGGTGCTGTAACGACACATCACAATATTTGAATTTTAATGAAATTACAAAATAAACCGCTAGGGGGTTTGCTAAATAACGATTATGGTGCGCGAACGGTGTTGAAACAAACTGGGCTCGGACAGGGCCGCTCTTTCTCCAAGGAACGCAACAGGGCCTAATGAGGCAACACCGAGACACTACACTACAGCCTACAACTGGTTAGCACGTGTAGTCTTTGTTCGTTGATACATGAGGTAATCCCGTTTTGTGTAATCATTGTTACCAAATAAAACTATTACAAACCCTTGCACAAACTATACGGTTCAGCGTTAATTTTCGGCACGCGGAAACATAATTTACGATGTTCATTGAACGTTATGTTTGAAATCTAAGTCGTTGATGTTTCTTTATGTCTGAATGCGGTTTAAATTACTTTAGGAGTATTGAATGTGGTATACGTAATTTATGTTTGCGCGTTAACACCTTGTTTGCGTACGCGCCGCTTCCCCGTAAGAGAGTTATGTCACGTTATGTCACAACATGTGTGTCACCTGTACCGGCTGACATTTGCGAGAAGAAAGCCCTCGTCCGTACAGTTTTGCAATAAATTACTCTTTCTAGAGTGTTCGACGATTTGCAAGTGCATTAGCTCGATAAATTGTGCAGGGATTGCGAATTGAATCGAGTTGAAAACTTAGAAATGGCTTTAACAACTTTCGAGACCGGTTTGATATTTAGCATTAAGTAGAGAAATTAAACAGGATACAATGCTTATTTCTCTAGTATCAATAAGCTAGTTTTAGATTCTTCACTCTAGCTTCATACTCCTGGAAATAAATCGACACCCTTTGTTATTCAATCGCACTGAGTATAATTACAAAACTGGTAAACACAATGTTGATGAACATGAAAACAATGCTAATTGTTTTATGTAATCATGAGGAACGCATCGATTTTTAGGGTTCCCTGCTTTAGTGGCAAGAAGTGACTACGATAGATCCTTGTTATCGACCAGCAATCAAGTCGTTATCGATAAACATCGATTATTAACATAGTTACAATGTATATCGATTGCCAATAATGTTGTTATTAAGAATAAAAATTAAAATCGCCGGTCAAATTTGTTTTTATTCTTTAACCTTGAATTAAATTGTTCCTACTAAGAAGCTGTAGGTTATACTCATCTGCATAAGTGTTCGCAAACAACTTTTCTTATTAAAATCAAACGTCGATATCGAGGTGAACCACAGTCGCTTGCCTGGCATACCTCGGCCACCAGACTAATAAGCAATGTGGTACAAATGTAGACTGATTTCGATATCATTGAAAATTCGGATCACCGCTCTTTGGGTCGCGTTATGCTTGTTTTACGCCAATTACATCTGCTAATTGGCAGATGACTGGGGCTTTAATCGCTCATTAAGTTTGTGGAGCGAGCGAACATCGCAGAAATGAGGTGCTGATTACACATGTCAAACATTAGTATACTTATTGTGTTGGAACTAAATGGATTTCACACAATGTTTGAGGGCAAAGATTCAAAGATCAAAATAGTATCTTACTCATATTCTAGAACGATACTTAGTCAAGATTCTCGATTGAATCCACGCTACGAAATCTCTTAAATCCGAATCGAGATTCATCAAGAACACATTTATTCCAGAATACAGGTCTAGTCACTAGATTTTTCGCAGACAAGGAAGGATAGATGCGGAAAAACACGGATGTTCTAGAATACACGCCTTGTCATTCGATTTTCACACATGGGGACGCGTGCGTATTCGATATTCAAAAATATGACAGCACTTCATGGAAAAAAAATCTGGCTGGCAAGAGACAAGATATCATCTCGAGCCCAGCTGTTACACAAAATACCTGATGAACAGTGACGTACATATTAGTGCCACCAGTTACCGGGCCATTTGTGCAGTGAACCGGGCAGGTTGCGCAATGCCCGGGTGACACCGGACCCCGCGTGTGCATATGACATAATTATTGATCTGCCCGATGCTGCCTTGTCATAGCGTATTATGTAACAATACTGCTGACTACTACTGGGAATTTATTTTGTAATGACGGGATTTTTTAGTTGGTTTTTGCACTTTGGAGGTACTTGAGTAGGCTAAGTAAGAAATGAAAATAATAATGAGACCACAATCAAAATGATCTCCTAAGATACAACATCATCTAATAAATTGACGATTAAACCGCTTTGGAGCTACTTGACGGTAATAGAAGACGTACGTAAACAATAAAAAAGTACCTAATTACACTGTTGTCTGACCATGTCCTCAAACTTACAATTAACCAGCCAAGCTTTCCCTCAGATAATTATTATTTTTACGATATTCATGAACAACGCATTGTGTTACAAACAATACACTTATGGCCATAAACGAGATACACAAGAAACAGCAAGTTACTAGCCGAGAGAAATTAATACCTGCAAATTACGCTCATTGTGTAATGGCCCCATGTGTACATTACATAAACACGATTATTATGACAAAGGTCGTGTAAGACATGAAGTAATACAGTGAAAGCCTCAAAAATTGACCTACCGGCGAGAAGTGGGCGGAACTTTCGGTTTCGTTAAGAAGATGCGCCTGCGTCTGTGAAATTGAGTAATCTCACTCACGCCTGACCTTTATCATGTGGGCCGATGAATGTATCACATAAATTAGCTCACGTCTATTTTGCATGTTCTAAAATGTCTCATTTTCATAAGGGATGTTGAAAAGTACTACATTTTTCTTAAAATCCAATATTTTATTTGTAACTTGCAAAATTAATGCATAATTTATTTGATTACTCTCTAGAGAAGTCGAAACTATATTTATGTACACCAAATGCATTTAAAAATGATCCAAAAAGACTCCGTAATACAGACAAATCAAACACCGGTAACCTAATAAAAATGATCTACACAAAATGGCCACAGTCTAAAAAAATCAGTTCATCAACCGATTCGAACAAGACGTTCCACTTTTAAAAGAGTTCACGCTCACGTTGATAATGAAAACGTTGAAAAGAAATGATTACTGGCTCATGAGTGACTCTTCTGACGTAATACACCATTAGATAACTATTCTCGGACGGAGAAAGTTGTTAAATTCACTACGAGTATAATAGTTTTAATGGGAGCATTTATTTTTAATATGCGGCAATAATGTAAAAAGTAATAGAGTGTATCGTGTTTAATTCGTGGGTAATATTAATTAAAAAATAGTTATTTGTGTTTTAGTATTGTTATTGTTAATTTGAATGGCTTATTGTGTAATTGCGATGCTATTGTGTATTCTTTATATTTTGGAAACATAAGATTAGATCGCCAAGTACAATATTTGATGTTTTGATAGATTTCTAATCGATAATAATATTCAACATTTTAAGAAGGATTTATACAAGTTTTAAGAAGGATCTATTAGCTGTAACCTAATTAGGTTACAGCTAATAGATCCTTCTTAAAACTTAATTGTTTTATTTAATTGACACATTACAATGCCTGGAGTTTAGCCATCCGACCTATAACAAATTAATGAGCAATACAAATTCACATCGTACCCAAGACGCTGGGCGTGCTCACAGGTGGCATCGCGTAATCCTTACGTAATCTCTAATTCTATTTCGAACCACTCTTGCGCATCTAAAGGGTAGAGTTATTAAACTAACATTTTAGTGGCAGTTGCAAAATTATGAATGACACAGACTAATTAAATGCAGTGTGTCAAGCCGTAACTCTGATTGCAGCATTTTAAAGCTTAAATGTATTTAGTTTTTAAAGATGAGTAGGTAGGTACCCAACTTTATTTCACTAACATATACACAATCTTCCACGTATTAAAAGACAATTTAAATAACCAGGCAATAGCCTATAAAATTTAAACAAATAAGTTTAAGAACAGGATGTTCAGAATAAAATAACACTTATTGAGTTATAATTAAATCCTTTTAAATTCGAGGCCTGTTATGCCAGTAAACGGCTAGGTAAACAAGGCATGGTTATGCCAATGGATGTTAAAAAAAGTAAACAGCACAATGCGTAGGGCTAACAAGAGGTTATTTATATCGTCGCTCGAAGGACAGACAATCACTGGCTTATAGCTACACTATAGGCACTCGGCGTAGGTTATGCGAGTTGTAGACTAGCGAACTGTGAATTACATACACTACAAAATGAATGGGACATCGATGAGTAAAAAGAGCGATTCTGTTTGAATCGATTTCTGTTTGAATTTAGATCCTGTTCGATAGTCGGTTGTTTTTGGTTTAAACTCAGAAGTACACATAAGTAAAGATGGGTGTTTAGCCGAATATTAATGTGTAATAGTAGTGTATTATTAACCATTAAGTGTTCGTGAACCTGCATTAATGTAGGCAAATGAAACAAAACAGTGCAACATTACTTTAAGTTCTCTCAAGAAGTCCGCGCGAGGTTTCAGTAAAGTGCCACGTCTTTACTCAAACTCAAGGGGAGCGGGGCGGGATATCATCTATCATCTTTATCATGCATTGAATAGAGTTCATTTCATAATTTGTACTTGTTACATAATTTTACATGACACTGGCTAAATGCACAAACCGTGCGAAGCCAAAAAGAAAAACAAAAAGTAAAGATGATGGAGGTTCCATTGAGCCAGAGCATGCAATTTCAAGCTAAGTTTATTAAACAGACATATTTTTACCTAACTATTTTGAATTAAGAAGTATTATTAACCAATCCCTCTTCATATTTCCGTCAATAGCCAATAAACTGAAGAAAAACTTGATATTTTTTATAAGAATCGCAAGTCATTGTATTTAGGATGGGAACACACAGGATGTAATGCATTGTTCAATAAAACGTTCAGCCGTGAGATATCATTGTGTAAGGTGTATTTTTGCCTAAGAACAACAGTTTCCGGTGCATTGTTTAGGTGCAAGATCCTTAATTATTTCGTGGATTTCCGGTCAAACGACCTCTTGATTAACTTTGACTTTATTTTTTTGTGTAACCTTAAAATCATTTTGACAAGTGTGGATCGTTATCATAGGTAAACAAACGTTAAATAACAATGGATGCTTTCCATAGGTACGTTATTGATTTTCTCATAAAATAATAATTATGTGTAGAGTAGGGGTCTCAAGGAATTTCATAGATAGGGTCCGCAAAAAAGCGGTTAAGGTTGGATTTGTGTCTTTGAAGGCAATTTATTGCTAAATTAATTTTAGAATTAACCTACTCATTGCCGAAACCCTGTATTCAAGCATTAGTATTTAACATGCTTTGTTTTATTAAGAGCTTTGCAGTTTGAATTGCAATCTCAGTATCAACACCCGAATAATTTGTTCCTCAATATATCAGATTGAAATACCGTCCGAACAAATTAATAATGTTATTCTTATACACCGTGTACCGTAATAGATTACTCAATTACACCGTAATTATCGCATTGTATCAGAGAGAGTAACCTAATTATCCAATTAACTTTAATGTGGATATTTTGTTGAACACGCAATGCACGATCAAAGTGACGGTCTCTTTTATAACTATCGATACCAATTTAACTGCGAAACGTAATAAAAACTATTATAGACGTGTTTTCTCTCAAAAGAATTAATTATTGTTTATTTTTGTCAAGAAAAACGTTACGAAAACAACAATTAATCTAAGCTTCTTAGCTTCTATTGCCTCGCGTCGAAAATAACTTTTTCAGAATATTTATTTAAATTGTTTTCTGAAATAACACTCCAAGGTAATACAGACAAAAGGTTTTAAAGGAAAATCGTTGTTATTGCTGTCTGCCCATTACATTTTATACTTCACTTAAGCTATGCTTACGGCGTTTCTTTAATAAATCCCAGCTCTGTCACTGAAGATAATCTTTGTCTTTAACATGTAATTTGCAGTCTGTACAGGTATACCTACCTACTTATATCCAATGTCAGATATTTTATTTTTATAGAAAAAGAAGCCGAAACAACAGTTTATGTTTTTTTCTACCTGTCCGAGCATCATGGTTTGATGGCCAGTTACTTTATAATGAAATTATAGAATATAATATATGTTTATTCTCGAACAAAGTCACGTTCAAAAGCTATAACAATATCAGATAGTATCTAACGCACAGTTATATGCGCACTCAAGCAACTGATACATTTTCTCCGTGTTTTCATTGCTCTCGTGAAATTCGCGCACGCACCGCGAGTCTCGATAATCAAATACCTTCACGCTTGCTATAATGACATTATGAATATTTGATAGCGTGGCTAACTACCGTTAAAGTTACTTCTAGTTACCTAAGCTAACTCGACCATTAAAACGTTGCGAATGTTTATTAGGTTTAACTTAACCATAGATCTAATCGATCGAAAACAATAACAATGACTCACACGAAACAGTTAAAGTTTACATTTTTTGTTGTTGAAACCATTTGTAGGCAATAAGAAAACAAGCACCGATCGTTCAAGATTGTTCTATTAAAGAAAAAGTAACAGAAAATATCGGTGCTTGCGCAATTGATCGCGTTGTCCGTGAGAACTGGGTACGTGTTAGAAATCCTAACAATGGTGAATTCCACAGGCAGCTCATAACTAACCTCTGAGTGAAAACTGAACATCCTGCCTAAGAACACGAGTTTTATATTAATGATATCACTTAAAACCTGCCTCGGGACAAATTGTACCGCCTTGGAAACTGGAAATCAATTTGCAAAGAAGAATTGATTTTATAATTAATTTATTGTACCAGGGAAGCATGACCCAGAAGAGAGGAGGCCTTTAATACTTCGGAGTGGGTGAAACAAATCATTCAATGCTGTTATATGAATGACTAAAGTGAGGTAATACTGACTGCCTGTATCTTCTTGCAGGAATGTGAAAGGACACGTCTAAGTTAACTTATGAGCCACAGGTTAAATTTCAATGAAAAAGTCAAGGAGGTTTCATCAAATAGTTTGCTGATGGGAATTTCAAAGCATAAGCTTCTGCAGTTATAATGAAATAAACGACTTTTGTGAAAGGTGATACGGCTAGGAAGGGAGTGACTACCGAGATGTCGACTAATAGAGATGTATGGAAGAAGTAGAGATGCTGCGTCGACCTTAAATAAATCAGCAAAAGGGGTCCAGTTCTCGGTACTTAGTTTCCGAGGTATAACCAGTTTTGTAAAGTTGGGTGAAAAAATTGTATTTCACGATTTAATTGATTATTATTTAACGCTCAATTATCTACAAGTTCAAATCTATAGAAAATGACTTTTTATGATGTTTTTAAGTACCAGAAACTTTTAAGAGACAAGTTTAGTAAAAAGATTCCGTGACCAATTTGAAAATGCTTTTTCAGTCAAAAAAAATAAACTTTTCAAAACTTCAAATGTCTGTTAAAAAAAATGTGTCAGTTTTTGAATATTTTTTTAATCCTTATTATTAATCGACTGTTCTAAATACCTTTTTGCTTGGACAGCCACATATAGTTACTAAGTATCTTGTCTGACGAGGCAGATTGGGCAGTCATTATAATATATAAGACTTTCATAATGATCAATAGGCCAGTAGCTTTGAGAGACAATGATAATTCTTCAAGTCAATGTGAAATTATATTGTCATTACACTCGACTTCCTCCATTCGCTGAACGGAAGTTAGTGCTATAGAAGTATATGAGGAAGTCCATAAAGCGGAGGATGTTCGGATACTATGGTCACCGGTAATTGGCTGAATATTTTATTTATTAATAATAATTAATTGCGTATGTATACCCTACAATATATGAGAGGCTACCCTTGAACAATAATGTCCGTAGATTATTTTTTCTAGACAGAATATGTATGTGACATCTCATAATGACGTGAGATTATTCAACGACTTTGGGAGATGCGACATTTAAATTCTTAAAAAAAATAGACTTCGTAATATATGGAATACAACTGGAGCCAAGAAGTCGAGAGATAAAGTTATAAAAGAGCTACCGCCCAAGATATTTCTGTAAACAAACATAACTTAACCAAACGACTTCGGAATTCCCTCGTTATGTAAACTTAAGTTAACTTAAGCATCAACTTTCGATAATAAATAATTATGTAGTAGCACGTGGGAACTATTGATTCCATTCCAATGGCTTTGAGTAACAAAATATATTATCTGTGTCATAACTTCACACCAGTGCTGCAGTGGGTGCGTGCATTGCGAAAAATGCTAATCAGTCAATTTTGATTGCGCAACACCCTCTATGTATAGAATAAAAAAAGGATTACAACATTCTCTAAGGTCACAGAATTTCTTTGCATAGAAATTATGACGTAATCGTTTTATATCCATCATATTTTATGCAGCCATTGAAATAAGGCAATTTATCTATTCTTTTGCATTTAACGGTTATCTTTTCTAAGTGAAAGCTTCTTTATTTGAAGCTCACGGATAAAGCTTTCAATAAAACATAAAATTTATATCGATACAATATAAACGGGCAAGCAATAGTTTTGACATAATAAACAGTTATTATGAGAAAACTCGAGAAACCGCTTTCTCGTGGTATGCAGTCGATAGCTGCATGTTCTTGAGAACAAATACCAGCTCCAGTTAACATTAAACTGCTCAAACTTTCTGCACTATGACGTTATGAGGTCATTGACATGTGTGAAAAAAGAATAGTCCCGAAGAAATGGGGTTGATTGACATCGCAATAAGACCTAGTTCACACGCTTGTGTAGCATTATGAGATTAATTACATCAATGTGTTACAAACTCTATTGTTCTATAAAAGATGTCAGAATGTCATATTACAAGATTAATGCTTGATGCTATGTCGTAGTTTTTAGCCAAGTTTAGTACCAGGGTCGAATTTCAGCCTAGCGGATACTGATACTTTAAAAGCTCCATGATACGTTATCCTTAATAAATATCCAGTACTGATACGATCAGTCCGTGTTTCACTGGGGCAAGTCATTGTCGTTACACCACATCTCTGGCTGCAATCTATCTGTTCTCAACACTTGTTGCGCGCGCGCAGTTGCAACGCTTAAGTGTGGAAACTGTATCGATAACACTTCAACTGCTTTCGCGTTGCTACGCCAATTACATTTTTATCGATACATGAGAGCAGGCGAGCTACACATCTAGATAGTTCAGCCGTCACTGGACACAGGTATCCGCCGATCACGCCGCGGGCGCACCCTAAATATTTCAAATGTTACGTACCCACGCCGAGGGCGGCTGCTAGCACTATTAAACACCTTGAATTCATGATTAAACTGTAAGTCCTTGCACGAGTGAAGTGGACACTGTAACGTTCAAGCACACACTGCGAGCGGGTGAATGGGCGGTTGAGGCTTATATATCGGGTAGGCGTACGCGTCGCAGCGACGGTGAAAAGCGACGCCGACGCCCCCGCGTGCGCCCACCGCGACCCCGCGGGGTGCGCGCGCACCCCGCGAGACTGTCAACATTTGAACATCATCATCACTTACTAAAATCATGGTGTTGGGAAAATTCGTTTTGTCGGTTGCACTAACTTGTCAATTATTGCTCTATACGCAGCTGTAGATACTTGTTGCTTCGCCAGTTTGTAATGAAAACTGTAAAGATTAATGAGATAATTAATCTTTCCCTCGTCTTTGTTATGAATTATGTGTAATCAATATTCGTTTATTGTAGAAGCTACACAATTGATGCATTGTACACATCATCGCGTATGTTAGGTAATCATCGCTTGTGTGTTTTATTATTTTTATATTCTAAGAGTATTAGGACATGATTACGTATTTCTGTAACCATATTGCCAAATCAATTTGGTAAAAACATGTCTTGTTCAATACGTCAAAATTAGCTAAAACATCTTTTATTTATGTCGAATTAATCTTGATTTTCAGTTTAGTTTAGACCGCCTGACCATAAACACATGTCAACTTGGTTTTAGTTTTAGGAGCTCAGTTCTACCACTATAACTACCATATCTTGATCGATGTTCCTTAAACTCAATTTAACATCAAACGGTTATAAGGCCAATTCGCTTAATTAAAAACGTTCCAATTCTTGTTAGAATCTCATCTCAGTGATAATACCAATGTCTAAATCCCCATATAAATGACAGATTGAGCGTGAGATTTGAATGCGAACGTTATTAAAATACGCTAATTATAATTGCTCCGCAGATCTTCATAGCATATACCTACGTAAAACTCTCTTATTTCACATCAAAAATCGTAAACACATCGGATGTCCTCCAAGCCTATTAAGTCGAAACATCTCGAGCTCACTCAAGCAATAAACACAAGAGATCTTCAGGCCAAGACAAGTGGTCCACGGTCCAGCGTCCACTTGCAAACAGACAGCGAAAGTGTATTCCGAGATGAATCACGATTTATCTGATCGATGGCTTTACCAACCTTGAATTAAACGTAGCATTCATGAAAGGAAATGTTCTTACCATAAGAGGAGGTTAATAAAATTATGTGTAGCTGTAGTTTATTTATCTTCTATCTTTCTGTCTAACATATAAAATAGTTCCTTGACTGTGAATAAGACAATGGATGTTCGTGAACGGGCGCCGTCATTTGAGACTGGTCATCTCTTAACTGCCAGGGATTATTTGTAATCTGTTAATCTTATGTTTTGATTTTTTTTACATTGTTCTCACATATAGAAGCGACAAGAGTAATGTTCCCAGGATTTTGATTTAAAAGAGTCCTTGGAGTTTTTTGCCTGTTCTTCTCCATAGAGATCTACGTTTTGGAATGGGCAAATAGCTTCAACTTTCTGACTAACTGACCGACTCTATGACAATTCAAAAGTGCCTGTAATTGGTTTAATTGAAATAAATGCTTTGAGTTTGAGTTTGAGTTGGCACAGCTTAATACCGAAGATGCAGTAGAGTTTCTTAAAAGATTTTTGTAGTCAAGAAATATTTTTTCGAATTCAACTTATACATAGTTGTATAAACACTTGGTTGGAAAAGTGTTATCCCTGCGTATATCAACTTGAATTACCGATTAATACCTTATTTACTTTTTTTTATGTAATAAATAAAATAGAAGTTAAATATAGTTTAACCGTTTGTGATGCAATTGAATGAATTGAACATTGAAGTTAGTTTATGAAAACCCGCTGGTAAGTTAATACTTTCTATCCACGCGAACAGAGTCATATACATAAGCTAGTTTTTGATATTCTCATAATTTGATGTTAAGACAATAGTTTTAGTTTTACACTCGGCTGATAACGAAGGTTAGGTCGCAAGGTTCGGAGACTAAAATCTCTCATTGATCTCTGTGTACGGAACTACGGATGTATAAAATGAATTGAACATTGAAGTTAGTTTATGAAAACCCGCTGGTAAGTTAATACTTTCTATCCACGCGAACAGAGTCATATACATAAGCTAGTTTTTGATATTCTCATAATTTGATGTTAAGACAATAGTTTTAGTTTTACACTCGGCTGATAACGAAGGTTAGGTCGCAAGGTTCGGAGACTAAAATCTCTCATTGATCTCTGTGTACGGAACTACGGATGTATAAAATGAATTGAACATTGAAGTTAGTTTATGAAAACCCGCTGGTAAGTTAATACTTTCTATCCACGCGAACAGAGTCATATACATAAGCTAGTTTTTGATATTCTCATAATTTGATGTTAAGACAATAGTTTTAGTTTTACACTCGGCTGATAACGAAGGTTAGGTCGCAAGGTTCGGAGACTAAAATCTCTCATTGATCTCTGTGTACGGAACTACGGATGTATAAAATGGTTGATTCATGATTTTTTCATTCAGTACTCGTGTATCGTTTCTTCAAAATATTTTTTTGTATCTCAAGTATTGTATTTTGTGTTAAAAAATTACTGAATATTAGATACGAATACACCAATTAAGATAGTAATCAGTGCGTAGTGTCTGTAAACGTATGTCTAGCTGTATTTATAAACAAAATATTTTGTTTTGCACTGTAATATCTATTTGGAAACGTTCTTGTAAGTGTTAGGTTCCCCTAACACATTATGTGTATATTTTAAAGCCCAAAGTACCTAGTTATTATTCATTAGACATCGCAACAAAATATTAAGCCAACAGCAGCATCTGCCAATAGAAACCAGCTTCATGTCGCCTCCCCATTTGGGAATTGTGACTGTCAGATTATCTAACTACCAAACGCATGATACAATATTTCCATACAGGTCCCGAGACCCAATTTCTACCGTACCCATTTCTATCTCGATTTCCTTCATACCCTTTATAGCCCTAGTATTATGGTAACTGATCGATAAGATCACGCATAAGATAAGTGCGTATATTTAGGACAAGGATGTAAGCAGCAAGTCGACGACCGTCCGCGCCCGGCGCGAAGGCCTGCTGGTTTCACGGCGCAGGCGCAATGATGATGCAAATGCAGATGTGGCAGTTGACTGATATTGGCTTGTTGCATTTTTTTAATAATTGCATAATTTTTTTTCTGATCTCTATTTATTTATAACAATTGATCCTTAATTAAAATTAACAAGCTAACTCTAAAATATGTATAGTATGTACAAGTATATAATAAAATAATAAAAAAGGGCTCATTGGGCATCTAAGATGTTTTTATCTGATTGTGTGGATAGAATAAAATTGGGTGATAAATGTATATGATTTTTATTTCCGTAAGTAGCTACGTTTATACAAACTCTTTTACATGTCAATTATAATATATTTTAAAAACTAGATGAGTTGTGGTCAGTAACAGAACCATTGCCGAGTGAGTGTCTACTTAGTTCTTAATTATAACCCGTTAATCTACTTCATGAAACCCATCCCTGTTCTGCAATGCAAAGATTGCAGCAGAAATAGCCTAGTGGTGTGCCTGTCGGACTGCCAAATCATAGGTCTAGAGTTTGAACCCAAGGCACGCACCTCTGACTTTTCGGATTCATGCGTCTTGTATAATTATCACTTGCTTAAAAAACGGTGTAGGAAAACATCGTGGAGAAACCGGCATGCCCGAGAGATATTTCTCAACGGCATGTGAAGTCAAGTCAGAGGCCCATGGGCCGCATGAAAAGTCTGACAGCAGGTTATCACTCACCACACAAAAAAGAAGAAGAAAATAATTCAAAGATTCATAATATTGCTATTTGAGAGCCTTCTACAACTTAAATTCATTAGAGCGTTATATAAATACGTTCATGTAAACTTAACTGGCTGACGATGACAAAGATTTTTTTTTATTTTATTTTGTAGCTGTTACACTTTATGATACATTTAGATTTATTTTTCACCAAATTAATATAATTAAATTTGGTGAAACTTTAAAGATATCACTAACGTTAACTAACTCCTAACTATTTTAATTTCTTCTAATTAATTACCAATAGCTAATCATGACAATTAAGAACATGTTGAGCGAGTAGTATGTAAGCGACATAATGTTGTTTTAAAAAAAAAAAAAAAAGTTGGTATTTCACTTTTTCAATAAATAATAAAATAAAATAAATAAAGTAATCAAAAAAATACCTCTCCTGTAAATTTTAATTTATGTCGCTTACGATGTTCTTCCTTATCAGGCTCGAATTATGTCATAATTTTCCAACTTTAATTTCAAACTATCTACCATTGACAAATGATCCATTCTACCTACTTTGCGTTACAAAATATGACTAATAGCGTAGTCTGTGTCGTTGTCACCACGATGTTTGCCTCATTGCGCCGGCGCAGCTATGTGCAGTATGCGGAAGGTAGCACAGACAGCGACAACGAAATGCCTAAACTTACAATCACCTCTAAAATTATAGTATTCAACTCTTGATGATAAATAAATGAATTTTGTGAAACGTTTTAAGAATAGGGTACTGACTACTGTTCCATCTCAGAGCACTAACAAAAGAAATTGGAAAACCTCAAGTATTTTGTAAGTCGTGCCTTAGTAACATTGTGTTTTTAATTTAAATGACTGGGTGACAGCTTAATGAACTGTGTTGATTCTAGCATCAAATAGAATAATCTCATGTAAACTTGTCTCGTTCGTTTAAAATTGTGCTTAGTCATTGTCATTGCTGGGACACCGGACTCCTATCTTCGAGAGGGAGTGGGCTGTAATCCACCACGCCGGCCCAGTACGGGTTGGTAGATGATACATGTATTTGAATTTTTGGTTCTAGGACATGTCAGTTTCCTCACGATGTTTTCCTTCACCGTTTTGAGAGCAGTGATGATGAAGTAATTTACACAAAGTAAAGCACAACTCGTAAGTTACCGTTACCACTGTGTCACCGCTGCTCTGAGTAAGGTATGGCCTTATGAGTAAGGTAGTATATACAATCGACCGAGAGCTTCTTGTAGCTTAAATAGACCTACTACAATGTTATTTGTGATATACATAAACATTCGTTCATAAACATAAACATTTTTAACACTTCCGTCTCGTCACCTTCCTTTAAAAAAAAACAGCCAAGTGCGAGTCAGGCTCGCCCACGAAGGGTTCCGTACCATAATCTATAAAAACGGCAAAAAATCACGTTAGTTGTATGGGAGCCCCCTTAAATATTTGTTTTATTTTAATTTAATTATCTATTTTTAATGTGAATATATAACTAAATATTTTGTAAATATTTCAAGCGTCTAGCTGTTACCGTTATTAATAACGAGCAAAAACGAGCACAAAAATCACGTTCGTTGTATGGGAGCCCCCTTAAATATTTATTTTATTCTGTTTATTTGTTTATTTTATTAGTATTTGCTGTTATAGCGGCAAAAGAAATACATCATCTGTAAAAATTTCAACTGTCTAACCATTATGGTCCATGAGATACAGCCTGGTGACAGACGGACAGACAGACGGCGGAGCCTTAATAATAGGGTTCCCGTTTAACCCTTTGGGTACGGAACCCTAAAAAAAACTCATAAACGTATTTGCTTTATATTTTCTTTTTTGGAAAACCGCTGTGTTATTTTCGGACTTCTGCTGACCTGATACTCAATACGGTTAATTTCAGCGCTGACTCAGAGATCTTCGGTATAAAAATCCCTCTGGAGAGAGTAAACCTAACACCCAACTACGGCTACCCATAAATCACAATCATCATCATCTCCCTTCCCCCAACTATGTTTGGGTCGGCTTTCAGTCTCACCAGATGCAGCTGAATACCAGTATTTTACATGGAGCGACTGCCTCTCTGACCTCCACAACCCAGTACTGGGTAACACGATACCCCTTGGTTAGACTGGTTGTCAGACTTTAGGGCTTCTGACGACCCGCAACAGCTGTCAAAGATCTACAAATAACAGCCGGGAACAACGCCTTAACGTGCTTTCCGAGGCACGCAGGGGTCTTGCTTGGTATGTAAAAATGATCACCCATCCACGGACCTGGCTCCTTAACCTGATCGATCGACCCGTGCGGCTGTTATTACTTAGCCACAAACCCCTTCCCCATAAATCACAATACTATAATAAATAAAATTATTCAAATCATCTTCTATATTAGCATACGCTGCCTTACTTACCGAGAAACCATAGTCAATGGTAATAACTCAATGCGAACCCAATAAGTTGATACAAAACGGTACTCCTTACTTAATATTCATAAAGGCTGTGAGCACGAAATTGTGCAGAGTCGCGACGTACGCGCACTTCCTTCTGATTGTATATCATATACAACGGTATCGGTAGACTATATTAAATGAGGCACATTTTTTAGGGATATGTGAAGGCTCAAACGTAAAATGAGGATATACAAAATGTCTGTATACAGTGTGACGAAAATTAAGGATGTGGTACAGACCATTAAACTGAACAACTTTCTCTCGGGGACCAACATCGTAATCACGAAAAACTTATCAGTCGTCCCATAAATTTGGTCGAGTAGGTATTGAAGTTTTGTATGGGCTGAACGTTTTTCTTTTCACGATTACGATGTTGGTCCCCGGGAGAAAGTTGTTTAGTTTGATGGTCTGTACCACTCGCTTAATTTTCGCCACGCCGTATACAGACACATTGTATATTACTGTTTTTAATTGATTACTAGCTTTTTCCCGTGGCTTTGCCGGCGTGGAGGTTGGAAATTATCCCACGGTAATGTACTACTGGGATAAAAAGCTATATATATGTGCCAAATTTCATCCAAATCCGTACAGCCGTTATTGCGTTATTGAGTAACAAAGTCTATTTCGCATTTATAATATTAGTTAGGAAGTTCGAATAATAGGATGAGGCCCATGTTCAACAATGCTTGCTTATATAGGAAATGGAATGCTTAATCATGGTCCGACTATCATAACCCCCGTTTTTTTTGGAGTTGGTGTTTTCTTTATACTTATTTCATATAGGTAATTTCAGTGACATACTCGTATTTTTGTGAACTTGTGACTCCATTTAATAATCATAATCATTTATTAATTTGCGAATATGGGTACAAAAAAAAAGGTCTTAATACAAACAATAGTGTCCATTAGCCATATCCTAACCGTAAGGCATGCAAAGGATATTGACCAGGTTTGGACCAAATGTTGCCCAGGCATGGGAGTACTTGCAATTGGTTCCTTGCATAATTTTATACTTAAAAATAAAAAAATAAAAAAAAATCGGTCCCAGGGTTAAAAAGTTATGATTAAAAGGTTTTTATTGTAGTTTTATTTATTTATTTTATTTTATTATTGGATACTATGTATAAAATAGCGTCGTTTAGTTTGAACTGGCTGGTTTGGACTCATTGGATACGTATTGACAACTGCTATAACGCTAGGTAGTGTCCAGGGTCTGATGATGGAGCTGGAAGGTGATCACAGGCACTCCTCAAGTAAACCAAATAGCCCTGTCGTATGTGGTTTCATTCGATTTGTTATGACAAGTGATTTACACAAGGTGGTGTTCAGGATCTAATGATGGAGCCGCAAGGTGGCCATAGGAACTCTCTCAATACTTTATCTCAAAATTCTTTAAAGCTTTGGTTTACAGACTAGTATAAGCCCAAGGAACATAATGCACTGTGCGTCCATTCTGGGCAGCACTTGGTCCAACTCCCATATATGGCTGGTCAATGTCCTTTACACACATTACATAATATTTTTATCCTGTAAATATTCAGTGACAGAGTAATACGCCTTTTTTAGTAACAGTATTTTGATATTGTTTTTAAATATACATGTAATAATTTAAAATTTCGATTATAAAGATTAGCGCAATATCAAGCTTCTTCATAGAACTTACTTATATATTTTTTCTTTCCGTGAACAATTGATGCGTAAATAAGCGAGTTTATCGTCGATATTTGCTCTACATATTATTTATTATAATAATAAGTAGTATATACATTTTTGGAGCATACCATTTGTAATTTTTATACAAGATACTTAATCTATTTCCATTAATTAACTTTTATGAAGTTATAGAACACATTACATTAAATAAAATGACATCATATCCTGTAATTATACGAGTAGATTTTGTCATTAACGAGAAGGAACTTAATTACCTAATTATTGTAGAAATGTATAATTAAAAATTACCTCATTTTCCTAGTCTTGATCACAAATTAGATAATGACTAGCTTTTGCCCGCGGCTTCGTCCGCGTGGATATCAGAAATTATCCCACGGAAACGTACTACCATAACGCGTACGCCACGACAGCTCCCAGTCGGTATGATATTTTCCGACGTCTTCAACAATCATCGTCATATTTCAGCCAATTTACACAAAACCTTAACGAATTATAATTCAAATTTTATTCAGGAACAATTCACATTCTGTTTGAAATCTTAAATAATAAAAAAAAACATGATCTACACTTAATCGATATGCACTTAAACCTTCCTCATGAATCACTCCGTCTATTGTTGAAAACCGTATGAAAATCCGTTAGGTGGTTTTTGAGTTCATCGCGTTCAGACAGACAGACGCGGCGGGCTTTGTTAGTGATATTGACAGCCGGCGGGGTGACTAAATATAGAAATGAGGTAAGACATCGTTTACCTAAATATTTGTGATTTTATTGCTGGTACAAGTGTTTATTGTATAGTGATAATGGATTTTGTATAGCTAACATCCGTTTTCATAAGATTTCCTGTTAGTGATTGTGACACATATAATATATGATATCCACTCTTAAGAACATAGTCAAACACGAGGGCACGATATATTATTCATATTTCAATATCAGCTGGTCTATTCTGAAAAAAACCGGCCATGTGCGTGTCGAAACACGCGCAATGAAGGGTTCCGTAGTTGGGTTAAATTTATCCCAGAGATTACCATGTTATTTTAACACCATAAACTTCTTATAGGTTTTCCTGTAATCTATAAGTAAAGAACTATTTTCTGTATTTTTTTTTTATTTTAGGCTCAGAAGCTTGGGAGATAAGGTGCCAAATGGTATATTTTCATTTTTTTTTCTTAAATAACTTGATTTTTTTTTTTTTAATGAAATGTTTGAAACTCTCACAATAATCCCTTTCATTTAATATGTAACACGGTACAGTTTGCAAAATAATTATTTTTATTTTCTAATTTGCTTCCTTTTTCATTTATTTACATTTAGTTACACGTCAAAACGAAATTTCAACTTAATCGGTCCAGTACATTTGTAGATTTGGAGCAAATCGGCTGTGACAGACGGACAGACAGACACACGCGTGATCCTATAAGGGTTCCTTTTTTTCCTTTTGAGATACGGAACCCTAAAAAATCTCACTGTGAAAACTTAGGTGAAGTGAGCATGACTTCAGCTGCCATTCTACTTTATGCAAAGGATTGACACTTTTGACAGCTTACTTTACCTAAGTTTTCACGGTGAGATTTACCAGAATAGATCGGCTGATGTGATATTTGGCAGGCTCGTTTCTAAGTACGTCATTAAAGATGATCTTCTCCATATACAGCCACTATAGGCCTCCTATTCTTAAAGCGAACCCGATCGGACCTATTGGGTCAGATTTAAGTCTGTTCAGTTTTATTTCTCCGTATAATTATGGTTATCTCTTTGTTTGGCGCGCTACGATCCTTTAAATGTCCTCCCCTTGGTCAAAGAGATCGGAATAGGTAGAGTATATTTACCTAAATTTCGAGGAAGTAAGTAACATAGAGTGGATAATACCTCCTCTAAATTCCAGAATCATAAACATGAAAAAAAAAAAATGCAAATTACTTAATGCACTTTGAATACATTCGTAACAAATTATTATTTCAAAGAATCTTATTACGTTTTTAGGGTTCCATATTGTCGCCGCAGGAGACACCCCGGGCGTCGGGTGTCGCAGGCCGAATCCCGGCCGCCGTAGGCGCGGACTTGCGGATGGTGAGCGATGGGTAGCTCCAACACTAACTGACGGGGTCCGGTAGGGCCAATGCCTGCCAGGGTTGCGAGTTTGTCCGAAGGGGATATCGTGGCCCTGGCACACAGGCATATGAAGGAACGCGGGTGGGTTTTAGTCAGTAAAAGTCTGATATCCCTCCCGCTCCGCCCAGAGCGGAAGAAGTTAACAGATAATTTTCCATCAAAAAAAAGGATTCCATATTAAAACAGTCAGTAAATCAAAGTAGGTACTTTATTTTACTTAGAGGAAAATCAATTTTTGAAAAGTTGACTGGTTATTGTCTATATTTACTTGATTATGTTGCGATAAAAACTTAATTTTATTTTACCTACATGTATACAACCAAAACAATTGAATTTGACACAATTTTAGAACGGAACCCTAAAAATTATATTATGATTTTTCAAATCAATAATTTGTAACTATATAAAAAGCCCAATAAATAACTCGTGAATTTTAATTCCCGGGATTAAAACGTAATTTTCATCATTCCGGGATTTTAGAGGAGGATTATCCACTCCTATTAATTTGATAATCATTATAAAATATATTTTATATATTTTTGTTTTCCACATCAAATCCTCTTTATAATTCTCTTCGGCCTAAATCAATATTTTTTAATAAATTTTGGCCAAAATTTTAAAAATAATAACTTAAACCATAACTTGATTATAAATGATGTTACTTAAGGCTCTTACACACTCACGCAATATCGCGGGCGCGATAGGCACCGACAAAGACAACTCCTTTGTCGGTGCATGTCGCGCCCGCGATATCGCGTGTGTTTGTAAGAGCCTTTACTCCCTCGAAGTTTAGGTAAATATACTCTACCGATTCCGATCTCTGGCTCATAAAACAAAGCCCTTACTTCACTTTTTTCCTACCAAGTGTCTTTGCAACCACTTCTATCCACTTACCTATAATAAAACTCATTAGGAACGGCCTAAGTTCAGACAAAAGCTATTTCCATGTAAATACGTTACAGTAACCTACATAACTGCTGAGTTACGCAATCCACATGAATTATGGATTTAACTTAAACCTTTAAGTACCCACTCTAAGCAAATATTGTTTTAAAATTCAGTTGTCAATAATCAACTGCTACTCAAACAGAACTAAGCACGTAACGTTGATCCCAACTACCTACAGATCCTGACCAAAGTGACCCACGAAAATCCAATTTTAGAATACATCGGTGCTTTTGTATTGACGACATTGGTCAAAATAAGCGGTAATGTTTCAATGTACAACAAAAAGTAATACGTAAACTATTACATCAATGCTCCTCTGACACGATGCTTGTAATTACTCAATCGGCTGGCATTTGAAGAAGCGCACGCGCAAGTAAAGGTCGTCGGTTCGCGTAGGTAGGTACTTAGTCGGTTACTGACCTACAAGTTTCGTAGTTATATATATCCGGATAAGTGTAGAGGAATGAGCTGTCAATTGTTTATTTATTTAATTTAAATAGCACATAAATAAATATGTACTTACTTGAGAAAACTTGAAATTGAGTTACGGCATAAAAAAAAAAATTGCGATTCAAAACCGCAAATCATTGTTTTGGTTACATAATTTTCAATATTTAATCTTCGTCTTGCAACTTGAGAAGAACTAAAAAATAAAATCACTATACTCCTAGCCAGACACATCACTTTCAACACTAGTGATTATGCAATTGTTAGCACGATTACGCTCTTGACAACAGTAGCTATTAAAAGGGTCAACCATTGTGTTATGTTAAATAGTACTTGAGGTACAAGACTCTGACGGCGGACAAGAAAAGCAGTGCTTCGCTGTTCGCCGGATCAGGTAGTCGTCTTGCTTCCTATCTTACTTTGTAAAGAAATATTATGTAAGTAAGCATAGAAAACATTGTTCAATTCAGGGGTCCGTTTGCGTAATATTAAGCTTTAAAGTGCTAATTTTTGGTAGAGTCGAGTGCCCCCCCCCCCCCCCAATGGGACTTCCCATCGGCAAAAATTACGAACTGAACCGTATTAAACCCCTTTAAGGGATGAATTTTCAAAAAAAAGTTTTCTGTCAGTGTTTAAAAAAAAACATGGGGTAGGCAGAAACTATAGATCGCCTCCTGGTACGCTCCTTACATACTCCTTTTGCTTCGTTTACGTTCATACATCTGGTTATTGTGTAATTAAGTTACATTAAAATTACTTATTAGTCTTATAGGCTAGATTGTAATTAATTATTAAGAATCTGGTTCTTCTTAATGAAGGATAAAAAAAATTCACGCACGCCGCCGGTTGCGAGCCCTATGCACCTGACGTTTCTGAAGAATATCACTAATTAGGTCACTATAATTATGTCCTCCTAGGGCGTATTCTGCCTTTTTAACCGACTTCTAAAAAAGGAGAAGGTTCTCAATTCGGATGTTTGTTTTTTTTTTTTAATTGTTCGCGCGTAACTCCGTCGCTTGCCAACCGATTTGAATTGTTTGTTGATTTTTGAAAAATCAACAAACATCTAAAAATTTATCTACATTGTCTATATTAACGATCTTATCGTTCACTCTGTCTTGCGTTTTTTGTTCGCGCATAACTCCGTCATTTACGAACAGATTTGGAAAATTCTTTTTCGGCACTGAAAAGTGAAAAATAAAAAACATTTTACAAAAAAAAATAACCGACTTAAAACTAAAATACAGATCCAAAGACACAGACTTCCGAAATTAAAGTTATTTTTCACTTTGTAGTGTTTTTTTGGAAGTCGGTTATTTTTTTTTGTAAAAAGTTTTTTATGTTAGACTTACCTTTCATTCATCCTTTCCTTCGTTTCATTAAAGATTCTATTTGGTAAATTATATATATTCTCACTTTAAAAGGGACTCTGCATTAATGGTAACTGTCAATATTTCATTCATAATTTCAGCCGAACTACACGTCCACTGCTGGACATAGGCCTCCCCCAAGCACCGCCACTTCAACCGGTTCTGTGCTTCCCGCATTCAGCGGATTCCTGCGGCTTTCACAAGGTCATCGGTCCACTTTGTGGGAGGCCTTCCAACGCTAAGTCTTCCGGTACGCGGTCGCCACTTCAGAACCTTTGGGCCCCATTGGCCTTCTGTTCTACGAGCTTGACACTTAAGTTTGCCAATTCTTCGGGCTATGTTGGTTACCTTGGTTCTCCTGCGGATCTCTTTATTTATGACTCGATCACGTAGGGAAACCCCAAGTATAAACCTCTTCATTGGGTGACTTTTAGCCGTCTAATAAAACTTCATTTAGAAGTAATATATTATGTTGGGGCTGTCAGTTTCTTTACACAATTACCATTTAATTGAACCGCTATTTATTAATATAATACTTAATACGTAATTTGATAGCATTGTTCGGTAAGTATTTCCTCTTCGTTAATGGAAAGGGAACATGACTAAAAACAAAAAATGTACGATAAGGTCGACACCCTACCTCTTTGCAAACGGACATAACAGGTGATTTAGAGATTATTTCAGGGGTGACAAAACTAGGCGCATAATACGTATGCTATCCATTCATCTTCATTTCGATTTTATGGTATAATAACCTCGTGTATGAACTTTAAGGAAAAGACAGTCTTTCCGGTTCCTGAGACTACTCTTCAAATCTGAAAAAAATATCATAGAAAATAGTCACTAGGCTCGCTAGCTTTCCTCTTTACAGTCTCCCCAGGGATGTGTCCTGAAGTCCCTTCACAGTTTTTATACTTCTAACAGCGACCTTATTGCAACGAGAATAAAGATCACTATGATGACATTGCACAGTGGGGGTTCTGGAGTTGGGGACTTGATGCCCTCTTTCATGTGTAGGTGGTGACCACCGGACTGGTTTTTCCGAGATAAAAACAAACTCCCAGCGTCTTATCCCCAAAAGACGGCCAACTTTTGCAGGTTCCTCCTGAAAATACTCATTACTCGACAACTCTCAATCATTAATTTCATTTTACAATGTGTACATAGATGGTAACTTAAAATTTAATGATATCATTATAGACAATCTCGGGCTCAGCACAATAGCTGGAGAAAACAGCTTATGTCAGCTTCTTAATATTATAATATTTATTTATTTTCATTACAGGGGTCACCTAATGCGATAGTGTACTTATCAAAAGTCTTATCCTAACTTCATCATCATCATTTATCATTTCATCCGAAAGACGTCCACTGCTGGACATAGGCCTCCCACAAGGGGGGTGTTTGCCGTAATCGCCACGCTTTGTAGGCGGGTTGGCGATCGCAGTATGGTGTTAAAGCCGGTAGCACATATTCAACGCGAAACCATAGCAGCGTAACCACGGTAGTTCAATTCAACTGGTTCGCTTCATGTTTCGCTAGTTGCATCCGATTCGAGTAGCGAAACATGACGCGAGCCAGTTCAATTGAACTACTGCAGTTTCGCTGTGATGGTTTCGTGGCGGAGCGGTGCTACTGGCATAAAATGTATATGGAACACTGCTGCCCATTCTCTCGTAAGTCCCTTAGCCGTCTTTTACAACACCCACGGGAAGATATAGGATGGTGCTATTCTTTACGTCTGGCACCACACGGCACCATAGCGGTATCCTAACTTATAAGATCCAAATCCAAGTCCTAATATTTAATGTTATTAGGGCTTTTTCCAATGTGTATGAATTTTCAAATAAATATAATTTCTGCTGTATGTATAATTATTAGACAATAGGTACCTGTACCATTTATACTTTAACGTTTAAATATTGTTTTGCAGTTTAATAGCATTTTCTATCTATATAAATAAAAATTAAATACTGTTCGTTGGTAAGCGCATCACTTGAGAACGGCTGGACCGATTTGGCAATTTTTATATTTAAAATTTTTTATTAGTATTTTCGTATTAGTCCGAATTAACTTTTTATGGAAAGAATTTTTTTAAATTTTCCCGGAAAATTTTCAAATCGGGGAAAAAATATCATCCCCACTTTACGTGTAAGGTAAACCCTTAAAAATGTTGTTTTTCAAGATTTTGTTTTACAACTTTGTCGGCGTGATTAATATGTAGTACACCCATGCCAAGTTAAAGAGCTAAGCCGAGGATAGACAGTCAGACAGACAGACGGACATGGCGAAACTATTAGGGCTCCTTGTTGACTACGGAACCTTAAAAAGGGATCTAGTCTTAATGACAAATAATAAGTCATGTTGACTGACGACTCTTTATCTTACCTCCCAACTCGAAAGTATCGCCTTAGGGAAACCAATTGCTCAATCTACAAATGCGTCAGCAAGTATTGCGAATTTGAAGTCATGATTACGTTGTGCGTATACGTAATGTGCTGGGCTTAAAATTCATGACTCAATTCTGTTTCAACAAATAGGTGTCACTTAGGGGCCCACACTACACATTATGGGGTCTACCAATAACTGTGTTGTGCCTCCTGTTATGAATGAAAACTCAACATTTTTAAAAGCTAAATACTAAAATATTTAATCGGGATCCCAACTTATTATTTGATATACAAAAGTGAAGAAGTAAAATCGAACAAAGCATGTATGATGTAACAAAGACCGGTGATTATTCTGTACATGTATATATGTCGATATAAATAAAATTAATTTGTTCTGGCAAATATGCTATCTTGTTTATTGTAAATAGATAAATAATGATTCCAAACATTATAATGCCAACTAAGAGAAAATGTATCTTAGTCTGTATTTTTTTCAGTGCAGTAGTAGTAAAACGGGCTGGTTGGTGTGCGCAACTCTCCGTCCAACTACAATATGTTGCGCAAGAGTCACTATGATGACGATGAATACACATGGATCCCTCACGGAAGTAACATCACGCCTAGTTTCCCGACGGGTTGGGCAGAGGTGTACCTATAGTATACCCACATTTCGCCAGTTATGTTTAAGCCCCATGTAATAGGGGCGAGCCTCTTGCCATCAACTGGGCACAAATCCAGCCTACGGCCTGCACACAATAACACCTGGGAATTGAACCCAAGACCTCATTCTCACCAGTAGCACTTGCGACCACTAAACGAACGAGGAAGTCTAGCCCTTACGGAAGTGATAAAATTAATTACTTGATTATCACGAAGGCTAGATGGCAGAGTTCATATCACGGTCATTGGAAAACTTATATTATTAGTTAAGGCGATGCATACTGTCTCCGCACTGAAACGCAAAGGTAAACAATAGTAATATGCTCGGTAGTCGGTCGACTCATATTGTGTTGTTTTTGTTTTTAGGGTCCGCGACTGGTCTGTCGGTCAGTCTGTCAAAACCCTTTTTAGAAAGAAATAAAAATTAATATGAAATACGTAGGTCTACCGTCTCTTGGAGCTCTAAAAAAATAAGCTTCAAGTCAACGCTATAAAAAAATACGTCGATTTATGCGACATATTTTGATACTCGCACTTCCCGTTGACCTAGAATCATGAAATTTCGAAAGAAGCAAGGTCTCACAGCACAACGGAATACCGAACGTTTTACGGAATTTTATTTTTATATACATGAATAAAAACTTATATCTAATTAATTTATAAAAATAACAAAATCATATCCTATATAAACTAAAACTATTAATAAACTAAAATATGGCGTCAAAAAATTCCTCCGCATCGCTGTCGACTGGTAATGTATCCAAGAGACTGGCGGCATTGCCACGTTGTATGGCAATGCTTAGCCTCTGGCCAAGGTAAAAGCCAGCCCTTGGGTCACGGGAAGTGTCAACCAGCCGTTTGGAGATTTCTTTGAATAAAATGATTTTGCTATTTTTATAAATTAATTTAAAAAAAAATAGTTTTATCATATTTTTATTTGTGATTTCAAACTTACATTTGCAGTTGGAGAATTGTCCGTGACGTATATTATCGATATACGGGAGAACATGTTTTTCAACTACTAAGTTAAATTTATTTTTGGGATAAATTCATACCAACTACGGAACCCTTCATTGTGCGTGTTTCGACACGCACTTGGCCGGTTTTTTGTGTTCATGTGTCTGTCACTTGTACACTATAATATCTCCCGCGTCGATGGCTAGTCTCCGCTGAGATTGGCCGCATGGCCGAAGTTCGGTCTGGAGGACTAGTATTATTATTATTTGTATAGTGTTATCTACAGGATAACACTATACAAATAACCTGATGAGTGATTAGACAGTTGCGTCAACTCGACAGTTTCCAGTGTTCTCCAGTTTCGTTGATTCGTCAGTTTTATTCAATTCGTCAGTCAAAGTACAGTCGGTGGAAAACTGCCCACACGTCTGCTAATTTAAGTATGTACGTATTTCGTAACATAACATCACGGCTGTTTCCTCAAAGGGGTAGGCAGAGATAAAAAAAAAATGTTTTTTTTAGGAAACAAATATATTTAAAAAATATATATTGTAATTGTAAAAATACAACTTTAAGTTTGATTTAAATTGGGTTCCTTACATTGTCCACTTTTGTTTACTTAAACGTAAACATATCTTTTACGTTGAGTGTACTAAACTGACGAATTGTTAAAGACAGTTGCGTTAACTCGACAGTTTCCAGTGTTTGCCAGTTTCGTTGATTGTGAATATTTACTTTAGACATAAAAGCCAAACAATCTTATTTGTTTTTTTTTATAATTATCCTTAAAAAGACGTTTTTCGAATCAAAAATGTATTGAAAGAAAATATTACAATTACGTAACTGTCTTCAACGTGGAAAGAAAAAGATCCAATAAATCATATACCTAATATAGTTTAATTTTGCTTGTATGTGTGACTGTTTCAGAATATTCATGCAAATTAACATAAACATAGGGAGCCTCCTCTTAAGTCCAAGGCTTTATTGTATAGTTCATCACGGTCATGGTAACATAATTATTACGACAACGCGACAAACGTATAACTTACTTGTATAATTAATATGAAATATTTAACTAGTTTCTAAAGGGACTTGTGGCTAATAAGTAATAACAACCGCACATGTCAATCGATCAGGTTAAGCTCAGCTTGGCTTGGTTGGTTCGTGGATGGGTGACCATCTTTACATACCAAGTCTTCTCGGTGCCTCGGAAAGCACGTTAAACCGTTGGTCCCAGCTGTTATTTGTAGATCTTTGACAGTTGTTACGGGTCGTCAGAAGCCCGAAAGTCTGACTACCAGTCTTACCAAGGGTTATCGTATTATGCAGTAGTTGTGGAGGTCAAATATGCAGTCGCTCCATGTAAAATACTGGTATTCAGCTGAATGCGGTTAGACTGGAAGCCGACCCCAACATAGTTGTGAAAAGGCAGATGATCATTTAAATAGTTTCTATATTTGTCTATTTGTTTTTACATGTGTCCTTTACTCGTACTTTGTAATATAATGTGTCAAGGTTGACATAATACAAGGTAGATGTATTTTCCACGTGTCAAAACCGTTAACGATAAACAACAGTATTGTTTGGTGGCTATGTGACAGAAATTACCATTTAATGTATTAAAGCCATACTCAAAGTGTGCTCCGCGGCCCTAGAGCTCCGCAAAGCCTCTGTGGCTCCGCGAAACTACTGGTCATAATGAAAAAAATACTAAAAGGGGTGCTATATTTTATTTTACTCTGCAACCTGACTAACTATCTATATTAACTAATATTATCATAATATTAATAAATAGTACACATAAAAGCATTTTTGATTATTTTAGAGCTCCGTCAAATATTTCGTTTTCCAAAAGGGTTCCATCGCCAAAAAAAGTTTGAGAACCACTGTACTAAGGAATAGTTCTCACATACATTACCTAGTAATTTCAGTTGAGCTCCAGTTGAGCATGCAGCTCAACTGAGATTACTGACAAATGCTTGCACTGACTGGACAAGTCCACTCAAATTTGATTGATTAAGAAAATTGATTCTTTCCTTAAAATACCATTTCAGACACGATCCTCACATGATCTGAACAAGATTATGTCTGGACTTTAAAAAAGACTTAGACCTCTGATTTATTCATACATTTATTATATTTAAATGATGCTGTTCTTCATTTTTACATATTACACTTGTGATCATATTATATAAACGTCATATTTAATCAAGACGGATAATTTTGATTTAGCCATGTGTGCCATTGCTATGAGTGCAATTTTATTCATTGTAATAAAAAATCGAATGAAATCGATTAAAATTTTGTAAAACAACAAGTTTCTTTAGAAAAGGAAAGAAAGAAAAAAAATATATTTATTGGGACTCAACACAGGAGATCACAAATTAAACTAAAACACACTCTTAGGAACATAAAAACAATTAAAAAAAACCGGCCAAGTGCGAGTCGGACTCGCGCACGAAAGGTTCCGTACCATTATCTATAAAAACGGCAAAAAAATCACGTTTGTTGTATGGGAGCCCCTTAAATATTTATTTTATTCTGTTTTTAGTATTTGTTGTTATAGCGGCAACAGAAATACATCATCTGTAAAAATTTCAACTGTCTAGTTATCACGGTTCATGAGATACAGCCTGGTGACAGACGGACAGACAGACAGACAGACGGCGGAGCCTTAGTAATAGGGTTCCCGTTTTATCCTTTGGGTACGGAACCCTAAAAACAAAGTAGAATGAAAATAAAAACAAAGTCCTGTAAAATACTTATTTTCCTCGTAAAGTTATCGATATTCCAGTCGAAATTCTTGTATTTTGACGCCATTTTGAGGTTAAACGGATATGATCATATTTTTACGCTTCCTGTAGGATAGGATAGGATCCCTTAACTATGATCATAGACAATTTGAATCCTATTTAGATATTATACCGTCATAGGTCCGACTATGGGCTGACTATGGTGCTTCGACTATGTTCGCAGAAGCTCACACTCATGGGTTTCATGCTCTTATAAGGAAGCAGTGTGCGTTGCTGCTGAGTCGTGTTTAATAAGCGTGTTCGTGGACAGGTGGGACTCTCCACTGGTGCGCCACAGGATACGTTTGCATACTGCACTGTGAGCAGTAGACAGTTCCTCCCGGTCCTAATGTGTGTTACTGTGTCCTTGACTGCTTTTATTTTGTGTGTCTTCTTTTGTTTGTTTTATTTTAACGTGTATTAGTTGTTTTTAAAATGTGAGTCATGATATATGGATGTTTTCTGAATTAAAAAATTATATATAGGTTCTTCATATAAAAATGACTCGTACATCTCTAATCATATTTCTATGGTAGTCTAATATGAATCTTAGTGAGTTGCCTAGTAAGTGGGCATGTAAATTGCGGCAGCAGTCGTTTTCAGGTCCTTTCCTCCTTTGAACGCTCCAACAGATGGGGCATGGTTTATTATAGTCAGGATCACCGCACTGGCACTGGGTATCAAATGGGGAACTGCCAAAGTATAGTAGTAGTGCAGTGCAAAGAATCCCAATATAGGTTCCTTCAGCTGCAGCTTCTCGGCTGGTTTTATATTGTGCCTAAATCAACTCCCCAGGTAGCAAAGTACGCATGTACGACAAAAATAAATGTGTAGTTTAGACAAGAATAACACTTTACCTTAATTACACTAACGTATTACTTATACCTATAATTACTAAAACATAAATTAAACCACAAAATTCCGATCATTCTCATTCTAATTCACAAAGCTGATCAGGACGGCCGGCGGCCCTACACTAATCTCAAGGCCGGTCGGGCTATCAACTATGAACGCCTTTTGCAAAACCACATAAACGTTTTATGTCCCACAGACAAAGTGTTCCAGTAAAGAGTTAATACTGTTAGAACCGTAACTTATTGTTTGGAATAGTTTGTAAACTTCCGTAAGTGGGATCGTTTATTTTTATTAAATGATTAATGATTTTATTTCTGTAAGTTGGTTTGTACAAACAATTTTACACGTCAATCATAAGTTTTAAACTATGTAGATGAGGTCGGCGTTTCCTATCTGACTATTCTGAGCAGAAAGGTCGAAAAAACTCAAGAGGTCAGTCTTTTTTAAAGTCCAGACATAATCGAGGTCAGATCAAGTGAAGACCATGGATATTGGTGTCTGAAATGGTCTTTTGATGGCAGAAAGCTTTTGTGAAATTTGTCAACCCGCCATATTCTTTAGATAAAAGTTTTTTGACGATTGAAAAATCGGCCCTTAGTTTACTGTTTCTTATTAGCTGTGCCCGCGGAATTTTCTTTCGTCATAATATTTTTTAATAAAAAGGTTCTCCAAAACTTTACTTGTCACTGTGCAAAAAATATACCCAGAATTATTAGTTGTACTTCCGTAACTTAGATACAGTTAATGCAGTTATAATTTTCGAGAAAACTGGCTCCGAGAAAAGTACAGTCCTTTTATTTTTGGGTGGGAAATTATCAAATAACTGCTCCCGCTCTGGGCAGAGTCCCGGGCGTGTCAGATTTTTACTAACTAAAACCCAACCTTGTTCCTTCATTTGCCTGTGTGCCAGGGCCACGATATCCCTTTTGTAAAAACTCGCAACCCTGGCAGGCCTGATGGACCCCGTCAATTCGTGCTGACATCTCTTTGAGGCGCGCGTGGAACACAACGCGCCGTCGACCCGGGCCTGGTCGTTATCAGACGGCGAGCTACCCATCGCTCACCCTCCGCAGACCCGCGCCTACGGTGGCCGGAAATCGGCTTGCGACTCCCGACGCCCAGGGCGTCTCCTGTGGCGACTCGGGGCGTAAGGGCGCGAACCCTGCCTCTCCCTCACAGATAGTACAGTCCTGGGTTACTGGGTAACATGATACCTAGGTTTCCAGTCATCTTTCACATATTCAATCGGTTGCCTTTACTGCACAGGCCCCTTTCAACTACCTTAGTAAGATCATCTCGAGAATTGGTTTTAATTTGAATTAATTCAAATCAACTTAATAATATTAGATTTCGTTCAGAAGACTGATAAATGATAAGCTAAGTTTTTCAAACCTTCCTTTCCCCTACTATTTTCCTGTGCCCGACAAGGTCCATAATGATCACATATAATTTTATGTTACCACTTAAGTACACATTGCGGAATGCAAATAAAGTATTGAGTATTGAGTATTCCTCCTGACTGGTCCATACATAATATTTCTAGCCGAGTCTTTTAAATATTCCCACGAATTACTGTTTTTTTTCATAATTCGTTTCTGACCTTTCGTCATGGTCTGATACTTAATTACTGATACTTTATTACTTCCGTAACTTCCGGATACTTCTAGTCAACCGCACATCAGTGGCAACAGTTGTACTACAAAACCCGCCTTTACTGCTATGACTTAAGTCGCTGTCAATGACAAATTGTTACCACCGATGTGTGGTTAAATGTACCCACGTACACACAGTGCTCGTAATTACAAGATTTTATTTAGTTTCACCAGTCCGGTGTCTGTCTGTAATGAAACCTTGCGAGTTAAATTTGACCAACTTCTCAGTTTCCGATTGAGCTGAAATTGTACATACATCTGTAAATCTGATGACAATGCAATTTTATTATAACATTGGAGTATATATTTTTTTTTTTTTTAAGGCTTAATTAACTAAAAAGTACTAAAAAAAACTTATGAAAGAAAACTTTAATATTTTCTTAAAAGCTTGAGGCGTGAACGTCTTTCTTACACTAAGTGCCAATTACACCAATGAAACTGAACGCGATCAGCACATAAACCACGTTTAAGAGCTGTTCGTGTCATTATTTTCTTTGGAATATTGACGCTGACAGCTCTTGAACTCAGTTTAGATGTGCTGATCGTGTTCATGAACACAACGCGCCGTCGACCCGGGCCTGGTCCTTATCGGACAGCGAGCTACCCATCGCTCACCATCCGCAAGCCCACGCCTACGGTGGCCGGGAATCAGCCTGCAATTCCCGACGCCCGGGGCGTCTCCCACGCCGGACGGGGAGGGGAGTGAGGGCGCGAATGTTGCCTCTCCCTCACGCGTTCCACCTCCTCCTTCACGAGCATTACTGCTTCGCAGAAGGAGGTGACGGCCCCCCATGCATTCTCGCTCCGAACCATGGCCTGAACCAGGGCCGAACGCGAGAGATCGCCGACGCCGATCGCCTCTGTGAGGACACGGCGGTGCTCCGCCCAAGCCGGGCAGACCACGACCGTATGCTCCACCGTGTCCTCTGGGCGTTCCACACAGTGGTGACACCCGGGCGTTTCCTCCCGCTTTATCTTGAACAGGAACCTCCCGAAACAACCGTGTCTGGTGAGGACCTACGTCAGGCGGAAGGTGAGGACGCCGTGGCGCCTTTCTAGCCACTGCTCAAAGAGGGAACTTATCGAAACAATTGTGGAGTGCGCAGTGCTAGGTTGCGACAATCGCACTCTCCATGCCACCATGAGATCCCGCCGGAGCTCCGTCCGCCGTGCCGTGATTTCTCGCGGCAGCGGAGTTACGCCCCGGCGTTTCGCCTCCTCGCGCCACTCCCATATGTGCGCGAGGACTTTTGCCTCCAGATCCCAGGGCGTTGTACAACACCCTATGGTTTCAGAACCTTTTATAGAGGATTCATATCATGGGTGTAGATGAAGTCTGGTATGCAACTGTACGCTCATGTAATACTATTATCATACTCGGCTTCGCCTCGTGTGATAAACCCATGATCGTGTTTTAATACCTTTTATTATATAACAGTTGCATAAATACCTATTATGCGCAAGGCTTATTATTAAATATTCTTCTTCGCTAGAGAAGATTTGGCAGCCCAGACTGCACCGTAAGTATTTTTACTCGCGGTGGCTCTTGAACTTGCTCCACTGCACCCGAGTTACCAATTAATTAATGCAACCGTCCGCGTGTTATAATATTATAAATAGAGAAGTGTTTACTGTTACAAAAATGAACAAGTGCAGTGCTTTATATGTATACAAACGAACAGACACATTAATGTGCAATCAGTTTCCGTTTATCATTAAATAATACTGAAAATCATATTATGTACGAATGCTGAAGGTCTATAAAAATAAATATTACATAAAATACCTACTTACTTACTGGTCATGAATAAAATGCCACTGTAAACACTGACCATGAAAATTTAGAATATACAAAAACAAATGGAACCTTCCTTCGGTTCCTGCTTTTTGAAGTTGGTGCCAATAGTTCACTGAATATGACTACCTGCATCCAAATAGTAATTCGTTTTATACTGACTATGTACTGACATATCACCAGAAATTTGCAAAAAGATATGATTTTTTTTCTTAAACTCAAACTGGATTTGATTTCCTGTAAAGATCTTGTTACTCTTAAGGTTATTTTTAAAGGAAGCTTTATATAAAGCACGTAGTTGTTTTAATGATATCAGGCATTTGTCGCAAAACGTTAACAAGCAAGCATTTCGCACCAGGAAGTAGCTATAATTGCGAGCCTAACACATTGTATTCTAATCTATCTTTATAAAAACATGAATCTCATCTCTATAAATAAAGTTAATTTTTTTTATACGCCTGTGTAGTTATCTTTAAGACCTTCCTGTAAGGTCAATCGAATGTTATAAAACTGGATACTTGTTTACAATGAAAACATACGTTGTTAAACTTTCCGTGACATAAGAATAAAGATGGAACAATATTCCATCATATTTGTACTATATTTTTTGATACTGACACAGTATATGCCATACCTCAACACATCAAGGCCCACGTTTCAGCCGACTAGGCTCGTCTCATATTCCCTGCCTCAGAAACGACAGCTCAAGAAGGCTTTGGGGTTCAACGAGGATGTGTATTTGAACTTCACAGAACTTACCGACAAATACAAGTATCCTACAGAAGTGCATACAGTGACCACCGATGATGGATACATTTTAAATGTGTTTAGAATATTACCAAAGTGCAGTGAAACGGTTAAACCTTACCCAGTGTTTTTGTTGCATGGAATATTTGATACAGCAGACATGTGGATAGTTACTGGAACGAGGACTGGAATTGGCTACGTACTGGCCAGTAATTGTTACGACGTGTGGGCGGCCAACCACAGAGGAAATTTTTATTCACGACAACACGTTAAACTTGACCCTAATAAGGATCCCGAATACTGGAACTTCACGTTCGACGACCATGGAAACTTCGATGTACCCGCAATTATTGACTACATTCTTCGCACCACCGGTCATTCGAAGTTATTCTACATGGGACATTCTCAAGGTAGTACAGATTATTTTGTTATGACTTCTTTGCGGCCAGAATACAATGATAAGGTGAGGGTAGCCATCATGCTAGGTCCCGTAGCGTGGATGAAGAACTTAAACCATCCTCTCGCGCGCATAGCTGCCCTAAACTACGTCCCGATAAAAGCCTTTATAGATAATGCCGGTTTAAATGAAATATTTGGCAGAGAGCATATCGTACATTTCATTATTGAGTTTCTTTGCGAGTTAGCTCCTAGTATTTGTGAAGTAGGACTCACTTTATCAACTGGCTACAAGTCGGGGACCATACCTCTCAATGATATTTCTGTTGCTATTGCCCATGTATTTAGCGGTACATCAATAAAAAACTTAGCACATTTTGCGCAGCTGGTTTTAAGTGGGAATTTCCAGCGCTATGATGAAGGCACTGAGGGGAATATGGAACGATATGGAACTCGAAAGCCTCCACAATATAATATGTCTCGGATATCCTCCCCAATTGTCTTGTTTAGTGCCCAAAGTGATTCATTATCATCACTGAAAGACGTTTATATTTTAGTCTCCGCGTTACCTAATTTGGTCGAAAATTATGTAGTGCCCAAACAATACTGGAGTCATCATAATCACGTTTGGGGCAACAACGCGCCTGAATTTGTTTATACGAAAATTTTAGATTATTTTAATAAGTATAAAAATTAGATTTTTTTTCTTATATTTTCTTGGTAACGTAAATAAATAATGAAAACACATATAGAATGAATTTCCAACTCTAAGTTTTCAGATTCTATAACTTTTTACGAAAATAATGTATTTCAGATTGTGATCAGTGTAATTTTATTGTAAAAGTAATGAGAAATAGAGAGGATAACTTGTTTTTTGTTATTTATCGTTCCCAGTTTGTCAATCAATACATATAAAATAACCAGATGAAAAAATACTTCCGCAAAAACAGGAAATACTTGGGAGTCTGTCGAAGCCATGAATAAATTATGATTTTTATTTAAATCTGGACGGAAATTGATGCTGAATTTATATCATAGTTTGTGAATTGTGACATTGAATTGTGTATTCAAGATCAGAAAAAATTATAGTGTAGTCTCGTGTTCTTCGTGTTCTAAGTTAGTCTCTAAAGACTAACTTAGAATTTCTTAGTATACGATGGGATTGTCCAACTGCAAAATTCTGTCATCCCCTATTTAACCCCTTTAGGGGGTGAATTTTTGAAAGTGAAATGTATGAATATTTGAAAAAAATCACAGATAGAATTATAGATAATAAAACAGTCTGTACATACAAAAAAAACATGAAAATATCTTAAGTAGTTGGAAAGTGATATCGTTTTTTATGCTTTGGGTAGTCATTATTTCCTGAATTTATTTCATACAGTATTTTCTTACAATACTTAAATATTCACATATAGATTTGATGTGTATGCCTTCTAGTTTAACATACATTTTTTGCATAACTTAATTGCTGTCTCGTATAGGGTCGCAGCATATGCTGAGCGATGGCCGTTTTGCGTGAATGTGACGCATATTTTCTCTCAACTTGTTCTTTCGTGTTTGTGTTTTTATTTCTTTGCGTTATGTTTACCGCAAATAAACGTTTTTTCTTTCATTATATGAAGGTCTAATAACTGATTTAAAACGCACTAAAATCATATATCTGCGTCTTAAGAGTTTTATTCAGTAGATGTTTAGATAATCTAGGACAAATGATAAGACAGTACAGTAGAAGTATACTAGTAACACAGCACTTAGATCAAATCTGGCAGCATTCCATAAAGTTGAAATACCATTTTAAGATTGGGTCTTATATCAAATTGTCCCATCTCAATCAATCATTTATTAAATAGGCATTCCTCGGCTTACGACTAGACAACATCAATCCTCTTCTATAGATCCGTCAGTACAACCATTATATTATTTAGCTTATGTAACAATAGTTTATTGACACACAAGTATAAATGGACATTTCTAAATAACTAAGATAGGTTTATCTAAGTGCAAGAATGAGTAAAAGAAAGTCGATGTCATACTTCTTCTTTTTAAATATTTAATGAACTATCAACGAAGTCATAATATAACTTATTATTCAAGTTCACGCAAACAAAGCCGCGGGCTAAAATGTGTAATCTATGTTATGACCGGATTTCTCGAATAAGTGTAGGTAGAATTGTAATAGCTCCGGAGGAATTTTTAAACAATTTTTGATTACATGATCTTACATAATCTAAATTGAGGTCAGAACATGAACTTGTCCATAAATAATTTGCAAAAAAATCCAAAATTGCACACACTTCCCAACTGAAAGCACTACACGTAATTTTTTAATTACATTTTTTGTTATACCTACATAATAATATAAATCAATGTCAAGTCTCTTGTTTTTAAAACTTCCCTCCTAATATGAATTCGGGGTCGGGTTATGCAGAGCACTGACTTTACGTCAGTGGTAACAAAACCAGTATACACTGGCCTCTTAATCCATTAAAACTCCGTACTACGTCAGGCATGTTCAAAGTCCTAGCACTGACGTGTGGTCGACTGTACTTAGGCAGATCGCATTTATTTCAATAAGGCATGTATTTAACGCGGCGGCAAATTAATCTGAATTTGGGATTAAAAAATAATTAAAGCGGGTAGCAAAAATAATAGGTTGGCAGCTACAGCGAAGTATTATTTTAAGTAGAAAGTAGCAGCTCAATAATCAGTTTTTAGCTTTATTTTAATTTAAACTGGCATCGAATTTTTGTTTTGATAACTGAATTTACCAACAATAGAGGGGATCTGGCGTCATCTTGTTAATGGTTACTGTTCTAACCTAACCTAACCCAAATGATTCAATAACAGTAGATGACTATAGTTAGTCGCCCTTTAAGTTATTAGTCGCCAAGTTATTATTTTAGTAGCAAATAGTTAGTCGCCCTTTAAGTTATTAGTCGCCAAGTTATTATTTTAGTAGCAAATAGTTAGTCGCCCTTTAAGTTATTAGTCGCCTGGAAAATTATTATCCTTTCAATAACGGTTGACCGACAATGTGAATTATCAAGGATTAAAGGATTTTCTTTTATTAAATTAACATAATGGGGTTTGTTTACAAACTTTGCTTAAAGTTAAGTAATCACATCACACTAATATTACAAAGGCGGAAGTTTGTGAGTGTATGTGTGTGTATGTTTTTTACTTCTTCACGCTCTTACGGCTGGACTAATTTTGATAAAATTTTGTATGGAGGTACCTGACACCCTGGATTGAGACATAGGCTACTTTATATCCCGATATTCCCACGGGATCGAGACTTACGCGGATGAAACCGCGGGGCGCAGCTAGTGATTATATAATCAGCCTATAATGTGCCCACTGCTTAGACACAGGCCTCCTCTGCGTGAGTGGGAGTGGGCAATAATCCACCACGCGGGCCCAGTGCGTGTTGTTGGATACATACATATCTTCGAAGTTTTGGTTCTAGGACTTGCCGTTTTCCTACACCGTTTTGAGAGCAGTGGTGAGCTCATCTGGGTATGACCTGAAGACCTACAAGTCGGGCCGATTCCACAGGGTTACCACTGCTCTCCGGTCACCACCACCAAGTAATGTTTAGCGACTGCTTAACCCTACATTTTTTGACGTTTATTTTAAGCAGGGTTTATAAATAAATGTGTAAGTTATTAACATTATTATAGGATAACGGGAAGTTGGTCTCGGTAACTTTTGCACTTGCACTGTTGGCCTCAATAAAATGCACTTGAAGATCCAACCGAGTTTGCCTCGATATGAATAAGTGTTCCTGTGTTCTTGATAAGTCATTGCATCAGTATAATATTTTTATGCACTAAGTACTTAACATATTATTATTAATGCAGTTTTGTTATTTCAATGAGAAACAAAGAAGGTCAAGTTTATATACAAATTGAGCCATTGGAACCAAATCAAATCTAGTCATTTTAGAATTACGTACCTAAAGGAAAATAAATATTGTTTGTTCATGTTTTATGTTGTTTTATTTTTTATGCCTGTAATAAAGATCACGACTGTATTATCGGAAGAGGAAGACAGAGGACCTACATACACATTTTACCTGTTAAAAGGTCCAAGTAATGGGTGGCGAGCCATTATCTATTACCCGGGAACAGGTCCACACCTCAGGCTTGCTCTGAGAATTTCACATTTGCTAAACTCTACCACACTTTCTAGTTCGGGTTCACCGATAAAAAGTGACATTTGAGTGACGATCGCGTATTCGCGCGACGTTCGCTTTTAAATAGAACGCAGCCTTAAGGTCTGAAGTTTCAAAACTTATTTTGGTCAAGGTACACGCATCAAAAATTAATAACTTGTAAATCGTAATTAACCCTTGAGTTGGTCGGAGTTTTTGTCGGCAATCATCAAGGATATCAGGTCATCTCTCAGACGGTAAATTGAGAATATAGTTAACGCTTGCATCTATATGTGTTGCAGGCAATTTGTATGATTAAAGTATAATTTAACACACACATATGTTATTGTAACACCACCGTCGCGACAAGGTTTAGTAATACTTACTATTTTGGGTACAGTTTTAAGGCTCGGACCCTAACATTTTAACTAACATGAGTTTTCCATCGCATCGCAGGTAATTTTACCACAGGGTATCGTGTTACCCACTAACTGGGTTGTGGATGTCAGATAGGCAGTCGCTCCATGTCAACATCATCACCATTTCAGCCGAAAGACGTCCACTAATGGACATAGGCCTCCCCCAATAGGTTGCCTTAATCGCCACGCTTGGCAGGCGGGTTAGCGATCACAGTATAGCTTTAAAATGCATAGAGAACGCTGCTGCCCATTCTCAACCACGGGAAGAAATAGGCTCCATGTAAAATACTGGTATTCAGCTGACCCCAACATAGTTGGGAAAAGGCTAGGCAGATTGATTTTGATTTGAAGAGAAAACTTCGAGGGAAAACTGTTCATCGTAGTCTGTCTGAAATCGCTAACTTGCAAGAAGCTTAGACCACTGTGCACTGTGGTATGCAATAAACTGTTGAGTATTGAGCTTAAATTCAGTCAGGGCTTCGGGTTAGTGCCGTCTAGGTTGGTACCTATTTAGAAACCCACTTACATCCTGAACAACTTTATCAATTTCTTAAAGCACATACTTTCGAGGTCAATATTAATAAGTAGAAGCTCAATATTCAACATGATTATGTCATCAAACTTGATGACATTCAAATAGGTACTTTAAAGTTATGTAACGATTTATTACCCACGTGCCAGCTAATGTCGTCTAATTCTCTCTGTATATTTTAATCAAGATTTTGTTTATTAAATTAAAAGTACGTAGTCGTAGGTTGGGACCATTTAATTTTAAAAGTAAAATGGCCACAAAAAATGAATTAATATTTTATAGCTAATTTGCATGTTAAGCAGTGGACTAAGCCGTATCAAAATTACTTTAGCTGGTCATAAAGTTCTTCATTTGACGCCTAGATTGCATATTGACTTTTTTTTGTTTTTCGCTACGGGGCCGATCCTCGCACCTCACACGGTACCTAATGAAAAACAAATGCAATCAAGATATTCCGGTTTTAAAACCTGTATACATAGTAATACCTCTTTGGTTAACCTTGAACGTAGCATTACAGACTCTTTTATTTTCTTATATTGTTGAGAGTGTGGCCATTATGGGCCATTGTGTAAACAGATCACTAGGTCTTCAGCAATATCAGCTTCTATTATTACTGTATGATGCCATCCATGTTGATTATTACTTCTGCTAGGTGGCCTAAAGTTTTACCTGTTAAACCTGTTCTGAATTTCGTATAGTAAAATAAAAAAGTAGGTACTCGTCTTGAACCTCGCCTCGATATATCAGGTGTCAGCTCAACCTTTGATCGCCTGTCTGCCTTGAACGATGCATCTCAATTACCATAACGGACTGTGAATATCCACTGCTGGACCACTCCCAAATAACGCGAATATATCTTCGTTTATGACGATATCAAATTATGGGACCATGGTGTCTTGGACTTGGACTGTCATGGACCTTCGGTCAGATCGCTTTTCCGATGCATTGGCCTAAGTAATGAAAAGAAGGCGAAGGAAACTCATACACGTTACGATTTACTTGCGCAAATTAAGACATACACAAGTATGTATGACGCTGGTATTGACCACACACGGCTCAAGTTTACTTGTAACGATATTATTTCTGTTTAGTGACCGCCCAGCCCTGCTGTCTCGACATAGATAGCGATCGCTTTACGACCGAATTCGATCGCAAAGCCCTAATAGGATCTATAGACGGTTAAAATTGCTTGTTATGCACGAAATAGGATCTATACACGAAATAAAATTGCTTTGTGTGACTAACATTAAACATCAAACAGAAAAACAGTAGCATTTATACAATATCCTCGGTCGTGTTTATGACCTCTGAGCATACTAAATCAAGGAAAATAAAATTTGATTGAATTTGAGTTTTAAAAAGCATTTTTAAAACTTGACTAACACTCCACGGACATCACAAGCCATCAGGACAAAACTAAATCCCAACAAAATGTTAATTTTGATCAAACAGGGGTTGAAGTTCGTATCCGAACGAAACAAAAAACAATTAGCTAGAAATTGATTTTAGAAATACACTCACCAATGTCTTACTTCTCCCAACTTCCACGGAGTCATAGATTGGTCTACCCACAGCCTCCGTGAACAATGGATTTAATGTTTCTGCAGTTCATGATGAGCTTTCACTGTTACGTAACCTTGGGTCGATTGTAATTGAACTTAAACATTTCTCTCGAGTGCCGGTATCATGCGTGAAACAATTAAAAGTACTTTCAACTTATGTTACTTAATAATTAAAAGGTAAGAGATTTTTTTTTTTTTTATGTTCGTCAAAGTTAGGTTAGTTACGTTGGAATGCAATGGATATTCAGGTTCAAGTAATCAATGAGGTTCTGAAGACCAGCAAAATAATCAGTTCTTCTTTACTATAATTATGAAGTGGTATTTGTGAGTTAATATGATAATCTTTGAAACTACTAATCCGATTCAGAAAATTCTTTCATTAATGGGATTAGTGAATTAATTTTAGCTGCAGTATTGCCGAGTGTCATAGGGTATACTTTTTTTTAAATAAGAATTTTCACGCGGAAGAAGTCGCGGATAGAAGCTAGTCTTAAATATTATTGTTAAAGACTGAGTAGAATGCAGAGATAATAAAGAGTATTTCGTGTAGCCAGCTAACAAATAAATTGTAAAGCCCATTAACGCCCACGAGCGTTTTTCTCGGCGTTTTTATTACAATACTATCTGACAAAAATCGCCGAGAAAAACGCTCGTGGGCGGGCACCCTTATACTGATTGTTTCAAAGTTCAAAGCCTGCCGTAAGTTCTGTCATCGCATATCTTTTAGTTAATATAATATAATTAAAATTGGTAGGTTCGCCGAGCTACTCTGGAATGAAAACAAAGAACATTTTTAGTTACAGGCTACAAACAAAACAACAAACAAACAGGCAACAAAAAATGTTCTGTTTGTGTGTGTTACTTTTTCAGGAAAACTTTCAAATAATTAGGAAGACTTTCACTTAACGTAAATGATGATTAAAATTGTAGAGTGCAGTGGTAACCGCCGCGTCATACGAGTTTTAGGTCGTGGGTTTGAATTCAAGCAGGCACTTACTTTGTGTACATTATTTCATCACCACTGCTCTCAAAACGGTGAAGGAAAACATCGAGAGGAAACCTGCATGTCCTAGAACCAAAAATACGAAGACATGTGACATCCCGCACTGGGCCCGCGTGGTGGTTTATGGCCCACTTCCTATCACAGAAACAGGAGGCCTGTGTCCCAGCGGTTGGAACATTATAGTCTGATTATGATGTTTAATGGCATTGACATTTTTGCGTTAGCGTTAAGAAATGCAACTCCTATCTACCCATAAATATTCATCGTTACCTCTGACTTTATCTCGATCAGCTGTGACCTATCGCTGTCTAGACAATAATTCTGATCATTTCGCATACAATAAAGTTTCAAGCATTATTAATTAGGTATGTCTTGTTATCCTAATATTTTGCCATTTTGATTTGAAAACTTATGTAGAGCAATATGCAATATACAGCGTGTATAGAAATGTATGGTCATACTTAAGGGTGTGGTACAGACCATCAAACTGAACAACTTTCTCCGTGGGACTAACATCGTAATCGCGAAAAAGTAGTCAGTCTGTAGCGCACGTTTATGCCAACAAATTTCTGATACACGGTGTATAAAAAAAACCCGATACAACAAAAAAACTCTAAAAAGTAAAAAAAAAATAAGTTTAAAAGTTGTAGGTAATATTTTTTTGCGGGGGACGGCAAATGAAAATAGGAAGTTAACAGCAGCTATCCTTTTGTTTTTTTACAACATTAATTGTTACTAGGTATAAGCATCGTCTGTTTGGCGTTTTTGTATTGCATAAGTATGTTAGCATGTGCTCGTCAAATTGCATCTTATGAGCCCAAACACAAATTTCGGTACATCCGTTCAGGAGCTATGATGCCACAGACAGACACAGATACACAATACAAACTTATAACCTATCTTTTTCCTCGGGGGTTAAAAATCGTAGCGTTTGACGTTCTACCTTCTTCTATGGGAAGATGGCAACTATGAGTTTACGAACATTTCACTGGGCAATGGCAATGGAGCGCCCGGTCCGAGCAGTCCGCGGGGTGATGGTTCGGCCTCAGCGATCACACGTCAGGACGACGGGGAACAAGAGCATTTTGAGGATTGCGTAGAACAGCCGGTTCAGAGCACAACACAGCCTACCTTGCCTTCTCCTAAGCCGCTGCAGTCTCGTCCCGTTCGTCAATGTCAAATTAATAAGCCAGTTAGGTATAATTAATTGTGAAGGTGTAGAGGTCATATTAAGTTTCTTTTATTTGTTTTAGTTGGTAGAAATGTTAAAGGGTTCAAAAATGTTACCATACTATAACATTTTTACTGTTTATGATCTGCCAAGAGGGCGGCCTGACACAGCGATGGCCTGTCATGACTGTTCCGAATAAAACCAATTACTAGCTACACGTTGTTGTACTCATACATTTCAAGTAAACTATATTAATATGGAATTAAAATGTTACTGGCTGACCACTGACTTCATCAACCTTGTGAATGAGGGAAGAGTGAGTGCACCTGTGTGTGCGCACACACTTGTGCACTTTAATATCTCCCGCGCTGAAGGCCGGTCTCCGCTGAGATTGGTCGCCATGGTCGAAACTCAGTCCAGAGGACTATTATTTCATCAACCTTGAACAAACAGTCACTAAATAACATAATTGTAACATCTTAACAACTATAACGAATTGTAAGCACAGATTTGCTGACCGCAAAACAAATCAAACACCTATTGAAAAACGGTAATGTCATCGCACATAACGATCTATATTCACATACATTGGAGCCACAACGTGCAACAACTACAATCGTTACATGCATTTTATTGGCAAACGCTACTTAACAATCGGTTCGCAAACTATTGCAACTGACTCTGAATCTATTTTTATGGGTACTTACTTACATTATATTCTATTGAACATCAATGTATGTATGAAATCATTTTAGTATGTCAGGTACGGTTTTGTTCTATCCACAGCTGTGAGGCTAAGAATGATAAATAATGCCGTGATAAAAACATCAGTATTGATAAATAGAGAGAATACTCTTTTCAACACACTTGCTTGCAAAGCACTCTTATGGCAACGCATTTAGGTTCATAATTCAGCTTATTATACACTCGTTTTTTTTTACTTTACATTACCACACTAGAGTTTTTTACTTTACATTTTTTTTTTAATCTCCGTGAAAACAGTTTTTAGGTCTAAAAACAGTGAATATTTTTGTGAATAAATAAACTATTTTAGGTTATCCACATTTATGATAAATCAATCATCAAAATTATCATCATTTTATCAAATTATATATTTTTCACTACTTATTAACCTTATTTTGCGTATTCAAAACATTATTTTGTGTTTATTATATTTTTTATATTGGATATTTACCGGTTATTCCAGTGCTTTTATTTATACCTGCGGGTGCATCGCTAGCGCGGCGCGCGGAAAAAACAAAATAAGCGTGCCATTTTCCATAAATATTTGTTAACGTTTTCGCTGTGTGGTCGACTTCTCGTAGGGAAGAAGAGCAATACGTAGCTTTGACTCCGCCGGAAATACTAATCCAAGCAAGAAACGTGATAAATATCTAGTGCCCTATGAAACTTTCATACAGTGGAAATACAGCAAAAAATGCCAAGACATTTCCCTGCAACTATGCTGTCAACGTCGTATGAAACACGTGTGCATTGATCATTACACACTAGTATCATAATGTACTATTATAGCACACCAAATAAAGGAAAAACAAATGAGTTTAGACATCCTTGGATTCCATCCTTTTAAAAAAATCTTACTTTATCAGCTTTGTTGTAAACACAGCCAGTAATTAATGATAAGTACCTTATCTAGTACTACAAGGGAAGCCCGCCCTAGGCTTTGCTGTCCGTCTGCTGTATGTGATGAAATTGGTTCTATGGCTTAGTAAAAAAGGAATGAATGGATGGAAGGAACTAACGTGGCTAAATAATAACAGCCGCACGAGGGCACGAGTCAATCGAAGGTTAAGCTACGCCTCCCGCGGTCGGTATGTGGATGGGTGACCATTCATGATATATAGAGACCCCTTCGTGCCTCGAAAAGCACGTTTTAAGCCAGTCGTTACATACACAGATACACATGGGAGATATACAGATACACCCTACAAACATATAAACCCCTCTTTTTCATCGGGAGTTCTGCCCTCGACTTCATCCGCGTGGAATTTCTTGTTCCCCGTCGCATCGCATCGCCCGCCCATGGTCAGAAGCCCAAAAAGTCTGATAACCAGTTTTACCAAGGGGTATCGTATTGCCCAGTGACAGGGTTGTGGAGGTCAGGTAGGCAGTCGCTCCATGTAAAATACTGGTATTTAGCTGCATCTGGTTCGACTGGAAACCGACCCGAACATAGTTGGGAAAAGGCTATGCAGATATATATACTAACCTTTGCATTTATAACATAAGTATGGATATTAATAATTTCAAAATGAATCATTAAGACACTGCCAAAACTTGCGCAACTCATTAAATGCCATCCGAATCTTTTCGATTAGCTAACGGTGACTGGCAACATTGCACGCATACAATATTCACAGTTGGACCTGTGTGAAATTCGGAACGTCTCTGAATATTTATGTTCCGTCCAAGGTCCCATAAATTGCTTTACATATGAAAAAATATGGTGGACAATAATGTCACCCGATTTACGAAGACCGGTGCCGTTAGAAGTTTAAATGAATGGGACGTACGTGTTTCGGTTCACATTGTTTAGTGGTTCAAAAGATTGGTTTTGCGTATCGTTTTTAAATATACCATATTTTAGGACAATGGTCTCATAGATTTGGTCACTTTTTCATGGGACAGAAACAAAGTGACAATTGTATTTAAGTTTCTAGAAGTCCTAGAATCAATGATCTTTTTATTCAGCAGAGTTTAGCAGGAAATAAGTTCGATGCGACATTATGTAAAATTCTTATTGCATCGTAACCTGTCACCATTTTATTATAATACGATTATTGGGATGTCTTTTAAAAAAAAATCTCAGAATAATGAACAGCCATAGAGTTTACTTTTACAAAAAAAACCAGCCAAGTGCGTGCCGAACCACGCACAATGAAGGGTTCTATAGTTGAGATGAACTATTTATCTCAAAAACAAACATAACATTGTAATTGAAAAACATTTTCTCCCAAACTATGGTAAATTTTCCAACTGCAAATGTACAAATTACCTAATGACTTTCGGACATTTTCCTTTACCTTGCTTCTTGCCAAATGTCATGATTCTAGGTCAACGGGAAGTACCCTATAGGTTTTGACAGACTGACAGACAGACAGACGGACAACGAAGTGATCCTATAAGGGTTCTGATTTTTCCTTTTGAGGTATGGAACCCTAAAAATAACAAATTACAGGTCACCATCTAAGTAAATAGACTACAGAGGCAGCATCTGAACTGTGAGAATTCTCGACTGAAATTTCAATAACCTTGCTTGCTTGATTTAAAACTTTTTTTTTTATCTACACGGGCCTTAGATACTCGGTCCAATTTTTCCCAAATTAATTCGTAGATTAACACACTAAACTCACAAAAGTGTGACGAATAGTCAGTACCGGTAATATGTGTCAAGTGCTGTGCGGTATCCTTACAGAGCGTGGCCGTGTTAGCAACACAATGTGCGTCCTACTTTAGGCTCCCATTGGGCAAAATGTCATAGTTATATCAGACTAGTGTAACGGAAGCGATGTGCGTGTTGCCTTACAATCGGGTTGCACTTGACCCTCAGGTAACGGGACTGGAGACCCACATATTTTGTTATTGATCTAATTAAGGCTATGGTGAAAAGGGTTTCGAAAAATTGAGCCAATGAAAATTGGTGGTTGATACCTAAACGCTAAAAAATAATAATTAAAAAAAAACAAAAAAACCCGACTGCAAAACATGAACTGAAAAGATGGAAACAAGATGAAAAGAAAACGATTATCCTTTAAGTACCATAAATAAATAAATGCAGTCGGTGGGATCTAAGATGTTACGAACGCCTTAAAATTTGCCTCCGACTGCATTTATTTATTTTTGGTACTTACTTAATTTACCATTTTGTTTTTTTTTAAACTTTAATATACCCTATGAAAATCGCGCAATTAAGACGAATCTAACGACATATCATTCATCAAAATCGGTTCAACCGTTTAGTAGTTACGAGGGAACATAGGGACAGACATACATACAAACATACATACATACAGGTCAAACACATACCCTCTTTTTTTGGCTTTGCCGCAGTCGGGTAAAAATTAATGACGCATACTGGTTACTGTAAACCAGCATCAGAGTTATGTAGGTACTATAAAACCCTAATTCGGTAGGTAAACTCAAAATAAAATAAGTTAGTAATTAGTGATGCTAACAAAAATAAAGAACAAAAAATAATGTTTTGACGGCATCGAACAACATCTTAAGAGCTTGGATGTAACATGCTGGAAAGATGGCTAAAGTGAGTCAGTCTGGAAGAAATTCTACCAGTTTCACGTCAAGAGGCCCGCGGCAGCAGTAGTTTTGATGATAATAATTGGAAAAAGGACTCCAAAACCCTTGCAAAGCAGACAGCGATAATAATAATTAAGTAGATATCTTAATTAAGAAGACCATAGAGACTTTCTAATGAAATTCTAAGAACACAACCTCAGTTTACTGCCAAGATGTTGTATGCTTCGTATAGCATGAAACCCTAAAAGTTAATTAGGTATCAACTGCTTGTTTGACGGTAATTATGAATGGGATAGGTAGCTAGTTTTGTTGAGTATTCGTGTTATGTGTTTTTATTTTGTGATGGACACAGTTTGGCTGGCTGTGTCTAGAGCATGAATGAGCATTCAGCTCAAAAGTATATTGTTTTCTAACTCTTCACTATATGTAGGTACACTAATTTGTAGATTGCACTATTCGAACAGTCGTGCTTTTAATTTAACTGGCTCCTTAGAGTAGGTTTGCAAAACCAATTCGAACATTATCACGCCAGTAGTACATCTCCGCCGCAAGGAACCGCAGCGAAACCGCGGTAGTTCAATTCAACTGGCTCGCGTCATGTTTCGCTACTCGAATCGGATGCAACTAGCGGAACATGACGCGAACCAGTTGAATTGAACTACCGCGGTTTCGCTGCGGAGATGTGCTACCGGCGTCAACAGCGACAGCATTCTGGTCAGACTTTTTCATCCTCAGCCTTTAGGTATCCCAATTTACATGGGGTCGGCGCAGCATGCCTTTATCTTCCATACATATCTATTAGCCGTCTTCTCAGTCAAGTCGTCAATCTCTTAATAGATAGGGTTCAAAATAAAGTATATTTATAGATGACCATGAATATTAAGCACAGTGATACTTCTTACATAAGTTAACAGAACACAAGTTATTGCCACGGCCTGGGGAACACGACTGGCCGCTAAACTCTATGCGCAGCCGCAGGGAACATTGTATTTTGCATTGTTAGCATTGTTGTTACCTGTAGTTCCTACACAACATAATCTCAGACTTAAAGCATTTATTAAGAATATTCTGAATTATTTTGAATTTTGTAACCACAGTTAAACATATTATGATAAATGATTTTATTTATGTAAGGAGGCTTGTACAAACACCTCAAAAAAATTGTTTTAAAACTAGATGAGCTCAGTGTTTCTTATGTAATAATTCTGAGAAGAAAGACCGATTAAAAGTTAGAGTTCACAGTCTCTTTTAAAACCCATACATAATATTGGTCACATCATGAGAGGACCATGTAGATTAATGTCTGACATGATCTTTTGAGGAACCACACGGATTTGCGTGGACATGTCCAGACAGTGCAAGCATTTTCAGTAATCGTGTAGCTCAACTATGTTAGATCTTTATAACGCATCAGCTTAGTTTGCATTACATAACTTCAAACTAAGCTTTTTCTCCCCATCTATTCAAGGACCATTGAAATTCCAGATTCATCCTTTGAATGTGAATTAAATAGCAACAATAAGTTGAATAATCGTGCGCTCGTGGCTTCGCCTCCGTTTGTGTTAAAACGGCCATCAATCTTCTGTCAGTTTGGAACCTATCCAGAAGGCTGTTGGCAAATACTATGGCAAAACATTCCTAAGGATGCCGTAGGTGTAATCTGTACACTAAATTGGTATTATTGGTAATTCTGACTCATAGACGTGATTCAGCGCTTTTAATCAAGTGACTTCAGTTTAATGTTCGTGCATATTTAAAGCTCATTTTATGTGTCATTATGTTGTCTCGTAAATGGTATACCCATTATAAGTTTTTGTATCGTAAGAAAAGAGCGAGTAAGTACTACATAGTAATGTTTATAAAAATAACAACAATAACCGGAAATCCACCGCACTGCCTTGCATACCTTAATAAAAAGAAATTTTCAAGCACATAATATTAAACTCGTAAGTTATATAATCGGTGATGAAACAAAAGCCTATTCGAAGATAAATAAAAAAACAGGATATGTGACATTATTTCACGTAAAATGCATTGAAGTTTCTTGATAAATCACTTTCTCGTCTCTTAGATTTGAATAAAGAACTCGTGAATATTCTCGGAGCGTTTTGGATCGGGCCCGATGATTCTCGAGCGAATGTGCGAAATGCATGGAATTAGTATGTACCTACTTTGGCAAAATGTCAGTCAAACAGAGAAAGGTGCGATTGCTATGTTCCGTCCGTTCTTAGGTTCATGGAGCATAATATATGGAGTTGCGCATCGAATGATTTATTATAATTATAAGTTACTGTAGTTTCGATTCAATAAGCGTCAATCTAACGTTCATTTCGAGAGTTGTGTAATTAAATGAGCTGTTAAATTTATTGATATTTCAGCTCCATTTTAAGTAGGTAATTGAGGTACAGGTGGCGTAATGTAAACTAAGTAGTAATTACAGGTTATCCAATTTGTAATTCATTCGATTTAATATCACAATAGGCTCGCCCCTTATTACATAGGACTTAAACATAGACATCTATGTCTAATCCTTCGGGGATTACAGGCGTGATATTATATATTTATACACACTTAAAAATAAACGTTCTATAGAATCATTGAGCACCACAATCCCTGAATAGAAAACTAGTTATTGCAAATCGTGATTGGGTGATGGAAAATAAAAATAAACATATTTTTTAACAATTTTACCGTACCGCAGGGGCTCTGGAAAAGGATAAATGAAATATTTTAGAGGAGGCTAATGCCATGCAGTGCATGGAACACTGTAAGCTAATTAAGACATCTCTCAAATATTGTTTTTTTTATAAAATTTGGTTCATCCGTTCAGGAGTTTAAATGCCCACATATACTGATACAGAGATTCAAACTTATAACACCCCTATTTTTCATCGGGGGTTAAAAACAAACACAGGAGAACTAAAGGACTAACCAAAAAACTAGGCAACTAAGCAGGCAGTAGACAGCAGGTAAACAGACTAGTAATTTCGAAATTCGAAACATTAATATTATATGAGAACGAAATCATAAAACAGCTTTTTATCTAACACGCATCTCATCTTCTTAAACTTATAGTTTCATGATTAATATTTAATGCGAACATATGAACCGTGCCATTTATCAATAGGTATACTAATAAATACATGTTTCGACTAACATGATGAAATTGGTTCTGTAATATTTTGCAATTGTGATGCATTGCATAAATATTAAGATTTTGATGTAGCAGATGTTCGCAGGTGGCAGTTATCATCCGACGGTCTGTCAGCAGATGAAATATTATTTCGAATAAATTTTATTCTAGTCATCTAGCTAGGGACTATAGAAATAAAAACCTATGTTTGTTTGTTTGTCCTATATGGACTCCGAAAGGGCTGGACTGATTTTTATGAAACTTTGGTGAGTTTTTCTGCACATGCCTGCGAAGGTTTAGGGGTAGGGTAGGGTAGGAGTAGGAGTAGGTCACCACGCGAACGAAGTCGCACCGCGCAGCTAGTTTGTTATATAAATAGCATCCTCACGTGTTGCGAAACGTGCGTGTGAAATACATAATAAATTCACGTCAAATCTGCAAGGCCAAAATCTAGTGGGATTTCTGATGAATTAGGTACCCGTAATGATTTAAAGCGAGATGTACCAAAAAACAAAACAAACCATCAGAGCCTTTTATTAAATTCTGCCTCTTTGAAGCTGATACCTACTGAGATAAAGACTCTTATCGTGCTCTTTGTGCATTAACACCTGCACTATGAAAGCACTTTTCTTTTTACATGTCAATATTAGCATTGGCGCTGTCGACGTGGCTGAATTATTTTCTAAACTTTAGTAATTTGTAATCATCGTTATGATGCAGAAGAAAACTGATCAGAATCGCTAAGTATATAGAGAGGTACAATTGTATTGTACCTCTCTATATACTTAGCGATTATATATTTGGCTGCGTACATGACGCACTCACTCGGAAACACACACACGATTCCAAAGAAATCAACGGTAAACAAGAAACCGATGAACCCGTCAAAAACGGGACTTTCAGTGATTTTCCCTCAAATTGAATAATCAGAGAGTCGTTTCAAATTCCAACAAGTTGTTACAAGATAGGTTTGTTATGCAACCCGTTGGCCCATTGTATTGGGAATCATACCTACAGATGAACATTAGTATTCTGTGTAGCGGTGACAAGCGATAGTATCTCACCCACGGAAACTCGACGAAAGTATTGGAGACGAAAGGGTAGCTTTTATTTTATAGTTCACGACACGTGAACGAGACGATTTGGAGCAGAGGGCTAATTGCGTAACACACTATCAGTATCAATCGGTTTCAATTTGACAGTTCAACAACATTCATTGCGTTATTTACGTTATTGAGCTGACAATTTTTTTTTATATATGAAGCAATGGATTAGCAATATACTTCAAAATCATTCCGATCCCGATTCAAACTGCGTTACGCAATTAGGGTGCAGGTCGGCGATTATATATCTATGAATATTTAATTACAGCAGAATTAAATAGGTACCTTTAATGCTGGTTGGAAAAAACAATGGTAAAACATGGAATATCTGAAAATCTTGTCACAATGCAAACTTAAATAAAACTCAATCACTAATTAATCGAATTAAGGCACTCTTTCGATCTCATTTTTTGCTGTGCCCGACAGGGTCCATAACGTTTACGTCTTTTAAAAACCGTTAAAATTATCATATCATTATCTATAAAAACGGCAAAAATATCACGTTGTTGTATGGGAGCCCCCCTTAAATAATTGTTTTATTTTAATTTAATTATTTATTTATAAGTGAATATATAACTAAATATTCTGTGAATATTTCAAGCGTCTACCTGTTGCCGTTATCAATATCGAGCAAAAACGAACAAAAAAAAAAAAGGATGGGAGCCCCCTTAAATATTTATTTTATTTTGTTTTTAGTATTTTTTGTTATTGCGGCAACAGAAATACATCATCTGTGAAAATTTCAACTGTCTAACTATCACGGTTCATGAGATAGAGCCTGGTGACAGACGGACAGACAGACAGACAGACGGCGGAGCCTTAGGAATAGGGTTCCCGTTTTACCATTTGGGTACGGAACCCTAAAAATTATTACACTCACGAAAACTGTAGAAAAGAAAACTATTTGCTTTCCTAATTGCTTTACTTTGGTGCTCAGAAAATTACATGTCAATACTTTTACAATTTAGGCATGTGACGCAAATTATTACATGGGATATTTTTATTCATGGCCTAAAAAGCAAATCACATCTCTGACTAAAGTAATAGAAAGAAAAAGTATTTATTGGGACTCGCTCAAGAGGTCACAAATAAATAAAAATAAAACACACTCCTGTACGAGACCAAAATGCTCGTATCTCAGCATGATGCTGCGGCATTTAAAAATAAGTTGGTATATGAATAGTTGGTATTCTGATAGGGCCTGTGATGTCACGAACAGATAAAGAAATAAATAAAAAATACTTAATAAAATGATTGCAATTGTAAACGCAACTAAGCTCCGTAACTGAACTAAAACTATTAACAAACTAAAATATGGCGCCGAAAACTTCCTCCGCATCGCTGTCGACTGGTAGTGTACCCAAGAGACTGGCGGCATTGCCACGTTGTAAGCCTCTCGCCAAAGTATAAGCCAGCCCTTGGGTCACGGGAAGTGTCAACCAGCTTCGTAAGTTTAAATCCTACAAAAATACACAGTGCAGTCTGCATATAAATAAACAGTAAGGAAGGCTTCGATCTAAGATAAATGCGGCTTTGTACCAAAGCTAATACCTACTAACATGCGCAAGCGCTCGGTATCATGACAAGGTAGTCTGTTCTTATGTATTATAATTACTAGTTCCGCGTAAGGTGCATATTTTGTAATGCTTAAATTACAAGATAAAAATAGCGACTGGTTATGAATGCTCCCATAAACAATGAAAAACATCTTATTTTTTTTTATTACTTTATCCGTAGAATTGCAGAAGATTATGATGTTGCTCTGCAATATTGTAGTTGTAGAATAAGAAGGCATGCAAGAAATGAGAAATTGATTTATTTATTTTCTAAGGCACCAAGTCCGAATATATATATATATATATATATAATATAAAATAAAATAAAACATAATAAAATTGGATGCCCATTAAAAAATTAAATTTCATTACATATCACTAACAAATCATCAATCATCACAAGTTATCATGTCACTAACAAAAAAAAAACAATGTCAAAATCTTTATCGTCGGTTGGCAATCCGATGAACTTCGAGCCAATACCTGTGGATCGGACTGCTCCAATCCTCACTAACGACCCTCAACAGTTGATTAGTCGATTTTCTTAAAGTGCTAGAAAACGATGCTATGCATAATCGAATAACGACGTGAAATAAAGCGCGGACGGGACAAATTTCATGGATTATTGGATTCCTTAAAAAATGGAAGAAGGAAGTGTAGGATTACAAGAGATGTAACGAATTGAATAAGTCTTATGACCAGAAGTGGAGCAGAATAGAGCAACAAAAACAATCTAGAACAAAAGTCGTAGTTTCTAAACAACAGTTGCTCGCTAATCATTTGTAAAAGGTCGCCGACCGTTTGACTGAACTCGAACGTGAGTGGTGTCCTCGTAATTCAACATTTCTTTTACATAATACATGCAATGTTAGAGCATGCTCAGGCGAAGACGTGGCGACATTTGCGATCAGCCGGTGATACGTATGTACAGTACCGTATTTTACCGTTCATGTCTTGTGGTTTGTAGCTAGAAATAATGGCCGTAGATAAAGATGATAGACAAGTCATTGAATACTTAAATGAGTTTTTCGGTGACGCATTGTAAAGTTAATGTGAAGTGATAGATTTTAAACCTGTAACTGAACTTCGTATTTTTTGTGTGAAGAAAATAAAATTAATATTTTTTTTCATTTAAAATAAGGCAAACAATATCTTGCATCTGTTTTTTTTTTGTAAGCGACGTCGAACTGAATACCACCACGTAGGTACAACAGGTTCGAAAAAAATATAACTTTTAAGACATATAACTTGACACGTTTTAAAACTATATCAAATAACAATCAGAAAACAAGCCTTAAATATTTTTTCCATCGATATATCGACGTTTTAAGAGCAGCTCTTGCAATACCAAGCAATTCACACTAGCCTCAAGAGAAACTGATCTGATTACCTACATTAAAGAACCTTGACTTACCTATATCAAATAGGTGCGCTTATAATCAATCTAATGACGCTTATGCATTCCTCAACCATGAGCAATATTAAAATAAAACCTTAAGAAAGTAAGAAAAGGAGATAAAACTATGCAATTTTTTTACCATTTTAACACAATCGGAAATCCTTTCAAGAAAAACTAGATCCATACCTGACCGCTAATAACCTAAATGACAAAAGAAAGAAAAAAAAGTTCTTATTTTAAAAAGCCAATAGCCAACGGTAACCAAGCGACTCGGTTACGTTGTTCACATTCGTCACCCTTTACAAAAATAAGACAAAGATTGTGTGTCGATTTCACGACCTCCATGGGGTATTTTGTTCTTGGGCTACGTGGAGTGTAACAAAGCGATCGGGTGCTTCTTCGAATCCGATGTTTGGCGAGAAAGCTTTGCAGGCGGCATGCTAAAAAGGCTTTTACGCAACGTGTGCCCGTGCCGACAGTTGCGTCATTTGAGGAGGGGAGCATCGCAGATTAAAGTCACCAGGCAGACTTGACATGTTGTTTTGAGGTTCTTTTCACAATGTTTTGTTTGTTAACATTGGTTAGCATTCATGTAGATACCTTTTTGAATAAAAAACGCTATACAATCAGAAGAAGATAGGCAATCGCTCCATGTAAAATACTGGTAAAGCTGTATCCGGTTAGGCTGGAAGCCGACCCCAACATATTTGGGAAAAGGCTAGGCAGGCGAATTGTGTGTAAAAACTGAGTATGGATACATTTTGAGAATTGTTACAGATTTGATTATGTTTACATATATTTTTTAAATAAGTGTGATTAGAAAATGCAGCGTGTGTATGATTAGAAAATAACGGATTTGCAAAACTTTATTTTACACACAAAACAAATGCATAATATTATTCATTGATGCTCGTTTATTTTGTTTTCTTTTAACCCTAGAAGCCCAATTATATTTTTTCTGGCTATAGGCCAATGATAAAAAATGTTTTACAATATTTTGTAAGAGTACCTAATTATACATTAATTATCTGATAATAAAAATAACAAATTATACAATTAAAATAGCAACCAGTTTGATTTTGTCTAGACTCTAAATTGTCCTATGGAGCTGGACCAGCATGTTTCCAAGCATTCCTATCCTGGATATAATCCTCTAACTTGTATATGCTTGCTTACAAAGTTTACTTTTGGTATGTGTTTTAAAATTTCTCTCATTTAATTGCAATATATCACAAGGTAATTTGTTGTAACATTTAACACATTTAGTGGCACTCAACTCACAAGATAAAGACAAATCGATTGACGTAAGAATCATCAAAATCGCCCCACGCGTCTGGTCTCTAGAGCGCCACAAAGGAATAAACATAAATACATAAATAGGCTGGGAAACACATTACCCTCCGTTGCGTCGCGCAGTCGGGTAAACGACGTAAGGTACAAAATTTCGATTAGTACAAAATGGTGTTAATTACCAAGGCAATCAAACCGTCTTCTGTTAGCTTTTGGCGGCTACTAAATTAGTTCGAACTCACGGCGATCGAAGCAAGTGTGAAAAAGAGATCGAGAATATATATACGTTTGAGTGTACGTCAAAACGACGGAGGTTGGACTTCTAGGGTTAACTAAGTGTTATTAGATGCAGTACTGTAAGTGGCCAGTATTTTTGGGGTCCAGAAAGGTTGCTTCTTATCTTTTCAAAGATCTTTGTAACTTTTTTTCGTACCTTAATCTTTGACAATATTTTAAAGTTGGCAACAGAGATGATTCTTGGTATTTAGGCGGCATGATATTTGTAATGGGGTTTCTGATGCTGTAATTAGCCTTCTTCCGCTCAGTGTGAACGAATAGTGTTTGTTTATCAGTCATAAATAAATCAAATAATACCAAATCAAATAATGTCTTAGTGCATATAAAATGTCAGAGGTAAAAGTTTTAATTTGTATTCATGATAGCTTGCGGGTTTTTGCAATAGATCGTTATATTGGCAAGGCAACAATGTTCTGCCTTGTTGGTCTAGTGGTCATACAAGCGCTACTGGTGAGGATGAGGTCCTGGGTTCGATTCCCGGGTCTGGCAAAGTATTATTGGGTTTTTCCATTTGGAATTCCTCAGTAGCAGCCCGGATTCTGGATTGTTGCCCGGTTGATAGCAATAGGCTCGCCACGTATTCTCTGGGTTAACTGGGTTCTCAAGAAGCATAGTGTGCTAAGCGTGAAACCTTGAAATCTCATTCGTAATCTGGACCAGCACGGTCGAGATCTTGAACGAGAATTTATTCCCACGGGATTGAATGTCGAGCGATTTTCGAGATTGCATTCTCTACGTACAGTCAATGAAATGTCTCGTTTATCGGATAGGGAGACCACGTAAGTTCGCCGCATTATAACTATTCCATTCGATTTATAAATAATGACAGTTGTGATTTAAATATACGGACAAATTAAGATGTTAGTCAGTCTTTTTCCCTGACTGTACTAAGATTCTTGAACCAGTTCGTGATAGGCGCTGGTTAGGCTTCCTGATGACGTCACACGACTTGAAGGCCGCCAACATAGCGCAGATTAATTTCAGTGTTGCCATAGTGCGCATACCGATGGATACTAAAGTCCGTCTCACGAAAGAAGTCCCGCGGCAATAAACGGAACTAATTATTCTTATACAAGTTAGCAACATTCCTACAATAACTCTTCCCGTCAGACACCTTTCTCTGTTTAATATTGTGCATTTTATTAACCAGTGCCTGTAATATGAATTGTTGAGATAAATAAAAAAAATATAATATAATATTTATGATTCCGTCGCATGCCTGCAGCGCCACGTCTGCGAGACTTATTTCGTGAGACAGACTTTAGACGTAACGTGCAAGAACTTAGTGCATTATGGTTATGAGTTGACTGACATTCTTGACGGATACAATTTAAACTTATTAAAGTTTAAAGTGCAGTTAAAGATGTTTTTTTATTTATTTCTCTGGTATTGCCGTGTTTTCTATTTCTTTACACAAAGATTATGAAAATGGTCTAATTTTAATTAGACTGGTAACACCTTGACACACAAACATTTACATACAAACATTATAATTTCAACAGAAATAAAGCTTTTTACCGGTCATTGTATTATGATTTTAAAAGTTTTCAGTATCTTTTTGCTAAGTCTGAACTGAGCTTGTGACTTATCAAACTCTCGAGAAGTACTTTTATTGGTCAAAACTACTTAGCCAACTTTTTGTTATTTACAAAATTAATGATCACACTGAACGTTAATTACTTACCTTAATATACTTTAATTTTCAATTTACAAAGGATTGCGGATATCCTTCTTGCTTCATCTTTTTGTCACAATCTTTGCTAATGAGTCGCTATTGTCGTTTTCCGTTACTACTTGAGTAAACCAAATCTATGCCAGTAACTTTCGGCTGGAGAAATAAAACTTCGGAAAAGAAAACCAACACAGGACAATATCACTACTATTACAGATAGGGTTTGGGAAGAGTCGACAGTCTCGAAGTCTCGGGACACTTGACGACCCACGATATAAGTCCCGCGACATCCCGATGCTTGGGAGAACATGTTTTTCAACTACAATGTTAAGTTAGTTTTTGGGATAAATTCATCCCAACTATGGAACACTTCATTGTGCGTGGTCCGACACGCACTTGGCCGGCTTTTTTTTAATTTTGAAATCATTTTTGTCGGCTTTGATGTGTACTATACGCCAACGCCACGCTGTGGTTTGGCGTCCATTATTTCCAAATCTGGCGTTTGGGTACGAGGGATATTTTCAAAAAGTCTGCAATACAGTTCTTACGCAAAATCAATATGGAGGTGAGGAGCTTAAGGAATGGTTAAAAAAAAGTGCAGTTTTACTCAAATTCAAAATAAAAACATCTGTATTTTGAGACTGTAACCTGTGGTTGTTTCGCCATTTCTTCTCACGGGTAGTCAGATAGGAAATGTCGACTACATCTAGCTTATTTTTTACTTTTTAATATGACGTGTAAAAGTGATTCCGATATCCTATTTACAGAATAAACGATTTCATTTCATTTCATTTCATTTCATTTCATTTCGATTTCATTTCATTTCATTTCATTTCATTTCGGTGTCGTGTCTCGAGTCTCGAACCAAAGGTCTCGGAGACTTTTACAAAAAGTCCCAGGAGTTCGAGACACGAGACTTCCCGGGACCCAAACCCTAATTACAGACTACCACTGCTGGGCACATGCCTCTTCTCATACAAAGAAGACAACAGCATTAAGCACTACGCTTGCTCAAGGCGGGTTGGTGATTTCAGACTTACCTATTATATTCATTATAAGTCCAGGTTTCGTCACGATATATTTTCCTTCAACGATGTCAGTGATGTCTGAGATAAGCTTAGAAAAGATATGCAACATACCTATAAAAATAAAATACAATCAGTTGTTGTGTCACAATCATAACAAGGAAGAAATAAATTTGTCTTGGAAAAATCAGAACAAGCCGATCAAAATTTATTCGTCACTACTTATTCACTTTTTATTTAATTTTGATGACATGATAATACTACCTAACCAATGCCCTTGCACACGTGTGTTGTCAGAAAGTGTCTGTGGGTGTGCGCGGCATTGTTCAACAACAATGGCGGCGTCTGCGCTGCGCCTGCGCAACATCACAGATAATGGGAATGTAATGTATGCAGGAGTTGCATCCAATCCTCAAGGATTCTGTTAGTCATCATGCCGATAAAGGTGTTTTGGTAAGTGTACGGATAGGTGTTAGGTAATGAATGTTACGTAATTTTATATTTAGTTGAATGACGGTGACTGTAATGCAGATGCAGAGTTGTAGGTACCTAGGAGCCTGTCTGTAAGAACTTTTCTATAACAAATAGTAACGACCTAAGTGTATGAATAAGAACCTTAATGAGTTAAGAATTAAGAATCGTTTGATGTAGCAGACTCGGCAAAAAAATCTACCAATAACCGCTTAAAAGTATTGAAAACATCTCCTACGCTTAACAAGAATTTATGTTCAAGTATCACATTCAACGATTTTCCTATCGATAAGAATTTAAATAAGTATACATCACATGTATTTATTACTTCTAAAATAAAAATATTTTATTTCACATAAACCTACATGGTCACTTAAGAAACGGCAGAAGCTAGGTGCACGGTTCCAATTGGTCGTTACCTATGGAGAAGAGCCGGCAAGAAACTCCACGAAAAATAATTGGATTTACAGTGTTTTCAAATTACAATATTAATAAGTTTAGAAGGAAAGTATAGGACTGTCAACAAGTACAAAACAAGTACTTAATAAAATTGAAAATGGTATATTATTTTATTTATTATATTAATCGACAGTCTATTAAGCCTACAACGTTCTTACATTCAAAAAATATAATTCTCGTAGTCAGTATATAATTCTAGCAGTATTAAGGGGAGGAGAGGTATTTTGGAGTAAGGTTGTCTGTAAGATATCGGTTTTAGCGATAAGGCCTCCCATTGTGTCATCCTATACTTTTTTTTTTCATTTATATCTTGAATTCATAAGATGTACATAATGAAGTGAATCTATTCTGTTATATTCTATTTCCTTGTAACTCATTTGATAGTGGTGGTGTACAGAATTACAATGATATTAGAATGTTTCATTTCCTGTTCCATAAATCTTTTCAGGAAAGATAGAAAGCAATTTATTCTAAAGACGTTTCTAAAAGAAAGCTCTTCAGAGAGAAACCACTTGGGCAAAATATTGACTATACGTTTCGTGGACATCCTTCAGATCATCATCATTCCCTTATCCCAATTTATTTGGGGTGGGCGCAAAAAAAAAATATTTTGCATACTTCTCTATTAGTAGGTATTCATCTCGGTAGTCACCCCCTTTCTAGTCATAATATCATCTTTCATATCGTGATAGGTATTAAATGAAGTTATAGAACGAGAAATTACCAGTATTGGCTATTTGACACAGTAAGTTGCAATTGACCGCATTGTTACTATCTGATAGAAGTATATGTTGCGTAAAGTATGCTGCGAGGTATCTTACTCAGCACGTTTTAGTTAAATACGGTATCGGTGCTGCCAACAGTTGCAGTTTCAGATTTTGGGTAAAACTATTGGGGGAGGAATTCATAGTTTGTTACTAGCTTGAATACCATAACACCATGCCTGTATTCCCCGAAGGGTTAAGCAGAGGTGCTCCCATAGTAGGTACACACACATTTCGCCAGTTGTGTTTGTATCCCATGTAATAGGGGGTGAGCCTATTGACATCAACCGGGTACAACTCCAAATTCCGGGCTGCTACTGAGAAATACCAGCTGTAAAAACCTGATAACACTTTGCCAGACCCGGGAATCAACCCCAGGACTTGCGGCCACTAGACCAATGAGGCAGTAATGCATGCAATGCATTGGCAATAATTCTAAATGAGGTGATTCTGACACAGAACCAGCGTAGTCGTCACAACTAACTGAATAAGCAAGATTAAGTGACAGTGGGCAGATCATAGTAGCCGTCGAACCGATGACCGTTGAAGCAGAGGTTTTTGAGTGGAAATCGTTATTAATTGGAAAACATAATATAGGACGATCTCAAAATAGGTTCAGCGACGATATTCGCAGGTTTTCTGGTAACAACTGGATGAGACCTTGCAATTGAAGAGAACTAATTCTAAAGGCTCCTGTGTGTTTATGACATTGACAAAGAGTGTCTGGGGAGTGTGTTGCCCGTTCTACTCCGTAGGCACCTACTACGCTTTGGAATGGGCAACTGACTGAATTCTTGAGATTTCAAAAGTACCTGTAGTTGGTTTAATAAAAATAAATGCTTTGAATTGGAATTTAATATACACAGGCTTAACTTATCCGGAAGTTAGTTTTGATATTACGACTTATATTTTAAATAAGACTTATAATCTGGGGATGGAACTGTCTCAAAATGTCTATTAAGTTTGTTTGGTTAAAATTTAAATATACAGTTTTACAAAATAATTACTGTAAGCAAATTGAATGAAGACCGCTTCAAGAAAATCAATTACAGTTATTTTAACAGAATACGGATATTAAAATAACTCGTTAGTAATGTCTAGACATCGCAAAGAAATCTGTGTCACGCCGATGTCAACGCTCCTACGCATGTAGTGAATATTGAGTAGAGGCAGGCGCATGCGTGCACTCACTAGGGCCACCATGCTTTTTAGCTGAATTTCTTGGAGAGAAATGTACTTACGCCGATATTAATAAACGTTACTTAGCTCGACTTGGCTTAGATATGTTGCCGTCTCTATTTTGCATGTCTAGTTTGACAGTGACAGGAAAATTGCTAAGCCAAAGAACGAGCTAAGTATTGTTTATTAATCTCGGCCCTAATCTCGTTTAGATAAGATAAGTGAAATAATTATACACTCGAATACATATAAACAAATCGCTTTATTGGTACTTCACACCATAAATTGTAACACGAGACCACTTTCGTCGTTTTTTTTTTTCGAGAATCCCAAATTTTATTTTCACCCGCATTTTCTAACCTTTTCATTAAGTCATCTGTGGGTTACCACCATTAAAAAAGGAAAAAAATATTTAAAAATAACAATGTTGCACCCCACAAATAACATTAGTTAAACAGTCGATTATTGTGTATGCTAACATAAGCAAGTGTGTAATTAGATGGTAAAAATAAGGATAATAATTTATGGTTTTTCAAAAAATCAATCAATTTGCCGTGTTATAGCCATTTCATACAACTGTTAAAACATGACAATTGTGATTTAAATATACGGACAATTAAAGTTGGTAGTCAAGATTTAAATATACGGACAATTAAAGTTGGTAGTCAATTTGCTTAGCAATTAATTTCCTTGACATTATAATCATCCAGGATAACGTATTTTGACATACTGCCTCTAGCTACAATACCTAGCGGTATCAATTTCTGGACAGCTGAACGAATTTCAACTGAAGAAGAAAATTTCATAGGAAATAATGTTAAATAATAACAAATAAATGGTTATCCTAATATCACCTATCCATTATCATTCCTCTAAATACTGAAATAAGGTACAAGATTTACGATAATGGGCGATATATACCGATAAAGGATTATTATTTTCATAATGACCCACACGTTTTCTCTACGTGATGAGCAGGTTAAGAGACCTTGAATTTGTGTGACTTTTTCTTGGAATTGGTTTATCCTATATTAGATTCATAAAAATGTCGCTCTACAAGTGTTTTAGCTCAAGTTTTTTTTTTTTATTAACTACTTTAGGAATTTCTCCTGTATCGTGGGTGCGTTTACAAACATTTAAACTCACATACACAAACAGCCAGACCCGGAACAACTACTTGCAGGTCATACAAATATTTGTTCCGTGCGGGAATCGAACCCGCGACACGCAGCGCAGCAGTCGATCGCTTAACCACTGCGCAAACCGTGTCGTCAAATATATTTATAAGGAGGTTTGAATGGAAAAGCACTAGGTAACTAATGCTATTTATACTTACTAAGTCCTTACATCATCGTGTGTCTGCGCCCACACTTGTGCATTATCTCCGCGGCTAATCTCCGCTGAGATTGGCTTCCATAGCTGAAATTCGGTGGTTGTGAGGACCATTTAATTACGTATATCAAACTTCTTGTGCCCTATTCTCCATCCAGCTCAACCATTTTGTAGGGAACCGAGTGATCCAACACACGCGCCACCACGCGAGTATGAAATACTCTCAACTGCCAAGCTTTTTTAAGTCAACATACATCATAACATAAACGGCATGCTCCATGCTTTTAAATTATACAGAACTATAGCTTGCAATGTATTTCAAAGATTAATAAAATATCACTAGCAAAAGGAAAACCATTATTACCTATTGAAGTATTCAACAACTAAAACTTTAGTTAGTGTTCGTCTTGTGCGAGTCCCAATAAATACTTTTTCACTCCTCTTGCTCAAAAACTCCGTCATTTTAGCGTACCGGAACGGGGCTAAAATAGCATATCTTCCTCTAGGGGAAAAAGTATTAATTTTTTAATTTTTGTCTATTACCAACGGAGCCTACAAAGATGAAAGATTAGATTGTTATACAAGGGTCGAAGGGAATCAATTCCTATACGAGGTATTTAGACACCAGAAATTGGTGACTTTCACCAGTGTTAAAACTCTACTTTTAATTTCGTATTTACTTCCTCGCTAAGGCTCGGGAGTAAAACTACCTCGTATATAATGGGTAATTTTAGCCCCTTGTATAACAATCTACTATTTCTTTATCTTCTTTTTTCCTTCGATAAAGAGATCTTACAATCTGTAAATGTTTCAAATCCTACTTATGTAATGGACATTGAAATTCAAAGGTGTTATAAGTCATTATTTAATTACGAAAGACTAGACCAGTAACAATATATGGCATATATTGCAGGGTGGTAAATACTAGATTACATTATTCGGGTTATTCCCTGTCATGTGAACGATAGCGTGATCTAGCCGGACTGGGTACCAAATAAAATTGTCCGTATATTCATATCACAACAGTCTTTGACAGTCGTATGAAATAATAAAGGATATAACACGGCAAATTGAAGTAGTGTCACTTTGCTTAACAATTAATTTCCCGGACTGTACAACTTCATATATCGTGCTTGTTGACCGATTTGGAAATACAGACCTTGATTTTTTTCGTCACAAAAATCATCAATTAATAATACTAGATTCACGACCAGAAACTAGATCAATGGCCAAAAATAATCATCAAATTGTTTCATTAGACCGTGCCATCTCCCCATTTACATACGAAATTAATCTACATAATATGGAGATTCAGTATGATGACAGATAATTAAATTCAGCAACATAAATTAACAGCATATACACTGACTGCTAGGATATAATAGAAAAATAATGATAATAAACTCATTTATTCCAGGTAAATAACACCCTTTGCCAAATGACATATCTAATAGACATTTCAACTGTGGCTCTACTGATTTTGATGTAGATTTGGATTCAAATTCCTTGTCAGAAGACATATCATACACAGAAAAGTGGTGCCCCTGTCTGTCCCTTTTAAAAAACAAAGCGTGAGGATCAACATATTTTATCTATTAAACATGCAGATCAAAATGATGACACGCATTGATCACAACTAATTAAATTCAGTGACATTTACAACGGATTACTGTATGTTAATTTATTATGTTACGTTACTGAAATACTAGGAATTAGACTGTGTATATTCACGCCTCTGTTGCCGGAACGGATAGCCAGGTGAATACTATTGTTAGATAATATTGATATGGAGTAGGATGTTATGAAAGAAAGAACGAAAAATATTGTAATTAGGACATGCATAAAAAAGAGGAAGCATTTAAAACGTGATCATCATTTCAGCCGAAAGACGTCCACTGCTGGACGTAGGCCTCCCCCAAAGGGGGGTTTGCCATAATCGCCACGCTTAGCAGGCGGGTTGGTGATCGCAGTATGGTCTTAAAATGCATAGAGAACGCTGCTGCCCATTCTCTAGTAAGTCCCTTAGTCGCCTTTTACGACACCCACAGGAAGAAATGGAATGGTGCTATTCTTTACGTCCGGCACCACACGGCAAAAACGTACAAAATTTATATTAAAACAAAATTTTAAATAAACATAATTTAAAAAGACCTGTGCGAGACCAAAAAGGCTCCTATCTGTGGAGATAGGAGCATTTATAATGCTGCGTTATTTAAAAAATAAAAACCGCAGCGCTGGTATTTTAATAGGGCCCGCTGCCACAGTATCATCATTATCATTTCAAATTTTCAACGGAAAAACGTCCACTGCTGGAAATAGGCCACCTCCAAGCGTCATCACGTCGACCGGTCCTGTGCTTCTCGCATCCAGCGGATTCCCGCAGCCTTCACAAGGCCATTATACCTATGCTATCATTTTAATTTCCAGACAATCATTCAAAATCTACTCCTGTACATTTTCTCATATAAAATTGTTTTATTCAACTGTCAGACGAACCCTGAACTATTACGTATATTATACTAGCTTTACCCTACCACTTCGCCCGTTCGGGTGTCGGAATTATCCTATGGGTACGTACAGTCGGTGACCAGCATTACCCGACCCCTCTTACATTATTTTTCTTTGTAAGAGGGGTCACCGGTAATGCTGGTCACCTACTTCACTACCGAGATAAAAAGTCTACCCAATGACCTAACCCAGATCATGGTCTACCTGCGGGGCGAGCACGGCCTACTGTGACATGACTTGAGTCACAAATTTTATCACAGTTTGAGCGATAAAACTGTTTTGTCATAAAATGCTGGTACAAATTGACATGACATAATTTAACATGTCTAGTCACAAACGTCTTGGCATGCCTGTGCTCGGCCCGCAGTGTGCAAAATTTAACCCAACTTATCATTTATAAAATTAGTATGTAGTATGGATATCACCTTCTCTCTAAAAATCTCTATAAATTTCGATTTGTATGGATTGTTAGGCAATTTCCACACTGACTATTTATAACAGATTTAATTGCTCATTACAAGGGAAATAGTCACGATACTGACTTGTGTTAGACTAATTAATCGGAAACCATTCATTTTAATGAGGATGTATACTGATGATTACCGATAAATTAGCTGTTAATTATCCTTGTTAGTCATACCTATTGAATGGCAGACAGAAACTTAGGGAAATCTTAGAATTTTATGGTAATTAATTACTGATGACAAGCGCGAGCGCAGGAGTATGGGTGAGTTATTCTCGACTCTTGCCAGGTCTGTATTTGTTAAAAAGTCGGCTAATTATTATCTGTATTTCTTGACTAATTATTGTTTGTATTTGTTGAAAAGTCGGCTAATTATTATCTGTATTTCTTGACTAATTATTGTTTGTATTTGTTGAAAAGTCGGCTTATTATTATCTGTATTTCTTGACTAATTATTGTTTGTATTTGTTGAAAAGTCGGCTAATTATTATCTGTATGTCTTGACTAATTATTGTTTGTATTTGTTGAAAAGTCGGCTAATTATGTAATAGGTAAAAAATTATAATAATTACGTAGTTGGCGGTAATATATAATAGGTATAATTACAAGTCTTTTTACAGGTTCTTAGCAATGTGGGTTATACAGTACCTAATACGTACTCGTAGTATTTCTGTTAAAACTTCTAATAAAATAAACTTAACAGGCTTGTGCTGTAAGTTAAGAAGGTACTGACTTCTAGGGGAGGATCGAACCAGCGACCATTTTCTCGTTTTTTGGGTTCCGTAATCAATAAGGAACTCTTATAGTTTCGCCATATAATATATGTCTGTCTGTCTGTCTATCCACAGCTTAGCTCAGAGACTCTTATTACTAGAAAGCTGTAATGTATATACTTATACCTGCCTTATACGTAAAGTGGGGATGATATTTTTTTCTCGTTGTATACCGTTGAATGGGTCGTTCAAAAATATTGAGTTGCGTAATATTATAAGCTTTAAAGTGCAAATTTTTGATAGAGTCAAGTCCTCCCCCCCCCCCCCTCCCTACCAGCTAAATGGTTGTTTTTTGGTATGTGAAAAATTCATGGCAGTAGTAGATATAATGAAATTAAAAGGAAAACTGTCACAGCCAAGAAGGCTGTACAAGTTAACGAGTAATAGTCGACCAACTTATATTTGCAGTTGGAGAATTGACCGTGCCGTATATCAATGTATGGGAGAACATGTTTTTCAACTATAATGTTAAGTTGGTTTTTGGGATAAATTCGTCCCAACTACGGAACCCTTCATTGTGCGTGGTCCGATACGCACTTAACCGGTTTTTCTATGCTAGTTTTATACAGTCGTAGATACGCCCGAGATGTCACGAATATTGTCACAAAAAAATAGGATGTCGTATATTTAACTTCCCTTTAAATAATTTAAGTGAAACTGATTGACATTCCGTCATGCAACCTTCGAATGACTTTGGTAATGTTATTTACATTGCTGTTAAAACATAAAATAAACGAATGATCACTGCTTATTAACGTTCTTAGATTTTCAATAATCGACGGCACGGTTGGCGCAGTGGTTAAGTGATTGACTGCTGCGCTGTGTGTCGCGCGTTCGATTCCCGCACGGAACAAATATTTGTATGACCTACAAGTAGTTGTTACGGGTCTGGCTGTTTGTGTATGTGAGTTTAAATGTTTGTAAACGCACCCACGATACAGGAGAAAATCCTAGTGTGGGCAACGTTTTTAAAAAAGAAAAAAAAAAAAAATTTTAGTTACCAATCAATTTTCCAAGGTCTTAATTACATGCGCAGTAACATTGATTAAATGTAAAGTGAACTTGATCCTACATTATATACAACGGGTAACAGACTTGGGGAGTCTGTCGCCTGAACGCAGGCCCGAGATGGTGGCGGCGCACCGTGTTCTGCGTGCACCTGTCTAGAGGAACTGCGGCCGTAGGGTGACTGCCGCAGAGAGTGTCGGGGTGCGCATTGAAAGTCATGCAGGCCAATACATAGCCGGGGTAGCGTGACGTAAGTAAGTACTGCAGCACCCCAGCTAAAAGTAGTTGAAGAACACCGTGTGGTTGTTCTTTTAGTTAGCAAAGCCCGTTCGTCCGTCTCAGCGGGCTAATTGCGTAACACACTATCAGTTGGAATCAGTTTCAATTTGACAGTTCAACAAAATTCATTGCGTTATTTACATAGTTGAGCAGACAAATTTTTCTAACATATGAAGCAATGGGTTAGCAATATACTTCAAAATCATTCCGATTCCGATTCAAACTGTGTTACGCAATTAGGGTGCCGGGCGGCAGACACTAAACTCGATCCAGTACCTAATACAACAGTGAGGCCAAGATTAATAAACGTTACTTAGCATGGCACGTGCTTTGGCGTCGCACAACTGCCGAACCACAGTGCAAGATAGAGACAGAGACATGACTAAGTCATAGTACGTGCTAAGTAACGTTTATTAATCTTTGCCTGAGATTCAGATCCAATATTGTTATAGTCTTAATTGGAATCTAAGGGAAACTCGATCATACTTCCGTCTCAAAGCATCCTTATTAACGCTATTATTATATAAACGTGTCTTTCTTTCTTTTTCTTTTTTATATATTTCTAGCAGTTATTGTTTCGAGAAACTTTTCAGTCTCCCCACTTTCGATGCTGATGATTTTGTGGCGGCATCTACAACGCCACATGCAGACTACACATCAAAGACCTGACGTCACACAAATCCTGCATCGCGCAAGCAGAGTTTACCACGCGACACTTATACAACATCCCGGCATCAACCGTCGTCGGGCAGTTGCCCACCAGGCTCAACACCCGTCTGGACGGAGGATCCTCCCTTTTCTATGGAGGATGATTGAGCTTTATACCCTGTTCCTCATGCTTCTAAAAGTCGTTACCTGAGGGCGTTAACCTGAAAGTCTGACAAACAGTCTTACTAAAGAGTATCGTGTTACTCAGTAACTGGGGGGTGGTGGAGGACTGATAGGCAGTGGCTCCATGTAAAATACTGGTATTCAGTTGCAGCCGGCATGACTTGAAACTGGCCCCAACATACTTGGGAAAATATGTAGGTGATACAGTGCGTCATTATAACTTGACGCGTGACGCGAGTGGTTTGCAGTCTTAGTTTCAATACCCATAGAGTTCAAAATGGCAACTGACCAACAGTACTACCAATCACATGACTGCAAAATTCAGTGCTACCAATCCCATCACGCATCTATAGTCATAATGAACGCACATCATGAATTATTTTTTATTCTCAATTTAAATACTGACAAAGATATGCACAATATATGCATAATATAAGTATACGAAAATCACCAGGTTACGATTTAATAACAGGAGAAGTAATTCATAACCTCCCAAGAAAGGGTCTGGTTAAGTTAACGACCCTTATCAATGCCGCACTAAGGCTTAAATATGTACCAGACTTATGGAAGGTGGCCGAAGTAATAATGATAGCTAAGCCAGGGAAACCAGCTCACGAAACATCATCTTATAGACCTATTTCCTTGCTACCAATCATGTCCAAGCTATTTGAAAAGCTGTTACTCAAACAGCTTAAACCAATAATAGATAGCAAAAACATAATACCAGAACACCAATTTGGTTTTCGAGAAAAACACTCTACCATCGATCAAGTGCATAGGATCACAAACGTAATAGAAAACGCCCTTGAAGACAAGAAAGTATGTTCTACTGTATTCCTAGACGTAGCGCAAGCATTTGACAAAGTATGGCATGAAGGCCTTATACATAAACTGAAGAGCCTCTTACCAAAGCAGTTTGCAGATATATTAGAATCCTACATCCTGAACAGAGTCTTTAGAATAAGACAAGAAGATGCTTACTCAGAACTGAAATTAATTAAAGCTGGCGTACCGCAAGGAAGTGTGTTAGGTCCGGTCCTGTACCTACTATACACTTGCGATATTCCTGAATTAGAGCAAAACACGATTGGGACCTTTGCTGATGATACAGCCATAATGGCTGTAGGAAACAGCCATGAAGAAGCAGTAGAAAAGGTTCAAATGGCTGTAAATCAAGTTTATGACTGGACCAAAAAATGGAGGATTAAACTTAATGAATCCAAATCTGTTCACATAGATTTTACCAACAAAAAACGACAGTATTCCCCAGTTTATATAAATAACAAACAAGTCCCATACGAGAATACAGCCAAGTATCTCGGTATGACCCTTGACACCAAGCTACGCTGGAAAGCCCACGTCAAGAAGAAAAAAGATGAACTCGACCTCCGATTCAAAAGAATGTATTGGCTGCTGGGAAGAAACTCCATGCTGTCCGTGCAAAACAAATTATTGCTATATAGACAAGTCCTGATGCCAGTTTGGACTTATGGTATTCAGCTATGGGGCTGCACCAAACAGACCAATATTTTAATAATACAACGATTCCAGAACAAGGTGCTAAGGGAAATTGTAAATGCACCTTGGTACATACGAAATGATGACCTCCACAGGGACCTAAAAGTTGAGTTCATCGAAAGAGTGATCCAGAAATTTGCAGAAGCTCACGATAAGAGACTTCATCAGCATGTGAACGTCGAGGCCATCCAGCTTCTTGACCACACAAACATAGTTAGAAGACTGAAAAGAACAAAACCGTTCGAGCTAGTGTTTAGTGTTAGTGAATAGTGTAACAAACACAAGAACGAAGTGTATTCGCCTTAATAGAGACAATAAGAAAAGTGCTATTGGACACATTCTTAGTAAAAGACAATTTAATAGTTTAGGTTATAATTAAATTACTTATTAGTCTATTTATAAGGCTAGATTGTAATAAGATTAGGGTCCATCCTATTGTTGAACCCTAGGACAAGGGAAAAAAAAAAAAAAAAAAAAAAAAAAAGATATGCACGGTGACCTTAGCTCATGCATTCTCTACGACAATGCTAAATGCCAGCGGTTTCCCATAGTGCATGTGTACCGTACCGTCGGATGCTGTAATTGGTACACGCATCTTTACTTCCTTATTTGTTACTAACCACTGGGTACTTACACTAAAGTTTATGAAGATGCGTCTGTAGTTGTTTTGTTTTCAAAGGAATTTGCTATCCCGTTTTTGATGGAAATGTGGTGAAGTGCATTCTGAGTCTGAGGAAGGAACACTACGAGTATTAATATTTGTACGAACGTCGCCGTCGGTGCGAACCAAGTTTATTGTTCAAAGACTATAGATATTATAGGATAGATAGGATGACGAAAGGATATTTAGGTTACAAACTCATTCATTGAAGACATGTTTATTTATTAACTGTAGTTACCTTACATATTTCGAACATAATTATAATATAGGTAATCCTCTCTTGTATCCCACTAAATTCCTGTTAGGTTGCTTAAGTTTTAATTCTCTAGAAGTAAGACGGTCGCGCGATCAGATGACTGTAATATTTAAAATTCTTAGGGGGATTATAGATGTTCCTGATCTGCATAATGAAATCTGCAATCTATTTGTCCCAGACAATTACTGTCGTGGCAGAAAACACCGCTTACTGGCTGCTCCAACTTGCCGTACTGTTGCACATTCCAAGTCACCTATTCCTCGGACATTAGCCGCTATTAACACTCTCCTGAACTCAAACACAGATCTTGATGTTTGCGAATGAATGGGAAGTGATACTGTCAGAATGTTTGAATTTCTGTGGGATGAATGCATGACTGTGTAATATAAATGTTATGTTTAAATAGTGTAACTGGCTTTGGCCGTTCTATTAAAAAAAAAAAAACGTCTGTATATTTTTTTATTTTATTATGTTTGTTCAACGGTTTCTCCGTCAATTACGGACCGATTTTTTTTTTTTTTTTCATAATGCTTGCTCTCGAAGTGTCACCATGTCAGAATCTGATGAGGGGATCCCATGCAAATAGAGGGAAATACTCAAATTTTATTGCCACACCTTTAGAGATTTGGGTATTTTTATAGTAACTCATGCCTATGCTCTCAGAAAGCACCATTTGGTGAAGTGGAACTGATGATCAATACCACAGATGGCCACTGGAACAACATAACAATAAGTAGGTATTTAACGGGTTGGTAGGTAAGTTCAGGAAAAGTTATTACCACAGCCTTGTAGCGTTGCTTCTTCCCAGAATATTTTCTACTTTATTGAATGTGTATCTGGGCCGTATAGGTACCTACTGCTTTTTCTGATCACCGCTCCATAGGTATCGTTGGTCGAATAGTTTTTCATGGATAAAGGTGACCACGAATTCCAATTGAGTATAAATATTCACGTGGTACGAATACTTACTCAACAATAGTCCATTACTCTCAACCACCATAAAAGTAAGTACAGCCAACAAAACGTTTATGTATACAGAGGGCACATACGTGATAACATCAAATATTGCTAGCGTACTAGCAATATTTGATGTTATCGCGTGTATATGTAAATATATATATTTTTGAAGCTAAAATACACTTAGAAAAACGATTTTAAAGTCATGACAACTCAGCACAAGCACAACAAGAAGTTAAAAAAAAACTCTTCTATTTAAAAAAAATATAGTGCTGTCTGCGCAGAGTATTGGCGTGCGTACATGCTTCTTCTTCATCCTATCGATGATTCTAATAATGATTTAAGTTGAATTAAATAGGACCTGGGGGCCGATCGCGCTAATTTTGAAAGTTAATACTATTTAGTTAAAACTAAACCACAACCAAAACGTTACGTTAGACACATTTCGTATCGCGCTAATCATTTCAACGGAAACGATTTAGCTTTACTTTGGAAGTTACGTTGGAGGAACCGATCGATCGAACAATATTCTCACAAAAAAAAGCGCGATACCGTTTCTTACACCAGCTAAACCAAAACTAAACTAAAACCAAAAATGTTCCGTTCGAACGGTAATTACGTTGAGAAATAGCGCTATCGGCCCCCAGATCTCGTCAAAGCGACAGCGTTAGCAGTGGTTTGAGACAGGTCTCTCAAAGTGCAGGTCTAATATCAGTGTGCAAGACAAGAGGTGAGGCATCGTTTGTGATGTGGCTCTGCAGACGCACTTTTATAGGCTATGGCACTTTTTACAAGATGGATTTAAATACCGCACTTTTAAAGCCTAAAGGCTCTCGCAGGCAGGCGCAACGCGACGGTTCGGCGGGTGTCTGGCTGAACAATTAAATAGACTCGCGTAGCGCCTCTACGGGAGCCTTAATGCACCCCTGTATACTTATCCCTTTTGTTGAGTGTACATTAGTTATACTTCCATACTTCCATAGGCCTATTTCATTCACTTGAGCATTCAAACCACACATACATCAAATAAAATATGATAGTAATGATTACAAATGGCCGATATTCGCCATAACACTTCCTGCCTTCGATCCTTCGAACTTTTGATCCCGGATGACGATTTGCATTCACGTAACATTATTATAATATTAGAGTGTCTACAGTTATGACACCACTGTGCGAACTCAACAAACGAATTGGTTTATTAGGATAATAATAAGCTGGCTCTCTGCTTTTGCGAAAAATTTTGATTATGAATAATAAATAAATTTTGCAGCCTTGAACTTTGAGATAACGGGCAGAAAATCGTTTCAATATGTCAAGCTGTAATCACACTATATTATAAAGGCGAAAGTTTGTGAGTGTGTGTGTGTATGTTTGTTACTTCTTCACGCTCAAACGGCTAGACCAATTTTGATAAAATTTTGTATAGAGGTAGCTGACACCCTGGATTAAGACATAGGCTACTTTTTATCCCGATATTCCCACGGGATCGACTCTACCGCGGGGCGCAGCTAGTCATAACTAATATAGCATGGTGTTTATTTGTTACGCTTTCACGTTAAAACGGCTGAACGGATTTCGATGAAACTTTGTACATGAGTACACCATGACCTGGATTAGGACATTGGATTATTTTTATCCCGATATTCCGACGGGATCGAGACTTACGCGGGTGAAACCGCGGGGCGCAGCTAGTTCTGAATAAACTCGTTACAAATAGCCGAAGTCCTGTTACGAGTACCAAAGACAGATCGATTATGATTAGTATTAATACACATAATTATGAGGTAGATATCTAAGAGATCACAGTTTAATAATAAATAAAAACTGGCCAAGTGTGAGTCTGATTCGCGCACGAAGGGTTCCGTACCATTATCTATAAAAACGGCAAAAACATCACGTTTGTTGTATGGGAGCCCGCCCCCCTTAAATATTTGTTTTATTTTAATTTAATTATTTATTTTTAAAGTGAATATATAACTAAATGTTCTGTGAATATTTCAAGCGCCTACCTGTTGCCGTTATCAATGTCGAGCAAAAACGAGCAAAAAAATCACGTTTGTTGTATGGGAGCCCTCTTAAATATTTATTTTATTCTGTGTTTTAGTATTTGTTGTTATAGCGGCAATAGGATACAGCCTGGTGACAGACGGACAGACAGACAGACGGCGGAGCCTTAGTAATAGGGTTCCCATTTTACCCTTTGGGTACGGAACCCTAAAAACACAGTCATAATAGATTTATTTGAAAACTAACTGTGATTAAAGAGCAAGTAACTGTGTTCTAAAGGTAAGCATAATTATCAGCAAGTAAGTACTAGGTACATCTAAGCACTTACAATCTGATTGATAATTAAGTAATCTCAAAAATCATGACAACGATTTTCATTTCAACTATTTTGCGCTTATAGACTCCCGCAGTAACGCCAACACCGCAGCGCGATGCGACACTATAGTAGTACAATTTCTATGAAAACTTCAGGAAAAGTGTCGCGCTAGTCTGCACGAGCCTTAACACGACAGTAGGTACCTATAATCTACCTGTGTCTACAAGACGATTAATATGTCACTAAAAACTACAATGGTAAAAAGGTACCTTTATGAACATGAACATTGTTAGTTTATAATCTTCATAACTAGCGAGATTACAAACTATCGAAAAATTGTTAACTGTTACAATATAACGCATTCATTTTCGGTAGTTTATAATCTATCAATGTGAAATTGTGAACGAACCTGCACTTATCGACAGGGTTCATCTGCCCAACTTTATCATCCGTATAAAATTGTGAACCGTCCTTGATTGGTAGGTCTTGACGGTGGCCGAATTGGTCGCAGTAACTCAGTTAGGGCACCCCGACCAAATAGGTTAGGTTAGATCTCCAGCCGGGGCTCGCGGAAGTCGCACATGATCCCATGATCTCCGGTGCAAGTGTGGAAAGGGAACACCGGGGTGGTTTTTAGTCAGTTAGAGTCTGAAAGACCGCTCCGCTCGCCGCAAGGCGGACGTCCATGAGGGTTTTCCATAAGGGAACAAAAAAAAATGGTCAGGTTAGAACTGTGACTGGAAGCGAACGCTTCTTCCAAGTTGGTCATAATCATACGGTGTCATATGTGTGGTCCGCATTTAAGAATTCTTAATTGCGGACCATACATACAAACACACACAATCCATGTGTATTAGTAACAACAAAGTCAAAGTCAAACCATTTATTTCATATATAAGAGGCACTTTTGAACGTCAAAATTTACAAAAAAAATAGAATTGATTCTAGTTGCCCCTTTCAAAGGGTAGTTTCGTATGGAGAAGAATGGGCAAGAAACTCCACCGGTACTCTTTTAAAAATGTTTACAATTACTTAAAAAGTATGTTAGTAACACTTACACACTAACATAGCAACAACCAATAATTACGTGGCCCAACACATATTGACACGTGCCTCCATGTCCAGTGCCTCTTATAGGGGTTGTTCCACCTTGTCAAACAATGCAAAGTCCTTCCAACTTTATCGAAATTGTTAGTAATAGTTATTTATGATACTAGTGCGGTTAGTTGGTTTTTACAAACGGGCGGAAAAAATTTAAGCCCGAGACGAAGTCTTAAGCTTACCATAGTCACGAGTTTGTAAATACCAATTTCCGCACGTGTGTCATACAACGTTTTTCAACACATTTGCGAGAAAATAGTACAATAGGTGATGAAACAAAGTCGCAACAATCTTTGACGTTTCTAATATGAAAATGTCGCGAATTTGCAAATGGCGCCACGTTCGCGTGGTGAAAATTAAAATTACATCTTTCGGCTCATTTGTTGTTCAGTATTAAAGTGAGACAAACGTATTGAGCAAAAGCGGTTCCAAGGAGATTAGATCATTTAGTTTATTTATTCTCGTAATGGTAAACTCCTTGGTGGAAATCTTATATATTTTTTATGGAAATTAATAAAAAATCGTAAGGGATACGCACGTACGGCGCTTTACAACGGAGTATGCGGTAAAACTTGTACTTAGGTGAGAGCACCTATTTTACCGCATATTCCGATATATGGTGCGTAATTTTTAACTTTAGAACAATGTAATATATACAGGCTTCGTAAATGCATTTTTTGAGCAAATGTGTTGAAAAGGTCATTTACAGTTCCTATTAGAATGCAAGTATGTGTGATTACCGTTACAGTCACTTTGCGTGGTGTCCCCAAGGAACCCGGCCCGAATTTCAATTCGACACCTAATTGGGCCGTGTATGGCACTATTCTGATATGATAATTTATGCTACAGTTCGTGAACGTTTTTGGGTTTGAAATTTATGAAGTCTGCTGACAGGATATTTATTTAAAAGAAATACGATGTGTGCGACTACTGACTAACAATCATTGATGCAAATATGGATTTGAAGGTTTTTTGAAGTGAAAACTTCTTTAGGCGCGTTGAGTTTTTTGGGTGAACAAAAATCATGGAACTCGCGTCATCGTCACCGAACGCTTATGTATACTGTGTATATATCTATGTGTACTTTTTGGGTGATCAAAAATCATGGAACTCGCGTCATCGTCACCGAACGCTAGTTTTCACTTCTATCAGCAGTCCGCAAAGACCGCCCCGCATGTTTTTTTTTTTGTATCCAAACTAACAAGTTGAAACAGGTTAAATTATTACTATAGCCACCAAAACGATAAGTTCCTTTTTCCTTTTCCAAGTTCCTTTTTAAATTACTTCCTTATGTATTGATAGTCAAAGAAAAAGATATACCTATTCCGAAAATGGTAGTCAGTTAGAAAACGCCGACCTCTTCTAGTTTTTAGGGTTCCGTACCCAAAGGGTAAAACGGGAACCCTATTACTAAGGCTCCGCCGTCTGTCTGTCTGTCCGTCTGTCACCAGGCTGTATCTCATGAACCGTGATAGTTAGACAGTTGAAATTTTCACAGATGATGTATTTCTGTTGCCGCTATAACAACAAATACTAAGTAGAATAAAATAAATATTTAAGGGGGCTCCCATACAACAAACGTGATTTTGCTCGTTTTTGCTAGATATTGATAACGGCAACAGGTAGACGCTTAAAATATTCACAGAATATTTATTTATATATTCACTTTAAAAACAAATAATTAAATTAAAATAAAACAAATATTTAAGGGGGGCTCCCATACAACAAACGTGATTTTTTTGGTATTTTAATAGATAATGGTACGGAACCCTTCATGCGCGAGTCCGACTCGCACTTGGCCGGTTTTTAAAATATGATTACAGAAATAAAATCATTTATCATGTGTTATTTCCAGTTTCCTCTACTGCCTCGTTGGTCTTGTGGTCGCAAGCACTACTGCTGAGCGTGAGGTCCTGGGTTCGATTCCCGGGTCGTGCAAAGTGATATTGGGTTTTTCTATCTAGAATTTCTCAGTAGCAGCCCGGAGTCTGGATTTGTGCCTGGTTGATGGCAATAGGCTCGCCCCCTATTACATGGGACTTAAACATAACTGGCGAAATGTGGGTGGTACACCTCTGCCCAACTCTTCAGGGAAACAAGGCGTGAGGTTATGTTATGTTATTTCCAGTTTCCGAAAATGACAATTATAATATTATATTCCCACAATTTACGGAATAGGTTTTTATACAAAAAAAAAAACATTTGATTTTTTTAAATAAAATGTTAGTGAACTAAACGGTGCGGTGCAGCTGTTCACACATACAAATTAGTTCGTGATTATAATTAGAATAGCATTATCCTATTGCGATCAAACAAGAGTATCCAGCGTACATAATAATGGGCCATTAACAACATTACTGAAATAGACTGCATATTATTATTTAGACAATGTTTATAAAATATATGATGATGTTCATCATTCAGTCATGACTAAAGAAAATGTAGGCGCTTTGACACTTGACATGTGCCCAGACCTCACCTAGTGAACGTCGTTCCAGAAAACCGTCAATGCGTAACACACCAGTTTCAACAACATTCATTGCGCTATTTACGTTGTTGAGCAGACAATTTTTTCGAACAGAAGAAGCAATTGATAAGCATTTCTAGTAATGTTTTGTTTAAAATGGTATCAATTACTTTTGTTGTTATATGTTATCTTTCGTTTTGCAAATTTATAGGAACTTAAAACTAATGCTGAACATGAGTTGAAAGATACATAATCAGCCTATAATAAATTCTCAGGCAGGCGTCCTCTCTTCGAGAGGGAGTGGGCTGTTACTCGTATCTACCACGCGGGCCCAGTGCGGGTGACACAGATGTCACATGTCTTCGAATTGTTCGTTCTAGGTTTCCTCACGATGTTTTCCTTCACCGTTTTGAGAGCAGTGTTGTTGAAATTATTTACACAAAGTAAAGCGCCTGCCTGGTTTCAAACCCACGACCATCGGCAGTCGGGGCAGTTACAACTGGGCCACCACAGTGCCCTGCCTTATATTTCTTGAAAACTACATTATTCAGTTTTGAACCCGTCTTACAAACAATCGGATCTTGTGATCGAGTTTTCATCGATTTTCCCACGTTCAAATTCAAACAGGCAAAGGTCTCGAAACCATTCTGCCTCGCATAAAACAATAAGTTTTGCCTACTTTTAACTCGTTGCTAACAGAATCTTATGACAATGATATCATAATTTGTTGTTCTTAATCTCTGTTGTTAGTAACTAATCATCTGCCTAGTCTTTTCCCCACTATGTTGGGGTCGGCTTCCAGTCTAACCGGATGCAGCTAAATACCAGTATTTTACATGGAGCGACTGCCTCATCATTCATTCATCATTTCAGCCAAAAGACGTCCACTGCTGGACATAGGCCTCCCCCTAAGGGGGGGTGTTTGCCATAATCGCTAATTCGCTACGCTTGGCAGGCGGGTTGGCGATCGCAGTTTAGTGTTAAAATGCATAGAGAACGCTGCTGCCCATTCTGTTAGTACCAGAGTCGGATTCCATATTGGCGGTGAATGTTTAAATAACCTCAGTTATGCAGATGACATGGTTCTGCTCAGCCCCTCGGTCAACGGCCTCAGAAAACTCATTTCCCTTTGTGAGAATTATGCAGCTCGACACCAATTAACCTATAATGTTAAAAAGACAAAAGTAATGGTCTTCGAACACGGCAATGGCCCTAATAAGGTCTTGCCAATTACTTTGTGTGGCTCAAAATTAAAAATAGTTAGTGAATTTAAATACCTCGGACACATCATAACGGAAAACTTAAAAGATGACTATGACCTGGAGAGGCAAAGACGTAGCATTGCATGTAGAAGTACTCGTAACATGCTTAATAGACGTTTCTTCCATTGCTCGAAACAAGTAAAAATAACTCTGTTCCAGGCTTACTGTCAGTCGTTCTACACACAACAGCACACAACACTACAGTCAACTTTGGTACAAGTACACGAAGAGTGCATACAACACTCTTCGTGTACAATATAACAACGCGTTTCGGGTCATGCTTAACCTGCCGTGGCGGTGTAGTGCGACTGAAATGTTTGCTGAGAACAAAGTAACAGACTTCTTTGCGCTCATGAGGAAGCTCAGGGCATCGTTCGTTTCGCGTGTGGTGGCAAGTAAAAATAATATTTTCAAATCTGTTTTTTATACTGTGCATTTACTGAGGGAGACAAAATAAATCTATTCATCAATGTTATGATGGGAACATTTGTTTTAGCTTCCTTGGTGTGAAATGATGGGTTCTTTTATTGTTACTTTCTTTACTGTTTATTTTTGTTTGTTTGTTTAGTTTAACTTTTGTTTTAGGATAAGTTTTTTGTTTTTTTTTCATTTTATGGGTGCTAATGCCTGAAATAAACGATTAATAATAATAATAATAATAATTCTCTAGTAAGTCCCTCAGTCGCCTTTTACGACACCCACGGGAAGAAATGGGGTGGTGCTATTCTTTACGTCCGGCACCACACGGAGCACGACGGAAATCACAAGTTATCTTGTTCTTAAAACAAATTAAATTATAACGCATATTCGTTCGAAATTTGAAGTTCAATTTTTTTTGTTTAATTTCAGCCAGTCTACGAGTATCCATCGTAAAAATGTAGTTTGTAGTCTCATTTCCTACGACATGTATGGGAAAAGTTTTTTTGCGATTTCTCATTTTTCTAGTACTCAAACCTCAGTCGGTCCATTATAGTTTTTTGATCCTTATAAGAAACAATGATCGATTGATATCAAAAAAAAATTTGTGAAAACTGCCCATTTTCTTGCTGACTATTTTTTAATTTTCAAAATCTGTAAATATAGATCAAAAATTCTCAAAAAGTTACGGACAGTCTCCTAAGACTATTTTCTTGTAGCGATATCGATTAAGGTACCTGTCCTTACTGCCCCGTCTCAAAAATCCACCCGTGTACATCAAGACAAATCAACACAAGTAAATAAAATAAATAAAAGTGCCTGTTTGTAAAGTCAAAATAACAGCTTTTTACTAAATGCTTAAGAAAGTATATACGATCCATAATTATAACAAAAAAAAAAAAAAAAATTGTCTCTGTCTGTTTGTTCCGGCGGCAATTTCCGAAACGGCTGGACTGGTTTTGACTTTCACTGGCAGATAGCTGGAGTTATCCACATCACATATTTAATCATCATCGTAGTCATCTAGTTATCACATCACATCACACTACATTATAAAGGCGAAAGTTTGTGAGTGTGTGTGTGTGTTTATGTTTGTTACTTCTTCACGCTCAAACGGCTGGACCAATTTTGATAAAATGTTGTATGGCGATAGCTGATACCCTGGAATAAGACATAAGCTACTTTTTATCCCGATATTCTCACGGGATCGAGACCTACGCGGGTGAAACCGCGGGGCGCAGCTAGTACTAGATAAAATCATTATAATAATTACAAACACTAATATCAACATCAACTGAGTCACCACATAACAAATAACGATACAGAGAATGTTAATTGTCTTTTTGTTTACCGGATCTTATTGTCAACAGAATCAGTCCATTATTATGATTAGGTACAGTCAGCCTCAAAAAGATGACAGGAACAATGATCACAAGATACATCGACAAGAATTCATTTGATTCTCTACAAGTTGTGTTCCATTATATTGTCTCAATGTGAAGCTACAATTACTTAAGTACACAATGTGTAATATGTTTTTTATAATCAGTATAATATCAGCATATAGTTTTGTTTTAAGACTGAGGACTACCTACTCGTTACTCGAGGCCGTTATCACTTGGCCACCACTCTGCTTTGCCCGACGGCATAAAATGTTTAAAATCAGGCATTTTCCCAATTAATCCATCCCATTTATATAGTATCTTCCTAACTACACCTTTTTTTTTTGTTTCCGGGGTGGTAAATCCCCCCAGAACCCTCCGCCCTGGGGCGGGTGGAGGGGTCTGTCAGACTCTTACTGACTGAAAACCACCCCAGTGTTCCCCCCCACTCTTGCACTGGGGATCATGGGATCAAGTGCGACTTCCACGAACCCCGGCTCCGGCCCCGGCCTCTGCGGGCCACCTCATGTCTGGGGGTGAGGTGTTTGACTCCGCGGCGTCTGCAAGGGGTGCGCATGGAACACTACGCACTACCCCCTCGGGTCCTTTAAGATAGGGGGTGGCGGACGCCACCGAGTCCGCCGTCCGTGGACCCATTTAGGGGGTCCGGAAGAGGGCATTGTCTGCCCTCTGCCGACTCCCGGCGCGCCTGCTGCGGGCCGGATGAGCAGAAGAGACCTCACGCTGTATTTCCGCAGCCTCCTTCTGCGACACGACAGTTTCGCAGAAGGATACCACATTACCACCGCTTCCCAGGGCTCCTCACTGCCGACCATCTACTTGATCATGGCTGGCAGCGAGAGGTCACTGCCTACTCCTGAGGTGAAGACACGGCGTGGCTCCTCCAAGCGGTACGTATGTAGTAGGTAGTGTATGCCGCACCTTGTCCTCCCGGCACTCCTAACTCACCTGCTTTAACTTATTTAAATAATTTCCTCGTTGGTCAAGCGGTTGCAAACGCTACAGCTAAGCATGAGGTCCTGGGTTCGATTCCCGGGTCGGGCAAAGTGTTATTAGGTTTTCCATCTGCAATTTCTCAGTAGCAGCCTGGAGTCTGGATTTATGCCCGGTTGATGGCAATAGGCCCCTATTACATGGCACTTAAGCACAACTGATGAAATGTGGGTGTACTATAGGTACACCTTTGCGTAACCCTTCGGGGAAGGGGGTACGGCCCAGTCCAGGGTGGTGCGGTGAATGTACTAGTATCTCCCGGGCCCTCGAATCATGGCACTAGAAGGAACAGTGGGGTTTTAGTCGGTCGGAGTCCGACATAATCCTCCGTTCTGCCCAGACGGAGGGTATTCATGAGAATTTCCACAAAGAAAAAGAAACGCGTGTTGTTATATTAAATAATACCAAGGTTATTTAGTAATGTTTTAATACATTCAAATAATGAGGAAATTTCTTAGTATCAATAAGCCGATTAATTTCTAGGTCACACCCATACATAGGTGTTTCCATGAAAGTTGCATTAATTACATCATTGAATAATAGTTCCCTTAACTAACCGGATGTTAATAATAGTTCTCTTAACTAACCGGATGTAAATAATAGTTCTCTTAACTAACCGGATGTTAATAATAGTTCTCTTAAGTAACCGGATGTTAATAATAATTCTCTTAACTAACCGGATGTTAATAATAGTTCTCTTAACTAACCGCATGTTAATAATAGTTCTCTTAACTAACCGGATGTTAATAATAGTTCTCTTAACTAGCCGGATGTTAATTCACCAAGTGCAATAACACTTCCGTTGGGTAGGTTTAAAGTTCATATTTAAACTAAAGATGAGCGAAAACTCTTTTGTCTTGAGGTGTTATTAGGAGGGATGTAATGAATTTGTGACTAAGAGAAAGGTCTTGAAATCTTGTGATTATCTTTTTTTACTTATTCAACGTTTGATGATGAATTAAAAGAAAGATTATGCTTCTATTAAAAAATAAAACGACTCAAACAAATTAAATTAATTTTCTTTACATGACCGAGAATTTTAACTTCGCTGAAAGTCAATCTAGACAAAAAATCACTGTGATTGGTCACCATAAACTTTATCGTCTTTTTCTCGTACTAATACCCCTTTATTTATAAACGCTGCTTAAAGTTAAATAATCATTAGCAACTGTTTAACCATACCTTATTGACAATTAAACGTCTCTTAACTTTAATCATCGTTTATAAATAAACCCTAAAGTGTATAAGCTCTCATGGTTGTACCTAGACACTTCCTGCAACCGGAAGAGATTATATGCTCATGGTAGTCAACGTCCGGTCGACATTGGTTCAGCTGTCTATAGAACCTCTACCTACCTACCGACGATGAGGCGAGGTCAACCACAGCTGTCACTTTCGACACGAGACCTCAGTGTTAAAGGAAGTCCAACACGTCCATGGTTACAATTTTATTTGACACTAGCTTCTGCCTCCAACTTTGTCCGCGTGAAAAGTCTCGTTTTAACATAAAATATATCCTATCACACTCGGCAATACTGAGCTTCCCATTAGTGAAAGAAATTTCGGAATCGGATCAGCAGTTCCGAAGATTACCCCGTACATATAAACTCACAAATTTTACCTTTTTGGAGTAATATTAGTATAGATATAGACTCACAGTGCTTTTGTTTAGTAGCAGTGAAGGCTCATTTACACGGTGCGATTTAAAGAAGAAAGATAGAAAAATACATTTATTTAGCACAGACTGAAAGGGACACAATATAATATACAGCAAATAAAAAATAAAAATAAAGTGAAAAGTGTAAAGTGCGATGTAAGAAATCAGCAGGAAAGTGTGCCTCACGGCTGCACCAAAAAGGCCCAGTTCAGCAAAAATACCAGACAACTAGTGCCTAATGCTGGTTTTCAACTGGACCTGCCTGACGCTGGTTTTCAACTGGACCTGTTTTTAACTACCTATGGCGTACTACACGTTGAAGCAACAATAAAAGTTGCGTCTAAACACTGTTTAGTAGCAAGTCATTTTTATTGTATGCCATATTCAAGAAACCTGCATCGTGTAAATGGGGCTTACCACTGGTTGTTACCAGCGTCATATTGTTGAACTTATCTGTCCAAGAGCAGAAGCTACCAACTTGTTGTTTCTATAACATTTTCTCTATAGTTAAAACGTTTTAATAACATTTATTAAAAGCATTTTAAAAGATCAATATAAATCAAAATCAAATAAATATTTATAAACGCTTTAAAAACTTACTCATTCCTAAAAGACTTTATATTTTAGCCGGTGATGCGTGTAGAGAGCAATAATAATAGGCACTAAGTTTCAATAGTAGGTCTCTATTATATATCTCAGGGCATGAGAGAGCGCCGCTGCCGCCACTGCCGTGAAATGTCCGTCGCACTGCCCATTCATAATATTCGACGACCTCTCGATTTCCCACGTTTTGTTTTCATCCTCTTTTATCAGACTCTCATCGAAATCTCCACTTGCAATCTTCGGCGAAAAGCAACCTTCAGAAATTTGGAACTGAAGAAGAGTTTTGAGCCAGTAGTTGCGGATAAACTGGGCGTGGCCAAAAATACCGCAGAGGGCAACTGAAACAGTTATTAAAACCATTGTTATTTTTAAAAAATTCTCCTATCTATAAAATAAAAATTAAATGTTGTTTGTTTCTTCAGAGCGGCTGGATCGATTTGGCAATTTTTAGGGTTCCGTAGTCAACAAGGAACCCTTATAGTTTCGTTCCACGTCCCCGGCTTAGCTCAGAGACGCTTAATACCAGAAAGCTGTAATTTGGCATGGGTATACATATTAATCACGCCGAAAAAGTCGTAAAATAAAACCATGAAAAACATTTTTTTAGGTATAAAAAAATATCATCCCCATTTTACGTGAAAGGGAGGTATCCCTTTCACGTAAAATGGGGATGATATTTTTTTTTCTCGTGTTTCCCATGGTGTGGGGTATCGTTAGATAGGCCGTTTAAAAATATTGTGGGTTTGTCAAAACCATTTTTCAATTTAGGGATCTGTACGGTGAACCCGCACATTTCATAACATTAAGTAGGTCGCGCTACATCAGCGTTTGCATACGCACGATCATTTAGTGAACTGGCTAAGTAAAATAAATCAGTGATTTTACCACACTCAACACGGGCGGTTTAATTCATCATCCCCGGGTTTCCCTCATCACAAGTGTACAGAACAATCATCGTACGCTTGTACAAATTGTATAGACTATCGTCGTACAGGATCCGTTTGCGTAATATAAAGCTTTAAAATGCTAATTTTTTTAAGAGTCAAGTGTCCCCCCCCCCCTACCAGCTAAATGGTTGGTTTTGGATATGTGAAAAAATTCATGGCAGTAGTGTATATATAACGAAATTAAAAGGAAAACTATCACAGCTAAGAAGGCTTTACAAGTTAACGAGTAATAGTTGACCAATTTAAATTTGCGGAGAGTTGACCGTAACGTATATCGATATATGGGAGAGCATTTTTTTCATCTACAATGTTAAGTTTGTTTTTCGGATAAATTCTTCCCAACTACGGAACTCTTCATTGTGCGTGGTCCGACACGCACTTGGCCGGTTTTTAGGGTTTCGTACCCAAAGGGTAAAACGGGAACCCTATTACTAAGGCTCCGCCGTCTGTCTGTCTGTCCGTCTGTCACCAGGCTGTATCTCATGAACCGTGATAGCTAGATAGTTGGAATTTTCACAGATAATGTATATCTGTTGCTGCTATAACAATAAATACTAAAATACAGAATAAATTAAATATTTAAGGGGCTCCTATACAACAAACGTGATTTTGCTCGTTTTTGCTCGATTTTGATAACGGCAACAGGTAGACGCTTGAAATATTCACAGAACATTTAGTTATATATTCACTTAAAAAATAAATAATTAAATTAAAATAAAACAAATATTTAAGGGGGCCTCCCATACAACAAACTTGATTTTTTTGCCATTTTTATAGATAATGGTACGGAACCCTTCGTGCGCGAGTCCGACTCTCACTTGGCGTGTTTTTTTAATTTAAAATGTTTTTTACCTAGTCCGTATCAGATTCTCACGGAAAGAAAAATTTAAAAAGTTGCTAGAAAAATTGTAACATTCGGGAAAACTGAAAGTGCATTTTCTATGAGAATTTTGTATGAATTATTGTTTGGACAGGGCAACGGTTGTCGGGTAAACTAGTTAGTAATAAAATTAATAATAACATCATATTTTCTATTTTACTTACTTTGTTCATACATGAGGTCAGGCAGTTGGAAGCTATTTAAGGCAATGAACTGCGCCTCGTTGAAACACCTCTTGCAATCCTTATCAGTCTTAAATTTGTCCTCTTTTTCGGAGAACACGACACATCTCCGGGAAAAACGGGCGACGACCAGGTATAAAACCCTAAAACATAACGATTTTTTAATACTGAATTAAAGTAGGTAGGTACTGATTTATTTGAAGACAGATTATAAAATATATGTATCTTTTTTCTTGTAAGATAATTATGGTAGGTGCGTGATTGCCAAAATAGTTGTAAACATACATACACTCGAAAAACATAACCCTCCTTCTGGATCAGGCGGGTAGAAAGAAGGGTTATTTAAACGTTTCGAAAGTGTGTGGGTGTAGCTTTACTGCAGCACGTAGATTTCTTCCCAAGTTCAAGATGCATCTTGTACCTTTTACGTTATACATGGTCAAATTAAATTAGCTAGCGAAACTCCGTAGACGTGATGGGTATCGATATCTAAACACGACAAAATAAATAAGATTTGATGATTTTTTTGGGACTCAACAAGCGCTGGTAGTGATGTTACTTACAGTATGAGTTAAGACAAACTGTTTCGTTTTTATTTTATCGTGTTAAGATATCGATTCTTATCATGTCTGTGAAGTTTACACAATCAACAGTTTTTTTTTTTATACTGATATTTCAAGTGAGGTTGATGAAATGATGACCTAAAAAAAAATCTCATCAAATTAATTTCTTTTTAATTTTATCGTGATTAGGTATCTATTTTTTCCTATACTTGTGCTGTAAGACCTTGCTTCTTGCCAAATTTCATGATTCTAGGTCAACGGGAAGTACCCTATAGGTTTTGATTTATTTGCGAGTATCGAAATATGTCGCAATAATGTCGCTTATATCGCCGTATTTTTTTATTGCGGTGACTTGGAAGCTTGATTTTTTTAGAGCTTCAAGGGGCCATAGACTTGCGTATTTGATATTAATTTCAACTTCATACCTCCACGCGTTCCTGAGAAATAGGGTCTTGACAGACTGACAGACAGACAGACAGACCGACAGACATCCATCATATCTGCGGAGTCTCGCTAACAAATTTAATTTGACCATGTATAGTAGACGTACCTGTGTGTCAACCCATAGCCGAACTCGCTGCCTTTTTGCAGTATCTGTTTGCAGCGAGGGGGAGTCAGACAGTTGGGTTGAGATCTTCTATTCAATTGTAAAGGAGGCGACCGCACCAAATATCCTATGCATGCATCTAAAATAATTACGTTAGATTACACACAAGGAAGTAATAAACCTATACAAATAAATTAAAGTTAAGAAGCTCCCGTTGGGCAGCTATGTCAATTGTCAAGGAGTTGATGCAAAAAGGTTATTTCCTGATAAACGATCATCGGGAACTAGTATCTTGCGTTGATGTCGTTATGATATTAACTTATTTATAGGTAATTCAACGACATAATTCACTGATAATATATTACATAAAATAAATTATACATCTATTATTATGGTGAATTTGTCACTTAAAGAAATACACAACGTAGACATAGATAAAAAATACATACCTGCCAATTAAGAGAATTCATTCGTACAACTAACTTACTTTAATGAACTTATCTTACTTATTAACTTACTCTTTGTTACAATGAAAGATACATAAGAGCTACTTTACCATAGGAAGACAATATAAAAGAAAATACAACATCAGATTTACTTAATTAATTAAAAAATAATAGACTCTCAGTTTAATTTTGGCGTGATTGTTATACGTAAGACGACTGCAAATAATCGAGATCAAATTAGTGTTATGAATGGTTGGGGATCAAGAGATTTTTACGGAATTGGTAAGATTACGAGATTTATTTTTGCAGTAGATAATTATGGTGAGTTTGCCAAAAGGTCGCTTGCATTGAAATGTCTAAAAGGAGATGTCCGCTTTTTGTATGGGCGTTGGTTTTTTATTCCGAGAAAAATCTAAACAGTGTCAAACTACACCTAAATAAAAGCGACTAAAATATGGAATTTGTAACCACTGAAATAATATTTTTAGACCCCTCCATTTAAGAGAAAAATTATAAAATATATAATGTTAGTACTTATTTTATTTTTTGATGGCAACTCAAATGAAATCTAAAATCTAATCCCTTTCAGTTCTAAACATTTTTGACTGAAAATATCCCATTTCAACCTACTCCACATTTTATAAAAGTATTCTACAGACATTCCAGTTTTAGTTTTTGAATAGAAAACTTCGAAGCGATTTTTGGTAGGGGAAAAACTTATGCATGGGACCGACATGCCTGCGCTGACTGCTGTAATAGCAGTAAGTGAAGTGAAATTGACCACGTGAAAAGTTTAATTTGTGTCGTGCATTGTTTAAATTGTGTTGTAGATAACCATTACTTTATTGAAGTGAAAACTTCTTTAAGTGCGTTGAGCGAAAAGTTCATTTTTATTAGGGTTCCGTACACAAAGGGTAAAACGGGAACCCTATTACTAAGGCTCCGCCGTCTGTCTGTCTGTCTGTCTGTCTGTCTGTCTGTCCGTCTGTCTGTCTGTCTGTCTGTCACCAGGCTGTATCTCATGAACCGTGATAGTTAGACAGTTGAAATTTTCACAGATGATGTATTTCTGTTGCCGCTATAACAAAAAATACTAAAAAACAGAATAAAATAAATATTTAATGGGGCTCCCATACAACAAACGTGATTTATTTGCTCGTTTTTGCTAGATATTGATAACGGCAACAGGTAGACGCTTGAAATTTTCACAGAATATTTATTTATATATTAAATAATTAAATCAAAATAAAACAAATATTTAAGGGGGGCTCCCATACAACAAATGTGATTTTTTTGCTATTTTTATAGATAATGGTACGGAACCCTTCGTGCGCGAGTCCGACTCGCACTTGGCCGGTTTTTTGGTACTGGTACCGGTAGACGATAAATAAAGGACACTTTACCTGATTGGACAGGTGAAGGTTTATTGTTTTCGTAGTTATTCACATTATTGAAATAGTTGTCCCATCTGCCATAAATTTTCTTCGACTGTTCTGGACTGTAGATTGGCGTTTGATTCAGCAGATGTAAATTGAATTTATCAACAGGCTTTGCCCACGTTGTTGCGTTGTAAAATAGTCGTGTCACTAAAAATAATCAAGGAGTAATAATACATTTACATATACAAGATGTAACATAAATAACGCACAAACTCTTAAGGGGTCATTGTACTCATCCTTATGAACAATTTTTACTATGAGACCAAATAAGAAATCGCGAGAAAAAAGACGAGGTACATCAGCTGTTCCCTACATTTTGTCGAGTTATGGGAACGTAAATGATCGTAAATGAACAGATGATTTTTATAGTAAAAGTTGTTCATAATGATGAGTACAAAAACCCCTTGAGATGATGTGCGTTATTTATGTTATATCTTGTATATAGATTATAATTATATTTAGCTTCTGCGATGTTCATAATAAATATCCAAATTACAAAATATCTATTGGTTTGCGAAGTTGTGTTTCGGAAAAACAATAGGTTTTTTATTGTTTGAAAAAGTGGTAAAATATAAAGTTGACACCTTATAAATGTCGCAGGCAGATTGTATGATTCGTCATTATACAAACGGCGCCGTCCATTAACAAACGCTCGCAGCTATGGAAACTAAGTAACACATAACAACATTTACATGAAAAATAAGTATTAAAAAAAATGTATCTTCATAACTCGGTTCAGACTGATGTTAGGCTATGTTACCGCATATTAACTTTTGTGTGTCATATTATTCTGCTTCTAATTAATATCTAATGTTTGATTGACGGCTGCGAACAAAAATTAGATTGCACCAGTTTTGGTCCTTTGGTTTTGGTCTTTTAACCTGAACAGGGTTTGTTACACATTCCTCAAATACTTTTCGAACTGACATTGGGCACATAAGAAACGTCAGAAAATATGTGCCTAATGCCCTTGCATTAAATAATTAATTTAATATTATTAAACGACCAGTTGGAACCTTCCCCACTGGTCGTTTTCTTTTCAGTTCCGGAAAATTACCCGCAACTTATATTTTGAAATAGGTACCAAGGTATTTCCTAGCGATAAAGACTGTAGGTATATTGATTTTATGTACCTAGTACAAATACCTACAACGCAAATAAAAATACTTTACATTTTATATTGTGCCCAACTTTTGGCTTATTTTGATGTTTTTTCACCATGAGGTGGAAATAGTTAGTCAGTACGTCGTTCTTCACAAATAGTTTTTCCAAACGGGAACGTGTGTTTGCAGGGATTCTCGTCCCTCTCTGTTGCAATACTTGCTTCAAATTCACTGCAAAAGAAAAGTAAATGTTTAATTCTAAGGTTGTTTTTAGGGACAGTTTGTCTGGAAAATTGATAAATAGAAATTGTTCTTTCTTGGAATTTCACACCTCCACATTAACATCATTCTCTTTCAACATTCCTGACGAATAGCCGGCCGTTTGCAAAAAGTCGGGACATTTTACTTTTTAATCTTTATTTTTCAGTACCTACTCATTTACTTACCCTTTATTAGTTTCCCCTAGAGCGCACATTCCGGTCAAAGCAGGACAAATTCAGGACAACAAGCCGGCCATGTTCCTACAGATGATAATTTAACCCTACTCCCCGGGCACCTACTGAACGGCAATTAATATAAGTACGTAAAAGATTACCAATGAACTGGCAACGAACGAAATCCATCGACACATCATAATAAACCTACTTAAATTAATATAATTACGAAAATACTAGGCATTCACGATCCCATTAACTTATGTTACCAACAGAAAACATAGTCACGCGAGCGAAGCCGCGGGTACAGCTCGTACACCTACTAAATAGGTATCATTTTTATCATGAACGGATTGATGGAACGTACATCAGGTTAGCGGATTCGTTTCATTGTTCTGAGCTAGTAACATTTAAGATAAGGAAATTAAATGGACTTTCAGATTTTTTTTTTAAATAATTCTCGTGATTTTATTCTATGCTTTGATTAGTGTCCGAATTATCAATTAAACAGCAACTGATATGAAAAAAATTGAGTTAATAGGTACAGCATCCTAAAAAATATAAGCCTTCTTGGCTGTCGATTAAAAAGAGATGTCTGTGCACATTTATTTTATACTCTAAATAACAACCAATAAAGAACATTTTCATTCTCATCATCATCATCATTTCAGCCGAAAAACGTCCACTGCCGGACATAGGGCCTGCCCAAGCACCGCCACTTCGACAGTGCTTGTCATTTGGGGGGGTTGCCATAATCGCCACGCTTGGCAGGCGGGTTGGGGATCGCAGTATGGTGTTAAAATGCATAGAAAACACTGCTGCCCATTCTCTAGTAAGCCCTTCAGTCACCTTTTTAACCGACACCCACGGGAAGAAATAGGATGGTGCTATTCTTTACGTCCGGCACCACACGGAACTTTCATTCTAAACATCGTTAATAGTCTGGTACAATCTTACCGTCTATAAGAAACAATCCGAACTGCAAGTTCAAGTCCACGTAATATTTATGTCTTATACAAAAATCTATCGCCATTTCCAATGCACTTAAATAACGGCCAAAATCCGTTGCCGCTGGTAAATCCTGAATAATCTCTTTATAATAATCATCATCAGCAACAACACTGTTCATAAAAATAATAATCGTCATTAAAAAAACCAATATGGAAATCAACATATACGGGCGTAACGAAGTACTCGACTTTAACTCCTTCATCGCGGATTTTTTATCGCAAAATTTAACCGCGAAGATGTTTCAACATCTGAACTCGAATGAAAACTGGCCGCATTTTCTTCAATGCTATTGTTTTTATCTAGTGATAAGGATGAGAGAATAAAGACGGACGACCACTTATTTATCTCGCATTGTTTTGTTCCCACAATTTACCTTTAAAAGACCGCGTAGGTACTTATTAAACACAGTTTTGACTTTCGTTTATTCACTTATACCACCTTATTATACAAACGGTCTTATTCATAAAAAGTTATCGAGCATCAAAAACCTATTTTAGTTAAAACCTATTTTAGCTAAAATAGGTTTTGTCACTTTCTAACGAACACAAAGGTTAAAGTGAAATATAAGGACAAATGAACTTTAGCAGCATTTTAACTAAAATAGGTTTAAAAGACGTTTATGAATAACAGCCCATAATTTGTAGTTTTTAATCTGTGCAATCAATCAATCTGCCTAGCCTTTTCCCAACTATGTTGGAGTCGACTTCCAGTCTAACCAGATGCAGCTGAATACCAGTATTTTACATGAAGTGACTGCCTATCTGACCTCCACAACCCAGTTACTGGGAAATACGATACCCCTTGGTAAGACGGGTTGTCAGACTTTCGGGCTTCAGACGAGCCGTAACGACTGCCAAATCCACGAATGACAGCCGGGACCAACGTTTTTTTTACGTACTTTCCGAGGCACGGAGGAGTCTCAGTATGGTCACCCATCCACAGACCAACCCCGGCAAGCGTAGCTTAACCTGATAGATCGACCCGTGTGGCTGTTATTACTAAGCCACAAGCTCCTCTGTGCAGTAGTCAAAGTCAAAGTCAAATTATTTATTTCAAATAGACACATAGATATCACTTTTGAACGTCCAAATTTACAAATAAAATAGAATTGATTCTAGTCGCCCCTTCTAAAAGGTAGCTTCGTATGGAGAAGAATGGGCAAGAAACTCCACCGTTACTCTTTTAAAATGTTTTACAATATTTTGTATCGCTACATCAATTATATAATTATATGTGAAGACGATGGACCTAGAATAAAATTACTATACCACAATAAGTAAAAAGAATTAATAATGAAGCAATGAGATAAATTAATTATGTGATAGATACATGGTGCTCACATATTTACAAACATTGTAAAAAAAAAAACGTTTTCCTAAAATAATTAATATCAGAGTGTGAGTTAATGTAATCACATCACAGAGTGTAAAATAAATGTCATAAAAATAATAAAATATACAATTAAAATAGCAATCAGTTAGATTTTGTCTAGACTCTAGATTGTCCTATGGAGCTGGACCAGCATGTTTCCAAGCGTTCTTATCTTGAGCTTGATTATCTTAAGCTTGTTTACAAAGTGTAATTTTAATATGAGTAGCTCAGTAAAGTACCTTAAAGTACCTTACACTTCCGCCCATCGGCCTATGTAGCGTTCATCAGTTCCTGTAACGTGGAGATAACAGGACGCGCAGGTCGCGGATATTTAGTATCCTATTGTTCGGATATTTAGTATCCTATTGTTCGGATATTTAGTATCCTATTGTTCGTGGAACAGCATCACATTTACATTTAATTAATTAACAAATAATTAACCGAATAACACTCATTGCCAAAAAAATACTCGCAAGAAATTGCTAGGCATCAAAAATAAACTCAGCATAGAGTCAGGCGCTTACATTGAAGGGTGTAGCGGTTGACGCGTCTTCATCCTTACGCTACGTCCTACGTAGGCGGTTCAAAGCGAACGCGATTATGAAGCGATTCTATGCGGTGACACGCGAATTCAATGCGATGCGGTGCGACGCGGCGGCTATGTCCTACATGCACGCGAACCGTCCAGCGCTGCAGCCACCGACGGCGACGACAAACAAAAACGACGCACGGCACCGCATCCAGTTCGCGCGAAAATATCAAGCCAATTGATCGCGTTCGCTTCATTTCGCGCCGCACCGCACCGCACCGCACCCCACTTGCGTATGGTCACGTAGCCCACTTCAATAGGTTTCGAACGTTTGTTGTTTTCGCGCCGCTTCGCGCTCGCGTCCTGATCGCTCACGCAGGACGTCGCGTTAAAGACCTCCGTGGCGGGCTGTCACTAATGTGGCAGCCTGTCAAGAAGTCAGACACATTGTCACTTAAGACATGAGCTTGCCGAGAGGCCCCGTCATGGGCATGTATGACCAAAATATAAAAGTTTAACCTTCAAGGTAAGCCTTCTCAAAGACCTCCCAAGTCCCACCCCTCCCCCGCCCCTGACTACAAGGGAAAATTAAATTACCTCCTCTTCAAAAATAAAGGAAATTTTCCATATTAAAATGTATTGCGACTCTCAGTAAATTATAGTGGGGATAAGCTGTGAATAAGCTACGCCGCGGGTGCCTACCTTTTAAGTTCTTTCAATGATTCACACCCGATCCCTCTATAAATAATCATTACGTAGAAAAGAATGAAGCTTTTTTTTCCTATAGAATTGTAAGGTTAACTGAATTTGAATGACTACGGCGCAAAAATCCAAGCGTATTTTTTTTTAAATGAATAAAGATTTATTTAAAAAAATATATAATTGTAACTAGGGAAGGTAATTTCGAGACTAGATTGGCAACTGGAAATGGAAATGAAATTATTTGTTCTGTAAATAGGACATCGTAAACACTATCACTCAATATATAAAAAAGTAAGCTAGATGAAGTTCACATTTCCTATCTGACTACCCCTGAGAAGAAATGTCGGAACAAACTCTGGGGAAGTCCAGACATTATCTTGGTCAGATCACCTGAGGACCATTTTGTCTGAAGTCGTATTTTGAGAAAAGAACCACACAGATTTTAGTGGACTTGTCAAGTCCATACAAGCATTGGTCAGTCATCGTGTTGCTCTACTCAGAATCTAAGGAGCTTAACGACTCTACAAACAATACCAAAGAAAGGACATTGTCTTCTGTTGAGATTAGCCATTCGAGATCTCGCCATCTCACCAGATGACGAGATCTCGTTTTCGAAATTTTATACTTCGCCTTCTTTTTGAAGTAAAGCGTTTTTTTCATCAAAAATCCTTTCACTTAAATAACATTAAAACTACACCTATTCAGGGTCATTGCGTTATATTTAGTAAATAAAAAATATTATTAAATAAACTCGTTTATTTAAGTAATGGGTCTAAAATGGACGCTTTGACAGAATCATAATATGATAATATTATGAATCATATTAAAATTCGTAAAATGGTCACAAACTGACAATTCATAATATGATCTGCGTACAATTCTTAGCCCGCAATTGATGGTACGGAACCATCGGGATTTTTGTTGTGACGGGTTGCGTTGCCCACTAAATCTAAATCTAGAACATTTTTGATGATCTCAGACCGCCATCGTCATTATTCGGATTGCGATCCGAATCCGAAAAATTACAATGGCGGTCAAACTCAATTATAAGGGTAAAATTTGTCAGAAAAATAAACTCTATTTGTATTTTAACACCTCCTTAACGATAATAGGCATCAAAGATTTACGAGTGAACTGGCAACAAACGAAATTCATCAACTCATCGTAATAAACTAAATTTAATTTTTATCAAGAACGAATTGATTTCATCTTCAATAGAACGTATAGCTGATTCGTTTCATTGTACTGAACTGGCAGTTACGATAAGGAAATGAAATGAGCTTTCAGTTTTTTATCCTTTTATAACAATGACTATGATTTGATTAATGTCTCAACCATCAATAAAATTGTTGCCTGAAACCTTGAGTTAAGACTGCTTCCCAAAAAAATGATGTATAGACATTAACTTAACACACTTATAAGGTAATAAAAAAACAACCAGTAAAGAACACTTCCATTCAATACAATCTTACCGTCTATCAGAAACAATCCGAGCTGCAAATTTCAAATCCACGTTTAATTCAATATATATATAGAATCTACCGCCATTTCCAATGCACTTAAATAATAATCAAAATCTGTTACCGCGTGTAAATCCTGAATAATCTTTTTTATTTTCATTATTAGCAATAACCCTGTTCGTATTAACAATAATCTTCATTCAAAAAAAATATATGGAAATTCACGGGCGTAACGACGTAATCGACTTCAGCTCTTTCATGACGGATTTTTAATCTCAAAATTTAATCGCAACATCTGAATTCGAATGGAAACTGGCCGCATTTTCTACAGTCCCACTGTTTTTGAGTACCTAGTGATAAAGATGTGAAAAAGTTAAAACTAAAGTAAGCAGCGCATTCCAAATTCAACTTCCTTTTTCTTTTAAAAGAAAATTATTTTAAAAGGAGGATGGCCAAAATTATATGCACGAGTCTTTTATTACCACCAGTAACGACCAGTCAGACCTTGTCGCATTAGAAAGGTCGATTCCAGAAGAAGGTTATATATTATAGGTATAAATAATAAATAAAGCTAGTAAGTAGTAGTTAGACATTGAGAGCAAAAGTAATACGTAACAATGTTCAATAATGAGTCTCTATTATATATCTGAGGGCATGTGAGAGTGTCGCCGCCACCACCGCTGTGAAGTGTCCGTTGCACTGCCCATTCATAATATACATTGGATTAGCGATTTTCCACTCATCGTCTCCACCCTCTCTCATTTGATTCCTATCAAAGTTTCCCGGTGCTATCGTGTCCGAGAAGCAACCTTCTGAAGTTTGAAAATTGAGGAGTCTTTTGAGCCAGGAGTTTCTTAAAAACTGAGCGTGGCCAAATAGGCCGCAGAGAGCAACTGAAACAGTTTAAAGAATGTTAGTTAATATCGTTATTTAATGTCATTACTCTTAGTATTTATATAGGGTGGCAATTTAGTCACCTGCGTATGAGTTTCATATCGAAAGTTGTTTAGTATAACTGGTAAAATCACCCCCTTGACGGATGCAGAAGACTAAATCGCCACCCTATATATATCCATATTTTTTATTCACTTACTATGTTCATACATGAGGTCAGGCAGTTGGAACTTGTTTAAGGCAATGAACTGCGCCTCGTTGAAAGACTTCTTGCAAAATTTATCCGTCTTAAGCTTGTCCTCTTTTTGGGAAAATACGATACACGTACGAGAAAAACGGGCGATGGCCATATATAAAATCCTAGAAAAAGAAACAATGATTTTGTAGAAAACCGACTACATTAAAGAAGTAGACCAGCTTAATTATGTGTCACATACACTTATTTATGCTGTATTTAGGCACTTCTGCTGCAGACGGCTAACTTATGGTTTTAGTCGGTATAATAGGACTCCGATAATATAAGTACCGTATTGACTGCCTCAAACGGAGAGTATCTCTAAGGATTTCAGCCCAAAACAACACGAGTGATGAAGAAGTTGGGTAGATAGGTACCAGCTCTGTCACATACAATCCACGCGTAGATTTTTTTTCATGAATTAAAGTAAGTACTTTGAATTTTTCCTGAAGTTTGTGATACATATTACGATATTTTGATACCTACTCTTACCTACTAGACGTACCTGTGTAACAATCCATAGCCGAACTCGCTGCCTTTTTGCAACCCCGTTGTACAGCGAGAGGAGGTGCGGCAGTCTTGCAGAGATTTTAGAGGTGGAATATTGGCCAACAATTCTATGCATTCATCTGAAGTAAATAATAAGAAAACAATATTAACCAGTTCCTCCAATAAATAAATCTTTGTAAGGGCCAAGACACACGATACGACGTCGCATCGTGGCACGTTGCAACCGATTTTGTTATATACGGACATGTTTAGGTTAATATTTTTATTGATACAAACGAAAATAGTAGATAATTATCGATGAAAAATAGTTAAGTATCTAAACATTTCTGTAACGACATTGGTCGCAACGTGCAACGATGCGACGTCGTATCGTGTGTGTGTTTTGGCCCTAAAGACGCTCTCATTATGCTACTAAGTCAAGGGGCTGATGCAGAATGGGGGACGTCTTCAAAAAGGTACTTCAAACTTCGCAAAGCCCGCGCAAGATGCGGGATGAAATTCGCTCGCGTCGGTTATTGTGTCAACCAACATAGACCAGTTCAAACTGACGCAAATAGTCACGTGACTTCCCCCGCCCGGGACGTAGCCAGAGCTTTTATTAAGAAGATCCAAAGCTCCAACCCAATAAACGTATTATATTTTACACTTTACAGACAGGTTATCGTTTTGTAATCGATACTGTAATTAGTAATGGATTACTATCGATACAGGTAGATTGATGATACAGTTCAAGATTACCAAAATATCCAACTTTACCCGATTCTTTAGGCGAGGGATTATATCTTTCGTAGTCATTCACACTATTGTAATAGTTTTCCCATTTGCCATAAATTTTCTTTAACTGTTCTGGATTATAGATTTTCGTTTTATTCAGCAGATCTATGTTGAAAGTTTCTGGAGGGCTTGGCCACGTGGTTGCGTTGTGGAATAGTTGCGTGACTGAAAACAATCATTGAGGTTGAATTGACGTTTTAGCTCCTATGGTTTCCGTAACAAATATTCAAATTCGAAAAAAATATTCATTGTTTTCAGGTTGGGATTATTTATTACTAGCGACCCGCCTCGGCTTCACACGAGTGCAATGCTGATACTAAATATACTACAGAATGTCTTTACATACAACGTTCACAGCTTTTTTGTCATTAGACAATACAAACATGATTTCTTTAGAGGTTAGTCTTGAAAGAGCGATTGGATAAGGATTAATGCTGTATTGCTCAAAATCGCTTCGTAAATAAGCGCTATTTCTCGTAAAAAGTAAAGGATAAAAATGGTTATTGTGGGTTATCTCTAAGAAATGGACATACCATCGCGGACTTTTTTGAGACCTTTTCAAGGTGTACAATACTGTAGTATTCAGCCAGCATTTGCAATATAAGCGCAAAAAATGTGTTTATTTACGACATCACATTAGAAACTTCTAAAATGATCAGTGTTTCTCTACTATATTATGCATGTAATGCGATTTGCCCTGACGGAAAGATGGAATTACAAAAGTACAATATTAATGTTAAAAACTGTTGTGAGGATGTGGACGTTTTATGAGTTGGTAAGTTCAAAACTTTCCACAATTCATTTTAAGATGAAACTTAAGAATTTGTGAGGTATGTTAGTTCTAGACCTTTATAACACAATGAAGGAATATTCTATCTTACTTTTTATATCCTGTCTATATTCTATCACATCTTTATTTTTTTGGACCATAATGTGGAAATAGTCGGCCAGTACATTAATCTTCAACAATAGCTGTTCCAATCGGGTCCGTGTTTTTGCAGGGATATTATATCGTTTCTCTTGTACATGACTCCTCAAATTCACTGCAAAAAAACTGGTAATTACCTAAATATTTAATTCTAACAAGATTCTTAAGTTGACCTTCTGGCGTTTATAAGGTAAAATAAATTAAAAATCGGTTTTTTCATTCGCTTCTATAAATTACAAATAGTAGTATTGTAGTATAACAAATCATACAAAAAAAATCCTATTCGTGCGTTTGTAATTCTAACTGTACTCCATGTGAAAAAAGATAGAAATTTAAATAAACCTTTTTTACAGTCCGTTCAACCGATTTTGACTTCCGCATAAGTGCCGTTCTATGTATATTGCTTATCTAGCTGGTCCCATCCGTCCGTTGAGTCCATAAGGGAGGTAGGCTCGGAGTTTCATTTAGGGATAAGAAGATCCGAAATTAATTTCGGATCTTCTTATCTACAAAGTATTTGTTTATCGTTGACAAAGTATCTTTAGTTATATAGTGCATTGCAGGTGGCTACAGTAACTTTAGCTAATTTTTATCAGATGGGTCATCGCCTCAGCCTATTTTAAAGAACAATTTTCGTACCTTAAAACCCCCTAAATGTTATTAACAATATCTTAAAAAATTATTATTTCAAACTTTAAAAATATTTGGTCATTTTGCGCTTTCAGTTGCTCTAAAGAAGCCTAGCAACACAACGACTGATGTAGTATTTATGGAAAAAGAAATACAATTATTTCATGATTGGACATGATAATCAATCCGTTCATGATAAAAGATCTACTTGGTTTATAGATTTATCTTGTGCACGGATAGTTATCATATGCAATAAAATGTAGGTATTTCACTGATTCGTTTTATTATACCTGTAAAATTAGGTATAGATAAGTATTTTTAAATGAGCTGTGTTAGTTTCATCCGATGAAAACCCGAGGAATGATTTTTTCTGAAGAAGCCGTCTATTTGTATGAGGGTTGCGCACTACAGATTCGAGCTGCATCCGTTCTTATTTAGAAAATTTCAATTTCAGACGAAACTGGGATTCCGATCGGAAGCAGCGCGCAAACGCTCTATAGCGGTTCTGCACTGCATCCGATTCGAGTCCGGGAGATGTCGGTCTGAAGTAGCCATAGTACTACATATTTGTATGAGAGGTTGCGCACTAAATCCGAACTCTATCCGTCCGAATTTAGAACATTCCCAATACAGATTGAATTCGTTTTCGGATCGCATGCAGTGCAGAACCGCTCTAAAGCGTAATTCTATCAATTAATCTATCTAGAATTTCTATACGCGCTTATCAACATTCCGCAATGACGAATAATGCTCACCATACATATTTTTATCGATATTTACCAAAATAACACTCGTTATTAATCACATTCATTCAAATTACTATTATAATTAGGTACAAACATATCTTACCGTCTACCAGAAACAATCCAAAACGTAGGTTCAAATCCACATAAAGTTTATGTCTTATACCAAAATCTACTGCTTTTTCCAATACATTTAAATAATAGTTAAAATCCGTTGCCGCTGGTAAATCATGAATGATCTGCTTGTACTTATAATTGGCAACAATACAATTCACAGAAAAAAAAGGCGTCATTAAAAAAAACAAAAAGGAAATTGTTGTACACGGATACAACGACGTAATTGATTTTAAGTTGTTCATCACGGTATAAACATTAATTTTAAAGGCGCGAAGATGTTGTAACGTCTAAATTCAATTGAAAACTGGCCGCTTTTTCTTTAGTGCTACTGTTTTTATCGATAGTGATAAGTATGAGAAAATGAAGACAGGCGAATAGGTACATTATGGCCGAAGCACTTGCACACCGAGATATCTCAAGCTCATCATCAAGTTGACTTTTGAGTCACTAAAGCACGTAAAGTAGGCTTCGGCAAGGAATTCGCCTAGTATGGCTGGCACCCAGTGGCGTAGCTAGGTAACCAAAGGCCCTGGGATTTGGATTCTAAACTATTTAAAATCGTTTGTACCGTTTTCGTCGTTTTCCGAATTCAACGTACTCCAGATTTGTCGTAATCCAGATTCGTCGTACCTAATACAGTCGCGGGCTTGTAAATTCACTAGTAGCGCTTTATAGTTACGCCGTTGAAGCGCGCCGCGTTTCTCATAGGTCTGCCTTGCGTCAAGCGCGTGCTGTTGAAACGCGCTGTTTGACGGTGCGCCGTGTGACAGTGAAACCAGCCTAAGAGGCTAAGAATACAGGGGAGTTCCCCGCAAGTTTCAAACCTTTAGATATTCCAGACTTGTTGGGCGATATATATGTATATAATGGCAACTTATTTGAAAACATACAGGGGAATTCCCTGTATTTTTTCAAATAAGTTGCCATTATTAAAGTCACTTTCCTGGAATCTGGTTTATTTATATTCCGAATGTGGGAGCAATTTTTACTAGTTCAATTTATAGTTAAGTCAGAGTACGCGGGGACCCTAAGCTTGGGGAGCCCGGGGCACTGCCCCGTCTAGCCCTCCGGTAGCTACGCCACTGCTGGCACCTGTCCTAGACAAATTGACATTATATCAGTAATAAAGATGATAGAAAAGTGAACAATTTAATGGATTGCTTTATGGTACCGTAAAGCTTAATATGTCAATCCTGTTGAAAGTAGTTACAAAAACACGAAACGCTTTGAAAGCGATTTCCGCTTGTGTAGCACGTCTGGTAATAAAAAAGAAAAAAACAAAATCAAAAGTCATTTATTCAAACTTGGATGAGTATCAGGACTTTGCGAACGACAAAATTAAATAAGACTTCCTAGTGCTTTAATAGCTGGGAAGAAGAAGTGGTGCAACAATCTCCGTTGAAATATTTACACACAGTAGTAATTAGCCCAAGCCACTGGATTTACACACACCTCTCGTGCACGAGCTCTGATGGTCTCGTGCTAACAAGACAGCAACACTTTGAGCTGCGGGAAATCCTATCGTTACTGTATAACATCACATCACACTAATATTATAAAGGCGAAAGTTTGTGTGTGTGTTTTTTACTTCTTCACGCTCAAATGGCTCGGACCAGTTTTGATAAACTTTCTAATGTGGTAGCTGACACCCTGGATATATATATGTATAAATAGGCTACTTTTTATCCCGATATTCCCACGGGGTCGAGACTTATGTGAGTGAAACCGCGGGGCGCCGCAAGTAATATTATGAATGCGAAAGTGAGTTTGTTTTTACGCTTTCACGCTGAAACGGCTGAACCGAAACAAAAAATATGTTTTCTAGACATTTGCTCAAAAAAATTATTTACGAAGCCTGTAGGTATACATTGTTCGAAAGTTAAAAATTACGCATCATACAACGGAATGATTGTGCGGTAAAATAGGTACTCTCACCTAAGTACATGTTTTACCGCATACTTCGTTGTATAGCGCCCGCGCCGTGCGTATCCTTTACGTTTTTTTTTTCCATAATAGTTTTTTATGATACTAGTGCGGTAAGTTGATAACATAACACATAACATAACTATTTCAGAAAATAATTGAGCATTTTTGCTGTTCTTGCACTGGATGAAATTTTCAAAGGTTGCTATGGAGTTTACCTACCTCTAATTTTGATAGCAACAGGCTGTCCCTTGCATTTTATAGTTCATTCGGCGTTCTCGAATCTAAAAAAAAACCGGCTAATAGCGAGTCGGGCTCCCACAATTAAGGTCCGAACCAAACTGTACTTAGCAGTCTTTGGAACGATCGGTGGCCAGGCGTTTTGCGAAATCAATAAACCTGCGCTAGCTTCTAAACTACAAGGTCAAATTAAATTAGTTAGCAAAACTCCTCAGATGTGATGGGTAACGATATCTAAACAGGACAAACCAAAAAAAAGTTTTATTTTGTGAAGCATCCGATTTTCATTTGTTCCGAACCTTAAGCCCGCTTTTCCATACAGTAGTATATTAAAAATCTAAAAACAGAATATTTCTCTAGCTCTGTACTTAGAAATTTTTTAAAGTTATAATATTAATATGTTTACAAAAGTAATTAATTTGATGAAATTTATAGTGTTTATTTATTTATTCAATTTATATATTCACAAAATTTATAGACATAAAAAGGCATGAAGGCTATTTGCCAAAACCTATAGCCGGAGATGTGCGATAAAAAAAAATGGCAGACTGCCAACAGAAGTGAAAACTTAAAACTTTGGAATAACATACATCTATACATAATTCACGCCTTCTTCCTATGGGGCCGGCAGAAACAATAGAACGCTACCTGCTACGCTCCTTACATACTCCCTTGCTTCGCCTACATTAATGCACGCCGGTTGCGAGTACAACGCACCTGACCTTTCTGAAGAACATCACCAATTAGTTCACCATATGTCCTCCTAGGGCGTTCCCTCCCGGCGTTTCCACTCACCTCTGCTTTGTAAACCTTTTTTTAGTCGCCTTTCATTCATTCTCTCAACATGACCAAACCACCTAAGCGTACTCTTTTCAATTTTTGTCACTACATGTTCTTTTAAACTGCACCGTTGCCTTATCACATCATTTTTCAACCTATCAGTCATAGTCACGCTAGGTATGCTTAGCAAGGAACGCATTTCCACAGCATTTATTCTACTTTCATGCTTCGTTTGCCACACCCAACATTCACTTCCATACATAAGACTAGGCACCAGCACACCACTGTGAACAGCCAGTGGAGTATTTTCGGGCATCGACTGGTTCATCACAATCGCATGTATAGCACCATTCACTTTATTTCTCGCGTTTACTCTCCTTTCCATTTCTTCATCAATCTTAACATATATTTAAATCATCCATAGTTTCGCAAGTCAATTTAATTTGACCCTGTATATAATAACAAAATGTATTTATTTACGTTACACGTCCGTGTTTAAGTCACTGAAATTCATATGTGTACCCAACTTAATCGGTCCAGTAGATTCGGAGCAAATTGACTAAGACAGACGGACAGAGAGACAGACACACTAGTGATCCTATAAGGGCGCTGTTTTTTCCCTTTGAGGTACGGAACCCAGAAAATCAACGAATTAAGAATAAGGAGAAAATAAGAAGGATTTTTTTATTTATTGGCCAGTTTCGGCAAACAGTTATTTAAGAAAATGTCCCGTTCAGCATGTTTGACGTACCTTTAGTTCGTTTTCTAATCCCAGAGACTAATTTGACATTTCAAATTATTGTTGTTCGTTTTTTTCAATTGGAGTTTAAAAAAAAAAAAAAAAATTTTTTATTTAACATAAACCTACATGGGCACTTATGAAACGTCAGAAGCTAAGTGCACGGTTCCAATTGGTCGTTTCCTATGGAGAAGAGCCGGCAAGAAACTCCACGGTTACTCTTTTAAAAAAAGTGGGCTTTAACAATGTTATAAGTTACAGTGTTATTAGGTATGGGAGGACAGTGTAGGCCCGTCAACAAGTACCAAGTACGTAACAAAATAAAAGATAGTTTACAAAGCTACAGTCTATTAAGCCTACAACGTTCTCACATTCACAAATTAAAAAATAATCTATATAAAATATTACTAAAGTAATAAAAATAAAAACCTACATATTTAAACCAAATGACAACATTGTCATTACAACTGTAAAAAAAAAAACTGAATAAATATTCTGTCCACAAGTCACTAATAAATATTTTAAATTAAAATTTGTAGGTTATGTCAAAGTATGTAAAAAACAGAAATAAAAATCGTAATTTAGGAGCAGTTAATAGACGTTCACATAGTTATGCTGTTAATGAGGTACCAGGGAAGCCACATGTGCAGAAGGAATTATTGCCAAACTTCCTTGTCTTCAACGTAGTCCTTAATCTTATAGTATGCTTTTTTGATTAGGACACGTTTGATGTGGGTTTTGAACTTTCCATCGCTAAGTTCTATAACCGACTTTGGCAACTTGTTATAGAAGCGGATACTGTTTATAAGAAATGACTTGCTTGTTTTAGTTAATCTAAATTTGGGTATCACAATTTCATGTTTACTACGTGTATTTATATTATGGAAATCGCATCTTATTTTGAAAAGTCCTAAGTTTTTGCGAACATTTTAAACACACAGTTTAACAATTTTGTACCTATCTAATTAGTATCTGGGATTAAAAAACGAATTATAGTCCTACGTAAGTACTATGCAAAATAGTCAGTCCAAATGCTCAACAATAGCTGAGAGTTTGGTGAAATTGACCAGACACAGACTATCGCTTCATTGGCAGGTACTTTTAATAGATTTTTCTATTAATTTTTGCAAATAAGGGTTTTAGATTTTTGTGGATGATGAAAGACATAAGTTTCAATAATATGTCTCTATTATATATCTGAGGGCATTTGAGAGCGCCGCCACCGCCACAGCCGTGAAGTGTCCGTTGCACTGCCCATTCATGATACTCGAGTAACTCAATTTCCACGTGTCGTCTTTTCCTTCTCTTAATAGATTCTCATTAAATTCCCCTGTTGCTAACTTCTGAGTAAAGCAACCTACTTCAGTTTGGTACTGAAGGAGACTTTTGAGCCAGTAGTTGCGAAAAAACTGAGTATGGCCGAAAAAGCCGCAAAGAGCAACTGAAACAGATGAAAGATTTTATTTATTATATTTTTTCTCCTGTTGATATAAAGATAATCCTATCTTCATCATTCTTAGGTCAAAGCCACACCGGCTAGGAACTTCACTTGGTGCCACGCTACGCTTAGTGAGTACCGTAGCTCGAGCCGTGCAGTGTCGATTGCTATAATTTAATAGCACACCTGACAAATTTTGTAAGGTGCTAGTGATCTGTCGTATGCATCGTTCATCTTATTGGTCATACGCCGCAAATGCGCAATGCAACTGTAGGAGACTCACTGAGTGACAAATTAGTGTTGACTCACTAAGTGACAAATAAATTAGTCTTGACTCACTAAGTGACAAATAAATTAGTCTTGACTCACTAAGCGTCAATGTGGCCACATTGATGCTTAGTGAGTCAATATTAATTTATTTTACTACTTTATTACAATAGTAAAAACATAGGAGCATGTCACCTAGCACGCAGCATATCTTGAAGCACCAAGCGCAGCACCTGTGTGGCTTCGGCCTTAGTTTACTTACTCTGTTCGAGCATGAGGTCAGGCATTCCGAAGCTATTTAAAGCAATGTACTCCGCCTCGTTGAAAGACATCATACAATACTGATCCGTCTTAAATTTGTCTTGGTTTTTGGAGAACACGACACAATCTCGAGAAAAACGGGCGATGACCATTAGCAAAGTTCTAGGAAATTAAAATCGTTTTGTAGGACACCCACTATTAAAGGAAAAGTAGTTAATAAGGTATCTACTGATATATTTATTTATAAGTACAGCTTATACTATATCGACTTCTAATTTCAGTTACAAAACAATGAAGTATAATCTGTCTATCTAATAAATAAATAAGAACATACATCCATTATCTATTTTTACTTTTGAACCTGCAACGACGACTGGCGGCAGTCCATGGGAGACTGCGGAATCTCCTTGTCATAATTTGCAGACTGCCAACATGTGGTTAAATTCTGGAGGAGACGGCGATTAGGTATCCCTAAACCACAAAACAACGCGAGCGGGGAGCTTGCGTGGTTGCTCTTGCATCAAGTCCAAAGGTCAAACCACAACGTATAGAACATAATTGGATCTAACCTTAGGATTATAATTAAGTTCCTAGTTCCTACCTATAATCTTTATACTTATTTAATTTAAAATACATCTCCTACACATGTCAATACAACAACATGACTACATGTAGAGTGCTACAAGTATTTTTTGGCGCTTCAATGACATTAACAGGGGGTGTTGTTGATAAACATTGATAAAACGTAGGCCACAGAAATTGTTGGAAAGAAAAATCAAGATGGCGGCATTAGTTCTGATTTTAGTCCCGCGCCAAAAGATCCTAATACCGTTGCATGTTGCAGTATAACGTACCTATGTAATAACCCATATCCGTAGTCGCTGCCTTTTTTCAACGCCTCTTTGCAGTCATCGGGAATCTGACAGATACCATGATGTCTTTGATTATGCACTGGATTCGACGCCAATTGTGCCGTGCATGCATCTAAAGCAAATGATAGGGAAATAATATTAGTAGTCAAAAATAAATTTTGAAAATCCATTGTGTAGTTCGAAAGAATTAAGCACACACACACATAGACACGAAAAGAGACTTTATTTTATACTAAGTACTTACAGGTAGGTACCTATACCTATTAAAAATTATACACTTTACCCGAATCTGCGGGCGTAGGTACATATTTTGTGACGTCTAATACATAAATGACATAGTTCTCCCATTTGCCATACATTTCCTCCAACATTTCGGGACCGTAAACCTTCGTCTGTTTCAGCAGATCTTGATTGAATTTATCTGAAGGTCTAGACCACGTAGTTTTGTTATAAAATAGTTGAGTCACTGAAAAAAATAATCAACTTGGAATTGTCGATATTACCTACCTGACGCACAGTTAGGGAATTCGATTGTTGAGCAGAATGACAATTTGCCGTGGTAGGTACCTATTTGCCGTTCATAAGACGGACAGAGGAAGTAACCTAGTAGTTCTGTCATGTTACGAATTACATATTATAATTTATATAGGTACCACCTAACCATTTTCTACCATAAAAGTACCATATTCTAGCGTTCCTCCAAAATGGACCTTAACAATCGAATTCGATAGCGAATCGAGCGGTTGTGAATACCTGTGCTGGTCGATCTATTCCACTCAACAACGGCACTAGAACTAACTGACTGAACACAGAGCAACTGAACTGATACCATCATTACAATCCTTTGTGTGTCCTACCAATGACTGTATTATCAGGTGTATACGACCTGATGCGTAACTGTTTCATTGCGCGAGTGCAAACATCGATGACCTCCTCCTGGAGCGGGATGCATATATCGGATACTCTGTAGAGTTACAATGGGAAAATGCTTTACTATTTTTTCCCATTCTAACTCTACACAACATTAGTTTTAGTATATGCGAAAACCGAAACACGTGTCCAATATTTTTATGTGATGAATCTATGTACAAAAATTCAAAACTCTATCATGAAAAATCACAAAGTTAGAAGGTTGTTATGTTACTGGGTTGTCCGTACAAAGACATGCTCACCACGCGGCGCGGCGCCCCCGCGCCTCCGGGGTCGTCTTGCGCTCATCTATATAAATAAAAAGACAAGTCCTGACTGACTGACTGATTGACTGACTGACTGATTGACTGACTCATCAACGCCCAGCCCAAACCCTTGGACCTAGAAAGCTGAAATTTTGTACAAAGGTTCTCTTTATAATGTAGACAAGGAATAAGAAAGGATTTTTGGGAATTCCACCCCTAAAGGGGTAAAATAGGGGATGGAAGTTTATATGAAAGTCCGTCAATTTTGAAGTTAGGATCTTCAAATTTTGTGTTTAGGCTGACGATTGAAAATTAATTCACACGTGTTTCAGTTTTTTTTGATAATTCCACCCCCGAACGGTTAAAAAGAGGGATGAAGTTGTGTATGGAAATTCCTTCGTTTTAGAATGTAAAAATCACTAAATTTATTATCTAGGCTTATGGTCGGAAGCTAACGCAACGGTGTTGTTAGAATTTCAACCCTTAACGGATGAAAAGGGGGATGAAATTTTGTTTTTAATTGTTGTTCTTTATTTTTTAAGTTAAAATCACTAATAGTTCGGCTTATGGTTGGCTTATACAACGTAAATCGTTGTTTTGGGATGAAAAGGGGGATAAAGTTTTGTATTGAAGTTGTTCATTCGCATTTTGTATTCAAGTAAAAATAATAAAGTTGAACTTGAAACTTGGCACGAATACTTACCTAAGTAAATCATAAACGACGGTTTGACGGCACGGTTGGCGCAGTGGTTAAGCGATTGACTGCTGCGCTACGTGTCGCGGGTTCGATTCCCGCACGGAACAAATATTTGTATGACCTATAAGTAGTTGTTCCGGGTCTGGCTGTTTGTGTATGTGAGTTTAAATGTTTGTAAACGCACCCACGATACAGGAGAAATTCCTAGTGTGGGGCAACGTTTTTTAAAAAAAAAAGAAAAAAAAAAAAAAAGAAAAGAAAGTTATCCATTTTTAGTTTTTTTAAAGTTCCCCCGAAGGGGGATTCGGGGATGTCAAAGTTTGTATAGATGAATTTTAACTCGCAGTCCGATTAACTCGAAACTCAGTATTTATACTTAAAACCAAAAATATAGAATAACGTGTATCAGGGTTTTTCAAAAATCTACCCCTAACGGGGTGAAAAAGGGTAGTCAAAAAGGAAACCATGACTGACTGGTAACACACAGCTCAAACCACTGAACGGATTGGGTTGAAATTTGGCACATAGATACTTATTATGGCGTAGGCATCCGACAAGAAGGGGTTTTTGAAAATTCGACCTTTAAGGGGGTGAAAGGTGGCGATAATGTTTGTATGAAAAATCTTATTCCTTGAGTTAATAAACCTGAAACTTGGCACGAATACTTACCGAAGTAAATTATAAAGTTGTCATTTGTGTTTTTTTATACCACCCCCTAAAGGGGGATTGGGGGATGTCAAAGTTCGTATAGAAGAGTTTGAGTTTGTTGTGTTTGATTTTAACGGGCGGACCGATTAACTCGAAACTCAGTATTTATACTTAAAACCAAAAATAAAGAATAAAATGTATCAGCTTTTTTTTTAAATCATTCCCTAACGGGATGAAAAGGTTTGTCAATTTTACAAAGGAGGATTTTACTGCGTGGCTTGATTAACTTGAAAATTGGTATTAATACTTAGCAACAAAAATTAAGAATAACATGTATCAGACTTTTACGAAAATTGACCCCTGATGGGGTGAAAAGGGGTAGTCAATTTGACAAGGGAGGATTTTACTGCGTGGCTTGATTAACTCTAAATTATTAGAGTTAATCAAGCCACGCAATAAAACCCCTTTTCACCCCGTCATAATTGACGCTAAGAAGCATCTGCTAAGAAGGGGTTTTTGGGAATTTGACCTTTAAAGGGGTGAAATGGGGGCATTTCGTTTGTATGAACGATCTTATTCCTTGAGTTATGAATATTTTATCTGTTATAGTTGCGAATCATATTTTGATCAAGATAAGACCTGACCCTGACCTGCAAACAGCATAAAACGTAAGAAAATTTGAATTTCGAGGGCTACAGCTGCGGATTCATCACAGCTCTGCGTTTAAGTAGCTAAAGGTAGAGCTGTCAACCAGGCCTATTGATCCGTGGACCTGATAACGCATATCTACCAAGTCTAGCAACAGGTCTTTTAGATCCCTTCCCCTCCTGCGTCATGCAACTCGTTGAGTCATAGAGATTTTCGTTGAGCATCTGTCGGATCACTCAATGAGTCATCAAAATCTGGGTCGCAGAAAGTGCGCATTTTTACTGTCTAAACTATACCTATCCTTTCGTAACTCACACAGAGTGTAGGGGATAGACAAGGTAAGGCGTATAACAACTCATGTTAAACATCGAGAAACATTTCGCACCAAAATATTTTATTCTATACAGTCTATGGAGACGCCTTCAGTTGTTTTTACGTCCTCGGAGAAATGGTGTCAGTGCGGCAGTGTTTTGTTAATAAAGTGTGAAAGTGTTTATAACGACCATGGACGGGTAAGTAATAAACAGTTTTCAATAGCTGCATTGTGTACCTATTGGATAAATATTTTGGACAGAATTTGTTATTTCATCAAAAATAGTTAGCAATTTCGCGCGTCATACATTTCCACTTGTTGTGAGTAGAAAATACACTAGTGACGGCAAAATCTCGTTAGAAACATGATTTAGATACGTTACTACATACGTATTAGGCATTTTATTAGTGAAATTCGATTTCATTTTGCGTAAATATGCAAATGAAATAAATCATTTTTATAGATGACTCGATGAGTCATCTGCCAGACTGGGGTGGACAATGAAGTCAATAAATATCTTAAAAACGTATTTTCGATAAAAATCGTTTTTCTCGTAAAATCAAAATAGAAAATACTTATTTCATAATAATATGGTTTCGATAATACTAAGATCATTTTTTTTTTTCATAAAATAAATAAAAAATAAAATTAATTTTAAATAAAAATAAATAAATAATGCAGCTCATTGTACCTCATTCGTCAAATATTGTATAATTTTATGATTTATTTCTGATTTGTTTTTGTATGGCAGCATGCCTATTTGCTGTTTATCGATTAGTAATATCATCAAATTGTAGAATGTAAATTTATATCTAAAAAAAAAACCAACAGAACATACACTGTGAGTCAAACTCTGAGGGGCGTTCTTTTGTTGACATTTTCAAGTGGTCTCTGTTCGAGACAATGTTCTCGTAAACTAACACTCTAAACAGTTCAGCCTCTTGTGAACAATAAGAACATAAACCAAGCTATGAATATAAATTATAACACCAGCGATAACGCTGACAGAGTCACCGGAGTACTACTGTAAACAAAGCGGTTTTATTGCTGACCGCGCAGCTGTGCGAAATGATGTCATTGTTTATGTTAAGCTGTGGTATGAAAAAAATTGTATGGGATGGTGTGGTATTTTAATTGAATAGTGTAATACAATGTAGCTTTGTGTTAATAACGTATAGACCGACGGTTTTTTTTTTTTTTATTTGCGAATATCTGCGAAAATCCGCATTCCCTGATTTCGCTGATTTTTCTGAAGGAAAAATGGTGCTTATCAATTTTAAATGTGTTAGCTTATTTCATAGCGATTCTAATGACGTAACTTTTATATACATCGCCCATACAAAAATTTAGAGATATCGTCGATTCCGACACACGTTTCCGATTTTCGCGAGACCACCCACAATGTAGCTTGACACCTGTCAACTTTTTGCAAAAAGAAGTCACGACCGCGGAGGGGATAGCACCAAAGCAAAGTCAGCAGATCAGACACACGCACCTACAAAAAAAAGGGTGCGGTCGGCGGACCCCGTCAGGAACGAAGTTCCTTCTCACGTATGATTTAAAACAAATCAAAAAAAAAAAAAACTTGCAGCCGCCATCTTGGATTTTGATTTTAGAGGGAGAAAGTCGCATGACATACCTAAAGGCGTGTACGCACGAACGAACAAAACATGGTGAACACGAACATCGAATACGCAACATTAAGGCCTGAAACTGCGTTAAGCGGGCGCCCGCGCGGTTTCATACAAAAGTGCTCCGTCGCGGGGACCCGCGCGGGCACTTTTGTATGAAACCGCGCGGGTGCCCGCTTAACGCAGTTTCAGGCCTTAGTTCGTACGTGTGGCCGTAAATTAGGAAAGCGAACACGAACACTTTATGAACACAGTCCGACCTGTGTTCGCACTCAACCGCCCCGCTTCTTTAGTAGCCATGGAGTCGCCGATGGAAGTGGTACACTGTTGGATAGGCGGCTGAGAACCGATGATCCCGCGTGCGCTCACCCCTCGAGTTCGGTACGAACAATGTTCCATCAAATTTCTTCGAGCACCGTCCACACAAAAAAACGAAATTGGATCGCCACGAACATTTTTGACGAACATAGTGTTTAATGATCGTTAGTGCTATGCACATGCGAACAAAGTGTTCAATGTTCGTGTTCACTGTGTTCTTGTTCGTTCGTGCATACACGCCTTCGTTACGTAACAATTTCTACCAGTCAACTCTTACCGTAAGCCGTGTTAAAGAACAAAAATCAATGAACAGAACAAAGTATGTGACTGTCGATGGGTCTTACATTTTATTTCCTGCGCCAGTTCTTTCTCATCTTCATGGTTGTGTACCATTTTGTGGAAATAGCTAGCCAATGTGTTGGTCTTTATAAGTATTTTTTCCAAATGGAAACGTATATTTTTAGGGAAACTCACACGTTTCTGCTGCACAATTTTCTTCAAATTCACTACAAAAAAAAAGAAAATGCTTTATTGTTTTAAACACCGTGCGCGCATGTAGGGTGATAAGTCTTTGGCCGCGTCCTAACCAAAAGTGATCGCCACGCGAATACGCGATCACAATTAAGTCACTTTTTATTTGGTGAACCGGAACGCGTGGTCGCGTGGTTTTCCGAACAAAAAGTGGCATATGAACGCCACGATCGCGTATTCGCGCGACAGTACTACTTGGTCTGTGCGCGCGACGATCAGTTTTTGGTTAGGACGCGGGGATAGGGATTTTATTTCGTTGTACGCGAGAAGTAGGTAGTTAGCTACAATGAGAAAATTCAATGGTTATTAAGAACAGATTATGAGTAACGAACGAAATCAATCAAATCATCGTAAATATAGCTACTTATTAGATTTTTATTATGAACGGATTGATTTCATCCGCAATGAAAAGAACTGATTCGTTTCAATGTTTACTTTACGACAAAGAATTGAAACCAGCTTTCAGAAGACTTTTACTCATAATCCAATGATCAAAAATATAATAATTAGGCCCATGTCCTAACTGATCAATCTATTCGCACTTGTACACACGGTCGCACATCAAGCTCTGATTTCCAGTATACGCTGACCTCTCATTGTACGGAAATCCTATACAAAGAGAGATCAGCTTATATTGGAAATTACAGCTTGATGTGTAAGTGTTATAGGTACCTACGTCATAATTCATAAAAACGATCGTTTAATCGCGACAGTGACAGTCGCTTCCAGTTAGGAAACGGGTTTAGACTGTGTAAAACCGAAACTTGCCTGAAAAAGATAAGTTACCTAAGAGATTAACACCCGATTTGTGGAAAGAAAATCAACACAAAAACTAGTTAACAAAATGCCAATCGCATATCAACTGCTTGCCTTGCAATTGGTTGCCTGAATTATCCACAGCTAAGCAGATCCCTTGACATGAGTTTTATTTTGACACGTCGTTGATTTTCGTTACGGGAAAAATCGTCAGGGTAACCCGCGCATTCAAATTTTCTTAAATTTTTTGCTATTTGCTGGTCAATAGGTATGATTGGCGGCTGTATCAAATATGTATTTATTTATAGAATTATAATCATAAAAATCATACAACTCACACACACAAGTTCTTATAAGTATTACTCTATTGAATGAATATTTCATGAAATCATGACATTTGAGGCCAATTCTAACTTAAGGAGTTTGAATTTCGCGGGCTACCTTTGCGCATCCACAATCTTACCGTCTACCATAAACAACCCGAACTCCATGTTCGCATCCACGTAAATTTTATGCCTCATACAAAAATCTACTGCCCTTTCCAGTCCTGCTAAATAATAGTCAATATCTGTTTCCGTTGGTAAGTCATTGATGATCTGTTTGCGAAAACTTTCATCATTTATAGCAACAACAACGCTCCTTGTTGTGATCAAGGTCATCAAGGAAATTAAGATGCACGCGATTGAAAATACAATCGATTTTAACTCGCTCATTGCGATAATACTAGTAATTAAAACCGCACAGATCGCAGATGTTTCAACCTCTCAACTCGATTAAAAACTGACTGCGTTTTCTTCAGTAGGTACTATTGTTTTTATCTAGTGATAATAATGAGAGAATAAAGACATGACGACCATTTATTTACCTCGAATTGGTCTCACACAATTTCCTTTTAATTAATAAAGCCAGTTTTAGAAGAAAGTGTGCCGATTGTGTTTCAAAATGACGGCTGTCCGGAGTACCTATACATATATGTCATACATATATAATGTCCGGGAACATTTCGCCTCTTCCCATCCGCGAGGGATTGGAAGAGGCGGCCCTATTCAGTGAGCCCTAAGGCAGTGCGAGCGGTGCGACTGCACCGGGCGCCGTCATCGGCAATCGCCGAAATCAAATCGAAACTTTACCGGGTACCGGTCACCAATTCGTTATGACCAACGATCGATCGGATTTTTAGTTGTTAACAGTAAATCCAGAAGACTCACGTGAGATCACTTCAGTCTCATTTACACAGTGAAAGTTTCTAGAACGTTCAAGAGTAATAATCGCATGCCCTATAGCACGTTTAATGATTGCCGTTCAAGAATTGCATGCAAGTGTTTACACGCATGTGGTTTCCATAAAATAGCATACAATTTGAATGAAAGTTTTGGCATTCAATAATTGCATGTGACTTCGGTTTACACCAAGGCAATTATTGCAAGGCGATTATTGCATACAAGTTTTGCGTCGTCTAAACACAGAATTGCACGTCCTATTGAATACAATTTGATTGTACACACGGCAATCCTATACAATGCGAGATCAGCTTATATTGGAAATGTATAGCATGATAAGTAAATAAACTTTCACCGTGGCTTTAGGTAGGTAAACGTTTGGACAAAGAAAGCACGCGAACGCCAGATTTTTTCATGATCCGGAGGGCTAATTGCATAACACACTATCAGTAGGAATCGGTTTCAATTTGACAGTTCAACAAAATTCATTGCGTTATTTACCTTGTTGAGTAGACATTTTTTTCTAACATATGAAGCAATGGATTAGCAATATACTTCAAAATCATTCCGATTCAAACTGCGTTACGCAATTAGGGTGCTGGTCGAGCTGGTGGAGATGGGAGTTTACTTTTCTATGGATAAAAGGTACATTGTTAACCGTGGTTGTAGTTTGAGGGCCGAGACTCTGCCGAGTTGGGCTCGAGTGCTTTATACTATACCTACGTACCTACGAGGAAAATAATCATACTTTTTCGGGACTCCGTACCAAAGTAGTAAAAAGGAACCATTATGGTGAGACTAAGTCTGTCTGTCACAGCTGGATTTCTCAAGAACTACTAATGCTATCTTGAAATTTGGAATAGTTTTAGAGGAGCCAAGCGGTCCTCTTTTCTAGGCCCCGACACCCGCCCTACCCCGACAGATCACCATGTTCGGCAAGCCTATCCCTTGGGAGAAGCGAGCCAAATATCTCGGTGTGATCTTAGATCATCACATATCGTTCACTGAGCACATAAAGCAGGTGCGTTCGCGCGCCGCTTTCGCTCTCGGTAGGCTTCATTGCGTTCTCAACCCACGCAGCAAGTTGTCCCTTAAGGGCAAATTGCGTATTTACACAGCGTGCATCCGCCCGATTATGACGTACGGGCGTGTGCCGCTTTCGCACACGCCCGTCCCCATCTCATTCATAGAATGCAGGCACTTCAAAACCGATTTCTCCGTAAAATTAAGGACGCTCCATGGTTCGTTCGGAACGAAACCCTTCAAATAGATCTTAAAATCCCCACCATTAAGCAGTTTATGAAACGCGCGACAAAGAGGTTCTTCGAGTCCGCAGATAGACATCGCAACCCCTTGGTTGTGCAGGCAGCTAGCTATAGGCCTTCTCAGATTAGTCAAACTCGCCGACCTAGGCATACTCTCTTAGATCCGGATGACCCCATTACTCTCCTTCAGGAAAGCAATAGGGCCACAAGTACAGTGCACAAATACAAACCGTCATTCCGTCCTCGCCGCCGAGGTACCACGCGAAGTTCAAGAATTAATTGTTCCCCCCGTCCCTTGCACGTCGAACCGCCAGCCCCGAGGCTGAGTGAGCCGTAGCATTTAATAGTAATCCCCGTTAATAATCATGAATTTAAACTTTCGATCCAGCCCGTCCCCAACTTGCTGTTTTTCCCCAACGACGCCCTAAGCCGAGGTTCGTACCCCACAGGGGGTGCCCTTAGAGCGCTGTCGTTTAGTTTGTAATACTTATATTTACGCTCCTGGCTGGAGGCTTTAAGCTCACACCTTAGGGCAGCCACAGGAAAGACCGGTTAAGCAGTCACGGCCTCTCAAGGTCAACTGCGAGATGCCACACATAACAAAAAAAAAAAAAAGGTACGTGGCTTATATTTTTGTCCTTTTTCACTAAAATAAGACAGTACAACAATTTCAGAAAAAGAAGGCATATATTTCTCGCTTTTCCACTGTAAAAAATCTTCAATTATCATCATCATCATCTACTTACCGTTTTCCCAACTTTATTGGGGTTGGCTTTCAGTCTAACCGGATGCAGCTGAATACCAGTATTTTACATGGGGCGATTGCCTAACTGACCTCCACAAGTTCCACAGCCAGTTAGTGGGTAATACGATACCTCTTCGTAAAACTTTCATTACGTCTTGTTATATATTTGTTTCTGGATTTCTCTAACAGCTTGGGCGGTTTCTTTTAATTCTGGCGGCGTCACCAAATCTTCACTAACATTACTAGACGGCATTTCGAGTAGATCGTAAACACAAATTGTAAATTCAGTTAAATAAAACAAAAGAAAATTCCGCGCGCGCGATATTCACTGGTTCAATCTTTTTTATTTTATTTTTTTTAAATCAATATTCAGCTAAAGTATGTGGCCAGTATCATTTTGCGCTCAGTGATAAAAACTTTTTGTCTTTTGGCAGTATATTGGTGAATCCGCAGCTGTAGCCCGCGAAATACAAATTTTCTTACGTTTTTTGCAGTTTGCAGGTCAGTGTCAGGTTGTATCTTGCTCAAAATATGATTCGCGACTATAACAGATATGTATTTACAGAATTATAATCATTAGAATCATTACTACATCTCTCTAAGTTAGATTTGTTCCATTGAACGATTTTTTCATGAAATCATGACATTGGGGTAAAAATCTAACCAAAAAAAAACCTAACTAAAAAAAATCATGAATAAAGACTCGACTTATGAAGTTTGATAAAAAAATTGGAGCTAAAAGCGCCGAGCGATCTCTTCGGTAGAATGCGTGCATTGCATTGCGGCTTCGCCTTATGTGACTATAATTATGTTCCTTGGTTGCGGCTACAGAAGAAATAAAAAAAAGGATTTGGCCTGAAATCTTTGATAACAACAGCGAAAATGTCATCATCTAGTGAGAATGGAGACCCTAATTTGCAGATGGAAGAGAAACGAAGAAAATTAATTTTCAATCTGTTGCCGTCAAGATGTACAGACGCCAGCAGGTCAAGCTACCCGAAACTGTCAAATTTTCCCAATCAACCTAGAACCATATACTGTAGGGATAAAGTTGAAAATCTATCAAAGAAATTGTTGACAGATTGTAGTAGCTTGATGTGCTGGCGTCTGTACATTGGATTTTTTTATTTTCTCGCAATCGTAGTGAAAAGTAGAGTGTAACACACGGCGCTAACAACCCATTAAAACTCGGTATCTATTTACTCTCTCGCTAAGGCTCGGTAAGTAAAACTACCTCGTAAATGGGTCATTTTAGCCCCTTGAGTTCAATTAAAATGAGCCTCGTAATTATACAAAACTATATATTATTCGGCTATTCATTGATCTCAGATTCGATTCTCGGGCATGGTTTACGTGTCGTCATCATTATTACTTTTAGCACCAGAAGTTGAGCCACACTTTATCATTTGTTGAACTTTTACCCCACGTCCTAACTTCTAACCAAAAGCCAGCGAATACGCGATCTTCGCTTGCCTATGTCACTTTTTGTTCGGAAACCGGAAAACGCCCTCTGTCGGCGCGACCAAGCGTTTCTTCATGCTGCAGTGATAGCAAAAATGGTAATTCGTTACCTTGATTAGTATAGTATGGGTAGTTTTGAGACAGGCTTTGACAAAACTATTTGCGTCAAATTCACGCACACTCACTACCATATTCTATAAAGATACTCAAGAAAAACTTGATGGTTTACTTATGGCCGTATTACAGAACCTGACTCAAGACTCGAAGCATTACCTAAAAATAGTTTCAACCAATCAAATAACTTGAAACGAGTTTTATGTAATGCTTGAGGCTTGAGTTTTGAGTAAGGTTCTTAAGGGCCTTAGATTTGTTTGAAAAACTTTTTATTGCTATTACTGCATGTAGAAATTGTTAGTTGTACGTTCCATGTTATCGCTTGACATAGGTTCTATTCGCGGAATTACCAATTTCAACATGCAGCTATAGCAATAAAGTTTTCAAACAAGTCGACATTAAATGGGGTCTCCCCTTTAATGTTAGACCCCCATTTTTAACCCCCAAATTATTGATTTTTAATGAACGCAACTAAATGAGTATGGTAACACTAAAACTGTCAATCAACCATTTTGAAGTATCATTCCCCACTGTTGTCATTGTAGACTCTTGTTTTAAATTGGAAGAATTAAAAGGAAACCATGGGCTTAGCTACTGTTATTGAAAGCGAAGCACATTTCCAAACAGAAATGGCCAATGCTGGCACAAAACTTGTTGTAGTGGACTTCACAGCGACTTGGTGAGTATAACCTGATTCCGATCAAATATTCAAGTCATCGTTATAGTAAATAATTGATTATGTTGTGTATAGGTGTCCCCCTTGCCAAAGGATTGCGCCGTTCTTTGAGCAGCTGCCGGCGAAGTTCCCAAGGGCTGTGTTCCTGAAGGTGGACGTTGGCAGATGCGCGGAGACTGCCAGCGCACAGGGTGTCAGCGCGATGCCGACTTTCATCTTCTATAGAAACCGGGTACGTGGCCGCTGAATCATGCAGGAATCAGCACACCAAGCTGACTTATCATTAATTTGTTTGTGTTAGTTTCATTCAGGATTTCACATTAAATTAGTCATTATAATGAGTCAATAAACCTACAAATTGAATATTATTTGTAATTACAATGAACTCATTGATTGCAGACACGGATTGACCAGCTACAGGGTGCTGACCCGGCCCCACTAGAAACTAAAGTTAGACAATATTATGGCACTGATGAAGCTGGAGATGAAGATAACTCTGTTGCTGGACATGTAAGTATACTCTAGCATCCCATATTAGCTTTACACAGGTTACAGGTGCAAGTGTTTATACTCATCTTTTCATTATCATGATCCACAGAAAGACATACTTCACTAATCATCCAAGTTTAATTTTGGCCATATAAGTCTTAAGACCCATATTCACATACACAGTTATGTGATACTTACTCCCTCCTGTCTGTACTTACCATAAATCTTCTCCTAATTCCAAATTGTGCATTTAAAAGAATGGCATCAAAAATTCATCTTTAATCAGCTGCTGGTATACCATTATTTATATCTGTTATTAAACTTTTTATTTACAGATGGACCTAACTACATTCATAACAAAGAGTGAGTGTGAATGTCTGAATGAAGCTGATGACCATCCCATGGCGCACTGCCTGACCAGTGGAGCGGGCTTCTTGGCCAGTGATTGTGATGAGCAGCTCATCATTAACATTAGTTTCAATCAGGTAGTTCAATTAACTCGGTGATTACTTGTTTAGGTAATACAGGCTGGTGTCTGTAACTCCACATCAAAGTGAGGAATTTTAGCGTTCAGATTCAAAACCTAGTCCTAGAACAGGGTATGTCCAAATGAAAAAAATGGAACCCTTATAGTATCACTTGTCACTGTCTTTCCATCTATGACCAATTAAGTTGAAAATGCGCTTTTCATCTCCGCAACCATTCAGCAAGCACTCTAAACATCAATTGGCAAAATGTCACCATTGAACACTGCAGTTACCCTACCCTACCTACTTGGGAGTCACTCTTGACAGAGTGCTGACATTTAAGAACCATTGTTCAAAACTAAAGAAATACCTGTTCCCGTAACAACTTGCTCAGACACCTAACCTCAACCACCTGGGATGCTTCACCCCAGGTACTTTTGGCTACTGGCATAGCACTCTGTTTCTCTGCAGGTGAATATGCATGCCCAGTGTGGCATTGTTCCGCTCATGCCAAGTAGATGTTGCTCTAAACAAACCATAGCAAACGATTACAGGCTGTCTGAAACCGACCCCAGTTAGCTCACTATATCCCACAGCAAAGAGAACTTCAAGCACAGTGGAGAAACACAAACAGGAATCTGATACTAGAAATGCACTATCTGGCTCATTTTGACTACAAAAAGTATAAAAGCTTTTCACTGTATTACTTGATTAGCGCTTTTCAATAAGTTTGTATATTGAACATTAATTAATATCTTTATATTTCAGCTGGTGAAAATACACTCCTTAAAAATTAAAGCTCCCAGTGACAAGGGGCCTAAGGTTGTGAAGATATTCATCAACCAGCCAAGAACACTTGACTTTGATCAAGCCTCTGGAAACATGTCAGTGCAGGATGTTGAGTAAGTAAAATGGTCTTATTTTATGTTTGTTAATATGCACAAATTGCACATACGAGGGCTGCACTAAAAGTATCGGGAATGGAATATTTCCACTGTTCCTGTCATATTAAAATCTTTTTAATTGAAAACTCCTTGGTTTTAAAAATCGAATACCATTTATTTATTTAAAAAAAGATTCTCGGTCTTGTCACAAGGTTTGGTCAAACTTGTTTAGTCGTTGAGAAAATGGAATTGACTCGAGAAAATTCAAGAGCGATGATTTATTATGACTTTCGAACTGGTTTAACACAAAAACAGTGTGTTGACCGGATGGTTTCTGCATTTGGTGATGAAGCCCCATCCAAAACCACAATTTATCGCTGGTTTGCTGAATTTCAACGTGGACGTGTCAAGCTCAGTGATGATCCCCGTCAAGGTCGTCCAAAAACTGCAGTCACCCAAGAAAACGTTGATGCTGTGCGTAAGCTGATTGAGGAAGATCGACATGTGACATACCGCGAAATTCAGGCAACTTTAGACATTGGCATGAGTCAAATACAAATAATCTTGCATGAATAATTAGGTGTAAAAAAGTTGTTTTCCCGATGGATACCGCATTCGCTCTGTGAAGAGCAAAAAGCGGCTCGCGTTACTTGGTGCGTCAGAACTCTCGAAAGATTCCACGCAGGATCCTCAAATGCTGTATACAACATTGTATCAGGTGACGAATCCTGGATATACGCGTACGAACCCGAAACAAAAAACCAGTCACGAGTTTGGGTGTTCGAAAATGAGTTAAAGCCAACAAAAATTGTTTGTTCACGGATTGTTGCAAAAAAAATGGTGGCCACGTTTGTCTCCAAAACCGGCCATGTTACGACTATTCCTCTTGAGGGACAAAGAACGGTTAATGCAGAATGGTATGCTAGCATTTGTTTGCCACAGGTCGTTTCTGAACTCCGTAAAGAGAACTGCAACCGCCGCATCATCCTCCATCACGACAATGCGAGTTCTCACACCGCGCACAGAACAAAAGAGTTTTTAGAGCAAGAAAACATAGAATTATTAGACCATCCGCCGTACAGCCCCGACCTAAGCCCTAATGATTTCTATACTTTCCCTAAAATAAAGAATAAATTACGTGGACAGAGATTTTCATCACCTGAAGAAGCTGTGGACGCCTACAAAACGGCCATTTTGGAGACCCCAACTTCCGAATGGAATGGTTGCTTCAATGATTGGTTCCATCGTATGGGAAAATGTGTCAAATTTCGCGGAGAATACTTCGAAAAGCAATAAATACATTTTTAAATAGTAATGTTGTGTCACTTCCTTGATTCCCGAAATTTTCAGTGCCGCCCTCGTATATGCTTGAATTGAGATTGAATGGACATACTAAAATCATCTTAATTTTTTTCTTTCTATTGTAGATTTTCACCAAGTGATCTAGAAGGCAACCCTCTCCCTCTGAAGTTTGTTAAGTTCCAAAGTGTACAGAACATTCAACTGTTCATAAAGGACAACCAGTCTGGTGGGGAACTCACACAAATTGACCACCTGGCCTTCTATGGTTCTCCTATTTGCACCACCAATATGGGAGAGTTCAAGCGTGTAGCAGGCAAAAAGGGGGAGAGCCACTAGCATAATTCTTTCTAAGAAGATAGTTCAAGTCTTGCTCTGTGTTCAGTAAATTCTAATTCAAGTGGCTTGGTGTGGGAATGAATTAGTTCCCTCTAAAAATAAGTTGTCACTTCATCCATCAGCCTCATTCCGGTTCTCTCACATTACAATATCAATGTAACCAAACCTGAACTATTTTCTATGAAATTAACAGAATCATTTCTCAAACTGTGTCAAATAGTAGATGTGATTTTTTTTATATATTATTATATTTTCGCCACATATTTATAAAATATGGTGTAACACTCATAATTCATTATTGTTTTAAGTATAAAGGTCATTCCAGGGCCACAGTTTGTTAAATGGGGATTCTGAATTATCAGGAATTTGTATATTCAATAAATAAACATACACAAGTGTACTTATATCTAGTTTTATTGACTAAACTATCTAAACTCAGTCCTGGTTTAGTTCATATATCTGAATGTATGCCTCTGTGAGTGTGATCATTTGAGGAAGTATACTGGTAACGTGAAGGTCCTGCATTTCGTACCTGAAACAAAATAATGCATAACAGATTGTATAATTATGGAGTTTTTATAATGTACATGATTGGAAATTAGTTACAGGCTTGTATCCTGCACACTAGCCATGTCTCCTAAGATACAGGCCATCCCTAGTTTAGGAGACAGCATTTATTTTTTTGTTATTATAGTCAATTATTTTTTTCCACTTGTGTATACAAGTATACAACCTGTGTCTATGTATATTTTTGGATCAATAAACTTATTATTTATTTATCTGCTTTAGCTTAGAGGATAATTATTTATGCTAAAATGTGCCATGTTGAAGCACACTGCAAGTATGAACTTTTATCAGCTTTATTCATGCATTACATACAATAACACCGCAAAAATGATGCGCTTCGGTAATCTTTGAGTTTCCGAATTACCACGAACGTCGCGCCATAGAGATAAAGCTTAGCTTCTAAGTTTTGAACTGCCGTGCGTTGTTGTAGTGCACGTATCATTGCGCGTATGTATAAAATTTTCTTTGTCGGATTACCTGCAGATAGCAACCTGATCATAATTTTGTAAGTACTTCCATGGTTGTCACAGCTCTATTAGATCTGAATATGGCGTATTCATTTATTTATTTATTTAATTCGGGAAAACAAACAGTTACACAAATATCTTAATAAACAGGTAGTGAGAAAAAAAGAGGTTACATATGTGTAGCTCACAACGTTATCCACATCTTAAATACTAAATATTTGATATGGAACTATTTGCACACGAGTGAAACTTATTGGTTAATAATCGCAAGAAAATCCTTAATGAGAAGAAAAGAAAAAAAAAAGACAACATTATCATTTTAAACAATACCTATTAAAGAAAATATCTAAATTACAGTTCTTGTTTTAAAATTCTGAGTCACTAATTAATTGTATCAAAGAGACTAAACTTATTAGCAGACAATGGTGCCGATTCTGTTGTCACAAAATTCTCTAAACTAGACTAAAAATCACCAAAATTTAGTTTATTCCTGTCAAACGACGTTTCCCATTCTGAAATTGACTAAAGTGACGCAACTTAACTATATTATAGTTTGACAGCACTAATGTCATTTTAGTTACTCAATTTAGTGAAAATGGCAATTTTGCTATTCTGAATTTGACGTTTTTCACCTAAAATTAGGATTAGTGCCGATTCTGTTGTCACAAAATTCTCTAAACTAGACTAAAAATCACCAAAATTTAGTTTATTCCTGTCAAATGACGTTTCCCATTCTGAAATTGACTAAAGTGACACAACTTAACTGTAATAAAGTTTGACAGCACTAATGTCATTTTAGTTATTCAATCTAATGAAAATGGCAATTTTGGTAGTCTGAATTTGACGTTTTTCAGCTAAGATTAGGTTAAATCGACAATTTTAAATCGCGATTAAAAAGGTGTGGAATAAAATTAGTTGTCATGAACTAAAATTTACAAAGTACATTTTTCTTCTAGTTCTTGAAAGTTGGGATGCTTTTGTTGATTTGGGAGTCTTTTACAAGTTCAAGCTACTGCTTGAACTTGTAAGACTCGACACGGGTAAAGCATTCCATAACCATACTCGGTTATGGAATGCCCTACCCGTGTCGTTATGGTGTGGTCAATCTTTGTCCACTTTTAAAATTCTGGTAAAAAAATACTTCCTCTCTCCTTAAACATCATCGTTACAGATTACAGTTCCTTGGTCTTGTTTCATGTTTATTATTGTTTATATATTCATATAGATAAGGGTATGCTTTATGTATGTATATTATTGTATAAGTAAATGGTACACCACTGACTACCTGTAGTATTCTCGTCTTCTCTCTTTAATCCATCCTAAGGCTGTAAAAGGTAGCTTTTAGCGATAAGTCCACCCATTGTGTCACCCTATGTAAACTTTTAACATTTATTTCTGCAACTTTTATGGTCTGCATAATAAAGAGTATTCTATTCTATGCTTGTGAGTTTGGAAAATCTTAAATCATTTAAAAAGCTGTTGTCAATTTGCCAGAAAGTTAATAATAAAATTATTGTTAAATATTAGAATACAATACCGTCTACTACAATAAGATTTAGGAACGAAGTGGATAAATCCATTTTTCAGATTCTGTGAAATATGAAATAACAATTTTTTTGAAACTATCAAGAAAGAGTTAAGTTGGACATTACAAGACTGTTCTAACCCATCGAAAATGGCAGAAGAAAGAAAAATATTTAGACTCCCTAGATCAGGAGTTTGCTGAAGCAATAGATAAATAAATAATTCATTTAAGTTACTGCAACGCACCGGGCAGAGGCTACTTATTTTCTAAATTTATTAATTTCACAAAATTGTATGGGTAAGCTTTAGTTAAATATACCTGGCACCCACACAGACACTTCACAAGAAAAAAAAAACTGTTGGCATGAGCGCATGTTATTCAAGGCACATATTTAATGTCACTTGTGGGTAGTTGTAACAGTTACACAAAGTAAAATTAATTTGCTCTTATTTGAAATTCAATATAATTTAATAGAAACATTATTTACAATTATATAAGCTAGATTTTAAAAGTTCATAGTACCTGCTTGTGTAGCGTTATCTCATAATTATTCTCTTACAATCTATTATCACTTCACTTCATCACAATGGATCCTCTAACAAGCACTCTGAGTAAATTAAAGGAGTTGTTTCACACATAGATGTCCGCCTTTGAAGATAAACTTCAGAAGGCCCCTCCATCACCACACCCACCCATCCACAACTTCTTAGGAGTTTGGACATTCATCACACAGGCTCTCAGCAGTGTTCGGCAACAGGTGGACCTACTTGCTCGCAGTGTCAACCAAATTGAGATGTAGGGACGAAGGAAGATCTTAGGTAATAGGTAAAACGGGCTGGTTTCCGCAACTCCACGTCAATATGCGCGTATTCTGCGTACTACAAGGAAGATCTTGCTGTTGCATGGTGTCACCAGATGGGACGTGCAGTAACTAATAAAATCAGGCCTATCCTGTTCAAGCTAGGCAGTCTTGCGCTTTGGGATAAGATTTGGTTTTCCAAAGCCAAATTAAAGGCTATAGGCGACACCATTAGCCAAGTTCCTAACAAAGGGGGTGGCATGATCTGTTCTTGGCTGCGAGAGAAATATGCGGTGTCACCAAGAGCTGGACTAAGGATGGCTGCGTGTATGTCTTTGGCCCCAATGATTCGCGGCATCGGGTTGAGACCTTTGCTGAATTGGACAAGATTGCGCCGAATCTCAGTGAGCCCGAGCGGAGTGATCCAATAACGGATGTGCCAGCTTCTGTCCCGTTGCTGCTGCGAGGACCGCTAGCTTAAAGCGTGCTGCTTTTTTGAAGCAGTGATTTCTTTGTGATGTTTTATTCAAAGTCGGGGTATTATGTACATTTTATATCTGTAATTTTTATGGTATTAATATAATAAATGTTTTGTACTGTGCTGTCTACGGTACTGTGCTAAGTACAGTATTGAACTATTGATTTAAGCATTGAGGTAGGAATACTAATAGGTTTATAATTCAATGGATTTAAGTCACAATGTTGTCACTGTCAGCTGTCAGTGTCAGTCATTACCCATGTCAGTTTAATTCCGTGCGTTCCGTTTTTCGTAAAGGTGGAATGATGGATATAAAACAACAAGAAAACAAAACACGGTCTGCCGTGTTTTGTTTTCTTGTTGTTTTATATCTGAAATGTGTTACATATTATTTTTATATGCTTTTGTTTAACTCTTTTTACCCGGACTGAGTAAGTAGGTTTTAATTATTTTGATTGAATAACGCAACCGGCAGGTGGACTAGTTATTGCTCCTACAGACTGGTTTGCGACCATTGTCGCGCCCGCGATATCGCACCAGTCTGTAGGAGCCTTTATACGATTTATTTTTATTAGTCTGGTAAATATTTATGTCTATCGATGAAAGCAGTGATAGTAGTAGTTTTTTCTCTATAACAAGTAACGACGACGACAGTTTCGTGAGTACTCTTCTCTTGCAGCGCAGTGTTCGGACGTTCCTAAGAATTTTAACGTTATACACATTAACGCTCAGATCATTCGGGCTCATTTCCACGATATGCCGGCAAGCTTTAATTGTAAGAACGTACAGACGCCAGCAGATCAAGCTACCCGAAACTGTCAAATTTTCCCAATCATCCTTGAACCTTATGTTGTTGGGTTAAAGTTGAAAATTTATTGAAGAAATTTGACAGATTGTAGTAGCTTGATGTGCTGGCGTCTGTACATGAATGCATAAGTCATGGCACCACTAAATCCCTGAACTTATTTTTCCTTATTTTTTACCTTATTTTTCTGTCGTATTAAATTCGTCCACCTAAGGCTAAAGCTAAGAATCTCATGCAACGCAATTTTGGTGGAATGATCTTTGCAAGGATGCCAATAATATAGATTGGTGCTGGACTGATTGCCTCTGGATCAGTCAATGAGCAAGTTAATATTTTTATGGCTAAACTTATCGAGCTTTACGATCACCACGCATCTGTTCGAGCAGTTAAGGTTGACATTTGCCGGCGCCATGGCTCACGAATAAGATAGTGCTACTACACTAAAAAGTTATGGCAAAGTTTAAATTTAAGCGTGGTGCTAATGACGCTATTTTTGTCAAAATTCAAAGATTTCTACAAGCATGAATTGATTACCTATTCACCTTTTATGTTAATTTAAACAATATGGCTGCCTAACCACCAAAGTGGAGCTGGAAAATTGCAACCAGTAATATTTCACAATCATTAACATCGGTTTCCCAGTTCGATTTCGTGGACAGACCTTATCTAGAAATGTGATTTTGAATTTCCCGCTTTCGCGAGTTTTCGGTGTCATCCACCAGGACGCCCCCAATGCCGTACCATTTTATTTGTACGGACTTTTTATTCTTCTCTCCAGAGGAAATATGTTTCTTGCCACCAACCAATTGATATGGCAAACAAACAGACAAATTCAAGATGTCCTTGATAGAGCTTTCCTACGGTGACGAGAATACTGGAGATTTTCAACTTACTGAACACCAAACCGGATTTTCTTTTCTCGAGATCACATTTTTATTAGAACATTTGCTTTATTAGGCTGAAATAAAAAGCAAGATAATCATGCTATAAAGACGCCGTCATTATGTTCTCTGTATTTTATTTGAATCATTATTGACAAACAATAGATGATTATTATGATTTTACTCAGGTTTTTATGCATTTCGTTCAGTCTTTATTTATTTCCCAACAAATCTTGGTCTATGGTTTATTCAACTTAGCGATTGTCAAACTCGATTATAGTTGTGTCTAAATTGTTTCTAAGTTTAGTGAATCTTGTTTTCAGAATAGCTTTTAAGAATAACTAAACTAAAACTAAGAAATTTTAGTTATAGTTTAGTTTAGTTCGGTGTACAAGAGAATCGGCACCATTGTAAACAAATCCAAACGTGCAAACACAGTGTTGAAATTTTTAGCTATACGACGAAGAGGTGCTCGAACTCCAGCGTTAGTGCGGCAGGAGGAAACGGCAAAAAGTGGACGTGCGCGCACTTGTCGTCCAATGACAGTTCTTGGAACAACGTAGCTTAACTTATTACTGAGATCTATGCAGTCATATCCGTTATTACACAAGTCATAGAGAAACATAGTTTCTAGGAAAAGGCGTCTAGACTTTAAGTTTAACAGCTCAACATTCTTTTGGCGTGAATTAGAGGAAATAAAGTCGTGGCGGCAGCGATAATGCAGGGCTTTGAGAAATTTACGCTGGACATTTTCTAAGCTGTCTATGTATTTTTGGTAAAGAGGATTCCAAATTAATACAGCGTATTCTAGTTGTGACCTAATTAGCGATTTATATAAATGTATATAGGTATCAATGCGCTTAAAGTCAGTGGTGGATCTCATAACAAAGCCATACATACGATAGGCGTTGTTAACAATTTTCTGAATATTATGCTGATCAAGGTGAAGTTTAGTATCCAATAGTATTCCAAGATCCTTCACTGACATGACTATGCAGTGCAGCATCATCTAATGTGTAAGTTCTCCTTATAATATGTTTATTCTTGGTAAATGTAATACATACACATTTAGAAGTACTTAATTGGATTTTGTTTTCTACGCAATAAACAGAAAATCGATTAAGATCTTCTTGAAGTAACATAGAATCAGTATGGTTGCGAATTGTTCTGTAGATTTTAAGGTCATCTGCATAAAGCAAAAATTTTGAATGCACGAAACAACTCCAAACGTCATTAATAAAAAGAAGAGGGCCCAAAATAGAGCCTTGCGGTACACCAGAAGTGACGCCAACTGAATAAGACCGAAAGCCCTTAATTACAACTCTTTGCGACCTGTTTGATACATATGATTCAAACCAGCGAAGTAAATCTCCACGAATGCCATTATACGCCAACTTTTTGAGAAGCAGTTCATGATCCACCTTATCAAAAGCTTTTCGAAAGTCTGTGTACACAGCATCTACTTGTACCTGTTGATCCATATTATTAAACAAATAATCTGTAAAGGCTAGTAGATTTGTAACAGTAGATCTTTTTTTAACAAATCATGTTGTTGAGTAAGAATAATGTTATGAATGGCTGGGTATATTGCTCTGTGTACAAGTCTTTCGAAAATCTTGGATAAGGTAGACAGGATAGAAATAGGGCGGTAGTTTTCGACATCGTGCTTAGAACCTGTTTTATGTACTGGGGTTATATTGGCTCGTTTCCAAACTTCAGGAAATGTACCTTCAGTAATGCATTTATTATAAATAATGTATAGCGGAATGTGAATACTATTAGCTGTTTTTTTAATAAAGCAAGCTGGTAATCCATCTGGGCCTGGGCCCTTTGTTATATCTAATGCCCGTAAGGCTTGCAATACTTGATCAGGACTAAAAGATATACGGTTAATGATAACACAATTATCTACACACGTTTCAGGGGGCAACCATTCACTGCCATTATAAGTGGTAGCTTCATAGACCGACTGAAAAAAGTTGGAGAACATATTACAAATCACATTTGGGTCACTAGAACTTTGATTTTTGTAAAATACAGTGGCTGGTATACCAGCATTGGCTTTGCGATTAGCAACATAACTCCACAAATTCTTAACATTTTTTTTTATATTGTCTTCAACATCATTTATATACTTAGTATAGTTCTTTTTACATTCGGTTTGGAATCTCTGCCTGAGAAAAGAAAACTGCTCGTAATCTGACAGGTTATTATACGTTTTCCATTTAATCCAGGCTTTCTTTTTGTTATTGAATATACGTATAAGTGATTTAGAGAACCAAACTGGGAATCTTGAAGGTTTGGAATGGCTTGTAGGAGTGTGGCTTTTAATAGAACCAAAGATAATATTATAGAATGTGCCAACGCACTGCTCTACTGAGAGCCCATTAAAGGTCTGAACCCAGTCAATTTTACACAATTCATGGTTAATTTGTTCATAATCTGCTTTATAATAATTATATTTTAATGTTTTCGCTTGTACGACTTTTTTATTTTTAGATTTGCAGATGATAGTGGTATAGAAGGGAGGGTGATGATCGTCAATAGGTAGTAATGTACATTTCGGTATGGATGTGATGCAGTTTGTGTTGCTTATTAATAAATCTAATGTACGACCATTATGGTTTAAGATATTATTAAACTGCGCGGCGTTAAGTAGTGACATGAAGTTACTCAAATGTTCGCTCAGTGAGTTATTGCCATTACAGTGTAGGGCTGTAGTATTGCCGTTATGATTTGGAAGCCAGCGTATATGAGGCAAGTTGTAATCACCAAACAGATAAAATATATTTGCGTTAAGTCTATTCAATGTTTTATGCAGAAGGTCATAATGAGATAGGTATGTTTCCTCGGGAGATTTAGGGGGAATGTATGCAACACTAATGACACATTTGCTATTATTATTAATACCTGGAAGCTGTATAAGAACATGTTCAATGTGAGGACTAGTTGGCAGATCAGATGGTACAAAGGTGGAATGTAAGATTCATATTTCCGAAGATCATCTATCACTTCGGGAATCATTCCCGAAACGCATACTTTTTTGGGATATCTGTACAAGGCCAGTTGACGTCATTTACACAATAAAGCCGCACTCACCACTGCTGTGTTGGTTTATGAAGGACGTGTGCTCTGTACGTGCCCTTCTCAGGTGTGCCATCATGAACTATGTTGCCAACTAACTCGTAGATCGTCTTCCCGTTATGTTTCGCCTTCACTTCTGGTGTCAAAATGTCGCCGAAGTCGACGTTTCTGCAATTCATTTCAATATCATGAAAACCCATTTGGTTGTGTGCATACACAGACTTGCCTATCAAATCTACAACATTGTAGCAAGCTTTGAGGACCTCGCAAAACCAGATCTTAATAATATGAGATTAAAAATGGGGTAGCCAGAAACATGTGGCCTGGTTCACAACTAGTGGATAAGTTCAGGTTAACTTAACTAGCAGCATGACCACTGTAGAAACGGGGTTTGTCGACGGAAGAATAGACAAAATTACAGATTGTAGAAAGATTTCTACCTTCCTAAACATGGCGATAATAAAACTGAAGAGAAGAAATGTTTCTATTCTTCAGTCGACAAAAGTCTTCAATTTCAAGTATGACGACAAATTTATCGCTGTTTTTTATTAATTAGAAACTTGACGTTTGACACATTTTTTCCGATAACGAAACGTAATTTATTATCGTAGAATTCATAGTTTATCTACATCACTAGCTACCTCCCCGTTGTTAAGGGGATGCGCTAAGGTAGCCCGTGAAATTCAAATTTTATTACGTTTTTTGCAATTTGCAGGTCAGTAACAGGTTGTATGTGGATCTAAATATGATTCGCATCATAAAATCCTACTGAATGATTATTTCAGAAATAATCATTCAATAGGATTTTATGAACAGAGTTAGTTGTATTGCCGATTGTAATGATTATAATTCTGTAAAACCATATTTGTTACGGCCGTGAATCATATTTAGATCAACATACAACCTGTTACTTACCTGCAAATTGCAAAAAACGTAATAAAATTTGAATTTCGCGGGCTACCTTAGCGCATCCCCCTTAAAGAAAGAATAAAATAATGTCTTTGTCTTCATAGAAACGCGAGTCTACGGGTCGCCCCGTGCTCGGGCAGAAGAGATATCGAGTTGGATAGAAAGAACTTTGTCTATTCTTGGAAGAATGGAGATAGCATACGCGTGCTGATAATAATATACTTTACTGTAGAGATGCGACGAATAATGATTTTGTTGAATACCGAATATTTGGTCACGTTCGACGCTCCCGGCGGATGCGCCGAATGTTCGGAAAATTGTTCACATTTCGCGGGTGGCGCAAAAGGATGCGTCACGTTTAGGCACATTTCGGTACATGATAGAGAAGAACGATATAAATCTTTCCCTGTCTCTCACACTAAATGTCTCTTATTCTTTATTTTTCGTCTATCACTGTACGGTGCCTGTACGCGCATTTTTTTTTTCATGATTTGGTCTTCGGTTTTCGTCCGAACAGTGCGCAATATTCGGCCGAATATTAAAAAAAGTCGCCAAATAGGCCGAGTATACGTGGCATCTGTACTTTAGTCTATCAACGTGCCTATCCACTGCGAAGCAGTCCCATCCCTTAGAAAAATCTTTCTCTACTTACTTGACTGGGAAGTTTACAACAGTTGGGTTCTTCTCCACGAAAAATGTGTTTTTCGTAAATCTTTTGATGTATAATATCAAATAAGGCGGCAACTGGGTGATCTCAAACCGTTTCAGGAAGTTCTCTTTGTACGTTTTGTACTCTTTCGATGTCTGCCCATTGAACTTCGAAAGTAGTTGGTACAGGTTCACCTATAACAACGATAGATGTTTTAATCAAAAATACACATTCTAGAAGTTCTAAGAATACTTTTCGGCATGGGTTTCTCTCTCTCTTTCTCTGGGTTTCTTACCAGGTACCACTTATAATTCCATGCCATTCCTCTTTACAAATCAATTTTTTTCAGTGTAACAAGATGCGTCTTTCAAACATTTTACAATGTAACACAGCTGACAGCTTCATTATATAGGATAACAGTATATCACGCGGCGCAGTTGTATCGTGACATAATGATGGCACAAGTGTGGATTCAATCGCATCGCAAGCTGCATCGTCAAGTCGTATTTTGCTGTGCCCAGCTGGGTCCATAATATAATATAACTTAACATAACATATAATTTTTAGTTACCACCTAAATTGTGGAAATAAAGCAAATAAAGTATTGAGACACATAGCGACGTGTGTCACGAGCCATCAGACCAGCCCAGATAATTTCTATGTATGATGGTCACCTGTGGTATAATATTTTCTCTAAACTCGTCAGTAAAGAGTGGCGTGGGAGGCAGGTCGCAGGTCAGGTACAGGAAGGGAGACTCAGTTATCATTTCACTGTACTCCTCACTGCTGAGGTCCACCTTAGCAGCGTCATCTGCATCCGCTGGTGGTAGTTTTCTGGGTAAATTGATGAAATTTATGTATACAAATTGATGAGTAGAAAAAATATGGACAAGGATTTACATAGGAAATCCTTCCTACCTGTGATTGCAGTCTGTTGGAATTAATGTAAAAACCAGAGCATTTTTAATTTTTAAAGTGTGTAGTACAAACAGTAATTTTGTTTGTGAGATCCGATCCTGACCAAGACAGAAAATTGCCAAATCATTATGATCTAATATAAAATGGATAATTTACCTGGTGTATATCCTCATGTGGCCAAGAAATGATTTGTAGATAATAGAACTGTTTGGTTTCTTAGTTCCATTGAGAGCAATGTGTAGAGAATTTAAAAACCAAGACATAAAATCAATGGGATCACCTGCAAAAATATAAATTATGCCTTTATTAATGCCTTGTTTAACTAGGCTCATGTAAAGGATAGTGATATATTTACTTATTGCCATAGACAAATGGAGGGTGGGATAGTATCCTATAATAATATGTCAAACAGTAAACAACCACAGGAAATTCACCACGACTTATTAATAAATTAATGATATAATTACTTACTCTGCTTGATAAATTGAAACCTTTTCTTAGACCATAACACAACAGCCTGTAGCATTTCATGGGGTGATACATGGGCTTTAAAGGCGCGGGGGTTCCATAGCTTTCGGAGTAGTTCGCCGAACCTCTGCACCAGTAGGAATGAGGAGTCACCAGGAGGCCGCTTCACGTTTGCATAATTCTCTTCGCGTAAGAAGTAGTTGCGGAGGGGTCGTACTTGTGATAGACACTAAAATCATATTATTACATACATACATAAACTCACGCCTTCTTCCCATGGGGGTAGGCAGAAACTATAGAACGCCACCTGCTTCGCTCCTTACATACTCCTTTTGCTTCGCCTACGTTCTCATACATCTGCACCCTAATTGCGTAACACAGTTTGAATCGGAATCGGAATGATTTTGAAGTATATTGCTAATCCATTACTTCATATGTTAGAAAAAATTGTCTGCTCAACAACGTAAATAACGCAATGAATGTTGTTGAACTATCAAATTGAAACAGATTCCTCGTGATAGTGTGTTACGCAATTAGCCCTCTGGTCATACACGCAAGCCGATTGCGAGTACTACGCACCTGACCTTTCTGAAGAACATCACCAATTTGGTCACTATATGTCCTCCTAGGGCGTCCCCTCCCGGCGTTTCCACTCATCATATTATTTTTATGTAACAATTTATTAGGGAAACAAGACATTCAAAATTTCTAACTAGAATTTACTTGTATGTATGTTTCTTTACAATAATAGTTTAGAAAATACACAAGAATCTTTACTTTGGCTTAGCTCTTACAAGTGATGCTTTGACAGGCTAATATTCAAAACCTGACTGAACTCTTCAACGTTTCTAAATCTGAACTCACCTGCAAAATAACATTGCAATAGTCATTAGCCTTGATATTGTTAAGGCCCACAATTCCAGGCATATACATTGTGCTATCAATAGCTCTCGACGTCTTGGTGCTGTAATCAAGTTGCGTGATCTGATCTGGTGTGAAGATTGGGTTCAAGACATACTTGATGTCATTCAATGACGAATCTAAAAGAAGTATGAAGTTATCAAGCATTTTCAGACATTGTATTTATTTTATTAACCTTTCCTCTTGCAATACAAAAAAAGTAAGTACTGTTGTTGTGTTGAGAAAATAAATGTCCTTCATTGTATCAATGATCCATTTTATTTTAAATAAACTTCAACCAGAATTCTTAGACAGCAAAATAAACATTTAATGTATTATTATTTGTACCTAAACCCGGATCAAGACGTGTGTAATGTAATGTATCGCATAATGTAACACGAATTCTGTGTGTGGATGGCACTACGAGCATTAAATTTAACGCTCGGGCTGGCATCAGCTGTCAGTTTGACTGCGTCATTGGCGGTATTATCCACACTATTCGCATTACATTACACACATCTGGATCTGGCTTTATGAGGGTGCGTTAATAAAGTTGGCAATGTTGCTAGCTGTCAAATATATAAAAGTAGGATCTGGCCAAATGATTTTTTTTTACACATAAAACTACATTATATTTAGTGTAACAACATTAGTAATAATGAATATTATAGTGCACTATAAACCGATATTTCATCATTTAATTTAGTATATACTTAATACATAATTATAAACAAATGAATAAAAACAGTTAGATATTGAATGGTTATTTGCGACATTGCCAACTATCTGGTACACCGTGCAACCTCTTAAAACTAGTTTGAAAGATTCCTGAGAGCCAATAATTTAAAATAAATTTATTTATTTAAAATAAAGGCCCCTGTAGACAGGAGTGACGCGACTCTAGTTGAATAATTACTAGTCACGTCGCACGAGTCTGCGGGAGCCTTAAGACTTACCAATAACTTCATAGTTATCAGGCAGGCAGTAAAACTTCAATGTATGCAGATTCAGGAACACATGATGACCGTCAGCCACAGAATGAGTGTAGGCATGAGTGTTTGTACCTCTGCCCTGTGGACAAAACGTTCACAAGAGTTATCACCATCACATGTAATAGTTGAGACAAGAAGTTGGTTAAAAATATGGTTTCTTGACTATTATCTCACATGTTGTTAAGCTTTGAAGCAGTTGATGTAATTACATATTAAATTTATAAGCAAACCCAAAATACTTTTGTATTAAAAATACAAGTAGTACAACCGGTATTGCGATTTTGTTCAGTGCTCTGAAAAGTCCAACATTGATAGCTTGTTTTTAAATTTAAGGCATACCTTTTTATTGAATGAAGTAGTTTGTGTAGAGTTTTATTTACCTGAAAGTACTTGCCACAGACGAGACACGCATAAACATTGATTCTAGTCAATGATACCGAACATAACTTCTCAAAATCAAAGTCCAGGACGTGCCTGTTGATTGTATCTAAATAGGGACACTGTATATGGATCGACGTCTTGGAAGAGGGTTCTGAAAAAATACGGTATTGTAATGAAAAATACAGTGGAAATCATTGTTTCCTATTGAATTTTGCTATGATAGGTTATAATGCGGACCGGGTAATTCCGTGCCATTTTCTTCAGACAGCTTTCGCTTTTTAATATTTGTTTGTTTTTTAGACATATTAGGCACAGTAATTGCAGTCAAAAATGTATGGTTTTTTGTAGTTTATGAAGAATTCTTCGAATATTTTCTTTTCTTGTTTGACAACGTTGACAATAGACAAGACAAATTGACAGGACACTCAGGACAGTCGACACTTCGACAGAACAGAACAGATTTTTTTTAATATTAGTTTAATGGCCTGGTTTCTGGAACCTTTTAGCCAAGTCTTTATTTAGTTACAAACTTTGTATATGTAATGATGAAATTAATTTTAAATAATGCATGATAGATGATATCCCCGCCCGTACGCTCCCCTTGAGTTTCAGTAAAGATGTGGCACTTTACTGAAACATCACGCGAACTTCTTGAAAGAACTTAAAGTGATATGTTGCGCTGTTTTGTTTCATTTGCCTACACTAATGCACGTTCACGAACACTCAATAATCCACCATTATTACACATTAATATTCGGCTAAACACAAGTTGAAGAAAATAAAACAAAACTGCTAATCATGACGCTTCACTTTCCCGCCAAGAACCGAACAGAAATTAGAATCATAGACTCATAGACATTATTAGTGAGTGGGTGTTTGTATAACCAAAATATCCGCAACATTATTTATTATACAATATTATCTTTCAAACAATCATTTATTTGCACCGAATGTAGGTTACATTTACAATACGGATGGCCATGTGATGTTGGTGGTGGTGGTCTTTATTTTAACGCTTCCAGACAGGGCCGAATTTCTTAAATTACTAAGCGACTGCACGTTATGGGCATCCTTCGTGGGGTACGCACCTCGGCTTAGGGGAGGGCATCACTGGGGGAAGTCAGCAAAATGGGACAGGCTATATCAGATCCTGGATGGTCATTATTATCTGGGGAATTTATAGCTACGGCACGTCTCAGCTGAAACGTGGGCAGGGAATTCGTCGAGCAAGGGGCTGGCGCGGTGTGTGCGAAAGCAGCACAGACGTAGGTCATTATCGGGCGGATTCTTTATTGCCATTTGACTAGTGTTTTTATAGCAGTACGCTGTTCTACATCTTGCTTATAAGGACTCAAGCACTGAAGTGAGCAAGTGGCAGGGCAGGATCCTCATTAGTGTTTCAAGTGTGTTTCTTTCCTAACTGCGCGTTGCATTAATACTTAATATCTGAAACATGAAGCCACGTCTAGAAAGTTTTGACAGTTGATTGACACTGGCAATGACAAGCATTTGTCATCCTGAAAATCGAATCCACAATCGTCATTTTCTACCCGAAAATGGCCGCATCAGGAGGAAATATTGAATGGGCTACAACTGTTAAACCAATATTAACGGCACTTTACGGCCCGTTCTTCGACAAAAACGATGCTGTTGAAATCATCCAAGCCATCATCAAAAGGTTTGTTTCATCCGGGCGCTATAACTGTTATAACAAAAGTTATTTTGATAGCTCATCTGAGTCATTAGTTTGTTACCTATTTATTTATAAACTTGTCTTGTGTTATTAAAGCTAGGTTATTGTATTCATATTTTTATGAATGGCTCCTTTCCTTAGTGCCCGATGAATATGGTCGCATAGTCTGTGCTTTAGATCTAATGGGGACAGCCAATAAAAATAATCTGCAAATACCCCACAATGAAAACATTTTTTTTTGTATATACTGCTACCCTTAAAGAAATATCATTGCGAATATCGCGACGTTGACTACTCCACCTGTACATTTGACTTGAGTTGTAAAACTTATTAGGAAACCATGTCTTTGCAACTAATTCAATTCATTTATGCTGAAAAACTGAATTTCCTTGCTCGCAGTGAAAGTGAATTCCAGAACCATGAGGACATCTACGACTTGTTCTACACATGCTTTGCATGCCTCTCTGCACATTTTATTAGCATGAATGCTAATAATTGTAAGTATTTCTGATTTACTACAACCGGTACAGTACTTATTTTATATTTTGTTGATCAATCATCTACCCAAAACAATGATACCTACTTAATATGAAGTAATATTAGTTGAATGTAGTTTATCAGTTATGACAAAATAGTTTATAATATTTCAGGAACTCGGTTTATAATGAGAATGCATATGTTATGAAAAGTAAAGTTTTATAGGCAAATTTATTATATTAAACAAAGTACTTATCATCATGCAATGCATTCATAATTTATGTGATTACTATGATTTAGTATGAGACAAATCAAATTTTGTTATTTTGTGAATTTCACAATATTTTGCAATAGGGAACAATGGCAAATGGATTTTTTTTGAACAATAGAACTCAGACATAGACATACTCATACATAACATAGTTTCTGGCTACAGTTAGGAACAAGGGATTTAATTAAATGTTTGTTGGTAACACATAGAAAAATACATACTATTTCATTGTATGATGCTCAATGTGCTTACCCTGGATTGGACTTGTTTGCTGATGAATCAGAGAGGATAAGATAATGCTAGAATGTTTGTGGTTCTGAGAGCAGACAGAGTGATATCATTATCTTAATTTAGTATTAATGGCTAATTTGCTGTACTAAATATATAATAATTAATGGATACCTACTAAGATTTAGAAAGTCGGAAGCTCAAAACTCTGACAACCAGTTTTACCAAGCAGCACCAGCTTTAGGGACGACGACTGGAGGGCGATGGGCATACAGGGGGCTGCGCTGGGGCTAAATATTGCATATTAAGTTTTATGAACTTATCTCATAGGACTGAGTATTTGGCATTTATCTACCACAACTGTCCATGACCTGTCATTTTGTAGTCTTGTCGTATCCTCGTATCTCTCATTAGAATGACAAGAACAAGTAACTAAAAACTTAATAATGACTGTGGTTTCTCAACATTTTAATAGAATTATCTTTATTTATGGACCTATTATCACAGCAAGTTGAGATTGGAATTTTTCAGTTTAACAAAATATAGCTGTGTAAACCAAAAGGGGCTTGAACTTTTTTCTATGGGAGCTGGCATAGTCTTTTTTTATTTGACTTTGCTGCCAAGTTGTGGCGCACAATCGCCGTCACTTGTAAAAATTGTACATGCGCAACTTAAGTCGTTTTTCCGTTCGAAGAGTGTTCCAACGCTTCCAAGAGCCTGGTGGCTATATTCGAAGACGTGGATCTGGAAGACAACGGTGCACATCCGAAAGAGACGCTTCATTGTTTCGACGTCTTTACGTAATCGGTTCTCCAATGCTGTTGAGCTGCAACAACAACTGCGATCAGCTCGCAGAACTTCTGTAAGCGTCTCCACGATTAGAAGAAGAATGCGGGAGAAGAAAATTGCAGCTCACAGGGCTGCTACAGGGCCAAAATTGACTGCACAGCATAGGAGAGACCGGTTGCAATTTGCCCGTGACCATGAAAATAGACCAATGGAGAGCTGTGCTCTGCTCGGATGAGACGAGGGTGTGTCTTTTCTGCGACGACAGGCGTAGAAGAGTGTACAGGAGGCAAGGGGAACGATTCGCACAAGCCTGTATTCAAGAGACAGTGGAATACGGGGGTGGCTCGTGCATATTCTGGGGCAGCATGTCAATCGACGGCAAAACGAACCTTGTGTTTCTCGGACTGGAAGTGCTCGCGGGCAAGGGTCGCTGACTGCTCATCGGTACATAACAGAGATCTTAGAGGAGCAGGTTGTCCCTTATGCGGGTTTTGTTGGCAGTGGGTTCACGTTAACGCCCGCTGTCACAGCGCATTAATTGTAAGTGACTACCTGCAAGAAGTTGGGATCCCTGTTATGCGCTGGCCGGCGCGTAGTCCAGACCTGAACCCTATTGAGCACCATAGGATGAACTGAAACGGCGAGTACGGGCACTGATCCTGCCCCTACCACTCTCCAATACCTCCAAGATGCCGTCGTTGCAGAATGGGACAACATTCCTCAAGAGACTGTTGTCACATTAATTAGGTCCATGAGAGAACGCATGGAAGCAGTCATCAGGGCTAGGGGGGGTAACACTAGGTTTTAAGTTGTTTTTATGGACTTTGTTGCAATTTTTGCTGATAAAATTAAATTTAACTTTTTAATCATTTGCATTAGCTTGCTTTTTAGGGTTCCGTACCCAAAGGGTAAAACGGGAACCCTATTACTAAGGCTCCGCCGTCTGTCTGTCCGTCTGTCACCAGGCTTTATCTCATGAACCGTGAATAGTTAGACAGTTGAAATTTTCACAGATGATGTATTTCTGTTGCCGCTATAACAAATACTAAAAAACAGAATAAAATAAATATTTAAGGGGGCTCCCATACAACAAACGTTAATTTTTTGCTCGTTTTTGCTAGATATTGATAACGGCAACGGGTAGACGCTTGAAATATTCACAGAATATTTAGTTATATATATTCACTTTAAAAATAAATAATTAAATTAAAATAAAACAAATATTTTCCCATACAACAAACGTGATTTTTTTGCCGTTTTTATAGATAATGGTACGGAACCCTTCCCGCGCGAGTCCGACTCGCACTTGGCCGGTTTTTTTATTCCCTGTTAAACAAAAAACCAAATCTATTCATTTATTCTGAAATTTAAATAAATTGCCATTCCAATGATATCTTATAGTCATATGTCTACCATTGATTAATAGGGTTAAAATGACTGAAGGGAATTCTTAAAGGCTCTTACAAACACACGCGATATCGCGGGCGCGACATGCACCGACAAAGGAATTGTCTTTGTCGGTGCCTGTCGCGCCCGCGATATCGCGCGAGTGTGTAAGAGCCTTAAAGAGGTGCGATTTTTGTGACGCCGAGTGTAGTTAGGTTTGCCACCTTTTTTTTTAGCAAATATAGTATATGTCCTTGTCTAAGGTAAAAAAATAAAGTACGAGGCGTACGACTTCTTTACTTTGACTTTTTTACGACGGTAAAAAAGTGCAAGGCAAATAAATAATACTTTGTTTTCAACAAAGTATTATTTATTTGCCTTGCACTTTTTTTCCATACATTTTTTTGTTGTTTCCTAGATATATTTGTTACTAGTGAATATTACAACAGCATCTTTACAGTCTATGTCTAAATTCAGGTATATAAATAGTTCATATTTTTATTAAGTTTAGGGACTCTCTTTCATTTGTCCCACCACTTAGCGTTCACCAGAGAAAAAAATATCTGTGTAAATGCTGAAGTGGCGGGAATGGATAGCAGAAATAATACAATTTTGTATAAAATTATTCACAACATTATTACAATTTTGATTGTTTTTGCCACTTCTTTGATGAGGATAATTCCGAAAAACTTGTGCATATAACTCCTTTAATACAGTTGTTTCTTCATACAGGTTATCCTTTGTTAATATTAAGTTTTTGCAGTTTCATAGTTTCAATTATGTGAATATGAGCATTTTCTCATTGAAAAGAGCCAATTTGTGTGTCTAAAATCGAACCACTTATCCAGATATCTTAAGGTTTTATCCAAGTACAATATGATTTTTTTATGACTACAGGCGAAGAAATCTCAATTTATTTAATCTTTTTTGCAGTTTCATATCCAAAGAAGACTCTTTTCTTGTCATTATTTCCTTAGATTGTGCATAATATTGTATAAGTACATCCAAAATTGTAATGTTATTCCCTTCTAAGAACTTATCAGTTATCACTATTATTCAGCAATAAAAATGTTTAAATGTCATTGGGCAGTCTTCTAAGCTCACAAAGTAAGTTATCAGAACTTACTTTGTGATTTAACAATATTGTACCTTACGTAACACGCAAAAAATGCTTTTTACTATTTAAAGAAATCTTCAAAAGTAAAAGTATAAAATAAAGTATTTACACATACTTTATTGCCCTCATAAAATATAAAGTACGTTTGCCCAAAATAAAGTACAATACTTTATTATAATAGGATTACAATTAGCAATTTTGCATTCAACGAATACAGACGTGCTCATCAATGTTTAATATCAATAAAAATAAATTAAGCTTGCATAAATAGTGACCTAGTTTTAGTGTTTTAGCGTGTTATACAAATAAAACATTATAGTGATAATTTAAAATAATGGTCTGACTGAATACTTTTATTACTGGATATTTATGGAAGGCAGCCCCTTTAATCGGAGCGCCATGATACGACGCAGCCCTCCGCCAACACCGATCCCGGTACCGACACCGGCGCCGACATCGCCCCAACAACCAAGACAGGACCAAGATGAGAAGTTTGAAACGGTTTCCACTCCGGAGATTCAGAACTGGATGACGTCCATTGAGCAATGCCTGAATGAGGTCTGTGTTATTTCTTCTGAGGGAAAACTGAACGCTGATCAGAAGCTAAAAATAAGTAGTCTTTGCCGGAATGTTGGACATGGAGTTTCGCAAATGGCTGTTCAATACCAGTCGCTAAAGCAAAAAGCCATACAAAACCATACCTCCCTTAAAACCATGACCGAAGCTCGAGACCTATCAGATTGTCTAATGGAGATGAACCGGACGATTCAGGAGTCCTGTACGAAGCAGGAAGCAGCTACATCTTTTGCAGAAATGGTGAAGAAGGGCTCCAACACTCTTGTTCGTCCTAATGCTTTTAGCTCCGTGGCCATTTATCCCAGTGACAACTCAAAAACCAGTGACGAAACTAAGAACATGGTCCAAAAAATCATATGCCCTGGAGAAATGAAGCTGAAAGTACGAGGTGTACGCAAAATTGGAAAAGGTGGACTAATAATCAGCACTGAGACTAAAGATGACCTAGATAGGATCAAGCAAACAGTCCAACTTGCTTCGTCAGGTCTTACCGTCGACGAACCTAAAAAGCGCAAACCTCGCATTATAGTTATAGGAGTTCCCACATCGATGGCTGAAAATGAGGTTTATAAATGTATGTATGAGCAAAACTTGGCCGATAAACTGCCCACTATAACCCTAGAAAAATTTTTGACCTCAATGAAACTAAGCCACAAATCTGGCAGGAAAGATGCTGAGTATTGCAATTTTATCATAGAAGTTCCAGCAGTCATTCGAAAGGCCCTCATCACACAAGATAGACTATTCATAAATTGGACGTCCTGCCCGGTACGAGACTTCACACTGGTAACGAGATGTTACAAGTGCCAGCAGTACGGTCATGCAGCAAAATCATGCAAAATTCCTGCCCCTACATGTGGACATTGCGGTGAAGAAGGACACACTATTCAAGACTGCACAAAGAAAGCGGAGGCGCCAAAATGTGCTACATGCTTGCGTTTTAAAAAACAAGCCAGCCACAAGACGGGGGACGCAGATTGTCCGGCTAAAAAAGCTGCCGAATACAGGTACATTAACTCGATAGACTATGAAGGCGCCTAAGAGCGCCACATAATAGTTTATATTTTAGTCGTATTTTTATTTTTGTAGTTTTAGTATGGATAATCACTTAATTACCGATATAGATAATACATTTTTAACTGTGTCAAAGACATGTGACGTTGAGGATTGCAGACAATATCTTTCCGATTACCAAAAGTCACTAACCGTACTGACCCAAAACATTCGTAGTATTTATAAGAACATAGATAGCTTTAAAATTTTCCTACACAGACTAAACTTTGATTGTGATATAATGGTATTAACCGAGTGCTGGCTAGGTAACCGCATCGATTACCTTCCAGTAATACCTGGGTACAACTTAATGCATACCAAAATAAACCACAGTCAAAATGATGGTGTGGTAGTCTTTACAAAACAATCACTTAAGGTCACAGTCGAGGAACCTACTCTACAAGACTGCATGAGTAATTGTTTAGTTATTAAAATTGGTACAACCACAGCGATAATCGCTATGTATAGGTCTCCTTCCGCTAGAAACTTGGATTCATTTCACAATCCCTTGAACCAAATTTTTCAAGGGCTAAGCTCGTTCAAGAATGTAATACTAACAGGTGATTTAAATATAAATATTAGCTCTGAAAACTGCGATGCTGGGACCCAAGATTACCTTAATATCTGTTCGTACCATGGATGTCTCCCCGCTCACACGATGCCTACTCATCAGAGCGGTTCCTGCCTTGATCATATGATGATCAAAACCAGTCTATCATATATTACGCTTGTTACTAACGCAACAATTACTGACCATCACGCTGTCCTACTCACCGTAAATTTAACGCTGCCTAAGCTAAATCGTCCCCAGACCAAAAGCAAATTAAACACAAATAAACTCGAATATGAATTATGCAACCTTGATCTTAGCCTAGTTTACAATACTGCTGACGCTAATTTGGCTTTATCGTACTTAATAAAACATGTCCAACAAGCAATCTTACGTAGCACGATAGTTTCTACAGTGCATAAGAAACTTTATAATATTAAACCTTGGATTACTCCTGGACTAATTCGGTGTATAAGACACAGAGATAAACTTCATCAGAGAACTAAGAGATACCCAGATAATCTAATAATTCAGACTACCTATAAAAGATACAGGAATTTCTGCAACAATCTTCTAAAGAATTTAAAAAATAACTACGATAAAAATGAATTAAAAACAGCAGGTAACAATAGTAAGCAACTTTGGAAACATATTAAAAACGTCACCAATATGTCTAAACAGCGTGAAGCAAATTCGAGTTTACTGCTTACTAATCCTTCACCAGTCTTGTCAGCTAACAACGTTAATAACTTTTTTGTCAATATTGGGAAAACTCTTGCCGAGCAGATTCCGAAACATTATTGTGACCAACCTTTTCAAAAATCAATCAATATCTGTAACCTGAAATCTTTTGTTATGCTTGACACTGACGAAGACGAAATTACTCGTATCATTTCTGGGCTAAAAGATGACTGTGCAGTTGGATTGGATAACATAAGCAATAAGATCCTTAAACTTTTTAAGCATATATTGGTACCTCCTTTAACGCATATTTTTCGAATCTGTATTTCCAAAGGTATTTTCCCTACTTGTCTAAAGAAGGCAGTTGTAATCCCTGTCTTTAAATCTGGAACTAAAGACTTAGTTAATAATTATAGGCCAATATCGTTACTCCCCTCAATATCAAAAATATTAGAGAAAATTGTAAACAATAGACTGGTTAACTATCTAGAAAAAAATAACTTTTTGTCCTCTGCGCAATTTGGTTTTAGAGCAAAATTATCTACAGCCGATGCGGTGCATAGCCTAACAAATTACATTTCAGAAGAACTCGGCAAAGGGAACCAGACCCTGGGAGTCTTCCTTGATTTAGCCAAGGCCTTCGACACGGTGTCTGTTTCTGTTCTTCTAAACAAATTACAGGCCATTGGAATAAGGGGAACGCCCCTGAAACTTTTCGCTGACTACTTAGATGACCGATACCAGTGTGTTAGAATAGATAATATCACGAGCGCTGAGCAGAAAAGTACTGGTTTTGGTGTTCCTCAGGGAAGTATTCTGGGCCCCACGCTATTCCTGATTTACATTAACGACTTGTGCAATCTTAATATTAAAGACGGCAAAATTATATCATACGCCGACGACACTGCATTAATATTTACCGCTAAAACCAGTAGCGAACTGTTCCAAGTCGCTCAATTAGGTTTTAATCATGTGACTAACTGGCTTCAAAACAATTTACTTACACTAAATGCTGACAAGACAAAATATATTCACTTCTCCATGCGCAAGCCTCAACTTAACATTGCTAACCCTCAGTTATATGCCCATCGATGTGGTATCCGTTCAGTCAACATGTGTAATTGCCCTCTTATCCTCGAAACGAGCAACATAAAATACCTCGGAGTAATAATGGACGACACACTGTCTTTCAGAAAACATATTGATAGTTTAGTTAAAAGAGTACGCAAATTAATGTATGTTTTTAAAAAATTGCGAACATTTGCAGATTCAAAACTAATAACACAAGTTTATTTAGCCCTATGTCAATCTATAATTCAATACTGCATTACTTCATGGGGTGGCGCAGCAAAAACCAATTTACTTCCTCTTGAAAGAGCTCAGAGAGCAATTTTAAAGGTAGCAAACTTCCATCCCTTTTTCTTTCCCACTGATCTGCTGTATAAATCCTGCAACGTGCTGACTGTTCGCCAACTTTTCATTATGCACTTAGTATTAAAACAACACACCATGCTTACCTACACTGCTGACATTACTAACAAGAGACGGAATGATATAGTATGCGCATCAAATTTTACTTCAAAACGTGTCTTTGTGGAAAGATTTTTTACATTCTTAGGCCCATTTCTGTACAATAGATTAAATAGAAAACTAAGTATCTATAAATTGAATTATTTTAGCTGTAAAAAAATTATACTTAAATATTTACTAACCATCGCCTATGCACAGACAGAAGAGCTACTTATTGTCTGCAAATAGAAACGCTTACATGCAATTTTACTGTTACTAACCTAAATTAGTTTTAGTTTTCACTTTATATGCATTGTTAATTTATTACATTAAGTATTTATGCACTTCCTAGCCTGAAGCACAGGTTCAACCTAGTTCAGGCAAATAAGAAATTGTGTTCTATTTTAATTGTTAAGAAACTTATTGTAAATGTGCCCTTTTTATAAATAAACGATTATTATTATTATTATTATTATTATTATTATTATAATGTAAAAAGTACGGATGGCAACCCTAGATATAGCACCCTAAAGTGGCACATTGCCGAGAAATTTAGAGGTAAAGTTCTCATATAGCAATCTTTTACCCATAATTAAATATTATGTATTGAGCAGGCTTAGCATGACGCTTTCTAATTCTACTCTACTGTAGAATAGAAATTGCTTGTCTACCGAAAATGTTCTATTGTCTACACGGAAACGTCATTTTTGTCTACTCTTCCGTCGACAAATCGCTTCTCTACGGTCCTCGTGCTAAGCCTGCAAACCAAAAAGGCCATGGGGTGACTATGCCACTTCCGGTCTATGCCCTTCAAGATGATTGTATTTCCATAAAGATTGTTGTAAGTATCATAAGCTAATAGATCTACCCCATTTTATTGTAGTACCAAATGACCAACTAAGTACTGCAAGAGATGCATTCAGAGTGATTCTTCGACAAATACTGAAGAAGCTCTCCGAAGCTGGATTGAGCTGTGATGACACCAACAATACGACTGCTGCACCCAATGTTTCTGTTAAGCAGGTTTGTAATATATTTGAAAATGAGACGCTTAAAAAAAAAATAGAAAAATGCTTGGTTTGCAAATGTGCACAAATTCAATTCAGCAACAGAATTAATTACTTGGAATTTTAAGGCTCCAGTGCTCCACACCTTTTACTTTTGAATTGTGACCTTGCAAATCAGCAATGTGATAGGGCTAAATTATATATATCTCAATTCAAAGACGCTGTTCCACTAGTGACAATATTTTGATTGTACTTATCTTTCTGAAAATTATGCAAACTTAATAAAAATGTTTATGCTGACATAATTAACACCAATTGAACCAAACTACATTGTAATAATCTTGTTTATAAGATAAGATAAACAACGTCAGTAACCAATTCTAACGATATGTTTTTCCCCTAGCTACTGTTGCCTATTGTGGGGCTATGCGGAATCGACGGAGGGGGCTACCCCCAATCTGACCTAGTCATCTTGACTTCATTACTGAAAAATGCCAAACTACCTGCACATGTTACTGTGCCTGGTATGTATCTCAATTATACACCTCAATTTTTCGTATAGGTACTAAACAAATTGAAAAAATAATAAAATATTTTTGTACTTGCCATTCTAATCATTTGTGAACTTGGTGAAATTAAAAGTGAAAAAGAACTGAAAACACATCTACTGAGTTAAATCCAAGAAGTTTTTTACTTGGCATGTTTTAATCTTATTTTTTTGCAAATAGTGGCAAGAAAGAACTTTATTACGAGTTTCTTCTTATTTGTAATAAAATATTGTCAAGTTATTTCCAAATCTAATTACAATTATACACGCAGCATTTTTTTTTTCAATTTCTTTTAATGTTTTCTCAGAGTCCCAATCAACAAAATCGTCAGTCATACCAAGCTCGATTACGTCACTAGCTTCTCAAACCACGCCCACTGAGAAGCAGCCGCCATCGAATGCCCAGCGACGTTCTGACGCGTTGTTGGAACAGCTGACGGCGCCATTACGGAACCCAGTGACGTCCATGACGTCATCCCAAGTCGCGCCGGCCACAGCCGTCCTGTCGCCCGGAAGTAAGGATAGTTTGGAGAGCGCTAAGGATGGGAATGCTTCGCAACAGTCTTCTGTTGATATGAAGGTTTGTTTGTGTTTTTTATGGCAATTTGTTGGTTTTGAGGTGAATATTATCACATCAAAACCATTGTTTACTGTTTAGAGTGATATAGAGTATCAAACAGTTGATTGATACCAAAAGATGAAGACTGTTAAACTGACCATTTATTTGTTCTACAGAAGTGGGTGGCATCAACTTGCTCATCGTTGCTAATGGAGCTGAGAGCCGGCTCCGTGGTGCTGAAGGTGTGTTCCTCGCTGCCGTGCCTGCAGCGGTACCTGAACCGCTGGCAGACTGCCAAGGAGACCGCCGTCGCGCCGCAGTTCAACTCTGATGCCTCACTGTATGTATTCATTTTCTTCACATAAAGGCGGTATCTACCCACTTTTGGGTATCAAACTGTGAACCAACCTCTTCTTTAAATGATATATCTGTATTTTAGGTAATAATTCTCAGAACTAAGTGATCCTCTGTGATTGGTCTAACTCCCGAAAATTTCACGTACTAAATCGAATAGAGTTTGATTCCAATTAGTATCATGAAATAAAGTTTGAAATTAATACCAACTCGACTTAAATTCGATTTAAATAAAAAATGAAGATGTCAAGAAGAGTAAGCCAGCGAGTCGATCGTGCAAGCGATTCTAAGTCGCCAGTTCCGACTTCGGTAACGGATCGTATCGACATTATCATAATAACTCTACCCACCCTAAAATGTCAACTAGGGCAACGCATCTGTGGTGCCATCAATCAAAACTCATTTCTTCTTCTAGTCTTCACTTCCTCGTGAACGAGGTGCACGTCTGCCGCCTCGCTCTGTCTCTGCCTTGCCTCGAGCCGTTCACGCCCGAACGGATCATGACGCTTAGTGATGTCAGCATCGCTGCATTACTATGCGCCACTGCTCAGGTAATTAATTTCATTATTTTAAGTTTATTGCCTATGTTAAGTACTTTTGAATTAATTAATAATAATTTAGTTTTTCATGCACCTAATTGGTAACCAACCAACCTAATTGGTATTGGTGACTGCCTCGTTGGTCTAGTGTCGCAAGCGCTACTGCCGAGCACGAGGTCCTGGGTTCGATTCCCAGGTCGGGCAAAGTGTTATTGGGCTTTTCCACCAGGAATTTCTCAGTGGCAGCCCGGAGGCTCGCCCCCTATTACATGGGACTTAAACATAACTGGCGAAACGTGGGTGTACTAAAATTACACCTCTGCCTAACCCTTCGGGGATTACAGGCGTGATGTTATGTTATGGTAATTGGTAACTTTCGTCTTTCGTGTTTAGTACTAGTATAGTATAATGGGCTGGTGTCCGCAACTCTATGTCCTAGCGCGTATTTTGCGTACGAGCAGTCATATTTAAAACCATACACGGTTTTATAGTCTGCGCGCAATTGCTAGTCACCGCCTGAGCTATGTGAGCCGTGAGACGGGGGAGAGGCCCCATTGACCAGATTGGTAGAATGAGTTAGCTTCGTCATTGTCTACCTCCCGTCTCACTGCTCACGTACCTCAGACCCCCGACTAGCACTTGACCGCGGACTATAACGTACACTATTTCTGCTTTCAAACTCGACTGAAACCCTTATTCCTCCTGACACGGCGATGTGTCAAACTGAATAAAGAAGTATTCTGATGCTTTAGTTTCATAGTCTTATACTAAAACAATCCATTCTATGTTCTATGTTCTATGTTAGCGGGTTCGGTTTCCGCACCTAGTCCTTCATGTGGACCATTGTGCGTGGGCCATGGCGGCCGTCGTTGGTTATTCCAACCAGCCCACCTCCCTCCAGAAGCTGATTAGGTCTCCTGGTCTGCTTAAGATATCCGTGAAAGATCTGGGTGACCCGAGGGTTTCTGTTCTGATCTGGGTGACGCCTGTGCATTCAAAGAGCACGTGCGCAACGGTTTCTTCAGCCTCCATGCAAGCCCTGCACAGAGGGCTGTCCGTTATGCCTATTGTGTGGAAGTGCTTATTCAGTGAGCAGTGTCCCGTGATGGTCCCCGTCACTAGGCGCAGGCCGTTCCTGTCCAGGCGTAGCAACCGCCTGGTTAGCCTGCCATCTAAGGACGGCATAGCTTCCCTGGATTGCCTGCAGCCCGGTGTCGAGGTCCACCAGTTCTGTGCTTGTGTGTGGGTGAACTCTTGTAGCCACCTGCGTAGTTGGTTGAAGGGGATAGAACAATCCATTACTTTCTCTGTAAATTATTTCATCTCCACTGCACTCAAAACGGTGATGGAAAACATCGTGAGGGAACCGGCATGTCCTAGAACCAAAAATTCTAAGACATGTGACATCCACCAACCCGCACTGGGCCGGCGTGGTGGATTACGGCCTACTCTATCACCGAGAGTAGGCCTGTGTCCCAGCAGGGGGAACATATACGCTGATTATGATATAAAAGATATTTCTAAATTGTATATTTCCTAACAGGCGTCCCTACACCCGAAAGACGAAGAGTATGAGCAGCAGACGGCCACTCTGGTCGAAAGTGCACTGAGCCTGTACAACACTGTTGGGGAGACATTCAAACAATCCACACGCGCTGGTGGCTATGTAAGTATTCGTTGTTATCAATAGGTGACCTCAGTATTCTTCTGACAAAATACAGAATTTACAGGGTGAGGATTTTCTGAGCTGAAATAGACCAAACATTACGCGGCAAGCGGCTGAAGCGGCTGTAAGCCGGGCTTATATAGTATAATAGCTTGTTCGACTGTACGTTTACGTCATTCATAGCCCGAAACATTGACGACTATGTTGTGAAGCAAAAAATCGTGTTGTATTGTCATAGGTTTTTGTGGACACGAACATATTACCATCAATTTTAACTAACACTCCTCTATTATTTCCCAGGTATATCAAAACCACCTAATGATCGGCGGCTGGGTGCTGCTGTGCGGTCTTCACCACGCACTCGCGGGCGCGCCCTGTCCGTGTACTACACCCGGCAAGAGCCCTGCCAAAACACCGTCCAGACCTTACAATCTCACTAAAATGTAAGTTTCTTTACAGTTCCCCTGAAGTGTCGATGTTTTCGTGTGAAATAGAGCTTGTGCTAGGGATTTATTGTCACTAATTAAGACGCTGACAACTGCTAAACCGCGGTCACTGTCAGACTGCATACAAAGGAAAGAGAAGCGCGATGACACAACACTTGTAATTTATTGCAAAATATGAAGCAATTATCTATTTACTCAAAAATAAGTTGAGTAATCGAAAGTAAAAAAAAACCGGCCAAGTGCGAGTCTGACCCGCGCACGAAGGGTTCCGTACCATTATCTATGAAAACGGCAAAACAAATATTTATGTTATCCTGGTTTTAGTATTTGTTGCTATAGCGGCAACAGAAATACATCATCATTCTGTGAAAAATTCAACTGTCTAACTATCACGGTTCATGAGATACAGCCTGGTGACAGACGGATAGACAGACAGACAGACGGCGCGCGGTGGAGCCTTAGTAATAGGGTTCCCGTTTTACCCTTTGGGTACGGAACCCTAAAAACAACCAAGTTCTGCATACAAATAAGACGTTCTTGTTATTAAATACCAACCGTACGTTGATATTAGATACAGATATCTTGGATTGAAACTCAAAGTAAAGGGTTAGTTTACCGTTAATTTGTATCGAGATTTTTTTTTAATCGTGTTTTGGTAACAACCAAGTTCTGAGAAATATGTTCAAGAATAACATATATTTTTTCCGCTACCACAAACTATATAGATTTGGCAATTTTTTTGTTTAAGACAAGCCTACTTTTATCATTTGCCTCTTGTCAGCGCCTTAATGCTAGAATCTGGAGGATGATCTGCCAGAAGGTTGAAGAAGAACATCTTTGGGCAGGAATAAGTGGAGGGAAATAGAGGAGGCCTACGTAGCAAGAAAGCCTGACCGGCGGCAGGATAATTGCGTAACATACTTCCAATTCCAATTTTATATTAATGGCTCCATCGTTTTACCGATGATTCTGCCAATGTCAAGGTTGAAGGAAACAAAGTGTATTCGCTGAAGTTAACCGGTTGTATTGTCTTTAGTATGATTTTCCTAATTAAAACTGGATCCGTTTGAGTAGCCTGTAAGGACAACACAAAACATTTGTTAGTACATATTGTTAGTAAGCAGACAACACAAATTAATTTTATTATGAGACGAACACTGAACTACCTTTATGAATTGGTAAATTAAAGCTTAACTTAGCTTGCTTAGCTTAGCTTAAATTTTTGGAGTGTTTTAACTAATGGGGAATCAACGAGTGTCAAGAGGAACGGTGTATTTATTAATAGGTCTGGGAAAATGAGGAGGGAGCATATCATAAAGAGGTACCAAAAGATTACGACAACATACTTACTGTAGCAATGGGTTTCATTTTGACAGTTCAACAACATTCATTGCGTGATTTACGTTGTTGAGCAGACAATTTTTTCTAACATAATTGAAGCAATGGATTAGCAATATACTTCAAACCCATTCAGATTGTGATTGATCGTTTGTCCTGTAATTAGGGTGCAGGTATCTGATTTAACACCATACTGCGTTCGCCAACCCGCCAGCCAAGCTTGGCGGTTATGGCCAACACCCCCCCCCCCCCCCCTCCCCAATGTTGGGGGAGGCTTATGTCCAGCAGAGGACGTCTTTCGGCTGAAATGATGATTAGTTAAATTCATGACTGTTTACTAGAATTTTATTAGCATGAAACATCTAATACATATACAAGTGACTAAATGGCATAATTATACCATTTACCACCAAATCTTCTTTGTAATTTGAGTTGGCAATCACTGCTTTCTCGATCGGCAGCTACAATTCAATCTTTAATTCTCACAAGGTGTGACCCTAACATTTCAAAAATACAATTATGTTCTCTATTTCCTAGGCAACAAGGTCTTGGTGTAGTATGGGTAGCTCTAGGCGGGCGTTGCCTCGCCTGGGTGGGTGCGCTACTATGCGACGCGCGTCTTGAAGCGCTAAGTTGCGGTGAGGCAGTAATCTCGACTCCTGCGCCGTTGCATATCTTAGCGCAGCATACTGCGCATCAGAGGGAACTTAGACTAGCTTCCGCTGCACCTTTACATCAGGTAATGTGTTTTGATAAGTTCTGATTTAATTTATGTTAATGCTCACTACATCTACAGCAAACCAACATCGTGTTTTGCAGTGCCCTGACAGTACTCATGTACAAAAACCGACAATTATTATAAATCTGTTGTAAAATGTGTGATGTGCATGAGAGCAAAGAAATTATTAACTGTATCTTTGATCTGAAGGGAAAGTGTGTTTTTGTTCTGTGTCTGTATCACAATGGCCTGGCATGGTTAGGTATGTTATGTAAGACCAAATTAAATAACAATTTAAAAAATCAGGTTATGTTAATATTTTATGGTATCAGTCTTGTATCAACCTATTAAAATAAATCTGGGAAGAAACTACCAAACATATTTTTACTACCAAAAAGCATTTTCTGATTTGTTTGAAAGATTTTTGAAGTGAAAACTTTTTTAGGCGCGTTGAGCGATTTTTGGTAGGGAAAAACCATGACTTCGCGTCACCGACATGCTGTAATAGCAGTAAGTGAAGTTAAACTGACGACGTGAAAAGTTTAATTTGTGTATACTGTGAATTATTTAAATTGTGTTTTAGATAATCATTATTTCATTGAAGTGAAAACTTCTTTAGGCGCGTTGAGCGATAAGTTTTCACTTCTGTCGGTAGTCCCTTTGACTGCCTATGTTTTTATTTGAAGTGTGACGGATGTAATCTAATGGCGTGTAATGTTCCTCACGAATGTGCACATCAAGCTATTTAGCAGTTCCAGTTTCAATAAATTGAATGGCCTTTCCAAAACTAGATATACATTTTTTGATTAGATTTTCAGCAGTCATAACTAATCACAATGTATTTCCACAGCTTCTGGTAGCGTTAGGAGTAGTGTGCTACCGCAAAGCCACAAACCTGAAGCGCGCAGTAGTACAGAAGCAGCACCAGGACGCTGACCCCGACCGCTCCGACTCCACCGTCTACTTCCAGGACATGATACTGTGCTCCGAGGACTCGGAGACTGACGATGGTAATATTTACTTCATATGACTTACACCTGAAGCGCGTGTAGTAGAGAGGCAGCACCTGGACACCACAATATTTTTTTGGTGTAACCGCCAATGTTTGAGACAATTAAAAAATGTTATATACTCAGACATACCTTTACCAGTACCAAACTGCTAAGCAGTTAGTTGTACTTGAAACAATCATAGACAAAAACATCACCATTATTTTATTGCTCAGAATCCTAACTATATAATTAAAAATGCGAAAGTGAGAATGGAATAGAATACTCGTTATTATATACACCATAAAAATTACAGATATAAATATTGATGTTGTTGATGTTGTTTGTTGTTGTTGTTGTGTGAGTTTGGTTGTTACGCTTTCATGCTAAAACCGCTGAACGGATTTGGATGAAATTTGGCAAATGGGTAGACCATGACCTGGGTTAGGATATCGACGTCGACGTCTACGCGGGCGAAGCTGCGGGCAAAAGCCAGTCTAATCAAAATTTTTTTTTGTTTGTTTAAGTTGGTGACAAATGTTGGTGAAAAAAAACAGCGGTTGTACTGAAATAAACTGTATTTTAAGCAGTGTAGTAGAGATATCTGGAAGTAATGATTCGATTACAAACATTCTGTCGCTGATAGAAAGCTACACGATTACTGAGTCCCATAGAATATGTGAATATCTTATGGTATATTTGACTACCACACGGACGGAATTCACGGGCAGAAGCTAGTTATTCATATTTTAAATACAATAACCTTTATCTCTTTGTCCAGAAGATAGCGAACCACTTTTCGGACTGTGGTTTGAATCGACATTGGTGGCTCCCGATATGACCGACAACAGCGGACTCGTGCGTGCGTCGGGTAACACCGATAGTAACGACAATACAGACGCGCCACAACGTCCGCATCAGGCCATCGTCCCTGACAAGGCTGAGCCTTATTCTGTAAGTATTTAGAGTTGAAATTCCTTAAACATTTTTCATAGGTATTCTTATTGCTAGTAAGACTCGACCTAGCTAGTATTAAAAATTAGAGAGACTGTCCAGATGAAGTTTTAAAAATCCAATGGCATGGATTGTTAACTATGCAAGCTATAGTAGCATCGGGAATTATAGTCATTAAAGCTGGCGAGATTTTGAGACAAGACCTTTCCACCTTCAATTACAGAGTGGATTTTTGAGACAAGGCAATAAAGGTAGGTACCTGAACCATTGTAGTTACGAAAAAACGGTCTTAGAAGGCTATACTTATTTTTTTTAAGAAGCTTTGATACCCAACCACAGATTTTCAAAAAAAATACAGGCTGCTATAAAATGGATCATTTTCACAAAAACTTTTTTTGATGCCATTCGATACTGTTTCTTATAAGTATCAAAAAACTCTACTAGGCCAACTGAGGTTGGATTACTAGAAAAGTCAGAAATCGCAAAAAACTTTTCCTAATAATATTTCGAAATCTGAATGGGGATCATGACATTTCTCAAAAAAATAAGGACAGTCTGGTACGAGACCGTTTTGCTGTAGCTACAACGGTTAAGGTACTATCGCGGGCGTCCAAATCGGACCACTTTAAAAACAAAATCCCACACTCACGATGACCACATCTGTTTACCGCCCCTTTTTGCATCGACCAATATTTTTTTTTTCTTTTGTTTGTATAAATTTCTCAGTCTCTGTTACAATGATCACAGGTGTCTGACGACCTTTTACCCGGTTAAATTTAGGGTCTTTTTTTTAATTTACAAAACAAGGGGTCAGCAAAAATCTGATGCGGTGATGCTATTGTTTGATGAGCGTAGGTAGGCGTTACTATAGCGGCCGAGCGCTGCAAGGAGGAATAGTTCTTACGGTGGTAATTTGAACATCCGCGATAGTATCTGCCCTTCTACTAGCTAAATCGACCGACGACCTCAAGAAGTACGAAGATAACCGGGAGTGGAGTAGTGTGAGGCTTTTATCCAGTCGCTCTGGTTGAGTTGTTTAATATTTTTTTCTTGACAGGAAAATACATTGTAGCCATTCAAACACTTAAATTTTTTAAAATATTTTTATTTCCTTTGGAAGACTTACAGCTAAACAAAACAGACTAGGGCCGTATTACAGAACCTACCTCAAAACTCAAGCATTACTTAAAACTCGTTTCAACCAATCAAATCAACACAGACAATTCCAATCATGTAACGTACTGATTTTTACCTATACATTATGTAATTAATCTGTTAAAATGTGACTTGTAACTGGAAACTTGTGGGAATCCGTTATTCTTAGGTCGAGGAAGACTATCCGCTCGTGATACAGTTTTATACTAGTACGAGGGGATAGGGCGAATCAGTCCAGGGCCAACCAATCCACCATTACACATTGTCCAACTGTTCACCTGCCTAAGTTGTATTGGTAAAATTTCGTGTCAATAAACTTATTTTTATTTTTATAAATGGCTTTAAACGATAATTAATTTCTGTAATACGGACCAAAAAAATTGAAAATGTGACTGACAGCCAATTACAAGTTTTAACATCCATACCCTTCTTTGCAGTACATAGCCCTAGCAACAGAGGTGTTCACCCTCCTTACTGAGGAGATTATCAGTGAAGGTTCAGAGCGTTTAGGACAACATTCACTTCAGCTACACGATGCGCACCAAGCCTTACTTGCTGCGTTAGCTAAGGATTTGGATAGAGAGACCGCGCGTACTGATACTGGTAAGTGATCATCTTATTATTACCTGACCTAAATAAAAACGGTAAAATAAAAAAGAAAATCCAAAAATTAAAAAAAAACTTCACATTTTTGCAGTCTGGTTTTTAGATTAAAAATTTTTTTTTTGTTGTTTTAGTGTTCCATATTTTCAAAACATCTTCTTTTTGATAACTGTTTTGCAAAGCCTGAACTTTACTTTCGGCAATTTCGCGGTCTGGTATCTAAACTAAAACCACCCATTTAGATAATTGCGTTAAAATAAAGAAATATAACCTCAGTATTTCTGATGGAACTGCTGCAAACTCCGACAATCACAAAAGCCACATTTATTATTATTAAGGTGCGAATTTGTGTCAATAATTTGATAATGAACTTACGCATAAAGGAACAACTAAACGTATTTGAACTGTATTCTGATAGATCCTTGATTTTTGAAGAATATTTTTAGTCCGGGCCCGGGTTCCCTTAGTTAGGGCGATTGTCCACTACCGCCGTCGCCGGGACATCACCGAGAACGAAATGAAGGCGCGTGTCCACCGCACGTCCGTCACCCGAGTCACCCCGGCCGCCAAAGTTTAAGTAGTTCGGAGCGGCTGCTAAAACTCGGCCCGAGATTGTGACTGGCCCGCGATGTGCTGGCAATACAAAACACGTTTGATCTTGTGTATAAACTGCGGTCGTCCAAGTCTTCCGCCCGGTTTTTGTTTTATCTATGTATGTATATGCATCACACGTGGACACACGATCGCAGTCACCGGGACGTCACGCTCGGTTCTAATAATCTAGTGACGGCTGCCGTGAACAAACGCCCTTTCGATGCGAGTAAACCTACTGTCTACAACCAATAATACACCTTTTTCTACCCAGGTACAATCTCAACATGCTTCGGCCCTCGTCTAGGAGCATTATACGGGTCATTCAGTGCAGCCCTAGTCCGATACCTGCACAATTTGAGCGGAGCGCCCGCGTTCGCGTCACTGCAGCCCGCTTTACAACAACAGCTGATCTCTGCTGGCTCGGAAAGGACCAATATGACTCCTTTGCAGGTTTGTGACACTGTATATTTCGACCATATATCTTTTTTCGTGTAATATTTGCCATTGACATGTTAGGAAGAACCATCGTGTACCGAGTCGTCGACCGTCGGGGGGTCGTCGTGTGTCGTGTATCGTGTGCTATGTGTGCGTGCTGTGGTGGGCGTGTGTGTGTGTGTGTGTGTGTGTGTGTGTGTGTGTGTGTGTGTGTGTGTGTAGGGTAAAACGGGAACCCTATTACTAAGGCTCCGCCGTCTGTCTGTCAGTCCGTCCGTCTGTCACCAGGCTGTATCTCATGAACCGTGATAGTTAGACAGTTGAAATTTTCCTAGATGATGTATTTCTGTTGCCGCTATAACAACAAATTCTAAAAAACAGAATAAAATAAATATTTAAGGGCGTATGGCGCTCCCATACAACAAACGTGATTGTTTGGCTCGTTTTTGTTCGATATTGATAACGGCAACAGGTAGACGCTTGAAATATTAACAGAATATTTAGTTATATAGTCACTTTAAAAATAAATAATTAAATTATGCCGTTTTTATTGATAATGGTACGGAACCCTTCGTGCGCGAGTCCGACTCGCACTTGGCCGGTTTTTTTAAATAACCTATGACACATCAAGCTGAAATAATGTCTTCTAAGAAAACATAAGCACGCGGAGTTTCCGGCGCGTATTTTTATAAGTGGTCATGACGCCCAATGTCCACTGTTGAAGCCCATTATTTCAATACCTAACTGCAACTTTCCGACCCAATAAAAAATACCAATTAAATTACTCAGTAATCGCCATCTTAATATTTTTTGCCAATTAGAATGCCCCAGAAGAAAGAATGTAATATTTTGTTGTATTTTATAACAGGTCGGACCCCGCGTAGTAAAGCTCCTAGGCGGCATGGTACTCAGCAAGCAAGCTGCTGAGCGCGAGAACAGTATCCTTGCTATGTGGCACAAGATCGTTAATACCCTACAAGAGTGTGCGTTACAAGCACAGCCTTCACAGGACCATGATTATGAAGGTATGTCTTGTATATTTGAGTATTTACGCCGACTTACATATAATAATATGTAAGTCTGCGTAAATACTCAAATGTAGCGGTCAACTGCACGTCACCGGTAACACCGGTAACAACATAAGGACGGCTTTCATAATCCAAGAGTTGTGCCAATGATGTGCGGTGAACGGTTCATGTAAATGACCCGATGAGAGCGTCTATAGTCTAACTTATTGCAAACTGTTCTCTTCATTGAGTTCTGAGATTCGGATGCATTATTATACGTTGTAATGTAATTCTATTTACAATCTTAAGGGCCGGTGCAGACCTGTTGAATCGCGTTTGACAGTGAAAACCACGCTGCGCTTCACTTCACTAAGTTTGCGCCGGCCCTTACTTGGTCTGCATTTTTATGGCAAAAATACTTTACAGATTTTTGATAGATTGAATTTTAAATTTCTCTCTATAATTAATTTTTCTCTTTAAATTTTAGTCAGAGACCATTAGAGGCCCAAGTAGTCATGTAGTCTTTAGATGGTAGTTTTTTTGATGATTCTTTATCTTATCATCATTATTAGCATTCCATAAGAAACAGACTCTAATGGGACTATAAAAAGAAATGTAAAATCCATACAGCTACCACTCTCATTAGCCCTATTTCGTCGCGCATAGTTTTGTTTCATGTATATTAACTTTGTATGCTTTTTTTAACGTTGGCTATCCGGTTATCTGCAGGCTTTGCTAATATAGGTATGCTACCCATTTCATTATGGTATTGTAAATATCAAATCACTTATCAGTTATTATCATATAAAACACGTTTTTATTGTTGACTTAGTTGTTAATTTAGCTGTAGGTTTCCTTACATCAAATAAATAATACAGTATTTAAAAACAGTATAAGATACAAGGTGCAGGTATCAGATTTATTAAAAGCGATAATAATGTTTGTTTCAGACTTGAATGTTGAGCATGCTCAACTATTGGTATATCTATTCCACTCACTGACTCTCATGCAGAAGAAGTCTGTATTACTCATGACATCCAATGCCATCATAAAGGTAAGTTGTACGTCGTTGGTTTATTACTATAGCCGCGTCACCTCAAGAAATCGGTTATTGAAAAATGGATTTTAAGTTGTGTTGAACAAAGTCAATTTTTAAAACTAGGAACGAAAATAGTTGTCAACTTATAAAAGCGGAACTCAATATCAAAGTATTAGTGAGGCGAAGCGGTGCTAGTCCAGTACTTAAGCGTTAAATGGACATTGCCTTTAATCGCGTGCCGGTTATTGCAGTTTAAACCTTATAGCAATGATATAAAAGTCACTTTACGCGCGCTCATGACTTGCAATAACTACCCATAAAGAATAGAATACTTTTATTTCAGACAAAGTCCATAGGGTTAGTAACAATTTTACTTATCCTCTAGTGTTAGTACAGACACAGATTAACAAACAATTAAAAAATAAAACACAACAAAAAACAAATATAACAAGATTATCGTATCTTTCATATCTCTAATACTTAATTACTAACGGTGAATGTGATTGTAGGTGGTAGAAACTCTGGCTATCAGTGACAGGAAGCGAGCAATGAACTTGGCACCTCATCAACTGATGTTGACTACTAGGCTGATGTTACTGCTCGAGTATTTGATGAGGCATCTCTATGATGCGCCTCAGACGCTGTTGCAACAGGTACGTTCTATACACTATCATGATTATTGACTCAGAGTGAAAAAGTTCAAATTAAAAATTAAGTACTGTTTTTTTCGATTTATTTAAATATACGGTGAAAAAGTAATTTGTAGTAAAAAAAATGCTTTTGTTTTAAAATATCACTTGAAAGTTTAGCGAGGTCTGAGAAATTAAGACATCATAGAGTTCTTAAGATCCCAGTGAACTGTGTAAAATGTCATGTCAAATTATTTTGAAACTTGAGAATTTTGCTCAAAAATATTATTTAAGTAATTTTTACAAAATACCTTACATCTTACCACCTTCTCAGATCGAATGGAACTTAGTAATAGCGCCAGGCTTAGCGCAGCCATCCACCGAAGCGAATGCCAACGGCAACAAGACTACCACCAACGGACAGCCGAAGTCCCGCATATATTGTGAAGTGCCGTACATAGAGCAGGCCTATAGACGGCTGTCGCAGGATGAGAGCTCTATGAGGCCTAAGTTTTATGCGTTGACTAATGCTGAGATTAATAATCAGGTAAGAATATCAAGTCAAGTAGTAAAATGTCTGCTTTTAGAAATCATTCTCAATTACTAAACTGAAAATAATTAAAAATGACATTTGACGGTCATTTAAAGTGAGGTATTTGAAATAACCCACTTCTAGTTAAATGTTTTTTTAAATCATACTCTATTACTATAAAGAAAATAATTTAATTATGAGTAAGGAGGGAGTTTAATTAAATTAAGTTTATTTGCATATTTATTTTAATTGTTAGTGTAGAATCATATATCAAACTATTTTTTAACTTGAATTAGTCTGGACATCGGGCCTTGTGAACCTTAAAATCACATTCTGACGGCCTCCAAAAACAGGTAAAAACACCACACACACACACAGGTAAAAAGTCGTTGACGATAAATCAATAGTATATTGCATATTATTTAATTCAACGCAGGAAAACCCCAAATTCGATGGACTAGCATGCAACTTCGTGCTCGGCACGCCACACAAGCTCAAGTACCCTCTACTGCTGGACGCACTGCTAGCGCTGCTCAACTCTGCGTGTGTGTGCGATAACTCGCAATATCATGGGTCACCGGCTGCGTTGGCAGCCGCGCATTATTGCTTCCAGACTGCGTGGAGGTGACTTTAAATGAGAAACAACTAGCTCTTGCCTTCGACTTCCGTTTGCGTGAAAGTCAACTATACATATTAGTTTTAATATATGCGAAACCCGAAACACGTGTCTAGTATTTTTATGTAAAGAATCTATGTACAAAACTTCAAAACTGTATCATGAAAAATCACAAAGTTATAAGGTTGTTATGTTACCGGGGTGTCCATAAAAAAACATGCTAACGGCGCCCCCGCCTCCAGGGTCGTCTTGCGCTCATTGATAATAATTTGGCAGTAGGTACATAAGTACATAACCGTACGGCGATTGTATTGTAAGTTATTAAATGGTGATAACATTTTCCATCACACTTAAAAAATTAATGAAATGGATTCAGTTCCTTATTCTGAACAAACTATATTCAGGTTTCGCATATTATACTAAAAATAATGTTGTATTATAAAACATATCTTATGGCACTCAACAATAGTGTAGCTTTCTATCAGATAAAGAATGTTTGTGATTGGATCAGTACTTCATTACCTCTTACAAACAAACAACAAAACAATTTTAACCTCCTGATATAGTTTAGAATCTGCACTAATATTATAAAGAGGTATTTAGATTATGACTTTTAGGTTTCTAGGGATTTCCTAAGTTGTGCTGTCGGAATCTAAGCTTTTGACTGTGTGTCATATCTTTGAAAGTTCGATGCCTAGTTAGACATCATTAGAAACCAAGAAGCCAATTGCCCAGAGAAGATGAGGAAGAGAGTGGCTTGTTACCTAAGTGATACTACCTATATATATCATGTTTCTGACAAATAAATTATTTTAACTTTGATGAAACAGAAAACTTCTGAGTTCTAAATAGAAGATTGGGACTTTGGTCGCAATTTAGTTTAGGGATGCATGTTTTTAATATACTCTGGAATAAGTTTCAGTGTGGCCAAATAAACAATAATATTTCGTGATTATTCCTCCAGGCTAGTGATAAGTATGCCCCCCGCTACGCCCCACATGGACAAATTACAATCTGGCACGACGGCCGACCTTCCCTCCCCGCTGCCCCTGCACGCGGTCGTGTGGGCACCACGAGCTGACAACAAGAAGGTTTTCAACCCTTGGCTGAAGGACGCGCTGGTTAAACAGGGGATGTATACACAGGTATGTTATGACAAGTGAAGCCATGACTGACCATAACTGCGTTCGCGATTTAGTTTGTGTTTTTGGAAAAAAATATTTTAAACCAACACGAAAAGTTCAGTTTGCGCTACAACTTGATTTTTATGAATTTTGCAATAGTTTTTAAGTCATTTTGAAATCTATATATGATAACATCAATTGGAAACAAGGATTTGATGAGATTATAAGTATTGATACTTGTCAGTTAATCAATATTTCAACTTGTCCTGATCTGATACACATGTACTCTAGTGCAGAAATCTCAACTTTCAATTTTAATTGTAATTGATTTTAATTTATAGAGTAGAACAATTAAGTTACACTGTATTAACTATAGCATAGCTGGGATCTTGCCACCAATAAGTTCAAATTTTTTTCACAGTATGCCGAGAATCTACTCGCCGGTGTAAGCGCATCGTGCGACAATATCAAATATACAGCTTGGTTGGCTTCTGAAACAATCAAACATCTGAAATTTAACGTCACCAGTAAGTAAACAAATGCCTACACCACCGTTTTAATGGTGTTCTTCTACGTCGTCGACACGACGCGACAGTGAATTAAATTTTACTGACCCAAAACTTCGCCAAATCGTCGCTGCTACCGACGATGCTGAGGAAGTGAAGTGATCCGTTTTTGTTTTTTTAAGGGTGAATCGTTCTTATTCCTACGAATCAGCAATTTTCTTTGTCTCCATCTCTTTCTGTGAGAGTCTAGAGCAAGAAGTCCGCTCACAAACATTTCCAGTCATTCGCATGTAATAAACTTCCCGCTCTAGTAAATTACATTCCTGGCCGATAGAAAAGGGAACGGAGATGAAGGATAATGCAGTTCTGTTCGTGTAAATATGATTTCAACCTAATTAAACTAATAAACGCAATTTTTTTACGCGGACTGGATTTTCAACTCTCATTATTTTATTGAGCCGATCATTGTAAATCTAACAGAGCGCATCTCAGCCCAAGAAAGCAAGAAAACATACTATTGGATTTCAACTGTCGGCGCTAAGCAGAGCGTTTAAAATCCAGTGCGCGAACAAAAATTGCCGCGATAAAATTAGGCCCGTGCGTACCTGGGCTAAGTCGTAATGTAATGTAAAACTACACGAATATTTCCTTCTACAGCGAATGGCCTACCATCTCTCTTGGACGTGATATCCTGCGATTCTGCACTGGTTAGGTTCAAAGTGTGCCTGGCGGATTCTTCTACGCCATCCGAAGCTCATCAGTTTATGCCTGATCTGTTGGACTTGCTGGAAACAGTACTTGATTGTTGTCGGTAAGTTATTTTTGATATTTTTTTCATAATATGTATGAATGTTACAATCTACATCATATTTGGATTATTAGCCAGTTATTTGGATCTTGCATTAACTTTCACAAATAAAGGATATCTAAAATCACTTCTAAGAATGGGATGTTTTTTTTTGCATTTTGCTAAATATACCATCGCGTAGTCCGCATAAGAATCTATGACGCCGTCTTTGTTATCGAAATTCATGTATCTTTCATGAAAATAAATTTGAAGCATTTGTCAGCACGCAGGTATATACTCGCAGTTATACCTACCTCGTAGTTATCTGAAGAATTAATATTGCGGTTTGTGTAAATAAAGATTACATCAAACTGTCATAATTATTCTCCAGATAAAAGATATCAGACTATAAAATCATCCCTTAATCGGCTAATTCAATGTTAACTTTCCAGTCTCAGTGCGGGCCTAGAACTCGAAGGCCTAATGGAGAGTTCGAACAACGCCTCCGAAGCGGCCGTAAGCAAGGCTCGTCTACAAGTATGCGGTACATCCGGTCCGGTCGGTAATGCGGCCGGAAGTACCCCACCACCGGCTTTAGGTGCTTGGTTGAGGGCACATCTGCCGTCTAATGCGGCTACTGCCTTGGATAGATTGTCTTCACCGCCACCGCTCGCTTGCATCAATTTGGTAAGATTTTTGTCTTTGCAATATGTTAAAATTATATATTCTACTCAACCTTTCGGCCCCATCGGCCATCGGTTCTGCGAGCAATGTGGTGCCCTGCCCACTGCCACTTAAGTTTGGCAATTCTTCGGGCTATGTCGGCTACCTTGGATCTCCTGCGGATCTCTTCAATTCTGATTCGATCACGGTCTTTCGGCAGAAATTATGATGATAAAATATACGAATAAGAGCCACAAGCCTTAGCCTACTGACATTGACATCTGAGCTACCGTTTTTATTATATAGTGCGTTCACGTTAACTTGACGCGTGACGCAGTAGTTAGCACTGAATTTTGCAGCCTTAGTTTCAATACAAATAGACTTCAAAATGGCGACTGACAGAACAGAACTACCAATCACATGACTGCAAATTCAGTGCTACAAATCGCGTCACGCGTCAAGTTATAGTGAACGCACAGTACCGTCGTCATGAAAATCTGTCATTTTCACCAGTATTTTACTATAAGGTGTCAAAAAACGCCCTGTATTTCGACAGCCGTTATTGTGTGATCGTTCACTTCTTAGGAAAACAAAGCTTTCGTTTCTGAAAGTATTTTCATGTTAATTTATTATCAAATCTGATGGCTACATGTAATTAGTTAACCTTATAAGTTATAACCCATCACATCACCTAACATTTTGATTTAACGTAACATTTGTTACTGAAATCTAGCCATTTGACGCGCTAATATTCATTCAGTGTTACCTAACAATCGTCAAGCGTAAGCTCACCGCTGAGTGTACAGCGCTTACAAAACGCCCTTAGTATATAAAAAAAATATAACAATAAATATTATTTGCAGGCTTTCTACGCGGCCCACATAATACCTTCAGAAAGCGCTGTGCTAAACCTAGTATCATCTCACTGCGAGTTAATCACTGCTAACACGAAGTACTCGCTCGGTCCTTCATTGATGATGCTCGCGTATTCAGCGGCGAAGCTTCTAGAAGTTGGAGCAAGCAAGCTCGCAGACAACCCGGAGCTTATGAAGAAGACGCTTGACCTGATTATACCGGCTTTGGTAAGTGAAGAGATATGTAGAGAATGTTACTCTCATCAAGTTATACAGGATAGATTTTTGAGACGGAGTGATCCTGTTTCTTATAAGGATCAAAATAACTCTATAGGACCAACTGAGGTTTGAATACTAGAAAAGTCAGAAAACGCAATAAAACTTTTGCCATACATTTTGTAGGAAATGAGACTCCCAAACTACTTTTTTACAATGGATAGACTGGCCGAAAATTCTCATGGACAAATCAAATTTTAGGAATAGACGTTCCTAAAACTTAGTTTTTCATATTAAAGGTTCAAATGGTTGGCACAAAAAAACATTTCAGAGCATGTAACTAAAACCCTAAATTGTGTCATCATGTTTCTAGCCTAAAAGAATTTCTTCTAAATAGTGCCTTCATATTTTTCATTAAAGTTACTCTTAGTATTCTGTAACCTTACTAGGTAGCTACAGCAATAGTAACATATTGCAGAAATCTCTAAATTATTAGTGATAATGTATCCGAGACATTATTTTCATAAATTTTCTCTCCAACAGACTGACGGCCGCCTAGAGTTCATGTCTGAACCGTTAGCGGCAACGTTGAATACGCTAGTACCACAAGTGCAGAAGGCTGAACAATTGTTACATGAACACATTCTAAAGACTACCTACAGCGTGCTCGTTGACCATCTACAGCCGTCTACAGAGAAAACTTTGAGGCATATGGTAAGTAACATTATTTCTTTAGAATCTCAATTAACTTGTAGTATAATATTTTAGGAAAACACTCTTTGCGAAAAAGTTGGGCTGACCGGTGTTTAACTCTCTTTGCCAAAAGGTTGAATTGACTCTTGAGTGCTTAAAGTTCATAGGTCAGACCTATGAATTTTGAAAAGACATTCACATGAAGATCGAAATCTAACCGGCCTGCTGATTTTTTAATCATGGTTGCCCAGATGAATGGGAGATTTACGCATAATTTTAAGTTAAAGTTCATAGGTCACCTATGAATTTTGAAAAGACATTCACATGAAGATCGAAATCTAAGTGGCCTGCTGATTTTTTAAGCATGGTTGCCCAGATGAATGGGAGATTTACGCATAATTCTAATGGTTTTCTCGGCTGCTATGCATCAAATTGAGAATTTTTTATTAACTAGCATGTAAATTCATTGTGGTAACTGTCTTGTTCAGGTAAAATACTGGGAAAAGATACTGGACCGTCCCGCAGGCAGACTGGCGTATGAGAAAGTATTTGCTGACAACTCAGGGTATTCACTCGGCAAGATTCTTTTGTCAGCGCCGAATGCTAGAAACCCTTATGCTGAAAGAGTTATCAAGTAAGTGTGGCATTTTTAATAATGGCAGTCATTAATTTATACGATCGTATGATCATAAATTTATCGAGGATGATTGTCGTCACGACACATTACAAAAAGTCAAATTCTCACTATTCCACCCGCATTTTAAATTCTTTGCCCCCATAACATCTAGAATAAATCAAAAGATTGTATATATGTTGGATTTCACGAACGCGCATCAATCATTCTAATTTATGCCTTACTAGCTGCGCCCTGCGGTTTCACCCGCATATATATCTCGATCTCGTGGAAATAAAAATCATGTCAAGATAAAGAAAAAAGTCATGGTCTACCCATGTGCCAAATTTCATCAAAATCCGTTCAGCCGTTTTAGTATGAAAGCGTAACAAACAAACAAACTCAGTTTCGCATTTATAATATTAGTTAGGATTATAATGATAAGAGTCACATACACAGATTCAGAGTAGGCTAGATTCCGCATGTTCATTAGATAGTATGAAAACCGAGCGTGTCATCTTTTTTATACCTACGATGACGTCACCCCAGCCATTTAATGATTTGCTCAACGTTAACAGAATCATTTTAATCGCTAAGCGCGCCTGTGAGCTGGTAGACTTCGTCAGGAGTGGACGTGCGTTGACATTTTTTCATTTGTCATGCAATAGGAAGTCGCAATAATGCTCGAAGTTTGTGCACAGCACAAACTTTAGGGCACGCTGGGTCGGACGGCTTGTGGTTCTAGCCTACTCTAAATCTGTGGTCACATAACTGATTATATCCCTTCCTATTCTCATTTCTCAGGCTTTTCATCAAGATATTCACCGGTTGCGAGAACGATCTGAACGGCAACCTGTGTGTGTCTGTATGCAAGTTTATTGGTGTCGCTGATCAGCAGAGGTTATCCATTCTACTGGCTCACATCTGTTTAGGTGCACCTGGTGAGTCTTTTGTATTAGTTATCTTTTCTTTTAGTCTTTTGTCGTTAAAAGACAATAAGAAGACTCAAAAGTCAAAGACAAATTATTTATTTCAAATAGGCACACAAAAGGCACTTTTGAACGTGAACATTTACAAAAAAATAGAATTGATTGTAGTTTCCTCTTCCAAAAGGTATTTTCGTTTGGAGAAGAATGGCCAAAGAAACAACATCGGCAAAAAAAAAATTAACCTAAATAAAAAACAAACAAAACGGCTCAAAATCGAATCGGATTGGCTTAAAATGTTCTACAATATTTTTTATAGGTACATTAATTATGAAGACAATGCACATAGAATAAAATTACTATACCACAATAGGTAAACAGAATTAGAAATGAAGCTATGACAGATAATTTAATATAAAATTTAATATAAAAAAACAAACTTCGTAAAAGTACGTTTTCCTAAAAAAAATATAAAGTAATAAGTTAAGTGTGTGGGTTATGGATGGGTGATCACAGAATGTAAAATCAAAGTCATAAAAATAATAAATTATACAATTAAAATAGCAACCAGATTGATTTTGTCTAGACCCTAGATTGTTCGATGGAGCTGGTTTCCAACTAGCAAGTTTCCAAGCATTCTTATCTTGGATATAATCCTCTAATTTTTAATATGCTTGTTTACAAAATGTACTTTTAATATGTGTTTTTTCTTTAATCTGCTAATATTACTGGCTAGTAATACATCAAACAAAAGATGTGTTGTTGATGCTCATTTGTTTTATTTAGCCTTGATAGAGTCCTCTTCAAATCAAGGACGATGTGTCGGGATACGGTGACTTGTCTTCGATTGCTTCCGTTCCTGACCTTCGATTTTGTATCTATTTATATGAAAATAAAGCACACAATCGTACCGCGTCGCTCTGTACCTCTTCTAGTATGTAGATATCCTTGATTAATCATTTGAATCGGTTTATATCAGACTAATGTTAATAGGAAGATCGTTTTTACTTAGTAATACATTTTTTGCTTAAAAAATCAAGCTGCCATTAAATCCCCAACCCGACCAGCAGGCGGCGCCACTGGTACAGCTAATGGAACGCCAACGGAGACCGAGCTGCCCACACCGACGTCATCAGCCCCCGAAGCGGGCGGCAATCCCGCGTCGCTTGCGCTGCGCAACGCTTTACGCAATGTGTTCCGCACTGAGAGCGATGCGGCGACAAGGAATGATGCTAATGCGCAGAGAAATGATTCGGATTTGCCTGTTTTTGATGCGCCGTGAGTATTTTAGTTTTTATACAAAGCGCTATTCAAGCGTTCTCTTTGAAAACGAAACTCTTAAATGTAATAACACTTTGTGTTGTACTAAAATATTGATTATGAATAACAATATGCAATAACTATTATAGTGACTCTGAATATTTAGTTTCAGGTTTGAAAAAGCACTTGGAAATTATCTAAATTCTTTTTTTACACCTAAAACTGTTACTCCAATGCTCCACAACATTTAATCCAATCATCAATATTTATTATTGCAACCAAAGCGATATTTCATAATTTTATTTAGTAATATTTATTAATTAATCAAAGCAGCGAAATCATTGACTGGTATTTTCGATGTTGCCAATTTTCTGAATGCAGCCTTAAAAGTCATAATGGCAAAACTGTAATGTTTAAAAAAAAAACATTTAAAATATCCTTTTCTTACAGTTCTCCAGCTCCTAGGGCACAGTCAGAAACCGCGCAGCAATCTGCTAATTCAGGTAACATTCTTCGTTATTTCATCCACTTATTTAGCTTCTGGCCCTAACAAAGGTCTTTATATATCTTGCTTCTGTTCTATATCCGAATTTTTCGTCAAACACTCTTCGATAGTAACAATTTGAATTTGACATCACCTTTATTTCGTAGTACTAAAGGCGATATTCTTAGTTCAACTTTTACTACTGATGTGCGATTCATCGTATATTCGTAGCATTGTTGCGTCCACACAGCATTTATTTTTTTAGTAAAATAATAATCCCATACAGAGAGCTGCAGTTGGTCAGACGGTAGTAAAGACAGCGGCGGCGCCGGCACGACGGCCGTTGCGGTCGCGGAACCAACTCCTGCGCCGCTCACCGACGCAGCTAACGACAACGCGGCATTATTGTCTGCGCTGTGCAAGCATGTGGTGCAACACTGGTACGTGTTTAGTATAATAATTAGTTGTTGCAAACTATGAGTGTGCATTATTTGAATTGCATTACTATTGCGCTAAGTTTTAGCTCTAAATATTGATGCAAGCTTATCAAAAACAATGACAGCACATTGCACATAGCGTTACACTGACGAATTTGAGTGTATTGCGTATTTACTTATACATCTGCTATGCGTACATATACTTTGCATGAGTGCACCAAGGCAGTGGAGGACCGCGCAATTTTAACTAATGTGAGCCCTGAATAAGAGCGGATTATGAATTTAAAAATTAATATTACATTATTTATTTTCTGGAACCAGTGGTGACGAGGTCAGTGAACGCATGCTGACAACTTTGATCGGCGTGTGCGGGGACAGTGCGTGCTCCCCGCTACTGCTGCGTGAGATGTGTCGCCTGGCCGACGCTCATGCTGGCGGTGACCATCGACAACTGTTCCCTGCTGCAGTGGGCTGGTTATCTGCTTGGTAAGTTACATATTTTGTTAATAAAACTTGGATATCCAGGAAAAAATAAATCCATAATAAATATATGTTTAATCTGCATGCAAACTCTTATCTCAATCCATTTAGCCGTTGGAGTTGTAATTTTACATCAAAATTATGGAAAACTGATCAAGATGAAGTGATTACTTTGTTTACAATTCTATAATATGTTTGTTTCTGTTTTCCTTAATGTGTCTTAATTTGTATGTTTTTGTTACAGTGTGGACAACTTGAGCAGTCAAGAAGTCTTGGACAAATTGGAGGAGGGACAAGTGGACGGTACATTAGCACCACAGATCGAGTCCGCTTGCGTCCTGCTGTCTTACCTGGCAGACGCTTTACACGCTATCAATACTACGCAGCCTCATAGTGAGTATAGTAAACATACATTTACAGGTACCAAGAGTAGTTTCATGTTTCATATTGGAAAAGAAGTAGACCACATAGTATATGCTCTTATCATGAACAGTCTCAAGCATAAAAATATTACAAAATTATACTTTTAACAACTCTGCAATAATGACCGATTTCATTATTCATCCGGCGTCGCTTGTCTCGTCCGATAGTTTTGGTGTTCTTTGAGTTCCATCGATGTCACATATTTGTGCTGCCATTTGTATCTGCCTTCCACAAATGCTCACAAATTCACGCACAATGGTCCACATGAAGGACTAAGTGAGGAAACCAAACCCGCTAACATAGAACAGAATGCTTACAAATATTTGCCGTCATTTTGGCGATACATATTAATATGGATAAATCATGAAGTCAGATATTATTGCCGAGCTGTCTATGGTAACATATTTTATGCTCGTGACTGGACAGTGGAATAGACTCACCATAGAACTTAAGACAACGGTTTCTAACAATCACAAATCCTCACAAAACTTAATTTCGAAGCAAGAATTAACGCCTATATTATTTTGTAGCATGGCGCTCAGTGAGTCCTACATGGGAGTCACCGTCGGATCTCGGATTCGACCTGGATTATACAGACGAACAACAAGACGATGACGATACGAGTGCTGATGATTCTGTAAGTAACCAATGTATTTTATCTAACATCTTTAGATATCAATAACCATCACGTTTGTGAAGTTTCGTCAGCTAACTTAATTTGACGTAGTATAATGCATAGTAAAAACACTTAATTGACACCAAACTCGGTAACCAGGTTCATAAATACCGATACCATCGAATGATATGACCCTAAGGCCCCTCGCTAACGGCGACTTTTTGTAGCTATGCAATAGCGATGCTGTCGCGCGTCTGCATCGATACAGTCGCGAAGCTGGCGCGCGTCCGCATCGATACAGTCGCGAAGCTGTCGCGCGTCCGCATTGATACAGTCGCGAAGCTGTCGCGTGTCCGCATCGATACAGGCCTAAGGTTGACTGGTAGAAAATGCCTCAGGCATTAAGTCTGCCTTTGTACAGTGTAGTTTTTACTTGTGCATAAAGTTTTAATAAATAAATAACTACAGTCGCGAAGCTGTCGCTTGCAAATGCGACTAACACGCGCTAAAAAAAGTTGCCGTGGGCGAGGGCCCTAAGGGCCGCCATACACGGACTGCTTCAAGCAGTCAGGATGGATTGCTTCAAGCAGTCAGGATGAACTGCTTCAAGCAGTCAGGATGAACTGCTTCAACCTGCGACTACATAGTAAACCATACATTTACACACCATACCATTACACACCATACATACGAAACCGCTCGAGCTGTTGCAACTGCTTCGGGCGGTCGTGCGGTCAATGTTGACTATGACTGCTAGAGCGGTCCGTGTATGTAGATCAATGGCTAACTGCTCGAGCAGTCCGTGATTGGCGGCCCTAAGGTTGACTGGTACAAAATGCCTCAGGCATTATGTCCGTGTTAGTACATAATTTTTTTACTTATGCATAAAATTTTACATAATATAAATAAATTACATATGATTCTTTAATCTTTACTAAGACCTGATAGTAATCATATAATTTCCCCCACAGGACGAAGACGCAATGCTCCAATACAAGCTCTGTACATTCACGGTAACTCAACGCGAGTTCATGAACCAGCACTGGTACCACTGTCACACTTGTAAGATGGTGGACGGCGTAGGTGTGTGCACGGTGTGCGCGAGAGTCTGCCATCGTGGACATGACGTGTCTTACGCTAAGTTCGGCAACTTCTTCTGTGACTGCGGCGCTAAGCCTGACTCCAGGTAATTAAAAAAAATGAGCGAGGGCCTGTTTCACCACCAATTATTATTAAGGCTCTGCAGATAATGTTAATCTATCTGTTTAGGGTTCCGTACCCAAAGGGTAAAACGGGAACCCTATTACTAAGGCTCCGCCGCACGGTGGATCGAAAATCGGCTGTAGAAGACATAGGATCTCGATTTCTTAAATGTTATTTTTTTTGCTGGAAATGACTTCTTCTGATCATTACTGTTCTATAAAATGTCATATGAAGTAATTGTGTGCACAAATGGAAGAGTTATAATTTTTATAAGAAAAAAATGTATGAAGCTAGTATGAAAAATCGAATTATCTCCTAAACGGCATGTTTAACCGTACTATCCTTGGAGGTGGTCATAGTGCTAATTATTTATGATTTTTTGGTTGCTGATTTGACGAAAAATTTAATGCCGTTTTTTTTAAAAAAATCGTCAAAATAATTTTATTTATTTTTACATGTAAAACGATCCCTTTTAGTGTCCAAGTTAAAAAGTTCGATATGTTATTAACCCAAATATTAAAAACACACAAAACAAGAAAAATTCAATAAAAAAAACAGCGAAAACAATCATATTTACGTCAGAAAAGGCGCTTGGATTGCTTCTTTCGCTAAAACTCTCAAAGTGGCAATATATTACGTTGCGAGAGGCTGCCATTCGGGAAGGTGCTAAGGATAATTTATCCATCTTACTATAAAGTGCAACAAACTAAGCTTGATTGCTACCCTCCGAACCAATCAGTGACAGTTACTGATTCATCGGCTAGGATTACACTTCAAGCTTTACTTGATATCACAGTTACAAGAATCCTTCAAAGCCATTCTAAGGAAGAGAAGAAGCTTGATATCCAAGTGGGGATTTGATGGTGCTTCTAACCAAAACCGATACAAGCAAAAAATGGAGGGTGAGGAAGATGACTCGAGCATTTTCATGACCTCCTTGGTGCCACTTAAACTGACAGATGGAGACAACATCTTATGGACGATCCCAAAACCATGCTCAGTTTTGTATTGTCGTCCAGTTCAGTTTACTTTTGTAAAGGAGAGTGAAGCAGTTGTCCTTGAGCTGAAAAAACAAATGGATGAAGAAATTGAGGCCCTTATCGCCACAGAGTGCAATAATAATAATAGGGTGACTCATGAACTAATGATGACGATGATCGACGCTAAAGTTTGCACTTACCTTTCTGAAGCTAGATCAATTGCATCGTGCTACCTGTGCTTAGCAAAGCCTACAGAAATGAACCGCTTAGATGCTGTAACATCAAAAATTGTGTGTTCTGACCTGTATAAATTTGGCTTGTCATCCCTACACGCCCGTATAAATTGTATGGAATGTCTGTTACACATTGCATACAGGCTCGACTTCAAACGGTGGGCAGCGAGAAGTGATGAGCACAAAGAAATGCTACAGACAAGGAAGAAAATAATTCTAAATAAATTCAAAGATGAGCTCAATCTGTTGATTGATATAGTAAAACAAGGCTCGGGAACCACCAATGACGGGAATACTGCAAGAAAATTCTTTGAGTTTCCTAATAAAACCGCAGCTATAACCGGTTTGGATGAAGACCTCATCAAAAGATTTGCTGTAATTTTACAAGCAATTACATCTGGAGAGCAGGTCGATATAATAAAATTTAGAGATTATGCCCGCAAAACAGCAGAAAAGTACGTATTATTATACGACTGGTACTTCATGTCGTCAACCGTTCATAAATTATTAATCCATGGGGCTGACATAATCGAGAAAAATAATATTGTGCCGATTGGGACTCTCTCGGAAGAAGCCTCAGAGTCTCGAAACAAAGATTTTAGGAGGTTTCGAGAACATCATTCGCGGAAAAGAAGCAGGCAGGATTCCAATCAAGACATTTTAAATATGCTTGTTGTTTCTTCGGATCCTTTGCTAAGTGCACAAAGGCCTAAGTTAGATGCCAAGAAAAACCAGAGTTTTTTTGCTGAAACTCTCGACTTAATTCAATTTCAGGAAACTGAGTTCGAGTTTTTGGATATATCCAATCTGGATGCTGACTCAGAATTGGAGTCTGACAACGAGAGTGATAAGGAAAATTTGTAAAAAAATTATATATGTACATATTTGTAAATTTGTATTTGAGTGTTTGGGTTTTTTTTGTAATATTTAATGATATTTTGTCTTTTTTAAAATTTATTTAACTTTATTTTACAAATGCTTAGTATTAATTCCTTAAATTAAATTATTTTGTATAAAATATAACTTTATATGTTACTTAAATAAGAGTTTGATAATCTTTTTTTATTTAAATTAATAAAAATGTGTCAAAAAACAGCAATTTTTTTATTTAATTTTTCTTGTTTTGTGTGTTCTTAATATTTGGGTTAATAACATATCGAACTATTTAACTTGGACACTAAAAGGGATCGTTTTACATGTAAAAATAAATAAAAATGTTTTGACGATTTTTTAAAAAAAAATGACATTAAATTTTTCGTCAAATCGGCAACCAAAAAACCATAAATAATTAGCACTATGACCACCTCCAAGGATAGTACGGTTAAACATGCCGTTTAGGAGATAATTCGATTTTTCATACTAGCTTCATACATTTTTTTCTTATAAAAATTATAACTCTTCCATTTGTGCACACAATTACTTCATATGACATTTTATAGAACAGTAATGATCAGAAGAAGTCATTTCCAGCAAAAAAAATAACATTTAAGAAATCGAGATCCTATGTCTTCTACAGCCGATTTTCGATCCACCGTGCGCCGTCTGTCTGTCTGACTGTCTGTCTGTCTGTCACTAGGCTGTATCTCATGAACCGTTATAGCTAGACAGTTGAAATTTTCACAGATGATGTATTTCTTTTGCCGCTATAACAATAAATACTAAAAAAATAGAATAAAATACATATTTAAGGGGCTTCCATACAACAAACGTGATTTTTTTTGCTCGTTTTTGCTCGATATTGATAACGGCAACAGGTAGACGCTTGAAATATTTACAGAATATTTAATTATATAATCACTTTAAAAAAAAGAAGCATATTTAAGGGGGCTCCCATACAACAAACGAGATTTTTTTGCCATTTTTATAGATAATGGTATGGAACCCTTCGTGCGCGAGTCCGACTCGCACTTGGCTGGTATTTTTTTACTTTATTCCAGTGCAGTTACGACTAAGTGGCTAATGTAATTTATCCACTTACTGTATAGTAAACATCTCATTGTTATGACTGTCAGAATACACCTTTAGTAAAGAAATTTCATCATTCATGATTTTTTTTTTATTATCATGTAGCTGCCAAGCGTTAGTGAAGCGCTCGGTGACTTTGGGCGGAGCTCGCGGCGCCGGCGCAGAAGAGGCCGCGCCCGCGCCTTCGCTGCGCAGGCGACCGTCCAGCCCTGCGCCCCCTGCTATACTGGCGCCGCCACGACGACCTGTACTGGCATCCAATATACAAGGTAAACTGCGCTAAACTGAGACGTTTCCTAAACTCACGGTGCTTCTCCACTACATGGTCCAAGTTACTTGAGCAATTCGCTTGTGCGTGCTACTTGCTTGAGCTACCTGCGTGAGTTACATATTTGGTGCATAAGTCACTGGACCTGCTCACTTCTTTACACGGTTGTTTACAGTTACACGATGCATGTAACCTGCCTCAATATGTGCATGTTACCCGCGCCGTGTACGAGCACCATTAGCATTAAATATGTGTAGGCGTTTTCCAAGATATTGATCTGACACGAAATTGAATCACGTTCGTGCAAACGGTCTTCATTGAATAATTTATGTGGCTGCATGTGTAAATGTTAAAGGCCTTTAGGAAGCAACAGTATTCTTAAAATGAACGATATTGTTATGTTTATCCAGGCTGCCGCCAATACCTATCGTCGTACGCCGGCTGGGGCACCTGCATGGAGCGCGTGCGGCGCCTGCTGGAGGCGCTGGCGGGCCCCGTGCGCGCCGCGTGCGAGCGCGCCGCGCCCACCGGGGCGCACGGCCGGGCGCAGAGGGCCTTAGCACAGTTACATCTAGGAGAGAAGAAGTTCACCCACACTGATCACCTCATGCTGCCTACTCTTGGTAAGTGTTGTCGTACCTAGCTGGGTGGACGTTTGTGTGAAACTTAGGCGCACACACATGGGTGTCAATCAAAATTGAAGTTTGATTAATAGACACTAATTTATGTCTAAACATTTTGACTGTAAAAGATCGCCTTTTTCACGTAGACAGTTCTTTCAATAAAGCTACAGAATAACTAAGCTATCAAAACATCTCAGACCCTAACTAAGGGACCTTTGAATATGAGCTACACTTCTCTTGATCACTTCTTACTCAAGTTCCACCGCAACGAACTCTCCATAAAAACATCTTTTTATGTTTACCTCAATTCCACAGGTTCACAAGAAGGCGCATTCGAGAACGTTCGCATGTCGTACACGGGTGAAACTGGCCAGACGATCCGCCAGCTGATGTCCGCGCACAAGCTGCGTCGTGTCGCCATGTGCTGCCTCGCCTCGCCGCAAGGACGCAGGCAACACCTCGCTGTGTCGCATGAGAAAGGTAACACTTTCCGTGACCAAAATTGGAACGAAACGCCTCCATATTATATTTTGAAATACATTTTGATGAAATGATGGACTTCCAGTAGTTTGAATACTATTTATTAACTATAAAATATATCAAGCACATGCTATAGTGCGTTCACTATAACTTGACGCGTGACACCATTGGTAGTACTGAATTTTGCAGTCTTAGGGCCGTATTACAGAACCTTACTCAAGACTCAAGTATTACTTAAAACTAGTTTCGACCAAACAATAGCTTTAAACGAGTTTTAAGTAATGCTTGAGTATTGAGTGAGGTTATGAAAAACAGGCCTTAGTTTCAATCCAAATAGAGTTCAATTTGGCGACTGACAGAACAGAACTACCAATCACATGACTGCAAAATTCAGTGCTGCCAATCGCGTCACGCGTCAAGTTATAGTGAACGCACAGTACATAAAAGCTAACTATGAAAAGACACACATGCCACATGAATGATGGAGCATGTGCTTCAAACGGTTATCAACGTCTTAAATCTAGTGCTATTTCACAATATTGCACAAGATATGTTTACCAACTGTGGTCCACTGCCAACGTGTTTAGTTGTAGAATGAAATTGACGTAATCCCAGATGCAACATTGCATCGAAGCCCAAATGATGCGAGTCGTTTAAAAAATAAAATAAAAACTGTATAAACATTTTTTAAATATCCAAGGTTTTTGATGTGAAACATCTATAGGCGCACGTAAAACCGATTACTGGCGGGGCGACGCATACCGCGTGGCGATTCGTCGCTACTATACAGTCTATACTTAGTAGTGTGTAAATAATTTCGATGTTTCACATCTGCCAAGCGGCCCGTGACGGCTCAATTTTCTTTACAATTTTTTTACTATTGTATTGTAAAAATATCATAAATGAAAAAAAAAAAACAATAGTGCACAATTTAATCAACATCTTTCTTTCCCAGGAAAAATCACAGTCCTCCAACTATCAGCGCTACTGAAACAAGCAGACTCGTCTAAACACAAGCTTACTCTAACCCGTCTGTCATCCGCTCCTATACCGTTCATGGTACTCAGTCTGAGCGGAAACCCTTGGAATGAAGATCTGTTAGCTGTGTGCGGCCTGAAGGAATGTCATGTGCTTACCTTCAATAGTGGCGGTAAGTGATAGTGACGTGTGATGTTATAGTGTCTTGTCACAAACTAGCTCGTGCACGTGATTGGGCCTGCGTGGAGGTCGGAAATTATCCCACGGGAACGTACTATTGGGATAAAAAGTATCCTATGTGTTAATCCAGGTTATAAACTATCTGTGTACCAAATTTCATCAAAATCCGTTCAGCCGTTTTTGCGCCAATCTGGAACATACATCCAGATAATTAGACAAATGGACAAAATACCAAAAAAATTGGGCATCATACTCGTTCCCACAAAATGGTACTGTACAAAAATGTAGTTGCTACAAGAGCAACTACATTTTTGTACAGTATAGACTTCGTAGTTATTTTATTATAATCTAGATGTTTTAAAAGAAGGTTTATCTTTAGACTTTATTCCAACTACAGTAAAGTTCATAATACAACACTGACAACTTAGCAGTTTTTGTATTACAAACCTTAGTCAGAATAAGGTTCCAATGCAATTTGATAAATGCGTAGATGTTGCAGCAGAAGCACAAACCTACGAATTCACTCGCGCACGTAATAACGTTACGTGGTGTTCTCTGATGTACCGAAACATGTCGGTTATTTTGCTTTTACATCGTTGCTAAACTAATGTTGATCGTTGTTGAAAGCCATCATGGTTCGCAAGTACTAACATGTTCCGCGTTTTTAATGTTAAGTTCTATTTACTAATAAGCAGGTTAAACTCGAATGAAATTTTATAAACCTTTTCCCCATTAACTAACCTTTGTATGTTGCTTGTCATTCCTAGGCGCCGTAGCCGACCACTTAGTGCTCAGCACCGGTTTGGAAGGCAACAATTACGTCATCAAAGCAATCTGGCTGCCCGGCTCTCAGACACAGCTCGCCCTGGTCACATCAGACTTCGTCAAGATATACGACTTGAGCAAAGATCTCAATAACCCTATGCATCACTTCCTCGTCCCGAGCGGAAAGGTAAAAGTATTTGTTAATTTTAGAGCTAGAGTTGGGAAAAGAAATAAATAAGTAGCCTAGATATACATCATGAATAAGTACCGGTTAACTTATTTGACCCATAAATTCAAACGAATTATGCACCAGTTTTTCATTGATTTGATGGATAGTGCCTATCCGAACACTGTAAAACTGAGACGAAACATTGGACACCAGTTTCATCAATCATGAAGATTTACATGATCTTTTACATATTTTAAAATACCTGAATACTGTAATAACGTTCTATTTGTCAGGTCCGCGACGTAACATTCGTGAACCAGGACGGCGTTATGCACATGCTATGCATGAGCTCTGCCGGCCATATTTACTGGCAACCAATGAGCGAAGAGTCTCGCGCCACGCTAGGAACGTTCTACGTCACAAACACGCTAGAGGTGCTCCATCCGGAAATACAGGTAAGTTGAAATGTTTATTTAAGTTCTCGATATAACTCTTGTGAACCAGGCTGGTATTATGCACACGCTATGCATGAGCCCGAACGGCCACATCTACTGGAAGCCGATAAGCAAGAAGCTGGAGGACTCGCAGAGCCCATACTACGTCACCAACGTGCTCCAGATTGAGCACCCGGAGATACAGGCAAGTTGCGGTAACCGGTTATCTAAGCTAGTCTTGAAATCAAAGAAATAGCATCGTCGTCTAAATGAAGACGGGTGCTTATTTCTGGATTTAAAATAAATTTATCCTTCGTTTTGTTGTTAGGCAAATAAAACACTGGACAGTTCTGCAGAAAAGAAATAAAGCGATATCTTTATTAATTATAAATACATGTATTTAGCACAAAAGCCTAGCCTAAACTTAAAGACACACAACATATTTTGGATTACACGCCTCACGGCTGCGCGAAACAGGCCCAGTTATATTGCTGTTATATTGTGTGCCTTAACCTGGGTCAAATAAATTTATATTCTTTCTTTTGTTTTTTTCTTTCAGTTCAGAACAGAACAAAACGTGCTATCTAGTGGGTTATTTGCATATAACCGTGTCTTCGTGACCGCAAAGCATGCAGTGTGGCATTGTAAAGTCATATGTGTGGTAGTCGCCTAGACGCGGATCAGACTTAATTTCTTCCCGTGCCGACCCTATGCATGCAATATAATTTACTATTTCACATTGTATTTCATCCGCTTGTGTGAGTTTATACCTGTGTATGCAGTTATCAACCTTAGCGCAGGAAGAAATTCAGCCTTTCATTCAGAGCAGACCGACAGAACGCAGTGGTAGCATTGAACTATACATTTTATTATCAAAGCATAAAGTCCAAAGTTGGACGAACATTGACGCAAACATCAAACGGCTCCTTAGGCGGCCTCGAGCATGGTCGATGTTCGTAATTTTTTGCACTTTATGTTAATAATAATGTAATATTTTTTAATGTCATCATAAAGTCTTCCGCTTTCGGTTTGCGCTAAACCTTAGAGGACGTTGGACGTTGACGTAAAAACAAAGGTGCCCTTTTAATTGTCCCAAATATCGCTAGAGGGATTTAAAAATAACAACGTGTGTCCCCAATGTCCTCTACCCATTTCCCGTAGTCATTCAAAATTCCGTAGTTACAGTACCGTATATCAATTGGCTGAATGTTGTCATACATTTTTATAACTTCCTCACACTTGGTCGTCATACTTTATGGTTGTATTTATTTCTTCGTAGGACGTGGCAGGGTTGGTGGGTGGCGGCGGTGTGTCCATCTACTACTCGCATACGCTGAAAATGTTGTTCTTCTCGTATGCGCAAGGCAAGAGCTTCCTGGCGCCTCTTAACACGGTTGAAGAGAGCCTCAAAGGTAAACAAAGCAACACGTAGAAAAAAACTTTTAGTTTTCAGTTCATACTTAGAGTTAAAACAAAATCTGATATAAATAAATTAAAACTCGATAGCGGTAAAGCATGTGTTGAATCTCCAATGACGATAAAACAACTCCACCATCACCATAATTTGTTGAAATTGATTTTTTATTTAAAAAGTAGTAGGATCTCAGATCCCACATACCCTTGTATTTGGTTTTCCCGTATTTGCGTCAAGAACAACACAATATACTTGAATACCCAATCTTATATAATTCACATGTATTGCAGTTAAAATTGATTTTTGACTGACACTTGGCAATAAAAAAGTATTAAAAAAAAATCACTCTCTATGGGATTGGAATTTAATCATATGAGATTTTGAATTCAAATATAGAAAACGATTCAAGTAAGGTATTTTCTTCCCAAACAGGCACAGCAATGATAACGCTAACAGCCTCATCAGCGCAAAAGGAAGGAGGTCGCGGCGGCGGCAAGCAAGGAGGTGTACAGTCATTATGTCAATGGGCCGAAGTACCCGGACACCCTGGTTTAGTGACAGCTGTCATGCAGGCCTCTAATAACCCGGTCGTACTCATGTTGACACCCACTAATATATTCGTACAAGAAATAAAGGTGAGACAGGTAATGGGGCGTTGTTGAAACTAAATAGAAATGGCTATTTAAGTCACTTCCGTTTTGAGAGAAAACAGGTATTGTTTTTGATCTGCTTCTTAGCTTTGGCTTGCGGTTTTGTCCAGGGCCCTTATAAGAAAGTGTTAAAGTTGCAGTACAAAAAGGGATGGGACCATTCGTCCTATATGGCTCCATCTCTTTCTCGCACTTGAACTAAGATAAATTGAACAGTCCCAATACTGTCCCTGGAAACCAAAGTCAATAATCGCTAGTGAAACTTCAATTCATCGTAAAGGCATGTCTCAAATAACGTTTCTGATAGGATAATCAATTAACTAATACTTTGGCATGAGCTTTAAAAGTAGATCTTGCTCGAGTTTAATTTTACTCGTTTTCTAAAACTAACCATTTTGCAGGTGGTACCCGCAAAAGCGAAGATAACCGACATGGTAGCGGTCCGCCATTGGTGCGGCGGCGGTGGCGAGCAGAAGAGTACTTTGATCCTACTTTGTGAAGATGGAAGTCTTCGTATGTATGCCGCGAGTAACGATCACACTGGATACTGGTTGTCGCCTGCTATACAGCCGACGCATGCGCCGAGAAGACGGCCTAGACTGTTGACGCATCATTCTAAGGGGAAAGCGCAGCAGGTTAGTACTGAGGTAATTTTGGGCATAGCAAATTGGCTGGGCAAAATTGTACTTATAAAATATCCTATAACAACATCTCCATAGGCTGTTTCCGATACAATTTTGCCCAGTTTCCTTACACTGATGAATCTATTTTTGAACTAAGCTATCTGACCATTGTATCGTTGTAATAATATAAAAGATTAAAATATATTAGGTTGGGGAAAAAGTCTTTTCGCATTATAGTATGAATGAACTTGTAATAAAATCTCTTTGGCTATACTATTTGTATCTGGCTGGTTTTGGTATCATTGAAAGTTTAAATTTTAAAGAACATAATTCCAAATTCAAATTAGGAAAATGTGTGATTTTCATTTGTTTTCGTACTGTCTAGACGAATGAATCTAATGAAGAAATTCGATACATTTTAAAATTTTACTACAAAAAAGGTAAAACAGCAACGCAAGCCGCGAAAAATGTTTATGGACCTAGTGCAGTGTCTGTGAGAGTAGCACAAATTTGGTTTAAGCGTTTTCAATCCGGAAATTTTCATGTCAAAGATGCACGTCGCTCTGGTCGCCCTATTACGGATAAAATGGATGCCATTTTTGAAAAAGTGGAGCAAGATCGGCATATCAGTAGTTACGACAGCTGGAGAACTGGGAATTGACCACAAAACAGTTGTGGCACATTTGAAAAAAACTGGGTACACAAAAAAGCTCGATATTTGAGTACCTCACGAGCTCACTGAAAGAAACCTAATGAACCGTGTACTCATTTGTGATTATTTATTACGACGTAATGAAACCGAACCATTTTTGAAGAAGCTGATAACTGGTGATGAAAAGTGGATCACGTACGACAAGAACATGCGAAAAAGGTCGTGGTCAAAGGCCGGTCAGGCTTCACAGACTGTGGCGAAACCCGGGTTAACTCGCAACAAGGTGATGCTGTGGGTGTGGTGGGATTGGAAGGGCATTATTCATTATGAGCTGTTACCACCAGCCAGGACCGTCGATTCTGAAGTCTACTGCGAACAACTGATTAGATTAAAGCAAGAAGTTGAGAGTAAGCGGCCGGAATTAATCAACAGAAGGGGTGTGGTTTTTCATCATGATAACGCTAGACCTCACACATCTTTAGCCACTCAGCAAAAATTTAGAGAGTTTGGCTGGGAGGTGTTAATGCATCCGCCGAATAGTCCTGACCTTGCACCTTCAGATTTCCACCTGTTTCGGTCTCTTCAGAATTCTTTAGGCAGTGTCAGGTTAACATCACGAGAGGACTGCCAAAACCACTTGTCGCGGTATTTTGATCAGAAGTCCCAAAATTTCTATAGCAATGGGATCATGTCCCTACTTACAAGATGGCAAAAAGTTGTCGAATAAAATGGTACCTACATACTTTAGTTAAATGTAAACAAACTATATTAAAAAATGTTTTGAATTTTCTTAAAAAATGCGAAGAAACTTTTTCCCTAACCTATTATATTGAAAAGTGATATCGATCTTATCCTGAGACATCGCTGATTGCTTCGTACAGTCAACAGATCAGTGGATGGACAATACAATTTTATGCAGTTCACCTTTTGGATAAAGATAGGCCTAACATAACTTTATTTCCTAGGTGGTAACTAAATCCAACGCGAACGGAGCTCCTCAGTTCCCGATTGACTTCTTCGAACATTGTGTTGCGATGAACGACATCGAGTTTGGTGGAAACGATCTGTTGCAAGTGTACAACACTGCACAAATCAAACATCGACTCAATACCACTGGTTAGTAACTGGATATTTATTATTTTTACGTCTCTTGAGATTTCTCGGGACACTGGGGCCCCGGACCTTTGGAAGGCGTACGAGGGGCCGAAGCCGATTTGCAGAGGCCCGTAAGACGTTTTTAATTAAATGAGGCACCAAATGACGATTATCCCTGTTTGAACTATGCAAGTACACCCAAGGACAACCCTCGGTTGGTGTAGGACTATTGCAAGATATAGAAACAAAGATATTGGATGATGGGTTTGGGTGGCTCAAGTGAACTGGTTATCTAGAACGGCTGTGGCCCCTGCCTGACCAATGTTTTATATAAAATGCACAGATAAAATGGCAAGGGGTGACTTGCACACTCAATAATAGGCCCCCGAAAACGATCACTAGCACATAGTGTCGTAGCGACAAGGGGCAACATAGAATCTACGATCATCGGATGGGGATCCAAAGCGTGTCGTAAAATCGTCTTTGTTAAAATTCAAAATTTTATTTAGCAACAGCCAATTTTGAAAGTTACATGTGACTCACCCTGTGTTTAAGCTAGGAAAATGTGCCGCATAAAACTTTTCTCAGATCCGTCCGTAATACGGAGTCGTTGAAAATAATCTTGTTCGTTAAACTTCGATGATTGTCTATAGGTTTGTACGTGGTATCAACAAAGATGAGTGGTTTCGCCATGGAGGTTGCCAACTCTGACCCTAACATGGTCATCTGTGGTATAAGAGTTCTTCTTGGCAGTCAAGACATCGCCAGAACGCCATCATTTGTCGAAGTGAGTATCGCTATTTATACAGGTTGAATATTTTGGAATTGGACTTCAGGCAGAGAAGTATCGTTGATCGTTATCGTTGAGTTCGTGGGTCCTGCCAGGGTTACGAGTTTGTCCGAAAGGGATATCGTGGCCCTGGCACACAGGTAACGGAAGGAACACGGGTTTTAGTCAGTAAAAGTCTGACACGCCCTCCCGCTCCGTCCGGAGCGGGAGAAGTTATTTGATAATTTCCCACCCAAAAAAAAAAATAACAAAAAAAAGGTATAAACTATCCTGCCAGAGTTGCGAGTTTGTCCGAAAGGGATAACGTGGCCCTGGCATACAGGCAACTGAAGAAACACGGGTGGGATTTAGTCAATAAAAATAAAAGTCCCAGAGCGGGAGACATTATTTGATAATGTCCCACCCAAAAAAAAAACATAAATAGAGCAAAATCGTCAAACGAACCATGAGCTTAATTTAAAGCTTTGTAAAGCAATTTAATAATAAAAAAAGATTTTCAGACCACAATTTTGCCCGTTATTTAATCGGATAGTACCAGAGTGGTTTGTTATTATTCAGACACTTGTGTGACATCTTCTCTGATCCGACACTAATCGTGACGGGTTCCAAATTTTCATTTGTTTTAGGTGTACGGCAGATCGATTCAGACAATAGTAGTGCGTAACCGTTGGTTTGACATACCACTGACGCGCGAGGAATCCCTTCAATCTGACAAGAAACTATCCATCAACTTTGGGCCTTCACAAGATCCTGATGGGGTCACTATGGTTGATTCTGTGAAAGTAAGCATACTTCATTTAGATATTAATCTAGTTTATTTTATTGTTGTTGCAGAGTATTTATTGTCCGCGCACAAGTGCTAGTCACCGCCTGAGGTATGTGAGCGGTGAGACGGGGCAGGTAGACAATGGTGAAGCTAACTCATTCTGCCAATCTTGCCAATGGAACCTTCCCCCGTCTCACCGCTTATATGTCTCAGGCTGTGACTAGCACTTGCGCGCGGACTATAATCTTATTTGCATTGCTTGTAGAATTAATTTCATAGTAACAAATGAATTTAAATAATAAATTGATGTTGTGTTTTAGGTTTATGGCAAGAATAAGGAACAGTTCGGATGGCCTGAAGATAATGAAGATCCGTCAGCTTGTCCTTCATCAAGCAAGGTTGCTCAAGTAAGTGTTAATGTTCAATATTTTAAATCGCAGCTTGGTAAATTACCCACAAAGATGGTAGCACTGTGTAATTGAAGCGTTGCATCGACTGCTTTTTTTTGGTATGTCTTTTACACGACATAAATTTTGTAACCAGTCAATAGCTTGCAAAATTAGTTTTCTAGCTGTATTTATTATTAATCTATTATATCTAGTTCTATGTTCTAATACCCCGTTTTAATGTTTTCACAGGAGGGCGAAGGCGCCGGTGGAGCATGGAAGCCCAGTCCTCTAGAACGCCTCGCTTGTGCAGCCCTCGAAGCTTTAGAACTAGGCGCCGGCGCTTCGGCCGCAGGAGTCCATGCGGCCGCCGAGCCCGCTAGGCGACTGCTATGTGCGCCTGCCCCCCCGCACCTGCACGCTAGAGCGCAGTGTCTGTTGAGGGCGTTGCATCATACGCATTACCATCAGTACAAGGTAAAGCCATTATCAAAACGGGAAGTCCAGGTCCATCAAGATCTAGTCGGTGGAATTAAACCAAATGCCTTGTTTTTTGCAACAGTTAGCGAACTAAAGAAATTAATTACAGTAAACTTTATTGTAGTATGTTAAAACAAGGATTGTTACCTCCGTATAGGTACCGGTATAATTAATCTAGCAAATAATTTCATAATTTTTTTTTCTATATCTGGTTGATTGTGCCTATTTGGACAATGTAAACCAGGGGGCCAAGTCTGCTAACGCAGTTGTGTCCGAATGGCCCATAGGTAACTAACATTATTTCTGCAGGACCAAGCCATCCTCAAATACGTGTGCACATCACTGCGCGAACTTCGTGACACAGCTGATCCGCACAACATCGATCCTGAAGCGTACTTCAGACTGGTGTTGTTGGCGCGAGGCGTCGCTGTTGCCAGGCCGAGCCATCTCGTGAAGTACAGTGCTCCTACGCCGCAGAGGCCGCCGAATGGTAAGAGAAAAAGCTAGGACATTTTAATCAGTTGCTAGACTTCGGCATCGCCTTGGTTATGTAAGGCATCGGTTTACTCAGGGCACTACAGAAAATAACAGCACACTTATGACTAAATTAGTCTGCAAACCTATGCATTACGTTCTAGATATCGGTATGCGCAGTTCACTGAAATGAAATCGTTTATTCTGTAAATAGGATATCGGAATCACTTTTACACGTCATATTAAAAAGTAAAAAATAAGCTAGATGTAGTCGACATTTCCTATCTGACTACCCCTGAGAAGAAATGGCGAAACAAACTCAGGGGTCAAAGTCTCTTTTAAAGTTCAGACATACTCTTGGTCAAATCATGTGAGAACCATGTAGATCCGTGTCTGAATGAATGGTCTTTTGAGGAAAGAACCACACAAAATTGAGTGCAATCAGTGCAAGCATTTGTCAGTAATCGTGCAGCTCGACTGAAGACTGCGCTTGCGCGTCTGCATTATCATTTCGCAATAAACATCGAATGGACATGTGATGAAGAGGGAGGAAACGCTTGTGACTAAACGATGATGATTATAAATGTGAGGATGTAGAGGGAGAGGAATACCAAAGAAAAGATGGATGGATTGTGTGAGGAATGATATGAAAGAGCAGGGAGTGAATGATAGCGTGACGGTTGACTGGGGAGAATGGAAGGAGAAAGCGTGTTGCGCCGACCCCTGGGACAAAGGAATGACTATTGTGATTTACCGCACAATGCTGATAGAGTGCTACACTTTTAGGCTGCGTTCAGACGACATGCGCACTCTACGCACGCGCCCGGCCCGCTCCCGACTCGCGCCCGCCCCGTGCTCACCCCGCACACGCGCTGCGTGCGCCTTGTACCCGCGCTTCGGCTAGTGCCGTATTGACTGTGATCAAGGGCGTTTTTTGATTAAATAATAAGTAGTAACGGGTCATTTTTAAGAGGAGGATTTGATTTTCAAAAAAAACATAAAAAATTTGAAAAATTTGATGAAATCTTTATTGGAATCGATAGAACGTTCAATATAATTTAATGTTTGAAGATGCAAATGCTGGCCGCGGCTCCGGTTTAGATGGCCCATTCGCAAGGCCCAATTTCGGCACACTCTCCAACATATCAGCCGGTATATCACGAATAAATGCTTCAATATTGGCTCCCAGTGCGTCAATCGTTGCTGGTTTATCCCTGTAGACACCGTCTTGTTGAAACCACATGTCAGGCATGTCCAATTCTTCCATTTTGGGCAAAAAAATCATCACACGGTAGCGCTCGCCATTCACAGTAACGTTTCGGCCATTGTCGTCTTTGAAAAAGTACGGCCCGATGATGCCACACCAAACAGTACATTTTTCGGGATGCAGTGGTAGCTCTTGCAATGCTTCTGGCTGGTCTTCACTCCAGATGCGGCAATTATGCTTATTGACATATCCATTCAACCAGAAATGAGCTTCGTCGCTGAACACAATTTTTCGATAAAAAAGTGGATCTTCCTCCAACTTTGCCAATGCCCATTCACCAAATTTTAAACGTTGTGGGAGGTCGTGTGGCTTCAATTCTTGCACCAGCTGTATCTTGTAAGGTTTTACACCCAAATCCTTTCGCAAAATTTTCCACGTAGTGGAGTAACAGAGGCCCAATTGCTGCGAACGGCGGCGAATCGACATTTCACGGTCATCACTAACACTGGCGGATACAGCCGCAATATTTTCTTCGGTACTCACTCTACGTATGCGTGTTCGTGGTTTAATGTCCAATAATGTAAACTGGGTTCGAAATTTAGTCACAAGCTTCCTATCCTGCCTCAGTAGGCCGACCAAACTGCCCATAAATTGGAAGAAGTGCGCGATGCACTCTCTTAACCGAGCATGCATTTTGATAGTAAAATTCAATAATTTGCAAGCGTTGTTCGTTCGTAAGTCGATTCATGGTTAAATTATAGACCAAACTGAACAAGTTTGACAATGACACAAGACACGATTCACGCGTGATCTGTCAAAAACAGTGTTGCCAAAAAGATACCAGCAAAAAAATCACCCGTTATAAGCGGGTGCGAGGAGGGCGCGTGGCGTGCGCGGATTTTGCGCGTGGCGTTCGCGGGTTCAAGGCGTGCGCGCGGTCGGCGCGGGTTATCTGAATACGGCCTTATTCATAAATTTTTCGTATTTAACAGAATTCCAATCAGAAATCACCAAATTCGATTGACATGAAAATTACATAGACACTTAGACAGGTAGTAATTATAGCAATTCTTATTTTGTTGTTTGTTATTAATTTTATCATCTTTCAAACAGGTGACTGGTCAGTCTTCTGGAAGGGCGACAGCCAAGACGAGAAAGATAAGGAACCTCACTTATGCGCGTTGCTGACAAGCGTGCTATGGCGTTTGGCAGCGTGTCGTTCATCTACTGCGCAGCCGCCCGGCATCTTGTCCTATGGATTACGTCATCCAGAACATACGATGCATGCACTCGCTGATACCGTGCATGCTTTCCAACTACATGCGGAGCTGGAGTGTGTAAGTAGTTTTTGAAATGTTTGTTTGTTTTAATCTTTTTAAAACGCCAACCTCGGTTTTGTGGTTGGTTTAGCCTATCGGTGTACTATCATTTTCTGTCTGATTATTTATAAATTTTATGGCGGTCTTTTTTATGAATTTACAAGTCTCCCGATGCTCGGCGACATACCGCAAAAAATGCAATATGATTAACATTATTATTACTACTGCTAGCTTCAAACCCTCCTTCCTGGGAGAGGCCCACTTCCACCTTTTAACCGCATTTGTCTGTTGCTGATCAATAGCCCAGTAACGTTCTACCTTGTCTACAGATTGAATTCGGTAATCAAATTTACCTATCGCTCCTACTGGCTGAGGATCAAAGCATAAGCTTCGGAGCAAAGGCTGCTCTGATGAGAGTGCTCAGACCTAGAGTGAAGAGGCGTCGCGTTTACATTCCGTCACCACCGAACACTCCTGGAACAGGTAAAATTAAAAGTATTTATTAATGTTTTTGTCCTTTCTTTAATGTGTCAGGAATCTGGATAATAATTTTAATATCTATCTACAGTATGATATCTGTTAGGTTTTTAAATTCTAGAGGATATGATAAGCTAATCTAAGCTTTAAATAACACTCCACTTTCAATGACTTTATACCTGCGCAACAAATTCTCGTTTGTAGCTTTTTAAGCACTGAAACTAAGTGGTTTCAAGTGCTATGACTTTTTATCTTTTTTTTTTATAATTCTCTTTGTAACGCAGGCGCAGGATCATCAGTAACGACAGCGCAACCAACGAGCTCTATAACCGAAGCCGTCGTATCCGAGTCAGAATTGAGCGTCAACCGTGACGACAATCAAGAGAACCAGTTCATGGATGTTGATGATTCATTGGAACCCATGGTGCTGCTGGCTCCTGATGGAGGTTAGATACAATTTTATTTAGCTATGACATATGCATCTAATGAGGTCCACGTCAAGCTGTAGACAGTTGTGATTGATTGATTTAAATCGTCATAAAAAGTAGTAAAAAAAAAAAAACTTGTAAAACTGATATCAATATATTATTCGCAGAATAAATTATTTAATTTCATATAATTATGGCTGTTAATTCAACAGTATTCATTTCTTCTAAATTGCTACACAATAATACTACCTCACAGCACAAATACAGAGAGTAAAAAGACATATCACATGGCTGCTACGCATTCTGTACATCAAACTAAATTGAGCAAAAGTTATTGATGGAAAAAGACTTATTTTTGGTATCAAACATCGCTGTTTATGGCTGCGCGCAATGTAGTGACAAATATATTTATTTAAAAGAGTGTCCGTGAAGTTTCTTGCCCGTTGTTCTCCATAGGAACCTACTACCGCTTTGGAATGGGCAACTAGCTTCATATTATTGTGACTGACCAACTCCTTGACAGTTCAAAAGTGCCTGTAAATGGTTTAATTGAAATAAATGGTTTGAGTTTGACTTATGGATGCATGCAACGGAGTTGTCGGGGTTTTCATAGTTAAGTTATATAATTTAAAACTTGTTTTCGTGAAAAAAGTAAGAAACAGCTGGAACTTGACCTTCAATATCTCTATAGCCAGAAGGTTTGTTTTGACGATTTTGCTTTAGGCAAGCCCTTTACACTAAGAGCCTACCACTACTTATTCAATCCCCTTTTCAACAGGTCTAGAAGCCTTACTAGACATACCGCCGGACGCAGACGACGAGACGATGGTGGAGCTGGCCATAGCACTGTCTCTACAAGAACAGCCACGACGTGCACCTCCCGCGCCCTCGGCGCCTCCACCACCCGCGCCCGGCTTCAGTGATGCTACTGCATCGCCGCCTGGGTATGTCACTATCTATTATACAGGGTCAAATTAAATTAACTAGTGAAACTCCATAGATGTGATGGGTATTGTATCGATATCTACACATGATGAACATGAACAATAATAAATTAATTTGCAGATTTTTTTTTTTTTGGGTTGAGGCTGCATTTTCTTTATTCACTTGAAATATCAGTTAAAAAAAATACTTTTTTGTGTATACAGATATTTCACATTTAGATTTCGATACCCATCACGAAAACAAAAAGCGGTCGTTGACCTAAAAAAAATCATCAAATCTTTTTTTATTTTTTCGTGTTTTGGATATCGATACCCATCACGTCTGCGGAGTTTCGCTAGCTAATTTAATTTGACCCCGTAGAGTACCAGCTTTAGCAGACAGATATAATTACTATCACATTTATAATACTAGTATGGAATTGATATTAGCTTGTATTTGCTATGAGCTATTTGAGATATTTTTAACAAAAACTGGATCTTTGAAAAAAATAAAGGCCTTATTTAGGTAACTACGCGCGTTTTTACGGAGATAGCCGTCAATGTTTGAACTCAAAGGTAGCTGCTAAGATTACGTAGCGAGATCGTGCACAAACTGCACGACTACTGACAAATGCGTGCACTGACTGGACAGGTCCCCTCAATCTGTGTGGTTCTTTCATCAAAAGATCATTTCAGGCACCAATCTACATGGTCTTCACATGATCTGACCAATATTATGTCTGGACTTTAAAAGAGACTGTGACCTCTGTTTGTTTCGGCCTTTCTTCTCATAGTAGTCTGATACGAAACGCCGACCTCATCTAGTTTTTTTTTTAATATGATAGACGTGTAAAAGTGTTTGTACAAACCTACTTACAGAAATAAATCATTTATCATTTAAACGTACTTTCGCATGTATAATATTAAAGGCCCTTAGTTAGGTACTATCCTATCTTAATATTATAAATGCGAATGAGTTGGTTTGTTTCTTTATTTGTTACGCTTTTATGCTAAAACGGCTGGACGGATTTGGATGAAATTTGGCACAGAGTAGACCATGACCTGGGTTAGGACATAGGATACTTTTTATCCCGGTAGTACGTGCCCGTGGAATAATTTCCAAAACTCGATGCGGGCGAAGCCGCGGGCAAAAGCTGGTTTTCTATAACAAACAACTTAATTAGGACCAATTACATACCAACAACTTACATGTAGCAATAATTCCGTCAGTTCTGATGACGAGGGCAGCACGGCCGCTACAGACGGCAGCACGTTACGCACGTCGCCCGCTGAGCCGCCTGGGTCCGCCGGCTCTGAGTCCGGAGGCAGCGGTGCTGACAGCATCGGAGGAGTTTCTGGACGAAGCAGCGCTTACGGTAAGACAAACACATGAGGTGTACAGGTTGAATTTTCCAAGTGTATGTGGGCGGCCAAATAGTAAACCATAAATAATTGGAAAAATACTCAATCGAGGCCGATTTTGATGCTAAAACGGTATCATTACATTTTTGAAAAATTCACCGGAAAATATTGGATGGATTGTGTAAAAGACCATCAGCCTAAAAAGAGGGTGAATACTGTAATGATGGCTAATAGAGATGTGTTATTCCAAAGAAATGGCATAAGTGCAGGACGACGATGATGTTAGCTGTGCAGACAAGTTTAAATATAAGCTGAAATTTAATCAATATTAGTTTTAGTACATGCGAAACCCGAAACACGTGTCTAGTATTTTTATGTAAAGAATCTATGTACAAAAGTTCAAAACTGTATCATAAAAAATCACAAAGTTATAAGGTTGTTATGTTACCGGGTTGCCCGTACATAAACGTGCTAACGGCGCCCCCGCGCCTCCAGGGTCGTCTTGCGCTCATTGATAATAATTTGGCAGTAGGTACATAAGTACATAACCGTACGGCGATTGTATTGTAAGTAATTAAATGGTGATAACATTTCCATCACACTTAAATATTTTTGGGAAAAATATAAAATGGTGTAAAAATTATAACATGGTGTAAAAATTATTGAAATCGATTCAGTTCCTTATTCTGAACAAACTATATTCAGGTTTCGTATATACTAAAAATAATGTTGTATACGTGGGTTGTGTTGGGAAGGCTTGCATAATAAATATTATGAGTTGCTAAATCCGCGAGATATTTTAAATTATTTAGACAGAGAAGAACGCTGCTTGAGAAAATCAGTAAAAACAAATGCAATGGTTTGTAACGGGTGCTTTTATCAAAGTTTAAATTAGCCAGCATGGGATACAGTGCCTTATATCTGTGTATTCGTGGGGTCACTTTACGGCAGCCATCTTGTAATATAGTATGTTTAGTGCGTTCATTATAACTTGACGTGTGACACGATTGGTTACAGAACAGAACTACCAATATGACTGCAAAATTCAGTGCTACCAATCTCGTCACGCGTCAAGTTATAGTGAACGCACAGTATGAATGTGCATTACAACGGTCTGGAATGTTCTAGGAGAAATGGTGTCGGCTCCGTCCGCCGGTGCGATGCCGGCCTCCAATATCATCGCGGTGCCTGTTGCTATCACAGGCTAGTAAACTAATACACTGTATTGTTATTTAACTTTCTAAAGCTTGTGTATCAGTTTATTAACCCGGCCAAAATATTAGCACTACAATTTGTATTTCCATCGTATTTAAGATTTTATCGAAACTTCCATTGCTTGCTTTCTATTTAAGTTCACAACATTCTTATACCACATGCACATGCTTTTGCTGAATTTAAGTAAGCTTATGCTACGTTACTTGTTATGTAATGTTTTAAAAGAGCACTTTTGTACACCATACTTGCTTCCACTTTTCTTTAATTACTTTAATGTTGACAAATAATAAATAAACAAAACTGACCAATACATTTCCATCTTTAGCCGGCCCCTCAACATCATCCAACCAACCAGTGGCCTCCACATCGCGTACTATGGAGGCAGAGAGCGAGACGCGCAAGTTGCACGCGCTCCGTCTCTCTCTACTATCAGCCGCATTGGATGCACTACCTTCACTAAGATACTTGCCAGGAGTCAGGGCTATACCCTTCGTACAGGTACGTACACATACACCAAGATATATAGAGTATGCGCTTCGCTAATATTCTTGTTCATGAACTAGTACGAACGTTACGCCACAGTCTACACCACACAGTCTAAAGCTTCTAAGAAAGGCAATAATTCAGGCACTATACATTTTTGGGCTAAATTTGAAATAGGTAGGCATTTTTCGTTGGAATGATGATGGCTGAAATACATTTTAGAAAAATCCTTCTTTACCAGTACCCGTTATCACCAGGGCCCTATTTAATGCGACACACTCACAATGCGACATATTTGTCAAAAAAATTAAAATTTTGACACATTTACACGACAACCGTCATCCAACCAATTCATTTAACTATCTCATCTCCCTTGGCAGGTGGTCCTAATGCTCGCTGGAGACCTCGACTCAAGCGTCGAAGGCGACCGCACAGTCCTAGATCGACTCCTAGAACTACTAGTATCAGAACTAGACATTCAAACCGACGAGAATCCCGAAGAACGTACTGACAGAAGGGAGTTACAACTGGCTATTATGAGACTGGAGTTACTTGTGTCGGAGTTGGATATGCATGGAGATGAGACCCCGCCCCCGATACATGAGAGGACCAATAGGAGGGAGCTACAGTTGGTTATTATGAGGCTGCTTAGTAAGTATAAGTTTATGATATTTGTTTTTCATTAAGATAGTATTTTTTTTTTATATTGGCGCGTTCACTTTGTCCCGATGACAGATAGCTTCAAATACAAAAAGCGTGGCACGGTTATTTGAGATGTTAGCTAAGTTTAAACACATATTTATACCATTTCGCCTTACAAAACCTGCAAAAAATTAGCATTAAAAAATGTTTAAAGCTATTCCTGCAGGTGGTTCTAAGGAAACAGTAACCAGCTTTTTGTTTGTCAAACACATTATGTATCTTTTGTAGTTAACTTTAGGTCCATAATTTCATGCTCTTTTTATTTCCCAGGTGTCTTAATGGCCCGCTGGAAGACCTCCGCGTCGGGCGGCCCCGTGGCCCGCGCCGAGGTGACGGGCGGCGCGTGCGCGGCGCACGTGTCGCGCCTGGCGGCCGGCGCGCTGGTGCGGGCGGGCGCGCCGGCGCACTGCTTCAGGGTGCTGTCTGCGCTGCTGCCGTATTGGAAGGAGAAGACCTCTAGTAAGCAGGGTAGATTTCTTGTTATAAAAATCACGATTTAAATCAAATTTGATTTTTTTCATAAAATTTCACGGATTACTTAGAATCTTATATGCTTCGCGATTTAAAATTATCTTTTAATCGCGGTATTCCCTGTATCTCTTAATGGCATTTATTGCATCTCTTTATGGCATTTATTGCACACTGCTAGATCCCTTTTTATTTAAATAATGTATTCAGTATAATGCTGCCAAATAATAGGTTTTTTTTTTCGTTCAATCATTCTCACAACACAACACAAATGAGAGTTACAAATTCACAATTATAACACAATATTTTACGACGCGCGACGCAATATTTATCCGGCGAACGATCACATGAAAATATTGTCAATTTAAGGGAATCCCGGAAATACTTTAGTTTTTCTTAGAGAGTTGTCAATGTTAGACCATTTTAGGGGAATACCACTGTTTTCTTAGAGAGTTGTCAGTTAACAAAATTAAAATCGACCAATTACGGTGAAAAGAAAGAAAATATATAAAAAAAAAAAAACAAAAACATCATGATTTAACCATTTCATGGGAATACCAGTGTTTTCTTAGAGAATTGTCAGTTCACAAAATTAAAATCGACCATTTACGGTGAAAAAAAAGAAAATATATAAAAAAATCATGATTTAATTGATTAAAAACAAAAAAAAAACTGTCATAAACAAAAAAAAAACATGATTATTATCAACCCGGCTAGTAAGTAAACATGATGATAGCAAGGTTCAATAGGATACGATGCATTTTTTGTCGTTAGAAAAACTATTTATGTAAATGAAGTTACTAAAACATTTGAATGCTTTCTTCAATTCATATATAAAATACCTAAGCTCTCTCTGCCTCCAGTTACCTATGTCTCTATTGAATTGTTAAAAAAAATCCTTTATGGTTCTAGGTACTGGTACGGCGACTACTGTTCAAACGTTGCTGAAACCGCTACCGCCACAGCCTTTACCCGACATGCAACCTTTCTTCGTCAAAGAGTATGTCAAGAGTAAGTACTCATTGTCATTATAAATCGGTTTTGTGTATATTTCCCTCCCAGAGGATAAGTGTAATCTCTGCCTCCGAAGAATTTTGTGGGCCTGCTATAGTTCAATTCATAATTTTACATAATTTACAGGCCTACTTATTCAACTATCTATCTACTTTAGTGTTCTAAGTTAATTTTGAGTAACGTTGTCATAAACATAACTTAATTTTTTTTTGGTTGTAATAGAATTTGATCTTTGTGAACATGTTTAACGAGTCTTGGGTTGCCAAAACATGATAATTATCTGAAATTTTGAAATTAAATGTGGTCGATCTATAATTTTACTTAAATGTATTTACCAGGCCACGCTTTAGACGTGTTCGACAACTATCCTCAACTTCTAATGGAGATGGCGCTACGTCTGCCTTGTCAAATACACAAGCATTGCGACCCGGCGCACTTCGACCAGCGCTGGCGCACGTTACTGTGTGAATACATGATGAATCAACAGACGCCGCTCAGGTAAATATAAAATAAAGATCAGTGTTAAGTCAGAATAGAAAAAAAAATATATAATTGTAGTAGCTAATTATCAGGAGTTGTTATAACTTGTTAAGAAGTGATGTTACATTCAGGGTAGAACCTGTTGTGCCGATTCTAAATCTGGTATAAAAACACAACATTTTCAATCTTATACTAAAGACACTAAAAAGTTTTCAATAGGCGCCTCTTCTATGACTGTCTACGATAATCATAATTTACAAGAAGTAACCTTATTGCGACAAAAAGTGAACAATAAAGTTTTCTCTTCATGTGTCATTTAGCATAGGTTCATACTAAACCCATTTTCTATTTTAGGAAACAAGTGCGAAAACTGTTACTTCTACTCTGCGGTACCCGCGAACGCTATCGTCAACTACGTGACGTGCATGCACTAGATACGCATCTGAACGCTGCGCGCGCATTGCTCGCTACCGACCCTGCCTATGACAAGCTTGTACAGCTTATGGACCATTTGAAGGTAGGTATAATTTGATGAGAAGGAATTATAAAATGTATTTACAAAGTTTCTTGTAGCGTTGCTTTTTCGCAGTTGTAGCGCTTTAATGGTAATCAGCGCTAAAACTGGGCAACGTGAAACTGTAGTGCAAATAGTTACATAACAGTTGTGTCATAGCTACAGTTGCTCAGCAGCAGCGCGATACCTTCATTAAGGTCGGCCGAAAATATGGCACATTGAGTTTTACAATAAATTATAATAATACCGTTTATTTAATGCGACACAGGGCCATAGAAAAATACCTTAACCTAAACATACATATTGTAATATAAACAAAAACTTATGTTAATAAAAAGGCTTAAGACTATGTTAGTAGCGCTTCACTTTGCACTAGATTGACTTTGTGCTGTCCTGTGGAACTTATCCGCGGAAGCGACGGAATACCACGTCCTGTGGCCAAAATTCTTCTTCCATGACGAGGAGCAGATAACAGTTCGGTACACGCACGACGAACGCTTTGAAGTTCACGTTCCGGCGCGACTTAAGTAACTGCACCCTCGGCGTGTACCTAGTCTTAGAGAATAGTCAAGTAGTCGTCATAGTCTTGTAGTTATAGAGCATCGTCCCTGTCACTGATAACATATCAGTATTTTTAAATCTCAATTTGTCATATTTGAGCCCGGATATTGTATGTAACTATCATAAATGACGTTTATCCGCCAGGCTTGCGCAGAGATAGTAAGCGCTCGCACCGGCAACTGGCAGCATACGTGCGCCAGCTCGCGGCGCGAGGCGCTGGCGTGGCTGGTGACCGTGGCGCGGCGCGTGCACCCGCACGTAGCTCCCACTGTGCTGCAGCTGCTACAAGCGGCGCTATGTGCGCCGCCACACCATCAGCGAGCTGTTGAGAATAAGGTAAATAACAAACCAATACAGAAACTGAGAGTCTAGAATATTCATTTAACATACCCGTAACGGTCAAGTGAAGAATAGTCATAAGAAATGAGTATATAAGAGGAAGTCTGGAAATATAATATATAATATAATATAATATAATAATCGTTTATTTATAAAAAGGGCACATTTACAATAAGTTTCTTAACAATTAAAATAGAACACAATTTCTTATTTGCCTGAACTAGGTTGAACCTGTGCTTCAGGCTAGGAAGTGCATAAATACTTAATGTAATAAATTAACAATGAGTATAAAGTGAAAACTAAAACTAATTTAGGTTAGTAACAGTAAAATTGCATGTAAGCGTTTCTATTTGCAGACAACAAGTAGCTCTTCTGTCTGTGCATAGGCGATGGTTAGTAAATATTTAAGTATAATTTTTTTACAGCTAAAATAATTCAATTTATAGATACTTAGTTTTCTATTTAATCTATTGTACAGAAATGGGCCTAAGAATGTAAAAAATCTTTCCACAAAGACATGTTTTGAAGTAGAATTTGATGCGCATACTATATCATTCCGTCTCTTGTTAGTAATGTCAGCAGTGTAGGTAAGCATGGTGTGTTGTTTTAATACTAAGTGCATAATGAAAAGTTGGCGAACAGTCAGCACGTTGCAGGATTTATAAAGCAGATCAGTGGGAAAGAAAAAGGGATGGAAGTTTGCTACCTTTAAAATTGCTCTCTGAGCTCTTTCAAGAGGAAGTAAATTGGTTTTTGCTGCGCCACCCCATGAAGTAATGCAGTATTGAATTATAGATTGACATAGGGCTAAATAAACTTGTGTTATTAGTTTTGAATCTGCAAATGTTCGCAATTTTTTAAAAACATACATTAATTTGCGTACTCTTTTAACTAAACTATCAATATGTTTTCTGAAAGACAGTGTGTCGTCCATTATTACTCCGAGGTATTTTATGTTGCTCGTTTCGAGGATAAGAGGGCAATTACACATGTTTACTGAACGGATACCACATTGATGGGCATATAACTGAGGGTTAGCAATGTTAAGTTGAGGCTTGCGCATGGAGAAGTGAATATATTTTGTCTTGTCAGCATTTAGTGTAAGTAAATTGCTTTGAAGCCAGTTAGTCACATTATTAAAACCTAATTGAGCGACTTGGAACAGTTCGCTACTGGTTTTAGCGGTAAATATTAATGCAGTGTCGTCGGCATATGATATAATTTTGCCGTCTTTAATATTAAGATTGCACAAGTCGTTAATGTAAATCAGGAATAGCGTGGGGCCCAGAATACTTCCCTGAGGAACACCAAAACCAGTACTTTTCTGCTCAGCGCTCGTGATATTATCTATTCTAACACATTGGTATCGGTCATCTAAGTAGTCAGCGAATAGTTTCAGGGGCGTTCCCCTTATTCCAATGGCCTGTAATTTGTTTAGAAGAACAGAAACAGACACCGTGTCGAAGGCCTTGGCTAAATCAAGGAAGACTCCCAGGGTCTGGTTCCCTTTGCCGAGTTCTTCTGAAATGTAATTTGTTAGGCTATGCACCGCATCGGCTGTAGATAATTTTGCTCTAAAACCAAATTGCGCAGAGGACAAAAAGTTATTTTTTTCTAGATAGTTAACCAGTCTATTGTTTACAATTTTCTCTAATATTTTTGATATTGAGGGGAGTAACGATATTGGCCTATAATTATTAACTAAGTCTTTAGTTCCAGATTTAAAGACAGGGATTACAACTGCCTTTTTTAGACAAGTAGGGAAAATACCTTTGGAAATACAGATTCGAAAAATATGCGTTAAAGGAGGTACCAATATATGCTTAAAAAGTTTAAGGATCTTATTGCTTATGTTATCCAATCCAACTGCACAGTCATCTTTTAGCCCAGAAATGATTCGAGTAATTTCGTCTTCGTCAGTGTCAAGCATAACAAAAGATTTCAGGTTACAGATATTGATTGATTTTTGAAAAGGTTGGTCACCATAATGTTTCGGAATCTGTTCGGCAAGAGTTTTCCCAATATTGACAAAAAAGTTATTAACGTTGTTAGCTGACAAGACTGGTGAAGGATTAGTAAGCAGTAAGCTCGAATTTGCTTCACGCTGTTTAGACATATTGGTGACGTTTTTAATATGTTTCCAAAGTTGCTTACTATTGTTACCTGCTGTTTTTAATTCATTTTTATCGTAGTTATTTTTTAACTTCTTTAGAAGATTGTTGCAGAAATTCCTGTATCTTTTATAGGTAGTCTGAATTATTAGATTATCTGGGTATCTCTTAGTTCTCTGATGAAGTTTATCTCTGTGTCTTATACACCGAATTAGCCCAGGAGTAATCCAAGGTTTAATATTATAAAGTTTCTTATTCACTGTAGAAACAATCGTGCTACGTAAAATTGCTTGTTGGACATGTTTTATTAAGTACGATAAAGCCAAATTAGCGTCAGCAGTATTGTAAACTAGGCTAAGATCAAGGTTGCATAATTCATATTCGAGTTTATTTGTGTTTAATTTGCTTTTGGTCTGGGGACGATTTAGCTTAGGCAGCGTTAAATTTACGGTGAGTAGGACAGCGTGATGGTCAGTAATTGTTGCGTTAGTAACAAGCGTAATATATGATAGACTGGTTTTGATCATCATATGATCAAGGCAGGAACCGCTCTGATGAGTAGGCATCGTGTGAGCGGGGAGAAATCCATGGTACGAACAGATATTAAGGTAATCTTGGGTCCCAGCATCGCAGTTTTCAGAGCCAATATTTATATTTAAATCACCTGTTAGTATTACATTCTTGAACGAGCTTAGCCCTTGAAAAATTTGGTTTAAGGAATTGTGAAATGAATCCAAGTTTCTAGCGGAAGGAGACCTATACATAGCGATTATCGCTGTGGTTGTACCAATTTTAATAACTAAACAATTACTCATGCAGTCTTGTAGAGGAGGTTCCTCGACTGTGACCTTAAGTGATTGTTTTGTAAAGACTACCACACCATCATTTTGACTGTGGTTTATTTTGGTATGCATTAAGTTGTACCCAGGTATTACTGGAAGGTAATCGATGCGGTTACCTAGCCAGCACTCGGTTAATACCATTATATCACAATCAAAGTTTAGTCTGTGTAGGAAAATTTTAAAGCTATCTATGTTCTTATAAATACTACGAATGTTTTGGGTCAGTACGGTTAGTGACTTTTGGTAATCGGAAAGATATTGTCTGCAATCCTCAACGTCACATGTCGTTGACACAGTTAAAAATGTATTATCTATCTCGGTAATTAAGTGATTATCCATACTAAAAATACAAAAGTAAAAATAAAAATACGACTAAAATATAAACTATTTATGTGGCGCTCTTAGGCGCCTTCATAGTCTATCGAGTTAATGTACCTGTATTCGGCAGCTTTTTTAGCCGGACAATCTGCGTCCCCCGTCTTGTGGTTGGCTTGTTTTTTAAAACGCAAACATGTAGCACATTTTGGCGCCTCCGCTTTCTTTGTGCAGTCTTGAATAGTGTGTCCTTCTTCACCGCAATGTCCACATGTAGGGGCAGGAATTTTGCATGATTTTGCTGCATGACCGTACTGCTGGCACTTGTAACATCTCGTTACCAGTGTGAAGTCTCGTACCGGGCAGGACGTCCAATTTATGAATAGTCTATCTTGTGTGATGAGGGCCTTTCGAATGACTGCTGGAACTTCTATGATAAAATTGCAATACTCAGCATCTTTCCTGCCAGATTTGTGGCTTAGTTTCATTGAGGTCAAAAATTTATCTAGGGTTATAGTGGGCAGTTTATCGGCCAAGTTTTGCTCATAAATACATTTATAAACCTCATTTTCAGCCATCGATGTGGGAACTCCTATAACTATAATGCGAGGCTTGCGCTTTTTAGGTTCGTCGACGGTAAGACCTGACGAAGCGAGTTGGACTGTTTGCTTGATCCTATCTAGGTCATCTTTAGTCTCAGTGCTGATTATTAGTCCACCTTTTCCAATTTTGCGTACACCTCGTACTTTCAGCTTCATTTCTCCAGGGCATATGATTTTTTGGACCATGTTCTTAGTTTCGTCACTGGTTTTTGAGTTGTCACTGGGATAAATGGCCACGGAGCTAAAAGCATTTGGACGAACAAGAGTGTTGGAGCCCTTCTTCACCATTTCTGCAAAAGATGTAGCTGCTTCCTGCTTCGTACAGGACTCCTGAATCGTCCGGTTCATCTCCATTAGACAATCTGACAGGTCTCGAGCTTCGGTCATGGTTTTAAGGGAGGTATGGTTTTGTATGGCTTTTTGCTTTAGCGACTGGTATTGAACAGCCATTTGCGAAACTCCATGTCCAACATTCCGGCAAAGACTACTTATTTTTAGCTTCTGATCAGCGTTCAGTTTCCCCTCAGAAGAAATAACACAGACCTCATTCAGGCATTGCTCAATGGACGTCATCCAGTTCTGAATCTCCGGAGTGGAAACCGTTTCAAACTTCTCATCTTGGTCCTGTCTTGGTTGTTGGGGCGATGTCGGTGCCGGTGTCGGTACCGGGATCGGTGGTGGCGGAGGGCTGCGTCGTATCATGGCGCTCCGATTAAAGGGGCTGCCTTCCATAAATATCCGGTAATAAAAGTATTCAGTCAGACCATTATTTTAAATTATCACTATAATGTTTTATTTGTATAACACGCTAAAACACTAAAACTAGGTCACTATTTATGCAAGCTTAATTTATTTTTTATTGATATTAAACATTGATGAGCACGTCTGTATTCGTTGAATGCAAAATTAACAATCAAAAAAAAAATGACACCAGTTGGTCATGGTATGGGCATGTGATGCGGAGGAATAAGGGAAATGTCGCCAGAACAGTTTTGAGTATGAATGTGGATGGCTATACGAGTAGGGGAAGAAACGATGAATGGACTGTGTGAAAATTGATATGGCTAGAAAGAGAGTGACTACCGAGATGACAACTAATAGAGGATTTAAAAAAAAACATATTACATAGTAGAAAAATACATATTGCGCCGACCCCAAATACATAGGGATCAGTGTAGGAGAATGACGATACCCGTAACGGTCCACTAGAGTATTAGGAATGGAAATTCAAGACCAAATCCGAGCGATTTGTGCTGCAAGTAGGCCTTACTCACCAAAATGAAGTTTTAGGTGTCTGCGTTTTCAGTCTCAGTTTTCAACCTACTATGATAAAGACTGTAAAGCAACGGTAGTGTAAAACTCTCATAGTATCAAAAAAATAAAATAAAAAAAAGCATGGACGTCTATACGCCATTTATCATCTTCCTGCACTTGTCCCAGGTTAATTGGGGGTCGGCGCACCACATTATACGCTATTTATTATCCTCCTGCACTTGTCCCAGGTTAATTGGGGGTCGGCGCAACACATTATACGCCATTTATCATCCTCCTGCACTTGTCCCAGGTTAATTGGCGGTCGGCGCAACACATTATACGCCATTTATCATCCTCCTGCACTTGTCCCAGGTTAATTGGGGGTCGGCGCAACACATTATACGCCATTTATCATCCTCCTGCACTTGTCCCATGTTAATTGGGGGTCGGCGCAACACGTTATACGCCATTTATCATCCTCCTGCACTTGTCCCAGGTTAATTGGGGGTCGGCGCAACACATTATACGCCATTTATCATCCTCCTGCACTTGTCCCAGGTTAATTGGGGGTCGGCGCAACACATTATACGCCATTTATCATCCTCCTGCACTTGTCCCAGGTTAATTGGGGGTCGGCGCAACACATTATACGCCATTTATCATCCTCCTGCACTTGTCCCAGGTTAATTGGGGGTCGGCGCAACACATTATACGCCATTTATCATCCTCCTGCACTTGTCCCAGGTTAATTGGGGGTCGGCGCAACACATTATACGCCATTTATCATCCTCCTGCACTTGTCCCAGGTTAATTGGGGGTCGGCGCAACACATTATACGCCATTTATCATCCTCCTGCACTTGTCCCATGTTAATTGGGGGTCGGCGCAACACATTATACGCCATTTATCATCTTCCTGCACTTGTCCCAGGTTAATTGGGGGTCGGCGCAACACATACGCCATTTATCATCTTCCTGCACTTGTCCCAGGTTAATTGGGGGTCGGCGCAACACATTATACGCCATTTATCATCTTCCTGCACTTGTCCCAGGTTAATTGGGGATCGGCGCAACAAGTTTTCTCCTTTCATTCTCCCCTGTCTGCCGTCACGCTATCCTTCACTCCCTTCTCTTTCATATCAATCCTCACACAATCCATCCATCTTTTATTACATAACACACACATAATACTGTAAATCTTTACAGCAAAACCCTGCGGATTGGCCTGATCGCGAACGCAGCGCTGAAAACGATAACTTCACCACCGATGGCTCCAAGTTCCAAGAACAGAGAGTTGGACCACTCGTCCAACAGATCTTGAAGCAGGTACGACGCTTTTTTATTAGGTTTTTATCACCTTACGTCTGGGCAAAGGACTCTACCATTATTTCCATTTCTCGACCTGTGAGTATGTATGGTCAGTCACAGACATTTTCTCGTAGAAAAGGTGACCTAAATATTGTAATAATCTTGACTCTTCTTTTTAGGTGTCCCAAGAAGAATTGAGGATGTTTGTGAAAGCGTTCTTACTTGAGACCAACTCTACTGCCGTTCGTTGGCAAGCCCATGCTTTGCTTCTCGCTATTTACAAGTAAGTTTCTACATAGACCATTGTCAACACGTTTCGCCATAAATCGACAGCTATACAGCGTGCCGCTTTTGTGGCGATATTAATTGAATACACCTATACGGATTCGCGTTTTCTTTTTATGAATATATTAAAAAAAAAATTAAACGTTATTATTTATTGATTTATTAACAATTTTCTAAAATAGCACTTTGGAGCAACCTGCACTTAAAGAACTGTAGCGTAGAGGTCATTTGCCGGGGATCGGATCATAACATAGCATCAATTAAATTAAAACGAATAACGTGCAAAGAGTAGGCGAATTGCAGGAAGGAGAGCTATTTTATGTAGTTTGTATGAAAATGTAAATTTTTAAATGTAAGAATTATTTTATCTTATAATATTTTTTTATGATTACTGCGGTGCTATTCTGTAAAAATCACACCGTGAAATATTGCGTGGAGTGAGCTGTTAGAGTCAACCTGATGCTAGGGATGGACCAAATATTACACTAATTAGGAGGTTTTTAAATAAAATAGCAAAACAGAAATTCAGTCTGTTACACAATTTTGTTTTTTTTTATTTTTTTCCTAGTAGTCTATGAAAAAATGAGAAAAAAAAACAAGGAGGAAAACAGAATTTCACTTTTTTCCTAGTAGTCTAGGAAAAAAACAAAAATCTGTAACAGACTAAATTTCTGTTTGCTATTTTATTTAAAAACCACCTAATTAGTGTTTAGGTACTTAAATACTAGCTTTGAAATAATGTAAAATGATCAACAGAATTAGCATAAAACATATTATTAAAATCTTGATTATGATTGTAAATGTCATATTCTTGAACAGGCACCATCAGTAGGGAATGGTCATCTCTTAGCGGCCATAGCTTATTTGAATAGTTTTTTTAATATTTTTATTACGGACGCTTTTGACGTTTATTGCATCGTTCTCACATGTATAATTTCAACACAAATGATGTAACCAATATTTTGTAACCACATGTCAATTTAAAAGAGTGTTCGTGGAGTTTCTTGCTCGTTCTTCTCCGTAGGTACCTACCTACTAAGCTTTGGAATGGGTAACTAGCTTCATCTTTATGACTGACCAACCCCCTTGACAATTCAAAAGTGCCTGTAATTGGTTTATTTGAAATAAATGCTTTGAGTTTAAATGTAATATTTGGTCCATCCCTAGCATCAGGTGGGATGACACTGACAGCTCTCTCCACGCTCACTTCACTTAAGTTTTCACAGTGAGATAGTTACAGAATCGACATGCTGGTCACTAGCCCTAACCGTGTGTTAAATGAAAGTCGCCATTGTAGCGGCACGTTGTATAATTGTTGCAACATTGCCTGTTTTTTATTGAAAGTCAAAAACATTTTCGAACTAACAGATCCGTATATAAATGGTATTTTACATGATACCTTGAACTCATAACGAGTTATTCTAATCCAAAAACTATGTTTTGAATATTAAATCTCGCTTCTTTTGTTTAGCAACTCTGGTCAAACCGACCAGTCTTCATTGGTTTCACTCTTGTGGGCAATCTGGCCAGCCCTGCCGCAGTACGGTCGTAAAGCCGCGCAGTTCGTTGACCTGCTCGGGTACTTCACGCTCAAAACGACTAATATTGATACTGAGGTAAGAAATGTTAAGGTTAAAGGAGAATCTATTTCAGTCTAATCTTATCCACTTTTAAGTAAGCTAATTATTTATTTCCTTTTTCAATTGGCTGCTCATCGGCTGTTAAAACGATTGTTGTCGCAGTTTTTTAGTTGCTAACGCGAAATGCCTACCCTTTACCAATTCTTGGTGTGTTTATAAAATGGTGCATCTTATTTATACTACTGTTACTGGACCACCACTCAGAAAGCAGTATTATTTTAATATTACTTCAGTGTAAGAAAGAGATGAAGCTATACAGAACATATAGCTCCATCTCTTTCACACTGTGAACTTATATTAAAATAATACTGCTACAGGATTGGTGGTTGGCCCACTGATGACAAAAGTACTTTTTGGGTAATCAGTTTTCGATTTTCGAAGAACCCGCTTATTTCAATCCTCTTCATCAAAAGTCGAATCATCTCTCATGCTCACATCTATTAAAAGAAAACTGTACATTGAATATTTTTGAAAAAAAGTAATTGCCATGAGGTGTGAGAACGAGTCAGATGCCGAAAATGTAGTTTCTGGAATTAATTTCCGTTTCTCTAGCTAGATGTATTATCCGGATTGGCGCCAAAATGGCTGAACGGATTGGGATTAAATTTGGCACACAGATATTTTACAACCTCGAACATATATAGTACTTTTAATTTCGGTAGTAAGTTCCCGTGGGATATTTTCCGACATCCACGCGGGCGAAGCCGCGGGCAAAAGCTAGTCTACAATAAAGTCATATTTATAATTTTTATCCCCACATAGAAATACGTAGGCAGTGCAGTAGAGCTACTGCGCAACCAGAACCAGTTGCTCTCCTCACACGGCAACGCAGCATTGTACGCGGCGCTCGGCTCTTTTGTAGAACTAGACGGTTACTACCTCGAGTCGGAACCGTGTCTCGTCTGCAATAACCCTGAGGTTCCCATGGCGACTATAAAGCTGCCTACTATAAAGGTTGGTTTCAATTGCATTTGTTTGTTTTAAGTAGTGTTTCTGTAGATTAGTATTGTATTAAGCTGTGTCTTATTATATGAGGCCTCTCTTTGACCATATAAAATTAACGTGGATGTTTTACGTAGATACATTTATTTTATCGATAATGCGACTGAATACTCAATTGTTCTGAAAAGTGTTGTTGAAAATTCCGACAGCTTGTTATCTCTTAACATTTTTTTAACTTGTTTCTTTCGGTCTATAACCATGCAAAAATAAACCTTAACCCATCTAAATAAGAGCTGAACACACTACTGTACGCAGATCGACTCGAAGTTCACGACGACTACTCAGATTGTGAAGCTGGTGAACAGCCACATGATAAGCCGTATCAATCTGCGTATCAGCGACATTAAGAGGAGCAAGATGGTGCGGACCATCAACTTCTATTATAACAATAGAACTGTTCAAGCAGTTCAGGAGTTGAAAAATAGACCGGGTGAGTGGATTTTGTGTTCTATTTGTAGGAATATAGTCGTTACTGACTTGGCTCTCTTATCGTTAGTGATAAACTATACTGATGGTTACGGAGTAATATTTCATTGCTTAGATGAGACAAACCAAAGATTAAGAAGATCTTTAGTCATCAAAGATCTTTTGAAGATGATCTTCTTTATAGTCATTTTATTGTTGCTACCTCTGCCTAACCTTTCGCAGAACATAGGCGTGATCTGTATAAGAGGCTTATTTATTCTTCCTATTTCGACAAAAACTATTCGCAATTGTAGCTCATAAATTTATTTACATTCTTTAGGAATGTGGCACAAAGCGAAACGCGTTCAGCTCCAGTCCGGTCAATCGGAAGTGCGCGTCGACTTCCCTCTGCCCATCGTCGCGTGCAACCTCATGATGGAGTACGCCGACTTCTACGAGAACCAACAGGCTACTGGTACGTAAAAAGTTTCATAAACTATGTTGAACCCCTAACAATATAAATGCTCGTTTTACAAAAAATACACTGCGAGTTGAAGTGAATTTGTCTTCCTTAAAAATTACAACATAATGCCGAAAGGGTTAGCACGTCTGCCTCGAGAAAAATAGGGAATATGCATGTATTTTTTTTTTCCACTAAATCAATATTAGACAGTAATATAAACCTAAGAAAAGTATTGAAAGTTAAATTGAGCTACTGATTTATGCTCAAAAAAATTATGAAAGTCCAACAATTTTCTACTACAGCTCCAAACGTCCGTTTCTGTCGCGGTCATGATGTGACGTCATTGTTCACGAAACTGCTTTGTTTACATCTGTTTTTTAGCCCCAAATCTTATATTTAAATTATTGTTTATGCTTTATTCAAGTAGAAATCGCAACTTACATATTTACCTTAGTGAGATTTCAAGCATTTAGCAAAGAATAGATTTTATTCGCATGTTTTGTTTCGTCACTTCCGGCATTTTCGAAGAGGACGCGTTTTAAGTTTGCGTTCCGTTCCACCAAAAAAACGCAACATAAATTAATTAATTGTAAAATAAGTAATGCATTAAAAAATGTAAAAAATATTGGAATTTGTTTCTTGACTCCTACACAATGTATATTAAAATAATGGATACGTTTTGAATTACGTGCATATTCCCTATTGGGTATTGTGTTACCTACTTGAGTTCCAATAAAAATATTGTAATGTTGTGTTGTAGGTGAATCTCTGCAATGTCCTCGTTGCTCGCAATCTGTTCCCGCCAACCCTGGCGTTTGCGCAAACTGCGGAGAAAACGTCTTTCAATGTCACAAGTGTCGGTATGTAATTAAAGAAGCTTTATTTATTCTAACTACATAATAAACTCTGATAATCATAATTCATATAACTTTCATGGCTAAGTAATAACAGCCGCAGGTGTTGATTCATCGGGTTAAGCTACGCTTGCCGGGATTGGTCCATGGATGGGTGACCATCTTTACACCCTCCCGTGCCTCGGATAGCACGTTAAGCCTTTGGTCCCGGATGTCATTCATGGATCATTAACAGTCGTTAAGGGTTGTCAAAAGCCCGAAAGTCTGACAACCAAAGTCTTACCGAGGGGTATCATATTACCCAGTAACTGGGTTGTTGAGGTGAGATAGGCAGTCACTCCATGAAATACTGGTATTTAGCTGCATCCGTTTAGACTGGAAGCCGACCCCAACAAAGTTGGGAAAAGGCAGATTGATTGAATCATCATTCTTATATTACTTGAGGCGTAATATACCCGGTTTCTGAAAGCACAATCAAATCTCATGTTGAGTTATTGGCTTTGATCAACCAATAACAACAGCATGAACGTTGCCAGCAGGTTCACTGATCAGACACTTTAACTGACCACAGGCTTACGTAACCGTGGAAAAATCTTTATAATTTTTTGTGTTACCATATTATGTAATTATCTTCGTGGGCTTTGCACCTGTGTTACAAAATTTTACTTTATTCCCAGTGCCATAAACTACGACGAGAAAGACCCCTTCCTTTGCCACGCATGCGGGTTCTGCAAGTATGCTAAGTTCGACTACACTCTGACCGCACGCCCGTGCTGCGCCGTCGATACTATTGAGAATGATGAGGAACGAAAGAAGATGGTGCAGACTATTGGCGCGTTACTGGACAAGGCGGATCGAGTTTATAGGCAGTTGACGTCTAATAAGCCTGTATTGGAGGTAAGGTTTACTTACGTTACTGATAATATACTAATGTTTTATTTCTACTTATGTAAAACTTACTTGTTGAAAAATGGAACACCGTTTACTAACCTAGTAAGTTTAAATTCTTGGTCTAGCTTTGAATGGCTCGCTATAGTCCTAAGAAAAAGCTGCCATGGTTTTTACTGTCATGCGGATTTCAAACATATTATTTCCACAGTCCCTACTCCACAAGATAAGCGAGCATCGTCTCGAAGGCCGCACCGCTGATGAGAACAGCAACGCAAGCAGTACGTCGTTCAGCGGCGCGCAGATAAACCGCGTCATACAAACTCTTGCGCACAAGTACTGCGTGGACAGCAAGGGACACTTTGAGGACCTGTCCAAGATCATACAGAAGGTGCTGGCTTGCAGGTCAGTAGATATATCGATTAATGTTTATGGTATACGGACTCGTATGTCAATATATATATTTTTTTTTCTTACATCTGCCATTACAGGGTAACCCAATGCGATAAATGCCCTTATCCTAACTTAATTATTCTAAATACTAACATTGATGTACCTACCTATAAAAAATTACAAACAATGCATTCCTTGTGAATTCAGAGAACAACAATAAATCATGATGATAATCTATAAATTGGTTTTAAAATAGTACATTGTTCACCTAGGGGTGAAAGTGACCGATTACTAACTAGGGTACACTTTGCGGCCCGAGGCTCAGTCGAGGGCCGTACACACGATTTGGGAATCGCACTTTCTTCCGAGTGATACATAGTACTTTTTATTATACCTACGATTTCTTTTTTAAGTGAAGTTTATTTAAATACAGTTATTAAAACACAATGTAATACTTTTACCAAGGAAAATTAATATTGGTTTGAGAAAGCAATCAACGCGCGAGATTTTCACGTGTTAAGTTTTTTTTTCAAATCTATGTTTCTTAAAAGTATGTGGCTAGTATCATTTTGCGCATAGAGATAACTTTTTGCCTTTTGGCATTATACTATATTTAATTAGGTTAGTTACTGAATTGCCCTAAATTAAAAAAAAACAGCACGTTAACCATGGATTTACATTTTCTTTTCTGCCCGCTCAGCTCGTTAACAATGAATATTCATACACTTTTCCGACCCCGCATATTTTGTACAACAATAATGACGTACATTCTGCCTCATTTTTTTAAAAGTATTAAAGTTCTTTCCGGGCAGTTATAGTTAATAACACTTTTGCACGTCCACAATGACGTAAAAGTGTTTTTATAAGGTATGAATTGGATTGGATTCGGTTGAATCGGAAATCGGATTGAATTATTTTAAACCAACACTACAGATTTATGTGAGTTAATTTTCACAGATAGTACTTACAGGGTTTTATTAAACAAATCAACATTACGTAGACTGCTTGGCTATAATGCTGCTTTCTTCTTCTTTCGGTACACACTCACAATATGTTATAATGATTGCTAAATAAAAGTGTTATGTTTGTAGGAAAGAGTTGGTCGCGTTCGACAGATCCCAGAGTGAACTGACGAAAGGCGATACCTTGCCGGTATACGCTGGACTGCTGCAGAATTACGATGGTGATGTTACTAAAGGTAGGTGGCGGAGTAATGTTTATATTTCTGCGCCTAGATGTCTTCCAAATCTGCCTTGATTCTATATTCTTCATTCCTCGTGTGTGTGAGTGAATTCCATCAAGCTATCTTAGTGCTGGCTAGGACAGATAAACACTGCATGATTGTCAACTTAGATTGTAACACAGGGCCCTCACACATCACTGCGGTACAACGTCGCAAAGTATTAATGACGTCTTATCTCCAAGTGATATTGTTTCATTTGACGTAGACTAGCAAGCCGATGAAGCGTCCGGAGCTGTAAGAAAATTTGAATTTCGCGGTCAGTGTCAGGTTGTATCTTGATCAAAATATGATTCGCGACTATAACAGATAATATGTATTTACAGAATTATAATCATTAGAATAATTAATACATCTCTCTAAGTTAGATTTGTTCCACTGAATGACTTTTTCATGAAATCATGACAAGATAATTTGAATTTCGTGGGCTATAAAGCTGCGGATTCATTTTATCTTATATAATTTAGTATTTGCTACCTATATTCTCAATTATATTAAACGTTCTGTTACAATCAGGTGGCGGCTGCTACGGCTGTGCATTAGCCTGCGCTGAGCACTGCCTGACTCTACTTCGTGCGCTCGCGTCTCAAGCGGACCATCGCACTCGCCTGTGCCGCTTCGGACTAGTACAGGAACTTGTGCAGCATAACCTTCATCGTGGTACTCCGCAGGTAAGATTAAATAATACCTACGACAGTTAGAAATTATGTGGATGTTTAGTATTATATTTATACAGGGAGGATTTTTGAGATGTGGCAGTAATGGCAGGTACCTGAACCGTTGTAGCTACAGGAAAAAGGTATTAGGAGACTGTCCTTAACTTTTTGATATGCATTCACAGATTAAAAAAAAAAATACAATCTGCAAGAAAATAGGCAGTTTCACAAAAACTTTTTTTTGGTGCCAATCGATGCTGTGTCTTATAAGGATCAAAAAAACTCTATCAGACTAACTGAGGTTTGAGTTCTAGAAAAGTTGAACGAATACGCGTTATAATTTTATTTGCTTTAGCGACGCAGCGACAAACGATGAAAGTACAGCCCGATTTAAACTTAATGGCGGCTCGGAACATGAGGCGAGTGGCTGCGCAGTAACGAATTTATGTGTCAGCGGGGGTGAGTGGTGGGGTACTGCGCAGCTAGTGGCTGACTTCCGAGCCGCCATTAAGTTTGAATCGAACTATACCTGTCTCTACTGCCCATCTCTAAAATCCACCATGTATATCTTACTATAATAAGACTAAAGAAATCAGTCTCACTAGGTGTATCGTGTTACCCAGTAACTGGGTTGTGGAGGTCAGATAGGCAGTCGCTCCATGTAAAATACTTTTATTAAACTACATTCGGTTAGACTAGAACTCTGGAAGGCGACCCGAACATAATTGCGAAGAGACTAGGCAGATTATGCCTTGGGCAAAAAAAAAAATCTTAATCTTCGAAATGTCTGAGGCAACAATTCCATGTAAATGTGAAACTTATGTACAACTATCTGTTGCAACTTTTATCGAGTACCTTAAAGTTATAACAAGTTTTATTATACGAATATAAAATTTATTTTAGTGCCAAGAAGAAGTGCGCGCATTGATCTGTTTGGTTACCCGTGACAATCTCCCAGCCACCGAACAACTATGCAACTTATTGTCACAACGCATAACCCTCTCACTGATGGGACACGCCGCATCACAAGATCATAACAACTCTGTAAGTGTTTTACACCATTAAACCTTATTCGTTATAATAAAGATCATTTTTAAAACGTGATGCATCGATTAAGTTGGCTATTTTTAATTTTATGAATTTGTTTCAGGTGCGTCCATTGGTGCTTCTGCTAGGCTCGCTTGTCAAAGTCCAAGATTCGGTTGAATGTTGGGAGGCAAGACTTCGCTGTATCGTGAAACTATGGGTTTGGTAAGTATTTTTCTCGGTCTTACCATAATTATAAAATCTGTTTAGCTACGAATAACTACAGAATTAAACTAGCGCATTAGCCAAATCACGTCCACTGCTGGGAATAGCCTTCCTCCAAAAATCGTCACAACTTCTTGACAATAATTTTACTGTTGAAGATATTTACTTCTCAAAAATAATTACAAATTCAATGATGTGAAAACATAAAATAGGTTTAGGCTCTAAGCAGACGATGGACAATTTGCCTGCAGTTATAGAACGTATGGATATCCCGGCAGTCTATTTGTCCCACGTGTGCGTTGTTCCATAGATTTTCATACATTCTTATCTATTATCTTGGACAAATTGTCTATTGTCTGCTCCGCCTCTACTCATATTTTATTTAAGTTTTCTTTATCGAAATATTCTTGTTACTAGGTGTTGCCCTCAACTGACGGAAGTAGCCGGTATAATGCCGGCAGCCAACACGATCTTGAACGCAGAAGCTTTAGCCGGAATACCAGGCATCAACTCCTCTTCGCCGAACTGTAAGTATTTAACTAGATCTATCTGAAATCAGTCAAAATATTAGTACATTTGTTATGCCCTATTGATAACCTAATTATGTAGTACTTTAATAACCATGAGAACAGCTGCAATATTATGTGGGAGACGCCAAAGAGGTGTGTTTAAATATAAGGTTACAAGTTCTTTTACATACTATATAATCATAGTTAGAGATTAATTCAATATAACTTTTCCTATGTTTTTGCTTATTTTATTAGAGATCGTTCATCTCCTTGTTGATGACATAAACTGTCCCTTGTTCCAAAACGTGATTAAACGATAGTTTATTGTTAGCGTGTCACAAAAAAACTTATGCTTTGATTACACGTATCGACTGCAGTGATGAGACTGTGTTCGTGTTGCACTGTCTCATCACTGTATTCATCGCGTGTGACTTGATTGTATTTTTTTTTTGTTTTCTACACTGGCCCACTGCTGAGCAAAGGCCTCCCCCAAATCCTTCCAGGCATCCTTTTCCAGAGCCACGATAACTTAGATGCTTACCTATAAGGGTTGGATTGACCCTTGCGGGGTACCCTTCTAGGTCATCTCGCCATCCCTTCATAAGTATAATTATTGGTCACGCGTCGCAAACAAAAGACTATCATTAAACCCCGTTTAGTAAAAAGGGGCAACAAGTACAATAAAAATCGCTTAATAGAAAACTAGACTTTATTTATCAATAGAAACCGTAAAGCAAAACAACATCTATATGAGGAGTAGTCTTGAATTGTCACACAGCGCACCAGTTCGCGCTGCAGCAGGTGGCGCTGCCGTGCTTGCGCTACATGCAGCAGCTCATGGCGCCCGCGCCGCCCGCGCCGCCTGCGCAGCCCGTGCAGCCCGCACCACCCACACAGCCCGCTGACGCGGAACCTGCGAAGGACACTGTTAAGGTGTGTGTTGAAACACCGTTTATATAAGTCACATACAGGGGGTCTACTCCGAAGATATCCGAAGTATCGGCCGTTTTCTGACCACGACTGACTAAGGCGGAAAAAAAAAAAAAACGACAGTTAAAGAGATAAGTCAAAGTCAAAAATGTAACTCGAAGTCGGGTAAGGACTCAAAGTCTAAAAAGGCAACTTTGGAAGTCAAGAAACGGCCGAACAATTTGGCCGATACTTGTGATTATGGCTTCGGAGTAGACCCCCAGATCTCCAAGGAAAATTATGCACTTCTGAAGTTATCGTCTACCTTCGGAAATTATAAAGCCCGATGATGCGATCTAATACAGAACGGTTACAACCATGGGAGTACTTCCCGTTTTATATTACCATGATTACAAAATTTTGATTAACATTGACGATCTGAATAGGTAACCTGCCACAGAAAACAAACGTTCAATGATAGGTGTACTCCGTGCACCAGTACAATGCGCGGCAGGACAAAAGTTAGAAGCTTTGCCTCTGTGGCGCGACGTGCTAATTTGGAAACGCGAAGATTACTGAAGCGCACAACTTTTTTTGTTTAACTGTATCAAGTAATATAATGAGAATAGTGTTGGCGGTACATGAACTCAAACCGAAACGACCACTGATCGTTTCCTTGTGTTATGTATTCACGTGAAAATTGACTCCCGATGGATTAGCACGAGTGTTACATGTAATGCTCGTTGTATCTATCGCCTAAACGCAGAATTCGTGTTATAATATTACATAACATTACACGCTTCTGAACGCGCAAACCATATCGTATAGTTACAACGATCTGTACACAAACGCACTGTTTGAATTGTTATCCCAGACCATAAAATGCCACAATAACATAAACACGTAATTTCTTTAGTCTCAGGAGGTGGTATCAACAACGATATCAGTCGGCAGCACCGCAGCGGCTTCGTCCACAGGCAACGTGGTCGTAGACCTGGCGGCGTGGCTGGCGGGCCGCGTGCCGCACGCGCACTGGCGCCGCCTGGCCAGCGCGCGCGTCACCGTGGCGCCCGTGCCCGCGCGCGGCCTGCGCGACCTGCACCTGGCCTGCAAGTACCTGGCCAAGTGGCGCGAGAGGGTACGTCTTACTACTTTTAGTACCTACCTAATTTTAAATGGAGATTTGTCTTATAAAAAAATTATGCAAAAATATAGGGATATGAATTACTTACGAAAACTTATAAAAAATAATTAAAGTTACTTATGCTTTAAAACAGCTGGTAGACGGTGGAACTTGACAAGAATTGTGTTTCTTTGTAACTTATAAAAGTCAAAGTCAAATAATTTATTTCAAATAGGCACATAAAAGGCACTTTTGAACGTCAAAATAAATAAAAATTATAAACGGAGTGTGATTATGATAAGTGCACAAAAATGACATGGCCCACGTATTGCCATAAAGCCATGCTTGTATACGGCGGAATATTCGTGTCATTATGATGCTCCAAAACTGAAACATCTATGCAATTTTTAACTAACATTGTTGTCGCACTACAAATCGTTATTTTCTCTACAAATAATTAATATATTCTTCTTATTTAACATGGCGTGATTGGCTTGGGTTACAATGTTAATAAGACCGCGTGCAAGCTGCACGCGGTCTTATTCAAGACTGTTTCAAGTGATACTATCGCTCTATAAAAACATCTTTAGACAACCTAACAACTCTATTGCTTACCATAGACAATGCTGTCCCACGGCATGCGTCCTCTCGCCCTGGAAGATGGCGGCTGGCTGCGTCCCGTTATGTTCGACCCGAGCTCGCGCATCGCACGCGACACAGCCTGCCAGATGGTGAAGTCACTCTGCGACTCCTATGAGAGGACTAAAGCTGTAAGTATACACGGAGAAATTAAATTAGCTAGCGAAACTCCGTAGATGGGTATCGTTATCTAAACACGAAACAATAACACAGGATGATGATTTTTTTTGGGGTCGCTGGTGTTTTTGTTACTAAGGTGGAAGTACGAATTGAGAAAAAATCTGTTTATTTTATCGAGTTTAGTTATACCCATCACGTCTATGAAGTAAACAAAAAAAAACTAATTTTTTAAACTGATATTTCAAGTGATTACACTAACGGCGGTTGATGGCCCAAAAAAACTCATCAAATGAATGTTGGCTTTTTTATCATGTTTTTCGGCAGAGTTTCGCTAACTAATTTAATTAGACCCTACTAGGCAATTAAATTAGGTAGCGAAACTGCATGATAATTGCATACATGCATGATATTATTCTACAGAATATCATGTTAACTGGTTGTAATATTAATGTTCTTTCAGTTGTCAAAAGTGTTCAATTTCGAGTAATGTGTCATAAAAATTAAAATGGGGGGCCATAGAGATCGAAATTTGGATGGGAATGGGTTTGATTCGGACTGGGTCACCTTCATTGCTGTACCCTTATAAAATGTATCAAAATGTGTGGTGTTTCGCAGCGAAATATAGCGTCATTGTTTGAAAGTAGCTCTTACCCAATATGAAAGTAACTTTGACAGCTACTATGACGAAATACCATTCTTATTCCTCTTTGATTGCGAAGAAGATCTAATTTGCTCTCTATTAACAGGTATTGATTCTTCTAACCAGCTTCTTGCCCGAAGTTGGTAGTGCCGGGGAAGCCAGCGAACAGTTCTTACAACTTTATCAAAGTAAGTTTTACTCATTAACCATACATTATGGACCCACATTTTCTTGATATCTATTACAATTTCTAATACAATTTTGTGTTTTATTTATCATTAGCACTGGCATCCGAAGCACCATGGAAGCAATTCCTGGCTTTGCGTGGAGTTCTGCAACAGATAGCCGATCTGATGACCAAAGAGATCGAACAGCTGCATCGCCTGGAAGAGACTACACTCACCTCGGATTTGGCGCAAGGTAAGAAAAAAAGACTCATTCAGAGTTCTTCTTTATGTGTTTGTAACATAAAGTTCATTATTGAATAAGGAGCTTCTTGAAAGAAAACAAGTTACCGCACATTTATTTTTTTATTGTGCTCGCCCACAACAAAAAACTTTTTTTGATCCGCAGGCTACGCACTAAAGCGTCTCACAGAACTCCTAGCCATGTTTCTCGAAGAAAGTGGAGCTCGACGCACATACAAAGGCCGGCTGGTAGGCGCCGTGCTGGGCGGCTACCTGTCGCTGCGGCGCCTCGTGGTGCAACGCACGCGCCTCACCGACGACACGCAGGAGAAGCTGCTGGAACTGCTGGAGGAGATGACCACGGGTAAGACTTGCAGGAAAGACTGTTACACAAGTATGAGCGATATTAGAGACGAATTTCTACCAAGATGAACGTGTTCTTTAACTCGAAGTGCCATAGCCATTAATTCGCAAAACGCAATCCATCAGTCATAAAAAAAAACACATGGACATAAAATCTTAGCAGGACTTCTGCAAAACTACGCGACTGTGTTAAGCTCGTCCAAATCTGCAAAATAAGAACGGTATCATGTTAATAATTCCTTCTTTTACGCAGGCACCGAAGCCGAAACAGCTGAGTTCATGGCAGTTTGTATAGAAACGGTGCAGAAGTATCCTCTCCACGATTACCGAACTCCTGTCTTTATCTTCGAGAGACTTTGTTCTATTATCTACCCAGAAGAGAACGATGTTGGCGAATTCTTCCTTACGTTGGAGAAGGATCCGCAACAAGAAGACTTCTTGCAGGTAATGTTGGACCATCTTTAACAACGAAACTGTTTGTACCCTTTGCATCGAATTTTGTACCCGACTACGGCAAAGCCAAAGATGGGTTATTCTTTTGACAGGCAATATGTATGTTTATCTGTAAAGGGCTTGTGGCTAAGTCATAACAGCCGCACGGGTTGAACGGTTAAGCTACACTTGCCCCGGTTGGTCTGTGGATGGGTGGCCCTCTTTACATACCACCAAGACATATCCGTGTCTCGGAAAGCACGTTAAGCCGTTGGTCCCGGTTGTCATTCGTGGATATTTAACAGTCGGTATGGGTCTTCAGAAGTCCGAAAGTCTTACAGAGGGATTTCGTATTACCCAGTAACTGGGTAGTGGAGGTCAGATAGGCAGTCGCTCCATATAAAATACTGGTATTCAGCTGCATCCGGTTAGACTGGAAGCCGACCCCAACATAGTTGGGAAAAGGCTAGGCATATGATGATGTATGCTTATCTGTTCCCTCATAACTCCTATACTCCTCGTCGTTTTTTCACAAACCAGGTATCGTTGGAAGCGTCATGTAGCGATTTATGCTTTAATTACATGACATAATTATGTAGTAATGACGTGTTATACGAAACCCGAGATTATTTTTAATTGGTCTGTGTGTGATAAGTTGGCGTTTTTGTTGTATTATTTAGATTTTACATTTTAACTTGTTATACTGACAGTTCTGTCGGTTTTTTGGTCTGAAAAAATATCTGCTATGACTTCAACTTTTATATTAATCGATGCTATAGTTTTGTAGCATGTGCCTATGACAGTTTTATTCAGCCAAAAAAAAAGGAATTCTATAACACCTCGTAACATATATTTCTCCCCCAGGGCCGCATGTTAGGCAACCCCTACTCCTCGCTGGAACCTGGCATGGGTCCACTAATGCGCGACGTGAAGAACAAGATATGTACCGACTGCGAGCTGGTCGCACTGCTAGAAGACGACAATGGCATGGAACTGCTCGTGTGCAACAAGATCATGTCGCTAGACCTGCCTGTCAAGGACGTGTATAAGAAGGTTAGTAAACATTAAACTAAACAAAGACTCGCGGCACTCGCGGTCATAAAACGTGCGAATAGGACGGCGAATACAGAGCGGGGATATCAATACGACAATAGATTGACTTCGTCTATAAACAAAAATTCAATTATAAGACAAAATATCCAAATAGTCACTATAGCGAGTCGGCTAATTGGCAAAACCCATAGTCTACCATCACTACTATTAAACGACTGTTTGAAAAAAAAATCATTTGGATTCCATTTATTGTCATAATAGTTGTCCCCACATGGTATACTGTTGTCCCGCTCCCGAATTTTATAATCGTGCCTGCTATTAACATTTGCGTATAGAGTAGTTTTAATTGGAAACCCCTGTTCCTCTCCGTAGAATGGAATGCCCTCATACAGGCCTAGAATGATGATACATGGAAAAAGGGCGTTGCGAAAAATGCAGCAGATCAATCTTATACTAATCTGAATGAATAAAGAAATGTTTAATACTTGTGGAATTAGGTCTGGTGCACATCTGGCGAAGGTGTAGACGCGATGCGGGTAGTATACCGTATGCGAGGCTTACTCGGCGACGCCACTGAAGAGTTCGTAGAACGACTGACGCAAGCTAACGCCGAGGCTGTGGACGACGAACAACTGTACCGAATGGCGAACGTTCTTGCTGATTGTGGTATGTGTATCGCTTACTTTTATTTACACTTATAAAAAAATTGTAGTAAGTTTCATTACGCAGGATTTATACGACTTGCATCGTGGAAACATTCATGCCAGTATTGGATTTGTGTAAGTTTGGTGTTTAACTTCCAGAAGTAGACATGTTCGATAACTCTGATGTAGTTAAATCCAGTTGAACACAAATACCGAGTAATGTAGTTCTGAATCTTGAGCTTGGATGTTTAAAAAAAGTAGTGTTTGTTTGACTTGACGGTGGGAAAATTTAAGAAGGCTTTTTATGTGAGCGACCGTAGTAATGTTGAGGCTCTTATTTTGGACAGCTTGGCTTTTTTAGGAAGCTCAAGAGTTAGTTAAACTGTTTCATTTGTGATATCGATTAGCCGGGCCTAGACCGCCTCGCGTGAGGCAAACGTTCGATTTTCGGTAACTCTTTTTTTTTTTGTGAAACATCTATAGGCGCACGTAAAACCGATTGCCGGCGGGGCGACGCATGCCGCGTGGTGATCCGCCACTATACACTTATACAGTCTATATGTAGTAGTGTGTAAATGTGTGTGTAGTGCGATGTTCTCGTGACGGCTCAATATTTTTATTAGCGTTCCCATTCATAATCATATCATTGTAACATAGGTGGTATAGAAGTGATGCTGCAGCGTTTAGCGGCCATCCAGCGCGTGGGCGCGGCGCGCGCGTTATGTTCCACGCTGCTGCGCCTGGTGTCGCTGTGCACGCGCGTGCGGCGCTGCGTGCGCGTGCTCACGCGCGCCGAGACGCGCGCGCTGCCGGTACTACTGCACGCGCTGCATCTAGCAGCTATTGAGGAGAAGGACATGGCGCGTGCTCAGCTTGTGTATCAGTTACTTGAGGTTTGTGCACACGACATGTTTGGTAACGTTGTCTGGTGACATTTAATAGTTCTGGTTGTTGGACAGTATTGCTTAACAAAATTGTATCATTGTTGCGCCTCATAGCGTAATGTGACGTCCATTATGACTCACAACAACTGTTATAAACAAATTACAACACCTCTTCTAATTTATATTTAAGTCTAACGTAACATTTTTAACCGAAACCAAATTATGTTTTTAGATTATGGAGCGTATTCTATCCGTGGCCGCGAGTGAAAGCTTGGAGTCGTTCCTACAGTTCTCACTCACTTTCGGAGGACCGGAGTACGTGCAAGCTCTACTCAACTGCACTGAATGTCCAGGTAATTTATCTGCGAACTGCAACATTTACAAAGAATTATTAAAATGTCCATATAGGCCAACCTCCGTAAACTGAAAACCCGATCAAGATTAAAAAAAAGCCTAATTAAGTTAGCTGAAATGGCTGATAGACCAAAATAAAAACACTCAAAAGTGGGCACAACGTTATGAGTACCCGACAAAATTGAGTGAAAATTAAATTTATAAAAGTAAGAACAACTTAGTAACTTAACCTGTGATCATCCTGTGACTCTCTATAAACAGCTCTAAAGTTACAAAGGTATTTTTTTTTGTAATAACACTTTCAACAATTTCTTTCGTCAGGAATCCGCAACAACTCAGTAGCTCTCGGCCACTTGACCCGGGTTCTCGCCGCGCTGGTCTACGGCAACGACCTCAAGATGGCCATGTTAGTGGACCACTTCAAGCCAGTGTTAGACTTCGACCGGCTGGACTCGGAACAGTGGACTGAAGAGGAATTCCGTATGGAACTGTTCTGTGTGTTCTGCGCGAATATTGAAAGGAATTCTATTGGAGGGACGCTGAAAGACTATCTTATCTCGCTTGGTGTTGTGCGTGATGCGCTTGAGTATATTGTGGTGAGTAATTTGTCATGTTTTTAGTTTGGATTGAAATTAGTCAAAATATGCTTCTCTTCCCCCCTAGGGGCTATTTTTGTCTGCTCATTGCACGATAGAATCAAATACAATAGACATTCAGCCATCTTCTTTACATTTCCGACCGTTTCATAAAAAATGTGACACTGACTATTTTTATTTCATAAAATGACCAGCACCCTAATTGCCTAACACAGTTTGAATCACAATCTGAATGGTTTTGAAGTATATTGCTAATCCATTGCTTCATATATGTTAGAAACATTTGTCTGTTCAACAACGTAAATGCATTATTTACGTTGTATGAATATTGTTGAAATGTCAAATTGAAACCGATTCCTACTGATAGTGTGTCACGCAATTAGCCCGCTGGTCATTAAAAATGTTTTAAGTTGATGTCAACTCGACATTGGTCAAAGGTGTATGCTATTTTGATCTTTGTTATCAAGTAATATTGTAAGGCAACTAAGGCCCATAGATAAAATACACAAATATTTGTACAAAATAATAAAATGATACATATTAAAAACATTAATCACTTTAAAAACATCTATTAACTAAGTACGTGTCGGCGACGTATTGCGTTGGGTCAGAAGCGTGCGCTGGGTGTTTTGTGGCGCGACTCCCAACTTCTCGACTCTAAAAGTGAACTTGGTAAAAAAAGTCTGCTCAGTGCTGTAGCTTCAAAGGGTTTTCTATTATGTGTCCTGGGGGTCTACTCCGAACATAAGTCCGAAATATCGGCCGAATGTTCAGTCGCTTCTTTACTACGGCTAACTAACGCAGACTACGGCGAAAAAAAAAGACAGTCTAAGAGATACGCCAAAGTCAAAACTGTGACTTGAAGTCGGGTAAGGACTCAAAGTTAAAAAAGGAATCTGTGGAAGTTATAAAACGGCCGATCATTCGGCCGATACTTCGGAGTAGACCCTCTGAACTCCTGACCCGATAAAGTAAAGATTTCGAAACCTGACGAAGGTATAAAAGACTAGATTGTACAATTTGCGAATCTCACCGCTAGTTGCACGTAAGTCCATTCAAATTGAATTCCCGATTAAAAGTAATGCTGTCTATCTAACGGAATGTATGAGAAAGTGGCAGCATTACTTTTAATGGGGATTAAATTTAATGGACCTACGTGCAACTAGCGGTCAAATACCTTGATTGGAGAACCACCAATCATATGGTAAAATTGCTTTATAGCTATTGTTGAAGCTAAATTGAACTATTTAGGAATTTCACCTCAAAGCTTCTTTATTCCCATTGTTCATAAAGATCAAAGTCGCCTATAAATTCAATTTGTCCTACAGAAACACGCGCCGTGTGTGAAGCCGACACTGGTGTGCACGGACTCTGACGAGCTTAAGGAGTTCATCAGTCGTCCTGCACTCAAGTACATACTGCGCTTCCTCACCGGGCTAGCTGCTGACCACGAACCGACACAGGTGTGTTACATATTAATGATGAAATTATTTTTTCCGTTTTCACTAACACTAGACGACTCCTAAATGAAAGCCTAAATAAAAGCGTGCTGTTGGGTATTCAACGCTCAGCTTGGCGCCGAAAGTTGAAAATCCGATATCGTGCTTTATCCGTGCGTATAATAACGCTTACGGCCCGCGCTTATGGTTAGTGCGGATCAAAAGGAAACTTACGCATGATAATAAAAGAGAGTAGGATACTACACATATATGCGGGCGCAAATGTGTCCTTACTCTTTTTTAAGTTATTTTGAAGCAGTATGTACCAGGCATACAGCTTTAAAAGTTCCTCGAAAATCTTATAGTTTATGCATTTCCGAAAACGCATTAATCATTGCAATTTAAACATTTACAAACGTTATACGTTTGTAAAATACACATGTCGCGCGCTCGTGAGTTGCTACAAGTATCTCAAACGTGATTTTGCGAAAAAAACTACTTGCAATTTTTGTTACACAGTAGGGGTAACCTTACAGAAGAGCCTTGCTCACCTCCATGTAATCTGCATTCGAGATTTAGTTTCCAAACATGTAAACCAATGTCTGTTTATGGAAAAACAGCTTTAATACCCACACTTAAAGTTCAAATTGCGCTAAAAAGCTAAACATTTTTAATAAACATTCTCAACTTAATTTACACCGACATAAAATTGATATTCATTCAATTCGGTATGTAAACTATTTTTCAGGTATGTTTTTTATATATTTTTTTTAAAGTATTGTTTGTGCTGATTTCTAAAGTAGCCTGGATAGCTTAGGATCTTTGCCACGTTTCACACTTATTTAAAACCAAAATTTAGTATAGTAAAACTGTCAAATTTGACAGTTAATTTGTTTACATTTCATAGTTTAGCGACTTCCGTACCTTTAGTTTAAAGTTATAGCTTATTAATAAAATGAATGGATCAAAGACTACTTCTGCTAAGTGCTTCATACCGTCAAGTATAAACACCACAACAAATAGCCGACAAAATTGATTGATAGTAAAAGAAACCATAAAAAAGAAATGGTGCGAGGAAGTAAATGTTGAGTACATGTCTGGGCGGCGTTTGTTTTATTGTGAAGACCATTTGAACGTAAGTTAAGTTTTCCTGAGGCCATACATCGCTGTGGTTCGACTTGTACTGTTGGCCGCTGGTGAAAAACTACACTATTTACCTATCTGAATAGAATAATAATATGTGCTTCATGGAAATTTGTCGTTGACATTGACACTTGACACATACAGAACAACTTAATTATTTAATTACAAGAGGCACTGAAAGTTCCCAATTCAGGCTACTTTGGATGACATTTAGAGGTCAAATAAAAGTCAAGTTATATTAAGTATTTTTGTGAAAATAAATACGATCTTATAATTTTAAGACCTATTAATAGAAAAATAAGCCCTAGAAGCTTAAAATCTCGAAATGGTTTTGGAATCGGCATAGGTTAATCGGCATAGGTGTTTCCAATTCGGTATGTAATTTACTTTACATACCGAATTGGAAACAAGGATTCATAATAGACTTTAGGGCAGAGGGCATTAAACCATTTTTCCAATTGAACTCAATATTTTTCTCTTAGATGCTGGTATGCGAGAAAGTGATTCCCATCGTCCACCGACTGGAGCAAGTATCATCAGGCGAACATGTGGGCTCGCTGGCCGAGAATCTTCTGGAAGCTCTGCGTTCGCAACCGCAGTGCGCCGCCAAGGTGCAACAAGTCAGGGACTTCACTAGACAGGTAATAATACTTTTTAACTACAGGGTGTAACAAGACCCATCACATAGCCGCTGTCTACGATTATGTACAGACGCCAGCGGGTCAAGCTACCCGAAACTGCCAAATTTTCCTAATCAACCTTGAACTTTAAGCTGTGGCGATAAAGTTGAAAATCTATTAAAGAAATTTGACAGATTGTAGTAGCTTGATGTGCTGGCGTCTGTACATAAAACTAAATAACATTGAGAAAAAGTTATTACTGGGAAGTGTTTAGTGTGAAATTATTAATTAAGTGTGAAAAAATGGCTAATTACGGCAGCGTAAACATAGTGTTTGTGGGTGCATGCAACGATACAGGAATTGTGGAGGTATTTAAAGTAAAGTTATAACATTTATTGAGATGTTGGCCTTCAATATCTCCGTAACCAGGAGATTCCCAGGTATGATCAAATACAAAAAATATGAGGGGAGTGCCTCCCGGCTTCGTTAAGCCTCTTTTTACACCTGTTATAACAGCGGGTTGCATCAAACTTAAAAAATAATAGTTAATTATGCGTTTGCCGATAAGGCCCGCTATCACCACAAATCAATAAACACTTTTAGCGCTAAACGTATTTAAAACATCATTCTGTTTCTGTCAATCGTTTAAAGATGACAGAGTCAGAAATATGTTTTTTTTAAATATGTCTAGCACTAAAGAAATTTAGTAATTTTTGGTGTGCAAGCGTCCTAACAAGTTGTTCAAGTAATGGTTCAGATTAGTCACCCCTCACATGTAGCGTCCGTCAGTTGAGCTTTAAATCGCACTGCTTTCTTATGTCATATACAGCCAATTTTCTTATCTAAACCCCATTTTTTTAACCCAATAGGAGAAGAAACGCCTAGCAATGGCAGTCCGCGAGCGTCAACTAGGCGCTTTGGGCATGCGCAGTAACGAACGTGGACAAGTGACTGCACAGTGTTCACTTACGCAGCAAGTAGCTGACCTAGCCGAGGAAAATGGCGCCGTCTGCTGCATCTGTCGCGAGGGATACAAGTACCAGCCCACTAAGGTAAACTGAACCTTATAACGAAGTGTTATTAGGGTGTAAACTCATCCAGGCCCTGCAGTCTCGGCATAGATAGCGATCGCTTTACGACCCAATTCGATAGACGATCAAAATTGCTTGATACGCACGAAAAAATCACAATCTTGTCCAGCATTTTTGACTGTCTAGGGACTCCATTAGGACTTTGCGACAAAATTCGGTCGTAAAGCGACCGCTATGTATGTCGAGACTTCAGGGCCAGCACTGGATGACGTAAGGGTGTGTTATTACTAAATATGCAGACTCGATTTTCGTTCGGAAATACAATTTAACATAAGTTATTTTAGTTTACATGTTCTTTTCCACTCAGGATGAACAATGAAAAGTCATTGATTATTCCTATAGGTAAGTAATGGAGTAGTCGATAATCAACCGGTTGGTTTCCGTGTCACTGATTATTATATTTATTTTTGCAACATCAAAACATTACTAAATTCAGTCTGAAGTAATATCAATTTCTCGTACAGGTGCTGGGTATCTACACGTTCACAAAGCGCTGTCCAGTGGAAGAGTACGAGGTGCGCGCGCGCAAGACGCTCGGCTACACTACGGTGTCGCACTACAACATCGTACACGTCGAGTGTCACATGGCCGCTGTCAGGCTTGCTCGCGCCAGGTACCTTAATAAATTATCATAATTTCGGCCGAAAGACGCTGGACATAGGCCTCCCCCAAGGTGGGGTTTGCTATAATAGACACGCTTGGCAGGCGGGTTTGCCATAATCGCCACGCTTGGCAGGCTGGTTGGCGATCGCAGTATGGTGTTAAAATGCATAGAGAACGCTGCTGCCCGTTCTCTAGTAAGTCCTTTAGTCGCCTTTTACGACACCCACGGCATGAAATAGGATGGTGCTATTCTTTACATACGGCACCACACGGCACCTTAATAAATAGGTATAACAATATTATATTTTATTGCAGAGAAATTACAAATTCAGTATAATCACAAAATATGTAGATAGGTACCGAAAGTCAGCTCCATACAAATTGTTTATATAATATTATATCAGACTCGCAAGAAAGTGGAACGGACTTGTGTAAAGCACAAATCGAAACTTTTATAAGTAAGTTAGTATATTCGCTATTATAAGTTTTAAAATAATTATCACCTAAAATTTTTAGTAAGATTAAAATAGCTAATTACTCTTAGAGGCTAGAATGCAATTTATTGATAAGAACATGGTTCTTTTTTAAATAAATGATACAAAAAAATATAACGATTGAAATCGCACGCAATAATACGCTTCACGTACTGCGAATGCAAGCACACTTGAGACTGGCATTCGTTTGCTATTGCGATTACCGTACGAATATACGCGAGTGTGCGTGCATCTGGTTTTCGCTCTTCGTATAGAGCCGACCTACTGTAACATTCTGTGGTATATTAGTTATAACAAAACAATAGGTTTCTCTAATGATATCGTTTGATTTACAGAGACGAATGGGAGAGCGCGGCGCTTCAGAACGCGTCGACTCGCTGCAACGGACTGCTGCCGCTGTGGGGCCCGCACGTGCCTGAGTCTGCCTTTGCTAGCTGTCTGGCTAGACACACCACTTATTTGCAGGTCGGTAGTAATGCTATAGCCAAAGAAACGATGGATGGATATATGGAAGATGATATGACCACAGAAGAAAGTGAATTCTGAGATGTATGGAGGAAAAATACGTACTGCACCGACTCTAAACACATTGGGGTAAAGCCAGGATGATGACGAGCCTGAAATACGCGCGTGACAAATTCTTATCTTCTTTATTTTCTTGTGCGAAATGAGGCAACGGAAGGCTGTTGGGATACGCATATTAACCTGGCATGGGTCTGAGAAAAATAAAAGTTATCCCGGGGCTGCAGTCTTGACATAGATAGCGATCGCTGTGCGACCGAATTCGGTCGCAGTCCTAATGGGGTCTCTTAGACGGTCAAAATTGCTTGACAAGGTTGTGATTTTTTCGTGCTTGTCAAGCAATTTTAGCTGTCTAGGGCATAAGGACTTTGCGACCGAATCCTGTCGTAAAGCGATCGCTATCTATGTCGAGACTGCAGGCCCAGGACGGATGACACCATTCCTTATCTGCAACGGAACAGATTTGTGTGCCGTTTCAATTTCTTTCCTGTCAGTACTCAAGGTTCTCGTATTTGGTTCAGGAATGCACCGGTCACCGGGACATCGGGCACACGTGCACTCTGCACGACTTGAAGCTATTACTGCTTCGCTTCGCCCGCGGCCGCACCTTCCACGACGACACCGGCGGCGGCGGCCCGCTGTCCAACATGCAGCTGGTGCCTGCGCTTATACATATGGCGCTATATGTCATCAATACGTGAGTGCAACTTATCATAATGGAAGTAGAAAATAAAAAGAGGTCAAAGGTCAGATCTTTAAAGTTTCGCTAATTAGTTTTATTTGACCCTGTATTATACAGGGTGTTAGGGGGACATCGACATGCACCTGTTACCGTGAATTCAGTACATGATTCTAGTTCACTTCGTTTTCCGTCTGTCTGTCAGTCTGTCAATACCCTTTTTCTCAGGAACGTTTTAATATAAAAAACGCAAGTCTACGTTCCCTTCGAGCTCTAAAAAAAATAAAGCTTCTAGGTCAACGCAATAAAAAAAATACGGCCTTTTATGAGACATATTTTGAAACTCGCAAATAAATCAAAACCTATAGAGTACTTCCCGTTGTCTTTGAATCATGAAATTTGGCAAGAAGCAAGGTATGCACTTGACCGTTTTTTAGGGTTCCGTACCCAAAGGGTAAAACGGGAACCCTATTACTAAGGCTCTGCCGTCTGTCTGTCCGTCTGTCACCAGGCTGTGTCTCATGAACCGTGATAGTTAGACAGTTGAAATTTTCACAGATGATGTATTTCTGTTGCCGCTATAACAACAAATACTAAAAAACATAATAAAATAAATATTTAAGGGGGCTCCCATACAACAAACGTGATTGTTTTGCTCGTTTTTGCTCGATATTGATAACGGCAACAGGTAGACTTGAAATATTCACAGAATATTTAGTTATATATTCAATTTAAAAATAAATAATTAAATTAAAATAAAACAAATATAATAAGGGTGGCTCCCATACAACAACGTGAATTTTGTGCCGTTTTTACAGATAATGGTACGGAACCCTTCGTGCGCGAGTCCGACTCGCACTTCGCCGGTTGTTTTTAAATAACGCTCGTCTATGTCCCGTAATTTCGTAATCCAACCCTAGGGGTCAATAGACCCCTAGGGTTGGATTTAAACGGCTGATATTTCGGATTATCGCTTTGGAATACCAAAGCGATAATCCGAAATATCAGCCGTTTTATGAATCCGGTTTCCTTTTTTGACTTTGAGTCCTTACCTGACTTCAACTCACATTTTTTGCTTTGACTTTTCTCTTTGACTGTCGATTTTTTTTTTTCTTTCGCCGTGGTCATCTATAGTCGGCCGTAGTCAAGAAATGGCCGAACATTTAGCCGATACTTCGGATTTATCATCGGAGTAGACCCCTATAAAGTGTATCGGAAAGAAAGGTCACCAAAAATGTTTTTTTTTGTGTTAACTTTACAATCTAGTATTACCTAGTTTACCTCTTATCCAAAAGTATTATAACTTGTATTCTCCAGGAGCCGCGTATCAGCTCGCGAGGTGTCTGCCCTAGAGGCCGCGATGGCGTGGGCGCCGGCGCGCCTGCTGGAGTCTGCGCACGACGCCGAGGGGCCGCTGTACTTCGTCACGCTCATGCTAATGCTGTACCCGCACGCTAAGTAAGTATACGGGTAGATAGCAACGATATTAACATCTTAACATAAGGTCCAGTTGAAAACCAGCGTCAGGCACTAGTTGTCTGGCATTAATTGCTGAACTGGGCTTATTTGGCGCAGCCGTGAGGCACTCAATACTATTTTAAGTATTTTTTTTTCTGTTTTTTGTGTGAATATTGTGTGCCTTAACCTGGGTCAAATAAATTTATTTTCTTTCTTTATATTATTGAAGCGGAACGAGTCTCCAAATGGAAGAAAACAAATGATGATTATACTTGGACTTTTAATCGTATTCATACAACAACGAATAGTGTTGAGAGATTAAATATTTTTTTGGCAATATTTTATCCTTATAAATATATACTACGACAAAATAATGCTGTAACTGTTCATGGTCAAGAGTAAAATAAAAAAATATTTTACTGTTTTTGTCAGAAACTGGTATCTCTCAACTGTCAAGTGACTGGATAGGATTAAAGGTTCAAGTATAGGTTGTAAGTTGTAACGCCCTATTCTATCTTCTCGCATTTCTGTATTGCGCTAGACTAGTAAAGCTGAAAGTAATCCGAAAATTCGCCACCAAACGGCGCCATTCAACGGCATGCAATCTTACACCAACTTATTTATAAATAAATAAAATAAAGTTATTTTTTCTATATCCTACCTTTTGGCTACAACATTTCATTCTTCTCCACCAGATGGCGTTCAGTAAAAGTAGACATGCTAAAGCGACTCCTCATAGTTGGGCACGTGCGCGGCGCGGCGCCGGCCGGGCCCGCCCTGCGCGCGCTGCCGGCCGACCATCGCGCTGTCAAGACGTGGAACGACTACAAGTCCTACGCGTTCTTCATAGCCATCGTCGACCAGCTGTATACTGTCATGTTCAAGGTAAGTCCTCGAAAAGTTTAGTTACTTAGGAGCAAGCTAATAACTGGGTCAGGTTGGCAGTAGCTCATAATTATCATGTTGTGGTCATAGGCTTGTAGAAAAAATATAGTATATGGATATTTTTTGTTCGATATATCTATATCAAGTGTCGAAAATGTATCAAATGCGATAAATTTCCAATAGCAACACCGTTGTCGCCACTGACTAAAACCGCTGGAATTCAGAGCCGTAAAAAAGTAGATTTAATAACACAAACAATAGAATTTCATAAAGTGCTTTTTTTTTTTTGAAAATTTCACCGATACCTCGATGTTTTTTTGTTTGGTGTATTGAAATCGATATCAATTTTGTTTATATCGTTACGATAATTATCAATACTTTTTGGCACTTTTGCATCCCTATGCACACGGTGCCAGTAGTTGCACTGTAATAACTCATTCGGCCTGCTCGCATTGTGTAACCTAGCCATTAGGATCGACAGTGCAGCATGTCTTCTACTTCGATACAAAAACTAACAACAACACTAAGCATTATTCTCAACTTCAGGAGTTGTTCTAATTCACAACCACAACAGAGATGGAGCCTCATGTAAATATCACTAATCAAATTCCTCACTCCACAGACCGTCAGCGCGACAACAGTAGACCAATGGCCAGTCAAGTTAGCCGAATACATTCGTCACAACGACGAAGCGAACGGGAAGGCCGCCGAGCGCATAGTAACTACCCTCACAGACGAGGTACTGCCCTGCGCGTCCTTTGCCGAGTTTTGTGACGCAGCCGGCTATCTGGAAGACATTCCAGACCCCGACGCATTTCTACAGGCGCTTATAGACGAGCAACCTTGAGATAGACCTTTTGTGGTGCACTGCCTAAGTTATAACGGGTGCATGGCCAGCTAACTAATAATTTATTTCGTTTTCACATAGTAAAAAATTACAATAGCTTGTGTAATCATTATAAAATTGCTGATTTGTTAACTTATAAAAATATCATAACCGGATCTTGAACTTTCAAACAATATTTATACGCATTAACACCATTTCGCGACATAAAGACCTCGTCCGCGCTTTGTCGAAAGATGTAATGTTTCGATAAAGTGCTGTCGTGAGATGGCACATGAAATAGTTCAGTACGCAAGGCCATGTCACTCGGGTGATGCGAACATCCCTTCACTGACTCGAGGCTCTTATAACTAACTTTATATTATTATTATCACATGATATTTAATCTAAAAGTGTAACAGTGTGTAGACTGTTAAATTATTCAGTATTTTATTCACATAATTCTGTGCTTCGATTGTAATTGCTATCTTTGTTTATTCTGCGATAAAATAGTTTCTGCTTCAAATCTGAGTTTTAATTTTATTAAGCTATCCTAGAAAAGACTTCCAAAAGTTAAAATTCTCATCCTCACTACTAACATACAGGCACATGGACTTTTACATGGTGCCTCTCACACATTTATCAGTGCCAGAGATGACGGTCTACAAAGCCGAAGTATTTGAATAATTATTTGTAAAGTTTTGGCCGTAAACATCTGTTCTGGAGCTGCAAGCAAGGCAACTGCTTAGCTGCAGTCTGCAACCTACAGAGGACTATACTACGTCCACGGAGTAAATATACCAGCAGGTTTAGCATGCTGCTTTCTATTTCTACTTTAATGTAGAATAGTAAATCGCTTGTCTACCGAAATGGTAGAACCATTTCTACCATCATCTATCTATACGGAAACGTCATTTGAAATCGCTTGTCTACCGAAATGGTTCTACTGTCTACACGCAAACGTCATTTTTGTCTACTCTTCCGTCGACAAAACGCTTTTCTACGGGTCTCATGCTAAGCCTGCCGTACGACTGAAGGTTTCACTGATGCCTGAAAAGACAAATCTTTGTCGCGGCAGATGTGGTCAAACCATTTCCAATTTATGCGACTCTAATCGCGATTTTGGTAAATTCTGCGTATTCAACTTACTGAGTACTCTGAAGCATAAGCGGTATGGCCGAATAAACGAATGTGGCAAGCAATCTTTACGTATAGGTACTTCATAATATCGCAACAACGGCTCTGAAGATGGCCGCTATCTACAGGGCCCATAGACGAACAAATTTAGGGTTATCCGAAGTTTTTAAAACTACTCGGAAACGAATTTTGTCGAGCAATATGTTTCCCCGTGAGCCAAGTTTTTAGCTCGTTTATTGATTGTAGAATTCCACCATGATAATAGCAAATAATATTTTCAAAAAATGCGTCACATTAAGAGAATTCGGGCTGAAAATTTTCAAGAAAAATAACTATGTTCTAGCTCTTATATTATACTATAAATTCGCTGAACATACATGGGGGTGTATCAACAAACTCTTAAGAGTAGGTAGGGTTAAAAAAAAAGTTTTTGGACTTCGGTTCATTGGACAGCCTGATACATCTATTATGTACAAGAACAGAGTTTTCTATATCACGTGCACGAGTTCTGAAGTATGTAGGTTAGTGCAGTACCCACCTGTCCCACGACATGCGCGACAGTACTCATCGCATGACTCGCCCTTGACCCCGCGCCACATTTTTAGCTGCGCCGGCACTCTAGCGCATGATTAGCGATCCACAGTCACGACACTTGTGAAACTAAATGAAGATTAGTTCACATTGTCAGGTAATTGTGTTATAACGAACATACACTTAAGATCAACTCAGAAACGGTCAAGTACCTACGCAATGTATCAGTATCAGTTAAAATAAGTATACAACCCAGTATGTACGTGTTGGTAAAGCGCGCACTCTGTTCGGGTCGGCATGGTTCTGCACAGCCGGGCAGCAAAATATACCTTTTTTTTTGTGTGGGAAATTATCAAATTACTTCTCTCGCTCTGGGAGGGCGCGTGTTAGACTTTTACTGACTAAACTGTTACTGTTTCAGTGTTTTTGGGAAATCAGCCAGTTTTTTTTTTTTGTGGGTGTTAAATTATCTATAAACTTCTCCCGCTCTGGGCGGAGCGGGAGGGTGTGTCAGACTTTTACTGACTAAAACCCATCCGTGTTCCTTTCGTTGCCTGTGTGCCAGGGCCACGATATCCCTTTCGGACAAACTCGCAACCCTGGCAGGCATTGGACCTAACGGACCCAATCAGTTGGTGCTGACATCTCTTTGGGGCGCGCGTGGAACACAACGCGCCGTCGAACCGGGCGTGGTCCGTATCGGACGGCGAGCTAATCATCGCTCACCGTCCGCAAGCCTGCGCCTACGGTGGCCGGGAATCGGCCTGCGACTCCCGACGCCCGGGGCGACAAGGGGCGCGAGGGCGCGAATTTTGCTCTTATGCTGACTAGATAATAGCTATTCATACCTAGGTTATACCTCCTCATATTGTATAATTAATGATTGGTACAAACTCCAAATCCTAACTGGGCACTAACATTTACGAATAGCATAAGTTAATTAAGCTCTAACGTTTCTGACACTCTAATACCATTTCATTAGTTCGCTCTTTGTGTGATAATCACTGATAATGGTCGTGGACTTGCTCAGTAAAGCGCCTGCAGCAATTACGATTGTAAATGAGGTGTTAAAAGGAACAGTTACTCGCGCCTAAGCGAGCTTTGTATAATTTAATCTGTTTGTGATATTTAGTATGTAAAGGTTATTATGCGAGTGTTGTCATGTTGTCGGGTCGATGTTTAATGCAAATTAGTCGTTCAATGCTAATATATATAGAGCAGATGTAGATAAGTACATGGTACATGTATTTAGGTACCTAATCGTCATCAGGCACGCTTTAAAAGTAGGTATTTATGACAGTTGGGTTGGGATTGTTCGTCGATGACGACCATTCATTTACATAGCGAGATCCCTCCGTGCCTCAGAACACACTAACAACCGTTGGTCCGGCTGTCATTTGTAGATCTTTGACAGTCGTTACAGGTAGTCAGAAGCCCGAAAGTCAGACAACCAGTCCGCCAAGTGGTAACATACAAAACATCAATCCTGTAATCCCCGAAGGATTAGGCAGAGGTGTACCTATCTATATGCACCCACATTTCGCCAGGTATGTTTAAGTCTCGTAATGTAATAGGGGGCGAGACTATTGCCATCAACCGCGCACGAATCCAGACTCCGGGCTGCTACTTAGAAATTCCTGATATAAAAACCCAATAACACTGTCCGACCTGGGAATCGAACCCAGGATCTCATGCTCAGAAGTAGCACTTGTGTGTGATGAACATGTTACGCAGTAACTGGGTTGTGAAGGTCAGATAGGCAGTCGCTCCATGTAAAATACTGGTATTCAGCTGCGTCCGGTTACTGGAAGCCGACCCCAATATATTATGTGCTTAGTTGGAGAAAGGCTAGGCAGATGATGATGAGATGTATGGTACATGTATTTAGGTACCTCATCGTCATCACACACTCTTTAAAAGTAGATATTTATCTATTTTTCTGGTAGAAAATGCCTCAGGCATAAGTCCGCCTTTGTACAGACGCCACCAGCATATCAAGCTACTACAATCTGTCAAATTTCTTTAATAGATTTTCAACTTTCTTCCTACAGTATAAGGTTCAAGGTTGATTGGAAAAATTTGACAGTTTCGGGTAGCTTGATCTACCAGCAGACCAAGCTACCCGTCTGTACAGTGTAGGTATTTTTTACTTGTGCATAAAGTTTTAATAAAAAAATAAATATTTATTACAGTAGGGATGGACTCAATAAATAACGAACCAAGGTTTAATAATAATGATATTTATTTCATAATTTTCATTTCGCGTGAGAATTTTCAATGTGGATACCCACTAAAGTTAACTCACAGTATTATATTTATAATTAATCACATTACTAGCACAGGCACTCGAATATGGACATGATATTATAATGATCATCCACTTAAACATACTTTATTCACATAATATAAATAAACTTAATACCTTTATTTTTATAACTATAACTTAAATTAAATTAGATATCTTAGTCCGACATAACGGTTTCGAATCGGTATTTTTCATATTTTTTTCGAAGAACAATAACAATATTTTTGAAGTAAACCTTTGGATTTTTCGTCGAGCATATTGACAGACTAATTAATAACTTATCAAGTATAAGCCCATTGACAATGTCCTATATCAATTTAGTCCAACTTATGAACTGGTTATATCAATAAGCTAATACTATCGCCTCGCACATACTAATAACCTAATTGCTTTTAATAGGAAACTCGTTGAAGAATAGAAAGTTCTTATGAGAGTTCAAGTAAATTAAGTCGATTTTTGGTTATTACAAATAAATAGGTGCAAATAACAATATCACGATAATTTGGACCCATTTTTGGCAATTTTTCAAAAGACAGTGTGTCGTTTATGCGCGAGGCGGGGTTAGAGTATAGGCACGGTGTAGCGTCGGTCGAGGGACGCTGTCTTCACACAGTCGCCACGCAGTCGTCACGTAGTCGTCTAGAAGTCGTAGGAGCCGCTTTCGCCGACCTTTCCGATGCGGAGGATGAACTTGTACACGAGCCCGGCGATCACACCGCCGACGATGGGGCCCACCCAGTAAACCTGCACAACAAACGTTAATATTTACTTCATGATCAAATGAAGCAGAGTCGTGTTCCATCGACAGTGAATAGTCTATCATCCTGGCCTAGTGAATCATTGCATATGTGGAGGCTATAGGATAATCATACGTTAACACAATAGTTTAAAACACATAGTGTCTCGCGTGTCCTTTATTAGCCTTATCTTCTATTTAGTTACACGTAAATCCTCGAATTAATTTCAGTTTTCATTACGATTGCTAGTAAATAATTGACTTCACTGCGAAAGTATCGGAAGTACCACAAAAACAACAATGAAGCTGGAATAAGTTTCTCTAGCGTGACTGATAAGGTCACACTTTCTTCGGGTGCTATTTACAAAGATCTGTTAGTAGGTTCTATAAAAAGCGATCGTTTTTCCTCAAGCGTTATAATGGTTTGCTAACACCTCCGTGACAGCCTAACTTTATCTACTTATTATGTAGTTGCGAGGTTCAAAGTCATTGGCATGCAAGTTAGCGTCGATTATAAGTATTATACCTAACTGAGGCGTGAAGCTGTTAATTGATATTATATAAAAGTCGGAAGGGCCTAGAAAATATTACGAGAGTGGCCATACATCGAGTAAGACGGTTAGGTATTTATTTCACTTTTCTATGCGATCATTGGGAAAACGCACACTGGCTTAATATTACGGTGGTTAGGTACATTGAACTTTTTATGTTGCGTAATTTAAAATTTATTTATTACTAGCTGTTGCCCGCGACTTCATCTGCGATCCAGGATGAGAAGTAGCCTATCTTCTTCTCCAGGTCATGATCTACCCATGTGCCAAATTTTATCCATATCAATTCAGCCGTTTTAGCGTAAAAGTGTAACAAACAAACTCACTTCCGCATTAATAATATTCTGATTGTAAAATAATATATTGGACGGTGACCCCCAAACTAGGCATTTTCCTGTATCTTGGGGGTAGCATATACCTATATTTACGTTTAATATTATAGTAGGTATCTTTACTGTAGTAGGTATAATAATGTGGGTGTCCAAGCAAAAAGGGTCCAGTTCTTGGCAAATATAGTTGTCAAAAAATAATAGGCCCGTTTTGACATTTAACTTGAATCGATTTATCGCGAGTATCGAGTACCGAGTCGTATATAAGGTTACTTCACTAGTTACGTCGCGATGGTCAATCGCGACGTAACTATATAGTGTCAAAACGGGCCTATATTTATTGACAACTTTAGTTTCCGAGATTTTTAAAGTTGGGTGAAAAATGGCATTTCTAGAAAATTTAGTAAAAAGGTACCGGTGGCATGTCAAACTTTGAAAATGCTTTTTCTCAAATCAAGCTTTTCAGAAGTTCAACTCCAAGTCTGATAAAAAAAAATGTGATAGTTTTTGAATATATTTTTGATCCTTATTATCAATTGACTATTCTAGATAGCGAATCTAGTCTGAACTCAATACTCCACTACTTGACTATTTTTGGTTGGACGCTCACTTACAACGGATTAATAAAGTAACGTTTTATTTTTATGTTCATAAGAATGATTGATTGGCATTCGGATTGTAAGCCTATCTCGGTTAGGCGATGTGTAGATGAACCGCAATCGCGATCATCGCTAGTTCATGCGAACTCATGTCATGTTAATGAAGTAAGACTCACGAGCACATCCCGAATTAGAACATAAACTTAGTTTGTTTATCGTGGATACACTAGGAAATAACAAATAGCGATTTCGAACGTGTCATCACATTCTCTTAGGTCAAAAAGGTCTGTAATAAAATAAACTTCTATGGGTAATGTTTGGCAGAGGTTGTAGATAGGTAGGGTCCTATGTATTTAGTAGCCATAGCCCATAGTATAACATTATAACCTTTGTAACCATACGCTCCTACACTTCAGTAACAGCCCGCAGTTTGGATTAATGCCCGGTTGATGGCAGTAAGTAAGCTCACCCCCTATTACATGGGACGTAAAATATATAGCTGGTGAAATGTTGTTGTACTACAAGTGCACATCTGCCTAACCCTTCGGGGATTACAGGCGTGATGTTATGTCATAGATCTAATAGTTAAATCAACTTCTGTAAGCCTTTTAGTTGTGATACCCTATCATTTTCCGCTTCACTTACAAGGGAAAGCGAGCGTGAACATTGTACTTAAGCGTAATAGCCCTAACACATGCATGCCTATCATTTTATTGCTTTGGTACCATAACTTAAATAAATGGAGGTTGCCATGGTTACTCAACGGCAGGAAGTGAAGGTATATCAGAGTTATGTGCCCCTCACGATGACGGAATACTCGAATTAGAAACACAGGTCTATTACAGAATACTCTCTCTCGAATATTAGCAGAATAGAATACCTACTCTTTATTATGTATCTACACCATAAAAATGACAGATATAAATGTTGATATTTTACATAGGGTGACACAATGGGCGGTCTTTAAGCGATCTTTTACAGACAACCTTTGGATTATAGGGAGAAGGAGAGACAATACTGCAGGTTGTCAGTGGTGTACCATTTACATATACAATAAATACATACATACATAAAGTATATACTTATCTATATAAATATACAATAATAAACATGATTGAAACAAGAGCAAGGAACTGTATTATGTAATGATGAACGAGAGAGGAAGGGTTTTTTACCACAATTTTAAAAGCTAGAATTTTATTCATTCATCATCATCATTTCAGCCGAAAGACGTCCACTGTTGGGCATAGGCCTCCCCAACATTTGGGAGGGGTTGCCATAATCGCCACGCTTGGCGATCGCAGTATGGTGTTAAAATGCATAGAGAACGCTGCTGCCCATTCTCTAGCCATGGGAAGAAATAGGGTGGTGCTATTCTTTACATCCGGCATCACACGGAACCTTATTAGGCTGGTTAATTTATTATTAAGAAAAAACCTCTTAAAGTTTAACTTTATGTAAAGCTAGATAAGTAAGTAAGTAGATATAATAAAACTTTTTTATTGAGTATCTTACGTAAGCATTGCATTGACTTTAATTTTGATTGTAATTTAGATTTTGTTTGTTATTGTAATTTAAATTTGGTTATGGAATATGATTTTAATTAAGATTTTGATATTGATTTTAATTTTAATTTCTTTTATGTTTTAATTTTTCACTAACATATTTTGCTAAGTTTTAATACTAACACAATATGGATGTTTTCCAAATTAAATATTTGAATTTGAATTGCAATCATGCACACAATAAAAGAATAAGTGTTAATTTGTAAACAGTTCAATAGCTTGATGATGTAATACATAGTAACTCCGTGATGGGCACTCAACGTTATTGTGACTATTTAATTTGTTAATAAATATGTACTAAGATACATATTTTAGGTCAATGCTAAAGGTGGTAAGTAACTAACTTATCTAGTCATAAAACTCTGTGCTGCTGCTCATGAGAAAACTTCAATAGTGACTTTGTGATAAACAGTTCAGCTCGAGGTACCTACTTATGCCTCCTGCAGGCTTAGCACGAGAACCGTAGAGAAGCATTTTGTCGACGGAAGAGTAGAGAAAAAAAAACCGGCCAAGTGCGAGTCTGACTCGCGCACATAGGGTTCCGTACCATTATTTATAAAAATGCCAAAAAAACACGTTTGTTGTATGGGAGCTCCCCTTAAATAATTATTTTATTTTAATTTTATTATTTATTTTTAAAGTGAATATTTATCTAAATATTCTGTGAATATTTCAAGCGTCTACCTGATGCCGTTATCAATATCGAGCAAAAACGAGCAAAAAATCATGTTTGTTGTATGGGAGCCCCCTTAAATATTTATGTTATTCTGGTTTTTAGTATTTGTTGTTATTGCGGCAACAGAAATACATCATCTGTGAAAATTTCAACTGTCTAACTATCACAGTTCATGAGTTACAGCCTGGTGACAGACGGACAGATAGACGGTGGAGCCTTAGTAATAGGGTTCCCGTTTTAGCCTTTGGGTACGGATCCCTAAAATGACGTTTCCGTGTATACAGTTAATAGTTTTCTACTGAGAAGAGTGAACAAGCGACTTATATTCTACAGTCGAGTAGAAATAGAAAGCGTCATTTTAAGCCTGCTGGTCTTAGGATTGTTCTGATGCTCTAACTTGGATTTTACATCACGCCTGTAATCCCCGAAGGGATAGGCAGAGGTGTACCTACCTATAAGTAACCCACATTTCGCAAGTTATGTTTAAGTTCCATGTCCGGGGCGAGCCTATTGCTATCAACCAATGCTCAACGCTTTAATTGGTCCTTTATACATTTATACAAAGAGGAAACGGATCCTAACGGAAGCCTACCTTTATTTGGAAAAACTAAAATTTTATCAGCCTAGGAACATGTATTCAGTATGTATTGTATTAGGTACAGACGCCAGCAGGTCAAAATACCCGAAACTGTAAAATTTTCCCAATCAACCTTGAACCTTATACTTTAACGATAAAGTTGAAAATCTTTTAAAGAAATTTGACAGATAGTAGTAGCGTGATGTGCGTCTGTACCATAGTATTTATAACATTTCCCGTCTTGGCTTTATTTGCAGTAGTTTAAAAACAATTTAGCTCGTATCATGTTAACTAGTTCAACCTTGTAAATTATTTGCACTCATACCAGTATTAATGGCATAAACTAATAGATATAAGCCTACCCCTTGGTAGGCTAATATTTGCGGAATATTTATAAAATTATCGTTAATTTTCATTTAGAGAATAATCCTATGTTGATTTAGGCCGTGTAAAATTAAACAATAACACGGTTCAATATTTATTTTTATGTATTTTTCTGCGAAATTATCTTCAATCTACTTAAATACGTGTCTGATACTAGCGACCCGCCCCTGTGTCGCACGGTTATTACGACTTTAAAAACAGCGAGATTTCTTTGAATAAGTTTAATATAATTATGTTTGTTATTTTTTCGTTTAAAAAAACTCATCAAATTTATTGCTTTTTTGTTTTATCATGTTTAGATATCGATAATTCGATACCAATCACTTCTGCGGAGTTTCGCTAGCTAATTTAATTTGACCCTGTAGATGTTGAAAACCGCATCAAAATCCGTTGCGTATTTTTATGCGTTTTTCAACATCTACAGGGTCACAGTCAGACACGAAAAGAGACATTAATTTATAATATTATGAATAGATTATCCCCCTTTCGGGGGAGGCCTATGTCCAGCAGCGGACGTGTTTTGACTGAAATTATGATGATGATGAGATGAGATTATCCAGTAATTTTAATTGCGTAGATGCTCCAACAGTAACTCAGTCACCGTTTCGAACAATAGTAACATTTTACATCGTAACCAATACAACCTCCAATCAGCAACGTTACTTTCATTTTAACGAAAGTTCCTACTCATTACTTAGAAAGGAAGACTGCAACCCATAGAACTTAATCAACTTATGTTGTTTACAATAAGACGCTAGACAAGCTGTGATTCATGATTCAGGTTCACATGTGATCGGAAAGTTACATTTAATACGTCGGAGATGCAAACTCGTTTGATAGGATGTCGTGGTCGGCGCCGGCGCAGGCAGGCGAAAGTGTGCTGAATAATTATCTAAAGAATACTCGCATTTACTTGAACCAGCCATAATTATAATTAACTAAGACAGTTGTCTATCAACACTATTGAGAATGCATAGACTACTGACTATCTGGTAAGGGTCATAGGAAACCATTGCATGTGGAAAGGTCAGAAGTTAGCCTTTGCCCGGCTGTGTACGTGTTCACCCTGATATGATGATGCTGAAAGACACCTATAGTTCCTCTTTAGCCATGTGCCTACTTCATAGTATGATTTTTAGAGTTCCGTGGTCAACAAGGAACCATTATATTTTCGCCATGTCCGTCTGCCTGTCTGTCCCCGACTTAGGTCAGAGACACTAGAAATCTGTAAACTGGTGGTAAAATTATAAAATCTTGAAAAAATATTTTTGTAGGGTACCTCTCTTGTACGTAAAGTGGGGATGATATTTTATTTTCTCGTCTATCCCATAGTATGGGGTAGGCCGCAAAAATATTGCAGGGTTGTCAAAACCGTTTTTCGATTCAGGGATACGTTTAAGCTTTAAAATACTAATTATTCTTAGAGTTAAGTGTCCTCCCCTGCCAGCTAAATGGTTGTTTTTAGTTAAGTGAAAAAATTAATGGCAGTAATAGAACGAAATTACGACCACAGCTAAGTAGGCTTTACAAATTAAAAACTAATAGTCGACCAACTTACATTTACAGTTGGAGAATCGACCGTGACGTACCTATATCGATGTATGGGAGAACATATTTTTCAACTACAATGTTAAGTTTGTTTTTGGGATAAATTTATCCCAACTACGGAACCCTTAATTGTGCGTGGTCCGACACACACTTGGCCGGTTTTTATTATAGAAAACAGTCCGGGTGAATGTCCGTTCTTGCGATTTCTATAACGAATCCATTAAGTCACACTCACATGTTTCTAACATCTCGTGACAGATCCATTACGAGCTTTCCTTACGCATTATCGAATGGTAGGTTCATAATAATCGATTGCTACTGTGCCTTCTGATTTGACACTATGAATAATCTTAATTATGGCGAACGTAAGATTCCATAAAGAATCTAATAATTATTACGATAAAGTCGAATTTCGAAATGCTACGAGTAAAGAAGTCATTATAATGTTACTTACCCATTGTGAAGTCCAGATGCCCATGACGAGGGCGGGTCCGAAGGAACGAGCAGGGTTCATGCTGGAGCCGGTGAAGGGAATCTGTTGACCGAACAAGCATTTTAATACCATACAATTATGTAACTTAAATTCAAGTGCTAGTGTTGAGAAATGTCAGATAATTATACAGACGATATTACGTAATTATATCGTTTGATTCGATGCAACGAATATGTAGAGATGCGCCCATTGCAAATCGATCATGAGACCTATCGTTTTCAATACAATTGATTTACAGGATTCGTAGTGAAGCAATGTCTCGTTGTGCTTTAACGTCGGGATACTTTTCACAAGGGCTTAACAGAAACTACGGAGCCTTACTAGCTTTAGGTTCAAATTCATATTTATAAATTCATTTATTTATTGTTTGCCACAGGTGAAAAGACCGTTCTACAATTATTATTATTGTTTCACTGATACATACACATTGGGTGTACAATATTTATATGTATGGCTAATATTTTTTTTTAACATAGCCAAAATATTACATTATTAATGTTAAATATGAAATGTTGAAATAGCAATAAATCATTTAATTTCGGGTCTAGAAAATCATAAGTCTTTAAAATGTTTAACATAAGTATCTAGATCTAAAAATACTTACGCAAGCAGCATGGCAGGCAGTGATGCTGAGGCCGATGGCGAGGGGAGCGGATCCCTTAATGTCGTTGCGGCGTCCGTCACACACGCCGTGCACCACGATCACCAGCACAAATGTGATCAGAGCCTCTATCAGCACGGCCTGCGGTAAACACATGGGTTATAAATATAATCTTGGTAAGCTTCTGCATTCTGGGACTGACCCATCATCTGCGTAGTCTTTTCCCACATATGTTGGGGTTGGCTTCCAGTTTAATAGGATTTAGCTTTATTTCATGGAGCGACTGCCTATCTGACCTCTACAACCCAGTTACTGGGTCACACGATAACCCTTAATAAGACTGCTTCAACTTCTTGTCAGACTTTCTGGCTTTCTGGCTACGGGTAGTCCCTGTAACGACTGTCAAAGAGCTACAAACACCGGGACCACCGGCCTAACGTGTTTTAAGACGCATGGAAGGGTCTCGGTATGAAATAATATAGATTGTCACCCATCCACGAACCGACCTCCACAAGTGTAGGTTAACCAGGGTACCAAGTCTGCTATCTTCAATGATTGGTCATTATGACGACCATACTTAGGCAACGCCATGACCATTGTGCCAATAGTTTGTAACCTCCTAAATTCATAATGGCGTGACAGTGGTCCATAAGTCAAAATAGGAGATTAGTAAAACTGTCAAACTCTACAATTACGGTGCCAATGATCCGCCATTCGGACACAACTGCGTTAGCAGACTTGGTCCCCTGATCGATCGACCCGAGCGTCTATTATACTCAACCGCTATACTAGGACTGACTGTGTGTACCTACCTACTACCTTCTGTTTCTGATACTTTAATGAGTAGGGCCTAAGCCTGCTTTATATTCATTACACACAAGTTGCATGTAAAATGTGTCATCGACAAGGAATCTATATTTATACTAATAATATATTACAAAGAGGTAAAGTTATAGTTTGTATGTTTGTAGAAGGTAATCTCTAGAAATGCTGAACCGATTACAAAAAAAATCTTTACCTGATCAAAAGCATTAACCGTGCTATAGTGGCCTATGCTACTCGAAAATAGTGTATCTATTGTATAATAGGTGCTCTTGTAATGCCCGAAAGAGAAGTTGTGGCTCAGTGGTAATTTCCTCGATTTACGAGTGGGTTGGTGGTGTTCGAACCCAATCAGGCTCTTTACTTTGTGTAAATAATTTCATCACCACTGCTCTCAAAACGGTGAAGGAAAACATCGAAGACATTGTGACATCTACCAACCCGCACTGGGCCCGCGTAGTAGTTTACAGCTCACGCCCTCTCAAAGAGAGGAGGGCTATGTCCCAGCAGTGGGAACATTATAGGCAGATGAATGCCCGAAAACTGCAAAGTTCCAGAAAGCTGTTGACACCGCGGGGGACAAGTAGTCTTTACAATTTACGATGTTGTTAATCAATCCTAATTGTCTTTTACTTGTCACCATTATTTATAATAAAGTAACCACCATAAAAATAATGTTCAACATTTATATCCCACCTGAGCTTCAGTGACTTCTGGCCCGGGCAGCGTCATTCCGAAGGAGCCCACTTGATTCTCTGGCACGGCCAACTGCAACACAAATAGTATATCAATTAACTTAACTTTTTAATGACCGATTACACGCTTTTCCACGAAACAAACTCTATCTCTGGACATTTTAATTTATGATACATTACTGATATTTTATCGACTCTTTGAAAAATTCGACAGATTAGTGATTTTTTCCGTTATAAACGTAAAGTTATGAGAATTTTGTTTCATTTTATGGCCCATTAATGTTAACCGTATCTTGATTACTACAATTTATTATTACAAAATGGAATTTTTAATTTGTCAGCAACATTATCTTTTTCATAGAATATATCCCTTTATTATGTACACCATAAAAATTACAGATTAAATGTTGAAATTTTACATAAAGTTAATTTATCTATAAAAAATAGACCGTGTGTACTTGACCACTTTTTTATAAAGGTCTTCGTATCTCATCCACCCTAGCGTAGGCCTACCCTAGCCTACTACGTATAATGCGTATTCGCAAAATCTAGTCCGTTTTTTGCTACATCAAAGTACAGGTGACACCAAAAGTGCTTTTTAATAAAACATAATTATCTTAGGCAATACCTACTTATTATTATCACGCTTTGTTTCCCCGAAGGGTTAGGCAGACGGGTACTAATAGTAGGTATATCCACATTTCCCCAGTTATGTTTAAACCCCATGTAATAGGTGGCGAGCCTATTGCCATCGACCGGGGATAAATCCACACTCCGCCCGAAGTGTGTGCTACTGAGAAATTAATAATCGAAAACGTAGTAACACGTTGCCCGACCTGGGAATCGAACCCAGGATGCAGTATTTCGTCCGACCACTACACCAACGAGACAGTCTTAGGTAATAATTATCATACGAATGACTCATGAATGTTAGATCTTAATGTAGGAATCTAAAATCGTGTCTAGTTCTACGTGCTCATCGTTGTTAACTGGTAAGTACGAGGGCAGTGAAATGTCACAGGAAGGCCGTTGTCGTGTGAACGTTATAAATTACCCTCGACCAACTAATTAGTAACGTGCCGAACATTCTACTTACATGCTGAACTTTGCGAGCTTATAATCGCTATGACTGACACTAGAAATATTGTCTGACTTCAAATATCAAAGATAGACAGGTCTATCGAAATTCTTTTGTAATAACCGTTTAGAATTTTAGATAAAGTAATTATGAGTGTGTGTTTGCAAAATCTTCCTGTCATGTTACGCAAATTAGCCTTCGTCTTTGATCCCTAGATTTTAATTGGTTGGTTTTTGTGTTTAGTTTAAACTAATTTTATCCACACATTCAAATCATAAAACTGTTACCTATATTATTTTAACTCAATGTCATAAAGTTAATCAAGAGCTTACTTGAAGTATAACGCCATATATCAACATGTGACCTTTTCAAGTACTCATATCCGAAAAGCTTTATACCAGTGTTCAATTAGTTCCACGAGTACACTGAAGGTCGCTCCACTTGGTTCTTTATTCTAAGATCATCAGTGTCACGGTGAACGAGACACTTTTTTTACCGAGCTTACACATACGGTGATTAGAATGTCGATACGATCACTACGCCTGTTTATGTGCAGGATAATTACGAGAAATTGTTTGTTTATATGTCTGACTGCCATACTTGTTTTATATAACACTCTCCTTGTTTGCGATTACTTGGGTAGTTGAACGACACAAAAAAGCCTACAAAAATAGACATACAACCTTGGATCGATGCTTTTGCGTATTAGATTATTTTCAATTAAAATAAAGTCGACTTGATTAACAAATGGTCTGTCAAATAATCAGACGGTTCAGAGCTATTATTAGCTCTGAACAAGATTAAAAGTTAATTGAAGATGTATTTATTAATATCACATCGAATCATACGCACTGCTCATGATTGCAAACTAATTAACTCATTACAGTCAAGAGCATTTATTTACAGCTGCATTTAATAAGATTAAATAATTATTTCTTTATCAATCTGCGAATGAAATTAATATGTAGGTTGATCGTGATTTCTTCTGTCTAATTATAGAAATAAAGATTTAAATGCGCATTATATGAGCTCTAACTAAATTGATAGTCTTTTGATTGAATTCCATGCAATTAATAGTATTTAATTTCAATTATGAAAGCCCAAATAAAATATAATTTTAATTATACTTTCGACAATAGCCTTTTAAAGTTTTTTGTGTTACTAACAATATATGGACTACATCTGAAATAAATGTCTTAATTAATAATAATAATAATTACTTGAATTTCTTAAAAACATCACGATGAAAGCAAATTGCTAGGTGTCTTTTAACCACTTACCCTGATGAAGGCAGCTCCAGCAATGGCACCGAGAGTTTGGACGATGATGTAGCAGACAGCCTTCAGGAGTTTGATGTCACCAGCGGCGAAAAGCCCCAGAGTCACCGCGGGGTTGATGTGGCCGCCCGAGACATGGCCAATAGCCTGTGGGCAAGAGGAAGAAGTGATTTAATATTAGCGATTAGCGAACTTTACTGCATTCTAACATAAAGCTTTTGTCACCTAGATATTGCAAGACACTGACATACTATTAATTACAACTACACAAAACAACATAAAATCTACTTCATATAATTTGGGGGATGTTTCGGTCTGTCATTCCCATCATGTCTTATTTTTTTGGGTGGGAAAGTATCAAATAACTTCTCCCGCTCTGGGTGGAGCTGGGCGTGTCAGGACTTTCACTGAAAAACCCCACCCGCGTTCCTTCAGTTGCCTGTGTGCCAGGGCCACGGTATCCCTTTCAGACAAACCCGCAACCCTGGCAGGATTCCCTTCATGCCTGTGATTGTTTTTTTTTCAGTACGTAAAGGTTGTTGCTCAGCCTTTTATCTTGATATTTCCCAAAAATATTATATTATATACTAATATATACAAGTTTTAATATATAGCGTGCCGCTACAGTGGCGACATTAATTTGACACACTGGTAGGGCTAGTGGCCAGTAATCATAAAAAAAATATTATTTTTAAATATGTTTTTTATATTAAGACAAATAATTATACATGCAAAAATAAAAAATAAATCATACAAACGAAATAATAAAGCTCTCTCTTTCCTTCAATTCGCCTACTCCTTGCACGTTATTTGTTTTAATTTTATTGATGTTATGATCCATAACCCCGGCTAATTACCTCTGTGCTACAGTTCTGTACAGGTTGCTAAACCAAGATGCTAGTTTAGAAAATTGTAAATAAATCAATAAATAATAATGTTTAATGAAATTAAAATATTTTCATAAAACGTAAAGGCGAAACTGTACAGGTACGTGTGTTAAATTAATGTCGCCACTGTAGCGGCTCGCTGTATATAAATAGATATATTTCCTGCGTCCTACCCACAATTCATTTAATTGCTTTCATAACTGCAATCTACCAACCTTTCTCCTCTTTCTAACTGCTGCATTGCTTTTGCTTTATTTTAGTACTTTTCGCCTGAAACACAGGATTACCTAGTTCAGGCACGTAATTCATAAGAATATAATTTACATTTAAGCAAAACTGTACACATTTTTATACCTTTTGAATAAATATTATTATTATTTATAAATGAACCAACTGCTAAACAGGCAGAAACTGTCGTCAATATCTATCGTGGGTCATGTTTTGTGTTCTCCATAGCTCTATTCTCTTAAATGATTTTAACCTTTGCTACTTAAATAATGTTTATTAAATCTGATATCGAATCTTACATCCAAGCTAGCCCTTTAATGAATATGTATTGCCCACGTACGACAGATATATTACCTAATATTATTTACAACTCACGATCGATCTGTGACATAACTGAAACTGCTAATGTTAAGAGTGAGGGCAAATCCGCAATTATCGTATCTTAGCCGTATTTTAATTACAGCTATAGCTTTATGTAAGCGGGCACGCCCTTTGTGCCTGGAGGCTTTTATGTTTACGTTTTTATTTTTTATTTCTGCTTGAGTATAGATTTCGATGTTTTTTTTTTTGTTGGTATAGTGGCGTCGTAATGTAAATTATTTTGCATACTATTGTATAGAATTAAGTCTTTACAAATTCAACAGACAGCTGTGCTGCTGGGGAGTTTGTTGCGCCACTTCTTCTTCCCAGCTAAAGCACTAGGAAGTGGTGAAGGGCGGGCGTTTTTGGGGGATTGTCTTATGTAATTTTGACGTTCAAAAAGTGCTTATTCTCAGCTTTGTTTGAATATTTAGTGACTTTTGATTTTTATTTTGATAGGTAGCTCGGAATTGGTATATTGTTTAAATATAACGATGGTGATAGGAATGGGCAGCTATGTTCTCTTTGCATTTTAACACTATACTGCGATCGCCAAGCGTGGCGATTATGGCAACCCCCCCCCCCCTTTTGGGGGAGGCCTATGTCCAGCAGTGGACGTCTTTCGAAATGATGATAAAGATGATGATAGGAAAGGCAAAATTCTTAAATTTTTCTTAAATTAATTTGACCACACTACTGTATTTGTGAATAAATATTGAGGATACTGAATTATGGGCGCTCGGTGAATAGTGGATTATGTAAACGAATAGTATTATGATTTCGAAACGGTAATAAAATGAATACGTAAAAACTATTGATAGTTTTGATATAATTAATCATTTATAATTTTTGTTCAGTTCTTTCGGTTTTACTAGTGATTCCATGGTGCACGATGGATGGTATAGAATGAACCACCCTTAACCAACAAGTAACTTTAAAGCAAGTGATCAATCATGCCCATGGGATGGGCAGCAAGCAGCGTCCTCGTTTCTGCCAATAACAACACTGTGATAATTGATCAATCAACCAATAGAATAGATGGTTTTGTCGCTCATTGAGAGGCACTTCGGTTTTACTGAACGCGACGGTGACGTTTACGAGCTGATATCGATCAATCTATTAAGCCTATCGCAATCCATTGCAGGACATACCTAGGTAATGGATAAGGTACCTGTGTATACTTTATAATGATATTATAAAGAGGTCAAATTTGTGAGTTTGCATGTAGGTATTCCGTGTGGTGCCGGACGTAAAGAATAGCACCATCCTATTTCTTCCCGTGGGTGTCGTAAAAGGCGACTAAGAGACTTACTGGAGAATAGGCAGCAGCGTGCGTTTTAGACCATATACTGCGATCGCCAACACACCTGCCAAGCGTGGCGTTTATGGCAACCACCCCCTACTTTTGGGGAAGGCCTATGTCCAGCAGTGGACGTCTTTCGGCTGAAATGATGATGATGTAGGGGTAATCTTCGAAACTAATGATCGTATTCCAAAAATATCTCGGGAACTAAATTTATTTATTTAGGCACTAAATACCAATCACAAAATATATAATTAAAACAAAAATCATAACACCGTTAAAATACAATACATTAAAATTAAAATTAATTATTTCATTACAATACACATTAATTATAAAATTTAAATGTCGAGACCTACCCTTTTTGATTTGACGGCCACATATACCTATGCTTACAGCATATTACATGGGCCCTAAAAACATAAATGGAAAAGGTAGGTGTATGTACCTACTATATAATCTCTGCCACCCCTTCGGGAAATAATAGATGATATGGGAATCAATCTAGCCTTTTCAAAACTATGTTGCGGTCGGCTTCCAGTCTAACCGGATGTTGTTGAATACCAGTATTCTACAATGATGTGGGAATATAGTTCCTTATTTCCCCAGCTGCCAAGATAAACTCGTTAACTATAGTGCGGCTATCGCGTAATAAATCTCAATTATTCGCTCAAACGAACTTAAATTGTAATTGGATGTATTGCTTCGTAATCGGCGAACATCTGAACACTGTAAGTGCCTTTATTGTTTTATAATTGTGGCTTTATACTGTCATTAAACGGTGTACACGTTGTGATGTAGATATGTCTACTTTGTCACGTTTTTGGGACCGTTTGCTCGATGGTATTTTATGAAATAATTTATGTTTTGAAACTTTGGAGGTACTTAAAGTCATTGACAAGGAATCTCGGTCTATTTGTCCGTTTCTTGCTAAGTTCAATAGTTAAAAATATAGGTAAAGGAAAGCTAACACTGAAAAATTTAAAACACTCATCAATAACCAAAGGAAGTAAGATTTTGTAGAGATATCGCTTTTTATGACATTTTATATTAGTAGATACAATCTAGAATGTTTAGGATCATTCATAATAAATTGTTAGTTTATCTCAAACATGAGCTAAGCGTAGGGCGCACAACCTCCGTGGCTTTGAATCATCCGCTGCACTCTGACGTCACAGGTCAACTCTATAACTTTATACGCAATTAACATTTTTAAAACACATTATGTCATCTAGCGGTTTACTATGTAGGTCAGGGCAATGCAAGATTTCAATTAGTACAATTAACTTTATTTTGCAAATAAATATTTTTTATTAAGCGAAGGTTTATTGGTTAGTTTATTTCCTGTTTTAATTTGTGTATTTTTTTTATGTGTATCATCTTTTCTTTCGACTTCTGTGGGAGTGATTTCTTGAAAAGGGACGGAAGTGTGTAACAGGAAGTGACAGCGTGAGCATGGAATAAGTTAGTACTTTTTAATAGCATGGAATTAGTAAGTACTTTATAATAGCATGGAATTAGTGTACTTATGGAATCAGTAAGTACTATATTCGACCGGTGGGCGACCACTAGTAATGAATTAAAATATTTTTATTAAAAATTCGAATAAATATTTCAAACATTAGCTTTTTTAAATTTTGAGGTTAATTTCTGTCGCTGCTCAGTTTGCTTATTACCAAGTTGAGATGTCAGATGTTACACATCTTAATGAAACTACTGGAAGGGTCGGTCGTTTTCTTTATTGCATTTCGAAATTCAATTTGTTTTCGTGCACAGAAAATGGATATGACCGGCCGATCTTCTCTATATAGGTACCTAATATAATTTCATGGAAAATTTCAAAACATTAGCTGATATTTAAGCCAAACGAAGTGTTGCTATCGATACGCCAAGAAGAAGTAGGTGTTCATAGAATTATTGTTACATAATTATATCAAATACGTAAACGTGAATATCCTCTATGTCTTTATTTTCAAAACATGGAATAATTGACATGATGGTGCACTAAAGTATTTCTAGAATATAAACTGCAATAGTTTATTAAACTCCCACGCATGTTATGGGTTAACTGAGCACAATGGGTTGTTATGGTGCAGATGAGCAATTAGGCAACCATGACATAGGCATGAGTCGACACTCTGACATGTGCATCTTCACATAAAGTATCTCGTAGGTGAACTATGAATGTACAGACGCCCGCATATCAAGCTACTACAATCTGTCAAATTTCTTTTAAAAGATTTTCAACTCTATCGTTAAAGCATAAAGTTCAAGGTTGATGGGTAAAATTTGACAGTTTCTGGTAGCTTGACCTGCTGGCGTCTGTACCTTGCAATACCGATTTATAAGATAAAGGCTTCAGGATAATATTATATATTCAATTACGTGGCTATACCTAATCTCTCTATGAGAACAGTTACAGACTGACAAACTAGTCTAGGTGTATCATGGTTGTTGTCGACAGGCATACACTGTCCTCCCATACCTATTAACACTGAAATTTGACAACATTGTAAAAGCCAATAGTTTTAAAAGAGTAACCATGGAGTTCCTTGCCGGTACTCCTCCATAGGAAACCACCAATTGGAACCGTGCACCTAGGTTCTGACGTTTTATAAGTGCCCATGTGTAATTATATTGATTAAAAAAAATGTTATGCTGAAGTTGGAAGGATTTTGTTTCTTACAGCGAATTTCTTCAAAACTGAACGCGATCAGCACATCTGAACCGCATTACAGAGTGTTAGTGTCGATATTCCATAACAATGTTAAGACACCGACAGTTCTTCAACGCAGTATGGGGGGGGGGGGTCTATACTCTCTAAGTCCGTCAACCAAGATACACACCCATCCGAAAGTAGTTGATCCGTTAAAAAAGTGAAAAAAAAATTGGACGGGAAAATACACATTGTTTGAGAACACCTATCAAATCGTGTTCTCATTCATTCTTGGTTCGGTACCCGAACTAATCTTATCATACGGAGTACAAAACGCCTGTAAGTTCGATCGAAACTGCGGACTTCGTGCATAGGGAGTAGCCTCCCCAGATGTGCTGATCGCGTTCAGTTTCGTTGGTAAAATTCGCCCTTAGAATGTATAGAGGTTGCCCCTAAATGGGTCTTACAGGGGGTGTAAAGCTATATCCAAACGAAGCCCGGGCAAAAGTTGAAAACAAATTACTGATAGTTGTAATAAAAATGCAAAGACGTAGGGTATGATGTAAGCATCATTGAACTGTCGTGTACAATATTCGAATTTATTGCTCAAAATAATTGTATAATCGCCTTATTCGTTCAATTAAACCCGATATGAAGATCAGTCTGCTATGCTAATGTAGCGGTAAAACGACCTTGACTTTGAGAAACATATTCTAATTTATAAATAAAATCGGTTAATTACGGATATGATTCATAAAAACCTTGAATGAGAATCAATTAAAGAGGTAAACCGACCAATTAATTAACAGAAACGGCATCATTTGTTGTGAAACATATTATTAAGATATAAAATTGTAGTCCTTACCATTTTAAGTGATGGTAATTTATCAACTGTGTATCGTTATTAAATTAAGTGTGAAAATAAAAAAAAGACACTTGTGCTAATAGTTACACAATAATTTGGAATAATTGAGAAGAGTGAGAGTGAGAGAGCGAGAAAGAGTGATGTAGGTGAAATAAATTAAGTATGCGTTACTAATTAAATAGTGAAGAATTGAAAACCAGCCTTTTTCATGTCGATGTCTTCTTTCTATACTTATTATATATACCTATTAAAGTCGCTTTTCTTGTCCTGAGAGACCTGTGTATCTTCACATAATTAATTTATCTGTCATTGCTTCATTTTTTTTTTTTACCTCTTGTGGTGTAGTAATTTTATTTTTAGTGCATCGTCTTCAGCTTCACATAATAATAATTATATATAATTAATGTACCTATAAAAAATATTGTAAAATATTTTAAAAGAATCATCATCATTCATCATCATTTCAGCCGAAAGACGTCCACTGCTGGACATAGGCCTCCGCCAAGCACCGCTACTTCGATCGACACCCCAATTGCGTAACGCAGTTTGAATCGGAATCAGAATGATTTTGAAGTATATTGCTAATCCATTGATCCATATGTTAGAAAAAAATGTCTGCTCAGCAACGTAAATAACGCAATGAATGTTGTTGAACTGTCAAATTTAAACCGATTCCTACTGATAGTGTGTTACGCAATTAGCCCTCTGTTCTATGCTTCCCGCATCCAGCGGATACCCGCAGCCTTCACAAGGTCATCGGTCGGTTTAAAAGAATAACGGTGGAGTTTCTGGCCCATTATTCTCTATACGAAACTATACCTTTTGGAACCAACTAGAATCAAGTCTATTTTTTTTGTTTTGTAAATTTTTCTTTCAATTGTGTCTATTTGAAATAAAGTTTTGTTAAGTCCTGAAACCGTGCGAAGCAGGAGTAGGGCACTATAGTTTATTATAAAACATATTTTTAAGAAGACATCAGTATTATAATTGTTTTTGGATGACACTAATTACAAATTACCCATACTTTTCGTGAGGGCAAAATTCTAAAAGACTACTAAAAACTAACCCGGGTTTCCTGAAAATCAAGTCGCTAACGATTTATTTAATTAGTCTCGTGTCGTTGAGAACAGATGCGAATTAATATATTAATCTCATGCAAATATTTATGTTTATAATTATGTATAATTACATTTTATATATTATATATAAAAATTATTATAATTTAATTATTATTATTTATTTTATATATTATTATTTATTTTTTTATTATATTTTATAGCTAAATGTTTTCCGACTCGTTTGACGAATGTTTGTAATAGAGAAAATTATAGATTCATTTGCTTGATTAAATAATATATATACACGCGAATAAAACGATGTTATGTATCGTATAGGTAAGTGCGACATTAAAATTACGTACTATTATTATTTATACATATACATAGTATTATTTATTAGAGTATGTAATGTATTATGTATGACTATGCATTTATAAGACTTCAAAAAATACCTAGGTATATCGGACTTATAAAAAATATACATTACAAATACAAATTTGTGTCTATCTTAAGACTTTTGGAAAAAGAAGATCATTTCATTTACAAAAATTCGACTCCACTTTCAGCCTGCAAGTAAAGTCGACTCATTCCATATTTGAAAGCTTCAAGTACCCTTTTTTTCTCCCGCTCTGGGCGGAGCGGGAGAAGTTCTTCCCCCGCTTCTCCCGCTCTGGGCGTGTCAGACTTTTACTGACTAAAACCCACCCGTGTTCCTTCAGATGCCTGTGTGCCAGGGCCACGATATCCCTTTCGGACAGGCTCGTAACCCACGGTTGAATGAGTAGATTACTACGAGTATATGTTCAGTTTTCAGTAAGCTGCGGTAAGTAATAGGTACAAAGCAATATTTTGCCTGATACGTGTCAAATAACAATCGTTTAAAGCCAAGCTTGATCTAAAACTCAAAAGCTCAGGCGAAGAATCGTCTAGTTCTTACTCAATCAAAATTAGAGCTTATCAAGATGCCAAAATAACATTAAATGCAACACAGCTTTTTAGCATAAATTACGTATTTCGTAATTAAAGCGACGGCGACGTTCAACGGGGTGGACAGGTGTGCATTAACCATTAACAAATTACTCAACTTGTGAACAAAGTTCAATGCTGGTAGTAATGGCGGCGTGTCACGGTCCCGGCTCGTCACGGACCGGACCGATTTAGGCACGGTTAGGACGCGGACGTGTGACGAGGAATCTTTAAGTGCTAGGTGATGATGCGCGAGGATATGGAGCCGAAGCAACGGTGATGAGTCGTTCGCATGCTTAGGAACGAAGGAGAATAGTACATTTTGATACAAGTGGAGAATGTTTGTTATTGCTTTCGAGGCGGAAATAACACCCAGCCGTAAGCGAGGTTGTTTTTGAGCCGAGAACTGCAATAACAAATGTCCACGTGTATCAAACGACGTTTTTCAATACACTTTTGAAAAATATTTTTGTCATGAATTATTAGGAAACTATGATTTAATAAAAACTATGTTGAAGGAAAAGCAAAGGTTTAAAGCCGATCCTAATATGAAAAATAGAAAATTCGAATGTTTTTGAGTTTAGAACACAAATAAATGTTAATTTGTTCATAAACGTTTTTTTTTTTTTTGTAATAATCATGGTATTCTATTCATAAACATTATTTAAATATTAACGCCATAAAGACGCATCTATGCGAGATTTAAAAAAAAAGAACACCTCCGAATAGAGAGGACCGTCTCTGGCGCGAGACGGTGTGATTAGAGGCATTGAACCAATTTGGACTAAGTAGGTATAGGTATAAGTTATATGTGGCAATTTTAATTCCCGCACACGTATTGGAAAATAAAAAATCGCACGCGTGTGAATTACTTTGCATTGTGAACCTAATCGTAGTGTGATATGAACCAGTTTTCGGGGAAGTGTATTGAAAATTCTTTTCCAAAACGAAGGAAGGACAAAGGAAAAGTCCATACTTATAGAAAACAAAAAATGATTTGCTTTTATAGACTCAACTTGAGCTACTTACGAGGGGAGCATAATAACCTATGTTTTGTCAATTTATTATTGGTGACCGAGAATGTTTCTTTAACTGCTGCAGGTTGTCTTACGAAAAAAAGTTTCGACAATTTGTTAAAAATTTAATTAATGTCGAAAAGCGATGTCAAAAGTAAAAAAGTAGGAAAAATTTGTTAAGTGGTAACAGATCACAACTTGCTCACTGTTACTTTATCTATATAAAAAATATATAACGTTGAATAAGCCATTAATTAATTAACTGACATAAGTTGGCACTGTTTCGGACACTGCAATCCTAAATTAATGACCGCCTTATAAGGTAAGTTTCAAATAAATAATATAGATTTCGTCTATCGCTCGAGATATAATTTATGTCCGGACTCCGGATACCGCACCTAGTAAACAGACACATGTAAAAGCGAATTATTACATTTTCCTTGATCTTAATAGTGTATTTGTATCTATCTATCAATATATAATATCTATCAATATTTCTTGTTAATGTGATCGAGTTGACGTTAATTAATTGAAAACGTATTTTAAATTATTGGTGCTTAACTTTTAAAATGTCGTCTTTTATGTATGTAGCTGTTTAATAGGTATATAATTATGATTTAAATATACGGTTTTATATGCCATTGAGTTTCCTCATGATGTGTGAAAATTATTTTTATTGACCATCGTAAATTATGCGTCACGTTCAAAGTTACGCGTGCTATAGGAGGTATATATTATGTTGAACAAAATTTTATTTTTTTACTTTCGGAGCAGAGCATCTGGGGCCCAAGTCTGCTATTTTTATAAATTCAGTCATTCCAACACGATCCCATTGTCATGCTATTGTCATTTTGCTAAAAGTTCGTAATCTGGTAAATTCATAATGGTCGATCATTTTCTTTGCAATTTCTTTCAATGTAGTGTCAGTGGCCGACCATTGGAAAGTCATAATGACGCCATTATAATAGTAGATTATCAAACTTGTCAAAATCAACAATTATGAAATCAATGATCGACCATTCTGACACTATTGTAATAGCAGACTTGAGGCCCTGGTAAATGTGAACATTTCAATTCTGACGAAATATTTTCAAATGTTCTGTTCTAGTACTTAATACATACTTAGTAGTTTAACATAAGCCCTATAAATCAGTCGACCTACTTATTGAATAGCAACAGTATCACACCCTTCGCACACATTCGGCAACACTCGGTATGTGTCTACCGTGAACGCGAGGGCGGCGCACGGTGCATTGACCACGCACGGCGCAAGCGCACCATGCGTGCGCACGGTCACCGAGCCACCAAGGGCGCCTACAATCCCTAACATGGTCGCGGAACAAGACATAGGCTTAGGGAAAAATCAGAAGTTTTTACTTTGCGAAAATCAGGACAGGCATGTGAGAAGTAGAGTGAATGTCTACTCTTACAGAGTGCTTCAACTTCGTTAAAAACATACGACTTTGTCTTTTTGAGATACCAAAAAGTAAAAAAAAAACTGCGTTATGTCCCAATAGAGCACCTAAAATCACAGTACTTGTGAAGTTTTCCAGATTACACAAAAATTATACAGATTAATAATCACATCACACTAATATTATAAAGGTCAAAGTTTATGAGTGTGTGTGTGTGTGTATGTGTGTGTGCGTGTGTGTGTGTGTGTATCTTGACGCTCAAACGGCTGGACCAATTTTGATAAAATTTTCGATTGGAGGTAGCTGACACCCTGGAAAAAGACAGGCTACTTTTTATCCCGATATTCCCACGGGATCGAGACTTACACGGGTGAAACCGCGGGGCGCAGCTAGTGTTAAATAAAAAAAAGTAAGTAGGTACCCAAAATATCGTCAAGGTTTTAACTTGTACCAAACCATAACGGTAACACGCGCATAATATCAACACATACTCGTTCTCCACACAAGCCGACACGACACACACCGGATATTTTTTTACATTCGGATACTTTATCAATTTAATTGCTTCGGACAAATCCCTTCTATCTCGGTAAATTGGGTCAATAATTCACGATATATAATATGTTTCTAATCTTATATTAGACTAAATTATATGAAACAACCGATGATCCTTCACTGTTTCCGTTAAAAGGAGTTACCTGAATTAATTTAATTGGTCCGTGGAAAAAACACTTTTGTGTTTATCTCTCAACGACGTATCAACAACAATTTCGATAACGACCATTTCGGAACCGCTATCAGTTAAACTAATGATTTTGAAATCCACAAAAATGTTAGCATCCAATTCATTAGCTATTTGAATTGGTTCCATTTCCATTATGCCGTGGGAACTGTAATCGTATGCAGTGGACAAGCGCTCTTTGCTCTATGCAAGCCATAAAGTAAGCCTAACCCTACGCATTACCTCCTGCTCACGTGTCGATTGTGATTGGCTGCTGAGTTATAGTAACCAGGCCACTTGATATCATTCTATAGACTTAAAATACAAAACTGCAAACCTACTAGATGCTCACTTTCATCATTATAGCCGGTAAACAAAGATATAAATATGTCTAGATAGACAAAGCTGTGATCTCGTCGAAAAAAATTGCGTCCAAGTGTTGGCCGCAAAATGCACGCACACTAGAATAACACAATGACGTGGCGCGAGTGTAAGACGTAGCTGTCACGCAGACCAGCATAACAAATTTGGATTTTTTGTTTTGCAGCGCGACACTATCTAGACATAATAAATAATCAAAGCCAGCAAATATAAATTTTTGAACGTGAGCCTCCCAATGGTTTGTCGTACTCGTGCATAATCTTCATGATTGGTAGATTATGCTAGCAGTATATTGTTATTAGCACACAGGAAGGAGGATGTGGACAGTATGAGGTAAAGTGGAACAAGAAGCACACATCTTGTAATATATTCAAATTAAAGAACTTAGATGCTAAAGTAGCGAAAACAGGTACATATGTGTATTCTAAAGGCTTGCTACAAAACCTACATACCGTGGGAAACACCTAAAAGTAGCGCGCAAAAAACCCGTAAATATATCGAATCAGCTTCTTTTAAAAGTAAATGCACTTTGCGATCTGCATTACGACCCAATTGATAAGGAATGTTACACCGTTATTTGTACATTGTACCTCTTATGTGTTTAACTGTAAACCGAGTTCAATGAGGCTTGGCATCGAGCAAAATGCAAATATTTGGGTATTTACCTACTCGTCTAGAGATGTTTGCAAATAGTAGCAGACAATGATGCCTCATGCTCAAATATGTATGCAATGCAATGCATTGTTAAATTGAAGTTAAGCTACTGAATAACATACATAGTTTGAAAGATATGTTCATCAGAGAGTGAAATTGAAGGTATTTTCAAAGTTAACCTCTTGAATTGATTTAAACGCTGAAGTTTGAATGCGAACCAATATACGAACGATGTCGCGAGCTCGTTTACATAAATCAAGTTGATCAACGATCCAATCTGTTTTCATAAAGACATAGATTTTCCCGTAGCACATACATCTTCCTACGCATGCATAATGAGTATTTATGCTCGAATACCTTGAATTATGAGCGCGTACCAGTCCTAAAGCGGTGCTTGATGGATGGATGTCCGAGGGTTAGGCGTAGTTAGGTCGTATAGATCAGTATAGTTTGCGCTGACAGCTATAATGAACGCTCCAATTTGTTCATCGTGCGACTACGTGTAAGGGCATGATGATGGCGGGAAACATTCACTTTGCCCTATATTTTATAATTCTGCTTAATGTTATACCTAGTGCCTGATTATAGAATGATACACCACTGATTATTACTGTTCTGATTGAGTCGCCCGCCATTGCATATATTTTGTTATAATATTTCTTGTTTCCTTTAGCAGTTACATTCTTATTAGCAACTGTTGAAAGTTCTTCATTACCGTTCATGTGTCCATCTCTATCGTTAACAATGTTTTCAATTTCTTCTTTCCAAGTCGGATTCCAAGGTTGATTTTAGTGCTGAAACGGGAATGCAGATTATGCTCCTGGAGGTATGTTTTAATTACGAATATAATTATGGTTATATTCGTAATTAAAACATACCTCCAGGAGCATAATCTGCATTCCCGTTTCAGCACTAAAATCAACCTTATCCACTATCAAGCTTTAATTGGAAGCTCTTACACCGTCCTATCCTTTACTCCATACATATTCATGGGTTATTATTACGCAAGAGTCATTTATATGTAATTTTACGACTTCGATCCGTTATGATAATACATTTCTCCCGTGTCATTGCGCCCGCGCATTCCTTCCTATATTTACGGCTAACGAATGTAAATTAGATGTAATCGTATAAAAAATATCGAAAAAGCCTATACGTGTATTCTGTGTATGTGATCTCGGGTAGTGATACCAGTTTTCTTGTAATTCTCGGGTTTAAGGAACTGTGGGTTATGTAATGAAGACTGCTAGTTTTGTAACTCACTGGAGGTCGATTCTATATCTCTGTATTAATTTGCTTCATTGCGTTCATTTTCAAAATCACAGTGATTGGAATCTCGCTCTGTATAAAACAAATGCGAATCTATTCTCGCAATTTGAGTTACGAATCGCACAAAGCATTTCACGACTGGTTGGCATCGTGCGTCTAATTAGGCATACTAATGTTAGACAGCTCTTAGCCGGCTTGTCGCCAGTTCAATTACTACTTAGTAACGTGTATTTTAACGAACAAGTCACTCAATAATTTATCATGATTGCGTATCCGTTTGCATGCCTATCTGCATATCGCTCAAAAACAATTAATTTTATCTGTTGATGTAACCGATTGGTCTGTGGAATGTAATACTAATATCTACTGAAATTATATTCAAAGCGTTAATTATTATATGTAAGTTATTGAGACGTCCATAAAGACGTCTAATATTAAAAATGTTTGTAATTAATTAGGGCACTACCAATAATATAAAATTACGAAATAAAATTAATGTATGAAAAAAAATGTGTAGAAAAAGGTATACGTTAAAAACCATCAGTAATTTAAACCAGCTTATTTCTCTCTACCAAGTTCATTCTACATGTAATAAAGAGCACTTCAAGTAACAGTACCGGCTGCAAATAAATCCGTCAGTGTCGCCGCCTCGTTTGTAACAGTTCGCCATAAGAGTGCGCGCACGCACGGCTGGCGCCGATAAATTAGCCAAATTAAGTCGCGTGAGCTTTCGGCGTGTGGTGCAAGCGATGAGGGGAGAGCGATTAAAAAAACATCTTCGAACAGTGAATGTTTTAGTCACTCGCTAAAGTCTTCTCAAATAAAACCTGTGGCTGGAATGGTAAAATTTTTGGGAAACGAGAAAATACATTGAAGCTTTTATTTCTCCTGACAATAAATGAAGAACCAGAAAGACTTTTATTAGGGTACCTACCTACATTGACAGTGAAACAATAAATTCATACCAAAGCTCCCTTTTTCGCGAACATGAAACTGCCTATGACTTAAACTTCTATAGTAAGTTCAAATTATGCTCAATTTACAAGTTGATCTGCGAAGTGAAGTCACTAGGTAACTGCCCGCTCATGTAGTGCATACAGAATTGCCATGAACTACAAAAAGTACATACAAAGTACATAACCGAACTGGTTCACATAAGTTTAGTAGTTCCCATAGTGCTTAGCATTCAGAGACACAGCCTTACGGTGTTAGATAACTTTGGAAAACCTCCTGGATGAATAGGTACAATAACGTGTTATTTCCTTGGGTTACGTAAAACTGTGTACAATATTGTGTGCATTATTGTATGTAAGTCGTTGGGTATAGGTATTATATGGTAGGACAGCAACCTGAGAATGTTTCGTGGGAAATTCCGACTTGCATTTTCCGTGTTCCTTGTGTCCATAGATGGACGGTTTTATATGGTGTCTTTGGAGTAGCATGTAGCCTCTTTTTAAGTAGCAAAATTCTATAAGGTACATTTTGTATTGATATTTTTTTACTCAAATAAGGCGTCTATATTTTGGTCAAAAGAAATGTGATACTTATTTAAAAAGCTCATTCTTATAGTAAGCAATAATACAATTAGAGGGGATCGGCACTGTTACTCCTTAATACAGGCTATTTCATAGCCTAGCAAGGATAATAGCACGTCACCCACTTGATTGCCAGATATTATAGACTCCCTAATCTGTGTACTATGTACAACAATCTATTAATAATACGTGAAAACTATGTACAACAATCTATTTTTTTAATATAAATAAAGATTATTATATTATTATTATTATATTATATAAGTTCCTAGTCATGAAGTATCAGGCTCTACTCTATAGGTACTCTAGAAGTCTAAACAATAAGTTATTCCTAAGAAATGCCAGAAATTCACAAAGTACATTATTTTTTTAGGTACTAAGCAAGCCTCTTACGTAGCTATTACGTTTATGTATCAGGCCCTACACTCATACACATTTAATTCATGACTATACTCCGTTGGTTTAGGTAGTTAAATAAAGGTAAACGTGACGAGAGAGTGTCAAGTAACCCACTAAATGTAATACTTGTCACTTCAGTTGTCATGCTACGTCACAGTTGTACTCTTCAATTTAGCAACGTTTTATTTCGTTGACGTTTAGATATCCTGTCTTTTTGGGCTCTTTACTATAGACATATTACAAAATATTATAGTATTATAATAAATCTAACAAAAGAAAATGTGCTAATGCAATTACACTTACGAAGAGTAGTTTAAGTATAAATGATAAAGTTACAAAATATGAAACTATCGTAAAAATAAAAAATAAATTTAATTCGGTTATAAACTACAACGTATTATAAAATAAGAAAGTGTTATATATATAAAAACCCTTTTTACGATTTGTTTACCTTTATTTAACTACCGAGGTAAACCAATGTAGTATAGTTTCACAAAGTTCTGCTAACGAGAGAGTAAGGTGAACGCAGATCACATCTTAATAACATTTTAATTAGTTGTACCAACATGGCGACGAGGAAATAATAATTTCAAGTAAAATGGAAGAGAAAACTTTACAAGTGGGAAAATTTCTCTTTTTCATTAACGACAGGCTAATTACACGAAGGTTTAAAATTAAAACTGAGTTTTCCTTCTACTTGTTAACTACTGAAGTGCATGATAATTACAAAGAAAGTGTAGTTCAGAGTAAAATATTAGAAAATACATAATTAATTAGGTACCTCAGTATAAATTAACTAGTAATATAGGTACAACTTGTAAATAAGGCTCGTTTTAAATAATGGAAAAGCATGCTTGAAACTAAACGCATTAATTTAGAGACGTTTATTTCTTGCTAAGGTGGTTTCTCGATTATTTTTAAGGGCGACAGCTTTTTATAATTTGTTCATGCTTCAACTTATTTTTTGCTTGATAAATTGAGTTAGTTTGGCAAAACTTTACATCCTGTGTAAACGCATTACCATCGCAAAAGAGTTTTCTGGCACGAAAAATTATGTAATGGCAACTTAACCCTACAATTACTAACTCCACTCAAATTACAAATTCATACAAAATAAATAATTTCAAAATTTATATTTTTATAAGCGGTTCATTCATTACGTAAGAACAAGTCGTGATCAAACATTCATTCAATGTCATGTTTTCGTTCCTCGTAAGTGAATCTTTGCGCTATGATTTATCTTAAACGCTCGCTAACATTTTAGATGTATATACTTACTTTATATACTCCACGATCGGCTCTAATACAGGCCTAATTAAACGCTCATGATCATGTATTGGTAGTAAATTATTCATTGGTTGTACTAGAATTAAAACTTTAGCAATTTGCTCATAGGTCGGTATATTTATTTATTAGCTGGCTGCAAAACGGTCAAGTATTTTTTAAATACATAAAGGAGGTTCCAATGACCGTCTATTCTGGAAAAAACCTCACCGTGAAAGCTAAGGTAAAGTGTTCTTGAAGAAAGCCGTCATTCCTCACTGATGCTAGGGATTCACACTTTTAAATCTCGAAACGGATGGTTGACACTTCCCGTGACCCAAGGGCTGGCTTTTACCTTGGCCAGAGGCTAAGCATTGCCATACAATGTGGCAATTCCGCCAGTCTCTTAGGTACATTGCCAGTCGACAGTGATGTGGATGAATTTTTCGACGGCATATTTCGTTTGAGAATAGTTTTAGATAAAACATTATTTTGTTATTTTTATTAAAGTTGTTATTTATGTACATATTATTTTAATTCTATATAGCAATACCAATTAAAAATAATAAACTCACTTAGATTTCACGGTGTGATTTTTACAGAATAGTTATTAATTTCTTTGAGATTGGACACCTACATTTTCTCAAATATTTTGTCAAGTCTTTTTAACAGTTGAAAAAGCATGACGTCATTCTAAAGTGTTTTACTGACCGAGTGACCACTCCAATTGTTGGACGATCATGAATTGTGTGAAACACGATTGTATTATATACCATCATGATTAAACGTATTTACGACCTTTTTTTTGATTGGGGAAATTATCAAATAACTTCTGCCGCTCTGGGTGGAGCGGGAGGGCGTGTCAGACTTTTACTCACTAAAACCCACCCGTATTCCTTTAGTAGCTTGTATGCCAGGGCTAGCGTATCTCTTTCGGACAAACCCGTAACCCTGGCAGGCTTATGAGTTGCAGGCATTATGAATTGTGTGGAACACGATTGAAATACATAACATCATGATTATCAATAACGTATTTACGACCTGGAGACACTTGTAAGAATATATTAAAGGACTAATCGATATAATTTAATAAAATTCGAATTAATAAGATTAATGTTTCCACTAATAGCCAAATCTTTGAGTGTGCGATGTTTCCTGTTCTATACAAGATTTGTTTATCTCTTTGACTTATTATGTAACCTGTGTTAGTAACTACCACTGTTATCAAGGGTCAAATTAAGCTAGCGAGACTCCGCAGACGTGATGGGTAGGTGTCGAAATCTAAACATGATAAAACAAAAACGAAATTAACTTGATAAGTTTTATTTTTGTGTTCATCAACCGCCAGTAGTGTAGTCACTTGAAATTTCAGTTATAAAAACTGTTTTTTGGTTTGTGTTATTTTCACAGACACAAATAAAACAACATAAATAAAACAAAAAACTGTTTTTCGCAACTCATACCTACTTCAAGTAACAACACAAACAGCGGTCGTTGGCCGAAAATTTATTTTGACCCTAGTTACCCTATATATACAGGGTGTAAAAAGACACATCACAAAGCTGTCAACTACGCATACTGTACATCTAACCAAGTAGCTTTGCGCAAAAATTATTGCTGGGAACCGATTTTTATGTTTAGGGATTAAAAAATTGCAATTTTTATTGCGCGCAATGTAACGCGAGCCCAGGCAAACGGACTCAGTGCTGTTGTGTGAGTTAAGCCCCTCCCCTTTGTTCAAATCGGTACGCGTAGGTACTTGTCGAGTACTCGCGGCTATGAAGGAAATTTATTTAAGAAAATTCGAAAATTCAGGTAATGTATGTTTGGAAAAAAGTTATATAATAACACTTGGAATTCGTTTTCGTAAAAAAATATGCGAGTTTGGTCTTCAATATCTCCAGAACCAGTAGATTGATGATCTTTTTTTTTGATCCAAATTATGGGTAGAATAATTATGTAGCTTTCGGCTTCGGAAACGTTTTTTACCGATAGTTACCCTTTATAGTTGTGTACCGGATTTTTTTTGGTAGGAACCAGTAATACTGGAACATAAGTGTCGTGATTTTTGGTAGGAACCAGTAATACTGGAACATAAGTGTCGTGATTTTTGGTAGGAACCAGTAATACTGGAACATAAGTGTCGTGATTTTTGGTAGGAACCAGTAATACTGGAACATAAGTGTCGTGATTTTTGGTAGGAACCAGTAATACTGGAACATAAGTGTCGTGATTTTTGGTAGGAACCAGTAATACTGGAACATAAGTGTCGTGATTTTTGGTAGGATCCAGTAATACTGGAACATAAGTGTCGTGATTTCATCGTACTACTTCTCAGTTGTTCGCTACATGTTTTCTGTACCAACTCTAATAAGATCGACTGCACCTATACGTAGGTATACCAGCAAAAGGAACTAATCTAAAATTAGGTACATAATACTCAGTTATCTTATATCTACACGCATAAATTGACCTTTCATGAAACGACCTTCACATATAAAGCGAAATAAATGGACACCAAATAGAAAATTGATGATCGCCATCATTCATTGTGAAAAATACAATACATACCAACGCCTAAAACAATACAATCGATAAATATTAATTTACATGTTAATCGATCGTCTCCGATCCCTGAGGCCACCTCTACGTTATGCGTAGACGCAATGCAAGGAATAAAGAACCCTACAGCTCATACTATAAAGTCTAAAATCACTTAAGGGTTGTTTATAATACAATTCCTATTATTCGCAAGCCGTTTGTCAATATACAATACATCTCGAGTGATAGCCGATTAATGATCGATTGTATCGATTCACATACACACGTCAGGATAAACATATCATGGGATAAAACAATCGTGACTGAACTGACACTGAGTCGTTTTTATAACTAGGTGATTAAGGATCGAGTTATTAATTTTTAGTCGATTAATTCAACTAGATTTCAGATTTAATATGTAGGAGATAAGATGGCGTCGTGACTTGATTCAGAATAAATATGTTTCACTACAGCTTTGTAAAGACTATCATCACGTGTTTGGCTGTTCTGACTATAATATTAAATTGACTAAAGGAGGTGTTATTAAACAATCAATCTGCCTAGCCTTTTTCCAACTGTGTTGGGGTCGGCTTCCAGTCTAACCAGATGCAGCTGAATACCACTATTTTACATAGAGTGACTGGCTATCTGACTTCCACGACCCAGTTACTGGTTAACATGATACTCCTTGGTAAGACTGGTTGTCAGATTTTTGAGCTTCTAACTACCCGTAACGATTGTCAATGATTTAATCATTTCAGCCAAAACACGTCCACTGCTGGACATAGGCCTCCCCCTAAGGGCGGGGGTGTTTGCCATAATCACCACGCTTGGCAGGCGGATTGGCGATCGCAGTATGGTGTTAAAATGCATAGAGAAGCTGCTGCCCATTCTCTAGTAAGTCCCTTAGTCGCCTTTTACGACACCCACGGGGAGAAATGGGGTGGTGCTATTCTTTACGTCCGGCACCACACGGAGTTACCTACGCGTATGTGCAAGATATATTATTTTGCGCATGGTTTGAACTACTAGACTTGTTCCACGTACGATTTGGAAATTGTCCACTGTCACCATTCACTAAATTGAATAGTCGAATAGAATAAAAATAACACGAACAATTCGCAAATTGATCGATTATATTTTACAAGTGGAGAAAGTGTCACAGTAGCAAGTAGCAAAACACTACTTTCACTGACTTCGAAATAGGTGCGTTCTTTAATAGAAGTAACTTTCCTCCAGTACTAAGCCCGTCCGATTGTAATTACACTAGGCACTAGCATCACCTGCCTCGACGCCCATTGACTCGACTGGACTGTGAAAGTCGGCTGACGGCTGATGTATTATATTTTCCTATTATGTCTACTAAACTTAGCTGTAAACTTTTTGTTTCATGTGTGAATGATGATTGATGATGGATAAATTTGTATTTTCTAGTAATCTACTTTTCGTCTGCATTAGATATTAATTGACAGAGATTCTAGAAAGTTTTTGATGTGTAACATTTCCTCTCTCGTTCTGTGGGAGTGATTTCATGAAAAGGGACGGAAGTGTGTAACAGGAAGTGACAGCTTGAGCATGGAATAAGAAGTACTTTTTAATAGCATGGAATTAAATTAGTTTAGGTACTCATGGAACTAGTAATTACTATATAGATTGTATGGGTTCAAATTTCGACCAGTGGGCGAGCACTCGTAATTAATAATTATTCGAATAATTATTCAGTACTTAGCTTTTTTAATATTGAGGTCAATTTCTGTCGCTTCTCAGTTGCTTATTACCAAAGTGAGATGTCAGATATTACACATTGTAATTATGCGACTACTGTAAGCCTAGCTCGTTTGTTTTTACCCCTTTTGTCGTTGGAAATTGCTACAAACACACGGCTACCTAATACCTTTCTGAAACTACAGGATATATATATATATATGTTCAAGGATACCCGGGTGTTTAACTAGGACATCATCTTTCCACGCGTCCTATCCTACGTCAAAACTAAGTTGACCCCTGGCCAACTAAAGCCGGATTCACACTCGACCAGTGAAGGTAGGAAGAGTTCCGTCCAAGTGTCCGACTGGGCGCAAGTGTGTCAAGTGCACGCTTACTTGTTGCTTATTACGTCAATGCTCTCACCTCAATCGTTCGTATAAATAGAATAATTAATGCATAGAAACTTACTTCGCATCTTGACGATTATTTAGAGCAAGTAAAGGCTCGTACAGACAAGTGCGATATCGCGGGCGCGACGCGACACTAGTACCACAATTTCTTTGTCGGTGCCTGTCGCGCCCGCGATATGGCGCGACTGTACGAGCCTTTAAGTGTATTATAAATGGATTTTCCAACACTTATAGGGATAAATTGTGGTTGAACAATTACAAAAGTATCATTAGAATACAATAATAGTTCATAATGATGTATGTACACACGGCTACACATCAAGCTATACATTTCCAGTATAAGCTGATCTCGCATTGTATAGGATTTCCGTACAGTGCGAGATCAGCGTAAACTGGAAATGTATAGCTTGATGTGTAGCCGTCTGTACTACCTACATACCCTTCCGGTTCATTAAAAAATAATTACAGCGTTCTTTGATAAAAAAAAACCAGCCAAGTACGTGTCGGACCACGCACAATGAAGGGTTCCGTAGTTGGTATGAATTTATCCCAAAACCAAACTTAACATTGTAGTTGAAAAACATGTTCACCCATACATCAATATACGCCACGGTCAACTTTCTAACTGCAAAAGTAAATTTGTAATCTATTTTATATGTGATAAAGCTACAAATTAACGATTTTCGGACTTTTTCCTTTACTTGTGTTATGAGAACATGGTTCTTGACAAATTTCATGGTTCTAGGTCAACGGGAAGTACCTTATAGGTTTTGATTTATTTACGAGTATCAAAATATGTCGCATAAATGGCCGTATTTTTTTATTACGTTGACTTAGAAGCTTGATTTTTTTAGAGCACCAAGGGACCGTAGACGTACGTATTTGATATAAATTTTAACTGGATACCTCTACACATTCCTGAGAAAAAGGGTCTTGAGAAACTGACAAATAGACATACAGACATACAGACGGACAACGAAGTGATCCTATAAGGGTCATGCTTTTTTCTTTTGAGGTACGGAACCCTAAAAATGATTTAAAATCTATAGGTAATGATCTCTGTTTACAAATGATTATTTGTGAGAAAAAAACTCTGTTTGCAATAAAATACATGGACAAATAATGGCAACTTATGTATATGTTACTCTATCATAGAATTTTAATAGTAAATCGATTAAATCTCTATAATTCTATAGTATACTCATATCTCCACCCAGAGTGGCTTGTGGTTAAGTTATAACAGCCAAACGGGTCGATAGATCAGGTTAAGCTACGCTTGCCGCAGTTTCTCCATGGATGGGTGACCATCTTTACATACCGAGACTCCTCCGTGCCTCGGAAAGCAAGTTAAACCGTTGGTCCCGGCTGTTATGCGGCGATCTTTGACACTCGTTACGGGTCGTCAGAAGCCGGAAAGTCTGACAACCAGCTTTACCAAGGGGTATCGTATTAGCCAGTAACTGGGTTGTGGAGGTCAGGTAGGTAGTCGCTCCATGTAAAATATTCAGCTGCATCCGGTTAGACTGGAAGCTGACCCCAACGTAGTTGGGAAAAGGCTAGGCAGTTTATGATGACTCAATTATCTCCCACACTACCTACATGATCAAGCAAATCAAGTTTCGATATAACTTGAACATTTGGTCTCACGAACTGTTACGATCGAAGGCTGTAGTCCACACATATGTTAATTGTAACGAGCCTGTTTTGCACGTGTTACTTTTGTGCTGCACACAGCCTCTCACAGCCTGCCCGGTGCCCATTCATCTCATTCAATACGAACAAATTACCATATTTAATCATAAACTAGCGACCCGGCCCTGCTTCGTACGGTTATTACGAATTGACAAACCATCGAGATTTATTTATTATATTATATAATAAAATAATAATAAATAATATATATATTTTTTTTCTCATCACTGATGTTGTTTTGGACAGGAAGTGGTTAATCCAAAAAATAGGTTTAACAGTTGTGAGAGACTGATGCCCGAAAAAGGCATAAAATATCTGTGTCACCAGGCCCCCCTAATACTAAAATAATGTACCTAATTTAGATTAATGAACAAGGTATGTGATGAAGTTCTTTTAATTTTAATAATTCTTAATAATAATTCTTTTAATTCTAGGTACAGTTAAATATGAAGAAAAATAAGATAAATAATCTAGACTGGAGATACGTATGTGATTTAAGTGTGTGTGTGTGTGTGTAATGTGAGAGACGGGGTGTGTTTGTGTGTTTAAGCATGTGTAGTGTACGTTTGTGAAGGAGATATAAAAGCGAATAGGGATGTAAGTTTAATATTAAAGTATTATGCATATATGGTGAGTTACACTTGCACGAAACCAACATTTCTTTAACTTTAAATTGATGCTATCACTTTCTTTTTGATTCAAAATGTAAGGGATGGCATGAATTAAAATTCTCCGTTATTCTAATGTTTGTTTCTCAACGATAGACCTTCCGGAATTAATTCTCTAATGATCGTGAACACCGCATCGAAATCCGTTGCGTAGTTCAGAAGAACAACGCAGTCAGAAAGACAGACACGAAAACTGACTTTAAATTATAATATGTTTATAGATATTGCACTTTTAGTTCTAGCCAATAAATATGCCTGAAGCGATTTAAAAGTAAATTAATTTCTAATGTTAGGTTGCAGCGATCTTTGATATTATCATATTCCTAGTAATTTTAAAGTAATAATTAAAAAGATATGTACTTATATATGTCTTGATAACCGCAATCATTATTGAAAATATAATTTCGGTTTTTTTAAAGTGTTTCTACCTTCACCTGTACCATCTCGTGCCTATAATGGATCAGTTTCGTTCCTGATCGATCACAATATTGCAATATTTCGATATGCTAATGCCAAACTACTCATCAATTTGTACCAGAATATAATTACTGAAGTTTCGTAGTTAGTAAAGATCGCTTTTGTCTTAATTTGCAGAAAATATAATATTTTAATGATCATCAATTATTCAACGTTGGTATCATTGTATTGACGTACAGTCGCGCACAAACTCCTAAACAATCAATTAAGCTTGCAAAGTAAAGACCACACGTTGTCAAATGTTAAATGATAGTCATACAACATCTTTAATTTTCCTTTATGTGTCACAAAAGGCAGCAAAATTGCAACAAACACCAGCTAATAGAAACCAGTCGAAAGTCAGGGTTATCTCTGTCAAATGAACCGACATAAAATGATAAACGTATATAATTCGCTTTTGAGAGCCGGTGAAGCGTGAAATATGTTGATTGATGGCATACTGCGCGTCAGTCGCAGGAGGTCTGCGGTTCAATGTTCGCGTATACTTGCACTTTTACTTGTTTTTATGATCTATCTTTAATGCCATCTACGACAGGAGAAGGACTTTGTTTATTCGAATAATGTTTAATAAAATATTAAAGGCTTACGTTACACACAGTTTTTATTAGGTATATGTATGTATATCCTTACATTTAAATAAATATTTATCCCACAATTTTCGTTATTGCACCTACCACTGTTTGTCTCCGCATCACCCAAAGGTTGACTGGTAAAAAATGGCTATGGCATTACGTCCGCCTCTGTACATTTGTGTGCTTAAAGTAATATAAATAATAAACACTAACCGTTGGAAAGATAACTTACTTTATACGTACATAAACTCACGCCTTCTTCCTTATATACTTCTTTTGCTTCGTTTACGTTTATACATCTCACACGCGGTGGCCAGTACTACGCACGCAACCTTATCTTTCTCTTCATCAAACATATCATGCAATTCGAAAAAACACCCGAATAACTACGTTAACACGGAAATGCACAATATTATGTTACATCATATCAGTAATTTTTATTGAGCAGAAAAACTAGATGGTAATAGACGCAGATCTCGGCCATCTTGCGACTGCGGAAGTCATCCAAGTTGAAATAAGTTATTATAAAGCACGTAACTTTGGCTACTTGCGTTTGTACATAAAAATATGTTGCACATACTACACCCCCACATTCAACATGTTAATTTTTAAATAGAGACTGTTGATAAACATTCATAAACTTATTACAACGGGCATTCTGCTCTGATTTCTTTTACATTTTTTTTTTGTGTTTTATTAAAAATAACCAGGTTCTTAATAATTCATTATAATCTAGCCTTTAAGACTAATAAGCTTAATCTTTTACAATACTTGTATTTCCCGATAAAGAAAATATCAACAGTAATTATGGTTACAAAAAAAACAAATGTCTAAAATAAATATTCACAGCAAGAAAATATAGTTTATTATATACCCACCAGATATTTTTTCTCTAGATCAATTATTACTTTAGTTATAAACGAAATAATAATTGAGACTTATGCTATTTAGTTTCGTGTTCGAACACGATCAAAGAGCGCACGCGATGTTCAACTTTATTACTGATGTGCATTTTTTGTGTGTTTATGCATTTAGCACATAACGGAGTGGTGGGGAGCAAGGGGCGGAGTTTGCGTGGAAATTTAATTTTAGACTGCCTGGTCTTAAGCTTAACTTAAACTTTTAATCAAAGTTACAATTTGAACTACTTACGAATAATGCACTCATTTTTGGTACACACGGCTACACATCAAGCTATACATTTCCAGTATACGCTGACCTCTCATTGTACGGAAATCCTACACAATGCGAGATCAGCTTAAACTGGAAGCTTATAGCTTGATGTGTAGCCGTCTGTACAGTGAATGAAGTCAACAATACAATTATGAATGAACAAGAAAATTAAGTAAATTATAACATAGGGACCAGTCGGCATGATTTAGGGCACGCGAAGTAACTTATAAAGGTACAATCATTAAGAAAAGTGTCGAAATCGGAGCGCCAAATAATAATAATTCGCGTTTTTGATATTTACAAGTTTTCGAGTGAGCGTTGCGTAATTTTAAACAAAATGTCATGGTCAGTGATTCGAGATGTAAAGGGTTATTTTCATTACACCACAGCAATTTGCAGCCCTTGCAGACAAGAAAATTGTTTGAAGAAAATTATTGCAACACAGGCCGGGATTTCTCATCGGCAAAATGACGAATTTCAATGCAAACTTTCATTGCCCTCTAGGGGATACATTTTCAAGCCCAGTGGTTTAGGTTGTGCGTTGTCTCTCAGTGAATTTAATATAATATTTTTATTAAGTAGATATAAAAGTCCTGACTCTTCAACGCCCAGCCCAAACCCTTGGACGTAGAAAGCTGAAATTTAGTACAAAGGTTCCCTTTATAATGTAGATAAGGAATAAGAAAGGATTTTTCGAAATTCAACCCTTAAGGGAGTTAAATAGGGGATGAATGTTTGTATGGAAAATCGTCGTTTTTATAGTTTAAACCATGAAAATTGGTTTATCATTCTGGTAAAAAATGAAAAAGCACGTGTTTCGGTGTTAGGAAATCAGCCACTTTGTTTTTTTTTTTGGTGGGAAATTATCAAATAACTTCTCCCGCTCTGGGCTGAGCGGGAGGGAGTGTCAGACTTTTACTGACTCAAACCCACCCGTGTTCCTTCAGATGCCTGTGTGCCAGGGCCACGATATCCCTTTTTCGACAAACTCGCATCCCTGGCAGGCATTGGCCCTACCGGACCCCGTTGGTGCTGACATCTCTTTATCGGACGGCGAGCTACCCAGCGCTGGGTTGTGACAATCGCACTCTCCATGACGCCATGAGAACCCGCCGGAGCTCTGTCCGCTGTGCCGTGATCACTCGCGGCAGCGGAGTTACGCCGCAGTTAGTTCAGTTCCACGCGCCACTCCCAAATTGGCGCGAGGACTTTTGCCTCCAGATCCCAAGGCGGTAGTCCAGCAAGGACGCTCGCCGTCTGGGAAATCAGCTCCCGAGGGCGTAAAATAGGGGATGAAAGTATAAATGAAACCCGTTAGTTTTGTAGTTCAAACCATGAAAATTTGTATTTAGCCTTTTGGTAATAATCGTAACTGAAAACAGCGGGAATCTTAGAGGGGGACTGCTTCTCGCACGGCCAGTTTTACGTGGCCTGCTTGAGAGTGACCTCATATAGCAGCCTGGTTATGTTAGCACCTGAGGGCAAAACCTCTAATGTAGTTTATAAAGAGGCAGGTACTTTAAGTATAAATTAAAAAAAAAATGTTCCTAACCCCCTGTGAATAACAATGTAAGTAATAGCGTAATTTTAATTATTTATGTAAATTAATAGTATTTACTTCCGTTCCGTTATGTATTCCGTAACTATTGTTAGAGTTTAGGATTGTTTGTCCTCCAGCAATCATATATCAATCCGCACGCCGCACCTGGGATACTATAACAAGCAGTGTGAGAAGACATTGTTTACCTGGATTCACAACACATAGGATACTATTAATCCCGGTAATACATTCCCGTGGGATATTATCCGACATCCACGCGGGCGAAGCCGCGGGCAAAAGCTAGTAAAAAATAACTAAAGCTAAAATATCTACGTACGTACCTATGATAAAAAAATCTAATAAAAGATAATTTAATACTCTGACCAGAAGGACAAAGGTTAAAATGAGTAGGTACTTCTGATAATTAATGTGTCCGCTGATCTGATCTTTACAAAAGTCTAATAAATTTGTTTAATCATTTTTATTGACAATAATACATGATTGATAGACGCGTTAAAATATATGTATGAACAGAATGCAAATTAAAAGGCCAATGATAATTATGTTTAATTAAAACGTAATGTAATTCAATATGGGCGTAGGGCAGACCAGTGCTTGCTCAATAGCCGGCAAATGGCTCCAAGCAGTCTGTCACAAGACTTTATAAGGAGAATTTTATTCCTTTCATGAATATCTGCTTATTATTCGATACCTATATTTTACACATTTTTATATTAATTTACTCAGACACAGTAAACTGTGTGAACAAGTGTCGAAATATAAATTCTAGAAATTCTGAAGGTGACTTTAGGTACACTGTAAACATTTTTCGAAGGAAACTCAACATACCGAAAGCGGTATTATCTAAAAAAAAAAATACTTATTTCTGGTCTTTATTTTTAACTGTTTTAATAGCAAAACTAATTTGTTTATTTACAAACTAAACATTAAAAATAGCCATTGAAACCATTAATTCAGTCAAATTAGTATATTTTTTTGTCGTAATATTATGATCAGCAACGGTCTCATGACCTACGAACAGTCACGAAGTGTCCCGAACAACTCCGAACAGGTTAAAGCCAATCAGAGTCAAGGTCGCCGTGATCTACGAGTGCGTATCGATCAATGATCTATGATAGCCGTGCGCCCGATTAATGCGCGAGGAAGAAAAGTTTGTTATTTGTAAGAATGTACGTGAAACTAATCGATTTTTCATTTTTGATTACGCTTTGACGTTATTGTGATTGATGTCTAGTTTTTTTTTACTATTAAATTCTCATTTCAATGAATTCCGTAATTTCTGTTATCAGAAGAACTCTGAACAAATTAGTGTCACATTATGTGTGTGTGTTGTGGAGGCGTAGAAATGTATTGCAGTAGATGGCACTTTCAAGTGTCGAAACAATAGGAGTGAGCTTCCACTATTGCGGAGTTACAGGTTAAAACTAACCATAAATTTCACATAAATTAGGCAAGAAATAAGTGCCTGTAGTCGTAAGCTTTACATGTAAGTAGCCACTATTTACGTTAAACTTCATGACAACAAGAAATTTAGTTCACGAAACACATTTATTATGAAATATATTTTTTCTCGATCTTTTTCTTCCACTATCATTACCTAAGAATGACAATTTAAAAAAAAATGTAAGATGTCACGAACCAGAAATTACATCCACTACCGTTGACATAATGACACTTATTTTAACGTTTACATTTTAAAGAATTCTAAACGTTTTCGCGGTTTAATAAAGTCACATTTGCATTGGACTTAACCTCCGCTATACATATAAGAATATGATTTTTATGCAACTTGTCATTCAACTTAGAACGCAAAGCTTCTTAATCATACGGTTTAATTTTAATAAAAATATGTAGGTAGAAGATGTGGTCGAGTCTAAAGAATGGGTTTTATTTATTTCGTAGTGTCACTGTAAAACAATCACATACGCGACATTTTAACGACGCACCTTATTGCATTGAACAGTCTGTAGCATTGAACTCTCCTTTTAATTACAAAATGGCCGGATATTTCGACATATTATCGGAGGTATAAGATAACTCTGTCATTTCACATCGCTAAACTTCTATGATAGACCGTAATTATGTTTGCTAATAGTAATTTGTGGTAAGGTGAATGGTTAATCATTGGGTCGGTTAATGCATTTTTCGTGGACTTTTAAACTTAATTTATTGACAGATACAAGTATGTTGTCAGTTTTTACTAGCCTATCTTCATTTAGTTGTGCAATGAGACGAATGAGAGTACATTACTCGACATTGAACAGGTATATAATTTTAACATTAATTTACTGCATATTTTTTAAGTTATGGCTGTAAAAGATAACTCTATGGTGTTTTTTATGGTGTATCTATTTATATTAAGGCGCAGATATATGATTTTAGTGACTTTTAAATCTGTTATAAAGCCTTTATATAATGCAAGTATGTTATGCAAAAATGTATGTTAAACTAGAACGCATACTCATCAATTTTATATGTAAATATTTAAGTATTGTAGTAAAATACTATAAGAAATAAATTCTGGAAGTAATGTCTACCCAAAGCATTAAAAACGATATTACTTTCAAACTATTTAAGATATTTTCATGCTTTATTTTTGTATGAATAGATTGTTTTATTATCTATAATTCTATCTGTGATTTTATTCAAATATTCATATTTTGGTTACTAAAAATAAATATTCCCTATGAAAATTAATGGCGGCACGGCGTGAGCGCGACGCGCATTTTTATGGCCACGGGAAGTTTTTTTTACCCGTGTTACACTCGTATCAACATTAATTCATAGCCCTCATTCACACCATATTATATAGTGCTGTGTTCACACACCTGTCCCTTTGACACTTCCCAATGGATAATAATCTATTATTGATAATGATTGTCCATTCTCATCTTAATAATTAAGTTGAAACAGAGTAAAAGTAATTTTGTATCTTCCGATACAGTTTTACTTAGTCAATTAATTTATTTATTTCCATTCTATATTATCCACTACTCGGTATTTTCCCATACTTAATTAGGTACGTAGGTAATTGTTATGTTCAAACGAAAATTTACAGCGATTATTTTCATATTTGTCTCATTAATTTCAGGGAATCCCTCAATATTGTTCCTATGTATTAAATTTTACAAAAACAATAAACTGGCTAGATAATTAATAGAAAAACCATTTCAACCTGACGTTTGGTCAGTTCATTAGTTCACATCTAAGTCTGAGTTGAGACGCTCTATGCCATTTTTTGTTGCCAGTGGAACAAAAAACTGCAGAGTGGCATATTTTCGAATGTTTTGTGTCATTATTCTTCTGTCAAAGGTCAAACTAATATTAGATTCCGTTATTGTTGTAAAAACCAACACGGTTTATTTGCTTTGATGTTGTTTAAATATTATTTCCTGTTCTCAGTTAATATTTATGGCCCCATTGTTATTTGCATAATAATATGTTAGTTTCGTACTACTTGTACTATAGTCTGATGTATTTTGTTCGTATAGGTACGAGAATAATGGATTAACCCTACAATATCATACGTTTTGAATGACCAACGACGGCCGCCATGGTCCACGTTACAATGGTCCACTTGACCATAGAGAATAGTCTTGAACATAGAGATCATACGTTTTGTACCAACTGTTTATAATCCCTTATAATCCCTTTCTCAAAATTAAAACAACATTTCCTTCCAAAAACTTCCTTCTTAAGGGTCGGGTAATCGCCGTTGACCTTAGGCATACAAATGCGGGTCACACTCACGCCGCGCGCCGCGCCTTCGCGCGTCACGTCGTTCAGTTAGATACGGAATATTTATTTTTAGTAACGAAAACATAAATTTTTGAAAAAAATCACAATCATTATTATACATAATAAAATAGTCTGTTCATACAAAAAAAAAACATGAAACTATCTTAAGTAGTTTGAAAGTAATATCGTTTTTTATGCATTGGGTAGACATTACTTCTTGAATTTATTTCATAAAGTATTTTAATACAATACTTAAATGTTCACAAATAGAATTGATGTGTATACGTTCTTGTTTAACTTTTTACATAACTTATTTGCATTATACGAAGGCGTACTAACAGATTTAAAAGTTGCTAAAATCATATATCTGCGCCTTAAGGTCATTGCCCGCAAAAATGTTCTATATATAGGACCACATAAGCTATCTTATAAAAAAATAATTGCACTACAGTCTGTGGATAGTCATCAGCACCGTTAGTCGTAATAGTGATTGACAATAACCCGGGGGCAGCGACTGTTTGATCAAACTGAACTGGAGTTGATTTGTTTTTTACCGCACTCGTTATTTGGGAATCAAAGATTTGAGAATAAGTACCGTTGTATGCAGAAAGGTAGCTGGTCGAAATAACTAATCTCTTGTATGTATAGTTTAGCTCTAAGGAATGTCTGCTTTAAAGTTTAAGTGATAAAATAATATAATATACTCCTTGATTGCCTTTTCTTTGCATTTATACTGCAATATCTTTAAAACTGTGGCTAAGTAAGTAATAACAGCCGCACGTGTCGATCGATCAGGTTGGTCCGTGGATGGGTGACCGTCCTTACATACCAAGACCCGTCCGTGCGTCGGAAAGCACGTTAAGCTGTTGGTCCCAGCTATAATTTTAGGTAGATCATTGACAGTTATTACGGGTCGTCAGAAGCCCGAAATCTGACAACCAGTTCTACCAAGGGGTAGTATCGTATTACCCAGTTGGGTTGTGGAGGTCAGATAAGCAGTTGCTTCATGTAAAATACTGGTATTCAGCTGCATCCGGTTAGACTGGAAGCCGACCCCAATATGGTTGGGAGAAGAGATGCTGATGATGATCTTTAAAACTGTCGAGGTAAGCTTAGATTTTTCTCGAATTTTCACATAATTATAAGTATTTCTTAACGTTATCGCCTCCAGTAAGGCGTAACGACAACAGGATTTTTTTATTATTGTTATTCAGATGCCAGTTATTGAAGGCGAAGGGCAGGATCTAAACCACATTGTCGTTCCCAAATATCAAACAGTATTATAACAATAAATTGTTTATCAATAAAGGACGTTTCCAAACTCGATCATCAATCGATTTTCTAATCGATTGTTAGTCTATTCTGTATGCGTGCAATAAAGCAAGTAAATAAACAAATCGATTCAAAGCTTGTTATTAAACACGGCTCGATTCGACTATCCATCGTAAAAATCGTGTCCGTCAACTCTATTAGCTCGGTTTATGTTAATTCGGACAATTTAACAACTGGGCAAACAAAATCCTTTGTTGTTAATCAAATGGCAACAAATAGCTAATTGGAAGAGGCGTTAATTGCCTATTAACTGTTTAACATTTTCAATAAACTTGGGTTGGTGTGATTTTGTTTAGGCTTTGTTTAAATGTGCAAAGTCCAAAATATTAAATGAATTAATTATGCTAAGCTAAGACCAAAGCTCGGCAGTGCTTTCGGTCTCTAAACCTTTGGTTTCCCAGGAAAGCGATTTCGTCATTTAATAAAAATGAAAATTTGTCGTTTTCACCAGTATTTGACATTAAGGTGTCAAAAAACGCTCTGTATTTAGACATTTTTTCCCGCATTGGATTTTTAAAATACTATAATTTAAATGTCCATATTTACCTACCGTCAGGATGAGAATCAAATTGTTAGTTATTGGAAAAGCAACAAAGAAGATATTTAAAATAAAATGAAGTTAATTGTGGACTAGTACTAGAGGGATTGTTTCCAGAATCATATTAAGTTTTTTAATGATAAAATACGAAATAGTAGATTACTTTGTTTGACTAATTGCGTATAAAGGTTTATGACTACAAGCGTTTAAATCCTATTTATTAATTGAATGTCGAGTTGCGTATATGTCAAGTTGCGTGTTTGTCGAGCTGCGTCTTTGACGTGGTGCAAATCTGACGAGATGCGTTTCTGTCAACAAGTGTTTTTTTTTTTTTTAGTTTAAACGTTGCCCTACACTAGGAATTTCTCCTGTATCGTGGGTGCGTTTACAAACATTTAAACTCACATACACAAACAGCCAGACCCGGAACAACTACTTGTAGGTCATACAAATATTTGTTCCGTGCAGGAATAGAACCCGCGATACGCAGCGCAGCAGTCAATCGCGTAACCACTACGCTAACCGTGCCGTCGCCGTTTTTTGGCGAAATGCGTATTTGACCACTTTCATTTCTGACGACATGCTAGAGATCCGTTTATTGTGTGACCGTTCACCGTTTTTTGAGGAAACTAAAGCTTAAGTTGCAGTTTTCAATTCAATTCATAAGTACCTAATGACTTTTGGTTGGTATATTCTATTCAGTTGGAGAACTTTGTAATTTGTAGACACAGCTAGCCTATCACTAGAACCACAGTAGCTTTAGCAATGTATATTTATCCCAAATAAAGGTTAATTAATATAGCCCTTAATTGCTAAGACAACGCCATAAAACAAAACCTCTTTACTCCACCATAAACAATAATGTAAGTGTCAAATACGCAGACACACACGTGTCAATAGACAACCAATGTATATTGTACTAAGCTCTCTATAACTTGCAATATAGGGTTCAAATTACGTTAAATCTTTTTCCAGGATGGTGTTATCCTAATATGTACTCAAATACCAGGGTTGCATCATGCAACTTTTGAGACAAAATTAAAAGTAAGTAAGTTGATGATGCTGCGTGTTATAGCTATTGGTTCGGTTAAGTACTGTTTTTCTTGATTAATGTGGAGATGAGAGTTCGATGCTTCTGCGTAATCCTGATTTAACGCCTCCAGGCCTCCACGCAGCTAGAACTCCCTTTAGGCAAATCCTAACTAATATCATAAATGCGCAAGTGTGTGACCAGCTTCGGATTGACCCACAAGATTGCACAGAAGCATCACATACACATATTAAATCACTATATTCAATAAACATCACGACCGGATATCGAAGTTTAAAATTAATTAAAAACGTAATGACTATTGCGATCCACATCTTAATTTTTTAGACCACAAAATCTAAATTGCCTCCGATTTAGTCGAGGTCTCTTCGCATAGGTAACGGTGCTCGTTATTAATCATGCTTTGTGTCAACATATATCACAACTGTAAGTAGATGCTATTCAACTCTTTACAATAAACCTGTCAAAGACACTGACATTGTTGGGGCGACAACGTGACGTCTCGTGACATGACGTCGCGATGTCGGGAAGGTTTAGAAGTGTCGAGTTACCATGTTTTCAGATATAGAAGGATACTGAGACAAAGTTTTATCTATTCAGGATGCTTGGAAGGTGATCTTGAAGAGAAGAAAATTGAGGAATTTTAACTTGTCGAAGATAATATAAACTTAGTTATTTTAAACTGTAAGCATTTGAAATGGACCACATTTTTTTTACTAAACCATCGCTTTATTATCGTTTTATTGAGAGAATAAACCTGAGAAAAAACCTTTTATATAATATGAAAACTCAAGCTTTGAGGAACTGATGTTTTGAACTGAATGACTGTAAGAGAATTACTATGGAAATATAATGAAAATTACAAAATTGACATAGTTTTGGAGCAAGATCCATATCCTCATGTAAGTTCACACATGGCAACCATGCGCATAGGGCTCATTGTTCCATTGTCATGCTAATCCATGCGAGCGATTGACAGATGACGAAGTTGCGCAGGCGCTGGATTGCGCAATACCAACCGTGGATTGAACCAGTTTGCGCACCTAGCGGCGCAAAGTAGCTGCAAAGGTCACGTGTGAGTGTGAACTTGTCAACGGTTTTATAGCGGATATCACATATATGTAGATGTACCTAGGTACATGCATGTCTAACCGTTTACGTCTGCAACTGAACAAGAGTCCCCAAATCTCACAGAGAGCAAATGACATACTCCATAAAAAAAATGTTTATAAATAAACCCCTTAGTCCTATCGCCTTCATCACCATTTTTAGCAAAGAAAAGAGTAATCTTAATATAATGAAGCTGTTAATTTTATTAAAGCGATGTGTTTTTTTGTTTTTTTTTTTGTTCACACCAAAAATTATATTATATGTCTGATATTTATATGATGATTTGTAATTGGCTTTCTGGTGACTATGGTTTTCTTTTTTTTGTCTGTTTTTATTATCTGTAAGTCCTCCGTGTTCTAAATAAATAAACATTGTTAATTAGAAAATTCTGTTTGTATTTTATAGCCCAATTCTTGAGGAAGGTTAAGGCTATTTAACATCACGCTACGACTCTTAGGAGCCGAGCAAAAAGAAAAAAAAGCCAGAGAGAACGCTGAGCGAAACCGAAGTAAGAGCGTGGGCGGGCGATGCGATGCGACGCAGTGGGTCGAGGGCCAAAATTTCACGAGAACGAAGTCGTAGGCAAAAACTAGTCCCTAATTTATATAGTAGGATTCTTTCTTTATTCGGTGCCCTCACACAGCAAAGAAAGCGAATTGTCTTTTTCTTGACAGGAAATTACGCTGTAGTAATCACGCAGGGGTTTTCAGAAAAAAGTTATAGAATTTATTTATTTTTAGTTCGTATTTCTGCTACAGAACTAAAGGGAAAACCCCTTTTAAGACTTATTAAAATAAAAAGGTAGGTAGTATAAAAAGGTATTTTTGTATACATATAATAAAATATTTGGATTTGTGCCCGGTTGATGGCAATAGGCTCGCCCCCTATTACATGGGACTTAAACATAACTGGCGAAATGTGGGTGTACTATTAGGTACACCTCTGCCTAACCCTTCGGAGATTACAGGCGTGATGTTATGTTGTGATATAATAAAATAGTAACGAAGTCAAAACTGTACAATGAATATTTTTGAAAAAAAAAGTTACTGCTACGGAGTGTGGTAACGAATCAGGATGCCGAAAATATAGTTTGTAGAATTTTTGTCTACTTGTCTGGATGTATGATCCGGATTTGCGCTGAAACGGCTGAATGGATTTGGATAAAATTTGGCATACAAATAGCTTATAACCTGGATTAACACATTATCATCATCCACAGTCCGACTTCATCCACTGCTGAGCATAGGCTTTTGTTATCATAAGTATACCAATCCCCACTCTCCTGGATTAACACATAGGGTACTTTTAATCCCGTGGGATATTTTCCGACGTACACGCGAGCGAAAGCCGCGGGCAAAAGATAGTTTTTTCGCCTCAATATTTCAGCGGAGACGGGTTAACTTACGAGCTTTCAACCTTCAGTCAATTCTCAGAAGTTAGTCTAGGTCGCTCTGCTAATTTCATCAGAGGTTTGGTTAACTTGATAAATACGATATGAAGGCGTTAAAATCAATGCAATTTGGCAAATACGATTGACATGGTAATTGCATGGGTACTTAAGTAGGTCTTAACCATCAATGTAATTACGTTCCTTTGATACAAAACTCAAGAATGTTTATCTAAACTTTAGATTCTAAAGCAATGATCGAACTCTATGCTTCAAAAGCATTGAGTCTCATAGTTATTAAAATATGTCCCAATTATCGATGAGCAGTTATTGGGAAACGATATTATTGAATCAGCATCATTTCAGCCGAAAGACGTCCACTGTTGGACATAGGCCTCCCCCAAAGGGGTTGCCACAATAGCCACGCTTGGCAGGCGGGTTGGCGATTGCAGTATGTTGTTAAATGCAATTTAACAACATACTGCAATCGCCAACCCGCCTGAGAACGCTGCTGCCCATTCTGTAGTGAGTCCCTTAGTTGCCTTTTACGACACCCACGGGAAGAAATATGATGGTACTATTCTTTACGTCCGGCACCACACGGTACAATTATTAGTATTATTGTGGAAATTCATATTGAAGGCAAAGCTTGTTGAGTATGAGTTTTTAAACGACTTTAAAAAAGAAGGAGATTACATGTTCGTCTGTATGTTTTTTTAGGGTTGCTTACCAAAATGGTAAAAAGGAACCCTAATGTTGAGACTAAGTCTGTCTGCCTGTCTGTCTGTCACAGCTGGATATCTCAAGAACTACTAATGCTATCAACTTGAAATTTGGAATAATTTTAGATGACGCTTACCCAACTATTTTGCAAACAAGCAAGAAATTAAAAAAAAAATCGTTTTTGCAACACCGCCACGCCTGAAAGAGGGTCTTGAAAAATCGAATGGAGTCTAAAGAATAGAGTCTGAAGAAAAAAAATACTGTCCCCATAACTCCGAAGTTTGCATAGATAAATCTGAAATTATTCTATGTGATAGAAGTTTATGTAATTATTACAGGAAAAATAAAACGATGTCTCTAAATATATATCACAGTTTTTCAGAAACATCAACATCACGTACGGAACCCTCGGTGCACGAGTCCGACTCGTTTTATGTATGTTCACTGATTTCTCCGTCAATTGATAATTTGTTTGAGGGTTAACAGTTAAGTATTTGAGTACCAGATAATATGAACGTAAACGAAGCAAAAGGATTATGTAAGGATATTCCCCCATGGGAAAAAGACGTGATTTTATATATGTATGCGTATTTGAGTAGCTAACCGACCGCCCTAAGTCACTTTTATGTAAAATGTTTTTATTAATGCAACTATTGCCGTATTACAAAACTGTATTTTATTTCCTCATGTCAAAATAATCGTTACTATGACATAATAATAACTATTATTATGCGTCATCAATTCATCATTATTATAATAATTGTCTTGTCATATAGGGTAATTATGATGATTTCATCAAACATGTCGCAGGCAATTATTAAAATAGGAATTTCAAGGAATTGTCAAATAAATGTTGCTATAGCGTTGCGTTGCGTTTGCCTTTCTCGTTATTTTTGAGTCATAAAGGCACAGCAATCCATCAAATATGGTTACTAAATGATATCATAAATTGAAATACAAGTTATTGTCGATTGTTGAAAAATTTGTTAAAACGGAAACACACGACTTATGTTAATTTGACATGGTGCTAATTTATGATACAAAAAATGGTATAAAAGAATTATAATAATAATGATGTAAGAATTAATTGGAAGTTACTACCAAGTGATATTTTTTTTGCTTATGTTTTACACATACATAAACTCACGCCTTCTTCCCATGGGGGTAGGCAGAAATTACAGAACGCCACCTGCTACGATTCTTACATGCTCTTTTTCATTCGTTAACGTCCATACACAGTTCGTTTGTTCATTCTTTTTAAGGTACAGACGCCAGCACGTAAAAACTACTACAATCTGTCAAATTTCTTTATAAGATTTTCGACTTTATCGTTAAAGCATAAGGTTCAAGGTTGATTGGAAAAATTTGACAGTTTCGGTTAGCTTGACCTGCTGGCGTCTGTACCATTTAAGTTGATTGAACGAGAATTCTTGTTTATTTTTCACTCAAGCAGAAGTTCTGAAACGAGTCCCAACCGTTACAGTAATATTCGCCTTGAACCAATACAACCAATTACTTGTGTCGTTAATATTTGTCACAATAATATCGCCATATTAACAACTACTAAGTGTAGTAGACCATGTTACAATTAATCATTATCAAATTGAATGTTATCAACATCTCTGAGAGTCACATGACATATCTTAATTTATCATTTTTGTTCGATTGAACGGAATAATTTAATGCACCTTTATAAATCTATCACTTGACCTTGTATGATTAGCAATCGTAAATAATATAAAAATATTTCGAAAGTCCCACTTATGTCATTTCAATTTTAATTTGCTATACCTACGTCAAAATATTTCAAATTGAATTTTGTTTAAATCCGTATTTCTTTTTACTGTGTAATGTTAAAATTCGCAAAATTAAATACATATTTTTCTACCTATTCAATTATCATTTAACCATAAACGTTAATTTCGCCTTGACCCAAGTGAAGAGACATTAAACAGAACAAAATGCCACGCCTATCGTTTCGACACTATTGTTAGTTAAAACAAAATATCGATAAAGTACAGATCAAGTTTGAGTTGCCTATCACATACAATTCCACCTCTACGTACTCACGATTTCACGGTTAGCGATACATCAAGTTTAGTATCATAATCACAATCATAATATTGAGAAGGTGATACATAACATTGTATCATTCATTTAAAACACTTACATAAAGTTATGTACGTAGCTGTCAAAAGTTCGAGGTTATAACTATTAAAATTAAAAAGAAAATCACACATTTCGTGTTACCGTTATGTTGGCAATTTGACTAGTTCCGAAATCGCCGCAGGGTAACTAAATGCGTGACGAATAGATACCGTATTCGTGACCACTTGACTATCTCAATTACACTCTCGTTCAATTTGTTTAAACTACCTATATATGGTGACAGTAGAAAAATATCGACATAATATGGGTCATGGAGATATGAATGGTGTTTGTTTAATTTTCACACAATCATTGTTGATACGAGTGTTGCGTAGCGATCCATATATTATGAAGATCATAATTTTATCTTGTAGTTGACACTTATTTTAAATGATAATTAAAAGAAACCAAAATGAATTTGATTTTGAAACAAAATAACCTGTGACCCTATGCTCTATAAATTAAACACAAATAGATTTTGTACTTCAATTGGATAATATTCATGTTCACTCACCAAAGGTACCGCTTTAAAAATCCAAAAGCCGCTGCTTGAGCGGTAACCAGTCCGTATGTCAAGGTTAATGTATTGACTGTTTTGCATATTGGCCTTTTAACGATATTGAATGTAATGTGTGATACATATTACGCGCGACCGCTCGCGGGTCTGCGACCGCGTGGGAAAGGCCGGACGTACAGCGAATTGTCCGATTTCATGTTATTGTAAGCTACATTATGTTATTGCAATGTTCTATTGTTATCTCAAAGTGAGATCGTTTGAGATCGCTTATTATCTCGCCGGTGATGTTTGTACAAGCAGATTAGATGGCTCGAGGCAAGTTAGTTTTAGATAGCCTACTGGTTACGATATATTTTAATATGTCAACTTTATTTAAGTTGACATTGTGAGATAAGCTCGAGGAAATTGTTATCTAGCGAGAGCGTTTCATGGATATTTATTGGATATTAATATTAATTAAGAGGTCGTTATTTACAAGCATAACGTCTAATAACTGCTCCCAAATTACGATGTTTATTATTATTATTTTTACATACTTCCTTGGCATAATATTTTCTTTATTTGACATTATATACCTACAATTTAATTTCATAGATTTTTTTTTTAATATTTTGTGAATGTGAGAACGTTGTAGGCTTAATAGACTGTAGGTTTGCAGACCATTTTCTATTTTGTTAAGTACCTGGGTACTTGGGCCTACACTGTCCTCCCATACCTATTAACTGTAGAACGAGCAGAAGACACACTAGCTTCTGACGTTTTTCATAAATGCCCATGTTGGTTTATGTGAAATAAAATATTTTGATTTTGATTTCATACTTCCGCTGTACAGTCATCCAACATAGTTTTGATAATTTTTGGAATTAAAAAAATACCTACTTACATTAAAAACGACAAATCGATTCAGTAAACGATTCTGAACAAACTATTCTCAAAATGTGCGTTAATTCATTTACACATTGTATATGTTTGTATGTCACGAGTGTATCGTAACGCTACTAACAGACATCACAAAAGCTTTCGGATGCAATAGCCACAATGGTGTTGACAAGTACCCTCATGTAGAGAGAGACACAATGACCTGCTGGGTAGACCAGCTTCATTGTGTGAACGTTTCAAATTTGTGTTAAATGATACCTACGAATTTACGTCGTATACTTTTATAATGAACTAGCTGCCCGGCGTGACTTCGTTCGCGTGGTGTCCTACCCCTACCCTTCCCCTTCGCGGGCGTATACAGACAACTCACCAAAAGTTTCATCAAAATCGGTCCAGCATTTTATACATAATTTTTCCCTTTTTTCGAGTTAGTTTCGAAGATTTATTCTGGTATCTTTTCACTTTCACTGGTAGACCAGTGAAAGTGAAAAGATAGAATAAATCTTCGAAATAATGCTTTTTAATAAACTTGAGAGACAGGTATTATAGCCAATGAGGTAACAATTAAGAATTACTCTAATTTTCCCTACAAAGTGGTTGAGCTGGATGGTGCTGATCCACGCGTCATGTTCGTGAACGGGCGCTGTCAGTTGAAGCTGGTCATCTCTTAACTGCCAGGGCTTATTTTGTAATCTTTTAATCTTATATTTTGAATTGTTTTTTTTTTAATATATTTATTTTTGTTTTTTACATTGTTCTCACATATAGAAGCGACAAGAATAATGTACCTACCCAGGATTTTGTAATATCTTGATTTAAAAGAGTGTCCTTGTAGTTTCTTGCCTGTTCTTCTCCATAGAGATCTACGTTTTGGAATGGGCAAATAGCTTCCACTTTCTGATTAACTGACCGACTCTTTGACAATTCAAAAGTGCCTGTAAATGGTTTATTTGAAATAAATGCTTTGAGTTTGAGTTTGAGTTTTCTTTAAAATCCCGTTTCTATAGGAGAAATGAAACGACATAATATGGACTTAACTGAGACGCATTCAGTGTGCATTCATCTGTACATAATCTAGAACGCGTGATATCTACTTTCTTTACCAACATCCTAGTGTTAGATTAGCTCGAATGAACTGAGCATCCGTTACTATATTATTTATAAATAAATCTAACGATTTTATCTATCCAACGACATCCTCCAACATCGGTCAATTAATCTGCCTAGCCTATTCCCAACTATGTTGGACATCCTCAAACATAAAGTAATAATTCTCGTTTCGAACGTGAATTTCAACATTCTTCTGCACATTCAGAAATCATAGTTTCTCTGTTTGGAATGTCATAATTATAATTCAGTTTTTAATTCACCACAATTTTAAATCTTTACGCTACTGAATTGGTAACATAAACAATTGGTACAAGAATGAACATGTAACGTGTTATAAATTTATAATCCGTTTTATTACATTTCGCTTCTCGGATCGTTAAAACATTCAAGTTATTTACATAAGAAATCCTATTTTTAAGATAAACTTTACATTTGAATAGTGAGCATGCAGTATTTGCTTTTTCTATAACAGAATCCGACTAATATTTGGAATTATTCAGAAGAGAAGACTTAACTGAACTTGACCAGGTATTTGTTACTGAATAGTTATGTCAGAAAATATATAAATAGATTCTCATAAGCCCCAAAACCCGTAAATTCGTTAGCAAACATCAGTATTCTTCTAAAATTATAATATGTATTGTGATCCTTTGTTTACAAATCTAAAGCAGACTTATCTCTAAAAAGAGACATAATTGTAACAGTAATTTCTTCTTTTTAGTCCACCTACTCATAAAATTACATTATTAACGAATCATACACTAACTCTTATCAACCTAGTAACTGACCTGCACAATAGACCCGACGAGTAGACCGAAGCATAGCGCAATGCTGGTGACCTCAGGGGCGTTAGATCCCTTGATGGTGATGCAGGCGGCAACACCGATGGAGGTCAGCACGAAGGTTCCCAGCAGCTCGGCGATCAACTGCCTCCAGATCAGCTTGTTTTCAGTCACGTCTGAGAGACCGATGATGGAGGAGGTTCCTGGGGAGAGAGGAAAATGGCGTTGTTGGTCAGGGTTCAAAAGCAGAGTATTGTGTAGGACATGTTATGTGCAGTCCAAGAAGTCATGATGATTGTTAGTACGAGATTCGATGTTTCGCCTGTTCCTAGATAGGGATATTTTTGTAGGGTTTCCAGTAATTTTGAATGGAGGCAGGACTACTTGGAACTAAGATGTATAAAACTTGGAGTAGAGATCTATGATACAGTAATAATTGGAACCAGTTATAAACGTGATATGCAATGATTAAGAATTTAACACAATATTCGTAAAAAGTATGTATGCTAGAATTTATGATACAGATTTTGAAATACGATTTTGCATAGGTTAGGTAATAGGCAAATGAAAATGCTAGGAAAATTCGAAGACATGTGACATCTACTAACCCGCACTGGGCCTGCGAGGTGGATTATAGCCTACGCCCTCTCACAGAGAGGAGGCCTGTGTTTCAGCAGGGGGAATGTTATAGGCTGATTAGGTAGGTATATGTACAATATACAATTTCATTATAATGAGTTTATAGTCCAACCTTACCGACGTCATGACACAGAGATCAATCCATTACACCGTATCGATCGATCAACGAACGTTTCTATATAATTCTGCGGTTAAACTAGAGACGCGGTCGCTAATACATAGGAAATACCATACCGGTCTACAATCTCGCGATACAAATGCAATTTATCTGCAATTTAACGAAACATTGACTACATGAAATAAGAGGAACCAAACAAGGAACAAAAGATACTTTTTTTGTAGGTACCAAAAAAGCAGAACGGTCTGTACTAAGCCCTTGAATTTAAAATGATTCGATTAAAAAGAAAAAAAATACTAGAAACCAAAATGTGTGTCATGTAATGAGTTAACAAAAAGATAGCGGTGAATAGGCCTTAATTAACTATAGAAAAAATATTTCTTCGATCAACAAGTGGCTAGTCACAGTCTGGTAACATTATTTACGCCTAAGATAAGTAAGTAAGACATAAAGCTACAACTGTGTAAATAAAATTGTAACAATGTCAAGCGTCGTTGTATCTGCGATTGCTAAAGTATTTTTACTAGTAATCTTAATAGAACAATTAATAATTGTGGTTTTTACACCACAAACATCAGTTTTAGTAAAAATGAATCTACGGGAAAATAACTGGTCATTTCATAAGCCCTTAAAAGAGATTCCAGTGGTCTTAATTTATTTCCTTCAAGTGAATTTTCACTTAATTATTTTATTATTAATATTGTACGTTCCGTTTTCAAAGATGACCCACTAACTTTGTATAGATTTATAAATACTCGTATCGTGGTGGTGACTTATAATTTGATAGAAAACTTAGCATTTTAAAGACAACAATTTATGAAGATAGAGTCGCTAATACAGAACGTGACGAAAAGTTTTCAAGAACAAGCTCTGTTTCTGAAAAAGCCAGCATAGGACCCATGCCTATTGCCAGTCCAGAGAAGGAAGAAACTGCTCATACTGTCGACTTATGTAAAGAGGATGGGCAATTGGGCAGCATTATGCTACAGAAGATATCACAAAATAGATATACAGATATGTATCTACTCCGTGGGATATACCCATCAAAAAAACAATTTCATGCCATATGGTGTAAGTATTTTTTTTTTATATTGTTCCAATGCGATTATGTCAATAGATATGCTATTACTAATACATGATAGTGATCTATGGGGAAGCCCAATTTTAGCATTGATGTGATAATATAATATTGATGATGCTCAAAGTGATTATTTCTTTTTGATTAAGTCAATAATATTATGATGTATCCGAGCCGCTCTTTTCAAGTTTAAGTTTATAAAATACGATATGTTTCTTAAAATATGTGAACACGTTCCACCAATTTCAAGATGTGTACCTAGTTAATAGGTCATCGTCAATGATTAATTTTGAAACATTAATTCTTGAAAAAATAAATACTTGTTTGAAACAGGTGTTTTTAAATCTAAACGATGTGTGAATTGTGTGATCGAGTATTATTAATATACGGGCTCATTACGAATTCATCGTGATAAGGATGGATGTAAAGATATGTTTTACATATATAGGTACTTACATCTACGTATGTGTAAGTGTGTTGGAATTATGTGGGTCATTAATTCAGAATTTTTTACATGCAAAATGTGTCACTGGGTCTTAGCTAAGATTTATTAGGTAAATGTGTCATGAAAATATTTGGTGGAAATATAATTTTAAAATATTTTAAGTGCTCTTCAATATTTACTAGCAATAGACGGTGTTCAGTGGTTTTAAAAGCCACTTTTAAACAATTTTTGTTTTTTTTTTTCCAATGATGTGGTTAACTAAACATTAGTATTCATCTTAAATACTCACTGAGATACGCAAAACATCGCACTAATTTTATTACCACTAGGTACGTTGAATTCAAATTATTATTTGGTAGTTATGGTAGATTAAATTAAGTAACGAGTATTTATGTATTCGTAACTATTAAAACACATTATAATAGTTTATACACGGATACGCCGATGACGCTAGAGCATTTTACGGTGCGTTTGTTTACTAGTATTTTCTGGATCGCCATGTACTTTTTTGGTTTGCACTTTATTTACGTAAATAAACAAATAATTACTTCGATTAATACTTTAAATGTCATGCATGTCACACATAAAAATGCGCACGCGCATCCTAACCATCGCATTAAGAATCGCACACGATCATAACAGTTTTCCCACTGAACTAATATTCACGTTTTGAAAATAGAAAATAGAACTTACTCTTCTGCATCTCATCCATAGCGTAATCCGTTTTCATTTTGTCGGCTAAAATAACTTTTCTTTGAAATAAGCACTTTCGAGTTCAGTCCCCGCTGTTATAACTTCACCGACCGCACTATTTTGAAATATGAATTAAATAAAACACTGTGAAAGTGTAATTTGATTTGTAATTGAAAAATTCCGAAGACGCTCGCGGAGAACTGTTGTGTTTCGTAAGGCGTGCGTATGAGACTACCTTTCGTCGTGGCTACATACACTTGAGTGTGGCGAGATCTCGCTCGGGGATGACAGGTACAGCCGCCGGGCGAGTGCAACTTACTTTTTATTCGGTGTATCGTGAACCGAGGTGTTTGGTCGTATTGGCCGTTGCGTCTGACGTCATAATTGCGGAAACAAAAAGTTGCGGAATAATACGTCCGATTAAATTATATCTGACTGCTTATTCATAGCTCTTAAAATAAAATTTGGCATCAAAATGGGAATTTCGTGAATAGAATTGTGTTGGTCTCGAAATTTCTTGTTGTTTGGAATTCCAAACAACTTTGTTAAATTACAAACTTAAATACTTTTTATATGCGCTATAATTTCAGTTTAGAACGTATAAAACTTAGTAGTGCATGCTTTATAGCTCATAGAAAATGGAGCGGTGATAACTTAGCGTGCCACAATAAAATAAGGACTTGAAAACTAGCGCAAGTGTGAACATAAAGTAGGTACTAAATGGTCCAAATATTATCCCTTGCTCCCCCTGCAATGCAATATTACAAGATATATTTTTCTAATTCGCTTTAATACACCCATTATAAACCAGTTAGTAAAAAACCTATTATAATCAAATTAGTAAATATCTCAATACTCCAGTAATTTTATCTCAAACTAAATATTGCCTAACATTATTTGCATTACACCAAGTTAAACAATTTGTGGCTAACCAACCAATTACAGACTCAGCTTAACTACATTGTTTGATCAAACCAGTATCAAACGCCTCATTTATAACTTTGTAGACAATTGCATTGATTGCTCATCCTTGTTCCATTGCATTTGTATGAATAAATTCAACCTAAAATTAATCAATTTTGTCTATCACTGTCCACTAGATACTCGACAAAGACATCGAGCAAATATCTCGTATGGCCTGCGTTCACCACACTTGCCTAGCAGGTTGGTGACCCCAGACCAGCTTTCTCCTACTACACATGCGTTGATGGTCATCTGCCTTAGTTATTCAAGCTGGCAAGTTCATCCAGTTCATCAGTAACAGTCATCATGATATGACGGATTTTAGAACTTTATGTTACGATCAGGGGTTCACGCGGGCAGGCTAGATTTATGATCATGGAGTTTCCCTCTTTAAACTATGAAGTAGGCTTACCAAAGACTGATACCATTAGGTACCAATTAATTGTTGTCTATTAAAATGCGGCTAGTATCACCTTGCACAAGAGCCATCACAGTCTTAAAATATAATTAAGTTCTTGATACGGAGAAGACAGTTAACATAATCGTGTTACTTTGTCAAATGTCTTTGGGATACCGACACCAGGTGCGTCGGTTTCTTCTCTGTGTTGCCTACCAGCTTTATTACCTCGATAATAAAATGAGTATTAAGGCAAGCAACATTAGCAAGGTCTTCATTGCAAGGTACTTTAAAGTTCGCAGACGATTGGCAGGTGGCCTACGCACGTTCTCGGAGATTGATATTTTGAATTCAATCAATAAACCATCTGAAGCATTGGAACTGGAACTCTACTTACTTTCGTTTGTAAGCAATGCTTTTCAGCATTCGGAAGTTACAGCTTGAGTTTTGATATCGCCAGGATTGATGGCAAAATCAAATTGATAAATCTCTTCTTTAGTTATGTGTTGCCACTGCTGCCAGGATCAATTATGTCGAACCGATTAATATGATTTTAGTTTTTTGAGGTTGAGATTAGTTTTTTCGATAGTTGTGCATATTAAACTGCGTGTGTACAATCAAATTACCTTTTATGATTTGCTCGGGAGCTCTAGTCTAGTCGGTATAATTTAACTCCCCGATTACACGTAAACACCTGCCACCCAGTTTTCCGCTCTTTACCGGGTTCCATAAGAATCGTAATAAAACTCTGTTTATAGAAACGTTATCAGCGACAATAAAAATTCAGTAGTTCCACTGTGTGTCGTAGATAAGTGGCTGTGGTCATGTGACACATAAGAAAACATTGTTCGTTCGACTGAGATAGTAGTAATATACACTGCTGGTAAATTAACGTCTTTATTTTAACGGTGTTATAAAAATATGACACGGTTTTATGATACGTTTTATTATGGGTGGACTGGTAGAGGATACTTAAGTCTTGGGTGACTTGGGTTGTTACGGAGAAACTATTGTTATGGCTTGTAGTAATAAAGTTAAGAATAAGTAAACTAAGCTGGCTATAAATTCTTAAGTGGGAAGAATTGAAGATAGTCTTTAAATAGCTAAGGTAGGTCTTGCTCATTTTACAAGAGGCTACAGCACTGGTATAAAAAGAAATGACTAAATAAAGCTTACGGGTCCAAAAGCTGGATAAACGGGTTAGTAATTGCTGGATACTTGATTCCGATAACCTCTGTACATATAAAATTAGCATCGGAATATCTTTATGAACTTGATATGAGTGCGATGGATTCTCGACCCATAGTTGTTACAAGTATTCTCCTTTGGAAGAAATATGTTTGCTTTCATATAGGTAGAAAGACGTAACAACTTATTCAAAAAGGGAGCTAAATAGCTAAAGAACTATGGAAATTAATAAATACACTCCATCCTGGCTATAATGGCTGGATACAATTTCTAATGACTATATAATTAAAGTTATTTCTGATATATAGTCTTGATAGAGATCGTTAGTTCTCAGGTCATGTTTCCGGCACTACATTAAGATCTTAGACTTGTACTACTGACTTAAAAACACAGCTGGTTATTCCTTGGTTTTTGTTAGTGATAAATTGCCTTATGCGGTGTATTATAATGAATAATGAATCTTTGACTAATTACTCAATTTAAAGTTTATCTAGGTAAGTAGGTATCAGGCAGGTGACACTGACACGAGCTTACATATATATTGAAGAAGAAGAAGAATGTTACTTTATATTGCAACTTGAAGTTTATCAAGGAAGACTTAAGCTAAGTTATGGTCCGACACAAAATAGATTGCCATTAACAGGCTAAGAAGAAGAAAGACATGTTTTGTTTAGTTTATTAGTCAAAGGTAGTTAGGTAATCCCAAAAATTTGGGTATTGTTGCATTGCATGCAATTGGATATAAACTTTTTATTTTTAATAATAATTGGAAAGTTCGATAAATGTTAGTGATTAGGGATACCCAACATCAGAAGAGTTTGATTTCTCTGATATTCCTTGATTGAGTAATAATAAAAAGAATCAGGCGCCAATGGCGGCGTGTAAAGTTAGGTACCTACTAAATTCGATTTCTTATACTAGTGAAAGGTTGATTTCTTTGCAAAATATTGGAAAATCAGAACAAGATATTCCATTACGAATAACAAATTAGATTCGATTCAGTGGAAGCTGTGACTAATCATTTATCTGCATAACATTACTCATTATAATTCTACATGCTTTTATAGTACACGAGTGCACGGTAATTTTAAAGTTAATATTATGCACCTTTGTCTTTAAATTGATGTTGAGATAATTTAGCACATCGTGGTACAAAAAGTACATTAAACTGAGCAAAGTATTTTTAGAATTAATATTCAAGATATACAAATCTGTTTTTACAACATTATTAGGGTTTTTCATCAGATTTTTTCAATGTTTTCGTAGGCTTAATTGTAGGTTATTGGGATCTATGTTGGAAACGTTGTTTGATATAAATAACATTATTATAGTTTTGGAAGCGTTGTTTGATATAAATAACATCATTATTGCAAACAACGTGATCTTTGACCCCAATGTTGCAAAAAATTAAACGGGTGTAGGATCTATTTTGATTTTTTGTGTAAAGCTATTAAGGTATTGTTCATTTCATATAGATCTAAAGATAAGTATTTATTTGATTTTAATGGCATCCGATTAGTATTTGGCGTGTTTATTTTTTTATGTCCCGAGTTTAAACCATTAAGATACAATAGAGGCGATTACTAAAACTTATTCATAGAGAATTAAGTTCACAATTTTGACAGGTTGTGAGAACAAGAAATATTTGAATTGATCATTAATATTGATATGTTACTTATGTATTGCAAAAAAACATGCCATTGTTTTTTTTAATGATTGTATATAAAATATTGATCAAATCTCAGCACGATTGTACCATAGACTACTCGTAGGTATAACGTATAACATCTTTGGTAGAGATCTACTAAATCGGAACTGTGACACAATCTCAAATCTCCTTCGTCTTTAAATGAATATAATTTATTATAACAACAGGTACCTGCACAACCCTTATCTACTACTTCATTCAACAATAAATTACTAGAGAATATTTTTAGAGCACAAACTTGACACGGTTGTCAAGTACTCAGCCTATATGAGTGCAAACGCGGTAATGATGATGGCAACAAATTGGGGTGGCCGTTATCTATAGACTGATAACACTCCCGCTACTGGCAACACCATGGAACTAGGTAGGTGCATCACTCATTATTGCGTGGGAATATAAAAAAAACAATAGAACAACAAAAACTTCCTGAAACACGCTATATACTTATTTACAGACAGACCGACTATGTTCCTCCTTCCTTGAGAAATAAAAATAATGTAGTGTACAAGTTAGAAACGAGATATGCAAATAGGCTCTCAGAATAAGTTTACATAGTCGCACAATATTTTAGATAAAGAAACTAGTTTGTTTATGATAGTTGAAACTACCAGTTAAATGTTTATGAACAAGTTCATATTTATATTTCTTTCTTAGTATATCTCGCTAACTTTCTTAAGTCTACGATGTTATCTGTCTATCTAGAAATAGACGCCTATTTATAAAACCAGCCTGCACGAATATTATAATAAGAGTTATTTAAAGATTTCCTGTTTGGTACTAAATTATGTATTTCAACGATAAAGGAAAATGTTGGATTAAGGCTATATTTAAAAATGATTGATGGCAAGCCTTGCAGTGCTCAGAACATCAAATCACGTATCTCATGAAAATTACAGCGTCGCGGTGACATTGCGCGTGCGCAGCCATGACAATGACTAGCTAGGGATAAAATAAATTAGTACCTGCGTCGTGGAGTGACGTTAATTTTATTAACGCGTTAATAATACATGATTTAGTACAGTCCGTGTGAGGCTTGCTTATTGTACAGTACTGTAGATACGGACAGTCGTAAACATCGACTAGAGAGGTAACTTTAAATCAAGAAAATGGGTGTTTGGATTAAAGATGGAATTGATTGATATATATCGCCATTATGAATGTTGTAAGCAAATATTAAAAGCCTGACAGTAAACAAGAAGAATAACATGAAAGTGTTGGACGATGCGCAACAAAAAATAATTTAGTATTTTAATCTATGCAATCTATCAAATCCTCTGTTTAACAACACGTCGTTCAATTAAAATAGTTTGCAATCTGAGAGGAATTCTATCAGAAAAAGCAGCCAACATAAATCAAACAAATTTACAATTTACAGACTAAATCTCTCTATTCATATTTCAATATTACGCCACACCAAAAGTGTAGTTATCTAATCTAATTATCATTGTCTGACATTCTGTAAATGTATCTGCAAATTGCTCTGTCACGGGCCATAACTATAATAACAGAAAATATAAACAAACCTAGGAAAAATATGGCCGACCGTGACAATGACAGCTAAGATAGCGCCAACTTGTCAAATTACGTGACACGATTCGCGCGTAAAAATAAAATTAGTATTTACTAGCTTCTGCCCGCGACTTCGTCTGCGTGGCCTTCAGAATTGGGTCCAGAGACAAATGAAAAATTCAGGTTTTCAAATCAAAACAAAATATTTTATTTCACATAAACCTACATGGGCACTTATGAAACGTCTGAAGCTAGGTGCATGGTTCCAATTGGTCGCTTCCTATGTAGAAGGGTCGGCAAGAAACACCGCGGTGACTCTTTTTAAAAATAATTGGCTTTTACAATGTTTTCAAATTACAGTGTTAATATGTATGGGAGGACAGTGAAATGTAGCGTTGCTACTGTTTAAGAGGAATAATCTCGAAATACGAAACGCCGGGACGCCCTAGGAGGACATAATAGTGACCTAATTGGTATGTTGTTGTTACTGTTTCTGCCTACCCCCATGGGAACAAGGAGTTTATGTACGAGTATGTATGTAATTCCGTAATAAATTGTTTTCTTATAACGCTAAAGGTTTACGCGGCGCACGCCAGTAAAGCTGCCAGTCAGTTGGCATGATTTTTTCCAACATCTTCAACAATCGTCGCCATATTTCAGCCAATTTACACAAAAACTTAATGAAATACACTGTGATTCACTCCGTCCATTCGTAAAAACCGTATGAAAATCCTTTCGGTAGTTTTTAAGTTTATTGCGTTCATATTTTATTTTCTTTGTTTTATAATTTATAGTGACATTGTGCCTTGGATTTCAATTACGATTGGTTTTAAGTGTTCTTTATTTACAGAATGTATTGTAAAGACTTCTGGTATGTTAGGTGGGTAAAAAAACCGGGAAGTATTGAAAATATTAAATCAGATTACAATGATATGTTGGGCAATCATGCCCGAAAGAATAAGAAAATGCAAAATAGACTTGATTATTTTGATTCTTAGAATCGAATTTAGAAATCTTAATTAGTTCTCCTTTGACAACTTTAAAGCTTCTGTACCTAATCATGACTTACTTTTTTTCGTACCACGTTTTAAGATATTTTTCTTGTTCTCGGATCGTATGAGAAGTATGATGACATACGACCTGCGTCATAGATAGGTCATAGAGTATAGGAAGGTAAGATCTTAATCTTAACTATTTCGGAAGTGCCTGCATCTTTATGACATGAGGAAGGAAATTTGCATCCGAGAGTATTTGATTTATGAATACTTATTAGCTACCATGTCATGGCCTGTAGATGTTCGTGGCAACTTACGGCAGAAAAAAACATTCGCCGCATTCGCGACGGTGTCTGCGATTCCGATTTCCCTAACACTTTTTATCTAAACCGTGGGTTAACAATAGCTCTGACACAGAAGACTTACATCATCGGTTTTTATTATGTTCGACTTTCGGAGTCCAAAAAACAGTAGCTTTTTTATTACATAAAGATTGAATTTTAAGACCGCTAAACACGAATTTTACGATATTTTAAAAACAATAAAATATTAATTATTTTATAGGACACGACGTATTTACATCTATAAAGTTGTTTAAATCAACCTTTTATTATAATAATATGTAGTTTTTAATAAATACACAGAAGCATCTCGGCCGTGACAATGAACTGCGCGCACGCACCGGGCGCTAAACATTTGAATTAACTCATAGTTGTAACTTTTTATACAATCTTATAAATATACTTGACATTGTAAAGTTCATCCACTCGTGGAAATTGAGCTTCTTTGTCAACTTTTTTACTTTTCTCAACTATTATATTAGTGTGAAAAAAGACAAGTGACGCGCACGAATAGGCCTTTAGTGTTTTTAAAACGATCAACCATCGTAAATGGTTATTTAGAATAATTTTAAATTAAAAAACGGCCCTGTTTTTATTATTTTTAAGAAATTGCTACTTGTGCTTAACAATAATGCTGTAAAAATCTTCCTGGAACATGAAACTGTATCTGGAATTCTGGACAGCTAGTTATCGATGCCCAGAGACGCTAGAACGATTGGAAGGTAACTACCAACAACCGATGATAACCTAAACCTTCACGGTTGGCAGTGGCGAGTACTGTGGTGAACAAGGTAACGCGTAGCCTTGAGACTGACGGGTGGTACAAGTTACCAGCTGATAAAGATTATCGTTTAACTTTATTTTTAACACGAAGTAATTATTTTGATCTGAACTACGGTGATATTAACTTTATTACACATGTAGTTTTAAAAAAGTATTTATTTTTGACGTGCAAAAGTGTTTGTACAAACATACTTACAGAAAAAAATCATCTATTATTTGTCAAGAAAATAATAGTACGGCGGTGCCTAAAAACCAAATGCCTAATTTGACAAGTATTACTGTACTTTAGTTGAGATAAAAACTTTATTTCGTAATATATGCAAAACTTAAGAAAATATGAAAAAAAGATATGACTACAAACTGGTAGGTTGCGATTACATGCGAAATCGTGCGTTCGCGCTCCAGGCTACGCGTAGCTCACACCGCTACGCGCGTAGCGGATAACCTACACTGCTACGCGCGTTGCGGATAGGCTACGCTCGCTACTACGTGACCTTTTTATCCGACTTCCAAAAAGGAGGACGTTATATAATATTATGTTTCTCAATAAGTTTGTTTTTTTTTCTGTTCATTGATTACTCCGCCAATTGTCGACCAATATCAAAAATTATTATCTTGTTTGAAAGTGTATACTCTCGAGGTGGTCCCATTGTCACCAAGCCAGAATCTGATGAGGGGCTCCCATGGAAATCGAGGAAATCCTCAAATTATATAGGCATAATGCGATTTGGGAATTTTATACCTCATGTATTTGCACTGGAAAAGCACCATTTGGTGAAGTGGAACTGATGATGAAAACCACAGATGGCCATCGGAACTACTTAATAATAAGTATTTACGGGTTGCGATTAAATTAGGTACTTTAATATGGTTGCTAAGCAATTGATGCTCGTTACAATGCTTATAGTGAAGTCTTAGGTTCTTACCAGGAGAACTCCTCAACAATTAACGTCCCTGCATCGGGAACAGCAATATTTTGTAAAAGGTGGAGCAGTTGACATTAGGCTATTGTAACTTAGATAAATTACAAACTGACCCATTAAAAACTAAAAAAAAACCGGCCAAGTGCGAGTCCGACTCGCGCACGAAGGGTTCCGTACCATTATCTATAAAAACAGCAAAAAAATCACGTTTGTTGTGTGGGAGCCCCCCTTAAATATTTATTTTATTTTATTTTAATTATTTATTTTTAAAGTGAATATATAACTAAATATTCTGTGAATATATCAAACATCTACCTGTTGCCGTTATCAATATCGAGCAAAAAAATCACGTTTGTTGTATGGGAGCCCCCTTAAATATTTATTTTATTCTGTGTTTTAGTATTTGTTGTTATAGCTGCGCAGAAATACATCATCTGTGAAAATTTCAAATGTCTAACTATCACGGTTCATGAGATACCGCCTGGTGACAGACGGACAGACAGACAGACAGACAGACAGACAGACAGACGGCGGAGCCTTAGTAATAGGGTTCCCGTTTTACCCTTTGGGTACGGAACCCTAAAAAAAACAACCAACTTCTAAAACAAAACACTACATAGTGAAAAATAAGTTTTTTTTTTTTGTAAAAAGTTTTATTGCTACTACGTCGTTTGTCGTATGCGCAAATACTGGTATTTGACTGAAATCCCTTTGTAGCTGTATCGTGCAACCTACAGCTAATGACATACTTGATGCAGATTTTGTATCACTATATTTGGAAATAAGTGGTAATATCCGTGCATGCTACTAATGATGATGCAATATATAATATATACAAAAAAAAAGTAAAGCTCTGAAGCCTACTTATAAAGTGAGTGCATTATAAGTAGGTTTACATTATACAAAATTTGCACAAAGTATGGGCTAAGCAAAAAATGGTCCGACTACCACTGGCGGCTCATTTAAGCCGCTAAAGCTACCGCGTCCGTCCCCGCCTCCGTCTAAACATTACACCAGCCACCGTGATAGCGAAACATTCGGCGTTCGTTGCATGCATCTGTACAGCAGAGTACAACAGTGGTACACGCAAACAGAATAACAACGCGTTATTTTCTACCAGTTTGTTCTGCGGCGGAGTAAATTGAGCTATTATCATGTCAATCGCCATTCGCCACCATAATGGATGCAATAAATTGTTTATATGACAGGATGCCTCGTGAATACTTCGCGTTGACATCCAACGCGATTTCAAGGCGCTTAGACAAAGCGCTAAGTGAGGAATTTGACAGAATTGATAGCGTGGACAATTGGGAATCAGAATGGCGCCTATACGGCGCGTGCGCAACAAATTCATAGAGGAATTTTTTTACATTAGGCGACCAACAAATCTATTAATGAGAAATATGTGGGTATTCATCTGAATACTAGGAATGTATTCTAGAATGTCACCACAGACCAAAGTCACTAATTTAGACATTTCAGCGGTGTCTTTGACCATTAGAAAGCATAATTTACTAGAAATAAAATTAAAAGTATATCTTTTGAGCATTCGGGCGATAGCATCGGAGATCGTACAAAGACAATTATGATCAATAAAAAAATTGTTATTACAAAGACCAGTTCAGTAATTAAAATTTTAAAATAGTAAAAGAATCGTTACGAAAGAGTGCAATTACTGGCGTGGGTAGTTAAATAAGAAACCTATGATTAACCAAGCACGAATTAAATTAGAAAGAAGTGTACACAATGTACGAATAACCAATGGGATTGAGATAATGTCACAGAATGAAAATTTGCAGAAGGCAAATTCTTTCCCACTGCTGAGACACAGGCCTCCTAGAGAGGAGGCCTGTGTCTCAGCAGTGGGAAGGAATTGAACTGATTGGGATTGAATTGTTTTGAGAAGAGGGAGTGGGCCGAACGCCACCACGCGGGCCCAGTGTGGGTTTTTAGATGTCACATGTTTTCGAATTTTTGGTTCTAGGACATGCCGGTTTCCTCACGATGTATTCCTTCACCGTTTTATGAGCACTGGTGGTGAAATTATTTACATAAAGTAAAACGCCTGTCTGGGTTCGAACCCACGATCCACGACGACCACTACTGGTGGTCTAGTGAGCAGTGCTGCTTAGGAAAATGGGCGAATAAATAATTGCTGCACTGCGCTGTGGAAAAAAAAATGTAGAAAAGGAAGCCGCTTTGAGTTATGAAGATTGCAACTATGTAAGGTTATTGAGCTAGTTATTTTGTGTTTAAGGTACCCATATTCACTACATCCAGATATCTTAGTCTAAAGTAAATTTACGATTATAACTTTTACGATGTTTGTAAATATGTGAGCACCATGTATTTATCTCATAATTAAATTATCTGTCATTGCTTCATTTTTAATTATTTTTACCAATTGTGGTATAGTAATTTTATTCTAGGTGCATCGTCTTCACATATGATTTTTTTTTGCCCCACACTAGGAATTTCTCCTGTATCGTGGGAGCGTTTACAAACATTTAAACTCACATACACAAACAGCCAGACCCGGAACAACTACTTATAGGTCATTCAAATATTTGTTCCGTGCGGGAATCGAACCCTCGACACGCAGCGCAGCAGTCAATCGCTTAACCACTGCGCCAACCGTGCCGCATATAATTAATGTACTTAAACAAAATATTGTACAACATTTTTAAAAGAGTAACGTTGGAGTTTCTTGCCCATTCTTCTCCATACGAAACTAACTTTTGGAAGGGGCAGGGGCAACTAGTATCAATTCAATTTTTTTGTAAATGTTGACGTTCTAAAGTGCCTCTTAAGTGCCTATTTGAAATAAATAATTTGATTTTGACTTCGATACGTACAGACGCCAGCACACCAAGCTACTACAATCTGTCAAATTTCTTTAATAGATTTTCAACTTTATCCCTACAGTATAAGGTTCAAGGTTGATTGGGATAATTTGACAGTTTCGGGTAGCTTGACCCGCACAACGATTTTAAAGCACGTTGGTTGTCGGCGCTTTTACGGCATTTTTGCTTTCTCTGACATCTAGGCATCCAAGACCAGTGCCGTGTGATGTGGGTCTTCTACATTTTAATGTTCTATGCTAACATTTTAAATAACAATGAAACATCTCGAAGACGCAAATAACAGGCGTTGACCCGCTCATTAGCATGGCATTACGATTCAGTCTTCGATACTAGCCGAACAAAGAGCCGCTAAAAAACTAAAACAATGACAAATTACGCCTACTGTAACATCCTGTATATGCGTTCCACGTAGTGTTGTTTTTTATCGTTTTAAGATGATAACGTTTACGATAATGTTATTAATTAATTGTTACCGTGACCTATTTCGGAGATTTTCTTCGTTTTTATTATTTTATAGTAAAGATTTGCGGATTTATAAGATTTTTTATTTCTGTTTTCTTGCCTCTTTCCTACTCAAATGAGACATGCAGTGTACGAGTATCCCTACTCAACGATGACAACGAACTCGTTAAAAACCCATTTCAAACATCAATATGCCACAAAACTTTTCCTAAACAAAATATTAAATTAAGTAATAAAAGTTCCAAGAAACAAATATTTCATAGCTAGTTCCCCAAAAAGATCAAAACTTCATCTCGCGTACTCGTTTACAAATACATTCTAAGAATGCAGAATGTCTAAAGATTCTGTTTCATGCAAAATTAAACATCACGACGATTTTTTTTACATTACTAAGATTGATTTTCATTTTATCAAATACATTAACAACTTAATTTAGGAAGCGATAAGGTTCAATATCGTGTTAATAAAAGTTTGGCGACGGTAAATGAAATGTTTTGTTTATGTTTCTTTCTTCCGATCGCGCTGTCCGATTACACTTGGCACGGTCGTCGGTGGACTTTCCAGTAAAACGTGCTTGAGTTTGAGTCAGACAAGGTCACCACAAAACATAGGTTTCGTCTTAAATGATGACAGAAGACACAATTATAATTGTTACCCAGAAAAGTCATGAGTTGTAAAGATAGTATCGTTTTCTTAGATTTTCTCGCGGTTGGCTTGAATTTGTCACATAACATAAAAACCGGCCAAGTGCGAGTCCGACTCGCGCACGAAGGGTTCCGTACCATTATCTATAAAAATGGCAAAAAAATCACGTTTGTTGTATGGGCCCCTTAAATATTTGTTTTATTTTAATTTAATTATTTATTTTTAAAGTGAATATATAACTAAATATTCTGTGAATATTTTAAGCGTCTACCTGTTGCCGTTATCAATATCGAGCAAAAAAATCACGTTTGTTGTATGGGACCCCTTAAATATTTTTTTTATTCTGTTTTTTAGTATTTGTTGTTATAGCGGCAACAGAAATACATCATCTGTGAAAATTTCAACTGTTTAACTAACACTGTTCATGAGATACAGCCTGGTGACAGACGGACAGACAGACAGACGGCGGAGCCTTAGTAATAGGTTTCCCATTTTACCCTTTGGGTACGGAACCCTAAAAACATTTATTTTCTCTATACATATTTGACAATAGTGTACCAACAAGGAGCTAACTTTGTGAGCGACTGGTGCCTGATGTAGGTTTATATAAAAACTTGTATTGCAGGTCACCACTACCACAGAATCACGGCTCTCCTGTTGAGATTTATTAAGCTAAGTTATTTTGGGCGTGCTGCGAAGCAATTATGAGTCATCAATGTATGTAAGTATATTCTAGTAGTATGTTTATATTTAAAATAGTGAATAGTTTTATTTTTATTTTATGTGTTTTGTTTTCTCTTCTACTCTTACACACGGTGTCTACATCTCTTTGTCTACTTTCCTATCGAAGGTATGCTGGAAGAGATTTCTTTAGAAATAAGAATCACTTTTGTATGTACTCCTATTTTTCTGTTCCTTTCTTCTTGTCTGTTTATAAACTGTTAAATAAATAAATTGTGTCTATAAACTACTAACGTTTTCACATTAGTAGTTTATATACATACCTAGAGGTACACGTACCTATTGTCATGGATAATAACCATATGCAGAGACCTAAATGTACTATACATATTAAGTATCTACTTACTGACAACATAAAAGAAACGCCGCTATATACTTACCTACTTAATCCTCAGAATAGGACCCAGACTAAAGGCTCGTGCAGTCAGGCGCGATGCGACATTAGTAGCACAATTTCTATGAAAATTTTAAGGTAATTGTCACGCTGCCTGTCGCGCCCGCAATATCGCGCCAGTTTGCACGAGCTTGACATAGGAAAGTTTAACACATTTCAACACTTGATTAAAATCCAATACATTATCTACCTATGTAAGTATTACACATTCAATATATTTGCGATTCTAAGTTTCATTAATGCATTCTGTCTGTGCGTGTGTGTTTATGTGTGTTTGGCATACATTTCCATTCATTCATCGAGTATTCATTGTCTATCAATATATGCAAGTCATTAAAACTGTTTTAAATCAGATATTACTTTAGCCTTTAACGTCTAATTTACTGTAGGATCGTGAGTTTGATTCTATCACATTTATAATTTAAATTTATTTTATTTCACCAAAAATAATACAACATATTAAACAAACTGCTGGACATAAACCTCCCCCAAAAGGGGGGTTGGCCATTTATAATCACCACGCTTGGCTGGCGGGTTGGCGATCGCATTATGGTGTTAAAATACATAGAGAACGCTGCTGCCCATTCTCTAGTAAGTCCCTTAGGTCGCCTCTTACGACACCCACGGGAAAAAATAGGGTGTTGCTATTCTTTACGTCTGGCACCACACAGACAAACTTATAGGCTAGTAATAGTGAGTGTATAACATGGGAGTATCTGTAGCCACCTAGGACAAGTCCTGTATTTCGGCATACAGCGCAAGACTCCTCAAAACAGACAATAATACATATTAGCCCAAAAATTGTATTGACACAAAAATACCCTTTTAAACAATTCCAATACATTTCACAATGGGTACATTTGATTTTGGGAAAAGGCTGCACAAATAAGTGAAAAACCCTGCCTCCTAAACTGGGGGAACCCTGTGGCCTAGGATTCAGTGTTCTACTGTAACTTCGTGTACAAAAGCAACTTTTATTTATGTGTGTTATTAAACCCATTATGACCTGATTTAACTTATATGAATATAGATGTGTGTGTGATGGGGTGGGTATGTGTGTCATCCATATCGCGTATTTCCCTTTCCGTGTTCAACTGGCGACACCGGTCTCGCGAAATCTACACGCTTTTGTTTTACTACGGAATCCTACGATCCCGTGTTCAATTCGCGTCAACTGAGCACGCTTTTGTGATCAAGCAAATTTATTTAGTCATAAAGTGTACAGAAAAGTATTAAATCATTTGGGTTAGGTCAGGTTAGAACAGTGACCATTAACGCGCGAAGGCGAGCGAGCGAAGCGAGCGTGCCGCGGCAGCGGCCGCCGAGCGCCAGGTCCCCTCTATTGTTGGTAAAACGTTGCTTGATCACAAAAGCGTGCTCAGTTGACGCGAATTGAACACGGGATCGTAGGATTCCGTAGTAAAACAAAAGCGTGTAGATTTCGCGAGACCGGTGTCGCCAGTTGAACACGGAAAGGGAAATACGCATCCATATCTTTCTTTTCTTTTCTATCGAAACAATACAAAAATGTGTGCGTGTGCGTATATGCGCGTGATTTTGTGTAAGTGTAGAGTAGTGAAAGGTGTTGGGTAGTGTAAATACGTCTTAACGAGAAATAGATTACACACTGACATTGGAAAGACAGATCGTAAGTAAAAACTGACTTCTCAAAGTTTGCATTCAATTTTTAATTGTGAGGGCAACCCACAGACTACTATATAATATAGGGTAGGGCAACCACACTGTTGTCAATTACGAGTATCAAAACAACCAATGTTAATCAGAATGCCGACGGTACCTCAATAGCTGCGTATATGTATCTAGCAATCCGCCATTGCTTCGCTCGGTGCAATGTAGGTACTTACTGATGTGGCAACATGTCACAACATTGAGATTTCTTTGCTAGATATAACTAAGTAAATATTAATGTGGGTACCTACGTATTATCGACAATCAATCAAAATCTGCCTAGCATTTTCCCAACTATGTTGGGGTCGGCTTCCAGTTTAACCGGATGCAGCCAGTATTTTACATGGAGGGAATGCCTATCTGACCTCCACAACCCAGCAACTGGGTAACACGATACCCCTTGGTAAGACTGGTAGTCAGACTTTTGGGCTTCTGACAACTCCTAACGACTGTCAAAAATCTACGAATAACAGTCGGGACCAACGGCTTAGCGTGCTTTCCGAGGCATGGAGGAGTCTCGGTCACCCATGTAGACATGGTCACCCATCTAAGGACAATCCCGGCAAGCATAGCTTAACCTGATGGATCGACCCGTGCGGCTGTGATTACTTAGCCACGAGCTCCTCCTTATGGACAAAGACACTCCGGAATGAATTCTCAAAATGATGGTGCAAACACAATCAAAATTAATTGTGTTATTAAGAAGAACTAAGCGAGCACACAGACAGACACAGAAAGAGACTTTCTTAGGGTTCCGTACCTCAAAAAGAAAAAACAGAACCCTTATAGGATCACTTGTGTGTCTGTCTGGCTGTCTGTCTATCCGTCTGTGGCAGCTGTTTTGCTCCGAAACTACTGAACCGATTTAGTTGAAATTTGGTACACTTATAAATTTCTGTGACCCAAACACGGACGTGTAACGTAAATAAATGAATTTTGAATATGAACCCTCCCTTTTAGGGTACAAAGTAGAAAATTGAAAAAGTAAACTCTACCTACCGTGTGACATATCAAATGAAAGCGCTTGATAAAATGATCTCAATTATATATGTTTTATAATTTTAAAGTAAATAGTTTGATTAAAAAGTTATTTAAGAAAGTTTGACGGCACGGTTGGCGCAGTGGTTAAGCGATTGACTGCTGAGCTGCGTGTCGCGGGTTCGATTCCCGCACGGAACAAATATTTGTATGACCTACAAGTAGTTGTTCCGGGTCTGGCTGTTTGTGTATGTGAGTTTAAATGTTTGTATACGCACCCACGATACAGGAGAAATTCCTAGTGTGGGGCAATGTTTAAAAAAAAATAGATGAATATTGCCTAAAATTTTGAAAAAAATACAGAAAATAGGTATTTAAGATTACCTACAGGAAAACCTATAACAAGTCTATATTGTTAAAATAACATGGTAAATATCTTAATATTGTAAAAAAACAAGCTTACATTTGCAGTTGTTTTATACTATGTATAGATATAGAAGATGTATACCTAAGTGATATACTTAGGTACTAAAATAGAAAAAAGAAACGAGAGCCAACAGAGCGTGGCATTCAAACTACGAAGCATACATTTATGGCCAAACATAGAGGCACAAAAATATCATATAAACTTATGTACATCTATACATTTTATAATTAAAATTATCTTTTCGTGTCTGTTGTTCTTCTAAACTACGCAACTGATGTTGATGCGGTTCTCACCATTATTTATAGAGAATTTATTCTGGAAGCCTTATGTCAATAATAAATTAATATTAAGTTTATTTCTAATAAGAAATCTCGATCTGTTGTCAACTCGTAAAAACCGTGCGATGCAGCTTTTTTAGGGTTCCATAGTCAACCAGGAACCTTTATAGTTTCGCCATGTCCGTCTATCCGTCTGTCTGTCCCCGGCTAGACTCTTAGTACTAGAAAGCTGTATATTGGCATGGGTATACATATTAATCACGCCGACAAAATTAAAAGGAAAACCATCACAGCTAAGTAGGCTTTAAAAGTTAGCGAGTAATAGTCGACCGACTTACATTTGCAGTCGGAGAATTTGTTTTATGTATGGGAGAACATGTTTTTCAACTACAATGTTAAGTTTGTTTTTGGGATAAATTCATCCCAACTACGGAACCTTGCATTGTGTGTGGTCTGACACGCACTTGGTCGGTTTGTTTAAGTTAACTTACTACCCGCCCGCCGCGCCTTAGCTAGTAAAAAGGTAAGCTATGGTTGTCTGTAAAAGATCGGTTCTAGCGATAACACCGCCCATTGTGTCACCCTGTGTAAAATTTCAACATTTATATCTGTAACTTTTATGGTGTACATAATAAAGGGTATTCTATTCTATTCTAGTTAACATAATTTAAAAAAAACCGGCCAAGTGCGAGTCGGACTCGCGCACGAAGGGTTCCGTACCATTATTTATAAAAATAGCAAAAAAATCACGTTTGTTGTCTGGGAGTCCCCATAAATATTTATTTTATTTTATTTTTTAGTATTTGTTGTTATAGCAGCAACAGAAATACATCATCTGTGAAAATTTCAACTGTCTAACTATCACGGTTCATGAGATACCTACAGCCTGGTGACAGACGGGCAGACAGACAGACAGACGGCGGAGCCTTAGTAATAGGGTTCCTGTTTTACCCTTTGGGTACGGAACCCTAAAAATAGCTTTTGTTTTGAACTAAATAATAACGGCTTTCTTTTCCGGCAAAAAACAGACGTCACCGTCTAGCCATTTTATTGCCGACCGGTTATTCTACATTATATAGTTTATATAATGATACCTACATCTTTGTTGACAATCATAAATAGAATAAAAGCATTATGTAAATAAATGGTTAACATTATTAATGACAGCCTGAGAAAAAAATCCATTGACAGTTGAAGCCATTGTGTGAAAATATTGGATTTATGTCCTCTATTATAAAATGGAAATTATGAGAGTAATCACAGTTATAATTGGTTTGGTATTAAAAATAGAGATTCCTTGTCAATCAACTCAGCCTATCGCATTCCACTGCTGGACATAGGCCTCTCCCAGGCTGCCACCACCCTGTCCTCCGCCTTCCGCATCCAGTCTGATCCAGCCACCTTCTTAAGGTCGTCGGTCCATCTAGCTGGGGGGGCGTCCCACACTACGCTTGCCGATACGCGGTCTCCACTCCAGGACTCGTCTGCTCCATCGGCCATCGGTCCTTCGACAAACATGGCCACCCCGGTGCCACTTCAGTTTACTTACTCTGCCAGCTATGTCGGTATCTCCGGTTCTTTTCCGGATAATAGACGTCTTGCCGAGTCCAATCCACATCGAAGGGTCACTTCAGTATGTCTACCTAGGACAAGTCATCAAGCTCGGTAGACACAACTTTGTCAAAGAAGCCGACAGAAGGATCCAGTTGGGTTGGGCGGCATTTGGAATACAGCGTCAAGTCTTCTCGTCGCCTATCCCGCAATGTCTGAAGACTAAAGTCTAGTCTAGACTAAAGACCAGTGCGTCCTGCCCGTCATGACATACGGTGCCGAAACGTGGACACTGACAGTCGGGCTAGTCCACAAATTCAAGGTCGCCCAGCGTGCTATGGAGTACCTATCTTTGAAGGATAAGATCAGGATTGAAATTATCCGGAAAAGAACCGGAGATGCCTTGTAATTACATGAAAATGTATACATCCCTAACTTGAGAAATGTATATGGTGGGTACCTAACGTGTTAGGTATATGCTATGGTCTGTTAGCTAGTGACATTTGTTTTTTTACGACTACATAATATTATACACATTAGAAATATGTGTAAGTATATTATATGCAAGAACATGAATAATTATAAACTACTGCGTAGTGCATAACGTCTTTTAACAACATGCACAACAAGAAATATTTTTTGGTACAGAACGTAGATTCTTATATCCATATACCTACCTACTATTATATTGATAGTATTGTTGATACCATTCGTACATAAATTAGGCAGAAACAGAGACAGCTTGTCTGATAACATAAGAATTACGGGTGGATTACACTACATACAGCGTGCCGAGCGTGCCACTTTATACGGTTTCGCGGTTTCTTTTTATGAAAATATTTTAATTTTATTAAACGTTATTATTTATTGATTTATTAACAATTTTCTAAAACAGCATTTTGGAGCAACCTGTACTTAAAGAACTATTGCGCAGAGGTCATTTGCCGGGGATCGGATTATATCATAGCATCAATGAAATTAAAACGAATAAAGTGCAAAGAGTAAGCGAATTGTAGGAATGAGAGATCTTTGTTATTTAGTTAATTTGATTTTTTTTTTATGTACGAATTATTATATTTTATTATATTTTTTATGATTACTGGTCACTAGCCCTACCCGTGTGTTAAATTAATGTCGCCATTGTAGCGGCATGTTGTATACATGTTTTATGATAAAATACTTCCAAAATTATCATATTTATTATCATATTTATATTGTAAGTACATTTTTGATTTGTAACAACTTTCCTCTAGCTTTCTGTGGGAGTGATTTCGTGAAAAGATACAGAAGTGTGTAAAAGGAAGTGACAGCTTCCGCATGGAATTAGTAAGTAGTGTACTTTTCTAATAGCATGGAATTAGTAAGTACTATATAGATTGTAAGTAGAAAGGGTCGAATTTCGACCAGTGGGCGACCACTAGTAATGAATAAATATTTCAGTTAATTTATGTCGATGCTCAGTTGCTTATTACCAAGGTGAGATGTCAGATGTTATACATCTTATGCGACTACTAAGGCTTACTCATTTTTTTAACTGTATTTTCCAGTGTCATAATTATATTGTGCTATCAATAGTGCCTATGTCCAGTGACATGTGGATTAAAAGTTTCCAAACTGCATTATTGACTTGTTCACGCCTGAAGCGTTTTCTTCATAGATCAACTCCATGAAAGTTATATTTAAATTCAGTTAAACTTCTTCTCGAATCAGATTACAAGTAGGTAGCAGTTTCGAAACATCAAGTTTCATAAACTGGCAGGCCATCAACACAATGTAGATAAATAAACATTTTAAAGGTTATCTAGTAGGTACTCGCGGGAATAACAAAAATACTCTGAGTCACTCCTTCTATTTTCGAGACACGTCGGGCCATTGGCCCATTTTTTGCGGCCAGCAGTACATTTGCTCAAGTGTTCCTATTAACTATGATATTACACTGTACCTAGTGAGTAACTGTTTTTTTTTGCGAGTACATTAAATACATCTTAAAATGGCGCTAGTAATTACTTTTAAGAGTTATCAACCGTTAGGATGTCAATCATGGCGATGGAAAGATGGGATGTCGTCTTCGACTGATAAACTTGATTTGATGCCGTTGACATTTGAATGGTTTGTCAAGTAGGAATGTTGCCTACGATTAATTAGATTTAATGCTGTGTACAGTTCATAAAATAAATTAATTCTTGAAATATCTAATCTAATCTGTAACCCACGACGGAAGCTATACAGTGTAGAGCTCGTAGTGATAAGTGATTAGAATGGTGTAGCCATTCTAGTTTTTGAAATACCTACATATAAAAAGGTATTGTCTCCAGGGCCGGATTTAGGGCAGGGCAACAGGGGCTCTAGCCCCAGGCCTCCACAAGGAAGGGGCCTCAACAATTTGATTTTTTTAGATTAGAAAAAAATACATCCCTTGTGTAGATCAAAGAGAAAAAAGTTCACATTCACAAGGTACCTTTTTGTTTAACAAAGTATTTTTTTTAATCTGTGAATGCTGAGCGAAGTCTCTCGAAAAGTTAAGGGCACTCTCCTAAACCGTTTCCCTGTAGGTGATAGCACCTACAGGGAAACGGTAACGGGCAGGGGAACGGGGAAATCGGGGCAGTAAATAGGTACCTTAACCATAGGGTTAAGGTACCTATTTACTGCCCCGATTCAAAAATTCAACCTGTATATACTTATGTAATTAAAAAATGTAAAAAAAAAATGAGCCGTCATGGGACGCCTGGAAGATGTGAAACATCGAAATTATTTACACACTAGTACATATAGACTGTATAGTAGCGACGCGTCGCCACGCGGCGAGCGTCGCCCCGCCAGCAATCGGTTTTACGTGCGCCTATAAATGTTTCACACCGAAAAATTCGTCTGTTCCAAAAAAAAATCTGGGCTTCCCACCTTTAAATCCGACCCTGATTGTCGCCACTCAAAGCCGGCGGCATATTATTAATGGTCATTAGATACAATAGTACATTTTGATACAAGTGGAGAATGTTTGTTACTGCATTCGAAGCGGAATTAACACCCGAGCCGTAGGCGAAGTTGTTTTTGAGCCGAGAACTGCAATAACAAATGTCCGTGTATCAAACGACGTTTTTCAATACACTTTTGAAGAAATAAAATAAAATAAATATTTTTGTCATGAATTATTAGGAAACTACGATTTAATTTTCTTTTTTTTCCGCGCTTTGCTTTCGCCAGGTTGAAGGAGAAGCAAAGGTATAAAGCCGATAAACAGCCTAATATGAAAAATAGAAAATTAAAATATTTTTGAGTTTAGAACACAAACAAATGTCAATTAGTTAATAAACGTTTTTTTTTAATTGTAATACCTAATCATGGTATTCTATTTATAAACATTATTTAAATATTCCAAAAATATTAACGCCGTAAAGACGAATCTTTGCCGAGATTTAAAAAAAAATTACCTCCGAATATAATAGAGAGGACGTCTCTGGCATAAGACGGTGTGAATAGAGCCATTGAACCAATTTGGACTAAGTTTAAGTATAAGTTATCTGTGGAAATTTTTATTCCCGCCCACGTGTTGGAAAATAAGTGTATTGAAAAACACATTGTATTGCAGCAGTGGCAACTAGCGGGTAGTTAGGCTTGACTTATGAGCACCATTAAATACCCTACTAGGTATTTTATGTGTAGCTTTTGTACTTTTAGGTATCTAGGACATAAGCAAAGCATAATCAGCCTATTATGTTCCCACTGGTGGGACACAGGCTTCTCTGTGAGAGGGACTAAGCCGTAATCCACCACGCAGGTCCAGTGCGGGTTGGTAGATGTCACATGTCTTCGATTTTTTGGTTCTAATACATGCCGGTTTCCTCACGTTGTTTTCCGTCACCGTTATGAGAGCAGTGGTGGAAATAATTTACACAAAGTAAAGCGCCTGTGTGGGTTCGATCCTACGATCTACAACTCATAAGTCGCCTCCTTTACCACTGGACCACCACTGCTGATATCTACGGGTCTACTTCCAACTAGTTCAAAATAGGTACTTAGGTACGTACATTGGATTTGGATCTACAGCTTAGCCGTCAAAAATTTCATGAATACGGAAACCTACCTTAACAGGGGGCCGATCGCGCTAATTTTGAATGTTAATACCAAAACTAAACCACAACCAAAAACGTTACGTTAGACACATTTCGTATCGCGCTAATCATTTCAACGGAAACGATTTAGCTTTACTTTGGAAGTTACGTTGGAGGAACGATCGATCGAACTTTCAGTATTGGGTAACGTCAACGATTTTGTCGCTCAGAAAAAATAGTGCGATACCGTTTCTTACATCAGCTAAACCAAAACCAAAAACGTTCCGTTAGAACGGTAATTACGTTGAGAAATAGCGCGATCGGCCCCCAGGTACGAGTATCACATCTGTTTGCCGAACAAAGTAAACGAAACATTAAAATTCAACGACGCATCAACTATTATCTATTTGATACTATTTATTTGACATTTTGTCTAATCGTGTTAACTAAAAAAAGATTATCTAATTAAACCAGTGGGTCTAACGACTTCAATCAGTAACCTTTAGAAATGTCCGGTACGTGTGGACGTGCCAAAACCGCATGACGAAATGATAATTCACGCGGACACGCGTTGCCTGTCGCCAGGCGCTTTCGAACCTCCATTTTTGAAATAATTATTTCTTATTTTTTTTTTCTTTTTTAAAACCAAGATTGGATTCGAATTTCGAATTGGCGATTTAAAACTCTTTTTTTGTGTATAGCACGTGACAGTCCGCTGTCATTCTTAAGTATTTTCTGTAGAATGAACTGTCACTTAAGAAATATAATGTTAGTTAGCCATCTGACTATTGCAACTGCAACAGTTTGAATAAAAATTGAACATTTATTCTGTCGTCCAAGTATCCATCATAGCCTGAGGCGCTGAGTTCTATCCATAGTCGGGCCATTTAAACAATAAACAACAACTAATGAAATAACCAACACCCAGGATATATCCAACACCCAGTTGATCTTAGTTAAACTCAGTGGGTGGTCTTTGAAAAGGATGTACCAAACTAGATTCTGTTTGCAGATTCATGGGACGCAATTGGGTAGATTATTGCGTGGGAGGCAGAGCCAACCGTTTCCTTTTGCTATTTATAAACAATGATAAACTGGATAAAGTTGATTAATGGATTATAAAGTTGAGGCCCCAAATTGATAGTTGTAGGTACCTACCCGTATTGTTGTATTATCGTGAAGATTTGGTACTTGTGGAGATAAACCACTGAGCAAAAGCTATTTAATCTAATGAATGCCATAGTGGATAGTGGTGTCTGTTCATCCGCCTCAGGGCTGTATTGAACATTTGAGTTAATAGATTTTATGCCCTGTTACTGAGCATTGTTCTCAAAGGTACAAACTTACGACTATATGTACCCTTGCTACAGCGAACTGAAAGAAAATAAAAATGCTATTTTAATAATTCGTTGCTTGTAAACCACATACATTAGTGTTTGACACTTGGACAAAAACGGACAATCTCCTTTCAATAATCTCGGTGTCATCTGCATAATCTACTAGGTCTACATATCACAGAAGTGCATTTGTCTCATGTAGCTATGACATAACAACTTATATGATGACCATACATAATATGAAGGTAACGACATAACTCAAAATACGCAGCGAAAGGGAGACAGGAGGCTTTCACGAGCGATAGTCCTTTCACAGCACCAAAAGTAACATTGAAAAACGAACCTTAGTCTGTAAACACTACAATTGAATTTACATTGTCGAGTTGTACTATACGAATTCGAATTGCCAAAACGCTTATTGATGGTCAAAAATAAAAGATGGACGCTTCAACCGTAATACCTACTTATATTAATTGGTGGTTGTTATGAGAAAGTTATTCATGTAAACGTAATTACTGTAATGTGTGAACAATAGAACTTATATTGTTCAAATACAAGTTCTGTTCAGCTTTTATCTGACAGAACCAGCATTTCTGACCAAGGAGATGTCATCACCCATTTGAAAGGTTATGCTACAGATACAGCAAGGGAGAAAGTGAAGCGTTACCAGGAACTAGGCTATTCAGGTAATTAACGGCTAGAAGCTCTTATAATAGATTGGAAACTTCGATATATTATTATGTGCAAACAACTTATCTCCAAAAGATAATGAGAACAAAAAAGCATTAGCAGACATGGATAACGAAAGAAAACGAATCAGTAACTAGGAACCCTTAGAAAACATTGTGCGAGCTACCTTAGTCGAGGATAATATAACAAATAATTGCAACAAGTACTTATAAATGGATCCCGATAAATCATTCCATGGTTCCAGTTGCAGTTTCCATAAAAGGAAAAACAATTTAATTAATGACGTTTATCATGCAACAGTTAATAAAATAAATATACAAATGCACATATAAATCAATAACAAACAACTGCAATATAATACAAATGACGAGGGTAAAATTAATGAGACAGCACACGCGTCTGACAGCATTGTTGCTAATGAAAATGTTTATATTGTAATGTAAGTCAGTACGGATATTTTAATAACATTAGACGCATATATCAGTTTTCCCAGTGATATCATTGTTTTGAATGCGCGGCGCATGCGATCTTTACATACCATTGATATAAATCATTCTACTTTACCTAAGGTATATTCTAGGTATATTAGATAAATAAGTACTCTATTGAATGTAAAGCGGCTTTTAATCAATCTGACAACTAAAGACCCTACCACATAATAGACGCCAAACTTGTGAAAGCTCTACCGAAGGTTCATATTATAACCTGAAAACACAAATTACTTAAACATATTCTAATAGTACCCCATACGGACAGACACAATAAAAAAGACAGCATAAAATCCCAGAAGGAAAAAACTTGTGATTAAAAAAACAGAAAATACATGAAGAAAATAAACAGAAGTGCGAGCGACAAACATGACATGAACAGCAGCTTATTCAATAAAATAAAAATATAGTAAGGTGCTAATGTATATGAAATTGTGATTTCCCATGCTACACCATCTTATTGGGTACCACATGCCAATTCAATACTAATTGGCGCTGATAACACGACAGTCAATGAAATCAAGGATCTTATAATACTTTCTACGACCATACACACTTTTAAGTTATGTTTTATTATGACTATTCTATTTTAAATAATCATAAGCTATATCTGTTCGTAAGCTATTACTGCAGCGGCCTGCAATAGGCGTATTGATGGACGAACGTGAAAACATACGTGAGTCCATGAATGCATGGTTGCGGCCAAGGATTGTATTGTGCTTTTCTCAAATAATACGCGGAAATTGAAACAAAGTAAATTATTTATAAATTCCAGATTCAATGACGAACAACGATAATTTTTCACGCGCCAATGTGTTCATTGGTTTTTTTTTTTTTTCAATAAACAGCTTTCTATTTGCAAGCCAGTTTGTAATTTAAATAAAACCTTTGATAAGTTACCTTCTTGGTTACCATGTTTCGAAGTAAAAGTTCGTTCCATTTTTAAATTACACGATAGATATGAGTTTACCTACTATGTAATTTATTTGGCCGCTATACCACGACAAATTATTATTTTCATAGGATTTTCATACAACTTTTGGTGGCCGCTGCTCGCATGTATTTGGCCAGTAGTACAGCAATTTCGAAGTGTCTCGAAGAAGGTTGTCAAAATAATGCTCGAATTTCCAAGCATGTTTGAGAAAAGATCATTTTGGCTTATGCCAAGTCCCACAGACTTACCAAAATTGCATAATTTTGATATGAAGAAAATTCCTGAACATGAACTAGGTATTAAACTTTTGTATACAGTCGTAGAACGCATCATAGAATACAACGGGGGTATTTGCGTAACACAGTTACTGTAGCAATGTGTTCCATTTTGACAGTCCAACAACATTCATTACGTTATTTACGTTGTTGAGCGGACAAATTTTTCGGATATATAAAGAAATGGATTAGCAATATCCTTCAAAATCATTCAGATGGTGATAGTGTGTTACGCAATTAGGTAGGTGATATCAACCCGGTGATGTCACTGACTATCAGATCGCCATCACCACCAATTTATTTTTTATTCCATTCTATTTTTAAAATTCAAATTCCCATCTATTGTGAATTTGTGACGTCACAGTGTGGTAAGCCCCTCATGCCATGCGTGGCGCTTACCCTGTGTAGGTTGCCGGGTGACAGGCAGTACGGGCACTTCTCCCTTGGCATCAGGCGCCGCTTCGCCGGATTCTACATCTGCAATCACACTTTGAACTGAATACTGCGTTCTCTAAACAATATCTTACAACCCTCACTTATTTTGAGAATCTGTCTGGAATGGCACATGTCTATTAATGGGTTTAAAAATGGAATAGAATTTGTGTAAAAATATCCTCCTGAAATTCAGAAACTTATACGGAGGTGGTGAATAATGATTGTTACATTTCAGGAATGTGTCCCTCTATAAACATAATGAAAATTATGCATCTTCGTGGGAAACAATAAATATTGATACATATATTTCAATACGATGCTTTTATTTATAAACAAACGAGTAAATAACTGCAGAATTCTTGGTTCTTTAGTTGTCTTTTGTTTCTAATGCATTTGCTCTATGAAACAACTTAACTCGTCCAAAGTAAAAACTTCTGTTATACAACATTATTTTACGTGTATGCGAAACTTGAATATAGTTTGTTCAGAATAAGGAACTGAATCGATTTTTTATAATTTTTACACCATGTTATATTTTTACCCAATATTTTTTAAGTGTGATGGAAAATGTTATCACCATTTAATTACCTACAATACAATCGCCGTACAGTTAGGTACCTACTGCCAAATTAATTATCAATGAGTGCAAGACGACCCTGGAGGCGCGGGAACGCCGTTAGTATTTTTTGTACGGACAGCCCGGTAACATAACAACCTTATAACTTTGTGATTTTTCATGATACATTTTTCAGATTTTGTACATAGATTCTTTACATAAAAATACTAGACTCGTGTTTCGGGTTTCGCGTATACTAAAACTAATATTGTATATTTATAAATTTTAGTATTATAAATAATTATAATTATTGATGCACAGTTTCTTTACATAACCGAAATATAGAGTTAATTACTTATTAAAATACCATCGAGTACATTTCGTTGTCAAAATAGGAAGCAGTATTGATTTGAAGAATACTTTGAAATCAACCAACAATATTACATTAAGGCTATTGAACATCTATTGAATCTATAGTTTAGTTCCGTACTTGAAACTTTAATATCAACCTTTCATTTAGTTCAATATTCCTTATCAATAGAATGATTGATGTGAGCTAATCCAGTCAAAGCTTGTGTTAAATTAATGCAACCATTAGGTTTATCCGACAGAGTAAGCAGAACTTCAGATTTCGGTACTTCAATTCGCATTTGTGTAATTCAATTAGGCATACTCCATTAAATTGTGGTATTGTGGTTTATTTCCTGCTGTCCCTGGATGGAATGTTCATCTTCGTTCTAATTGAATAAGAGGTTTAGGATGAAGATCAGATCTTTAGGTAATTATAATTTTTTAATTATATATAGGGAGATAAGGCACAAACTCCGTTTAAAAACGGGTGACTCCCGCGCCGGCTCGTTCTTGGTGCCAAGGTTTAGCCATTGCCATCCAACGTGGCAATGCAGCAAGCGTAATGGGCACCTTTGCGCCGGGTACAGTTAGGGGCGGGTTATTTGATTAAGTTTTTTGACGTGTTGTCTTATGTATGTGTGACTTCATTTAAATGTTGTTTTTTTTATACAAAATATAATTATATATAATATAATAAAATTAAATCATTAAACCATTATATATTATATTTTAGTAAATATATATTATGATTTATATAAGGTTACAGGTTCTTGATTAATTATTTTAAACTAAAACTAAAAACAATTTATACTAAATATTAAATTAAAGTAAAAATTATTTTAAAAAACTCGACATACCTACCTCTTATCTAATTTCCAATCGTTCATACAAAAATCCCATAGACAAGTTTCCGAGAAACTTTTCCAATATTTCTTTCCATAAAAACCAATTACTGATTCAGACTATTGCGAATATTTTAAGAGGAAAAATTGCCAAAAAGGTCCAACCGTTCTCAAGTGTTAATGCTTGCCAACGAACAGCATAACAGTTTTATTTATATAGATATACATACATAGATAGATATAGATCTTTTTCAGCACAGACGCACAACGTCTTTGCCGTAAATTATCTGATGAAATTCTCTAAATGTTTTTTTGGCAAGCTCGATAGACATTCAGAAAAGTGACTTTACAAACAACATATAGGCAGTCATTAAACTCATTATCTTATTTTTCTCGAAGATTTGTAGAAGCAATTACAAGAAAGATCTTAAAATAGTCAAAGCAACCTCCGACATCGGTCAGTGAACACACAGAGCCGACGGAATTCCCAACCTTTATTAATTAGCTAAAATTACAGACGAACAATTCCGAATAAAAATACTACATCATTACATGAATGATTATGTTATTTTTTTAATGACTTAACTCACACTTTAGCGTTATTAACCCTACCTAATTTGAGCTTGGGTACTTGCATTTAGGTTTTTAACGACCGACTTTGAACCGCCACAAAAACATTACCTACAAATACGCGACAGGCAGCGCGGCGCTTTCCATGAAGTTTTCACAGAAATTTTGCTCCTAGTGTCGCGTCGCGCTTGTCTGCGGGAGCCTTTTGGCATTCGTTTGTTTATACTGACATTGGGATTCTGGGAATAGCACTTCAGATGACCGATAACAATTAGTCTTTCATTTATTTCCCCCCACGCTTGTAAATGCATTAATGTCTTTCAATAATAAGCTAATAGCAAATTGGCGGCTGCCGCTGCTACAGAAGCTGTAACTGTCATTAATTACTTATAGGTCTTCACACTATTAATTTGGCAAATACAAATGCTTATGTTTTAAATCTTCAATTTGCTTTTACAATTTATCGATTTTCCCTGCGTGTAACCTAAAACTTTGGGAAACCATTATCCAATACCGATTATTATTTCCATGTTATTTTTTAGGGTTCCGTACCCGAAAGGTGCCAAACGGAACCCTATTACCAAGACTCCGCTGTCCGTCCGTCTGTCTGTCCGGGCTGTATCTCATGTACCGTAATAGGTAGACAGTTGAAATTTTCACAGATTGTGTATTTTTATTGCCGATATAACAACAAATAATAATAATTAAAAAATTCAATAAATAAAGGTCCCCATACAAGAAACGTGTTTTTTCGGCGTTTTTTGTATGAAACCCTTCATGTGCGAGTCCGACTCACTTGGCATTTTTATTATAGCTATTGTTTGGACAGAAAAGGTTTGTCAGTAACCTGACAGAACAAACAAAAATCCTATAGAGAAATGATGTTCAGTATTTCCCGAGTTGAACATTTTCCAGAAAACATTTCCAATTATTGTTTCCACAAAAACCTAATTCGGATTATTACGAACATTTTAAAACAAAAATTAGTCAAATCGGTCTAGCCGTTCTCAAGTGATGTGCTTACCAACGAATAGCATTTCTTTTTTATTTATTTAGATGAAAAATATAGTTACAATAAAAAATCTATGGGTGGTTTTCCTGTTAAAAATTACATCAATCTCCATAAGAAATGCCTTTACACGGAAAATATGTCTCACAAAAATACGTGGAAAAAACGGTGCAGGAGATTATTTTTAGAATACTAATTGTATTTCAGTAATTACACCTATTAGCTATTGTTTGGCGGTTATTATTTGATACACTGATAAGTGTATTTTATGCCAACACGGAGGTGGAACAGGGCAAACCATTAATTAGATTTGTATTTTTATTTGCAGTTTTAAAGAAGTCGTCATTTTGCATGTTTAGTACCTCAGTACAGACACTCATGAGTTAATTAATGCTCGTTTTCAGTACACTACAAAGAATGCCTAAATATTATTGCACTGTTGAATTTTCAACTCAACGAGTTGAAAATGCTATGGAGTATACCCCACCCCGATACCCCGCTCCCGTAGTGCGAGGCCTACCTCGCGCCGGAAGCCGGCACAACAGGGGACTAGGGAGGCTGGGAAAGAGGCTACCTACCTACCCCCCCCACCCTAAACCACTGAGTCTCCTCGATTCCGTAGGGGATTCACAATTCAGTGGTAAAGTAGCAGGCACCACTGGCAGTCAGCACTGTCTGACAGCAGTGGCAGATAGCACCTTCTAATAATTCGACAAAATCCCTACTCACCCTCTTGCACTCCATTTCGATTAGTTTTGTGTGTGTTTTTGTTATCATACATTGTATATAATAATATGACGGTAGGAATTACGAGTACATGTGCTAGTACAATTAGATCAATTTTAACTCATATAAAAAAAACAACAATCGCAATCAAATAAAAAAAACAAAACAAATTCAATCAATCAATTTGTCAATTTTTTTTTTTTTTTAATATATTAATAATGCCGCCAGCCGCCGCCAGTTGCCTAAAGACACAAATGCCTCATGCTTATAGTAGTTACCAATCATTGCGCGGTTGTATGAAGCTTACCCTCTCTCCGTTTACTCTATGGCCGTTCTGTGTAGCCATGTGATCAAAATTTATTTCGCATAAGGAAGATTGCGGCAAATAGAATTCATTAACGAAACACATTTGATCAATTGGAATCCAAATATATTTGTACTTCAAGATCGTACGGAACTTTTACGTTTTGTTGATTGGTTCTCATTGATTAAAATTGTCTTGTGCATTTATTTAAAAGCTATAATGTGCCCTTGCTTCGCTTGTGTGCAATCTACTAATGTCACAACATGTCAACACCTCGTGATTTTTGTGCTTTAACTAAGTTAAATACTGTATTATAGGCACACATAAACGTTCCGGATTAAGTTCTGTAAATGATGGTGATCAGTCTTGATTGTTTTTTGTATTTTGTATATAATCGAACAAATATGTCAATTTTATTAGTTTTAAATTGGTTTTAAATGCTCCTTTGTTACTTTTTGTATTTCTTGTGCGTGTCCGAAATAAAGTATTTTTCTTTCAATGTGAAATCGTTAAAAAAAATCATTGTGCTTAGAAGAACTAAGCCGTCATGCAAACACGCGAAAAGCAACGTTGTTCTATACAATGTACAGATATAAATTTACCAGAGCTTTTCGAACTCGATTGATTCATTAACACAGAATTGTGAGCACTGCAGTTCTTAATTGACATTATAACTGGGTCTTCATGGCCAAGTGTTTTGCATGAAACTTTATTTCCTTTAATTTTATCCATTGCACTTTGAAAGTCACTTAAGGCACTTAAGCCACTTAGTCAGGGGGTCTACTCCGAAGTATCGGCCGAATGTTCGGGTGTTTCTTGACTTCTAAAGTTTCCTTTTTTGACTTTGAGTCCTTACCCGACTTCGAGTCACAGTTTTGACTTTGACTTATCTCTTTGACTGTCGTGTTTTGTTATTTTTTTGCATTTGCTATAGTTAGCCGTAGTCAGGAAACGGCTGATACTTCGGATTTATCTTTGGATTAGACCCGAAAAAGGAAAGAAAAGATTGTCTTCAAAACAAACGCGTGATCAGTAAGACCGTCGCGGCGTCGGGAAAACATAAAAGACTTATTTCAGTAGCTACATAATCCAGTATAAACTATTCAGAAGTACTAAACTAATGTTTGTTCAAGTAAATAAGCCCCATTTTCCAACTACCTACTTTACTTAAGTAGTGTAATTCAATATTTGTTCTGGAGCCGTGAGTTACGGAGATAAATGGATAACACTGTGTGCTTAAATTATATGTAAGAATTCAACACTGTGTTTGTTTAAGAGCAACAAAATGAACCGATTTTATGAATAATTTCTATTCAAATTAATTAGGTCAGACATGAATACTTAATAAACTCTGCTAAAGTATCTAAACTTTTTAAATATCTTTTAATTTCTCATGCTCGGAAAGTAATGTTTGTTTGATCCGAGTAGCGGGTGGAAGACGCTGCTCCCCACCCTTGGGCGGGAAAGACTCTGAATAGTAATTGCTTCCCTCTCTAGAGCGGGAATGAATTTTAATAAAATAACAAAATTTGGTTAGGAGTAGGCTACATTTTTTTTTACATAATTAACAAAACATCGATTAAAATTTTAAAAAATGCTGAAAATATTAGTCTATAAAACCGAGATTTTGAATGTCGGTACAGCTTACAAAGTTAGTACCCCACCAAATTATAAAATCTTTTTAAAATTTTAAATATGGAACACACCGCGTCACCACAGTGGGCCGTCCCGCTTACTAATAATACCTTAGTAATCACACTGGCTGTTTATACAATCACAAAACTGCAGCATTTAAAAAAAAAAGTAATCGATATTTTTCTTAATTATGTAACATTTTTCGTAGCCGACTAACTAACCAGATTTAGTTCTATTTTTAAAAATCATATATATATATAATAGAGAGGGAAGCAATTACTATGAGTCTTCCCCGCCCAATTGTGGGGAGCAGCGTCTTACACCTGCTACTCGGATCAAAAACACTACTTTCCGAGTATGAGAAATGAAAAATACGTTTGGTGTGAAAGCGGCATAATTATGCAGTAATCATAGCTAATAACCAATAAGTAACAAGTGGTCCGGTACAGAACAGGTATCTTATAAAACCATCACGTTACCCGCATGATCTTCAAGTTATGAACAACAGTGAATTGGACACAGTCCGTCGTTCCACGTCAGGTATTGTAACGCAGGCAGCCATAACGTAACTATAGACAAATAGACTTTGTTCTTACACTACTGATAAAAGGACTTTTGACAAACATGTCTGTCTGTGTCCAGCCAATGTCATGTGACATAATATGTTGCGTGTCTATGTCTAATTATAAGATGCGATTGACTGATAGTTTGTTTTAATTGAAGCTATTTGTAGATGTCTTTGATGGTAACCGCGATGGCGATGGTAATTTTTAGGGTTCCGTACCCAAAGGGTAAAACGGGAACCCTATTACTAAGGCTCCGCCGTCTGTCTGTCTGTCCGTCGGTCACCAGGCTGTATCTCATGAACCATGATAGTTAGACAGTTGAAATTTTCGCAGATGATGTATTTCTGTTGCCGCTATAACAACAAATACTAAAAAACAGAATAAAATAAATATATATCCTCACAATCTTTCGCATTTATAATATTATTATTTTAAAACTATGAACTTCATATTATGATTTCAATAAATAGGAGAAGATATCACATCATATTATGATGTCAAGGGCAATTTTGTCCAAAATTAAATACTTGTGATGAATAACATATATATAAATATTTATTTGGTTATGGATTAGGTAATATCATGTTTATAAAAATACCTTCGCAAATAATGCTTATTTTAGAACAAATTTGATTACCTTAAAAAGGTTATAGTGAGTCAACCTTAAAAGATAGACATACGCTGTCGCAGGTTTTTTGTTAGAACTTTTAAAGGGGAACTATTCCGTGATACGATTTTTGCGTAACTTTAATCGCTTAAGCAGCGTACGCAACGGAAGCTCTCAAAAGGATTTTTTCCCATTTTTGCAAAAAAAATAATTGATGCTTCGCTCCTCTTAGTCGTAGCGTGATGTTATATAGCTTCTTTTATCCTCAATAAATGGACTATCTAACACAAAAATAATTTTTCAATTCGAACCCGTAGTTCCTGAGATTAGCGCGTTCAACCAAAGAAACTCTTCAGCTTTATAATATTATCTATATTTATCTATATTAATATACTTACATAAATATAGATAATATTAGTATAGATAAAATAATCTTGAACATTGAGATTACATACTTCTATAAAAATTCAATATATTTATAACTTTGGGTAGTGAGGTGATCAACATTCCGTCGGTGAATATTATTTCTAACACATACTTATTTGAAGAATTTCCGCGAAAATATACATTAAGAAGTGCGTATCATAAATAGCGTAGGTATGTTATTTGTTACCGACGAAACGAATGGTTTGTCAATATAATATAACTTCACGCCTGTATTCCCCGAAGGGTTAGGCAGAGGTGTATCTTTAGTAACACCCACATTTCGCCAGTTATGTTTAAGTCCCATGTAATAGGGGGCGAGCCTATTGCCATCAACCGGGTACAAATCCAGACTCCGGGCTGCTATTGAGAAATTCCAGATGGAAAAACCCAATAACATTTTGCCCGACCTGGGAATCGAACCCAGGACCTCATGTTCATGGTTTACCATATCCAAATATTACTGTTTAGCATATGAATAATCAGCCTATAATATTCCCACCGCTGGGACACAGGCCTCCTCTCTGTGAGAGGGAGTGGGCCGTACTCCACCACGCGGGCCCAGTGCGGGTTGGTAGATGTCACATGTCTTCGAATTTCTGGTTCTAGGACATGCCGATTGTTTCCTCACGATGTCTTCCATCACCGTTTCGAGAGCAGTGGTGATGAAATTATTTACACAAAGTAAAGCGCCTGCCTGGGTTCGAACCCACAACCTACAACTACTGTTTAATGTCCGTTAATTATTGTTCTATCTTATGCCTCCTAAAACTAATCTCAATTTCAAACGGATTGCAGTCACGACTTCAAAACCGATTTCGCAGCAATCGGGTCAAAAACAAATGAGCAAAATAATCGGTTTGAATGTCAAACGTTTAAACAAACACGTGAAACTGTGAAATATCAAATATACATAACACTGCGAGGACGCGACCTATATTAAAGTATAATTTTAGATTTTCTGGTTTATTTTAGTGACAAATCCTACAATATCATAGTTGTTTACACTTTCCGTGCGTATTGTACTCAATCCCAGTAACGCATATACTATTTGTGAAACTGTGCTTTCTCAGTAGGTTTTCAGAGGTATAATTAAATGTATAAAGTAAACTAGGTACAGTACTTAAACAATTTCCCAGCGAAAAAGAACAAGCTGACTTGCACTGCTGGCTGTATGTGTATGTATATCCTAATATTTTAATAAATATTTATTCCACAATTTTCATTATTGCACCTACGAGTACTACTGCTTGTCTCTGCATCTCCCAAAGTTTGACTGGTAGAAAATGTCTATGGTTTTAAGTACTACTACTTATTTATTTATTTATCCTCTCACTGAAACGCCATACAGCAATTACACCAACGGAACAAAAAATTACTTCATGTGCATCCATCCTGTGCGCGATGGACATCGAAAGGGCGGCGATGGATCACGCACACTCACGCAGCGTCAAGAGACTTCTCCATATTTCCAGATTTTTGAGACGTAAAGATTGTTTTAAAATGCTTAATGCCATAGGCATTCATTTTGTGTGCTTAGTATTAAATAAATGAATAAGGTACAAAAGTCTTCGCTAAACTCAAATAGGCATAATATATCAAAAGATACTGATAGTCGCCGGCACGTAACTTAGCAAGAATCGTCAGATGTTAATCTTCTTTCTTTAACTTTCTTCTAAACACACATGTTTAAAAATAAAATCTGACAATAACCATAGAATAATAACAAGCAATAAAAGTGGGAAAAAATATTTGGATTAAGTGTAACATGCGTGAACTTACTCCCACTGCGCCAAAACCTACCAAGTTACGTACCGGCGACTATACTATATCTAATCTCACTACTGAAAAATTACTGTCATAGGTACCTACCTACATAATCATCTGCCTAGCCTTTTCCCAACTATGTTGGGGTCGGCTTCCAGTCTAACCGGATGCAGCTGGATACCAGTATTTTACATGGAGCGACTGCCTATCTAACATACCAGTCACTGGGTAATACAATACCCCTTGGTAAAACTGGGTGGTAGACTTTGGGACTTCTGACGGTGTAACGACTGTCAGAGATCTACAAATGACAGCTGAGACCTAAGGTTTAACGTGCTTTCCGAGGCACGGAGAGGTTTCGATATGTAATAGTTGGTCACCAATCCACGGTCTGGCTACGGCAAGCGTAGCTAAACCTTCCATCAGCCCGTGAGGCTGTTATATTCAGCCACGAGCCCCTCCGTAGGCACCTACAATGAGCAGATAATATCAGGATGAAAAGGATTTCAAACGATTACGAGGAGGTACTCTTTTCGTCACACGTTCAGTGCCGGGAGCCCTCCTGGAGGGTTCACTCAAGTCGCATATGGGATGCCGGGAGCCCTCGCGGAGGGCTCATTTTAAATATCCGTTTTTCTTAGCGAATACAGCATAATTATAAACTGTGAAAATAAAATTAGTTGTATATTTTAGCAATTTAATAGTATACTCGTTGGTTTTCAAATACAAGCATTTATATTCACACATACATAAACTCACGCCTTCTTCCCATGGGGGTAGGCAGAAACTATAGAACGCCACCTGATACGCTCCTTACATACTCCTTTTGCTTCGCCTACGTTTATGCATCTGGTCATATACGCACGCCGATTATATAATACTTCGCTTCTGCATTTATATTCATATTTTTATTTATATTTTTTTTTCATTATAACTTGATATATGTATGGCGGCATGGCGTATGAGCTCTACGAAAAGTGGGTGGAGTCGATAGTGTTAAATAAGATATAATTAAAACCTTTACTCACTATTTATGTAAAACGTCATTAGAATGCAACTCCTTATTGGTGAAACATCAGCTTAAGATAACATTCTTATCAAGCATTAAGCTGAACTGTCCAGGAGTTTGTGTTAGACAATTAAATGACGGTTGGTATTATATTAATTTGTTTGTATTAATGTTAGCCCCACAATGGACCCTGACGAGTTTACTTAACATTTAGTGTTATCTACAAAGATAACAAGTAAAGTAAAATTTTGTGCACAAATTACTGAGATAACATACCATAACGCAAATTATTCCCGAAAGAGTTAGGCAGAGGTGTACCTTCAGTAACACCCACATTTCGCCAGTTATGTTCAAGTCCCATGTAATAGAGGGTGAGCCTATTGCCATCAACCGGGCCCAAAACCAGAATCCAGGCTGCTACTGAGAAATTCCAGATGGAAATACCCAATAACACTCTTCCCGACTCCGAAGATAAATCCGAAGTATCGGCCGAATGTTCGGCCGTTTTCTGACTAAGGCTGACAATGGCTGAATACGGCGAATGAAAAAAAAATAACGACAGACAAAGAGATAAGACAAAGTTAACAACGTGACTTGAACTCTTGCTACCACTAGACAACGAGACAGTCAATAATAAAAGTCATCATCATATGCCTAGCCTTTTCCCAACTATGTTGGGGTCGGCTTCTAGTCTAACCGGATGCAGCTGAATACCAGTATTTTACAGGGAGCAACTGCATATCTGACCGCCACAACCCAGTTCCGTGGTAACAAGATACGCCTTGGTAAGACTGGCTGTCAGACTTTCGGACTTCTGACGACCCATAACAACCGTCAAGGATCTGGATTTGATAGCCGGAACCATCGGTTGAACGTGCTTACTGAGGCACGGAGGAGTCTTGGTATGTAAAGATGGCCACCCTTCTATGGACCAATCGCGACAAGCGTAGCTTAACCTGATTGATCGACCCGTGGGGCTGTTATTACTTAGCCACAAGCCCCTCGCCGCGTTCAGTTTCATTAGTGAAATTCGCCCTTAAGACGAGGCAGTCTAAATCAAATTTCCATGCAAACTCCGCCCCTTGCTCACCGCCACTCCGTTATGTGCTAAACGCTAACACATCAGTAATAAAGTTGAATATCGCGTGCGCTCTTTGATCGTGTTCGAGCACGAAACTAAATAGCGTAAGTCTCAATTCTTATTTCGTTTATAACTAAAGTAATAATTGATCTAGAGAAAAAATATCTGGATAATAAACTATATTTTCTTGCTATGAATATTTATTTTAGTCATAAAAGCCAAACAATCTTGTTTGTTTTTTATATTTATCCTTAAAAAAAACATGTTCTTCGAATAAAAAATGTATCCAGCGACAATATTACAATTACGTAACTGTCTTCAACATGGAAAGGAAAAGTTCCAATAAATCATATACTAAAGTTTAATTTTGCTTGTATGTGTGACTGTTTCAAAATATTCATGCAAATTAACATGAAAATGCCTCCTCTCAATAACAAAACTAAACAGTGCATTCTTCTATACTGATGGAACATGTTCATAAATATTTTTTGACATAGCTATTTGAAACACCCACTGTAATACTGGGGCTAGTCCAATTTCAGCCCGGAATACATCATTCACGTTAATTGTGTCTAGAAGTGTTATAATCTGTTACATCATAAGTTGTTATTGTAGTTTACCGACTACTATATACTTCTTAGTTTATCTTAGATAATGCACAGAAGCACCAGTAGATCCCACTCTCCTCAACAATAGGGTAATAAATAGTTTTAAGTCAAACCTGTTCTCCACTAAAACCAAAACAGTAGAGAGAAAACTGCTGCCATTTTTTGTAACCGTCAAAAAATTGCTTTTCAATCTCTATAAAAGATTTCAACGGGATCATCTCTTAACCTAGGTTTTTTTTTTTTTTGTCTTTTTGGCTTCGCATGGTTTGTTCATTTAGCCAGTGTCATGTAAAATTAGGTAACCTAGTACAAAGCTATAACTAATATTAATAATGTATAATTATGAAATGAACTCCATTCAATGATGCATGATAAAGATTATAGAAGATATTCCGCCCCGCTCCCCTTGAGTTTCAGTAAAGACGTGGCACTTTATTGAAACCTCGCGCGGACTTCTTGAGAGAACTTAAAGTGATGTTGCACTGTTTTGTTTCATTTGTCTACACTAGTGCAGGTTCACGAACACTTAATGATTAATAATCCACCACTATTACACATTAATATTCGGCTAAACACAAATTTTAGAAAATAAAACAAAACTGCTAACATGACGCTTCACTTTCCCGCCAAGCTTAACCTAGGTTAGAAAGACAATTTTTTGAATAGACAATATAAGACAATATTTTCTGTTGTTGACACGTTTAGCCGTTCATTCAATATATTTTATGTTGTTGACACGTTTAGCCGTTCATTCAGACGGTCAGTCGTTTGATATAATCTAGAAGCAGAATGCCGATTGTGTAATTTGTTGGCGCTGACAGACTTACGATGTTCCCTGTTGACATCTCTAAAATAGATCCCTACATTCAAGTCGTTGCTCCATCGAGTGGTATCACCTTCTGTGTAGGACCGACATAAGGCGCCGCGAAGTTTGCTGTCATATATACACACACACACACATATTTGTAACACATATTTGTGTTTTTGTTTTATACATATTTGTAATAATGTTTGTATGTGAATTATCGAAAGACTCCATTATTACTTTTAAATTTTGACATATTTATTACACATTAAATTGATTCTATGACTTGTTTTTTTTATGGTTTGTGTCTGAAAACCGTACCTTGTACCTTCAATTAACACCAAAACGCTTTTCAAGTTATACTAGTTTTCCATTCAAGCCAGTACAATAAACAAGAAAAGTCAGTTTATTTTTCACTTAAATATAATTTACAGCCAATTCATCGCACGTTAACCTGCATTACTTATCAATAAACATTATCGAAATGGGACTTTAAGGTGATAAACAAAATTAAATGTTCAAGGCGAGCAAGATTACAAAAGTAACAAATGAACAACACTTTCACGGGAAAAATAAAAAATATCTTATCATCGTGGACATTTTAATGAAATTGTGACGATTCGAAAATGTTGCTGAATTCGTAACTTGATAATTATTTTCAGACATTTAGCTATTTCCGGGAATATAGAATATAGAAACTTTACATAACATCACGCCTGTAGTCCCCGAAGGGTTGGGCAGAGATCTACCTTTTTTATAATAGACCCACGTTTCGCCAGTTAAATTTAATAAGTCCACTGTAATATATTGCCATCAACTGGGCACAAATCCATAATCCGGGCTGCTTCTGAGAAATTCCAGATGGAAAAACAAAAAATGTCATTGGTGTCAATTTTCTTAGTTCAGAATAAATTAGAGACTGGTCGTGTTATTTAGGTTCCACGTAAGATTATACTAGACACTACATGATACTCAGTCATTACAATCTTTTATTTTTGTTTACTTTCCGTCTAATGCTTTAGTGAATACTCGTAAGTTAATCTAATACTATTCGCAATTTACACTGGGAGGAGTCGATGTAACATGTCTGAAACCCATCTGTTGTTATCTACCATTATCTGCGTCATTCTGAACATTCAATTAATTTAAAACAACACTAGTATCGTAAATATTCAGTGAAGTTCATAATATTTATAGAAAAACTATCGTGCAGAAATAACTTTCACATTTTTTCAGTGTACCCGATTTACTGACAAGCTGATAATGAAAAAATAATTAATTATAGCTGATGTACAGACCAGTGATAATTATGATATAATCAATAAATAATTATGATTGATTGATATGACAAATTGTTATCGTTTGTTTCTTCAAATTTTTTGATAAGAGTCTATGTTTGGTTTTTCCTCATTTTTAAAAGTAAAAGAAGCCGAGGTTTGATGATAGGTAATTTGATCTATTTATGATCATTTTTATAACTTTACTTGATATTCCAGAAAAGAACCGGAGTTACCGACATAGCTTGCAGAGTAAGCAAACTGAAGTGGCAGTGGGCTGGCCATGTTTGTCGAAGGACCGATGGCCGATGGAGCAGACGAGTCCTGGAGTGGAGACCGCATATCGGCAAGCGTAGTGTGGGACGCCCCCCAGCTAGATGGACCGACGATCTTAAGAAGGTGGCTGGGTCAGACTGGATGCGGAAGGCGGAGGACAGGGTGTTGTGGCGCAGCCTGGGACAGGCCTATGTCCAGCAGTGGACTGCGTTAAGCTGAGTTGATTGATTTGATATTCAATAGCCTACCTATTAGAAACCTTCTATAAACAGTAAAACAATTTTACATTATAAGTTAATTTGTTATTCCAATTATTTAGATAGCGTTTTCCTGTACTTATAGAAACAAAACTGAATTTCCTTATATCCTACAAAGAAAACACTTCATATACCTACTTATTCTTTTATACTACAACTAGCGACCCGTCCCTGCTTAGCACAGTTTTTAGGACTTGAAAAAACATTGTGAATTTTGGTGGACATGTAAGGTTAATATGTGGACGTCCAAGCAAAAAGGGTTCACTAGTGGGGTATAGAGTTAAGACTAAATTCGGTATCTACAATTGTCAATTGATAATAAGTATATAAAAAAACTAAGGAAAAATATTCAAAAACTGGCCCTTTTTTATCAGACGTTTAAATTTGAAACTCTGAAAAAGCTTGATTTGAGAAAAAGCATTTTCTTTGACGACTGGTAACTTTTTACTAAACTTTTATCTTAAATTTTGCTGGTACTTAGAAACATCATAAATATAAAGTCATGTACTATATGAACTTTAAGATAATTGAGCATTAATTAATAATCAATTAAAATTGCGAAATGCAATTTTTTCACCCAACTTTACATAACTGCGAATATCTCGGAAACTAAATGCCGAGAACTGGACCCTTTTTCCTTGGACGCCGTCCACATATAAATGTCTTGTACACTTATACCTTCTAGAATAAATTCTCTAAATTAAAGTGTAAACCGGATTTAAATGCGCGTAGTTTAGAAGAACAACGCGGTCACACAGACAAACACGAAAAGCGACCTATAATATGTATAGATGTAAAAATACAATTATTTTCCAGTTATGTAATTAAATTGAACATAATATTTATGAATACGCGTATAATGGATATGAAAAACTAATCAAGGGGGAATAAAGTACTGAACAAGGAAACATTCCTTGGAAATAGTTTTACTATTCAATTTTCAGTAACGTACCTTCCTAATTGACTTTGATGGAAGTATTACTTTTATGTAAATTGAAAACTAAATTACGGTAAAAGTCATTCCTCTAATCTATATTTATAAAAATAAATGCCTTTTTCTTCTGGTCACGGCATAACTTGAGAACGAATTTACCGATTACATTTTTGTTTTTTTAAGTTTTCTAATAGTTTGTAGAAGGTTCTTACGGAAAGAAGAATTAAGAAAATTCCGCAGAAAATTGGTAAATTTAAAATAATCAAATAGCAAATAATAATTTATCTGAGTAGTGGTAACCTAACATAGCAGGGTAGGTAGGTAGGTAGGAAGGGTAGGGCAGATAGTGCTACCCGTGCGAAGCCGGGCCGGGTAAAGCTAGTTTAATATATTAAACATATAAATAATGTTACTATTTTAATTAGTCTGGGCACTTTAGCAGCGGTGCCTCCGAAAGAGATCGTTATGTCAAGCCAAAGAAACGACAAACTTTTCAGGAAATGTTCAGATATTACAACAGAAGGTCACAGAGCCTTTGCCGCCATTAATGGAACAGCAGTGATTTGGAAAAAATCAAAGCAATTTTCAATCATCGTTAGTTTTTTAGGGTTCCGTACCCAAAGGGTAAAACCGTCTGTCTGTCTGTCTGTCTGTCTGTCCGTCTGTCACCAGGCTGTATCTCATGATCCGTGATAGCTAGACAGTTGAAATTTTCACAGATGATGTATTTCTGTTGCCGCTATAGCAACACATACTAAAAACCAGACAAACATAAATATTTAAGGGGCTCCCATACAACAAACGTGATTTTTTTGCTCGTTTTTGCTCGATATTGATAACGGTAATAGGTAGACACTTGAAATATTCACAGAATATTTAGTTATATATTCACTTTAAAAATCAATAATTAAAATAAAACAAATATTTAAGGGGGGCTCCCATACAACAAACGTGATCTTTTGCCGTTTTTATAGATAATGGTACGGAACCCTTCGTGCGCGAGTCCGACTCGCACTTGGCCGGTTTTTTTATAATGAAATACACGTGGGGGTTTTCTTCTCATTTCCAGTTTAAATCATTCTTAAGCAAATCAAGGTGTGTGATAATAGTATGCGCAATCTAATCACTATTAATTTTAACTCTGTGATAACATTGTGAACTGTTGTGTATTGTGAAGGCGCTTGGTGTTGAGATTTAATCTCCACTTTAGATTTTAATCACATAGTCTTAACACTTTCTTTGTTAACTATTTCTAGATCGACATGTTACTTAAAGTTTTAGATATAGACAAGTCATTTGAATTAAAATATTAAATTATGAATTGCGATTATCCATGCAATAATTAATTAATACACATAAATTCACGAATAAAAAATAAGTATGATTGATGGATACCGTATATTAAAGATGAAGTTAAAATGAAAACAGTTTTCAGTAAGCATTTATGAAAAAATTCAGTTTTCTTAATGTAAATGTAGCTGAGCAATGTTACTGAAGAACCGCAAAGCTCTAAAAAAAAACGCCAATAATGTTTTCCCTCATATTGTGACTGAAAGCCGTTAGAAACATTATAAGAAAACGCAACCCGATTGAAGTTCTACCCTTTAAAACTTCGTGGACATCTCCATATTTAATTGAGTTACTATAATAATTTATTTTTGTAATTATAACAACATAAACTACTCGTACTTACTGTTTACGGTTTTGCTTGCCATTGTTCTTCAGTAGAATCGAAGTCGGCACAAAAAAATAAAACGACCGATCGTTTTTCGGAGCACTGAACGAACGTACGCGACGCCTCGTAGACAACTGCTACGCCTGCTACGAAACTCGTACGCAGCTAATAATAATACGATTATTAGTGTAGGATTATTACCCGCACTGAGAATGCTCTGGTTGTGCTGGTTAAGGCGCGTGCGTACCACGCGATGTGCGAACTATGAGTGGTACTGATCCCGACCAATTTTGTTGGCAGGGTGCTGATAAAGTGGCAAATTAAAGAGTAAACAATGTCACTGTGACACTTTATAGAGATGGATCAGGCTTAGTTCACAGCCTGGAATATACGCGGTAGTAAGGCACCGAGCACATTAACGCTTGGCCGTCTCCGCCTACCATTAAATGCACGTTCAGAAGTACGGATCACATAAGGTACGCGTGCATGCATCAGTAACTACATACTAGATATGCATTCGTACAAAGTAAATAACGTTCTTATCAATGAGTACATAAAACGCCAATTAATTTAAATTCGATTAGAATTTCGTTATGTTACTCAACATTTAATAAGTTGAATTTTCAGTTGAAGTCTTATCAAATTGTTTAGGTGATTGTGAAATAAATACCTACAACAAAAAATGTAGCTTGATGTCTCGATCTTGCTTCTGCGTAGCTCCTTTGCTGCTACCCCTGCATCATCTTAAGATCTTTATTCAGTACCTATATTAATTTGGTACTAAGTGGAGCAGGCAGCATTATAAAAAAGGGTACTATAAAATTTCTGATTATTTAGAAGACAAAAAAGCTTGGGATTGAGCTGCTCCCTCTGCTAGCCTTGTGCTCAAACTGGAAAACTTGACATTTTTAATTATTATGCATGATTTTATATACATATTGACATTGCAGAATATTATATACAATATTACATGAATGTTTACTTTGAAAAGTATTATACTTACTGCTTTAATTTATTGTGAATGTGAGCACTATGTGGGTCATTTTTTTTTTCTTTAAATATTTTCCTATTATTTTTTGCTTTTTCTCAATTTTAATGGTGGTCTGGCATTTTAAGCACTTTATGCGGCCTACCCAAATGTACTTTCTTTGGTATTGTTCGTCGAGTCGTTGAGCTCCTTAAGTCTTGAGTCGAGCTGCAAGATTACTGACAAATGCTTGCACTGATTGCACAGTTCCACTCAAATTTGTGTGGTTCTTTCCTCAAAAGACCATTTCAGACACAGAGCTACATGGTCCTCACATGATCTGACCAAGATTATGTCTGGACTTTAAAAGAGACTTTGACCCCTGAGTTTGTTTCGCCATTTCTTCTCAGGGTTAGTCAGATAGGAAATGTCGAATACATCTAGCTTATTTTTTACTTTTTAATATGACGTGTAAAAGTGATTCCGATATCTTATTTACAGAATTAAACGATTTCATTTCATTATGTTGTCGTTGATGTGTATCTTAAAGACACGGAAACGCATCCGATGTTCTAAACTTCAAGGCCTTATTGAACCGTTTCATATCTTTTCATGAAATTCACGACACCTTACAACACTTTTTTTTGTTATTTTTATCACCAAACTGTTTTTATAATTGACAGAAGTGACACAACTCACTTCGACAAAAATACACTGGCTAGATTCATCTAAAATGCTTCTAAAATAAAGCAAATATTTAACTGATACGACACAATGGACAAAGAATGACCGATATAAAATAATAATAACGGGACTGCAAAAAATTCAAACATACCTATTATTCAAATTGACCACCACTTGGTCTTTTGAATTAATAATTCCAAATACACAAAAAATATCTGCAGCCTGAGTTTGTAGACAGTTTAGTGTACATAAGTCATCACAGAATGACCGATTAATCCAAATGATTGTAAACTACACGTAGTTAATTAAAACCATACTTATCTTAAGACGCTTGATGTCGTAGTTTTGATTATGGAGACAGATTACTAATTAGGGTTCCATAATTTCTTAATGACAAGCCCTCTTACAATTGTAATGTCTTTCATTTTGACAATTCGACAACATTAATTCCGTTTTTACGTTGGCGAGCGGACGAATTTTTCAAACAAATAATTTTTTTTAATAATTAGGAATTTCTTTCAAAATCCTTCAGTTTGGGGTGAAGTGTATTATGTAATTGGGATGCTGGACAAGCCAAAAAGTGTCGAACCCTCTAAGAGCTCTTTCTGTTCTGCTTGTCGAAATACATAAGAACTCAGGCCAAATCCTAATCCTAACCTAACTAATATTATAAATGCGTGAAAAAAGTGAGTTTGTTTGTTTGTTACGCTTTCACGCTAAAACGGCTGAACGAATTTGGACGAAATTCGACACATAAGTAGATCATGAACTGGATTAGGACATTGGATACTTTTTATCCCGATATTCCCACGGGATCGAGACTTGTGCGGGTGAAACCGCGGGGCACAGGTAGTACATAAAATAAGATAAGCCAGTCAACAGCCATTGGGTGCAACTTCTCTACTTAGGTACCGAATAGTTATCCAGTCCTCCTCAATTCCGGACTACTTTCGCGCATGCAGAGGGACCACAAATCGTTATATGCGATGAAAGCCCCTGATGGTGCTTCACTCTCTGCGCAGCACCATACATGACGTCTGTATGGGAGACTAAATAACCTATTCTACACCTCCGATTATCTAAATTTATAAGTTCTATTCTATTCTATTTTTTAATAAATGGCAAGCAAAGCCGTTGGCGACTATTCAGCCAATGTAAGTGAGTTGGAAAAACAAGTGTGCACGAGAAAAGAAACAAAAAATTTAAATTAAAAAAATATATAAAATCAAGGAAGATTCCTCGATTGATAAAGTTGAACACAATGTAGATCTTGTTGGATTTAGTACAGGAATGGAACAAACAAAAAATAGGAATAAATAAATATTATAATTTTAAAAGTTTTGTATAGACTAACACGTGTGGCTAGTGTTAATACAGCACTATGTGCATACCATGGCTATGTGTCATCAATTTTGCGCTAAGGCATTATATTGGGGGTGATTCGGTTGAACTTAAACGAGTGTTTCGAGCTCAGAAAAAATGTGTACGCTTAATTTGTGGAGCTCACCAACTGGACAGCTGTGTTCTATTATTTAAAAAAATACTGCCACTTCCAGCACTATACATTTTTTTAATTTGTATCTTTGTACACCTTAACAGACATGAATTTGACTTATATAATGATGTTGTATTCAGACCCAGCCGCAAAGTGCGTATGCTAGGCGTAGAATTAAATTGTTTTCTAATAATGTATACTGCATGACCATTACTGTTTATAACAAATTACCCAATGGCTTTAAAACTCTCAGCCTCAGAACATTTAAATGTAAATTATTTAACTTCCTATTTAGCAAAAGTTATTACTCGACTGAAGATTTTATTAATGAAAAATAATAAAAATAATAAATCATTTTTGACCTTGACCTTATTGAATTTTAACGTATATAATTAATCTCTTTTACAACTATTGTTCAAGTTATTTCAATTATTTGTATATGTAATTCTAATGATTAATAATTGAATTTTAATGTAAATACTTTTAAAAACCATATTTGTACGCCGGAAACGGCAGAATATTATGATCGTAACAACTTTGTACAATATTCTGACAAATAAATGCATTCTATTCTATTCTAACATAACATAACATCACGCCTTGTTTCCCCGAAGGGATGGGCAGAGTTGTACCTATAGTACCTACACCCACATTTCGCCAGTTATGTTTAAGTCCCATGTAATAGGGGGCGAGCCTATTGCCATCAAGCGGGGATAAATTCAGACTCCGGGCTGCTACTGAGAATTTCCACATAGAAAAACCCAATAACACTTTGCCTTTCAAACATAAAATATACGCATACAGACAGAATAATTCATAATTTATGTTATTGTGACGGATGAAGGTCATCAGCTCTACAAGCAGTTCTGAAGAGGAATATGTTAGTAGGTATTAGTCCGAAGAGGGATCATAATCTCCAACAACTATTACTTTCCATTTTGATAAATTATTGAAGTAGAAGAGCAGGCAGTCTAAATCAAATTTCGAACGCAAGCTCCACCCCTCGCTCCCCGCCACTCCGTTATGTGCTAAACGCTAATACATCGGTAATAAAGTTGAATATCGCGTGCGCTCTTTGATCGTGTTCGAGCACGAAACTAAATAGCGTAAGTCTCAATTCTTATTTCGTTCATAACTAAAGTAATAGAGAGAGCATATAATAATAATACATATAACCTAGAGAAAAAATATCTTCTGTCGGGATAATAAACTATATTTTCTTGCTGCGAATATTTATTTTAGGCATAAAAGCTCTAAATCATGATGATCTAAATCTTGTTAGCTTTTTATTTATCTATCCTTAAAAAAGACATGATTTCGAATAATAAATTTATTGATAGAAAATATTACAATTACGTAACTGTCTTCAACATGGAAAGAAAAAGATCCAATAAATCATATACTAAAGTTTCATTTTGCTTGTATGTGTGACTGTTTTAGAATATTCATGCAAAGTAACATAAAAATAAGGAGCCTCGTCTTAACGCCGGTAAATGCTTCTGATATACCCTAGTTCTTATTGAATGCAATATAATATGATATGCAATTATGACTATGTCATATATAAGTATGATTATGTGTCATAATTGCATATCATATAATTTATCAAACAATGCATTCCTATCCGTATCCTATCACATTGATGTCTTTGTTTTTTTTTTAATCGGGTCTAAATTAGGTACCTACATTAGTATTCTTTGACACACCTCAATCAAAAATAAGGTTCTGATTTAAAAAAATCTGGAATCTTCATCATCATCTTTATCCCAATTTATTTGGGGTCGACGACACGTGTCTTTTTTTTATCTTTATTTATGAATGGACGTTTGTTCATATTTGAACATGTCATCCCCGTAAGTATAAAGATGAAAATATAATATATAACATAAATAACGAATTGCACAAATCATACAGTGGATTAACTTAAACCTCTAAGTGTAAGCATCATTCCAACATTGATAGGACACCTAGTTTTGAAGTACCAAATATCTAAATGCTTCGTTACGAACACATTCCATCAATATGTGACATTTCTTTTTCTTTCTTCCATATCTCTCTATTAGTCGTCATCTCGGTAGTCACCCCCTTTCTATACATAATCATCTTTCACAAAGTCTATCCAGTTTCTTTGGTCTTAAAAAAAATCTGGTATATACCATAATATTCAGGCCTTCTATTGTCTTCATCACTTACATAGTTTTACTAGCAGGTACCGCCACTAAAATCTTCATTATAATGCCAGCTAAAATAATATATTTAACAGTGGTTAATTTTTCGCGGAAATGTCTTTTAATATCTGGTTAATAACTATTTCTTAGTAACAGCCCGTAGTTTGGAAGTTGGCGGTGTGATACCCCCGTGCCTCGGAAAGTAGGTGTATACGTTAAGCCGTTGACCCTGCGCCTGATCTCTCTCCGGTCATGTCGGATTGCCGTCCCAACGGACTAGGAGAGTGAGGGAAGAGAGAGTGCACCTGAGTCTGTGGACCCGAACCTATCGTACCCATCCCCTTCAACCAACTACGCAGGTGGCTACAGGAGTTCACCCACACACAAGCGCAGAACTGGTGGACCTCGACACCGGGCTGCAGGCAATCCAGGGAAGCTATGCCATCCTTAGATGGCAGGCTAACCAGGCGGTTGCTACGCCTGGACAGGAACGGCCTGCGCCTGGTGACGGGGACCATCACGGAACACTGCTCACTGAATAAGCATTTCCACACATTAGACGTAACGGACAGCCCTCTGTGCAGGGCTTGCATGGCAGCTGAAGAAACCGTTGCGCACGTGTTCTTTGAATGCACAGGCGTCACCCAGATCAGAACAGAAACCCTCGGGTCACCCAGATCTTTCACGGATATCTTAAGCAGTCCAGGAGACCTAATCAGCTTCTGGAGGGAGGTGGGTTGGTTGGAATAACCAACGACGGCCGCCATGGCCCACACACAATAGTCCCCACGTGTAGATTGTTCGTTTTAAATGCTATTTTTGTATTTCTTTTGCGTGTCCCTAATAAATATTTTTCTTTCTTTCTTTCTCCGCTGAGATTGGTCGCCATGGCCGAAATTCGGTCTGAAGGACTATTTATTAATTAATAACAAAGTATTATAGTTTACACAATCTGTAGATATAAGGTTAATTTTACTTTAAAATCATGCTAAGGTATAGCATGTGATTGACATTCGGAGTGCAATTTTATATTTATTCATTAAAAAATGGATACAAAATATTCGTCACCTAAAAATAGTATCTTGCCTGAATGAATAAACCTTATAAAACTGAAAAAAAATACTGATAAAAACCAGTAGAGATTATCGGGTAAGAAAAAAGTTTTCAGTTGTCATTTGCGAAACGTGTAAGGCGCGGGCCACGCTGAAGGGACGTGAGACAAGGACGGGACGCAGACGCGGCGTCCGCCTTTCACGTATCTTCATACAAAAGGACAAGACGCAGGCGCATCGCATTTCCATCTACATACTACTGCTGCGTCTGCGCCCTTTTGTCTGGCCCGCGCCTTAGGTGGCTTGTTCACTATTTTTTCCTTTTTTACCAAACTTCCAAAAAGGAGGAGGTTATATGTTCGTCTGTATATTTTTTTTTTTGAATGATTATGATGTAAGGTGTTCTTTTTTTCATGTCCCATATAACGAAGTAAAAATATTCAAGACGAGGCAGTGAAGGTCGATTCAAAGTATTACTTAGCAGGTTGTTAGCAATTTCCAGAACTTCTTAATTTTTACACCAAATAAACAAAAAATGGAATAATGCGACGTTGCGCGCGCGCAAAAACGCGCGGTTTTTTATCTGTTGTTGATGCGGACTTCCCATTCAATTCACAAATCTTGGTTAGGTCGGTAACCCATGACTTCTACTAGGAGTTTCAGAGATCTAATGAAAACTGACATTTTATTTATAAATAAGATTTTTTAGAGAAAGTGTAACTTGTGGATAACAGAAATTGCATTAAATGAAAGACTTACAATAATCGCAATCCAGAGTCGAATTTTCAATAAAATTCTAGAGAATAAAAAATTTTACCTATTCAAGTATGAAATTAGGTCACACTGACAGGTTATTTTAAACATATATAAAAAAAAAGACTTATTGTATTTTCCCGAGGTCACAAAGCTCTAATAATAGCCTAAACAAGGCAATGTAATTGTAAAGTTAGGTATACATCAACTGAAAACCAATTAGATTATATATAGCACTGATATAGGTAATAGGCATCCGTAATTGATAAAGTTTATTTAGTAGGTATGCAGTATGCAGCTTAGTTGAGATTTGAGAACGAATGGGTGACCCCCATCGATGAAGTAACCTTCGGAAACCTTGGGTCGAGCTAGCCTTAAAAGTAAGCTTAGCCTCCCACCAGATGTAGGCACCACTTGTGACCTTAATTATCTACCCTATCCTGATAAAAATCGTTTTTCTTAATAGGTTTATCATGCCTAGCCTTTTCCCAACTATGTTGGGGTCGGTTTCCAGTCTAACCGGATGCAGATGCGACTGCTTATCATCATTCCCATTGTCCATTTCCTCCCGCGGGTGTGTCGTAAAAAGCGACTAAGGGACATACTAGAGAATGGGCAGCCACGTTCTCTATGCATTTTAACACCATACTGCGATCGCCAACCAGCCTGCCAAGCGTGGCGATTATGGCAACCCCCCCTTAAGGGGAGGCCTATCTTACTTCCACAACCCAATTGCTGGGTAACAAGATACCCCTTGGTAAGACTGAATGTCGGACTTTTGGGCGTCTGACTACCAGTAACGACTGTCAAAGATCTACGAATGACAGAAACCAACGGATTAACATGCTTTCCGAGATAACTTAGAGACCTAATTCTGCATGATTATAATATGTATTCGTTATGGTCGCAAATCATATTTTGATCTATATACAACCTGACACTTTGCAAAAAACGTACGTAAATTTGAATTTCGCGGGCTACCACTGCAGATCCACCTAAGGTGAGATTTGTATAGAATAGATGGACAGGACCGCATGTATGCACAATTTTAAAAAGCCTATTTTTTTTTATTTCGTGGTTTTTGGTGCTACTTCCAATAGTTCCAATAAGTCTGCACCTAACCTCAGATTTTATTAGCTACGTACTTAGTCCTCAACCAAAAAACTTGTTCCATTTTCTAACGTAAAATAATATATTAAGTGACTCACACAGTATTTTATAGTAGGGGTTATTCCAATCTAGAAGATATTTCCATACATTTTTTTGTTTGTTTTTACGTTGCAAAAAATCTGTACGGACGAGGTGAGATCGCAAAACAAAATAAAGGGCGGAAGCAGTAATTACAAGCATGTATTGTATTAACTATTAGTCATGTCATCGGCGTCTGCGCAGGAATACAAATTAGTAAGAAGGATTTAGTGCTACTTAATAGCTGTCTAATACTTTATTATCTTTGTTTTCCTGATCCAATTTTATCAGCCCATAGGCGACCGATACCTTCCAAACTGTGATGAGGAGCAATTAACAAGGAAAATATTATGAATTTGGATAGAATAATCAGCCTGTAATGTTCCCACTGCTTGGGAAACAGCCGTCCTCTGTGTGAGAAGGAGTGGCCCTCATCCACCACGCCCAGTGCGGGTTGGTAGATGTCACATATCTTCGAATTTTTGGCTCTACGACATGCTGGTTTCCTCACTATATTTTCCTTCACCGTTTTGAGAGTAGTTGTGATGAAATAATTTACACAAAGTAAAGCGCCTGTCAGGACCAGAAGGAAAGAGGAAAGTTGGTAGACCTAACAAATGATGGATTGACGATATCACCCAAATAGCAGGCAAAGGATATGGCAATAGGAAAAGACCGAACTAAATGGAAAAAGCTCAAGGAGGCCTTCACCCAGATGGGGTTCGTATATCTAAGACCCAAATTGTGAGCGTTAAGGGGGATGCGCTAAGGTAACCCGCGAAATTCAAATTTTCTTACGTTTTTGCAATTTGCAGGTCAGTAACAGGTTGTATATTGATCTAAATATGATTCGCGGCCATAACAAATATGGCTTTACAGAATTATAATCATTAAAATCAGTATTATTACTCTCTAAGTTCATAAAGTCCTACTGAATGATTATTTCAGAAATAGTAATTCAGTAGGATTTTATGAAGAGAGTTAGTTGTATTGCCGATTCTAATGATTATAATTCTGTAAAGCCATATTTGTTATGGCCGCGAATCATATTTAGATCAACATACAACCTGTTAAAAAAACGTAAGAAAAATTGAATTTCGCGGGCTACCTTAGCGCATCCCCCTTAATCTAAGTTTACTAACTAGATGTAAGCAAAGTACGTACTAACATTTATATTATCAGTTTCATTTACTATGTAAGATATGGAAGAAATAAAGGTTTATTTATTATTAAAATTGGCCTATGTCCAGCAGTGGACGTCTTTTGGCTGAAATGATGATTATTAAAGCGCCTGTCAGGGTTCGAACCTACGACCTACGACTCGTAAGTCGCGGTTGTTACCACTTGGCCACCACCACCACTGCTCCATGAATTTGGATACCAACAATACTTAGGTACGTATTATACTATTGCGCCGATCTCAAATAAATTGATATCAGGGCAGGAGGCTATGGATAATGATCCTTTAGTGAGTTTTTTTTTGGAATATACGGATAAGTTGTAGGTACCTCTTTTAAAAAATATTATCATGGTGAGCCAGGTCTCTGTACTTAACCATTAACTTTTTATGCCATGCAAATCAGTCATGGTGTTACAAAAATAGGAAAACGAGCATAAAGCTATACAATGTCTGCATTTTAATCAGATTAGGACTTCAGCAGAACAGCAGCTTATATCGATCACAATGGCGGCACGGTCGCTGAAATGCAAAGATATCGAAAATTAATGTCTTATTGTTACACATTTCACGCATTTCGCACGAGTTCACTTTGTGGCTACTGAGTTGCATATTTAAAGGAGTATGGATCAAAAGGTGGAGGTGCTAGGAGGTCTGTTATTTGTCAATCGAGGCTATAATAGTAGTTTCTAATATAACTTTTACATAATGAGGGGTATTAAAACACGAGTGCCTATACTCCATTTGAAATAAGATTAGACTTTTAAATAAACTTTTGTTACAGTCCGTTCAACCGATTTTGACTTCTATTGCGTTGGTGGCATGACAAATAGCAGCTGTAATAAATAATTGGTACCGTAAAACGGGGTGAATAGAAATGCAGGGGTGAATCGAGATGCAACTTTATAATGGATTTTATCGTTGAAATATTATCTTTTGTTACCAAAAAGGACTATAATGTGTTACCTGTACTATAATTAACGATTAAGTGCCTTGGCAACAAACTATATTAAGTAATTCATGGTTAAAATCCGTTTTAAAGTTGCGTCTCGATTCACCCCTGCATTTCTATTCACCCCGTTTTACCCGGTATTGTAACCACGTTTT